>JAHFWJ010000076.1:0-1473952 GCA_028555115.1 Himalopsyche japonica
CAGTTGATAATGCTCGCGATGAGCGAAACCGGTCCTGATCAAAAAATATATTGTGGAAATAAGTACTAAAAAATGTGTTTTTATTATTTAAAAAAAAAAAAAAAAAAAAAAATTAATGTATAACTTTTCAGTTTTCATTCACCCACTTTGCGTCTGTGTTGCTTATAATTTGTTATAGTAAGCGACATTTAATATCAAAGAACTATTACATTTATAATCCCTTCATATTTTTTTTCGCGTTAATCTTGTTGGCTTAGTACATATAAATATAAAACATGATTCACAATATATAATATTAATTTTCATATTTTTTTTTAATTTTTATAAATGAATACTAGTTTTCTCTTGTTTATACATAATTGCTTTAAAAATTGTATATTTTATTTTACTAAGCACAAATTGTTATTAATAATTCAATTGTAAACTGTAAGTAGTTTGAGGATACCAATCATTTTTCCAGTTTAATTGCCTTTAGGCGGAATACTTTGAACGGTTTTGTTGATGTTAAAGTATTGTTTTATTGGATATTAATTTCGAGGAAGCACTGTTTCTAGGGAATTTTACATGAGACTATTCATGCTTTTTAACTGCTATATCCATGTACATATTTTTATACTGTAATGGTAGAAAATAGTCTTAAATTTGTTCGTTATAAATGCTTAAAACTACGAAGCCACCATCAACCGTGGATAGCTGCACTCTTCATTCACAATTTAGGCCTTCTATATTATACGTGAAAATATACCAGTATAAAGACATTCTCTCGGACACGTAACTTCCAAAATCGGCCTAAGTCAACTGATGTATAGTTGAAACATGTGACACTGCATTTCGTAGTCAGTCGTTAATATACAATAGAGCGAAAAGAATAAGAAATGATCTACAAATTTTAGTTTATTGCAAAGACTTCAGAATTTCTCTAGAATACCGATTATTACTGGACTTACTATAGATCCATTACCTTTGATAATTATTGTTTCTTTGTTCCATAAAATTATGTCTAATGTATATAAAATAAAATGTCGTATGTATAATAAAATGTCAGCCGCAGATTTTTTAGCTTTATTTATCCCAATTATAAACACACGTTTGATCTTTTGTATTCGTATGTTTAATGCGTTGTCTAAATGTATTTACAATCCCAAAACTCTGTCCGTTTATTTTGGCTGGGGACATTTGACACAAAAGGGTCAATATTGAAAGCACGTTTAAATTTATAAATGAGATACTTAGGGTGCTACATTTGTAAATGTGGTTAGCTTGGTATTTGAATCAAGGTATATAATCACATTTTTTTTATACATCTAATAAATGAAACACCGCTATATGAGCCACAGCCACAAGAAATTTTATAAATAATTTTGTAGAAATAAAATACATTGCTATTTTTTTCACCGTATTATAAATTTTAATGGAAAAATCATTTTCTCACAACGCTGCATAAAATCATATTAATAAGTTTTCGATTTATAATATTTCATTTTATTATATGACAGCCTTTTTGGAACATTCAAGATATTGCTGAATATTTCATCAGAATATCAATAATTTGATTTGTTAGTCACTTATCTATCGTAGTTAATTATTGCCATTTTTATAATACATAGTTTCAAAATGGATGAACCAAGTGAATCTAGCAACAGCCTAATATTGTTGATTAATTTATCTTTCTACCACATGGTACTAAAGCGACGAAAATAAATCATATACTTCAAATATTTTTTAATGGAGAAGAAAATACAGAAAACAGTACGATAACATTATTCACATAAACGTTAAAATAAGGAACACCTAACTGAATTCGTTGCTGAAAATATCTATTACCTCTGGGTAATGTGTTGATCAAACGAATAGCCTTAGGAACTGGCGACTCATATAGCCAATGGAAAGCACGAATTGAAAGAAAAAAAACAGATTCATATGCCAACTAGAATTGAGAACATCAAGATTATTTACTCGGCCACACAGAAGAGAGAAAAATGCTTTAAAATCGATAGCGTTCCTAATAGAAATTGAGTTTCACTGACTTCCAATATATCGTTGATATTTATGTAAATGGCTCATGTTTAACAACGAATGTGACTAAAGTATTCCACATGTGCAAAAAAAATACACCCAGTCTTCTTTTTACGCGATTTTTCTTTACGCGAATTCGATTATACGCGATTTTTTTGGACGGCACCGTTACATTTTATTTTACGCGCTTCACTCGTTTTTACGCGATTTTTTCCCCAAATTTGTTTCAAAGAAGAAATTTATATATGATGCTTGGCATGTACATTTCATTATTTTTTTTAAATAAAAAAAAAATATGTATATTATTAAAACTTAATTTTGTAAAGCATTCCATTTTTTTAAATACACATACGATTGCCAAAAGTGTATCGGATATTATGCGAATTTATATTTTAGGGTGTGTAAAGAAATATAATGCAATTGCGTAAAATCATGGGATGTATGTCCGCTCGTAAACTTGTTTAAACACAATGCATTTATTAAATTCGTTGAAGAGCACTTTTCTCGGCCTTTAATAATTCACATAAGTGTATATAAGATCATAAAATATACATATTTTTTTTGCATGAATTTCAAAGAGCAAATTTTGGTTTTTCATACGTTTCTGATACTTTTTTACGCGATATTTTAATTTTTGGAACCAATTTATCAAATTATATGAAAGCGATGATTTTTTTATGCGCCTTTTAATGGAACCAATGTATTGCGTAAAAAAACGACTGGGTGTATACATACACTTGCTATTTTACTTGCTCATGTTACAATATACCAGGACTGTGAAGTCGTTGAAAATCACGACTCCGACTCCGAAATTGACCAACAATATGACTTCAAGTAAAAAAAGTTTTTTTTTCAGATTTTTCCCACCTTTTCTATTTATGTGCATTAAATTAAAGATTCTAATTCGGCAAATCATACAGTGTGATATTTTTCAAAATAAATCGGAGTCACTCGTTTTTCACTACTCTAACTTCAGCTCTTACTCCGTCCAAAACACCGTGACTCCATGACTCCGACTTAGAATTTACAGCCCTGCAATAAACTTTAATACATCTAGCTAAGACATTCATTTGATTTGAAAGATTTATTGTTAAGAGAAATAGTAGATTAATTCTAAGAAAGATTCACTTAAATTTTCTTCTTAACGTATTCTCTTTATTCTTTAATGAACTTTTATGTTTTATTGCTTTTAAAAACAAAAAAATATATGTATAAACATTTGAAAACAAAGTTTTTTATCAGAATGGGGACGAGTAAAATAAAATATTGCTGTGTTGCATGACATGTACTGAAACAATGAACGTCAAGTATGCTGTATTATACGAATGTTATGATGTTTCATGAATCATCATGTAGACACAGTAGCAAATGGCCTGAAGAATTGACATTCAATGAATGTCCCACATGCATCGAAATCCAAAACTGCATACCATACATATCTTTAATGAACTATATGATCAGTTTATTCTAATGTTCTCTTTACTATATGATATATAATACAAACTGCGACTTTGATAGAACTAGACGAAGATACAAAATGAATTTTACTGACTACTATTAAAGAAATTTTTACATCGAAATATAAAACAAATATCATACAACATCAAGGATCATACTTTGAAAAAATTATAAATTTTATTGAAAAAATAATTTTTTTAAAACGGCTGGCCAAATCCGAGATAAAGGGCAAGTGAAAGTAAATACCTGCTCAAGAAAACAGCCTATGGTGGTATTTAAATATAAGTACTGTATTATTTGTGAATAATATTATTAAGTGAGACTACTAATTTTTAAGCATGTTGAATTGACAGGTTTTTAATATGTCGCTTAAACAATATTTTTACTCTTAGAGTAAGTGTTAATTGATAAAAGCCCGCCTTAAGGAAATGTGAGACGTGTATTTATTTTCCCAATAGATTTTATCAAATTAAAAAACACACATATATTTACTATTTTAATCATCACAAGTTTGAAAATGCTTGCAATGAGCGAAATTGTGATCATAAAATGTATTGTTGAAATAATACTAAAAATGTGTTTTTATTATTTTAAATATCATGCCTTTCCACCAAGAGCGATAGTTTACACGTTAGAAGTGAAATTTTGGTTATAAATTAAAACTGTTTTTTTTTTAAGCAAAGATTAACTAAATTTATTTTTGTTTATTGCAATGGAATGAAACAAAAAAAAAATATTTTCATAGAAAGACTATCGCCACATTTCGCAAACATATCGATCGGGTGATGCCGGTGTTTGATTTTTTGATATTGAAAAATTAATTAGAAGCACAAAAAATATTAAATATTCATATTGAATAATTAACATGTATGGTAATAAGGTGCTGAAATTCAATATTTATAAAACTAGTTTCATCGCAAATAAGAATAATCTAGCAAAATGATCAATTATGTAACAGTTTTTTCCCGAATCTAACGGAATGTATTTAGTATTACTTTTTAATACTCAAGGTAGACTAACCAGTTCCTCAATATTTAACTGTATTTTTCTTGCTCAAGTTCAAGGCTTCGATCAAAACTCTTAAGTTGGCATTAGCTGATTATTTTTGCTATTTTAAAATAATTGTGTGCGGCGGCACGGCTTCGTGGTTACGAGATAAATGGGTTCGTCTATCGAACAGAAGAACTTGGCACATCGGTATACCAAAAATAAAATCATTTTTTATACTCATCATGTATTTGGAAATCAGTCGGTTGTAATTGAGCCTTATCAATTTAGTGTCAATAACGCCGTTTAGCTTAGAAGATGCGGATTCAAGTCTTGGCAAAAACATTCAATAAATTGATTGAATTGGCATTCACTTGGTAGAACTCCATTATAACACGGTGAAAAAATAGCAATGTATTTTAGTTCTACAAAATTATTTTTAACAAATATAGTTGATAGCTATTTCTGCTCACGCCATCGTCAGAACTATCCCGACGATGGCGTGAGCCGAAATAGCTATCAATTATATTTGTTAAAAATAATTTTGTAGAACTAAAATACATTGAAATTCTTTTCAACTTTTCGTTAAGAATAAATAAAATATAAAAATGTAGTATGCATAATTAACGTTATCAACTAGGGGTGTTTTGATAGAATTTCAATATCAGATTTGAGTTGCTTAAGTATGCACAACCCCAAAAGACTTGTGAATCACGACCTGGTGCACGCCTATCGTTGAAAGGTAGTACTCTGGTCTAATGTATTTTTAACAAACCAAATAATTATCAAAATCTAGCAGAGCATATACAATCTATGTTTATTTAAAGCATTCTCAAATATACATCTTGCTTCAAATTCCTAAGCACACAACAAAAATATTTCATTACTTAATAATAAATTAAAAAACAAAGGATCGTTTTAAGCAAAAAAAATTAAGAATCATATTAATATATCTGGCCTGAGGCCAAGTATTCAATGTATAATAGTCTTCAGTTGCGATATTCACGAGTTCGAATCATTGAGCACAAATTTATGAATTCACGTTCCAAGGCGTTGAAAAAATATTTAGGTAAATAGCTTTAAGCGGTTATTAAAATTGCAACTGGTCCATTATATTTTTGTTTAGAATTGTAATGAAACACGACGTAAAAGTCAAATATCTGCTAACATATATAACTTTTTGAATGTATCACTTTCGTCCGTCAAAGTTTTATCTCTCTATTGGATCATGAATAACACTTTCTAAGCTCTTTATTGAATGCACTTCAATTTCTTCCCTGGAGAACTCGACCAACTAAAGTTCTGAATTGGAAACTCTTTCCAAGACACCGGCTTCTGAGCATATATATTATTTTGTCTTGTATTTATTGGCATGTTAAGACAGAACTTTAGCAATTTATTCTAGATTTTTCGTCATATGCATTGCGGTTTATAGATATATTGTTTCTCAGAGCATATTGAATAATTCAAAACATTTCATTCACTGGATAATATTAAAAAATAACAAAACTATACAAAAATAAACATCAATATTGAAGTGTAACGAATCGTTCAATAAACTGTTAAAGTGTCTTTGGAAATTTGATTCTTATTGTCATAAAAGATGCTCGATGATTTTTGTGGCAGAATAATACGATTGTATTAGTTAAATGTCACTGAAACATAAATAAACGTCAAAAACAAATCGTTAAAGTGATGCAATAACTGTGATTTGTTGTTGATTATGATTGTTTTTTCTGTGAATTGTTCGACACCGATATAACTGTTTAAAACGCGTTAAGAGTTGAGATAATTCTTAACACATTTAAATCGATGTCCGAAATCGTTTATAGCCCTCACGGCTGAACAATCATGAAATCAATTGCCATTTACTGTCGCCATGATTGATTACGACTTAAAATGGATGACATTTTCTCCCAATAAGATGGCCGCCACTTTAAGACGTTATATACTAAACTTGACGCACAAAAGATAACAATATATTCACCGTTAGCCCTCTTCGACACAGAATTGTTTTGATCGTTTGAATAAAATGACGGTCGTGAATAAAATAACTGTGATACGGTATATGCCGCGCGTGGGAAAATAAATAATGACATTATTTTGCCGCCATTTCGCACACAATACTTAGTTGAGTAATTTCAAATGGATTAGTAAAGGCAATAAATAAAATTGAACTAGGACACATGCCAACATTCTTATAATCAAACCATTCTGTGGCTGTATAAATTAACATTAAAGGCCAGATTTATAAAATTTTAATGATTTTTTTAATGGTTTTTATCGAGAGCTTTTATATCACACATTATAATAAAAATAGTGTCATAATATAGGAATGATTTTTTCACAGAAAAACTTTAATTAATGCAGTACTATAACTACATGAGACAATTTAAATTGAATACACAGTAAATAGATATTTAAACTAAAAAAAATATTAAATAATTTTTATGATTCCATGTGAAAAAAATTATGAATCTTGTATTCAAAAAACCATTCGGTTATATATACTATTATATTACGTTACGATTGTTTATTGCCAATCATCAAAAGTCCGTAGAACCCTTCAGCCCTACGAGATAGAGATTACGCTTGTACATATATAGCAGTACTCCGCAACATTTTGTATTCCACGGCACACCAACGATTCTGCACCGAAAGTTCACGGCACACCACACTTCAATATTTACATAATTATGTATTCTTTCTATATTTTTTACTTCGTTTTTACTTCTTTGCTTATAAATTCACATTACACATTATATTACAGATTATGTGTGTATAATATTTATGTATACATGACAAATTATTCCAGCGTTAGAAATTATTATTTCTGTTTTCCTGTAATTCTTATGTGGTAAAAATGGGCCCCGGCACACCTAGCATCGTCTAGTGGTACAATGGTGTGCCACAGCACACCGGTTGCAAAGCACTGATCTATAACATCACATTGTTTGTATACGGCTTTATATATTAAACGTATTCTGTACATCAAGAATCATTTAGTACTATATCGAAGTTTGCAGAAAATATAGAATATTGATATATATATATATATATATTCACACTCACACTTATTAATACAAAAGAATATAAATGAGAAATCGTTCGGTATTTGGATAAATTTTTCATGAAAGCTGTTATTAAATAAACCGAAATTCTTATTTTACGTTATTCTTTTACCAAGTTATTGTCGATTCCGGAAACAGTAATACTTAACCATTGTGTCTCTTTGAAATATATTCTTATTTGTTTATTTTTTCTATTATAGGAAGCAAGATGTGGCGCTACCTAGCGACCATATTACTATGCAGCGCTGTTTTGCAGTCTTGCCTGGCCTCCGATTGGATGCCATGCTCCGAGCTGGATCGCTCTCTGCGCTATCCCTGCCGCTGTCGCAGCGAGGATGACGACGATAGTCTGACTTCCGGCGAGGAAGCCGGAATACCAACTGCTGTCAGCGTGGATTGTGACAGAGTTGTCTTTGCAGGGGACTTCCCGCCGCTGCCTCTTGGCGCTCCGGTCGTCTCCTTCCGCCAGCGGTGGGCAGGTCACCAAGCTCTGCCAACGCAGGTTCGTCTTGAGTTTCTGATATCAATTATATTTAACATATTACGAAAATTTTCTGGACACAGAATGAGCCTTTAAGAAGAATTCAACCATTCAAAAACAATCTTTGATAATTTTGTTTCTGAGCAAACTTTTATCTTTTTTGTATTTTTTTTTTAAATTCTGTTTGAAGGCTACAATTTTTTAGTGATCTTGCTCAATTATCAAGAAAGTTTTTTTCCAATCATCTTCTCGAATTCAGCATATTTTAATAACAGATATTATTAGAATGTTTTGTATTTTTAGAAATGGTATTCTCAAATGCTATACGGATCCAAATGAAATATTTTTTTTTGTGCACGTATTTTAATCAATAACGGCTTAACGTTTCATGCTATTCGAAATTAAAAATGTAAATTAAATATGCCAATGATATATTGTATATAAGTATAAAGGAAAACAAAAAAAAATAGACTAACACCATTTTACTACTGTATTATAAGTTAAATTGAATATACAGTTTCAAGTTTGAGCATTTTATGCGTAAAATCTATTTTAAAAACGATAATTACCAAAATAAAACATCACATACTTTCACTTACGAGAGATTGGGAACAATAGAAACTTATTTTTTAATACAATAGTGGCATCAATTAAAAATAAGCATACGATACACTATTTAAAGTAAAAAAAACGATTTAACCTAGAAAACACAACAATGGGCAAGGTAAAATGTTTTCCGCATAATTAATTTTCATATTCATAACACCATTAAAATGAAATTATAACCTTTATTTTATGAGACGAATAAAGAAGAAAGAAGTGTCTTTTAAACATTTTTTTTAAATATTGTATTTCATGAACAACGATTATCAATGTTTTTTTGTTAAATATACGATGATGAAGGTACGATTTAAGTTTGCTGTTTTTATATATAGGGTTATTTTTAGCATTACAGTTATAAACAGTCGCTCAATAAAATGATCATTTCTTTTTATTTGATGAGTTCATATCATTGTTTTATATTGTTCGTAAAATGAAAGAAAGTTAACTGTTTACACATTTGGTGAATAAATAACGTTTAGATACATTAATATCCATTTGAATTTCTTTAAAAGAAAAACATTGTTCTTAAAGGATATAGTTTATTTAACCACTTTTAAGGTGTTAACTTTCACTTCTTGATGGAAAGGCATTATATTTTAAATAATAAAAACACATTTTTTAGTACTTATTTCCACAACATATTTTTTGATCAGGACCGGTTTCGCTCATCGCGAGCATTATCAACTGTTGATCACTATCAGTTGATAATGCTCGCGATGAGCGAAACCGGTCCTGATCAAAAAATATATTGTGGAAATAAGTACTAAAAAATGTGTGTTTATTTAACCCTTTGTACTCCAAAGACTTTTTTAGCTAATTTTCTCAAAAAAACATATTGTTGTTAAAAGTCATAAAACAAGCGCTTAAAAAAAATAAAAAAGGATTTATTGCTAAGATATTTATTTATTGAATAAATTTTTAAAATTCGTTACGTTATGATAAATTTTGAAACACTCTCCAGGGTGAAGGGATGATTTTCGCTCGCACGTATCACATTAAAAACGTGTTCTTTCAAGTTATTCATGTATTCATCATCACTGCCTTCAAATTCATTGACAGACGAGATCTTCCTAGCTCGAGACATTATAGGGCAATAAATGATTAAAAAAAACTATTCACAACGATATATAATTATCCATAAACACACAATATGTAAAAACTTAGTTGCAATCCAAAAACATTACAACTCTTCACAAATATAATGTTGATAGTGACACAGTTCTGCGGCGCTCGAATACTCGAACCCCCTCATATTTTTCCCTACATTCCAGGAAACACTTGAATGGTTCAATTCGAAAGGAAATATTTATTATCCCTTCTAGAACATGTACCTGGACTCACCAAGTTAAAAAAATATCAGAGAATCTAAAAACAAATTGTAAAATAAATTAAGAAAAAATTGTTGCTGCCAGTGAAAAATAAATGTCCACAACGCTTGGACATTGGAGTGCAAAGAGTTAATAACCTTATAGAAACTTTTTTAATCCTTTATTGATATTTTATTCAGTCTCAGAATATGATTGATTAATTTTTCAACGCATGAGAAATCAATGCCTATTTAAAATGTTGAAAAAATATGAAATATTCAAATAAATTTATTCTTAAAATTTTTGCCGAAGATTCTATAAAATGAACTGAAGAATATTTTCAAAATATATATTGACAACAAAAATTTAAATGTGATAATTTAAATATATTTTTATAGCGTGAATTTACGTATCATTTGTAAAATGTTAAAATAACCAAAATTGAAATTTTTTTCCAGATCTTCTCCGACCTTTCTCTCCCGCTGCGACGACTGGACTTCTCTGGTAACTCTGTTAGAAGACTTACGGAGAGACTCGTGACAGGACTCCAATCTACCTTGACCGATCTGATCCTCGCTGACAATCTTCTCGGAGACAATCTCAATCCAATCTTTTCCACATCGGAATTCCACGGCTTGACACATTTGTCAATACTTGATCTCAGTGGAAACTTCATTAGGGGAATTGAAGAAGGAATCCTCAAGGGCTGTGACAATTTGATCGTACGTTTCAAATCATATTTATCATTTTTTTACATAATTTATCGCAAAACATTGTAAGTAAGCTTTGCTTCACATTCTTGCAAAAATATTTTTTATGTAGTTAACTACTGTAAAATTTAAAAAAAGAATATTAGAAATTATTGTTATGGCTGAATTTTTACGGAAAATTTCATGTTGTAGATCTTGAAGTATTGCTTAAAGCTCTTGTTTTTTGGTTATACTAACTCACATAAAGATTTGAGCTTAACACTATTTTACATGAACACTACATAACTTTTTTAAAAAATAAATTATGGTTACATGGATGTGTTTTTACATAAATATTCTCTTGCCTTTGATGAATAGAAAAAAAGTACAAGCAAAACTAAATTCATAAACTAAAACTGCTAAAATGTTACTATAACCTTTTTGCTTTAGGGACTATGATATGTTGTAGACTTTAACAACATATTTGTACACATAACCCAGAATTAAATGTTCTGAGCGTATCAAATATGTCGCATTAAAAAAAACTGCCAAGTCATGTGGTTTTTTTATCACATTAAAAAAACAAGAAAAATCAGTAAATTATGATCACTGCATATTGGAGTATTTTTCAGGATTAAATAATTTTCTCGCTCTTATTTTTTGTCTCACCATATTTAAACTCACCGCCCTAATCATTGTCGTCAACTCCACTCGATCATATGGCGTCTTACGCCAGTCGCTGACCACCATCACTCGTGATATCGCGTCAATTCAAAAATGTAGTTTTCATCTAGCAGCGGTTACAAAATAGCTGATGATGATGGCACAATGGATACTAATTTAAGTGGATACTTAAGGCCTCGTGAAAGTTTTAAATTGGTTCTTATAAAATCGTTTTACTTGAGTAATAATAATAATTCTTATAAGGCCGCGGTTTAAGATAAAAACCTCTTTAGGCCGTTTATAGTCTATTTAATTTAGTTTTATGGGAACTCGACGTTATGTATTTTCAAAGTGGGCACTCGAGAAATTATAACCCAACGATTTCCAACTATTTTGCGCGAGTCGAACTACTGTATTTATTCTGCGACAGATTTTTTTTAAATTCAGTGATTCTATACATTTTAACATACTTTCGGCATTGTTGTCGAATATTTTTCGCTTATGGACGTTTTTTATTGATTCTCAAACGAATAAATTCGAGCATTGATTTTCTCTGATGTCGAAAATTGTTCCTACAATCCACTTAATCAAACCTCAAAACAGGAACTAAAGAGAGCAGTTCATTTTTTAATATAATTTTTTACTTTCCTTCGAAAATCCAGCTGTGATTACTTAAGAACTTTGAGTGAGAATGTTTCAAATGATTTTGCTTAAAATATTGTAACCTAATGTACTAAGTCTCAATACATTTCACATAATGATTAAATGCGGTATAAAATACTTTATATCTATGAAAAACCCTATATATTAAATTATACAAAAAAGTGTCGATTTTTCTTTTATAAGAACCAGTGGGCTAAGCGTTCGTTATATTTATTGCTACTTACTTCCCAGGGTTGTCATGTTCGCTGGAATACCTTCATAATGAAATAAGAATAGGATGTTAAATAAAGCTTATTTCACCAATAGAGAATTATGTAATTTTATAATTAACAAGGACATCATGAATTAAAATTTAATTTATGATGAGGAGGTGTTTCATTATCAGGAAAAGTTTTCCAGATAGAACTTCGTGTCTATATATTTTCTCAAATGGGCATTTTTTTTCTTTTTGGTTCTATTTCCAAGAACTCCAAACTTCTAATAAAAACTTCATTCATTGATTCATTGATTTAACTAATACCTTTTTGACCTCACCCACGCTGAACGAATTTATTCTTACTCAACACAGTTTTCTACAAACAACGAAATTTCAATATTTCCGTATATGTGGTGACGGTGACAGGTTCGACTCCGTTAACATACTTTTTGTACGAATTTTTTAAACGATTTTTTGATTTCTGGATTTTTTGATTTAATGCTAAAAACAAAAAGATATTTCGTACTATTTCTACAGTGCTATAATATAATGAACAGTACCAGTTTTAGTTAATAATCGTCGTGATTATCGAAATCGGTTTTTAAGTATTGTAAAATAGTAAAATTGTGGAATTAATACTTAATATTTTGTTTTGCAATATTAATATTGCTTTACCATCAAAAAGTTACAGCTACGTTCGTACGTTACATCTATTAACAAATATATTAACGGCTACCGTAAAATAACTTCAATTATATACTTACAATGGGAGTTCATATGTCCCACATTGGAGTCGTGCATTTTATATCAATATATAATGATAAAATAAAAAGTTATTTAGAATTTTGCGATAAACTAATTGGTTTGAGATTTTGCTTTTGTGTTGTTATAATGTATTGTACAATATTTATATTTTTTTCAGGAATTTCGATTAGACAGGAACAACCTTGTATCTGTACCAAGTGCATCTTTAAACGGACCACGTGCATTGAGAATACTTTCCTTGAAAGAAAATCGAATAAGTAAGTGTAGTCTATTAAAATTATTTTTTATTGGTAGCTGTATCATTTATTTCTTCACTCATACTAACATTTGAAATAGTAAAGTAAAGTCGTAAAGTGCAATATTTGCAAGTAGGCTGCAAAATCGAACAAAGATTTGAATTCAGATTTTTATTGCCTAATTCTTTGTGTAATTCAGTATTTATATTAATTCCTTAAAGAATACAAGTGATTACTCCAACATTATTTGAAAAAAGTTTTTAAAATAATCACCCTTATATAACATTATTATACTGTTGTTCAAGGCAGGGTTTATTCAATATACACCACTTATTCAGGACAAAAACTTTAGCAATAGTAAAGGTTCTATACTTCTAATCTTAATTTTCACATAAGTATATAGTTTCTCAAATTTTAAAATGAAAGAACGAAGACTCGCGCTTTATGCTTGTTATAAGCAATTTATATAAACGATTGCTCAAATCAGTTTTTAATGGCAGAAAACTTACATATATATATACAAGAAATTTATAAAAATAGTTTATATGTGACACTATTTCTATTTCCACGCTTTTTTTCATAATCCGAAAAATGAGTTTACACCACTATTATTACAAAATTCACAATTCCAGTTTATGTATTGAACAAAAGTCTTGTAGGCTATTTATTGATTTAGCTTGCATTTATAAGAAAGAGGCATAAATTAACAAACACTAAAGATAAAAAAATGTCAAATTCCGCAATTTTATTCATTGTTATTCGATACTTGATTTGAAAATAAATTGCGTTCAATTAATCTAAGCTGTATGTTTTTAGTGTTGTGTTATAACATCGATCATTACTTTTGCAGCTAAAATCCGCCAGGGTGCTTTCCTCTCGCAGCGATCACTGGAGCATTTGGATCTTCAAGGAAATATGCTGTCGGTTGTTGATGGTTCTGCATTTGCTGGTCTCCAGCGTCTAAGGTCTTTAGGACTGGGAAGAAACCGCCTCGCCAAACTGAATAGTGACGTCTTTCAGGGAGCCGAGAGACTCGACAGACTTGACCTTTCCGAGAATTTTATTTCTGAGTTTCCAAGCGTAGCTTTAAAAGCCTTTGCTGCGTTGAAGCACTTGAATCTTTCGACAAATATGTTGACGGCAAGAATTGTTTTAACCTATTTTTATTATTTAAATTGTATATTTACCATTTTGATGTATGAATTTAAATCAAAAAATAATTACAGTCGTCAAAATAAGAATTAAAGACATATTACTATTTCGACACGTCATGAACTATAAATAAGAAATATCAACCCTTTAAGACTCTAAAATTGAAATAAATATTTTAAATAAAATATCAGTCTAGAGTGGAAATTACTAAAGCTTGTAAATCTATTGAAAGTTATTCAACAAAAATGTACTATTTTACAGCATTTGGATAATGGACATTTAGGATCAATGGTTTCCTTGCAAGCTCTTGATCTCAGTAGGAATAATATTGCAAACCTGGCGCCAGGAACTTTCCTTGGCTTGAAGCAGCTGAGATACCTCGATATTGGAGTAAATGCTCTCAGAACAGTGAGTGGAAATTTGATATTATCTTGATTATGACATTTTTTTAGAAAGAAAGTCGATTGATATGCTTAAATCTTTGGATTGAGCTGGTTATGAGCAATTTAAAAAATAGCGCCATATTTTTTTGCTATTTACGAATTTTACAATTTTTTAAACAATAAATTTTTGTTTGGAAATACTTAAAAAACATATATTTAATAGAGATATGAGAACTCTTTTACTGAATCAAATTGGTAATTATTATGATTATATGTCATTGAAAGCCACAGTGACATTTGACATTTTCTTTTACTTACAATTTTATTATTTACAGGTGGAAGACGATGCCTTTGAAGGGTTAGATAATCTGGAAACTCTTCTTCTACGAGACAACAATATTCTCTTGATCCCGGCGTCAGCATTGGGCAGACTACCACGACTATCCTCAATTCATCTTGGCTACAACAGAGTGACTGCTGTATCCAGTGATATTCTTCGATCGATGGCTGAACACGTATCTTCGTTAGTTTTAGCCAGAAATGTGATACGAGAACTTCCAGCAGCCGCATTCCAACACTTCAAATTCTTAACTCATTTAGACCTGAATGGAAATTTATTGAACATTTTAAATGCTGAAATTTTCCTCGGACTAGAACCATCATTGGAATATTTATCAGCCTCACAAAACCGTATTTTGAATATAGCAGGGCCTCCGCTTCAATTTCTGAGGCTATGGTATTTGGATATTTCAGGAAACCAACTAAGTGAGCTTTCAAGAGACGCTTTGACTATGATTCCTAATCTATCATTTTTAAATGTTAGTAGAAATCCTCACTTGAATTCTATCCCACATACGCTGTTGCATCACACGCCTGAACTTGTCACTGTTGATTTGAGCCACAACGGATTAAAGTCTCTTGCTGCAGATTTGTTTGCCAAGACACCTAATTTGGAGAATATTTACTTGAGTGATAATGCTATTCAAGAAATACCGGAAAGTGCATTCGGGAACATGCGTAATCTTACTCTTGTCGATTTGAGTAATAATCATATAACAAATATAAGACAAGCCGCGTTTGTGAACGTTATGTCAATTCAGCAACTCTTACTTCGAGGAAATCAACTAAATGCTTTCAAAGGTGAATTTTTTAACACTGGAACCAGCTTAGAAATTCTTGACCTGTCTGACAATCAGTTGAGCTATCTTTTCCCTTCTTCGTTCAGAATTCACCCAAGACTAAAGAAAATAATGGCTTCGAACAATAAATTCAATTTCTTCCCCGCTGAACTAATTGCTACTTTACAATATTTGGAGCATGTTGACTTATCTAAGAATGCTCTTAAAAGTATTGAAGAACTTGACTTTGCTAGACTCCCACGACTTAGAAGTTTGCTAGTCTCACACAATGAGATTGAATCAATCAGTGAAATGGCTTTCCATAATTCAACACAGTTGCAAATCTTAGATCTTGGCTACAATAATCTAGACCGTCTTGGAGAGCGTACTTTTGAAGGTTTAGCTAGATTAGAACTACTAAATCTTGAACACAATTTACTGGCAGAGCTTCCAGACGCATTGTTTGACAGGTCTAGACTTCAAATGCTAGAAAATATCAATCTCGCTCATAATTTATTCGAGGTTCCACCACTCAAGGCATTGCAAAAGCAATACTTCTTTGTATCATCAGTTGACCTTTCTTACAATAAATTGGTTGATATACCAGCAGATGATAGTATTATGGTTAATATTAAAGAATTGAATTTATCTTTCAATCCATTATCGGAAGAATCTGTCAAAAATGTTCTAGGAGAGCCGAAAACGGTACGAAATTTGAATTTGGCAGGAACAGGTATCGTCGATGTGTTTCAACTCGAAACACCATTCTTACACCATTTAAATTTATCTCATAATAATATAACAAACTTAAATGAGAAAATATTTGAAAGAACAACTCTACTTGAATCGTTAGACTTATCACACAACCAAATATCAGACGTGAGTACATCAATTCCAAAAATTTGGCCGGTTTTAAAGAGTATCCAATTTTTGAACCTGTCAAATAATCCTATCGCTGCGATATCTCAAGGGGATTTGGATGGATTAGAATCACTGAGACTGTTAAGCATTGAAAATCTTGAAGAATGTACCAAGATGGAGAGAAATGCTTTTAAATCACTCGTTAACTTGGCAGAACTTAAAGCTTACAATTTCCCAAGATTAGGCTACTTAGATGTCCAAGGAATTTTACAAAGTCTCCCAGTGTTACAAAAATTAGACATTGAAATCAAGGATACCGCTGTAGGCAGTGACCAGCTACAATCAGCACTGCATCCAAGGTTACAAGAATTAGGAATCCGTGGACCAAGATTGAAAAGCATTTCATCCGGCGCACTTGCTGGTTTGAAAAGCCATAACATTGCTATCAGACTAAGGAATACTTCTATAACAAATCTTCCACCAGCCTTGTTATTCCCACTGCCACGATCTTCCATTGTTGTATTAGATGTTACTGGAAGTAAGCTGACGTCTCTGCAACCTCAACTTCTGGTTGCTCTGGATGACAGAAAAGCTGACTTATCCATGTTAGGTTTAGATACGAATCCGATACACTGTGACTGCGCAGCAAGAGCTCTAAGGAGATGGCTTCCAAGCTCTCATATGTCCAACATAAAATGTTCAACTCCAGACTATTTATCTGAACAGCTTTTGGTGGAAATTGGTGATGACGAGTTATCATGCGATCCAAGAAGACCAACAACGGTCACGACTCCTTCTTCCACACTATCAACAAAGCCTTCGAGAATTGTCCAAAAGACTACAATCGAGCCTGAAATAATTTGGTCTGTAGCACCGACTTCAGAAGAAAAACCTAAACCAAAGAATACAAATATTAAAGGTGCTCCAATTACCAGCCAATCAGCTGTTAATAATGACGATACCCTTATTATTGGAATCGTCGGTGGTGTCGTCGCATTTATTGCTATATTAGTTATTATTATATGTATTGTCCGATTGAGAATGACTTCAACACAATATCGAGGTGGACCTTTAGCTGGAGGTGGCCCAATGGGGCCTATGTCAAATTTGCCCCCCTTGTATGCTGTTCCTCCATATGGGAGCGCTTACGCAGCGACTCTACCACCGAATGCTTCGATGAGCAATTCAACGTTACCTCATAAAATGCATTCAGCTCCAGCCTCTGTGAGGCCAGCATACGCTACGATGGGAAGGGTTCCTTATTACAGCCAAAACCCTCCGACTCCCCAACCTTATTTTGTGAGTTTGCCTCCACACGATGAAAAAATATACCGATAGTCTTATCTAAAATAGCTGTTTATTTAAAGCCAACAGTTAACCCTTGTTAAACTGCTCAAGTTTGTTCAGTGGAAACCGTTATTAAATTTACTGTGGGGTGGAATTTGAATTTTTAATAAATTAAAGTGGTTTCAGCATGAGTAAATATTTATGTATTTTTTAATTCGGTTCGAAAATAATGGTGGTGGTATAGATAAGAGAAGTTCAACAAGGGTTGACAGTATTAATTTATTTAAACGTACTTGATTTAATTAAAATTAACATATTAGATTTAAACCCAAATATAATTTTATAAAAAAATTGGCATTGGAAATTTTATCATTATATTATATTGATCCGGTGCAAAAATATTATGGCAATCTACAGAATTTAATAAAAACAAAAAGTTTAATAAAATAAACATTCAAAATTAATTGATTTTTATAAATGCTATTTCACATTGATTACTGATTATAAAAACAGTCAAATTGATTGCTAATAAATATACATTTGATAATAGAAAGTTGCAATCAATTCATTTTATTTTTTTAATAATGATATGATTTTTACTAAATTAAATCCAATTTCGTTTGGGAGTTATTAATTCAAGAGAGAAAATTTTAGCAACTATCGCAAGTATCGTTTGATAGAATCCACATTCGTGACGAACAATTAAAGTAGTTAGTAATATATTGGTAAAAAAGCATTCTTCATGAACTGTCTTTTTATATTAATACATATAATCAAACAACTAATTATGGCTTAGTCGTGTTTAGAATTTGAATCATATTTTTAGTTTGACTGATTATAGTTTATACCATTTTTCGTTTTATAGTATGTATTATAATTTATTTTTTACAAATGTGTGTATGCAACAGTGTAGGTAATGTTGTGCTTTTTTTTAAATAATAATATTTCCATTTCAAATGTTTTTCAATTATTTTAAATAAATATATAAGTTTGAATGATTTTTAAATGTTTTTGTTTTAAAATTGTTACGACCAAAATGAATGATTTCAATTAATGTATGATTTTGTATGGAATGCATGAAAATAAATGAAAGTTAAAAAAAACACATTTTTAATTCCTCTTTCAACTCCCAGTCTTTTAATCTTATTTCAACGTTGTAAATAAATTTAACAATTTTTTGTCGCTTGAACAGTTTTATAGTGTTCAGCAAAGATAAGACAATTGATTAATTGTTTTATTTTATAAATTTTCGTTTGAAATAAAACTCAAAACATTAGTTTTTTTTAACAAAAAGACACTGTAAAGAATGTAATTTCGAAGATAAGAACGACGTTTAATTTTCGAAAACCAACCTAGCTATATAAAGTTCCAACTTAAAATTAAACAAAAAATATTAACAAATATTTCATGTTTTTGGGGTTGCTAAAATCGGTGAATGTTTGTATTTCATCCCGTGATATTGGTGTTTTAACATAGGGGTGTACTAAAGCAAACGCTGAATCCACATCGAGGGAAAAATGAAAAAAAAACGTGGCAGTATTTTCTCTTACCTGACGGAGACATTTTGCCTTTCAGCGAAAATATTTTAATGTTATGCGTACAAGTTTGCAATGATAATAAAACCAGAACGAGAATAAACAAAAATGATAAAAGTTGGCGCGTTTTGCTTTTGTCCCTGGAACTCGGCAATCTTTCTGCAAAGTGAAATATTTGTTGGACTCGCGCAAATAATAATTATGAGATGATTTATTTAATATTTTACTTATCTACAATGGCAATTTAGGCCATTTTGTTTACAGAAATCTTTTTAAAACTACGTACAAATGGCTTCTAAAATAAACATGAAAATTTACAACTAGCCTACGCTTTTTCGCGGCTTTAAAGAAGTGACCATCAATTCAAAATTTGGAGGGTCAGTTTCACATATTTATATTCCATTTTCAAGTTATATGGTTTCAATTTCCTTTTTAAGCGATGATTACTTTGAATTGGCACTCGTAGCTTCCTAACAGCAACTGATTAAAAATTAATCAGATAAAACATGAAATGAGTCGCTTGTTAAATTGATTCTAAGCACGCTTTTACGAGAACTATTTGAGATGGAATTACAATATATTATATATAATAATCCATTTTGATAAAAAATAAAATAAAAATGAAAGCTAGAAGGCTTCGGAGATCTAAACTTGTGAGTGAAGCAATATATAGAATTATTTTGGCGAGGAAATTAATGATCAAAAATTTTGACGGTTGAATAACATTTTATCTAAAATTTGTGATTATTCAATCTATGAAAAATGGGCGCAAAGAGATGTAATTAATATTTAGAAATTTCTAGAGATTAGTTTAATTTACCTTAGGTTACTTTATTATTACTAAATTACTCATGCCCTCAAATTTATGAAATCCAAAACTTAAGGTGCCATGACAAAATTTTGCAAACCGATTCTTATTATTTAAAATTTTGCAAAATTAAATTTGTCCCTTTAAAATGTATTAAAATTTGGCCAGCCTACAAAGAAGCGATTAACTTTTTATTGTTTCAAATTATAAAGTAAATTATACGAGTGCTGCGAAAAGTAGTGTCTTCTTCACAGTTGGATTTTTTATAGTAGTTATGGTTATACATATTTTTTTTATAATAATCGTTCATATTTGAAATACATGAACTTTTTATTGAGATTATATATGTTAATTTTCCTACAAATATTACTTTTTTCTTAGTAACTGTGTTTCCTTTTTTTACTTTTACTTTACTAGTTGATAGTTGACTGTTGCTAAGAACGTTTTAGTGATCAGATGAATAGAAGAAAATTTTCACGCATTAAAATTATCAAAAACTTTTGATAGATCACTTGCTTAACCTCTCTTTTCCGAAAGACGGTAAAGACATAATAATTGGTTTAGTTGTTTGCCAACCAATTTCGACGAGCTTCGTGTTTTCAGAATTAGATTGTTAAGAGATATTTTTAAAGATCACAGACACCTATGCTCTCAAACAAAAATATAAATTTTACAATTTCAAATTCGAAGCTTTCCAAATAGGGATGGCTTCTATGATCATATTTATCGAGACTATCGACTTTGATTACCAGGTTAAAGGTAAATATGAACGTAGTAATTTTGCATTTATTTTAATATCGTTTCGGGTACTACACGGCCTTTTTCAAGTTTGATTTCACAGCTTTGACTAAAAAAATTGTGATTGCTAAGCCTATATACACTGAGTATTTTGAGAGATATATTTACTATTTACGTACGTTAACAAAAAAAAAGCCTAGACTTATATGCTTACGATAAAATCAATTATATCAGCATATTCATAAAACTACGTATCAAAAGTTTCATATAGATGCTTAAATATACATATTAAATTATATTGATAATAATATGAAGGCTGGTGATGATTGTCAAGCATTTTAGTTTAGTTATAGTATCATCCAATATAAAACACCATTAAGGTAAGTAGAGTTCGGCCTACCACAATCTGAAATGAAATAAAGATGATTCTGAAAAACTCACATCCCATTATTTTGTACAGCATGCGTCGTAAAATATAGCTTTTTAAAGTAGAAGTGAGAGAGTATATAATATAATATTTTTTCTGTAAAGTTTCTCCCGAATTTTTTTTTTTTTTAAATTTTAAGTTATCAATCCTTAGTGTTACACTAATTAATATCTATTGATTGAATTGGCATTTACTTGGTAGAACTCCGTTATAACACGGTGAAAAAATAGTATTGTATTTAAGTTCTACACAATTCTGTAGAAAACTTTTTGTAGTACTAAAATTCGTTGCTATTTTGTCATCGTGCTAATTAATATCGTTACACGGATTGCCGCCACATCAAATTGTTGTTTCCTATTTCTAATTGAGTATTTTATAATTATTTATCTTAATTTGTTATTCAATTTCGTTCCGATGATAGTGATCAATTAATGTCACAATAAAGCTCATTTTTCTTGGTATGAAATAAATTAGAATTTTGTGATAGTTTGATTCTAAATACCTACAGAAATAATCTTTATGTGGGTCCAAATTCAATCCTGGATCAGGTAATCGGGGCGAAACAACACTGTCAAAACATTTTTTTAATCCAATTTACCACAACAAACTGCGAGAAATCAAGAGCAAAAACATTGGCGCATTTATTCAATGTACATATGATAGGGGCATGTTCTCGTATATTCGCCCATTTGAATTGCCGAGTATGACGCAAACCAGTACACAAACAAAGTTTGTTTAGGCAATGAAATGTTTCGATAGAAAAATATACAATCGGCAATTTCTGACGTCATATGAACATCACTGAAGCAGTGCGAATGTTTCGATATAATATTTTGTCTAATAAATTCCAGAATCATTTTAATTAGTTTACAAAATGGTTAGTTCTACAGAGTGAATGAAGTATTCTATCAGATATTCAATGATGATGATTTTAAAACTAAAGTCAAGAAATATAGTGCACAATGTACTTAAGGCAAATTTCACACGTTTTCTCAGCCTCGCTTAAAATACACGTTTCTGCAGTAGAGAAAAAATAACCTCGGTAAAATTATAAGGTCATTTTTTTCTTCTTTTCTTCAAACATACTTGTTGCAGTAGTAACTAACATTTTATCAAAAATCACAAATATGTTTCGTAAAGGAAATGTGGTTAATGCCTAAAAACTGTTAATGAAAAGTTTAAAACATATATTCATAATAACTTTTTTAAGCATAATTCTTTGCCTGACGAGGCTAGGACGTTTTAAGGTGTTATAATAAAAGAATGGTAAGGTAAATAGCTCTCCTTATTTTTAAGAGAATAAAATTACCTAGATAAATATTTTTTTGTCTTTTTCATTTAGCATATTTATATCCGTAAGCGTTTTGTTAAATAAACAAGATATGTTCTATTCAACCTTTGTGTCGAAAACCATAAAGCATTTTTTACTGTATTAAATTTGTAAAAGTGTACATGAATACTACAACCATCTTAACTTATATATTTTTTTACTAATTGTGGTCGAATTTGACCGCAGGCTCAAGTATTCGTGATATGCGCGAAAAGGAATGTGCCGTCTAGTTAAAAAACGGATTTCGGTTTCAGTTTTAAAAAATTCGAAAGAACAAATGAAAAAAAAATATTTGTTTTCCGATGTTTTTTTATAATTATTGAACTCTCTTATTCCTAATTATTTTCCATTTTATAAAATCTTAGTCTCTCACATTTAATTCGATATTTTCGAAAAGCTAAGATATCAAAAACCGCATTCTACTTACCCCTGTGTTCAGTGAAAGAGAAAAGACGTTGGTTATGAAACGGAAAAGCAACGTTTTGAAAGAAAAAAGAAATCTTTTCGAGAATTGGACTCACGGGAGAAATATGGAGATTTTCATGAAAGACGTCAGATTCCTTTAAGTTCGCATATAGCTTAAATTGCTGCGCTTGGATTTTAATTAAATGCATTTTTTTGTTTAATGCTTTTGTGTTTCGCTTTTCAAAATTAAAAAAAAAATACTGAATACTGAAAACGAATTATAAATCGGAAAAAAAACAAATGAAAAATTTATATATATATATTACGTGCATCATGAAATGTCATTTCACGTGATTGTCTAACAAATATAAATCAAACAATATTAAAAATAGATATATATAAACTATCGTTTATAATAATAGAAATTTCTACATTTTTCAAGGTATAAAAAACCTCGTAGACATAAAAAAATGAAATGTAATTTCTTTTTAATTTACAATATCGACTGGAGATGCTTGGTGAAATTCGACAGAATAATGTAAATCCTTAAATAATTTTCTTAAGAACTTAATTTTAAAAACTTCCAAGAATCATAGAATCAATTGCAAATTGCGTAGATTTTCATTTACGTAACTGAAATTTCAGGAAGTAATTACAAAGTTAAATAATAAAGAAATGTTATAAGATAAATTCATAGTATATTTCTTAATAATGTTGGCGTAAAGTTTCTGGATATTTTTAGAAATAAGTTATTTTTAGTTTCTTTTGTTTCTAAAAATATATATATAAAATCTCGTATTGGTTAAATATACATGTTTGTGTTTTCGATTTGATATTCAACGTGGAATCACCGTTTATTTTTCGTACATCAACATATTTCCATGTAAAAAGTTAATCAGAAGATTATTAGTATGTTGTATAAAAATATCGAATAAAATATATTAAAATCTTTGCAAAATAAACAAAATTGTTTCATTTATTTGAGTGACACCAAAATCATTGGATATAATTATCTAAAAACCATAACTTTTAGTACACCAATGCTTGGTTCTTCTTCATCTGTTCAAGCTTAAAGAAGAGTTTCGTTCGTTAATATGACGTTCTTTTAAATACAAAATTTAAATTACATAATATTTCTTTAATTAAAACATTTTCCTAAAATAAATAAAATTGATTAGAGTATTGCTCGGATTTTACCTCGTTCGTTTGGATATAAAAACAAAGACATTGAGAATGAAAAAAAAGGCGTTTAATTGTTTTTTAGTGTTAACATTAGGTTATTCAGGTATTGGCGCTATTTTCGAAATAACTAGTGTAGAAAATATCATGACCAAATTAATGCCCATAAAATCTGGTCCACCATATAACATGAAAGTTAATCCGTTCCTGCTTAGTCTTGCAAAGGATATAATAAAATTAAATGCTTCAAAAATTAATTCAGAAACGTTTTTGCTATAAAATTTATGGTGATTATCACGGTAAAATCGGGCTTTATATATAAACAATAATAGCTTGTATATGCAGGTTTAAATTTAAATATTATCTATCAACACACTGAAATCAGCCGTCTCAACAGTTGAGACGTTAGTAGTTAAGGTAAAATAATGAATATTTATGAATATTTGAGCAATAAATGAGATTCAGAATGCTAGCTCTTTGCTATAATTAATTGTGTAAACTAAAAAAAGAGCAAAGACACACACGTATTTTTTGATTGAATTTTATATGTATACAAATATACACATATCACCACTGGTTTTGACAGAAAATAACACCTTTTCCGTATGTACGTCTTTTCGTTCGACACGGAATCTGATTGGTTACAACTGGAATGAATATTCCGCGAAGCCTTGTGTATGTCCGTTAGCCTATGTTGGTCACAAATTTACATAATGGCATTTTGAAACATATATGAAAACAGTGCTTCGAAATAATGTGTTTAGTGTTATAATATATGTGCAATACAGTCAGATGATTGTCAATGATAATGTTTGTCATGATAATGATAATTCACGTCATATTTGTTTACCATTATGCGGGGCAACAAAACAGTCCTATAAATTAACGATTCCGAGCAAATTGGGACAAGACGAGGGTTCGACGTATCAAAAATATTCGCATCATGAGAAAGGGTAGGGAAGGAAAATTTTAGACCCGCATGATTTTCCCAGCCCCATTTTATGCAAAGTTTGTATTTACGACCGGCCACTTTGTGACTTCGATTTATTTATTGGGAATCCGTTTGCAGCTTTTTTTGTATTAAAGCGTTTGCTTCCTATCAATGCAATATTACTATTCGGCCACATAATGTAACTGAGCTGGAAACGCTTTTGGGATTTTGTCCAGTCATAGAGTTTAATTTTTTTATTTAAATTATAAATGGTTTTCGTAACATTTGTTGTTTTTTGATACAAGCGAAGTAAGCTTTTTTTATGCTAAGCAATCAAAATGTCATATTAAAAATATAAACTTCATCATCATCATCAGCCGGGGTCGATCCACTGCTGGATGAAGGCCTCCCCGTGTTTTTTTTCTTCAGGGGGGTTGTTTAGACATAGCAACACCACGCTGCCCAGGCGGGTTGGTCATCGGTTTTACTGTCTGCGTTTTCCTTCCCACAGCCAAGAGAACACGGCACGCGGTGTTCCCGAGCGGTCACCCATCCAAGCACTATCCGCGTCCAATGCTGCTTAACTTCGGTGATCGCACGAGAGCCGGTGCTTTCAACGCGGCATGGTCTTGGCTCTTGTCTATAAACTTATATATATATATATAAATAAATTCTATTTTGTCGCATATAAAACTGTTACCATTCTGCCTACTTGTTAAGCTAAGAAATCAGATTTCCTCATGAAAAGCATTCATTCATTGTATGAGGAATCAATTCAATTGCATCTATCGATTGAATACGAAATATGATATATTTTTGATAGTAAGCTATCTATTTCCTGTGTGAACCTCGTCTTTCAACACTTATTTAAAACCGTTTCTGTGCAGGATAGTTAAGAAATTAGACAGTCCTCTTTAAAAAAATCCTGCTAAGATGTTGCATTAGAACTCAGTATTCTTGAATTACAGCTTACATGCCATAACGGTTTTTAATAGAGAATAACCTCGTGCTTATTAAAAACTACGTACTTCAAATTTACATGGAAAGGTGTGTCATACATTTTTAAGCCTTATTCGTCTAAATAAATGCATATTTGTTTATTAAGTTTCTAATGAAAAAAAAAAAACCAACGCGATAAAAATATTACTTTTCACAATATTTTAATGATATTTTATTTATTAATGAATGAACAGATTTCATTGCAATTAGTAAATATGTATTTGTGTAAATTAAAACATAAACGGATAGATATATTCTGAAGATAATGATTGTAAAATTTGTTTAATACCTTGTCAAGGGAACGTATAAAGATAAGCTCATTACCTTCATATTGTTAATGTCATTCACATACATAAACTAATATCAGAATAGAGTTTTTTAGTATGCTTAGAAATTGTGACCATAAGTTTAATTAGTGATTTCTTTTATTTGCAGCATTCTAAATAGGTAAAAAGTTTCAAATACTAATGATAGAGAGTGTCATAATATAAAGCTTAAAATAAATTAAATATTTAGTGAAACATGTAAATTAGCAATTAGATGTAGCGTAAATAGATATATAAAGAAAAATCTGGAAATGATTATGAAGAGCTTTTATATTCCTTAAAAAGAACGAATAAATTTGAGCGTGATTTTATTAAAAATATTCCGAAACAAAAGGCCCGAGGTCTGGCCTTATTATGTCTCAATATTTTTTTAATATTGTGACAGTAACGAAAAAACGGCCTACCGCAATAAATGCGCGCTTAAAAAACAAACAAACCCCTTTGCCTTTTTTTCTCTGACACAATTTTATTTTATTCGACGCCTTTTTTGACAACCTTATTCCAAATGGCCCAATAGAAAGCGCCGACGCCGCTCAATGCTAAAAAAGTTGCAGGATGAATATCAAGAGCTTTTTTTGCTTTATATCAGTATGGGCTAAAAAATCTTTTTGTATGACAGTTGACAATCAAAAAATATTCAAATGTCAAACATTAATGTCATGCCCATTAAAGAGTTTTTTCTGCAAGAAGAAAAACACTTTACGTCTTATATTTGTATAAAATATTTTACGAGCACATAAAAAATTCGCAATTTATAAAAGTAATTAGCTATTGTCATGAGCCTAGTAATAATCATTGACTTTACTCATACATCTTAAATATCGTTCAGCCTTGAAAAGTTTGTCATAAATATATAACTATACAAATTTATGGACCTATCCTTCACTAGACAGCCAACTACCGCAAAGCATCTTAAGTTTTAGCAGTCAACAAGTTTCGATTGTCATTCAGAGAAGTTTATCACCTAGATCAGCGGTCACCAACTTACATAATCACACATATCACGTTTCGACTCATTGTTAATTTTAAGCAAAATAAATCCATCATTTTTATTTTAGGGAAGTTGAAAATGAATGTGTTTATTTTTAATGTGAAAAATCATTTTATTATACTATCATTCCAGCTTTTATACCACCTGGTATGCTAAATAGCTTTTTTCTGATAGAGAGCGAGTAAATCTAATTTCAGATAAGCTCGAGATAAAATCAATAAGTTTATCGTATCTTTTACAAACAACGAACTTTACAAGACTTTTTTTAAAAATTACAGACATGATTATCAATTTGGTTTGTGAAACATTCTTAAACGATTAAGATATGTTTATGGAACATGAAAATAAAGGTGTCGCCGGTGCACATATTTTTACTCCTATATATACATATATATATACCCATCCTCTTTGGATTCTAGAATGGATACAAACCATACTCGGAAAGCGCAACAAGAAGCATGAATCACTCTAAAGAAACTCAAGCGATTGAATTGCTTCAACTAAAATCCCGAGAGTAAAATCAAAACGAAACGCTTTCAACGCTTTTCACGGGCGAAAAAATTGTATGTAGTGAAAGAAGAAAAGATTTTTGAATGATATTTTTTTAATGCTTTACATAACGTATTAACATACTTAACTCTATAACAATAGTTGCTTTAGAATGATTTATTTATCAGAGTCACCTTTTGCTGAGTATATAAACAAAATAACGTAATAAATATATTTTATCTTTTCTCTATATTGTTTCATTAAAGTAAATTTTTATGAGTGATAAATCTTATAATCCATTTGAAAATACATGTAAAAAATTGATTTTAATCACGTAATAATGCTCTTTTAAGGATTGACTATGTTACGTGCAATGAAGAAATGCGTAAGTTAGTTTCTTTAAATATCAATTCAAATTAAGGATGCATAACACATAGATATATTACTTTTTACATTTAGTTAAAACTCTCAATTTTTATAAAAAAATATTTTTTCAAAAAAAAAATTATGATACATACTTCTATTTTTAAAATGATTGTACACTGATCTGCACCGGCTTTACTTGTCGGTCCATAAAAATATTAATATTGTGTTTTTTCATATAAGCTAAAGAAATTTGAATATTTAAGATTAAATGATTAAATTCCAAGACAATTACTTTTGGCCAGTGTATATCAAATTTGAAATTTACAAAAAAAAATATGACAAGTTATTTAACATATGTACATATGTTATATGACCACATTACTATAATCGAGAGAGCTATAACTGTATAGAAACAATGGTTTTATATTTTAAAGTGGCTAATTAGTAAGAAGTTTTTTTTATTATTAAAATAAAACATGGAACCTTTTTACTCCACTGACTGTGTAACAAGATATTACAATTTTTTTTGTTTTTTAACTTATTCAGAAAACAATGTTTTTTTTTTTTTTTTTATAATAGTAACAAAAAAATTAACGGATGTGATTCCTCGAAAATTTGTAGCGAGAATTCTTAACGATATTAAATTATTCAATTCAAAGAACCCGTAAAATATATCTGGAGTACGCAATTAAATTAAATTTTAAATCAAAAACACCTAAAAATAGTCGCTGCGAACAATAATACTATCTTTAGATTGTAATGGAATACGAGTCTGAATTATTTCAAGCATTTATTTAAAGGCCTTTTGAGAAATATAACCTTTAACCTATGTACTGTCAGAGCTTTGACAGATTTTATTCTTCTCAACCGAATGAGACCGGAACACACTTGAATATTTCAAGCGATATTAAATTGCGAAAAAGTGATGGTTATTATACTTTATATATAATAAAGAACTATATAATCTTGGATTTTTTTTTTATCTTGAATAGAAAATAACTGGTACTTGACTTAACACAATGTAAATGTTATCGATATATTGATTATGTTAATTGGAAATTCAAGTCGCTTTGAATATTACATCACTGGATTTGTATGAAGAAAATAAATTGAGCTAACTAAATGACCACATGATTTAAAGCCTACTGGATAAACACTGATTCAATATAACAACGTTTTAACAAAACTTCAATAAGTTTCAAACTTACTTAGATTTAAATTGTCGTGATAAATAACTGTTTCGTAACGCAACTTGTGATTGTCTCGGCCTGATAAACAAAATTGGCGTAAGATGGATCTAACGTATAAAACGTAATCACGAATCGCGATGTTTTACTTTTAAAAGGAACTAAGCGACTAATGAATATAAAATTATAATTAAATTTAACGTATTGTATCTTATTAATATTGAGCTTATTATAATCTATTATATACATTGTTTGCTTATATTAAAAGAGATGTGTTAGTGTTTTGTCCAAATAATTTTGTCAAATATAATATGAAATAAATACTTATCGATATGGGGAGAAGATTCGTCTTAACATGAGTAAATATGGCTTAAATCAAATATTCGTTACAAGATGAGGCTTGCAGAGTTGTAGTCTCTCTCTCTCTCTGTCTTTTGAAATATTATGAATAGATTGATTGATTAAATGTTATCCAAAAACAATTACATCGGAAAAAATGTTATAAAACAGCAACACAATGAATTAGTAGTATTTTACAGGATTTAAATAGGATAGTAAAATATTATTTGACTGATAAATCAAATAGAACTAAATATCGGTTAACAGTGAATACAAAATTCCTTAATTTTTTTCTAGTGGTTGTTTGGCTGTTATATATAGAAGACGATGTATCTGGATTCCTTTGTACAAACTTGTGATTTCAGTATAAAATTTAAAAAATATATATTTTAAAGGCCAGAAATAATTTTTTAGTTTTGGATATCGCATAACTAATGCAATTAATTATAAAACGTTAAGCTTCACAAGTAAAAAAGAAAATTAATCGGAGCTCCAAGTGTTAAATGAACACTTCCTTTTTACATGCACCACAAGTCTACATTACTTGCTCTTTGATATATTTTCTAGTATTCTCCTTTGAAGGAGTACCGTGGGCTAAAAATATTACAGTAGAGTTTAAAATTTTCAAAGGATGGTTTGAAAGTATTTCCCCTTTTATCTACGAATACACTCTAAGCTTATACATTATTTACGAGATATAATTTATTACTAAATATTATTTTGCAATATTAAAGTCCTGTGAATAGTTCTCAGTGTTGATGAAATTTTGTTACAATTAGTTGCATTAAGTGCGAAAATGAATTCCCAAAAAAATATATATATATATTTTATTGAAAAAATGCCAAACGGCAAAAAATATGCCCTTTGTTATTCCTGATTTCGGTAATGGAGTGAAAAGACAGTGATTAGTTTTATATCTTATTTTCTTACTCTAATCTTTAAAAAATCATAAAACATACTAACAGCATATTCTCAACAAAAATTACGATGAGCAGTTAGCGTTAGGAATGAACATCTTTAAAAAAATAATATCTCTTTTATGGTAACGAATTTTTGAACAAAATTAAAATTTCAAGTAGTAATAAAAAATAATGAACTAAGATAAAAAGAAAAAATCGACAGCTTTCTACGACGGCTGATAGGAGCTCTTTAATTTTAATACCGTTTGTAATTTTCAACAGATATCCTGAGACTTAGTATATCCTGAGAGGCAAACACAGAAGACTGAAATTCTTTAAGATACAGAAGTGGTTATTTGTTGCGTATAGAAAGTGATAGATAATATAAACACAATGTTTAGTCACATAGTAAAAAATACATTGCTATTTTTTCACCGTGTTATAATGGAGTTCTACCCATTAAATGCCAATTCAATCATTACAATGTTTAGTACTGTTTCCACAATGTTATATTTTTAAACTCAGAGCCGGATTCACTGACCGAATTATCAATTGAGCAATTCGACTTATTGAATTGATAATGCTCGCGATGAGCGAAACCGGTGCTGATTTTCAAATATTTAAATGTAGTATAATACGATAAATTGCATTTTTTTTGTTCTATTGCATCCGTGTGATATAATGCCTGAATATGCCGAAAGGCGAAACGCGGGTCGTTAGTGTCAAAACATGTGGAATTGTACAAAGTTGTAACAATTCAAATTTGATATTGAAAGTTCATCAAACACCTTCAGTCGATATCATAAATTGTATTTTTATTATTTCAATGAAATGTCCTTCCTCTAAGAAACGATGGTTAACACGTATCGCCAAATTAGTCAAAGGAGAAAATAACTAAACAATACATTCAAATTGACAAAAAAAAAAAAAAACGATTTTCAATAAGACTGTGGCCATAACTTTACTTATAGTGGTCACTAGCTTAAGCACAGTTTCATATACGGATTTTCTAATAATTAATTGAAGAATGATCCTTAGTTTGGGTTTCTTTGATATCTAAAATTCACTCCCATCTTTCCGGTGTTTGAAACGGTGAGAAATGATAGCGATTATCTAACCACTTGTCTTGTTAAAGTCATACCCTTTTATCCCTACACGCTTTGAAAAAGAAAAGTTGAGTAATTGAGGTGCAGTTGTCTAAAAAAAGCATGTATATTTGTTTAGATATAAAAAGTAAAAAATATGAATCGTTTTATCACATAAACTATTTGCTTGCTTAACCGATCTTAGTATATTATTCTTGTCCGTTTTAGATATGAGAAATCTTACAGTGAAAAATAATTGCCAAAATGCTTACATATTTATTTTTATTATTATGCAACATTTCTTAAATGAAAACTTAATACAATTAAAGAAGTAATCTTTTACTTTTACTAATACTTAAGAAAGACGCACAAAACGTTGGTTTTACTAACATTGCAATGTGGAAATATCTTTTATACTAATGATATATTATTATTACAATTAAAAAGAAAGATGGAAATATTGGGTTTTTCTATACAAGATAACGTGTCAACACTCTGGCCATTTTAATTATTTACGCCATTTAATGTAAAAATATTCTCCAGGAGATTTTCAAATAACAATTATTCATTTTATTTACTTTTAATAGGGTCGTGGCATTAACCATTTGCGTGTATCTTTATCTGGATTAATTTCCATTAAATAAAGCAACAAAAAAACGGCTCCCGAATAACAATGAAAACAAAAATCCACAATAGCCCCATTTTCCGGCAAGTTTGGATTTCCATAATCCCGTTCTGGGTCGCGGGCCGCTTAAATCTCGCACTGGGGCCTATTAAAAACGGTCATTGAAAGCACGAACCCGACAACTCGAGAACCCGGAGCACGAACCCGGCCTCCGACACTCTTTAAGCAGAGGACGCGAACCATTTTTAATTTTTGAATAATTTACTATTGACTTAAATAATAAGCCTAAAAATAATATTCATATATAGTCCGCAGAAAATCATTTTTATTCATGTAATCTTGATAACGTTTTTTGTTTTTTTCATAATGTTATATTATACATACAAGTCATTCGCCGGAATTGATTATTACTTTTGATCGCTATTAGACTAAAAATAAGTTTTGTTGTTCATATTTGGTCTGGTATAGACATGACCAATTTAATATGGAAAAATAATCAATAAGTCAACGTGTTTTATTCGTAAATACATTCTATCAAAGTCAAACAATCAATTATTGTGACGATTATAAAAACACTCTTTTTATCTATTATATACTCATATTGGTGTTATAAGTTGATATTAAATTTTGCGATAAGCAAGATATATACTGATCTTCATAATATAATCGAATTTGAATCATAGAAATGTTTATTAGCATTTAAAATTTAGTGCATTAAGTGCTGTTCGCTTTTATTTCTTTATTTTAAATAAAATCTATGGCAAAAATAAGCGGCCTGTCATCCCGAAGTAGTGTTGTTATGTATAGATATTTTTTCAGATGTATGAATACTTTTCAAAAGTATTGATTCTCAACAAATCTTCCACTTGATTAACGTTATATGTAAACTTACTTAGTATAGATAACCACACAATTCAATAAAATTTATACCAATTTCTTGTTCGCTTCATCGAATTTAATGGAATTACGTTTTTATTTCAGAACTTCCACAATGATTAACTGAGGAAGACTTAAATAAATTAAATGGACATAGACTATTTATGATATATCATTCATTTTTCACTTTCAATATTAAATTTATCAATTTAAGTGAAACCATTTAAAACCGCTGAAAGATGAAATCTGGATTATCAATGACAAAACTGAATAATAAAAATATTTCTGATGCTTATAAAATTTAATGCTAAAATAAAACTATTCAAGATTCTTATTAATATTTCTAGTTAAATTACCAAACTTCAATAAAAACAAGCTTTATCATGATGCAAACAAGCGTGACTTAATATGAGTTACCTCAATACTCGCGTTTTGATAAAACACAAAAAAGGTTCTGGGCATATTTTTTCAATTATGCTCACCTGACTATTATCCACGTTTAACCATCTATGACAAATATTCAGGTAAGCATGTTTCGGAATATATCGGATATCAAACAAGATCCCGTCCAAGCGAAACATCGCGTGTTTTAGTTTGATTCAAATTCCGGTTCGTGAAAACGTGGCCTAAAATTTTACGCATTGTATTTTCAGTTCTATATTTATTTATTGTATTTCAAAAATAGTCTGATTTTTTAAATTATATAATGTTTGTTCTGAACGTAGGTGTAATTGTTGTGTACAACTGTTCTGCACTCTCCCTTATATTCCTCGTCCTCATTATGGCGTAAGGCTCACTTTCCTAATTGGATTCTTGGCCCATTGTGTATTCTCACACTGGCACTGCAAAATCAATTTCGATCAGATTGTTTTCAAACCCGAGTAAGCCCTTATATTGTCTCGCACTGACGTGTACTCGTTTCAGCGGCGTGTGTGCTACTGCTTTTACAATGATATTTTAGGACTGCATACGCGGTATTGTTTTCATATATAAAGAAATGCAAACAAAGCTATTTTAGGCGTCATTGTATTGGGAAATAGAAAAATGAAAAGCTTTCAACTGTTACAGAATATCATTATCAGAAATAAAACTTTGTTATACTTATTGAAATATAGCATTATAATGATGGATATATCTTGAACTCATACAATAACTTACATTTCTAAAATCTCCAAATCTTGACGCATATATGTTATTGAAAAATATTATATTTTATTGCCACCACAGTTGTTCTTGTTACGTGGTTTTGAATACGAAGAACATATTTATAAATGACAAATCTTGTATAAAAATATATTAAAAGAGTATGTAAATACATTTCAGTATTTTCAGTCCAATGTTAACTGATCATTTACATTGTCTGTAACCAATACGATAGGTTTCTATTTGTATTGATGTTATGAAGGAATTCGAATGAGTAACGAATACTAAATGACAGAATTGTTTTGCCGCTATTGTATTATATTCGAATAAAAATTCACGCTAATTTTTATAAGATAATTAAATTTTAATATACAACATATATATTAAATATATATAACATATATATTAAATATATATTAATGATAAGACATGTTGAACAAAAATTTATTTGGATTTCCCTTAGGCACATTAAGGTTACATATAATAAAACGATAAATTTCATTAATAATAAGAAATTTCACATCTTGTTTTTTTTCCCGTAAGTTTGAAAGAGTACATATTATTTTTAAAATATTATATTTTGAATTGTATCATTTTATTTGATAGATTAAGGCTAAAAAATCATGAAATAATTATAAAATATGTTTTTTATTAGTTATAGCATGTATATCGTCTATTTCATTCTTTCATGAGATCTCCTCAAAGTAAGACGTGCTGACCAGTGATATTTTGTTTCTACAAAATAACTTATTACCTGAGACTGCCTTTCTAAAAAGGTCTTTCCGCCCCTTCGCTATCCGTGCTAAATAGTAGTGACCGACCATAAAACCAAATGTGAAAGTTCGTGTTCTTACATTGTTTAAATTGTCATATAACAAATAATAATATCACGAGTGCAAAGTTGTACATTACAGACTAGGTAAAATATTCAGTGCGATCCTCAAGTGTCCTTCATTGTGGTTAAAAATATTAAAACATATTTTTTATTAAATAAATTCAGTGCTAGTGCCAGCAGTTCATCGTCGAGACGAAAACTGGACAACGCAGCTCCCCGCCGCACCAAAAAAAAACAGATATCAACAATTTTCCATTATTACTTATTAGATTAGATTTTTTCACTTTAGATTCATTTTTTCTTCTTTTTTATCTAGCCAATAATTCAGCATGCCATCAGTGCGATAAACCAGGACATCCTCAAAGGTGTCCGATATGAGCGATCAGGCCTTAGCACTCGTTAAACACATATTAGAGTATAATAATAAGGCGGCTTTTAAGGCATTATTGCCAATTTTCCTGCTGATGAAGACATTTATTGTTGCGGGGAAGGCAAATATGCTTCGGAAAGTTTGCTTCCACTCCAGTCATCAACGCCGAAGCAATCAAAAAAAAAAACATCGGCCCCTAAAGCGGCTCTATCAGTTGTCCCGAGACAATAACCGTACCGTCCCTAGAGTCGTCTCCGAACAAAGCAAAGTCACCCAGGGACATAATCAAAGCTATAGAAAATTACGCGACTTGTTCAGATGCGTCAATAAACAGCGAATCTGACTCGTATAGGATGGCATCAGGCAGAGATAGTTTTGCCTGGCCATCCCAACTAAGCAAAGAGGACAACTTAATAGTAAACAAAGAAACCTCTGTTGGAAACCTTACTCCAGAAGTGGTTACCGTGAGCCCTCTTCCCTCTTTAAAAAGTCATCGGGAAAAGTCCATTTCACCGGGGGTCCTCTCAAGCGCTCCTACTGATGCTCGGGCTAAGAAGCGCTTCAATAACGGTAACCCTCAAAGAAATCAAAAAATCCCTCCGATTATCTTACATAAAAAAGCAGACTATATGACGTTACTCAAGGATCCTAGACTTGCAGGCGTTGATTTAGGAAAGGTGACAGACGTCAAACTTGGAGTAAAAATCCAGCCCGCCTCAATCAGCGCCTATAGACAATTAACTAAACTCCTTGAGACTCGGAATTCACCGTATCACACATATATGCTACACGAAGACAAGCCACTAAAAGTGGTCTTGCGAGGCATTCCGACCTATATTTCTGATGAGGACATTTTGAGTGAACTCGAGCTACTCAAGTTTCCCGTCAGAAAGGTCCAAAGAATGAAGAGCAGCGCTAATAAAACAGCGCTTCCTCTTATCCTCTTAGATGTTGAGAGGAATCAGAGTGGAAAAGGAATTTTTAATCTGGCCTCACTGTTCCACTACAGCATTGTTGTTGAGTCACTGAGGAACAAGACTTCGGTTGGTCAGTGCCACCGTTGTCAAGGGTTTGGTCACTCGGCATCATGCTGCCGTGCACGAGCATACTGCGTGAGATGCGCGGGTGAACATACTTCTCAGGAGTGTACATACACGAAAGAGAACGGTCCAGCGAAATGCGTTAATTGTAATGGGCCTCACCCAGCAAACTACCGTGGTTGCTCGCAATACCCGATTAGAATAAAGAAGGCTAAACCGCTTCGCGCGAGACCTCAAGTAACTGAAAATGATAGATGGCCGTTGCCAACATTTTCAGAAGCCAAGGGCTCTTCGACATCAAAGTCACAAGCTGTAGCGGCTAAGTTGACTCCCGACTCCCAACCGCCCAAGCCAAATGCTCGCATGGATCATAAATCCATGCTCGAGGAATGGCGTATCATCGTGTAAAGGGAAATCAATTCCTCGTGAAACTGTCCGCCCAAGAGGCGTCTTGTAATGCCGAAGATGGCTAGTAAAATCCAACCGGCATCATTAAAGATTCTCCATTGGAACAGTGGAGGTACCCTAAGGCACGATAAACTTGAAGTGATTGACGTTTTATCGAGATATGAAATCGACATCCTTCTTGTAAATGAGCCTTTCCTCAAGTCATCGCATCGTCCATCGATACCTAATTATTCCTTATACCGATTTGATCGTACTCGAACTTCGGGAGGAGGAACTGCGATTTATATAAAAAAACATATTGACCACTGTGCGGTGCCATTGCCAGCGCTTACCGGCAAACTAGAAGCAAACGCGATAGTTGTAAATACAAAATATTCGGGACTCATTAGATTCGTTTCAGTTTACAGCCCCCCTGATGGACAAATAATGACTTGCGACCTAGAAGTAGTTATTCCCCGTGGTATACCTACAATAGCAGCAGGTGATTTTAACGCAAAACACCTCGACTGGCATAGTAGATTGACGAACTCACGTGGACGTCTACTGAAATCTTACATCGATGATATCGATGCAGTGGTAGCGGCACCCTCTGAGCCAACGACCCTACCGAGAAATGGTGGCATTCCAGATGTCATAGACATTGCTATACTGAGTGGAGTGAACCTTCAGTACGATACTCATATAGTGCATGAGCTTAACTCTGATCACCAGCCAGTCATTTTATGGTTAGGAGTACCGTCTACCCATAGTTGTAATAATTTTAATCAGACGCGTAATATTATCCAATGGAAGGAATTCGAGAATTTTGTTGAAGACATGCTTATCCCGCACAGTGACTTAACGGATATTCAAAGCATTGATCTTGAGATTCATAGCCTCACAACAAATATCAATTTAGCTGCTGCATATGCCAGTAAAACGGTAAAAAATTCACCGCACAGTAAAGCGCTTCCAGCAGATATTAGACAGCTTATAAATGATAGACGGAGCGCGAGAAAGGAATGGAAAAAGTTCTGCAACCCCTTAGTAAGACAACGCGTCAACCGATTGTCAGCAGAAATCCGACGAGCCATGAAGGCTTATCGCGAAAAAACTACCGACGACTACTTAAATGAACTCGTCAAAGGAAGCGACCCGTACTGGGCTCTCTCCAAAGTTCTCCACGCAGAAAAATACCCCTTGATGCCACTTCACGGAGCAAAGGGTCCCGTATTCACCATCAGTGAAAAGGTAGAAGAGTTTGCGGATAGCCTCCAGAAACAATTTACACCCAATTCAATTGACACAAGTAATTCACGCTTGAAAAATAGCGTGTTAGATATAGAAGCAACCGCTAAGCTAATCCTAGAACAACCCTTAACTGAAGACTGTCAACCTATTTGTCCTTCTACATTTGCCGAGGTGGAAGGACTGATCAAAGCGCTTTCTGACAGAAAAGCTTTGGGAAATGACAGAATCGGTAATAAGGCTCTAAAACATCTACCGCTTAAAGGTATTAGCTCGTTAGTCAATATTATCAACGCGTGCTTAAGATTACTATATTTTCCATCACGTTGGAAGGAAGCGGATATTATTCTAATTCCAAAGCCTGGGAAAGATCACACTCTTCCGATAAACCATCGACCAATAATCTTGCTACCCGCAATGAGCAAAATTCTAGAGCGTGTGATTAAAGCTAGACTGCAAGAAGTGGTGGAAGAGAAAAAGATAATCCCAGATACACAGCATGGTTTCCGCGCGAATCACTCGACAAACCACCAACTTCTTCGGGTAGTAGAGTTGATCGCAAGTGGATTCATTCATAAAGAGGTCACGGCGGGCCTCTTTTTAGATATTGCTAAAGCCTTCGACAGGGTATGGACCGAAGGGCTCGTATTCAAAATGTCGAAGGCTGGCATAGGATTACCACTTGTAAAGATTCTCAACTCGTTCGTGACGGATAGACATTTCAAAGTCAAAATGGGTGTAATTCGATCCTCCTTCAGACCGATCCAGGCTGGTGTCCCGCAAGGCTCCGTCCTGGGACCCATACTGTATAATATATTCACGCATGACATTCCTTGCGGTAGGGAAAGCGAAGCAGTTATAGCTCAGTACGCCGATGATATTGCTACTTTATCAAAATCTCGTAATCGGCAAAGTGCTGTCACAAAAGTCACGCTATTGGCTGATACCATAGCGGACTGGTGTGAAAACTGGCGAATTAAAAGCAATACCGAAAAAAGCGCTGCAGTTATGTTTTCAAAGGGTTTCATTAGAAAACCCAATTTCGATTGCATTCGTATGCAAAATACAGAAATCAAGTGGTCCAATACTGTCAAGTATCTAGGACTCACTCTAGACAATAGGCTAAAATTCTATGAGCACACCGCGATTAAAAAACGTCAAGCTTATGGTGTAAAAGCTAAACTAAACTTTATGCTCAATGTGAAGAGCAAGCTTACTCTCAAAAGCAAGCTGCTCCTCTATACAGCTATAACTCGACCAATTATGGTGTACGCTACTCCAGTGTGGGCTTATGCTCACCAGAAGCATCTGAAGACACTTCAAATTGTTCAAAATAAATCATTGCGACAAATTTGTAAGGCCCCGTGGTACGTTCGCAATTCGCTGTTACATAGAGACTTGAAAATGCCTACAATTCGAGAGTTCATTCGTGAAATGTCTCGAAACTTTCACAGCGATATAGGCAAACATTATAACCCTACAATTTCGTATCTACATAATTATGATGAGACAGTACCGAGTAATCGTCTAAGGCCGAGAGCGGTTCTGCTCGATGACCCGCCATAGGTTTGTTGTTACAGATCTTAATCCCAACATGGACAACCTCGGCATCTGAAAATGACTTTCTAATTTTATTTCCTTACGTATTGTATATGTATGCGTGTGGCTGTGTGCACGCGTATGCATGAATGAATGTAATGCGTATGGTGTCCGCATGAGCTGCACTCATTGTGGGTTCCAAGGCTCAGCTGCGACCTAATGTTGTCAACAATGACACAACAATTACAACCAGTTAAATCTATATATGAGAGATGGAGGAGACCTGAAGAGCTCTGATGCTGACGCGTCATAGATCTTAACGCTCCATGAATTTGATATCCCAAAAAAAAAAAAAAAATATCGTCTATTTGATTCAATGATGTTCGAATATTATGAAAATCTTAAAATTAATTAAAGAGTAAAGGAGTACAACGCTTTTTTATTTTTTTTACGGAGTGCAAAGGTTTAAGGATTACTTTTCATCAATTTAAATAGTAGTTTAGTAGTAAGTATTTTCATTAAAACAGTTTTTATATTATTTGTTATATGTATTAACAAAAAAAAAACTTCGCATTTAAAATACGTCATTTTGTGACATAAGCATCCTTTCAGCAAGTTATACTAAGTGTTAATTATATGTTTTCCATTTGTTAACAGAAAGCTGAGAAAAACTTCTGTAATGACCATTCTTTGTTTTAAGAAGTCTAAGATAAAAGATTCTAATTGAAATTTTTATTGTAAGATAAGTATACTAAAGGAAAAAAAGCCTCACTGTTTGACAAAGTCGAAAACAAACAAACATCGACATGAATCTTTTGTTTGCAGACAGTGTTCAATTAATGGGAACAATGAAAAATTTTCATCTTCTACTGGAGAAAATGTTCATTCGAGTATATTACGAAAAAACCTAAAAAACAAATCTTTTTGGTGCGTGGAGCGAAACTTTTAATCGGCTACAATTTTCAACAAAACATATTCATGGAAAAGATGTATTGGCGTAGTATTTTTTGTTATAGCCAAGCATATATGTTTAAACTTTCAATCACTCATAAAACACTCAAGAAGAAAAGCAAATTAACTCAAATTCGAATTTTGAAAAATACATGTATGTTTTTTTTTCTTTTCCAAGGCTTTTAACCTTACTAAAAACCATCTAGTTACTAACGTGTAGCTTTTACACATCCGCTATATGTACTACAGTTCTATAAAAGAGTTTTAATGAAAAAATATAAATATATAATATTCTGTCTTTGTAAATATTGCTTTGTAATATTCAGAGGTATACTAGACCGAATGACCATATGACTTATAAACAACCAAAACATTTGAATTATTACAACTTTGTACGATTCCACAAGTTTTGTCACTAACAACCCGGGTTTCGCCTTTCGGCATCTTCAGGCATTCTATCACACGGATGCAACAGAACTGACGTAAAATAAAAAGTTAGCATCGTATGTATATATATTAAAGTAATAAATTACAGGAAAACACTTACCCCTAGGCAAGCAGTAAATTACAGCTAAAACAAATTGAACAATATAAATCTAATAATAATAAACACAATTGCCTGTGATAATTATTTCGATGCTAACTGTTTATTTTAAGTCAGTTCTGTTGCATCCGTGTGATAGAATGCTTGAAGATGCCGAAAGGCGAAACCCGGGTCGTTAGTGCCAAAACATGTGGAATTGTACAAAGTTGTAACAATTCAAATTTGATACTGAAATTCCATCAAGCACCTTCAGTCGATATCATAAATTACATCAAAACATTCACATTATCTCTGGAGTTACGAGACACTAGAAGGAAGCAATAAGACAGATGGTAGAAAAATTTCTTCTCAAAGGTACTGCGTGATGGCACATTACCGCCGAAATATGTAATTCGTTAAAAATGATAAATGTCCACCAGGTTAAGGGTTACATTATTGAATTTGTTGTTTTCATCTTAAGAATATTGACATTTCTGTGTGTTTTTGTGTTATTCTCATAACTGGGAAACAAATCGCCTCTCCGTTTCCAAACAAATTTAAGATTACGTATTCTGTGGGGAGCGCCGTAAATTATGAATGTCGAATATAAATTTGATTCGTCGACAGCGGATAAACAGCCTCAGCTGACTCTGTTTACACATCTTTGACAGGGTCTAAATAGGAGACAAACATAAGATTTTTTTCATTTCATTTATTTTTATGTCGAGCATAAATGCTTTTGATGGAATATGTCTCAAAATATTTTATCCAATAGTACTTATAGTTACTATGGTTTTAAGTTCTTTTATTCAAAAAAAAAAGTAGAGATAGAAGGACTAAGTTAATACGAAAAATTACATAATCACTATTGTGCTGTGCTCTATTTTTAGGATCAAATGGCTGGGACAGGGAAACAAAAACATCACAAATGTTCATGTCCAATTGTTGAAACCTATAAATTAAACTAAAGCAGACAGTTCATGAAACTATTCGTACTGGGAAATGAACGCATAAGTATTTCAATTAAAGCCAACGAAATTGTTACTCAAAACTGGGGACAGTTATTAGTGTAAGAATTTATAATTTTTAGTGCCAAAAAAATATTTCTTTTAATTTATGATTTCATAAAAATATTCTTTAAAACGATAACTTTGCGCAGATTATTTCTTGTTTTAAAGCATAAAAATCAAGTAACCGTGCATTGAAGCTTATTGATTGAATTGGAATTTATTTGGTAGAACTCCATTGTAACATTTTATATTTTATTTAGTTTGAGTTGTGACATGAGATATTAATACTGAATTGAGCACGATTATTTTTACACAAGATTTGCTATATTTTTAATTATTTTGACTTTAAATTCATAGTTTTTCCTTTTCTATCTAATTTCTTATTTATCCGTTGACTTGTAGAATATGTTGTGGTCATTGTGTTCCCAGTTCATCACTGCTATTTTCTGTTTCACAACTCCAGTTTATTTCATCACAGCGGCTTTGAAGTAAATACAACTTCTTATAGCGTATCCTGCTTACGTTTATTTCAAAGCTGCGCTGTAAAATTTATTGACAAACGTCTCTGCTATGAGAAACCCTTGTTCAAATATCTGCACTCTATTATTATTATTTAAAGTACCCAAGTTGTTTGCGCGAATTTCTAAATAAATCGTTTTAAAAATCATGAATTCATTTTTCAATACATAGAAATAGGTAGAAGAGAGTCTTGCTAACGCTATTCCATCAAAAACTCAAATCTCGGAATGTAAATGTGCTTACAATTTTTTATTTTAACACGAAAGCATTAATTCCTGCAATAATGTCAAATATCTCTTCTCTAATACAGAAAAGTACGAAAATGATATTACCAAAAATATGTTCAAGATATTTTTTTTACTGTTTGTATAAAAAAACGTTTAGTAATAATGTAAATATAAAAAATAATTTTTGTTATCAAAAATGGTAAAAATTTGGTAACCCAATATAGACGGTTAAGTTCTGTTCTATGGGTTCTTAAAATTTCCGAAAAAATGAAAAATTTACAATTATCAACATTCAATCGAAGTAATTACGTGTTATTCAAATTTTTAAAGTTTATTAACTCCAGATAATAAGTTGAATTCAAAATCGTTTTTAAACTCTTTTATTATTTAAAAAAATATGTATGAAATTTTAATTGTTGCAACTTTGTACGATTCCACATATTTTAAGACTTACGACCCGGGTTTCGCCTTTCGGCATCTTCAGACATTCCATCACACGAATGCAACAGAACTGACTTTTGTCACCCGGATCTGTAGTGACATAGCATGTGGAATCGTACAAATTTGTAACAATTCAAATTTGATATTGAAATTCCATTAAGCACCTTTTGTCGATATCGATACTTAATAATTCTCGAAAATACACATATACCTTATCCACCTGTAGAGAGTGTTGAGAATTTGATGCAGTAATTATAAAAAAAAATAATGTTTTTTTTTTTAAATAAATTTACTTTGATTATCATATTCATATATATAACAACCTAAATTAATTTGTGTGGGAATTGCCATCCGTGGGCTTACTATTTTAAATAACGAATAAAAAAGATATATTTTAGAATTCCTTATATTTTTATTTCTCCTGCTTGAGTACTGCTTGAGACTTCAAGGAGATGGAATGTTTATTTTATAACTAGATATTTAATAAGTTTACAAAAATACTGCTCTTAAGTTCCTTCACATAAATTTCTCAGCTAGCTTTTACACTCCTTTTATAACATTTTTTTTTGATGAAAATTAAATAATATAAAAATAACGGAATAAATCATCTTATTTTATATTACTAGAGCGCAAACGTAATTTACTCCAAATTATAAAACATTAGATTAAAAATCCAATTTCAAGATTATTTACTATCATACGTTTAAAGGTAAATTACTTTTAAGAATAAAATATACAAAAGTCGGACATTAGCTGGAAAATTAAACTCAAATTTTAATATATATTTGATATACGTTTTGAGCTATATTGTATATATTTAAATATTTGTTGCAATGCTATATTATTTTGAAGTTAAGTCATCAATATAATGATCCATATTTAATCATAACCAATTCAAATTTATTAATTGTAATTCGTTAATATTGAATTTGATTTTTTTAAGCTATGTACAATTCCAAATATTTTATCATTCACATTTCGCCTTTTGGAATCTTCGACCGGATGCACAAGAACTGAAACATTTATTAAAAAAAATTAAAGCAAAAACATTTTTCAAAATTGATTGATCGTGGTAGAAAATAGCCATAAAGATTTAAGCAGAAATCGTTGTGACTGTATGCGCCTTTACTCTGCTTAGATATGAGGTCAAGTGCTCAAGTACCTGATGATTGTTGAATAAAATATATAAGAAACGATTAGAAGATTTTTTTGTAAATTTATACAATCATGAGCAATCTTTGCTTTAATAAACACGAACATTATAACGAGTAATATAAATTTTTTCATGGTATAAAATTAAGCATTATTATTAACCAATTATATAAAACAATGGGTTCAAATAACACTTACACGAAATTAAACAATAAATAGTTAAACGTTAAGGACCTTTAGCAAAAGTTAAATACAATAAATAAAAATAATTAAACCTTTATGAATTCATTAGTAAGAATACATTATATTTTTATATATTAAATGTAATCATTAAGAAGTAAAAGAGAAAACCTATTATACATATAAGTTTTTTCGATTGATTTGAGATTTTTTTCTTAACTCATTTTGGTTTTCATTAATGTTATTTATAAGCAAATCATTATTTATCTCTCTTTTCGTATTCTTTGCAAAACGATAAAAAGCAAATAAGAAATAAAAATACTTTTTCACTTCTTCACCCCTAAGCTCTTCAGAGACACCATTTAATTCGTTAACTTACAATCGATTTTAAACAAACAGTTCCTGATAATACACTCTAGTGAGAACTTTATAATTGTTTTTTAATTATAAGTAAGTGAGATTTAGTTAATTTAACAAAACAAATTAAAAAATAATTATTAAGATTACACAATTATTTAATTATTCAGTATTGTTTATTCATGTCGTATTCTGCGAATTCATCCTAAATATTAAATACGAATGCTTCATTTTGAGGAAAAGATTCCTGTTTCAATATTAACTAAACGGCTTACTTACTACTCCAATGAGAAAATCGAAGTGAACTTTACAGCGATCAAACCGCTATAAACTTTAAAGCGAGCATACGTTTCAAAGTTGGTCGTAGGTTTTCCTTGCCTACAAAATTTGTTTCGAGCATATCGTAGTCAAAACTATAACATCTTTGCAAGATTTCTTCACAAACTCACTCGAGTTATTAATTGGCCGCTTGTAAATAATTAACGCTTTTGCGAGTTTCACGCTATCGGAAAAATAATTAATATCTGACTTACTTATACTTAAGAATGTGTTAAATAACTCGAAATTTATCGTAAAAGAGGTTGTAAACGTAATAATTTCTCTTAATAGTTTTTTCGGTAGCAAGATAAATAATTGTTAAGTTTCAAAATTTGAACATATCTGAATGAAATTATCCCCAAAGTACCAAAAAAGCGAAACGTAATACTAAACACGACTCTCGCAAACAAATGTTTCAATCACTTAAAAATACATGTCGCGGTGGATTTTTTTTATTGTTTTAACGGTGATACAATTTTAAGGATAAAGTTATTTTGACTCTAACATCATTCTTCATTTTTTTTTTAATTTCGTCTGTTGGGCTATGCCTTAATCATTTTGTTGATCATCATTGAAGTTGCTTGATGGGATTCCTACATCAAATTTGAATTTTTAAAAACTTTATACGATTTCTCGCTTACGACCTGGATTTCGCCTTTTGGCATCTTTAGATATTCTAACACTCGGATGCAACAGAACTGAGTCAGTTGTGAAATCGTTTTGTAATTGTATATTTAATATATTTATCGAATATGATTCAAAAGCACTGAAAGAAAAAAAGGGTTTATTTTATATGGATACTTTACTAAAATTTGAAATGACGAGAAGCAATTTGAGATTTAAAAACACTGTGGAATATACAATATTAATAAAAGCATTTCATTAGCATCTATAATAAAAAACAATATTGCGGCCGAATAAATAAAAGAAGAATAATTATACTCTTGATACTTTGAATATCCAATTTATATTTGATAAATAATCTTTTGAAAAAATAAATTTTGATTAAAATTTCGAAAGATTCAATGCATTAGAAAGAATCATGTCATCTCTGCGGGTGTTCTATTTGTTTTCTTTGAATTCTCTCAAGAAAAAATATCTTTTTTTCCGGCCCAGTATCTATTTTGTATAATAAGAAGTATTGTGATCGTGGAATGCTAATAAATGACCCTGGTATCCATTTGAATGAACAAGAATAAGACAACGTTCCAGATAAACTGACGAATTTATAGCAAACAGCACTACGTGACGAACAATAATGGTGCATTCAATATTGGAATCAAGTATTGTCTATTCTCGAAAAAATCTTTAAAATAGCTTTATAATATAGCGGAATCAACAATATATATTACAAACATATATTTATTACGGACAATTCTGTATGCTTTATTCACGATTTTGCAATATAAAGATCAGACTTATTTTATGTTATATTGAAAAGAACTCGATTGACGTTATGATTAAGTTTTAAGAATCCTTTTTAATTGAAAATTAATTCGAGTCCCTGACAAAATGTTATCTAGCTCGATATGCGTTGTTTTGAGGTAAACGAGACAAACACCAAAATCAACGCTTTTTGACTGTAATTTCACTTTACTAATGTGAAATTGAAACACTTATCAAATGGTTTTGTTAGTGTATATTCAAAGATTTTTTTGTATTTTTATTCATTTCTTCCTTATGCTTAACAAATCGTGGGAATAACACGTGTTGATAACACATTAAAGTTCTTGGCTTCACAAATTATGTTAAATCAATGACATTGATCAACCGAACTATAATTTCAATTTTGTCAATTTTGTGAATGAAATTTTAAAATAGCACGCCCGTAAACTCCCATTGAGAATATATAAAAATCAATTTATAATGATTTCTTTTATGTAAAACAAGTTAAGCTCAATTAAACATTAAAAATAAGAGGATTTAGTCTAATTTGATGAAAATTACTATCTTCGCCCAAATAATTAATATTAAACCATTTTTTAAATTATATTTGTAAATTTTTAAGCCATAGTATGGTTGTTCAAAATTAAATGCAGCTTTGCCTCAGATGACACATAACTTTGAAAATAGTAATAAAAAAATTTGAAAAAAAAGCTTTGAAAGTGGTTATCAGGAGTGAAAGAGAGCTTAATAAAATATAAGTATTTTATTTTTGTTGTGCCTTGTTCCAGTGAATATAATCAACCGCCATGTTATATTTGCGGAAGCCCACACGGAAAAGTAAATCAGGGCAATTTTCACAAACGGAACCGCAATAAATTTATGTTGGAAAATTGAAAAAAAAAATCCGAAGCGTAGACCGTAATTCATTACGGCGTGGAGGGTAACTACGCAGCCGTAGACGTGCTACGGCGCGATACATTCGTAGACGACAAGATAAGCTCTGTATAGCGGGATGAATTAAGCTCGTCGGATCAAACAAAGAGAAAAGTTGTTTTGTTTTATTCAGCAGTAGACTGAGAAAATATAAAATAAAACATATTTTAGGGCAGTAAAAGTGTTTGGCCTTTGAAAACCACAATTCGTCGAAAGAAAACCACTCCAAATTTATTCTCTGTGATTCAAGCGGAGAATTAGCCTCTGAAAATTTAAATGTCATAACGATTTTTAATTCCATACTTTCAACTCTATTTATACCACTCATCAATTTGATTTTCGGGTAAATCCATTGCAATCTGATTTCTTCGCATCACATTTTTTTCTATTTATTATATTATTAATTTTCTTACTTACATTATTGCTTTACCCTCTGCGGGGTGCTTCTTTGTTTCTGTAATAGACCATTTCCGTGCCATATGTAAACTTATTGATATAGCCGTCTTTTTAGTTTCATTTACAATTGTTAGTTTTAGTGCGAACAGGAAACAAGCTAGGTCGTCAAAACAGGAGAGAAGATGTATTGTGTACCTTTTCTACACAGCTATATATAGGTAAGCAAATGTTAGTTTAAGCATAGTTCTGACGATGGCGTGAGCCGAAATAGCTATCAAATATATTTAAAAAAATAATTTTGTAGAACTAAAATATCATACATTGCTATTTTTTTCACCAGTGTTATAATGGAATTCTACCAAGTGAATGCCAATTCAATCAATAAATATCGAAAGATTTTAGACGAGAATGGTTTGTACATACCTTTTTTATAGTAAAGCAGTAGTATAACAAACGTTCATAAGCTGTAATGTATTATGAACAAAAAAAAAATTCGAAACGATTTTTCGAGTTATCAAACTACCTAGCTATGTCAGTCGCTCTGTAAATGACAAAATAAGCTCATTAGTCCGATCGTTTGCCTCCGGAATATTCTGGTTTGGTCCCTACGTTTAAGCTTAGACAGATTGGGGCAGCCTAGTGGCGTTGCGCCCTTTTACAACCCATTGAGCTTCTATTTATTGACAGTATAAATCTTGGAGATCGCGAACCTTCTTAGGCCATCGTTTCACGATCGACTGTTTTGGCGAAGCTCTTTGAAACATTTAAGTTTAAAAAATATCCATGAAATATATTTATTAGTATACAAGTGGTTTTTATACAGCTCTTCAATATATATATATATATATTAAGACAGTAGAGGAAAATAATATTTAAATAGAGCCATATTTATTGTGAGTTAATTTTTCTCACTACATCACATTTTAAGGATCTAATAAGTGAGAGGTAATTATAAACATCACAGAAATCCATTCAATTTCAACTCAAATATATTCATCAATTGAAAAGCTTTTAGTAATGGGATTGAAATTTGCGAGTTGCGTCACTAAAAAACAATTCTGTTGACTGTTTTACTACGAAGCCAATATAACATAAGTAAATTACCAGATATGTAAAAAAATATTCAAAGGCAATAACTAGTCAACGTTTATGTTTTAAATATAATTGTTTGAATGTTTTTCTCTTCTTCTTACAATGTTCGCCATAACTATTTTATGGTTATTGGTTAAATATTAATAAAATTTTTGTGATAATTTATATTGTGAAGCATATCTAAAGTAAAATTAATTCGTGGAAATGAATAAATACTAAGCGTGCGAATTCTCTATAACTTTGCCACATTCAACTGTGAAGCAAAAAAAATCATTTACGTATCATCGTAAAGAAATCAATGTATATACAGTGAAACCTCGATTTTACGTTTTCCAAGGGACCCTGAAAAAATAACTGTAATTGCGGAAAACGGTGAAAGCTTCAAATAATAATAAACAAGTAAAATCGTAAAATATATTTACTTATTAGTTACTTGTACATACTGTGTATAAAATTTATTTTTTAAAAAAGTCCTTGATGTTCGTTTGCTTCTTTGTTATTTGGCACTTTAATCGGAACAAAGACTTGTTACTAAACTTGTGACTAAAAGTTTGTATGTACAGGAATCATTATTACCATGAATTTTAAACAACTCTACATTTGCATCATAAACAATAATACGCGTGTGGTGGATTTCAACCCAAAAAATAGCACATGCGTCCAATGCGTTACGTCTAACATGTACAGCGGATTTCAACGTGTCTAGACATAGCACCTGCACTCGGCTGTGTCAAACTTGCTTGCCGAGATACTTTGAAATATGCAATAAAAACGGTCAGTCGGGATAATATTTGTGACGGGGCCAAAATATTTAGACGGATTATCGAGGAAATCGGGGAATCGGGGAATCGGGAAACGGTCAATGCGGGATCATTTAATATTGTTCTTATGGGAGTTTGACGGGACTATAAAAAATAAGCGTTCCATCCGGGAAAACGTATTATGCGATAACGGTTGATCGAGGTTCCACTGTATAGTGCTGTAGAATCTGAAAACTCCAAAATTAACATAGGAACAATATTTCACCATTTCATAATTTGTATGTAACACGCTTTGTACGAATAGATTTTAAGGGGTATATCACCGTTGAGTGAGTTAATTTGTTTATTGATGGAGGGAAAATTTGACCATAGCTACTCAACCAAGGTTGCTTCCAAATTGGGTATTGATTGATTGAGTTAAGGTGTCTATGTTGATATAAGACTTGGTATTTGATTCACTGATTTGGTAATAAAATTACAACAAAGAAAATAGTAGCAGCAAAACCGTTTTTTGCAAGCTCTTAAAATATCAATGTGATTTAAAATTGAAAATTATTTTTGAGAAGAGTCAGCAATAAATTCTGAGACAGAAATTTTTGTGATTTTTTTTATTTTGTTCATTACCTGAGCAGTATTTTCTATAAGAACGAACAAATACAGTTGTCAATTTAACGCCAAAACCATTTTTTGCTATTTTATGAGAAATATGAACACTGAGAAAATATGTTATTTTGTGAATTGTAAAAATTATTGTTGGATTTGTACACCCATTTCAAAGGTAAATTAATTTTCATTTCATTTTATAATACAAATAAATCAGCCATTTGGTGTGTGTTGGTTTAACAGAAAAAGGTGTGACAAACAAATGAATGAATTCTAAATTGCATATCATATTTATTATTAGAAGACAGATTTGTTGTGCATTTTTCGCATCTCTTTTTTTCATAACTAAATAAAAAATTGTAAATATGATTATTTATATACATTTTCAGCAGGCTCATTTTATTAATAAGTGCTGTAATAATTCGTGTATACTGAAATAAATTTCCTATTTTTTCACGGTGTTATAATGGATTTCAACCAAGTAAATGCCAATTCAATCAATGAATTAATTTGTAATTAAGGTATTTTGAATTCAGTTAATTTTTAAAAAAAGTTATACTTTTCAATATCCAAATAAATTGCCGTCTTGACAAACGGCGTAAATTTCTTTCTTTCCCACTTTCAGATTGCTTTTTAATAGAGGAAAAAGTAATATAATATCTTCTCAATTTCATTAGAATCTAATTGCATTCTACCAAAAAGTGACTGATAACACCCTAACATTAATTATCCTATGTTTTAATGTCTTTTTTAAAAAAATTTAATGTATAGTTTATTGCGTAGATAATACAATTAACACTTCAAATGGAAATAGCGATAAACTTTAATTTTGAAAAAAATATCTTTTACACATTTGCCACCTAACTTGGTTCCATCATAAATGTGGAAATGATTCATTTCATGTGACGGACACATATATGTTATACAAACGTATTCAAAATCATGTTTATATTTTAAAAAAATGCTTGTTTCAAATACAATTTATATTTTATAATCAGCATTAAAATACTGATTTTTTCCAATGATTTTAGACATCGTAAACAAAGTTGTTTTAAAGATAATTTTAATAAAATTATAATTTCTTCAATCAGCTTTCACGGCTTGAACAAGACGGAAAATTATCTCGTATACCTTATACAATAATTTCAGACGATATAGCCTCGGGTTACACTTTGTTCGAAATAACCATAGAAACTTCAATCAATGTCTGGGATTTATTTCACCATCATATTAAATATGCTTCACGTATTATGCAAAATAAAAACACACACAATAATAAAATTGGGATGCTGACAGTGAATAATTAATGACTAGTTCTGCTAGTACCAAATTCTATCTAAAATAATCCTTGAATAGATAAATAGTTTCCATGAAATTTTAATAAAACATTATGAATACTTGTATATGAGTAGTCTGGAATCATTACTCACAAACTACAAAAACAAGTTATTATAAAATCGCAAAAAACCACTCAAGCAGTATTTTTCGTTATCATAAAAACTTTGTAATTTACAATAGATATCAACTTAAAGTGAAAAGAAGACTCTTTTTATATTGTAATTCAAAATTCAAAATATAATTGAATGTTTTTTCAGTGTCTTGCTTGTTTTATAACTTCTTATAAAAATGATAACATGATACAGGATCCCAAAGTAAAATATTTCTACTGTTTTTCAGTATGTAAATTAAAATATTTCTACTGTTTTTCAGTATGTAAATTAAGCACGATGGAAAAAATAGCAATCTATGTTAGTTCTACAATTTTTTTTAAAGATATAGTTGATAAGTATTTCGGCTCACGCCATCGTCAGAACTATTTTTAAACGTACATTTGCTTATATATATATAGCTGTGTAGAAAAAGTACACAATACATCTTCTCTTTTGTTTTAACAACCTAGCTTATTTCCTGCTAGCAGCAAAAGTAAAAAAAAGAGAAAATTAACGTTTTGAGAATGAAAAATATTCACTATGTAATTATTTATGCGACATCTTTACATTAAAGTCGGTTTGCATTTTAATCTACTCTATTAAATACTTGTATTGGTATTTAAACAATATAAAATACAATGAACATGGGAATAAAATCGGTTTGGTAATAAAAACTAAAAAATGTCAAAACCTTCGTACATTTGCTTTATTTCCATTCTTTGTCACTTTTCAGGTGTTAACCGTCACTTCTTGATGGAAGGGCATGATATTTTAAATACTCAATACACATTTTTTTAGAAGTATTTACCATAATATATTTTATAATCAGGACCGGTTTCATTTATCGCTGATTGATTGATAATGCTCGCGGTGAGCGAAACCGTTCATAAAATTAATGCAAGTAGTACTAAGAAGGTGTTATTGTTATTCAAAAAAACATACTTCGTTTGCTGTCAGTCTATTCTAAGTTAATGTAGTTATCAAGAAAACAGACATGGATTGATATAGTTTAAAAAATCCATTGATGGGATTGAGGTACATACCTCAGCTGTGAATAATATTACATCTCCATGAAAGATCACGTGTAACTTATTTGTAAAATTAATTAAATTTGATAAATAAAACACATTTTGAAAATAAACATTAAATTCAATGTTTTTTTTTCCATTTCGGCTGTGATTGTTTCACATTTATTTTGACAAAGTTTGCGAAAATCTTCGTGCTTGAAATAATAAATTCAAATTTGACAGCGCATCAAAAACTTTTGGTATTATGAAACATGAAATTAAAATATGCAAAATATTCCTGCGGAGTTAAAAAAAATATATACGACGTGCATCGGTGGGAGCGTCGCGGTGCTTCCAAGACTACGCCTGAAAAGGCAATATTAAGCGTCTTACTGCGAATTCTTTTTATCTTGTCGGTAAACTCAAAAATGTGGAAATTCTGTAAAATGCTAGCAGCATAGAAATGAGACTACGGAATGATATGAAACATTTCCTTTGAAAACTACTTAAACTCAGGTATTTATTTAGTTATATATTTTACTTATATATGTACTTAATTTTTAGTTGAGAACAATCGACTTGTTTGCTAAGTAATGCTGCGTCGTTACTTTTTTTGTTTATGTTGCCAAAGATCCGGATTCATAAATAAAAATAACAACAATATGTTACCAATTAATTAATGTTTCTAAGGAGGGTTTTTTTAATTTTTTTTCCAATTCAAAAATCACATCTGAACAACATTGCTATGTGAGATACTTATCAAAAATCAAGAATATTAATGAAATTAGTTGTTATTATTTTATTCATTGAGAAGGTTGTAAATTGATTGTATGGTGAAGGTATTAACATGTTTATCATAATAAATATTATTTTTTATCATTTTTAATTGTAGGGAGTGCCAATCAAATATTCAAATTGTTAATCCCATTTCTGATATTTGAATATTTTATTATTAATTTGTTGATGATAGTTTATATATATGAAGCCACAGGACAAACGAAATATGCAATTCGGGGTCCCATTCAGTATTGATTGAATCTATTTTGGTTATTTAAACATAATTCTACTCACTGGAACACGTGTAGGCAAGAAAAATGTGTCAAACATTTATGCGTTTTACAAAAAACATGAAATAATGGGCAAACTCATACATTTCATCATTAGAATATATTCACACATTTTAAAGTCTGTACATTATACTCTGACCAGAGGTGAGATTTGATAAACATTTTAGATAAATATTTATTATATAAAAAAATCACTTAGCGTAACGTAAGTAATAAAAAATAAGCCTAAATATAATTTTAGTATTTATAAATATCATCTTCGTAAAAAATCTTGCAAATATTTTTATCCAAATGGCATCCAAAAAGTATTTTAAACGGTTAAGATATCTAAGAGAAAATCATTACAAATGTGTGTATCATTTTTATATATCACGACATATATTTATTTATATTTAATGCCAGAATATTTTTTTCACATACTATTGTAAAGCTCTACTAGACATTTTTTCCAATCAAATTATAAATGAGAGTAAATTATAAGGGTATATGATGGTTGTGCTTTGATGTAAAATTATACAACATTTGGATCCGAGTTTCACCTTTTTTTGATAACTGAATCTCTAGGAAACGACTGAATAGAAATTGATGAAAAGGAGTCCAATAGTATTTGTTAATTTATGATATAATTTCCTATTTTATTTGACCCATCAAATAGCCTGTGATGCCATCATGAAATATCGAAAATCTAACGGAATAATGAACCCAGTACTACCTAGTACCTACTACTCGATGTGATACCAAATCTTTTTTTTTCAAATCATCACAACATCAAAATTCAAAAATATTTTTTCCATTGTAAATTTTAAATATTTGTAATCAATGTTAATTTTTCCTCACGTAAGGTTGTTTAAAAAAAACAATCAACGTAATCTCGATAACCTTTTGTTATAAAGTTTCAAGAATTTATTGTTTTCTTTGACTTTTCAATAGACACGTTTTTTTACATTTTTATTTGCGGCATTTCATCACATAAATATAATTAATAATTATTTTCACTCACAGTATAGCTTGCTTCGAGTGCTAACAAAGCAGTCTAGAAAAACACCTGCATCAAAAAAAGCCCGGTATTTACATATAGGTAATAAAATTAATGTGTTTTAATTAATCATATGCTGAATGACACCAAACAACAATGTCGTAAAATGTAAAGTAACCAATTGGTCAACGTTCATGTAGCCTAGCAATCAAAACTATTTTTATTATTAAACGAAAAAAACAAAAATTTAGGATCCACTTTGTTACATGTTTATGATGCAAATAGTTTAAAGTGATTCTTTTACATCCATTACTCCATACGATATTCAAAACGATTATTTTATGCGGCACACGATCGATTAATCAACTAATTATATGACTCGTGTTAAGTGTATCATTGTTTATTAAGTTTCTCAATAAGATTTTTGGGCAAAATATTCTCAAAGTATAACTTCCGTTGATGATTCATTATATGTCCATATGGGTCACAAAAAGAGTGGGCCGAATTGCAAATGTTGTAAAAGTTAAGAGTAAAAAGTTGTCGTGAGAGTTTTTTTACGAAAAAAAAATATTTCCTTTTTTATTATTATAAAAAGGTTGTACGTGAAGAGTGTGACCGTACGATTTTTCTTTCCAACGACCGAATCTTTTATATTTACGGCTTTCATTTGTCATTTTTAGAAAGTGACAATTCAAATTATAGGCGCCAATGACAGCTGAGTCATTCGTTACAGATGGAAAAAATATATTTCATTTCGTGATATGTCACATTATTTCGATCTTCTAACAATAAAATTAATATCTAGGCATATTAAGTGCGGTTATTTGATATCGCAAAATGATTACTTTCTTAAAATATTTTTTGAAGCTACATAATTTTCTAAATTAACACACCAAATTTCTTCAGTTTATTCTTAGCCACGCAATCATTTTATATTATTGTTATAAAGTATAATATAATTTATTAATTGATAATCAAAAATTAGTATTGCTTTAATTTATGATATCGACTGAAGGTGCTTGATGGCATTGCAATATCAAATTTAAATTGTTACAACTTTGTACGATTCCACATGTTTTGTCACTAACACTAACTAACCCGGGTTTCGGGCCTGCCTGAAGATGCCAAAAAGTAAAACCCGGGTCATTTGTGACAAAACATGTGGAACGTACAAAGTTGTAAAAATTCAAATTAAATACTGCTTTATTATAAAAAAAATGACTCAACAAAATTAGACTCATTAAAAATCTACGTAAAACACTATATCAGTTGAAATTGCCTTTTTCTTAATATATTGAAGTTAAAAATGTCTAGAAAGTAAAATTAACGATGTATGTATTTCGAAACTGTAAAAATATTTTAAATTACACTCATGGAATAAGCTTTGTGAGTAAACAGTTACATTTACGTCAACTTAAGCACGTATGAGACATTAAGGCGATCCATCAAGCAAAACCGCTTTCTAGAAGCAAAATTTTTGCGGCAATTAAAGCGAATAGTTTAAGCTTTAAGCTCGACAAGCCCCACAAGCTTTTGGTAATACTCTGATTGCAAAACATGAGACGATTGCAAGTAACATAAAACATACATCAATGATTAATGTCTTTAGCATTCAATGCATTATTTGAGATGGAACACAGTTTGTCATTGCTCAAAGTTGTTTTATCAGTCAGTGATTTATTTTGATCTTAAATATTTACAATACGTTAGATTATAGTAAATGAGACTAATTTCATTCTGATTCCATTAAACATTAAAAGTATGATTCACAAGGTAGTTAGAAATACCGCAAATTTTATCTTACAAAAAAACTAAACAGTAAACCAACAATTTCATCTTATTTTATAGCTTTAACACAATTTTTACCCATTTTTACCCTCATTTTTATTTTCAGAAATTATATCCATTGTTTGGTTAGTGGAAAATAAATCTCCCAATTAATTTATTGAATTTAAAGAATTTCATATTCTATCAAAATAAATATCCATTGTTTGGTTAGTGGAAAATAAATCTCCCAATTAATTTATTGAATGTAAAGAATTTCATATTCTATCAAAATAAATATCCAAACTGTTTCGTGTGATTTAAAAAATACCTATATTCATCAATGCCTATATTCAACAGTAGTGACGAACTGCCAGCTCTGTTTCATCCGTGTGATGGAATGCCTGAAGATGTCGAAAGGCAAAATCCGGTTGTTAGTGACAAAACATATGGAATCGTACAAAGTTGTAACAATTCAAATTTGATATTGAAATTCCATTTAGCACCTTCAGTTGATATCATAAATTATGCCTATGTTTTAATTATTTTTTTTGCCGTATATCTTTTTAACATATGGAATGGTTGTTTTACTATGTATATAGATTGAAAACGTCTCGTATTTTCAAACCATTTCGAATTAACAGTTTTGTAACTATGCCTTATTATATGACAAGCTTCAAAGTAATCAATTTTGTTTTGAAAAACATTATAAATTTCATATTCAATTACTTTAGTTTACTGCTACAGGAAATATGCTATTATTACATTAATAATTATTCTCTCTCACTTTTCGTCCATTAATCCATCATGAATATCCAAATCAAATTCGCACCTACCATAATTGTTTCCGATTTGAATATGATAAGAAATAACAAATGAAGACTATACGAGATGTGTCACGTCATTTATTGATTGAAAGCTTTCTTGAAGCTATTTGCTTTGATGTAAATTAGAAATAGCTCACTTTCTACAAACAGCAGTATACTTTTTGTTGTGTTCACTTTCAAAATATTATGAGCTCAATTTTTGTTATACTTTAAAATACTCATAAGTCGATATGCTTTTGTTACAAAACACATCTCACGCGTATTCATTATCACCGCATCAGTACTATGAATAACAAATACGCGTCAATGTTGAAAATTAATTCATACTTATAAATAAATATATAAATATCATTTTCTGACATATAGCGTAGCAATAAATTTTCTCGGATCCACATTAGGTTACAAAATCTGCCACCAGATGTCGTTGTTCTACACTTCCGGTACATGTAGCAAACACAGGTAGCGCTATCTGACAGGCGTCGCCATAAATCGCGCTGCATCTTTAATCCCTCGTGACCAGGCAAACCAAAATGCTATTTTTGTAATGTAAAGTTCATCTGTACACAACTGTTAACATTTCACATTGTATGTTTCTGTATAAAATAATACCGCAAGATCTAAAATATTTAGCATTTAAAATTTACACTCTTCATGCATCATGTTCAATCAACCCCGATCGTGTCCTCCCCTAAAAATATTAAAACGAATTAAATCTTTCGGCAATGAAAAGAATAGATATTGAGTTTGAACTGGGAAAGGGACTGGGATCAAAAATATATAATACACTTTAAATTTATTATTTAAAAATGATGTGAAAAATTTATTATCGAAATATTGTTTTCAAGACTAGTCATGCTCTTCGAGAGCATTCTCAATCAATGAAATATAAATGTTAAGTGAGTTATGTATAGTTATGTGATTATAATTTTCATAAAATAATTGGTAAAGAACTAATACAATTTTTTTAACTTTAAATAAAACTTTGTTTTATTTTGAAAAAAGATATTTTGTACTGAGATATATTTTTAGCATATACATCTAAAAAAATGAAAAATAATATGTGTACTATAAATGACACTTAATGATTATGTAATAAATATTGTTGAAGTATTTGAAAGGAAACTATTCTTGCCTATGATTGTTTAAAATTGATTTTTCTGTTGATTTATGAGTATTGTTTAGAAATAGGTTCATGTAATATATATTCGCGTACTTTACATTTTCATTTTATGTGTTATTTTTTGAACGTCTCCTTTGAGTGTCAGTTGACAAAATATTCAAAGGTAACGAACAAGCAAATAGCTAATGCTTATTTTATAACCGATATATCATTTTGCGTATTCTAAGTAAAACTTTTCTATCAGAGATTTTTGTCATATCTTTCTTAAAAATAGAAAAAGAAGCTCTTTGAATATGTGTATTTGATTTTAATATTGTTAAAAAATCTTTTAATAAATAAATAATTAGCACTTTAAATATATATGAACAAAGAAAAATAAAATCAATAAATTTGTTACACACGTGCTTTTGAAATGAATTTAGTGATAGATATAAAATTTTCACATTGTGTTTTAAAAAAATATATATTGAACTTTTTTATTGTCTTCCCGAATGAGAGCATATTGAAAGTAAAACTAGAGAAATTTTAATAAACGATTTTTCACAAAAAATTAATGGTTATCAGTTGTTTAATTTACTTTTTACTTTCAAAGCAGTCCTGTTAATGTTAACTTTTAGGAAGTCAGTGAACCACATTAAAAACTTCCAAATATCTAACGGATTCATTCAGAATAATAAACACAGTTAGTTATTTATTTAGCTAAAATTCTGTTTAGCCAAATCGACATTTTATTTGTAAAATGTTGTTTAATTCTAATACCTTCTGATGGAGATATGTCAACAGAACGATTAGATTCTTACGATGAGTAAACCCACTCCTGATCTTAAAATAATAGAAGCCGTATTAAACATTTTGTTTTTACTACCTAATTACTATTTCTCTCCACCAAGACGTGACGGTTAAAATATTGAGAGAAATATAATACTGTTAAGCCAGTCTTTTCATAATCATCATGAATGTGAATAAGTGATAAGTGCTTTAACTAAATATTTTCGGAAGGGTAGTCACATCGAATACTATTTTATGTTAAAATGAAAAGTAAAGTTAAAGTTCAAATGTTTCGTTGTAAGCCTGAATCTCAAAATATATATAAAACTTGAAACTGCAACATTATCACCAATTTTTTGTTTACTATATTTTTCATCTTCTATTTGTATAAACAAAACAGTGGAAGAAAATATTTTTATGGGTTGGAGCATGTCTGATAAAAGGAAAATTGTAGTTTTCTATCTAGGGTTTTGAGATATCCAATTTTATCAAGATTGTACATTTGTGAGTAGGCGCAAATGCAATCGGTACTAAATCCTGTATATGTCTATATTGTATACTTTATTATCGAGTTTTGAACGCCAGCGATCGAAAACTCTCACCTACTGTAAGCATATTATCGAAATCATTTTGAATAATGAAAATAATCCAATATAATAAACCTTTACATTTAAAACAGAAGCACTTTTGCAAAGATGTTGTAATAAGAGTGATAGAAAACGTTATGTTGTATTGTAGAATTGGTTGGAAGTCAGTGATGTTGCTGTTTGTTTTTCAATATATGAAAGTTTCGCGTTCTCGGTCAATTCTAATTTTTAAAAGTATTGGTTACTCTGGTTAGCTTCCTATTGAGTTTTTTAAGATATTATACAAACTTACTCGGGAATAAAAATTTATAAATTGTTACTTAAATGAAAATCTAATATAAAAAGAATATCCTTCCTGTCACAAAGTAGACGGTCGATTATTACATTCTATTGCATGGAATAAATATATCATGAATAATAGTAATAAATGTATATTTAGATGACTAATTATTTTTTCTATCTGAATGATAAATTTCAAACGTCAATCGTTTTTAATCATATTTTTAAGGTATCAAACCTAAATAACTTTTGACATGAATTTAAAAAATCTCCAGTATATTTGTGAAGAAAATTTTGACGAAAAATGACGTTTATTACTAATACCAGTGGAAATCAAACTCTTTAACGCTTATTAGTTTTGGTTGTGTTTCTAAAAATTATTTTCATGGTCATGTTTTGCATAAATTTAAAATTGAAATCAGTAAATATTTTCGATCCCTGGTGTAGACCGGTTTAAATAACAGAATGAACCTTTTAATCTAAAAAATCAATTTCCCAACAGAACACCTGGCCGACGATATCTTGGAAATATCTCGTCGACGCAAAATTTACTGCGATAAAAGAAAAAAAAAATCAGAAAAATTTTCACACAAAAACAACACAAAACAATCAACAATACAATCATAAGGATGAGTTTTATCTTAGAAACTATTATTTTCCATAGATGGCATTGCCTGCATCAAAGAAAAACTTGTGACGTTTTTTATTCAATTGATAAAAAAATACGAAAATGTTTATGAATGTTTTCATACATAAATTTTGTTGAAGAATAGTCAATGTTTGGAAAAAGTCGTATCCACACCACTGTATATCAGCAATATATAAAAAAAAACGCTTGTTGTTTTAATACATAATGTTTTCGTTTCAGAAATAAACATTAATAATCATCGAAAGATTAATTACATGGTTAATTATTTTTTGCATATTATCGATTACCATAGATGTCGTTAACTACTTTTTTCCAATATACTTATTAAATATTATTGAAAAACATGTATTTCTCCGTGTTAAGATATTTAATAATATCATTCTTACAAACATAATATTTTATTTTTAGAAAGAGCCACTGAAAAAAATTTATCTTATAAAAACTGTATATCACAGATGTCGTTAACTACTAGTGTAAAGTAATTAATCCGAAAGTCGTAAATGTCTATATTACATGTTTTTTTTTACAGATGAAAGATACTTCAACAATTCAAAATAGTGTAAATAAGTGTTTACTTTCTATTTCTTATTTTGGTTACATCCTAAACTTTTTTACTGTGAGTTTTACTTAAAAATCTTTTATATCATACGTTCTGTGATAATTTAAAATAACTGTTTTTTTGTCATTAAAATTACATTTTTAAAGTTGTAAATGACTTTTTTTTAATCTTTTTCCACTACACCATACCACTACAGCGCGGGAACATACGATCACCAATCGAACGAACCATATGTTTGAAGAAGATGAACACATTTTTTGCTTAAAGATGTGCAAGAAAACGTTTAATCACAAAACAGAAATACTTACCTCAACTTTGATAACTTTTGCACGATCAAAAATATTAATTATGCATCGTATATTTTTAATTGAATTAGAAAAAAAACATATCTTAATATTGTAGCATAAAATTGAGTAAATGAAATTTAATATTAGCTTATATACCCTTAAACTGTACTCATACATATCCCAGAGATTTATCAAACATTTAACCCTAATTAAGATAATCTTTCAACCTCCATTTTATTACTTTTCATGTAATGGAATGGGTTATACGGGATAAGATTGAAGTTATTAAAAAGATTATCAATTTTTTGGTTGAATTACTTAACATATATTTCTTTGACTGCCATATAAATGAATGAGGTTTGTTTTATGAAATATGCTAATTTTCTTAATAATTTGCTGTTAATTTTTTACATACAATATAAAACAGAATTGTTTAGTTATTTCTAATGCTTTTTTAACATTTCTTCCTGAAAAAACTTGAAACAAACGCGGAAAAATATAATGGTATAACTGTCCAATAAGGTTTTTTTATATTGGTCTTACTACAATTTGATCTTTAAAACTTTGATAAGTAAGTAAAGATTTTATCTCTTCTGCACACAAAAATTTAAGATGATTTGATCTTTGAAGCCTAGATGACAGGATTTTCCAAAAAAAAAACATAACCATTTCAACAACCATATGAATACCTATAATCAAAAAAATATTTAAAAAAAACTAAGAAATGACTGTAAAACGTCCAGTTCTATGTGTGTAAGACCGATTAGTTATGTTATTTAGAGCTTTAAAAATGTATTAGTTTTATGAAAAATTACAACCAATATCTTTCTTATAACGGAAAACAATCACGTTTTCTTTTATATCTATATATATATATGAGATAATCTTAAACAAATAAATAAATAAAAAAACACATCTGAATATCATTGATAAGTGTGGCACATAATGGCTTAATTCAACAATCGTTTTTATGTATACTTTCATAACACATACAAACTTTATTCGAAGCTTATACTTCTACGAGAAGATGAACATAATAATGACGGAGTGAACGATATCTTATCGCCTCTTGTCATTTAATATGAAGTTAGGATTTTATTAATAAATTCAAACGTTTTTAAGAAGTCTATAAGATCAAGAAAATAATTTTCGTGCTAAAAATAATTTACTAAAATTGATTGTTATAGAATAATTGTAACGTTGAACAATTAGCTAACTAATGAGTTTTAAATCAATACACTGTAACACTTGTTACTACAGTCTCATATTTATTATGACGCAAATATTAGACGTTATTACGTTAGTACGTTTATTATTATAGCAAATCTTAAATAATCTTTTATTTTCTAAACTAAGCCTCGGGGTGAATTTGCCAATCTTTAGCGTAGCAGTGAGACAGCGCTTTTTTAGTGTGTATCAGTGCCAGGTTAGCTGTGTGCCGCAAGAAATTCTTCCACGAAGATCTGCTTATCAAAATTGTGTAAGAGGGTCTTTGCAAATAGATTATTTAAGCAGTTTCTATCTGCGATTAAAAGTAGGGAGCATTTCAACAAATATAAAAACCACCGTTGGCACAAGTACTCACTCTCTAAACTAGAGAGTTTAGCGTTGAAATATAAGCTGTAATATCCTTGGTCGGTTATTACGACAGAAATACTTTTATTGCCAGAGAAAAAATATATAGAACCACTCTCAACAATAAAAGCTTAATGAGCCGATATATGTATATATACCAATGAAAAAAAAAATTACTGTATTAAGAAAATATAACGTGTTTGTCCGTTTACAAAAACAACTGAATTCTTCAATTTTTTTCATTGAAGTCATAATTGCTAATAAAAAATTGAATAATAGAGAAAAAGGTAAAGATTGTTATAAGAATCTGATATATTACTAATGCTCTTTGAAAAGTTTGCCTAGGAAATTGGTGGCAAGACTCACGTCCTGTGAAAGGTCATGGGTGCTCATCAGAACGTTATAAGTGACTTCTTGTCGAAATTCTTGACCTAAAATTTAGTGGCGGCTTTGACCTCGTTTACTTTGAACATTCTAAAGCTTATGAGATAAGATATGAGAGATATTATAAGCGTCGTACAAGACTGGGACCATAAAGTGGAATCGACGTACATCTTGTTAAAATATCTTTTTGAAGTTTCTTTTGAACTTTTCCATCGATTAAAAGGATGCTATCAACCTTTGTCTCATCACAATGCTACTGGTCTTCGATAACGCACACCTGAAACATTACATAGGATATACTTTAACTTGGTCGTGGTAAAAAAAATACTTATCTCTCTGGTAATGATTAAGGATTCTTAAAACTGACAGGTTTAAAGTCTGCACAGTAGAAGAATAGAATTCATGGAATTATAAAATGTTTCGCGTGATAATTCTTATAAAACAAGTGATAGCTGGCCTGTTAAAAAATTGGAAGACCAACAACAACAAAACAACTATTGATATAGAATTTTATGTAAAAATTAAATCTCTTCTAGTCTGAGTGATTGATTTTGATACCTAGTTTTACCGGGAAAACTCTTACGGAATTAATAATAAATTATTCAAGCCCAGCAAAAATAAAAATCAAGGTTGGTTCGAAGAATCCAGAATTTTAATTGAAAAAAACTTTCCCCGTTTGCCAAATGCTTTTAGAAAATAAATAATTCAAACAAAAGCCAAAAAATTAATTCATAGAGTTGTAAATTTAGTTTTTTTTCAATGAAGTTACTTTTTGTATACGCTTTATCGGCAGGGAGTACTGCACATACAGGATGTTTCGATTAATGATCATACCTGAAGTTTAATTCAAAACCCATCATATTATACGATATATGAAAGTAGTTTTGTCTACAAACATTAAAAATGAAACCTATAATGGTCAAACAAACAAATAAAATGAACGTCACTAACGTATGTTACTTGTTTAACGTACTGCAGTGGATGAAAGTCTATATATTTATATGCTCTTTCAACTCCATAGGCCGTCGTGGCGCATTCTTTTTTGTTTTCTTTCAAACGAAAAAAATCCAATAATCACGTCATTCTAATCCAGGAGTTACCAACACCGTGTATTACCGATTTGTGTACTACCTCTGGCACTCAACTGCAACAACAACTTTTGCAAATATAATTAAATAATTACGTAATTCAAACTCATTTGTCTGCATTAATTGATATAGATCACTGAACCATTGTTCGATAACCTACGCCACGCGCACCACTCGTGAAAAATTGTTAGAGGCACGCCTTGAAGATGACGACTTATTAAAATCAAATTTTGAGGTTATGATAACCAAAGTTAAGCATCAAGGGGTCATTAATATAAAAATATATTTTTTTAATAATTTTACAGTGTATTATAGTCAGATTAAATTGTCTCAATATCAAATAAACACATTAAGTTTAATTCTGTAGCACGCAGAGTGTGCAGTATTTTGAATTACCTCTTTTGGTCCACACCAATGCATTCAGGTTTCCGACCGCTGTCATAGACAATCATTCTGTATTCTAATGATGTTTTTGACGAATATATACAAAGCTGAGATAGTTTGAGAATTTGAACTAAAAAATGTTGAATAGATAGTGGATCTTTGAAAAAAGAAGTTTTCAAAAACATTCCATCAGCAATTGTGACTATTTTGTTTAATAAATTATGAAATTATCGGTAATAGAATTCGGAAATATTTGTAGTTTACCGGTTGCACACATGAACGATATTCTTCGAAAAGCTTATTTTCATTCGGATACACATTTTTTCCTTTCAAATATTTGCTGAAACATTAAGCAACCTATTTCTTTGAGAACAATAATATACAATTAGAAATTTGCTGATTGTATCCTACAATAACTCCGAATTAAAGAGTGATTCAGCGATTGAATAATATATTGCGATATCCAAACAGATTCGATTGAGTAGTATATAAGCTGCTCTTAAAGAAGTTCTAGTCCTACTATTATCATAACGCGTCGTTAATTATGAAATTTGTTTTCCGTTGCAAGGATTATTGATATAAAAGGTTTTTATCTAATTCTCACATGAAAACAATAGTTATAAATTTAAATTTGATATTGAAATTCCAACAATCAACTTCAGTCGATATTAAAAATTAGTGATAATTTCAATGAACTATAAGGTAGTTAATGTTAGATATGTTTTGCGAATTTTTCGTGCAATCTTTTATACTTACATTGAAAACGACCGCTAGGGGTAGTCAGTTAGTATATACTCTCGTCCGCTGTTGAATTTTCTCAGTAAAACACCGGCCCCCGTACGCGGAGGACGTGTCGAACGGTCTAGACTCTGCCTGTTAGAAAGCTCGCAAAGCGCCCGTATAAAATTTTTGTGAGATTTTTTGACGTTAATCCAATTTCCAAAATTCAAAGCCTGGATCTTTTCCCGTTGAATTGTGTTTTCCGCGCGACTTTCCCACACTCACGTTTCACTTTCACTTTTCTATTTGGTGAGACTTTTCCAAAGACGTTATTTTGACAAACGACTGTAGCTCTGTAAATATATAAGAGATTTATTTACTAGTGAGTTAAGTTTTTTTTATGGTGTGGTGGATTTTTTGATTCGAATATTTTTACGAGACATATCGGGTAAGTCAGATTATTTTTTTATAATAATATTATTGAATGATAGCGGTAACTTTAATTAAAATAGTTTATTTAATTATTAAAATGCTTGGATTTGAAAATATTTTTTTGAGTGATGAATTCTATTAATCAATCCATTGAAAGTAGCAGATACCTAAAATAACTTTGTCATCATGATTAAGATATGTATCTTATACAAAAATAAAACAAATATCAATTGCATCATGATTTTTTGTAAAATTTTATTCGGGACGAAAGAAAATTTCAATATGAATAAAATATTTCAATAATTTAAAAATGTTCTGATTGATATATTGGTTATTTTATCCAATGATATTTATTTTAAAGTGTAATTTAGAATATACAAAAAAAATAATCAAAAAAATACTTTTCCTTCGATAGTATTGCTTTTTCTTATTACAAAAACATAAACATAGCCCTTTAGATTATTTTCCAAAAATTTGATCAAAATTTTGTTATTTATTATATAATATAAAGGATAATGAAATTATTTTTCACCGTACTCTGTAAAATAAAATCTAAAACAAAAAATATTAAGAAATTATAAAACGTTTGAACGTCTATGTAAAATTTAAAAAAATGCCAATTATAAAATTGTTTCATTTTCATAAAAACTGTATTAAATATTATTTATAATAGTATTTGTATTAAATATTAAAACATTAATATATTTATGTAAGATACCTTGATACAAATAATAGCTTGAATGAATGTGTGACTATATTATTTATTGCTTCAACCGTTTTTTTTTATTTTTTGGATAAACACTCTTGATGTGGGGTTTTAAAATATCATGAAGTTATTAATATATTCATTAATACAAGGTGAAAAGTTCACAATGCTTTTTTCCACTGCTCGGCTATATCCCTAATTGGGTAAAAGTGTTTTGCGTTTACTTTCCTCTTACACTTCAATCCAAAAGAAAGCAGTGGCTCACAGAAATTAATTAATTATGCATTTTTTTATTAAAAAATCTTTTCATTATAAGTTACTTATAAAAATCCTTAGAACTAAAATATTTTTTATTTGGTTAACTGAGTAATTACGCCTGGTTTATACGCCACGTTCTAGGTGCATTAATTTATCGAAATAATATTTATATCGCTGCTAAACATTATTGTTTAATATAGTTATATGTTTATTTAATCAGAAACACAAAAAATAAGGTTTTTGCTTTAATTAAATATTAGATACTAAGAAAATCATTCTTTACAATTTTTAAAAATATTCATTGGTTATTTAGCTTTCTCAGTCATGTATAAAGTAATTTTAAACTACTTTGCGATTACATTGGTCTCACCCAATACTGAGAACTATAGTTACAGAAATACTAGAAATAATTTACCGATAAAAAGCGTTTGATGATTCTCTATTGAAATCCATGCTTTAATCCTGTATTTTAATAAATTTGTTGATGAATGAAATATTATCAATAACTGTCATATCTAACTTAAAAATGTAAAAAAAAAGAATATTTTAAGTTTCAACTGCCTCACAAACATTTGAAAAATATCGTTTTTCAAATCAACGAACATTACATACGTACGTTTTGCTTAAGCTTCATCAGAAAAGAAATCAAGAAAACACATTCTTAATAAATGTACAAGGATTTTTTTAAGCTTTGATCAAATATATACGGTAATATAGAATTTCTTATTCATGTTTATTGAAAAAGATACTCCTTTGGATGCTCGTAGAAATAATCATGGCGGTGTGCTATCTCGCATGCATATTTTGTTTCAAAAAGCTCGCATCTTCTTTTGGAGAGAAAAATACGTTTGTTTTCCTTCAATTTTTAAATCTGTTTTATTTATTTCATTTATTATGAACAATTATTTAGTATCAAGTTTAGTTCGTATTTTAAATTACTTTTAGTTGTGATTATGTTTTTAATATCAAAAGAATCATCATTTTCCAAAATATGTTATATTAACCCAATAATAATATTCTGCTTTTAGTTTTTTCGTACCATTTTTACGTAATAGTTTCTACTTGTTAAAAGACAACATTTACTTACTGTTTTATTTATAATGAAGATTTTTTTAAAAAAAGAGTACAGACGTTTTTACTATTTTAAACAAATATATTTTTCTTTATAAATTTCAAAAATTTTAACATTAAGAAATGTATTCTATAATTTATTTTATTTTAATTAGAAAATTCTTCAGTAAGACATATAGAGTTACGTTTATGATAAAACTTATAAGGAATTGCAAGACCTATGATGTAGAATATGTCCATCTTGATCTGTTGAAAATCAGTTTAAAAACAATTTTACTTTCTACCACTATTTGATAATGCAAAAAAAAATGAACTGAATAACTATAATTCATGTTCAGACATGATGACCAAGGATAAATGTATATTAATTCAATTTTTTTATGAACACAAGAAAATTGCATATAATTATATTCAATTTTTTAAGCCTTCATTAACTCGGGTAAATAATTTCTTCATGGTAAAATTTTGTTAGTATTTTATTATGATTGATCATAATACTCAACAGAATAAACTAAAAAAAATATTTTTTTCCAGAACTGAAAAAAGTATAGAAAATATTGCTAGGACTTTTTATGAAAATAGTTATCATGATGTTTTTGCATATAAGCACATAATGTCACAGATTGAATAATAATTTATACTATTAAGTTAATGAAAACTTAAGATTGTATTTCCGTTTTTTTGCCAGAACGACGATGATAAATTATATAGTATAAGCACGCCCCTGAGTTTAACTTATCCAGATATTGTAGGCAGTTGTTTCACGCATGAACAACGGAAATATAAAGCCTTAATAATTAAAAATTCAGAGTATTAGCAACATGAAGTACCTACTCCGTACCACACCATTACAGTATACTCGTAAAACGGGAGAAAATGGAATACTCGTAGTTGTTTAGGATTTAAGTATAATTAAAAATTCATAACAGACTGTCGCTGTGTCATTGGTTTGACATTTATTTATAAGTCAAAGAATTAAAGAAATACACTTAGAAAACAAAAAAATATAGTTGAATACATTTTTTTCCATATATGGAGGTAAGGGTCTACGTTTATATACAATTCACACGCGAAAATAGAAAGTGACGCTTTACCAAACCTATGATTTTTAAATTATAAATAATATCTAGCGTGATATACGTCACTCTACAATATGAAAAATTGTAGTTTTTTTTAGTTTCTCTTTCACTCCCACGATTGCATAACTATATTTTACGACATATATTATAAATTATATAGATGTCACAAAAATATAGAAAACCGTTGTTTTTTGTTTATATAACTTATTTATGTTCACAGTTTCCAATTGGTATTCATTAAATAAATGAATATAATTTGCGTATTGTGATAATTTTTAAAAATTTCTAATTATTCAATTGTTTTGTTCAAATTACAAGGCTTAAAAACTTTTGATTGTACTTTGCTACTAGTAAAAAAAAATATATTATATGTATATTACATCAGTATTTTAAATGAATCATTTTAATAAAAATATAATTTTAAATTATCAAATAGTTTTTTTACTTCTCTTTCCACAATACATATTTAATAACGACCGGTTTTACTTATCGCGAGCGTGTATAAAATGTATAATTAATATTAAAAATTTAGTACGTTTCCACTAAGAATTAACATTTAGTACCCTAATTGTAAAATATAAAATAAAAACAATATATACACTTCATTAAAATTTGTCAGAAATAGAAATTTTCTGGAATGATGAAAAAGACTTGGTGGCTTCTATTATGAGGGAATTATATAATTACAAGTAAACCATTTACGTATTAAAAGTGTAACCAAAAATGGTGCACCCTTAACTTAAACGGGTTGTAGAAATGTATATAATTAATAATAATTATCTTTCTCCGAAAATACTTCACTTTGTTGGCTTAAATTAAATGCAAATTCATCGTAAATGAAGAAGTCTATATATACGTTTCCATAATTTTTTGTTATTGTCGTCGATTAAAATGAACTAATTACATTATTTTTATTGATTGAATTGTCATTTACTTTGTAGAACTACATTATAACACTCCAATATTATAATTTTTTTATAAGCTATATTCGATAGTGTTGATAGCTATTTCGGCTCACCATCGTCAGAACTATAAATTTTGTAGAACTAAAATACATTGCTATATTTCACCGAGTTATATTTTTTAAATTTCAAAGTACTTGGTGATTAAATATAAGGAAAAATAAAAATACCAAAAGCCCACTATCGACGCCCTCATTAGGTTTCCGGTTCGTCCAGTTATTGGCAGCTTTAGTTCAATAATTTAATGATACCGATCACGTTCATCGTAGAGAGAGCGGGTTACTCGGCAAGGTTCAGAATCTCACCACATACGAGAAACTTGCGGAGTGAATCTGTCGCTCGCCGAAGGCGTGTTTTCTCTGGGGCCTTCCTTGCCTTTCATAGCTTCTCATCATTGAGTACAACCCATGCATCTCTCTAAGGGTACATTAGCCTGACGTAGGTATCATTTTCAAAACTCAAAAGCGCGGATCGGATCTCATCTTTATATACTTTATCGGAACGGCTTTAATGTGGGAACTAAGTTTTCAGATAATGCCGTTAATTTTAACGACAATCGTCTTAGAAATAAATATTGTTGACTGAAATATGTTAAATCGAAAAAACTGGTTAAAAATATTATTGTCAGTTTTTGTTTTTTTTTTTGGAACTTTTTTTTTTGTTTTTTTGATTTTTTTTTGTTTTTTTTTTGAAACAAATGAATGATTGTTTTAGAAATTAAATAGTTCAACAAATAAGGTTAATGATGATTTTTTGTATAGAAATTTGATTATGAATAAAAAACTTTTTATTACTGATTAAATTGCATAACATTGTCCTAATTTATAAATATTTCAAAAAAATATCAAAATGTTCCAAGCTGCTGTGGCCAAGTGAGAAAGCTTTGCAGATACCATTCAAATACTAAGACAAATAAAATGAATGAAACTATTCGTATATATGTATATATTTATTTGAAGCGATTTATAATTATATTGTAACGTTGTGAGAGCACAAAGTTCTAGGTAATTCCAATATGAAACTCACATTTCTATATTATATAGAAGGCTTATGCTCGAAAGCGTAAATGGATTAAGTTAGCAAAAGAATTTTTTGTCAATTATTAACCTTATAAAAACCTGTATAAGTTAAATATTCACGCCATATGTGAATTTAATGCCAGAGTTTGGTTTTATTCGTTGAATTAAGGTTAATAAAATCAGTCAAACTTTCTATGATTTTTCTCTATGATCTAAAACGAACGATTTTGTTGAAGACTTATTCGTGATGGTTGTAAATAGCATCTGTAATATAGCGTATATCGTGAATAAATAGGACGTGCGTTAACTCAGTATAGTGTTATTCAATATTATATTTTTTGATGATGAACGTCTTAAATATATTATAATTTAAAGAAAACGTTGCTTTCGGTGATGTCCCAAGAGAAAGTAAAGAAATGATTTACATAAAACTTTGTAGAAGAAAGTCCACTCCGTCGTCTTAGAACTACTTTCAAAGTCCAGTTTGGAAATGGACAAGTTTAAATAAACTCGTAAAGCAAGCTTAATATTACGAAATATTTTTGATCATACTTGCATTTTTAGACTTTTATATCAAGCATCAAACAGTAATATTGGTAAAGGTTTTTTAATTTGAAGGTATTTTTCTTGTCAGCATTGTTTTTTACTATAATCAATAAATATAGAAAAAAAAAAATTTTCATTACTCCAAATAAACATCATTGATTTCGTTTTGCATATTTTTGGAATACAATATTATCCTACTTTCGTATTTTTTATGGTATTCTTTCCGTGAAACTAAAAAAATTATTTATTTTGTTCATTCGTTTTTGGGAAATTTATTGATAGTAATAGAATTTATATCTAATAATGTATAAAGTCGTATTCAAAATATTAACTCCTTAACTGGAACATTTTTAAACGATTCTCTGAAATGTATATCTTGAAATCTACAAGTTTCAAAGTGTTGAAAAATAGCGTCTTTTAGTGGCTTTAAAGATTTTTGTATAAACTGAAGACATTCCAAAATAAATGACTCATGATATATCGTACCGATATCTCTAGAGACGATGTATCACTTTGTCTTTACATCCTGTCATTCTTCCTAAAGGATAATGCGTCCTGTGGGAAGATAACATTATGAATTTCCCATAAGCGAGCAAAATAAGTGAACTACTGAACAGACCTGAATTTTTGCGATAACGTTCCCTTCATAAAGATGATATTAGGCGTAAATCTTTTGAAAAACTTGAATTCTCCGAAATATCGACTAAAGTTTGTGCTTTATAATAAGCACAAACTCTTACTATTTACTTTTTAACGGATTAAAAACCATCAAGTTATATATTTTTATACATATTATTAGAAATTGCTCAATAGTTTTCTTCGATAATTAAAAATATATAAGGATCCTTGTTTTTCAAAAATGGCAAATTTCAGAGTAATTCGACTCCGCTATAACAAGTAAAAGTCACACTTGATAAACAACATCTCACTATTGCTTTTTTTCTCTCAAACAAAATATATATGATAAATGTTATTGGAACTGTTGACAGTTACAAAGCTTTCAGCAGGATCAACCTGACATACAATAATAAAAGCACGAATCTATTGCATTCTTTAATATTGGTTAATTTATTAAATGTAAATTTTCAGTGTATAACTGTCTACCTGATACAGTACCAAAGTAATAAAACGAGCGGTACACGGTGATTATAATTAATCAATAAGTGCCTCTAGCGAATCAAAAATATGGCTCATTAATTGACTCAAAAGAACCGCCAAAATTTAAATATTTTTAAATCAACCTCCAACTTAGCATGAAATGATAATATTTATTCGTCGTTACTAAAAGAATATTTACCTATACTTTCATGTTTTTTATTACCAATTTATCGATGGAATTTTACAAGATTTCAATATTAAATTTACTTGTGTAATTGCATTGCTTTTCATATGAAAATTTTAAATATTACATTAGTTATAATATGTTTTGTATTATATAATATATAATGCAAAAACCAAATCATTCAATATTTAAATAAACTAACAGCGGGAGCTTATTGTCTATTTTATATTGAGATATTAATATTTTAAGGCCAAATTTCCCAGATCAATGCATATGAATTTATTTAAACAATTGGACTTTTTTTGTTTTCTTAATCGATTCTAGAGAGTAGGTAAAGTATGCAAGATTGAAAATACAAATGTCTTTGGATATAAATCCGTTCAACAATCGAAAAAAAAAGGATTCAATACTCGAACAAAACAGGTGTTAGGCTTTACCACTATTGGTGGTTCTTCCGTTTTTGTTTTATTTTTATCGTCATATATAATATATATTATAATTTTACTCAAAATACTCTCTGAGGGGATCCCTATGGTTTCAAAGAATTTTATTTTTATTTTGAAGAATATTAAGGTCGAGATCAGAACGCAAATAAAAACACTTTCAAATTCGGAATACGTTTTCTTTACCGAGAAACTCATTATAAACATTTGAATGATGTGCTATGTACGCTTCAACTAAAAGGTTACATTTTTTAAATATCACAAGTTCTATGATAAAAGCTCGCAAAAGATTTCTTCCCAGTTTTTCTTTGCTTCATAGTATTTTTTTTAATATTCATTTTATATCCTTTGACATATTCTGAGTATTGTCAATAATCCGTGAAATCTTTGATCAGCGAATACTTGAGCTGTTTGACTTATATCTCTGGAAATATTTTTACATTTCAATCTGTGTACGTTTAAAATTACGTTTTTTTTCATGTAACGAAAAACGCAAAGATTTCACTATGTGGTATATTTAATTTCAGATTGAATATCCTAAGCATTTTAAAAGTACTACATCAAAAAGCAGTTTGTTTTATTTAGTATGGGAAAATATTTACTGATATAATACACATATTTTGGCAATATGTGTTGAATATTAAATCAATTTCGTTTATATTGAGCCAAAATAAAAAAAAAATAGCTCTGCATGTTTATTTTTAAGGTGTTAACTCTCACTTCTTGATGGAAAGGCATGATATTTTAAATGATAAAAAGATATTTTATAGTTCTTATTTTAACAATATATTTTTTGATCAGGACCGGTTTCAGTTGATAGTGCTCGCGATGAGCGAGACCTGTCTTGATCAAAAAATATATTGTGAAGATAAGTACTAAAAATGTGTTTTTATTATATAAAATATCCATGATTTATCATACAAATCAAGATTTTAGAAAGCGTATTATCCATTGGGTTGCTACAATAATTAGTGGTCAAGAAGAAAAAAAATGATTTACATGCTTTAGCACTTGATTGTCGTGATTTATGGAAAAGCTTCTGATTTCATTATGTTAAGTATTAATGGATTAATGTCGTGAAGCATTGTTCCAAATATTTATAATTCTCACATTTGCGCTCGTTTTATAACATTCGACGCATTAAAAACTATTTCCACACATTTATTATAAGTTTTTAGGTGTTTCCAAGATAATAGTCTGTTGCTAACGAGAATAATCGATTGTTGAGAAGGCGTATCTAGAGCGCCGGAGGCTCACCTTTTCATCTAGCCTTACAGAAAGCTTTTACGTGAGCTTATTTAGGCTCTTTGAAAAAAAATGTAATGCCTTTCAATGAAGGTTAGACGCGCTTAAGCTAATCGTACAATACTTACAATGATTTGTCGTTGCCATGACGAATACAAAAATGTTTAAATTTCCGTATGAGAACGAAAAATTGCGGTGAGCTTGGGAAAAAACTCTGGCTTCATTTTAAAGTTAAAAATACAAAGATTATTAAAAAAGTATTTTTTTTTAATATATTATAACTGAGGAATAACACACAAATTTATAATTTGACTCTTAGATTTTTATTATTTCTATTTTACAAGGTATATACAATAGATATTGCGTTCAGGCTTGTTGAAATACTCAATACTTAATTTACACAGGAGAATTAAACTTATGTTTATTTTATATAGTCATATAATAACATAGACAATCATAAATAATTAATTTAGATGTAAAATTTATTGTGTAATTTTTTTTATTGTGTTCTTTTTTGGAGATGGTTAGAAAAGAAAAAAAAGCATTCTGGGAGAGACATACGTAATCCGTTTTTATTACGCTTATTTAATACGAGAGACTTGGTTTTTTTGTGTGGATTTGTTCTCGTGGGGTTCTTGGTGCGTATAGCTTCCTTGACGGTCTTGAAATTGATACAGTTACCTCAGGCTATAATTTTTATGGTGTGTTTGCAATGTCATGTAGTTTAATGATTTTTTTAAATCTATTATTTTTGTTTTCACCCTCGACCTCCTCAGGTAAAACGATCAATGCCCTAGGAAGTTCTCTCTTCGAAGTCATCTAGTAATCTTCTTCTTTCTTCTGATGGTTTCGAAACACTCATACACCAGACGGGAATGAATAGAGTGGTCTTTGAGAAAGGATGGGGTTTGTCTAAGTAGGTTTTAGTAGTAAAACTCTCCTTGGTCTGTAGAAGTCTGTCGACGTGGTTTGTCATAGTTATTAAGGGGGAATTAATCGTTGTGTCGGGATGTTCCTCCTTGTCGCTAAAGTATTTCTTCTACAGCTTCATTACCCAGTCTAGGATATGACATTATGGCTAGGCTAAAAGCGATATAGTGTCACCACTAAGCTACAATAACAGACCTTAAAAAGGCTCTAGTAATTGATTAGTAAAAACAACATATTTTAAAACAAAAATGAACTTTGGTTTTGAATCTCGGCCTGCAATACAGTTCCTTAAAGAAGTCAATTCTGTATATCGATTCTACTATAGTATAAAATTTACTTTTAAACATTATCAATGAATTAATAATCCATGCATAAAATAGCCATCTTTTTCACTTTTTTTTCGCTGATTGAAAATTAATTCTGTTCAAACCGTGTAGATAATAAAGAAAAGATTTTTAATTAGTTTAAAAAGTCTGGCTATGTTGGTCCCTTGTTATTCGTATTAAATATTTCAATTTTGAAACATAATAGCTACTTCAAAATAAGACGCCCCTTTCTCATCTATTTCTCACGACCCCCCTTCTTGCGAATAAATTAATTAACTAATTGAAGCAAGTCTGTTTTATATCTAAAGGCAGCAAAAAAAAGTACGATCTCTCTTTATATGCCACGCATATAACATTTAAAATATATAGTTTTCAAAATATTTGTTAAGTGTTCAATTCGATTTAAAAGCATCGTGAATATGATTTAAAAAGATCGAATTACTCTGCGATTTTTGTATAACTCGGAAAAATATTATTTAATATAACACTAGTATTTATAGGATATTTCACAACTATTTTGATCAAAGCAAGAGATTTACAACTTATTATTAGACTTGATATTATATAATCTGATAATGAAAATGGAAGTATAGTATGTCAAACAAATAAAGTAATTTATTTGCACAAAAAAAATGTATATTAAAAATAAAATTGTATTTTACAATGTTAAAATATTGCAATAATTGTAAAATATTATCATAAGTCTTAAATGTGATTTTTATGTTATATTTTTGATTGTTTTAATAGTTTTAACTCCATTTATTTATTCAGGAAAAAATATTTTTTCAAAGAGTGCTTCAGTAATTTGATATCAATAGCTTAAATATTTAACTTTTAATTTTTGATAAAAAAAATTAATGGAAAAAGCGTTTTAAAAAAATTCAATTTTACGCATACTAATAAGCAATACTTTAAACATTTTATATTCATATGGACTTACAATAAAAAATAGAAAACAGTATACAGATCTCCTGAAAAATGATAATTTATATAGAGATACATAAAAATATACATTTTACACATATTAACATTCATTTGTGTAAAATAAATAAATATATGATGAAAAAATCACTATCCATTTAAATATTGCTTTATACATGTTCCCTTATCGTGCCATTACCATAAATATTAAAGTTAAAATACATACACGAATGGTATTTATTGGAATACTTTAATTGAATGTATTAATATAAAAAAAATCTCATAAAGTATATTTTTATATGCTGATATGTTTAATTTATTTGTAATTTCCACTTTACCAATATCTTTATGTTTGATTAACGTCGGTAAAACCAAACAATCTCTACTTCTTTCGAAGCACGTATTATTAAAATAATTTATATCAATTTGCTGTTTGGATACACCAAAAAAAGACCATCATGTATTTTTCTCAAATGTTCTATTTCGCAAATTGTAGTTTGTTGCTATTTTTTGCTTTATACGTCGTCCTATTCTCGCCCTAAATCCTACATACATGACGATTTCAGAGGGATAAACGCTACCCATAATACTGTTTGAGGATTAAAAAGGACAAGAATAAAACAAACTCTGAACGTATAGCTACATAGGCGATAAATTTAATTTATTTGAAGATGTTGTATTATAATATTTAAATGTCACTTTAATTGAAAACAATTTTAATTGAAAAGCATTATATGTTTAATAAGTATACAAAAGCTTCTGGTAATTGCTTTCTATGGGATAACGGAACGTCCATATACAATGTTTATCTATAAGTAATATTATAGAGCAAGTATGCTTCAAACGTGGTCACAACAAAGAAATCAGTGAATGTTGTAGGTCATTAGCATAGCAACCCGAGATAGATAATAACATAAATATTTAACATAATTCATTTTAAAACATGACGCTTACAAACTTAATTCGCCAATTAATCAATAACTTACAAAACCATAGTAAATGCTAGTAAAACTAAACCATAGTAAAACCATAGTGGAACATACCAAAGTTGTAGACAGACTTACATTGATACTACAATCATAAAATGGCGTTTACAATTTATTAAATGCTAGCATTATTAACACGATAACCTTAATTTGTATGAATTAAATCTTCTAACTTATCATTCAAAGATTTGAGAATGAACAATTATATACATTAAAAGTCTAATATAAGTATAAAATATAGCAAAATGTGTTATCCCTATCAACGTGATAATCCAATTTTACACTTTTCACTATTTTCTTAACTTAACTTAATTTTACTCAATCTAGTTATTTGTATTATAATTTTTGGTATCTCAGTAAAAATCGAACCGTTGGAAATTATCATTGAGCTCTTCCGATCAAAAAAAAAATATCAAAAACTTATGATAGTTTATGTGAAAATATCTTACAAGCTTAAACCCATCATTTATCTAAATTGATAAAAAAAACTTAATTCACAATAAACCGTTATATGTCACATTAAATGATTAACTTCATTACAAATACCGACAAAAGCATTCGACTATAAATATTTTAAATCATTCACGTGTCACCTAAACCACGTGCAGAAACCGATTTATTCAATTTTTATTTAACATATATTTACTGCGGCTGAATATTTATGCAAGAAAATAAATACTTTTTTTTAAATTTAATATATCGACTAAAGATGCTTGATGGAATTTAAAATTTCAATTGAAATTATAAAAAATGCGTACGATACCACATGTTTTGTCACTAACGATTTGGATTTCGCATTTAAGCATATTCAGACCATTTGTCACACGGATGCAACAGAACTGACAGTAGTTGTAATAGTATAATACAAAATGAAAAAAAATACAGGTAACGGGACTAGTGCCATCCATTCTGAGCACGATTGTTGCTATAACGGATGAAATTCACGTTGAAAATTCTAAGTCTATTGAAAAGTTTCGCAAGTCAGCGAGTGGAATCGTACAAAGTTTTAGCAATTCAAAATTTTTACTTTTTATTATTTGAAATTACAGATTGATAGAAAAAAATACTTTCGATAAAATAACCAAGCTTTGTTTAAATGAATGCATAATTTCAATTTAAGTGATATTATTACGAATTTATCGTCAAGTTAAATGCTATTTATCATATGACAACACTTCACTCATGCGCAAAAAATTGTCTTTCTAGTTCTAAATCCTGCGTATCCTTAATAAAACAAGGAATGATTCTCTTCGGTAGAAAAGGTTATAGCCATTAAGAAAACTTTCTTCGCCTCGAAAGAACCGCATTTTTTCTAGCCTTCGTAAATTATTTTTTATTTTGCGATAGCTGTTTATTTTTTTATGAGTAATATTTTCCAAAATGAGATATCGTGTTTCCATCATTTCGGACGTGTCTGGATAAGTTTCTTAAAAAACTATTAAAATCGCCGTCAAAAATTTATGATAAAAGACACACATATACTTAAGTCTCCTGTATAATATTTAGACATTCATGCCTAAATATTATACAAGACTAATCATCCCAATGATGAATACGTAAGCCGCAGCTATGCGTGGTTAAAGCAGTTTTTATACGTATGCTTCGGTGGTTTAATTATATTCAATTATTAATAACTTCAAACTTATAGTCAACTTACAGGGCAAATATAAAAAGCTTTATTTACTTTTATAAAAATATAAATACAGAAGCGAATCCTCTCTTTATAAAATCAGTTTTGAAAAAAAAGTGATAAAAAAGGTAAGTCAATATTGATATACAATATATAAAAGTAGGATAGATTCCATTATATTAGACGGTACAATTTCGATCGGTATAAAAATAGCCGTGAAAAAGAGGATTTGGTATATACCATATTGGTTTTCGGTTTGAAAATAAACACCAGTCTCGCCCACATTACTTTGTAATCGTGTGGGTTGACTGTATTTCAAGACCAAAGCATTTTCCAAGAGTTACTGTATAATCTTTTTTAATAGCAATAGTACTACTCGATTCCCATACATTTATACATAAATGTGTTTAGAAATAAAATACATTTTTGTATTCTGATAAGGGCGTAAGCCGAAATATCCATCAACTATATATCTCATACATATTGTAGAACTTAAATACATTGCTATTTTTTCACCGTGTCAAATAGCAAATCAATCAATATGAATGTTATAAAAACGTTTTTTGAAAAATAATATTACAAGGAAAATGAAAATCTTTGCAGTAATTTAAGGAAATGTCTTCTTTGCGAAATCTCGTTATGCCATTCAACACAGAGCTAAAATAATTTCGAATTTATTTCACGTTAACAGCTTTTCATGTGTATGACAATCTTGAATTGATAATATTCACTATTTTTTTGATAATTGAAAAATAAAATAGGGCTTAAATGTGCAGTCAGGGTCGTAGGAAGACCGCTTTGGAGCAGCTGTAAATCAATAGACATCAACTATCACAAAGGATTCTTAACAAACAAACTACTATATCACTTTGTCCACTGATTAAACCGCTCTACGGGAGGGATGTGTCCGATTTGCTTCCGTAATAGACCATTTCCGTGCCACATGTAAACTTATTGTCATAGCCGCATTTTTTAGTTTCATTTACATTTGCTTAAAAAAATTGTTCTATTGCGAGAAAGAAACAAAGCTAGGCCGTTAAAACAGGAGAGAAAATGTATTTTGTACCTTTTCTACACAGCTATATTTAGATTGCCAAATGTTAGTTTAAGCATAGTTCTGACGATGGCGTCAACCGTAATAGCTATCAACTATATATTTTTTAAAAATAATTTTATAGAACTAAAATACATTGCTATTTTTTTCACCGTGTTGAAATATAGTGGTTTTGAAATATGATTTCATAATCAACTGTACTGACATCTTTTGTGGACATTAATAAGGTATTACAAAATTTTGCCTAGGGGTGTACTATAAACTGGGCAGTGAGGCTGACGCGGTGTGAGGAACCGGTTGAGATGACAGGGAAGTGGCAGCCTACAAACGTGTGTGTATTGATGGCATATTGCTAATACCACGTTCCATAGAACAGCGGGCATCAAGAATTTTCCTCATCGCCTTTTATTTTATACCACTCAGCAGTGCTTCTCAAAGTAAATTTTATATCCTTAACCATCCCATACCAAATGTGGTGTATGCCATATATTAAAAAATCATATTATAAAATGAAAAAGTTTTGACAAGAATAAAAAACATTTTTGATTCAACATATTCTTTTATTTATGACTACTTCTTAAGTTATCAAAAACTTTTTCAAGTAATGATAATGCTGGATATATTTAATTTACGCACAAAATATAATACATAAACATTTTTTACTAAAACGATGATTTATTACTTGAATTGGCATCTATTTGGATTTATTCATAGTTCTGATGAAAACGTTAGCCGAAATAAGTCTCTATGTATATCTTACACATTTTGTAGAACTAAAAAAATTTGCGTTCAAATTTTGCGCAATTTTTTTTTCACCGTGTTAAAATGATGATATTGTTTGATTGGAATGGCATTTACTTGGTAGAACTCCATTATAAGACGGTGAAAAAAATAGGAATGTATTTTAGTTCTATAAAATTTTTATAAGATACAGTTGATAGCTATTTCAGCTCACATCGTCGTCAGAACTATGCTTAAACAAACATTTGCTTATCTATATATAGCTGTGTAGAAATGGTACACAATACATCTTCTCTCCTGTTTTAACGACCTAGTTTATTTCTTGCTAGTAATAAAACTACAATTTTTAAAATCGTTAATAAAACTTAAAAGGCGGTTATATCAATAAGCTTACATATTGCAGGGGAATGGTTTATTACGGAAAAACCGGTTCCAATGGCTTGAGGAGTGGCGACCGACATTGTAAATCACTTTTAAGGTGTTAACTGTCACTTCTTGATGGAAAGGCATGATATTTTCAATAATAAAAACACATTTTTTTGTACAATATATTTTTTGATCAGCACCGGTTTCGCTCATTGCGAGCATTATCAACTGATGATGCTTCATCAGATCCGAAAAATATATTGTGGAAATAAGTACTAAAAAATGCGTTTTATTATTTAAAAAAGTCATTGTAAATGATAAAAAATGTAAATGAAACTTAAAAGGCGGCTATATCTATAACATATGGCACGGAAATGGTATATTACGGAAACAAAACAGCCCCCTGTAGAGGGCTTAGCAATGGCGATCGACACATATTACTTTGTTCGTTAAGAATTTTTTGTGATAATTCACATTAATTTATTTCAAGCTGTTCTAAAGCCGCAAGATGACGGCTAGGAAATAATCAGCCTGTCATTTAGATGGCGAGAAGTTTGAACGGCAAGGGAGTAATATCTTGCAATGGATATGTCAATGTTGTTGGATGTTGATGCTAACATCATATGAAGTATTTCTACGAGTATAAAATCGAATCCGCCAACATGGTTGTATCTCAAGAAAATTTCAAAGTACTTAAAACGTTTTTGGCTCTCTATTAGAAGTGAGTATATCCAAACTCGTACAGATTACATTATTAAAGGCACATTTACCGGTTTTTTTTTTTTTTGAATTTCATATTCTTACTTCTATTTATAAAGCCATATACAATTCCTTAAAAAATGTACTTTTCGTAATTATATAGGTGAAAAAAATATATTTAGAAAAGGCAATTAATTTAGCAGTATCGTTTGAACGTACAGTAATTATCCAACACAAAATATAATTGGCTTCCTTTGTTATTTCATTGAGTGTGTTACTATATATGACATGATTTTCGTGTCTTTGGGAAGCATCTTCATACTAGCTGTATGACAAAATTATTTATTTCTACTATAAAAAATTAATTTCATTGTAAACAAAAAATGAAGAGTAGGGTAAAATTATTTCATTTTGCTTGGCAAAGAGAGTGGCTTTGACATAAATAATAAAATTTATGATTTCAACTGAAGGTGGTCGATGAAATTTTTAGATCGAATTTGAATAGTACTTTTTACGATTCCACGTGTTTTGTCAGTTCTGTTGCATCCGTGTGATAGAAAGCACGAAAATGCTGAAAAGTGAACACGGGTCATTAATGACAATCACATGAAATCGTATGAAATTTTAATAAACACATAAAAACAAATGTTATTACCATAAAATTACTAATGACTTATTAAATTAAATTTGTAATAAAATAATGTAATTTTTTTCCATGAGGTGAATAATAAAAGAATTAAAATGAATAGTTTTGAGTTTGTAGAAATTAGTATAACCATTAACAGTAATCAATTCTTTCCGAATTACCTTTTTGATAGAACCGATGGCTTGCCACCATTAACCCGAACACTACTAATTCATTTAGGATTTGTGATTTTGTCGTTTGAGTAAAAAACCCGCCTACTTCCAGAAAAAAAAATATTTCGCTCTATTCTATTATAATCAATTTGAATTTTAATTAAAAGTGAATTTCCAGAAAATTGTCGCTGAATTTATCGCAAACAAAAACATTTTATTTTTACGACATTTAAGAAAATTGTAAAAATGTTTGTGTTAAGCTTTAGCAGTAAATATCTAAATATTTGAGCAACACTGGCCTCCGGAAATGTAATTTATTTTTCGATAGACAAAAAAATCATAGAAATTCCTCAAACGTGTACGTGATATCCGGTTAAGAGAAGAGTTTTCTTTTGATGGACATTCGATAAAATATATTTATGATACCCATTCGCCAAAATTGAATGCCTTTTTTATATTTTAATCCGGAAATTTGTCATTCGAAATTGCTATATCGAATAAAAATACATTTTTTTTATTTATTTAAAAGAAAAATACTTTCCAAGTATAATATTTTGAGATTTTTTTATCATTTTGGCAATAATATTTGTACTTACAGTAAACTGAGAGGCAGAAAAAGATATTAATTAAAAAACCGGTTTTATAGAATCATACTTTTGGCGATACTATGATTTTAGGAATTAAATAATACATTTAAATTTTTCATTGATACTTTAAATAAACTATTTTTTTTGTTGTTGAATGCAAGTTCCGTGAATGCATACATACATAATCATTCAGTTGCGTACATAATCATATTTTTTTTATATCAATTAACATCGTCATACAATCTTTTCTGGACGATTGGTTCCTCAATCACATTATGTCCTCGAGATTAACTCGATTGATGAATATTTTTATTTTGTGTATATTTATTTATATAATAATATTCTGGACATTTCCAACGTCGTCCGCATCCAACATATCTTGAACTCATACAAAATTATTAATCTTTGATTTTTATTTTTTTGTTGCGATAATCGTATTCATATATTTAATTTTTTTTTAGAAGAAGTAAATGTTACTTAAAAAAGCCACTGAACGTGTTAAACGACATTTCTATAACGATAGTATTTATAAATTAGCAATTAGATATGGTCCAAAGTTATGGGTATATTTTGTGTAAAATTATGTTCCCAAAATGTTATCCTTTGTTTTAAGTGTATTTGAGATATTTTATTTAAAATGATACTTTATTAATAAATATATTTATTATGTTTATTTAAAAATTAAATCAAATCTCAATTATATAATAATAAGATAATATTAAGGTCATCATGACGGCTGACTAATTTTCAAGCATTTACGGTAGTACTATTTCAACACAGTTTGTAATAAAAGGCTACATGGTAAGAGACCGTAAAAGCTATTATTTGTTTCTTATAACAAAAAACTGCTAAAAGTACTAAGCTTCAAGTAGATTTAAGGGGGTGTTTAGAAGTTTTAATCTCCCGTCGTGAGAATCGTGAGATCCTTGTTAAACTTTTACCTCTCAGCGGGAGTATTTAAGGAAAGCTTTCAGGTATGTTTTTTGCAATTGTGAATTAGTAATAAGTGCTAGCTCACATTTTCGTCTCTAGTTTATGAGATTGAAAAAGCGGCCAAGAGCAATATTTACTAGATGTGTTGTATGTTGTTAGCTTGTTTAACTATAATTTATTCTTTATTTGAATGTACGATGGAAAAGCAATTACTAAAAAATTCTATAATATTTCAAAGAAATAAGACTTACTATATGACAAAAACTTATATCATTTGTCTATTTATGGAAGGTTTTATATCGAAATAAAAAAATATATAAATGTTGTATAAAATGCATGTTTTTTTTTTTTTGATTTTTCACAAACATCTAGCTTTGTCAATAGGATATTGTAAAAATATGATATCGCTATTGTATGCTATAAATATCGAACACTTTTTTTGGTACAGAGTGTATGATAAACGATAACTTTACAAATAGTAATACTGACAAAATAAATTGAAGGAAATTTAAAAAATAATACTTTAATTATACATATATAAAATATAACGTCAATCACTTTTAAGGTGTTAACTGTCACTTCTTGATGGAAAGGAATGATATTTTAAATAATAAAAACACATTTTTTTAGTACTTATTTCCACAATATATTTTTTGATCAGGTCCGATTTCGTTTTTTTTTTATTTATTTTTTTACAGAAAATATTGGAACGCCCCTGACTGACCATATCTTCCCATCTCATCGATTCATCTTTAATCGACTTCTCATGTATTAATTTATTTTGTTCCATTAAGTAGTGAGTAGTTATTTTCGTCATTAAAAATTTCCTACTCCTTACTTCCTCATTGATTGTTTAGAGCTCCTAATGGATTATTGATTTACCATAATTGTAATTCTTAATAAGTGATTGTGAACATTTAATTTTTATACTAATTTACTTTATTTATATCAATATTGTATGATTTTATGTAAATTGTTTCCTAGTTCTTGTACCCATGGTTTTGTACACCTGCTACCTTAACTCAATTAATTTTTTGTTTTGTATAAATAGACTTGTTTGTAAATTGTATTCTATCAGTTGATAATGCTCGCGATGAGCGAAACCGGTCCTGATCAAAAAATATATTGTGGAAATAAGTACTAAAAAAATGTGCTTTTATTATTGAAAATATAACGTCAATATTACATCACATGATTTATTACTATGGTGTAATTGCGTTATTTTAAGCTGATAAACAAAATAAATAAAAAATAAAAAGTTGATAATATATTATGTGGCTAAGAATGAAACGTCTTTGATTTGTGAAATATTATGAATGTTAAAAAAGATATTCTGGATTGTTTGAGAATGAACAATATTATCAAGTTTTATTATATTATAATTCATTAACAGACTCAAAAAAATATAACTTATTTTATTTGGTAATAAATAATTAAATCAGTTTTTAATTATCACTCCATGTTCGTCAAATATGGTCATTGATTTGCTTAAATAATGAAAATTTGAAACTTACAATTTAATGAATTATATTACCATTCATTGCATGGGTAACATTCGTTATTCAAATAAAATCAAATAAACATTTGATATTAAAGTACGTGGCAAAATTTTTTCCCCTTAAACATAAATATAATAAATACTTTGTTTTGTACAAATTTTGATTACTTCGATAGTATTTTACCTTCAACTTCTTTTTCTTCAATTGACTTTCTGATTTCCTTTTATACGAACGCCAAAGCCACAAATTTGCTGAGTCCTTCCTACCCAGCAACAGTTACTATAAACACAAGCCAAACTTTCAGAATACTTATGTTGGCTACAGAAAAGTTTCCTGGTAATTTCAGTTTCCAGAAGGTGGTACGGACGCTACGGAGTTAGGAAAAGCATTAGACAGGGAAACTTTTCGGTGGACAGCGGGAACAAGTGAAGCATGCTCTTAATCACTTCTGTGGATTTAGTGTAATGGATGCCATCCGCTGCAACAAAAGTGCATCAGTTATATTCCATTCAGAATGTCAAGAATTTAGCTGAAAATCTTTCACAGAGACTTAGTAGTGGGTTGCTATTTTTATAACAACAACATAACACTTTTTTGTAACAAGTATTTTAATTTTTACTCTAAAAGTCCACTTTTTTATTTTTGATTAGAAAACAATTTTTTAAGGGAAAAACATATTTTACATTTATCCAATATCACTAAACGCAGACATCATGTTTAAAATCGCTTTTTTTTATCTTCTATCGTCATAAAAATTTACATAATAAATTCGAGTTGTTACAACTTTGTACGAATCCACATGTTTTGTCATTAACGACCCGGGATTCGCCAATAAATGTCAAATGTCACAATAAATTTATTTATGCAATTTTGTTACGTATCCAAAAGTATTAAAGAATGGCACCATGTCGATTATGCATTTGACTACGCTCCACTAGTCGTCTCTTTGTATCAAAAGTTTTATATTTCTAAAATATTTTTCTACAAAAACTAAAGGCAACAAGCGTTTATCACTCGATTACGGCAACAGCGTCTTATAAAATAATAAATATTGTTTTTATCTAACGTCCCGCAGCTTAAGTTGGATCACCCTATTCATACACTGCAAGACGACTCTGTACTTTGCTAGGAATATTTTATTGGATTTTTTCCTTCCATAAGTGGCGATGGTAGAATGTTGTCCCCGCCATCTGTTTCTTAGTAATTTAAATGCAAATTGCATGCATGCAACGCTTGCTGCGCCACTCTATAGGAATCCCGTGACGGTACTTTTCCTCCTTACATGTTGAGACTCGCTGGAATATAAGATTTCTGCACATCTGCAATAAATATTTAAATCGATAAGAGAGGCTGCTTTAGTTTAAGGAATCTAAGTATAAATAGCTGGTTTAAGCAAGTTAGTTTCCCATTAAAAATACTATCGACAATGAACTATCGTTTATAATTTATATGTTATTAAGTATATAGGCAGGTACTGGAACACAAATAATTATAAGATATTCATAAATTAAAGCATTAAAATAATAAAAGTATCAGCAAATGTGATTCGATTTCAAGTCCAGTGATGAATGAAATGTTAAGAATATAAAGCACACTGTTTTTTTTATAAGCAAAGATAATAAGTGAGAAAGAATTTCGTGTTTTTCATATAAATAAAAAAAAATATCGCACATTACTTTCATACTTAAGCTTTATGTATAGTATAAGTACAGATAAATTAGGCTGAATTGATCAGAATAGAACTATACTACAAACTTATCAAATGGACAAATAAATTAATATTATTTCAATTAAAATAATGTGAATTATATAATATTTAAGAATATTTTAAATACATGCAAGTAACATTTATACATTTTCTTAAGCCTTAGTAATCATCAGCTTTATGAAATAGAAAATCTATAGTCGATAATTATGTATTCTCATAACATACAATATTTTGACCAAATAATATCAAAAACAATCTCTCCCCTTCGCTTGCCTACAACCAATTTCTGGCTTCGTGGTTGATGTTGTTGGTTTTGGTAACAGCGGTCACGTCTTATAGTTCTAACGTATATGTATATTTTTCAATTTATAGATTTCCGTCTAAAAGTCTGTGATACTAAAATTTTTACCGTATTAAAAATTTCCTTTTCGTGGGAGTAAAAGTGGCCTAATTACCTATTCGTTGTTTTCTATTTTACGTAATGTCTATTCTTCAATAGAAAATAAGGATTGTGCCATTGAGTTATAAATAGTCTGCACAGAAAAACATCTCTTGAATGAATTGAATGCTTTCACTTAAAAATGTGTTAAAAATATACTCTTAATATCGTAACAGATTGATTATATAAATATAATTATGTTTATTTTAAAAAAGAAAATACCATAATAAATCGTGTAAAGATTCCAACAAATCTATTGCGCTCAAATTTAACCGCTTGTGTTAATATTATATAAAGCGTGGTAGTCACATTTTTTTTTATTAATCCATCATAAAATTGGCAGAAAACGTAGCATGAATGTTTATTTTTTTATTATTTTTGATTTTTTAAATACATGTACCTAACATAGAGAAAGATAAACAGTATATTTTTCAGCATGTTACACAATTTATTCACAGAAGCTTTTTTGTACATTTTGCTAACACGTGCTAAAATTAATATCGTTTTGTATAATATGTTGAACGTTTTGTATTACGACTGTTGGATATGACGTGTTTCAACGAATACGTGATTGATTGACGCCTACCGCAATAAAAATATCCCATACCAGCGCATGGTGGTAAAAGGGTCTATTTTCCCGTCTTAAACATCACTCGGGCGAGATAAAACATCACATTTACTGAAATAATAAACACTTTACCTACCTTTTCCGTGGGCCAATGAAATAAAAGAGAAAAACTTACTGTCTCGATTTGAAAAACCGTTGAATAATAATACTATTTGTCTTTCATTTAATGGAGTCAGTTTTTTGACGGTTATACAGAAGATTTGAAAGAATTGAAACAAAGGAACGCCTAAGTTGAATTTTTAAGCTATGGAACCTCTTCATTCCATTTTCAAATTTTCGCACCAGTTTTTTTGCCGTAATCGTATGACATAATTTCGATCAGAATTTATTAGCGATAATTTAGATCGTATAAAATAATGCTTTTATTTTGAAAATAATTATTTTCATAATTTATGATATCGACTAAAGGGGCTTGATGGAATTTATATCTCAAATTTGAATTCTTACAATTTTGTACGATTCCACATGTTTTGTCACTAACGACCCGGGTTTCGCCTTTCGGCATCTTCAGGCATTCTTTCACACGAATGCAACAGAACTGACGTTTCTGACGTTCCTGCAAAACCCGGGTCGTTTGTGACAAAGCATGTGGAATCGTACAAAATTGTACCAATTCAAATTCAATTATTTTCAATCAGCGCTTTCATATTGATATATAGAATTTTTAAATCAATATTTTATCGATCATTTTTTCCAGTGTAAATTATGTATCCGACGGTAGAAGGTGGGTACAAGTTTCAGCAATCTTGGTAAGAAGTGAGTTTAACGAGAAAAAAGCATCTGAAATAAATTATCTAAAACCAAACTTGTATCGCAATTTTTAGAAATAATCCAGTATCTCATTTCTAAATAATTGCAATCCCATACGAAGAAAATAATCTTTCAAAACAATAACGTTTCCAAATTAAGGCGGGTTTCGGAAATATGATTCTTCTGTGCTATATAATAACCTTTGACATCAAAATAGTTAGCTTTATTTATACTGCTGTATACATTTGTGGCGGGACCTATAAGGAAGCACACACACAACATTGATACAATAAAAACGCAATAACTCTGTTGGAAAACGATGAAAATTCAATTTATTATTTATTTTTCCGCATACCTCGATCTCAACCAATTCTGCCTTGTTTTTTTTGGCGGTACAGTAGGCATCTAAACAATCAGTGAGAAATTTAATCTCAAAAGCAATGTATTTCATGACAATATCAGATAAATGACAGGTGGGTTTTTCGCTCCACTAAACATAAATAGAAACAAACAATAACAGCTTCAAATTTGAATTGTTACAACTTTGTACGATTCCACATGCTTTTTCACTAACGACCCGGGTTTCGCTTTTCGGCATTTTCATGCATTCTATCACACGGATGCAACAGAACTGACGTTCAATAAACAGTTAGCATCGTGTATATACAGAAATTACTGTAATTAATACTTTTGGTATATAGACGATGCTAACTGTTTTTTGTACGTCAGTTCTGTTACGTCTGTGTTATAGAATGCCTGAATATGCCGAAAGGCGAAACCCAGGTCGCTAGTGACAAAACATGGGGAATCGTACAAAGTTGTGACAAATCAAATTTGAATTTGAAATTCCATCAAACAACTCCAGTCGATGTCATAAATTAATAACACAACCAATTTCGATGTCAACTGAGGATGCTTAATGAGTTTGTGTTGTTAAGCTGTGTACATTTTCATTATTTTTATCTATCACGACCTATGTTTCGCTTGTTGTATCTTCAGCCACTATATCACACGGATTCAACATAGCTGATAGACTGTAATCAATTTTTTTCAGCTTATATGATGCAAAACATGTGGAAGTGTAGTACATGACATAGTCGATAGAACACTTTTATATTTGAACAAATATATAAAAAAAATATATTTTATTAATTAAAAATATATGTTATCTTCTCTTTTGTGAAATATTTTATGTACAGTCTGTAATATTGCAAAGTATTTGTTACGAAGCATATTTTTTCAGAAGGTGTTTATATTGCGCAAAACGGCTGCCCGTCCAATGATAAAAACTCAGCTCGCTGGTAAATCATAAAACAACATTGCCGGGCATGCCTTATCTGCCACTTTGAGGAGTGAGGGTTGCATAATGACGTGTGAATTTCTAGAATAAAATAATTACTGGCGATATGTGAGTGACCATATTCCTGATAAATACTTTTTTGCTACATCGCTTGTATATTGAAGCAAAACTTTATATTTTTTTCATGTTTGATAACTTGTATTTTTATTTGTATATAAATGCAATTTACGAACGAATTTCGTTTACGCTACGTGAGTGGTTTTACTATTGAGGATTTCTAATGAAATAGAAAGTGTTAGATACAATTTTCGGACTTATTTACAACTATGTGATTGGCGTGAAAATAAAAGCTGAAGTAAAAAGAATTTTGATGAATGTAAGAAATTAAAATAAAGTTTTACAACCACTCTGGGAAAATTTTAACATAAAAATGTATATAAGGTGCAATAAAGTTATTCTTGTTTCCATAAAGGCAGCTTAAACAACTTCCCCTGGTGTCTTACTTGAAAAATGCTCAAGGTTTTAACAATGTTATATTTTCAAAAAAATGGTATTTTGAAATTTTAAATTTTTCAATTCTATACTTTGATATGTCTTAAATGGTCAGCCAAGTCAATTCAAGATCAGAAATGGTTTCAATAATCGTGATTAGTGTAAACAAAATTGATGTGCATAACCGGTCTCGATTAAAAAAATGTAAATTTTAGAAATCGGTCTAATCTTAATCTAGTTATACTAATCAAATAAATCATAAAAATCTTTTTTCAGTGATTTCAAATTTAACAATTACACACAGCCATTAGACCTTAATCATTTTTAATAAATTTATATCGTTTATCTTTTATATATGATTTCTTGATCCAAGATAAAACTTTACTTCGTGTGTCATACACTTCAAGAGCTTTCTGCATCGGATACTGCGAGTATTTACTTCAAGACTTTAATAGATAAAAAAGTTTACATTAATATAAAATAACATTTTATATTTGTGAAAACTTAATAATTTATAATTTGTACAATTTAAGTTGATATAAATTTCAATTATGGAAAATAAAGTATTTCATCCATTGTGGCGCTACATCCGTTATGAGTTTTATTCGATTCAATCAGTCTCATATTAAATCAATACTTGATTCTCAATTACGAGTGACATTATGAAAGAAAGGTTGAATATTATTTATTAAAAGAACCATTAAAAACTGTTTGTTATAAATATGTTTTGAAACATCGTGTGCTATAAAAATTGATATTTGTGACTGTAATGTTTGCTTACGACGTAATCTTACGTAACGTTCGACGTAATTTGAAATTGTTTTATTATATAAAAAAGAAAACAAATGTAATTATTTATAGGTTTTTCCTTTCTCTGAAAAAGAAACAATAAAGTCTCAAAACAACGAAGATATTTTTAGATAAGCAACTTATTTAGTACAATTTCAAGGAAATTTATAGTTTATATTTCTCCTCTACGATCATAAAGAAATGTTACCTCTTCGCTTTGAAAATAAACTTTTCAACCCAGAGAAGGTTCGCCTTTATTAGCTGCAAGCTATTTATTATACCGAGTAGATAAGATATTTTCAATCCTGTAACAAAATAAATTAATTCAGTCTTTCCATAGAATTTTCTTTACTGGCGATTCTAAAAATATAATCTCTGGAGGCCAAACAATGCATACAAGTTAAAAAATGGATATTGTAAAAGATTTTGTAAATTTACTTTTATTAAAGCTTCGTGCTTCATGCTACTATTTTAATTTTGAAGAGAAAAGTACGTTTTATGACATAAATTTTCACATAAAATCATAATATTCCATGTATACAAGAACGGTTATTTTTATTTTTACTCTTGTCGGTATGGATTTTGAATAAAATATGGAACAAGATAAAATGTTATGGGTAAAATAATAATATACAAAAAATTATCGGGTGCAACATCAAAAAAAACCTTAATACAAGTGGCACAGAACAATAACTTTGCATCCGTTTCTCGTTCACTCACAAGACATCAGTCTTAGCTTAAAAAAATACATGATTCTCGTTAATTAATTGAAAAATTCTATATTAATAAAGTTTACCACTTTTCTCCGAGGGCAGGGTTTTGGATTTAAAGTCTGCACAAAATATATTCATAAAAATATTACCTTTTCTAAAATTTGTGAAATCTGAGATCCACTTGCTGAAAGAAACTAAATATAGTGTATTATATCAGTCGAAAGAAGTTTTTTTATTTGATTTAACGTATTGTGGTAAACATTTATTAAAAAAAATATTTAATGATCTTTTTTTTATTTACAATGCCAACATTTTGCTTAATTTAAAATATAATATTTAGTATCCAGATATAAAGGTTTTTTTATTGTCTTGTATTAAACAGAAGAGTTGAACAATTGCCAGAAGCCTTACAATTTGTATATCTATGATCAGTTAAGTCAGTACTTTGCAACTTTTTATCACCCACGACACACTTACAACTCATTAGAATTCAATGGTTCGTTACGAGTAAAAATAAATTTAACTTTACTGACAAAATTTACTAGATTATTTTTTTTTTATATTCGACGACTTTCAACTGTAAAAACACATATGTGTTTTTTAAAATTTCTAATTAAATATAATTTGTTTGTTATTCCGAAACCTTTGAAAATTATTTGTAATGATTCCTATCGTAAACAACTTTGTCTACGTTTGAGTGTCTGTTCGAACCCATTAGATTTTTTGACCACGTCAACTAATACCTGCAATTAAATGAATAAGCTTTTAGTAATGTTAGGTTATTACCTAAAAAGACTTTTTTAAGAAAAATAACAATACTTCATTATTTTTTATTCATTGCAGACCAAATGTAAATATCCCAAAAATCATTCAAATATTAAAAAATAGTTCAGTTTTGTAACTCTGTCATATGTTTCTGATATACTGCCTTTAAAACATTTGATATAAAAATTCTTTTCCTTTACCATCTATTATAATATATAATCCATATAACAACCAAGAGACCTCCTACGATTCTCTACCCTCCACATGCTTTCACTGTATAGGTAATGCCTAAAAGTCATCCAGTATATCGAAATCCTACCGGTTGTAAGAAAAGATATTTAAATACTTCCATACAATGGCACTCATTGAATAAAAGTGAAAAATGGACGACATTTTTTCCAATCAACTACAGATGAGTGATAAAGGTGTATCAAGTTATTCAAAAGTGAAAAATAACTATACGAAACTGAAGACTTGGCTGATCTGGTCACTGTATTAAGAATCACCGTCTCATTCGCACAATGTTGCAAAACACGTTTTCACTACGTTATACCACCACAATGCAAGTATGTTCAATCCGACGTTCAAATATATTTTCTATGCACACGTTTGAGATATTTATCGTTTTAATATATGAAATAACATTTTCTCTTCGAGAAATGTATGTGCCATTTTACTGATTCAATTGAGATTTTTATATTGGTTTTTTGCGAATTAATTTGATTTTATTTACACTTTTAATAAATTGCGTGACGCTTAAATTAACTTTACCAATTTTGCGTTGTGATCTACATAGAAAAGAGGTTACTTGAGAATTTGCGCTTTAATTAAGTTTACTGTAGTGTTGCCATACAACACAACAGACCTTGTTTATTCGTTATTTTGTAGTTGACTATCTTAATGGTGCCATCTAGGTACTAATTTACGAAAGAGAGCTTCAAAATTACCTGTGTGAGAATAACAGTGACATACAATAAAAGCAAGACAAAATCCCTGAGTTAAGCTTTTCTGTCTAAAAACTAAAACTACTTTTTCATTATTTTGTATCTGTGCTAGAACAAAAACAATGACTTTAAAATGTTAACTTTCATTTCTTTAAAAGAATTTTTTATATTCAAACGAACATATACAGTACAGCAAAATTCGAAAGTTATACTTTACAAATTGTTTTTTTATATTTTATTTTAAAGATTAATACAAAAAATATGACTTTTTAAATAAAGCTGCATACAATATATACCTTATATATACTCACCACATATTTTATTAAAAACAATTAGTTATCTTCAGTTTCTGTATATCAACAGTTAGTTAATTAATTTTATCAGTAGTTTAATCAACTCTTCATCTGCTTCGAATACTATTAAAAAATATATAAATTAGTAAAATATTTTCGTATTGGTTTACCAGATCTATTTACACAATGGATTTATTTTTGTTCAAATGTTAATGATATTCAATTTTGCATATTGATATTATGTTTTTTTTTTGTTTTCAGAGAATTCGCTATATTCCCACTTTGTTATGCACGCCTCTATAACGGACATAAATCACGTGGCGGTGAACATTTCGCCTTCTTCTACGAGTCAAAATTAATAAATCTGGAATCCCAGACCTTTTGTTTAAAATTAGCATTGAAGCTTAGCAATGTTCTTGTCTAGAGATACAATTTATTTTGTATGAGATTGTCTTGTTAATGTAATGAAAGATATAAACTTTGCAACACAGTTTTGTAAAAAAAAAGATAAACTTGGTAAAAAAAATAACACTTAAGCGTATAAATCTGTCTTATTATATATTTAATTAAAAAACGTCAGCAATTAAAATATAATAAGCATATGAAAGATATTTTGGATTGAAATATTAAAATAAACTTTTGAGTGATTTCAAAATAAGTCATATTACTTCACGTTTGACTACATTTCTAGAGTTCTTACCTAAAATCTGAGACGGATTTAGGCAAATCAGTCAATTGCCAGTGCTCTGCATTCAAATTTTCAAACATTACGCTACATTACAATAATTCATCAGTCAGCATTAAATGGATAGTATTATACACTTTACGCCGTTACAAATTGAAAAAAGCGACATGTGTAATTTCAACATTTGAAGTATGATTAAAAATTATTTATTAAATAATAATAATACTGATTCAACTTTCCATTGATTTTTAATATATAGCAAAAGATAATTTCACAAAAATAATTGCAAAATATTCAACAGAAATATAATATATACGCAATGTGTTCCGTTTACGACAGCTTGGCAATTCAAGGAGGTTGAAACAGGTTGAAGATGTTTTGAATTGCATTGTACAAGTTTAACTTTTTGGGTCATGCATATTTTACTGCATTGAATTGCGTACCATTCATATATGTAATTGTGCCGAAGATTCGGTGCTGCGAGCTTGGATATGGGGACATCGTGGTACACATTGTGCATCTAGTTGTGTTATATGTTCATGCATTCACACTCACAAATATAAATACCTGTAGATAATAATATGTTGTTATCAACCAAAATTATTGCCAATAAGGTTTTGTTTCCAAAAATCAACTATATTATGCTCTAAAAATATTACTCTATAGTAATGAAAAATCGTCTATGGCTACGAATTAAAACGCATTTAATGATCGACCATGTTACTTTTGCTCGCGGAAACGTAGCGCTAAGTGTATTTTTTGTCTTACACAAAAGTTGCTAGAGTTCGAAAATTTTAATTTCCTACTATTCCATAAAAATATTTATATACAAAAGATTTCAATGTTTATAAATACAGTGGCTTCTTACTTGTCATTTTTGCGGTCTGTTCATTCGTTTTATCCTGAAGTTTCAAATTTAGTTTTATCATTCGCCGCATTTCCGGGCGCACTGTTATAGCGGGCAGTTAATAGTTACATCGTAAGAGTGCTCAATTTTGTATTTTTTGTAGAATATTTGACATAGCAGTTGCTTCACAATTATATATAAAATTATAATATTGTTAAGTCATTAAAAAAAATTTAAGCACTTCGCTGCCACTGTATAAATCAAAAAAAAATGTTATTCTTTAAAAATGTCAAAAGTTCTTTTAAATTAATCAAATTTATAAAAAAAATCGCCTTTTATTTAGGGTGCTGAAAGTGGGATCAGAAACCGCAGCGAATAAATGTTCTTTAATTAAATTTTACAATTAAGCATTTTGGTTTCGAAAAAATTTGTATCGAAAAATCTTTAGATTTATGTGTTTCAAAAGAGGAAGCCTGTTACAGTAGGACATAAATAATTTACGAAAAGAATAAAAAAAGGAGAGATTTATCTAAACACAGGCTAATAAAAAGATTTAGTGCTTCGAGGGTAGCGTGCTAAAGAACACAATGACTGTAGTTTGGGTTGGAAGAAATATAATTTAAAAATATGAAATGAATTCATAACAAATTGTATCATGTAAAAGAAACAGTGTGGGTGTAATTCAGCCGATCCTCCCTTTTTGCTAGAATCAATTTATTTAAAAATATAATGAATGAAAGCAATTCAATGACTATTTTTATCTAATTTTTATGTTTGTTTTGTTTTATTATTTGAGTTTATTTCATATTAATTGGAAAAAATGATTCAGCCATTTTAAATATTATATATTATCATATACAGATATTTCCAAAGTTATATCAATCTCTGAATCCACTACCATTCAGTATCATTTTGAATCCAGTTATTACTATGATATTTCGTTTACGACAAGATTCAACAAATTTTTTTATCAGTGTCTCAGGAGCAATCAACAAAGCTATTACATATTTACACACAATTAACATGTGATTTTTTTTGTCTGTTTCATAAGACTTGAAAAGTATTATACTGTACACTGATATCTCACTTCTAATAAAAGTTTTTTTCGTATGATAAGGTAATAAGCTACCGTTCTTTATAAATATATAATATTTCACCACCGATCAAAAAATAATATTTTCATTCATTGAAAAAAAAATTGTGTTTATATAAGAATAACATTTTTTTTATCTATACATTAAGGCTTAGAAATAAATACAATAATTAAGAAAATATTTGTTCGCTAAGCTAAGCTACAATCAAAGGAATAATTTATTTAATTCATTTAATACTAAAAAGCTAAAAAATATATATTGCACTCTTAAAATGAAATCGGTATTTTTGTTAGCATATATGTAAGCTTTGTCAAAGCAAACGACTTAATTGTAAATACAAAATTTGTTTGTCTTTTGACGTGTGCAAATAGTTTGTTTAAATTAAATTTGACTTAGATTAACAAAAGCTTACAGACAACAATCTTATTTATTAACATTTTTTTAGTTCTTTGTGGAAATTTGTTTTATACGTAAAATTGCTAATTTTTTATCAAAATAAATGTGACATGTATTTCGCTTCTTTAAGAAGAATCTTTTTCTAAGATAAAGTTTTTTTCATAATAAGCTTAATTTAATTTTACGTTTATTTAATTTTTTACTATCTTTTTCCATTTCTTAGGAGAAATTTGTTATTTTTATTACAAAGCTTTGACTGGATTACAAAAAGTTTAAAAAAAGATAGCCAACGCCAATAATTATTTAAAATTATTTTGTTATAAAACTCATCAATAAACGACATAGTAGGCTATTGTATCATGGTTTTCATCTGGATTTAAAACTTTAAATAGTAAAAAAAAATGTATTTAACTAATAACTGCTCTATTCATTGAAAGTGTATTGAATGTTTTTATAGAAGCAATTCTGTAAAAATAATAATACAAAAACATATTTTTGATTCTTAGAAAACAATCATGAAAATACGCAAGACATTATTCTAAATATAACATTTTTTTTTTAGTACAGAAAGCCTTTAAAATAATTGAAATAAATAAAAAACTGTCTGACTGTGATGACATTAAAAGTAACTTGACACCAAGAGTGTGGAACATATGACACTAACGCCTCCGCTAAACGCCTACTTATGCCAGTTAACTGTTAAGAAAAACAAAACATTTGAGTGAACGAACTGTTACCCATCACAGATGTTTTATATCCCTCCTGATTGCTTAGAAATAGTACAGCACTAAGTTTAATGTACATCGATGTCTATAAATATAAAATATATTTTATTTATTGTACGTCTTAAAATTAATCTCCTTCTTTGTTTTTTTTCCCATGAAAAATAAAAATATACTCTGTTTGTATAGGAATGTAAACACAGGATTTGATTGGATACAAAAGGTTATTATATTTATTTTTTTCATCGAAAATCTCTGAAATTGATTAAAGATATTTTTTTAAGGTACGTAAAAGAAAAATTATCTTGTAATTGAAAGCTAATTCAAAAACAATATGTTTGAAAAGTAATCTGCATCTTATTTTTTTTTTATTTGATGTTGGAGATTTGTACATATCAAACAGTGTTGAAGAGTGATATTATTTTCTTAAAAATAAAACATTTACGAAATTATTTTAAGACGGTTTATTTTTATTTCGTTTGTTTTATATAAATAGTTGAAAATACTCACTTGCGAGATATTTATTGGCGATTTGATTTAAACTCTCACATATGTAATTTTATTTCAGTTGAATATGTATTGAGAGTTGAGAAATAATAAAGAACTAACACGTTTGGATATTTATCACAAAAAGATTAAAAATAATTTTTGAACACCAAAATATGATTTTTTACAAGGAAAGCTTGTTGTTTGAAATTAAAACGGACTTTTACTAAAATAACCGTTTGCGATACGCTCCGCTTCTTGAAGATCAGATAGGTGAGAAAAAAATTATAAATCCATAAAACACTTTTTATTTAAGTATCTAGTCATTTCATATATTCAGATAGTTCTTTTACAAAGACCTTTCAACGACACTGCAAGCCATATTTTTTCTATTTTTAATGTACTGAATATTTTTGTGAGATCAAATTTTTTTCATGTTTCGAAAACTGTTGTACATATTCGGTGAAGCTTTCAAACGTTTTGTAGGAAAATCTAAAAAGGGGAAAAACAGACAAGATCGCGTGTCGAAGTCTACATTAAAATCCACGTAACTGCCCATTAAAATACGTACACCAAGTTTTGAATTTATACTTGTTAGAGTTTTTCTAAAGATTAACTAGTAAGTGAGCAGCGAGAGACCGATAAGAGTTTCCGAAAGAAAAGGACAAAAATGCTTAAATTCGGCTGAGGACTGCATTAATATGAAAATGGACTTTGAAAAATATAAGATATTACTCAACTCTGGGTCTCGCGTCAAGGAGCGAGAAATTCGTAATGAAAATGTATTCACTGAAAAGGCACGAAACCTTTTGAGGAATAAGCTGAGGTTTCCCGATTTAAACAAAGCACCTTATCGGAAAACTGGTTAAGATAAAATGAGTGTTGTATAAAAGCCAGGCTTAATTTTTCACACACTTAAATGTGGACACAATTAATAATATTTACTACAGCACTTTCGTTATTCTGCCAAAACCTTATCGAAAAGTCTTTCTTTTTTTTCTTAATTATAATAAAATATGGCTATTTCATTAAACTTAGATATTCAGACATATTTCATAATTGAAATACTTCGTAAAATCATACAAAATAAAACAATCAACAAAGCTCTACGTAACAGGTGTGGCAAAATATAATATATATTATATATATTAAAAAGTTGTCATTTTCTTTTGATCTACTCGCTTAAGAAGTCTCTTGAAAAGAGTGTGATATTTTATGATATGTAATTCCTTGGGTTTTCTTTAATACATCATCACTTTCGTTTAAAGCCACAATGTGACTTTAAGACAATTAATTTTAATATATCTCGAAATATGATGACAGGCATTGAAATTTGTGATACCGAGAATTATTTTGGCCCTGTTTTGTGTACAATGTTTTCCAAATTTAGGTGATAATTATAATTCATTACCATCTTGAAGTTTCATATTTCATAGTGGAATTCGTTTCAAAATTTGCGAAAGTGGCGAAAATATTTTCGAATTCCTGCCGCGTCATTTTGGGATGTCAACGTTTCCGTGAAATACTCATAATTTATTTGTTAGGAACGAAATTCTCGCTTTTATTTGAGCGTTAGCGGATCACGTTCCTGTCAAACTTTAAAATGCTAAAACTGGCGCTGTTCGTAGCGCTACGGCTGCGATACTACAAAATGACTAACGGCGGTACAAATTGTCGGCCTCTTCTCCATAATCATTAATATTGGGCACCGAGAATTCCACACCAATAATATTTCTTGTCAGAATTAATAATTTATTTATTATTTCAATGAGAATTTTTTTTAACAATGTCAAAGATAAAAATCATTGATATTAATTAAAAGTTCATTCGAAATCTATACATTTATTTTAGACTAATCTACGAAAAGTTATTAAACAATCAAAAAACACTGCTAATTTCAAAATATATTGCTTTCACTCTCTTTCATCAAATTTATAGGTGGATAATTCATAATCCGTGACGAAGTAACAATCGCTGAAATATTTTCAGAGAAGAAAAAATTGTTTACTTTTAAGGTGTTAACCGTCCCTTCTCAGAAAAGTTATGATATTCTTAATAATAAAACATATTGTTTGTTTATATTTCTACAATAAATAATTATTTAATCTCACGACCGATTTTGCTCATCGCGAGTATTCAGCGAATCGAGCGATCACTTGATAATGCTCACAATGAGCAAAAACGATGTTTATATTATTTTAAAAGTAAAATGCCTTCTGATGTCTTAATTGTATTTCAACAACATGCATTATAAATTTGAAAAATGAACTGAGGCTGCTCGATGAAATTTTAATATAAAATATTAATCATTCAAAAAAATGATATCACCCATGACCAGGATTGATTTTCCCGTATCTTCAGGTATTCTAGTATACAAATGTATTTGAATTTATTTTCAGTAAAAAAATTATCGTTTACATATGAATGAATCACAAAAACTTACGAGTTAAATGCACATATAAATTAACTTGAATATCTAACGATATCATGAAATTACTATTTTGTAAAATAATTGTATGACCAGTACATCTAAACATATAAAAAGACTGACAATATGAAATAATATAACCATTCTCGTGTAACTAACTCCTTATAAAACGATGAAATTTTTCAGTTAATAAGCAATGGTAAAATTTTTATACACACGCTCTATTTTTACAAAATAAATTGACTCGGCCTGGAAGAGATGAACACATCAAAGTATTACATTCTAAGAACAGTTTTATAAATATACTGTTAGAAAAATAATAAATTAATGCATCAGAAACCGGCATACGCTGGTGCGGTGGTATATAAGATTTTCAACGTCTTCAAAATGTTTTATTAATTGTTAAGCTTCTTACTCAACTTTTTCTTTTATGTATTGAATATTTTCTTAGGTTTTACATTAAAAAATCATTTGTAAGCTTAAAACTGGTTACTCTTCTTCGTAAAATTAGATATTTAGTTGGTGGTTTATGCTCCTTGCCGTCGGTTCTTGTCATTTATTTACTGTCATACAAAAATGATATGGGTCATCCAAATGTCCACATCCTAATCATACTGTCGCAGGGGTAGCTAACAGGTGGATTAAAAAATCAGAATTTAACTTAAGACTGTATCAAAGAAAAGGTTTTAATTTCTCTCATCACAGTAATCAAATGACTGTGATATTACTCTTATCATCAGTATGCATAAATCTATTATAAATATTTGAGAGAGAAAAATAATGTCTAAGTCAAAAATTATTTTTTTTTTTTTTCAAAACACTTTAAGGTAATCAAAAACATGCACGTTCTCTTGCGTTTCACAAACAGACGCTTAATGTTGAGTAAACTACTAAGAAAAAATACTAAGGGTCACAAGGAAAACAACAATGCAATCTCAGGCAAAATGTAATCTTAATTATTAATGCATTGTATTTATCTGAACCTTGATTTGGTCCACGTGAAATATATCGACATCCAAAACAATATTGTTTTTCATAGTCGATACAATCCCCATTGGCAGACTGATGGTATACTAATCAAACAGTTCATATTTTTTTATCATACCTTTCCATCAAGAAGTGACAGTTAACACGTTAAATGTGAACAATGCATATCCATAACTTGTCATAAGATTATTTGAAAAATACAATTTGATTTTATAAAGGATTGCAAAATTTTCATTTTCTTATCATACTACGGCATTGTATGATCGAAATCGAAAAATATAGAAAAGAATAATTCATCAGATATTAAAAAAATTTTAAAAAATTACTATATAAAAGGTTTTCAATCTGTTTGCATTTCTGAGCCTAATTTTATTCTGCTGTAGGGTCCGGCAAATTCTACTAACACTCCGGGCTTTAGATGACAACTTAATAATAAGGTTTCCCCGAGAAGGTTGAATTGTCTGCCTAGTTGTTATGTCACAAATCATTTTCAAAGTTTGAGAGGTTTTGACCATCAATTTTGTTTCCAGGTACAAGCCTTAACTCTATACAATACTCATTGACAAGTATTAGATTATATGAATTGCTTAAAAGCTTTTGTTTAAGCGAGAGAGCCTCGTTTCTATGAAATATTACATAACCAAAGCCGACAGATGGTTTTTAAAACCGTTAAGGAGAATTATTATTATTAAGATCACTGTGAGCATTCGGTATTTCAAAACAATAAAAATCAAGGACGTAATTAAAAACCAAGTTTATTTCCAAAAGGTGACTTCGAGACAACTGGCAACCATATAAATACCCACATATATTTTCATTTATGCTAGAATTGTGATGAGAGTTACCATAAATTTACTAGTCCTTTTGAAGCCTCAACCATTTTTCTGAATCCTTTTCAAAATGAGGTTGAACGGAACTTAAAACAACTTAAAACTTATTTAACATACACAAATTGATCACTTTCTGCGTAGAATATTTATTTAATCTGCAGCTGTTAAAACAAACATTTTAGTTCTGACGATGGCGTGAGCCGAAATAGCTATCAACTATATTTGTTAAAAATAATTTTGTAGAACTAAAATACATTGCTATTTTTTCACCGTGTTATAATGGAGTTCTACCAAGTGAATGCCAATTCATAAATAAACATTTTTTGTTTTATGCTTGTAGATATTTCAGAATATCAGAACTGCTTTGTGGTGAATGATGGATTAAAATTTAAAATAGCCTGGTAAAGTGTTTTAATTAAAAAAAAAATTGTGTTTTTTTTACTTTAACACTTCACCATTTGTATTTTTATTCATTTGGTTCGATTTTAATAATAAATAAAAAAGCTCAAAACATGTATGAATGTAGAAATTCGAGATAAGAAACTTTTGGGTGTAACCCAAACTTTTGTTATTTACGTCTAGCAGTAAATATTTCATATTATATGATCCGTATTAACTTTATAAATATTATCATAATTACTTTCCATTTGGCACAAAAAAAATATTGGTTTTCTATCGCTACAACCTCAACTAAAGTGCATTTAATGATAATTTATTGCGTGCTTACGTTAAACAAGGAAGAGTTTGTTAAATATTTTGTAACCCTCTAATCATCTTGCCAGATGTCAACATATTAAAGAAAACACTTTTTAAACAGTGCTTTATTATTTTATATTTTAAAAGAGAAGTATCCCAAAGTAAATTTGAGAAGATTTTTTAAATTATTATCAACGACGTTTTTATATTACCTTTTTATTAATCTATTATAAAATTTGAATTGTTACAACGACCCGGGTTTCGCTTTGTGGCATCTTCAGGCTTTCTATCACACGGATGCAACAGAACGGTCGTTAGTGACAAAACATGTGGAATCGTACAAAGTAGTAACAATTCAAATTTGATATTGAAATTCCATCAAGCACCTTCAGTCGATATCATAAATTATAATATATTATATTTTTTTCTTGAATGGTAGCTTACAATTTATAAAAGAGTAAAGTATTTATAAATCATCAATGTATATAAAAAAATAATTCTCGAAAAGTTGATTACGCAGAATGTCAAAGTCAAAAATCATCATACAAAAAAAAACACAATATATTTGATTTTTAAGCTTCTTTTATTGAATGTTATTGGAACGAAGCACAGTTAAATTTTTATTATAGCTTCTTTAGTGTAGACATTATAAATTATGTTCAAAAGTGTAAACAATCCTGAAGAATTTCTTCAAGTCTCATATATCAGTACTTATGAAGTTTCATTAACAGCTGACATCGCACACCAGTCACTGAATTCATAAAAATGGGTATTAGGTTGACATTTAAATATATACCACTAAAAGTTTCCTTGTAGCATTTCTCATTAACACGGTATGTTAAACAATGCCGGAAGTGTCATATTTAGAATTCAACTCCAGTTAAAAGCTCCCGAAAGCTTTGCGCAAAGAAAGCTGTAATGATATACAAGGGTATAAAACTACTTACATACACAACACGTAAAACTTTCCGTCTTATTTTCCCGCTTCAACCTTATTTATGGCATAATTATATAGCCATCCGAGTAGTAATTATATCTGGCGTATAATTCGAGGTAATAAAAAAATATGACCTCCATAAAAGCTCTCGTTTCAAAAAGCTCGGATAATCAAAACAAATCACCAATTCATACAAATTGGGTGTATATTTGTAAAATCTGAAATGCGTTCCACTCCTAATTACATTTCTGGAAACAAATTTTCTTATAATGATTAAACTGTCTTTATTTTCGTCTTCTCTTGACTTATCTCGTTTTGTTTTCAATGTAAATAAAATAATATCGGATGTCAGTGGCAAAATTTAGCAGCACTCAAGCTTAGATTAGGTATTTTTTCGTAAATGTTCAGCTTAAAATAGCATAATAATTGAAATGTAAGAAATTTAAAAGCAACGCAATTTTACCATTGAAACTGAAATATCCACTTTAGTGCCTTAAAAACTCTTGATGTTAAAATAAACATTAAACATATTCAACTGATGAAAGTGGATGATCATAATCAAGTGTCACATACAATTTCTAAATATTTGTTATATTGCTTTGCCTTATTTTATATACCCAGTTAGTAATATATTTTTTTAAATATGAGTTTTCATTCCATTGTAGGCTAGAAAAATATGCTAGATTTTTCTAGCCTACAATGTGTTAACTTAGAGTTGCTCAAACTGTGCGCCGTGGCTGTTCTTTTGGGGTGCAGTGAACATTTTCCTTTATAAAATTCTATTAATATAATTACTTTATAAAATGTAGGGTAACATAAGCTTTGTCATGAGATAGTCTATATCAGTAATGTTTCGACTTGGGGGCCGCGAAAAAATCTGATATTTTAAGGGCACTGGAAACCGAAAGCGTTTGGGAATCCCTTTGTTAAATAAAAAGCCTTTTCTTCGTAAAATTGCTTTAATAGGGGAAAAAATCACTTTTACGCTTATTCTAAAAAAACCCAGATTCACTTTCACTTTGAAAAATACATAAAATCAATGTGCCACATTTTATAATTTATTATGAAACACAATGATTATGACACAATATGAAACAAGGGTGTTAAAACAGAAGAGAAGACGTAATGTGTACATTTTTTTTCACAGCAATATATAAATAAGTAAATGTACATTTAAAGATAGTTCTGATGAAGGCGAATTCCGAAATAACTATCAACTATATATTTTATGAATTTTGTAGAACTAAAATAATCTGCTATTTTTTCACTGTGTTATATTAGAGTCCTGTAAGTAAACGCCAATTTAATCAATAAAAAATATTTATGTAAGATGATTTTAACTAGCAATTTGAATAGCTATGCTCGTTTACAATATTTAAAGTAAAGTTTATATCCAGTATGTTTTTTCAATGATTTTATATAATACAAGTAAATTTAACAATTCATCTGCTGTGATAATGTTGTATCGTATCATTAGAGAATCAAGTGAACAGTTATTTGTCTTTGAGATGTTGTAGTAATTGTCAATGCTCTTGAAAAGTTCAAGCCAAAATCATAGATGCCTCACATGTTTTTGATTTGTGAAATCGTTTATTGTTAGAAATAACACTCCATTCTCTGCAATACAATGACTGACAAAGAGAAAAGGCATGCGAAAATGTAGTGTACGTGCCGAGCGACTGTAAAAACAACAAAGTTGATACTGCAAAACGTGGAATGAGGATTTCCTCGCACTGAATAATAACAAATAGCTAGGTGTTTGCAAGGTACAATAAAATTGATTTTATTAAAAAAAATTCTCAACAACACATACATTTCAAGAACAAAATACATTTTTATACACTATTGTAACACAATGAACACTATTTTTTAAAAAATCCATTGCCAATATATACGTAAAAAGTAACTCTCAATGAAAATTTAGGCAATAAAACAATGATAATTTCAGTCTGTTTCTCTCAGCTTTTAGCATGAGGCTTTGGAAAAAGTTATGGTTTTGAAGCAAGAAAATAAATAGTTGAAAGGTGATTTTTCTGTAATAGATAACCAAAATTATCGTACTTTCGATGGTTTCGGCGGTAACTTTGTGAAAGTTCATTTTAATATAAAATTTTAAATAACTTTGATTATTCCACGTATTTTACTACTAACAGTGACACGTGTTTCGCTTCTTTCAGAAGCATCTTCAGACTTACTAACGCAAAGTTTGTTTAAGTAATGAAGCAAGATTGATTCTAAAATTTTAAATTATGAAATTACAAAATGGATTTCGGGTTTTTTTTCCCTTCTAAAGGAACCAAGGAAGAGGTGATAGAATCAAAACAATGCAATCAGATAATGATTCTGATATTAATGAGCACATTTGTTAAATAGTTTGTAATGGTAAACGTCATTAGAAATATTTTTATTCGTTTGCATTGTTTTGATTCTATCACCCCTTCCTTGGTTCCTTTAAATGGAAAAAAAACCAGAAATCCATTTTGTAATTTCATAATTTAAAATGATTGAATCAATCTTGCTTCATTACTTAAACAAACTTTGCGATAGTATATCTGAAGATGCCTCTGAAAGAGGCGAAACACGTGTCACAGTTAGTAGCACAATGCGTGGAATAATCAAAGTTATTTTAAATTTTATATCAAAATTATCGTATTCTTACAAACTTTTATGCATAGAGGGCAAGTTGAAACGATGTTCGATTCATTTTGTTCTGAGCAAGAAATCTATAACTGCAAAAATAATAGTACTTCGGTAAAAATTTTAGGCGGACTTGAAAAAATGTACAGATAAAATCTATAAGGATACAGAGAAAGTGGTGTGAAAAATTGTAGAGACAAAAACGTCTGACATATGGTTTTAATTTTGGTAATGAATGACAATCAATAGTATCAACAGAAAAATCCAAAACATTTTTTGGTGGTCAAAACAAGAGATATTTATTATAATAATACAATGTTTTTCAAAACTATGTCAAAATTATTTATTATCTTCGGAGTTGAATGAACACCCTGTGCTTTCCCCGGAAATATGGTTCGCGCACCTAGAAACGCTGATGCCTTGTTAATTTGCCATTACAGTTGATACGTTTTCGTGTTATTTCTGTGACTGTAGATTAACGTTACATTTTACGGTCCGTTTTAAAATAAACTCATGCTGAATAACGCTGCACTATTTTAAATAAACGTTTACTCGCGGCGCTTGAAATAATAAACGGATATGTTCAGACATACTATGAAACAAAGAACTGGAAATATGAACAATAAAAAGAGAATAAGATTCATTGGTAAGTTCAACAATGGTGAAGATGAGACTAGAATATTTATATCATTTTTGCTACAATATGAAAATATAATCAATTTATATTGTGTAATACGTAGACTTTGAAGAAAACCTATTTGGTTCAATTTTACTTTAAATTATCATGAAAATCTTATTGTATCTATTTATTGGAATAGGAAAACTACTGATTTTTTTAATATTTGATGATAAAATATTTTTCTCGATACTCAGCAACTAATAAGCTTAGATATTTTTGTTTCCCTTATTCAACAATATTGACATAATTAATATTCATTTTTATCGGTAAAATTTCGTTCAACAATCAACAGAAACAGTTCAGTACCAAGAAAATTTCTAATGTTATCAATTGAAATGTAATTATTCGAGTTTTAAAAACAAGCAATAATAAGTCATTGAAGATCATGTGATATACTTTGTTGAAGCTTAACATTTTTTCTTTTATATTCTAAATAGTGCTTAAATTACTTAGTAAGGAACATATAATTCCAATGAATATTTACTGTATTGTTTCGAGTGGAACTAAAATTTTTGGCAGTTAGTATTTAAAATCTCTTTTTTATATTTAAGAGTTAAAACAAACACTAAATATATTAAAAGTAATGGAATAGAGCATATGAGGGTGAGATCAAAGAGTTAAAATACTACAAGTCGTACTTTATTTGGATAAATATAATATGCTCTCACTAATGCTAAGAGAAGAATACTATAGATTCATTTTGATATTTTTTTTGTGTAGTTAAATAAAAAGTAGTTTTTTTTATTTCAACTTGAAAGACTTACGTGGTTGATTGAAAATGCGTGTTAAACGAAAAAAATGCAGCTAGGTTAAATATTACTCCGCAAACAATATTTAACGTCTACAAGCAATAGGCAAAATTTTAAAGGAACGACAACGGTCTTCATGTAAAAAAATAATTTGCATTAGCAACCTGTGCGCCTATCGTCTATATTTATAGCAGCTTGGTGTAAAATTTCTTCTTATTTATCATATTATTTTGTTATATTTCAAAACTCAAAGCAAGTTCTGCTAATCAATTGAATATCAGCGGATGAAAATCGTATGACTTAGTCTTATTGAAACATTTCAAATAGCGTTTTGATAATATTAATAAATGTTTGAATTATATAACATAAAAAAAGAAGTTTCTTTATTTATAATTAGTTATAGATATTATTGGAAACATTTATTTTTGAAACCTGGCATATTGGTGTCGAGATATTTTCAGCACCATATATATTTCCAGACTGAAATAATATTTTCGGAATATGATAACAATACTAAAATGAAAAAGGACAATATCTTGTTCTCATCAACATGAAAACGACGCGTAAAATTTCTAACCACCAAAAGCGCGATCGCAATATGGCGAGCTTTTAAAATAAAACGGAACTATTAACTATTAAACGCTTATGAATCTGATAAAACAAAGAGATACGGCACTGAGCCTTTCACGCACGCCTCTCTGGCATCCCATTTATTTTATTTTATTAACCAATCAACAGCATCGCGTGCGTGAAATATTATTTTTATGTGAATGCTCGGTGAAAAATGAACAGTTGAACAAATAAAATATATGATTTAATATTCAGTATAAAATTTTTATGTTGAAAAAATTACTTGCAAATAATACTTGGCTAAATAACTATGATATTTTGATAGCTCAAATTACATGAAGAAATATCATCATAAAATATTATATTGAAAATTTCATATTTAAATTATATTAAAAATTTGAAGTGGATCACTGAAGTGAAATTTCTACTCTATACTTCAGTGGCTGATCTAATATTATTAGTTGAAAATTTTTAATGGATATTAAGTATTTAACAAAATTATTGGAGCTTTATATTAAGTAATTCAAAAAGTTATCCAGAATTAGAAATAAATTTGACACGAAGGTATCCGAACAAAATATAAAAGAAAAGACTGTTGTTATTTTTTTGTATTAATTTAATAATGAAATGTTATATATTGTCCAGGATCCATTTGATATATCGCAACAATTTCAAAATCAAATTATAAAAAAATATTTTTTATTTCTTTTGAATTTAACAACTTTCAGCAAAGATTTTTTTTTACCTTGTATTTCATCTTCTTTCAATCATTCTACAAATAAGCTTTTTGTGTTTGCATTAGGCTTCATATGTTTATTTTGTCGTAATTAAAATGAACTCACTCGTAAAGTAAGCTAAGACTCAAACTTATTTCGGTTGTCAAAAAATAGTTTTGCGCCGCATCCGACTTCTTAAATAAAGCCAAGAGCGTAAAACGTGTATATATGTACGTTTCTTGAAAAGCGTTGGTGAAATTCTCTCCACGTGAAGTAACGAATAGGCTTTGCGGGGCTACGGGAATGTTTTATGTCTAACATAAAACGAACAACAGATGTCAGAAACGGGAGTCCGGGCCCTCCGAACACTTGCAAAACCGCTTCGTACGGCATTTTTCAAATGACTCTTGCCGTAAAATGTACGGACGCGCGTTCTGTGGACCCGTGTATTCATCCCTTATATACTGTTAGTTGTAGGTTACAACCTTCAAATAAGTGGTTATCAGTATTTTTTTTAATGACCTAACACGTAAAATTAATATACTTTTTAATATACTATATAGTATACTTTGAAGGTGTTAACTGTCACTTCTTGATGGAAAGACATGATATTTTAAATAATAAAACACATTTTTTAGTACTTATTTCCACAATATATTTTTTGATCAGGACCGGTTTCGCTCATCGCGAGCATTATCAACTGATATAATACAATTTACAAACAAGCCTATTTATACAAAACAAAAAAATAATTTGAATTAAAGGTAGCAGGTGTACAAAACCATAGGTTCAAGAACTAGGAAACAATTTACATAAAATCATACAATATTGATACAAATAAAGAAAATTAGTATAAAAATTAAATGTACACAATCACTTATTAAGAATTACAATTACAATTATGGTAAATCAATTATCCATTAGGAGCTCTGAACAATCAATAAAGAAGTAAGGAGTGGGAAATTTTAATGACGAAAATAACCCACACTTACTACTTAACGGAATAAAATAAATTAATGCATGAGAATTTTAATGATAGTCAATTAAAGATCAATCGATGAGATGTGAAGATATGGTCAGTCAGGGGCGTTCTAATATTTTCTGTAAAAAAATAATTTCTGTAAAGTAAAAGGAGACAATATCATTTTACAAAAAAAAAAATATTTATATGAAATATATATTTATTAATCTAATTTAATGAGTATAACAATGGCGACGACGCAAAAGTAGTTTGTTCATGTATAAGGTTAGAATTAGGCAAAAAATTGTATCGATAATGGAAATAAGTAACAACAAATGTGTTTATATTATTTAAAAAAAACAAAAACGCACAACAAGATATTAAGTTCAAATTTACTTAAACATCAACATCAATTAGAATGTTAAATGGTTTCATTTTTCGATAGTGGCATAAATTATATTTTGAAGATTGATGCTACAGTTTTTCTTTGACATATGGCGAAATTTTGGAAAATAAGTGAAATAGTTATTTTACAAAGGAAACATACAAGAAACATTCCCTCAAAAAATCCCAAAAAATCCTCGTCACACATTTGTGACGTCACTACATAAATTATAATTTTTGATATCGACCGAAGATGCTTGATGGACTTTCAATATCAAATTTGAATTGTCACAACATTGTACAATTCCATATGTTTTGTCGCTAACGACCCGGATTTCGCCTTTTGGCATCTTCAGGCATCTATCACACGGATGCAACAGAACTAGCAAAATAAACAGTTAGCATCATCTATATAAAAAAGTTATTATTTACAGGAAAACACTTACCTCAAGGCAAGCAGTAAATTACAGCTAAAACAAATTTTACAATATTAATCTTATAATATAATTATAATATTTGATATTGAAATTCCATCAAGCACCTTCAGTCGATATCATAAATTAAATAATATCATTCACATTTACTTAAACACTAACATCGTTGAAAATAATTTAAGTTATTCGTTAAGTTTTTATCATTTTTTTCTCGGAAGTAGAATCGCTATGTCCAACCGTATTTGTATTGAGTATCTGTAGCAGTTACGATGCTAATCATATGGGCTTGGCATCTTTGATCAGATCACATAATATCTTTTTGATTACTGTGACTTTATGGCTCGTTGCCTTCTCCTGGTAGTTTACCTCGGACAGGCTTTGAAATAAGTTTTATGACAATCGAAGATATTATCTAGGCTCGAGAGTTTTCTTTTATAGCAAGGCTTTCTTTCTTTTGCAACCTCATATACCTAGATTTTACGCGTAGTTGTCAAAAGTATATAGCTTTCCTTAACCCTCTAACTGCCAGAAAATTTCGATCTTTTGAGTTAGGTATGGCATCTAAGACGTCTGCATCCTCTTTCTGATCTATTGAATTTGTTTTCCAATTCGTAATTTACATGTTAAAAATTTATTATCTGACGTAATTTGCAGATAAAATTTGCTATAATAAAAATTGTTTCAAAAAGACAAAATGTATTTATAAATGGTTTGTCTAAAACAGTAAATGTTTTTCATTAAAACGAATATTATTTTGGTATTTATAATATAATCATATTAGATTTAATCACAAAGCGTATTTATTTCAGATATACCATTTGAACAAAAGCGTATTCCAAAAACCATTCCGATTCAACCGTATTTATAGAACCAACGACCATATGGATAAATATAAGCACAATAAAAATCATTGACCAAATTAAAAGTAAAGGCTCCTAGAAAATGAAACCTTATAATAATAATTGTTTTCGTGTATTGTGTAGCAGCGGGGAAAAAAGTTACATGTTACATTTTTTGTCAGTTATTATTAATGACAAAAGAAGAGATCAAAGCTTCATACAACTTCTTTTCGTTGTACAATAAATCAAATTGGCAGGACATCAACAACTTTCGATACGATACAAACTATCCTTTTAATTTCAAATCATCATAATCTTGTATATTATAATATATTGATGGAATGTTAATACCAAATTTGAATTGTTTAAACTTTGTAGATCTAAATGTTTTGTTTCTCACAACTGGGGTTTTTTTCTTTCATTGTATTCAGTTATAAAACATCGTTGTGCTAGAATGCTTGTAGACGCCAAGATTCCAGAATTTTATATGTTTTATATTTTAAACAATTCTATTATAAGCAATCAAACTTAATATACAGAACATACAATTTATCAGTTTCTGCGTTATTTTTTTATTTTGTTTCTAACTGTTAAGTTTTACAAACGTAAAATGTCATCATGTACCTGTTATATTGTTTATTAAGCAATCGTAACTTTTTTTATATCTTGCCAAAGCTTAAATACAACGGTTTTTACTTTTAGGTGTCTCAAATAAAAAACTAAATAATCAGTAATAAACTTTTAGAAATTCATCCCTAGCTAGACGTTAAAAAATCAATCAGTTTTCCATATAACAAATGGCTCTTCTTCAAACACTGATATTTTACTCCGACGATTCGCCACATATTATATTGTTATGTAATTGTTCGACAGTATCTTCCCACTATGTATCAAGTCAATGATCTGTAAAAATACTACATCGTTCAAGGCTGCTGTCACTTATTGCTACTGTCAAATTTATTATTGGATGGTTCAATGCGGAAAGTTATTGGTACTATAATAAATAATTCATTTCATATTTCTTGAATTATTCAACAACTTACTGAGAGAGAGTTTGCGTGACACTTTATTATAGGTAGAGACTGCATAGCGTATAAAGATTTAGGATATTAAATTCACGTTTACATTATAACACTGTGTTGTTATACCCATTGAAATGATAACGACGTTATGAAATGCTCTGCAATCACTTTTACATCAAAGACTTTTTCTTCTAAACTCATTTCAACTATAAAATTTAAAAAATTTAAGATATTTTAAACATTGATACATTTTTGCGAGTAATCAAAATAATTGAATGATTTATAAAAACAGCCACTGTAAAGTTTCTTGTTGGTTCGAATCCCAGTTAAAAAACCGTTTTTTTCGATAAATTCTTTGTCTAACGTGATGTCTGAAAATTACCTCTCGGTCGTTTAACTCTAATAAACGAGAGATGTTAGTTAATAATTCATTTTCCCTTGATCAATCCTTTCTATTATTACACTTTTTTTTGAGTTTATCTTAAACGATTGACGTACGTCAACTTAAAATTGAAAAAAACTTAGGTTATATTCTTTATATTGGGAGCGCATAAGGAGCAAAAAATTTAAAAAAACGCATAAAGAATAAAATTATTATCTTTAACAGAAAATTAAATATACGTTTTGATAACTGATCTTAGCAAAATTATATTGCAAATCTAAATTGAAATTTTGATCAATCATATATATCGTAGTTTATCGTGAATGAAATATATAAATCAGTATAAAAAATGTTTAATTAGAATTTGAAGATGAGTAAAGGAAGGTTGCGTAACAATAAAAATCTAGCAAAAGACAAAACATCAACTTTCAGCCGTCACTTAATCTAAAAGCGCCAGACATGTATCGATAATAATAGTATGCAAAGAGAAATACTGAGACAAGGTGAAAAAAATAGCAATGTATTTTAGTTTTACAAAACCATTTTTTTAAATATAGTTGATAGCTTTTTCGGTTCACGCCATCGTCAGGACTACGATGGCGTGAGCCGAAATAGCTATCAATAACATTTTAAAAAATAATTTTGTAGAACTTAGATACATTTCTATTTTTTTTCACCGTGTTATAATGGAGTTCTACCAAATGAATACCAATTCAATCAATAAATACTGTGTATATTATTTATTATTTTTGTTGAATCCGAAAATGTTAAAAAAAATCATCATCCTATTTTAAACTGATTTAATTATAATAAGAAAAAAAGGTTTAAAGTTTAATTTTGAAATACACTTCCTAATTTATTTCCCTCAAAAATTTGCAGTGTCATCTAGTTTGTATAAAACAAATTAAAACCTCTATTTTATAAATTTACTAAAGCTGGGTCTCTATTATTATAAAATAAACTGGTCCGGTGTCAAAATTCAAAATGGAGTTTGGCAGAAGTCTTTTAGCCCGTATGAGAAATAATTTTCTGCCTGAAAGGATATTTAATTTATTTACATTTCACAAGAATGAAGTTCACTCACAAAACGTCTTTGTTTTGAAAACGACGTCACGTGGGCAGCCAGAAGGCCTGGCATAGCTTTCAACTAACAATGTTAATACAAAAAGCAGGAATACGGTACGCAAAATTTCCCGATTGTCTGTTGGATATAATATAAACATTTTATTTCAATGCTGAATTTTATTTGAAATAGCTTGGCTTTTTAAAATGTATCAATTGTTTTATAAATTATTGAAATACGCCGTTGTTAAATTATTACTTGTATTAAAAATAGCACAAATCAATCAAACAAAATAATTTTAAATAAAAATCTCGTAAAATTTAAAGCTTTACATTTTTTTTTAATTGGTTTTTATCTGAACGACGAAAAGTTTAATTCTATTTGATCGAATAAACGATATATTTTCCATAATTTCGATTAAAAAAAATTTTATATCGCAGAAACTTGTAAAAGCTTTGGAAACATATAATAATATAATGACGTATCCCATCCTGTCTGCATCACAAGTGACTCACAACTCAGGGCTTGTGGACTATGAACGGTTCAAAACAAATGTAATTTATATTGTTGTATCTATTAAGTGGAATATAAAAAATCCCTTAAAATATGCAATGTTTTATGTAATATATTAATTCTTTTCAACCTAATGGTTTGCTGTTATTGAAATTAAAAATTGCAACTGACCTCTTTTCTACAGAAAAAAAACTGTCCGTATTTTTTTGAATTGCTTACAATTTTTTAGTGAATAATGCGTACATCTTGTTGTGTTTTTAGATTTATTGGTTTTTTATCAAGCTTACAGCATCCGGATTCAATTTTGACAACATTTATTTACGTTACATCGCAATCTTGAATCAATGAAGTTCTAGAAACACACAAAATGTTTATTTACTTGTTAATGTGATAATTCAACCAAGTGAGTTCCGACAAGATCAACTATTAAAATATAATAATCTTAAAAATCTCATAACACCATTTACTTTTAAAAGTTGCATCACTATTGGCAAGCTGGTTTTATACCTAGGAAGATGAATCTCATATCTACGATACTTTTAAAAATAATTTGGAATATTTTAAGTAATATTTTATATAAATAAATAAGTCCATATCCGTTCTCGTTGTAAAAACATATGGCTTTCTAATGGAGAGGTCCCAGTGGACTTTCTTTAACGAAGATTAATTGTGCCTAACTTTTCAGCCTCTTTCTTTTCGAAAATAAATGACTTCACCGCGGATCTATAATTGCAGGAAATATAAAATGGCTAAATTAACCGCCCTGACAAAGAAAACGTATACCACTGACACAAGCAGATGGATAATTTCAAATTGACTAAGTTACTCCGCCATCACTGCTATTGTGATGCGAATAACATTCATATTTAGATGAAACAGTGTCTCTATTTAAGAAGTTACGTAAAATAAGTTTGCTGTGTGTATTAGCAGAATTTATAACAATACGTTGCTTAAAATAAATTATTCAAGAGGCGTAGATGCCTAATTTAAGACGTTATTAAGGCTGATGTCATAATGAAATTTTAAAAAATTGAGCTATTTTTTACGCTGTTATAGTTTAAGTAATGATATTGCTTCTGTATGAAAAAAAGAATGTATAATTTTTCTCACCAAGGCATAAATACTGCCGAAATAAAACTAATACCACTCATTCTTCAGTTCCATTTTACACTCTATATTAGGATTATTCTTCAGTTGTTTCTTACGCATTTTTTATGTAACCATGCTCGTGCTCAACGTATAGGATATGGAATCATGTTATAACGAGCATACTATATAGGAAGTCAACAATCTTTTTCCGATTATATAAGAATATATGAATAAAACATACTATGACATTTTATGTTCAACTAAACGCATCATTTAAAAATACGATAGATAAAAAGAATTCAAACACTTAAAAAGTTCATACCTCCGAGCACAATTCTAAAACCCAATTAAAAGATTCATTACTATATGACAATAGGCTTTTTATAAAATTAATAAATATACCGAGCTTGCATCGTTTCAAAGAGAATAGAAGAAAAGAAAATTCGAAATAACACGTTAAAAAAATAGAAATGTAACATATTTTAGCTGAATTTTTTTTTTATAATATATAGTTGATAGCTATTTCGACTCACGCCATCGTCAGAACTATTAGATCGTACATTGCTATTTTTTTACCGTTTTATAATGGATTTCTACCTAGTAAACACCAACTCAATCAATAAAATACGAAATATTTTTATAGATCTGAAATATTAAATTTATTTAAAAATTTTAAATTATCATAAATATGGTCTTTATCATACCATAAAGAATATAAAGTAACCTATTCTTGATCTCCTTAAATGACTCTTAAAATTGTTATGTTGATATAATGATAAATGTAGGCTGTTTCAAAATTATATGATACTTAAACGGTATTAAAAGAATAATAAAAACCGTGAATGTTTTTTGAATGAAAACACCGTTTCAGGGTCAAATAAGTTATTTTGTGTAAAATATGATTCATTATTTGAACTATTTTTATTTTTGTATAATGAGCTTTGCGCACGAAACACGTGGATAATTTAATAAAATAAAGGTAAACTCGTTTTGAAGGGGGCATGTCGAATCGTTTTTTAGTTAACACGCAAAAAGACAAGTGCGTCACACAAGGTCCAACAGCTTTCTTATTAGCTTGTCCCATGCACACAAACTGAATTTTGTATAAAATTCATGTGTATGGACCATAAGAAATATTATATTAAACAAGCTACACGCAGAGATGTGAACAGGCATAAGTTTACCTATTTAAATGAGGGGTAAAAAATATCGATCTTCATTTTTTTTCTTTTGAATGACCTATACACATATTTTAGTTTATCATTAAAGTTGGTTTTAAAGTTAATTTTAAATATTTAAACAGGGCGATATGAACATTTTTTCCAACCCTTATTGTTCCTAAAAATATGTTTTTTTGACCGCATTCTGTTGAAGTAATTTTAGTTTAATAACATCATAGTTTAAAGCAGATAAAACTCAATAATACATCTATATGCTATCGTATAATACAAAATAAAATCTGTAAGCCAAATATACAAAGTGTTTTTTTTTGTCCATTTCATCGGTTGAAATTGATGCATTAAATAGAATTAATAAATTACTTATATGCTAATACCAACGTAATAGATTTGTCCATTCTGTTATTACATGAAAAGCTAGTATCGTTTGAAATTTGAATAATTGAACAACTGTTAATCTAAGTGTATTATTGTATAATTGTTACATCTTTGTACGATTCCATATGTTTTGTCACTAACGATCCGGGATTCACCTTTCGGCATATTCAGGCATTCTATCCAATGGATGCAACAGAACTGACGTACAATAAATAGTTATCGTCGACTTTATATCAAATGTATTCATTACAGGAAAACACAAACCCAAAAGCAAGCAATAAATGGCAGCTAAAACAAATATAATAATATCGATGTAATAATAATTAACACAATTACCTGTGATAATTTTCATTACTTTGTTTTTCGAGTCATTCTTGAAAGGGTTTTACAACAATTAATAATTAACTATCATTAAAGTATAAATAATTATTTTAGCAAAACCTGCTTATTTCAAACTGGCGAGCAATAATCAAACATATAGAAAATTCTTATATATTATAACTTATTCAAATTAGATAATTATTAGTTTGCTTCCGTCAAGACAATCTCAAATACTGTACTCAACATAGCATATTATAGTTTCGGAACCGACTGACAGAACAGTTCCGTTGCAGCCGTGTGTGTTGCATGCTTGAAGATAGCCTGGTCGTTAGTAACAAAACATGTGGAATCGTACAAAGTTGTAACAATTCAAATCTAAATGTATAAATTTATTATTATTACAATTATAAAGTTTCTTTGTCTTTGTTTCAGATTAAGCAACTTTGTAGTAGTCGACAGTGTTCATAAGAAGATAGTACTAAAGAAAATACCTGCACGTTAATAATGCTAAAGTTTTTTTGACTCTTTGATAGAGTGATTTTCGTATTGCAACCAAAAATATTTGTATCAAACAAATGTGAATTATAATGGCCGAGATCAGAGATAAGGTCGTTATGTGCCGCAGAATATACTGTGGCCCTCGGGAAAGCCATACGATGAAGTGTAGCGGTATAGTGTTTCTGTGCTTCATGGTGTTGGTGGTCTTGGTGAGCCGTCCTTCAGGAGTAGAAGGCTGGGATTGTGTATGCAATCCTCGGGAGTGCGAGGCGTTGGAGCCCAGCGGTTGTCCAGGAATGGGAGTCATAGTATGGGATCCGTGCAGGTAAGCCACTTTCATCACACTTTACATTTAAAATGTTATTAATAACTACAATATTAAACTAAAATGAAGACATCAGAAATTCGAAAACATCCTCCGTCTTGATTTTATATTAAATATTTATGTGTTTTATTTGTGATAATATCAGTCTACCTGCAACGCGTCACACTATATTATGGATCCTTTGCATAAAGCATATTGCATTCCAGGTATTCATGCAATACAATATGACGAAGAACTTATGATATAACATATTTTGAAAATTATTTCTCTTACAATATGTCTGTTCAAATTTTTTACATGCTTAGAACAAAATCATGAAACGTGTTGTTATTTTTATATACGACCGTAATAAAATGATTGATATTGATAACTATACTTACAAGACAAATACTCACAATTAATGCATTAACATTCTATCACACGTATGCAACAGAACTAACCTGTGGTGAGAACTGTGGAATCGTACAAAATTGTAACAATTCAAATTTGATATTGAAATTCCATCAAGCACTTTTAGTCGATATGATAAATTATATCTTTTATATAATTTAAAAAAATCCTATTCAAAGACAGTATGCAGTCTTTCTAACATGAATAAGCCGTTATATAAGCTCTTGAATAGTTTTATTTGAGAAAAACGATTGAAAAAAAAATTCATTGCAAATACAGATTGCAGGTCATCATTAGTGAAAATTCTTAATGAATATCTCACAATTTTGAATTGTCCAAGCAATGTATACTTCCGTAAATTTTTTATTCATAAACTAGGTTTTAAGTTTCCGTTTCTTCATTTCATCAAATAACATATATGAAATAAAATGAGTCCAGGAACTGAAAATATATCTAAAATCATAAAAACAGCTCTTCATTTGATTACAATGAATTTTAATTATGAAAAAGATATTCTTAAAACCAAAATAACCCAATGACTTTTTCATGAGATGTTTTTACAATAATATTTTTCTGACTCTCGGTTATACTCCATCGGTGTTATGAGATGCTAAAAGGCGAGTGTTGGTAAAAAAAACTTGTGAAAGTGTAAATATAATAGATTAAACGATTCAAAATTCATATCGAAATTTACCAAGCCTTCAGTGAATGTCTTAAAATATATGAATATTTCATAATTTTACACAACCTGAAAAATAAAATAACAAGGTTTGCCGTTTTTAAAAATTTTTACACAAACACATCATTTGTATATCGTCGACAAATAAACTTTACGATAAAAACGTGTATACAAAAGTGTCATTTTGAGTGTTCATAACAATCTGACACGGGAAGAAGTGTCGAGTGGTTAATATTCAAATGAAAGGCTTACCTTTTTTTCTGATGTTTCCAGCAAAAATATAAATTTTTGATCATTCCCGGTATGTTCACGTGTAACCTTTGTGGATGGTAAGTCGCTAGGTGAGATTATAATATCAAAACTGTCTGAAGAATTTTGCCAAAAAATTGTTGAAAGAAAATTTGGGAAAGTAAAATCTTTGACGTACGTAAAATAAACAGTTCGTGACTGAAATATGCCGGCAGGATTGTTAAATTTCTTATGAGCACAGATATTTTTACACGATTGAAAAATCCTCCCAAAAACCCTTGGCAACTCTTTCGATATCGTATGATAATATTATTAAGTTTCATACTAAAACATTGAATATTGTGCTAAGAACATTTGCAAGAACGCTTTATTTAAGTGTTCTCAATAAAGCACTTCTTTTTCTTTATTGATTTCAATGTAAATTTTATTACGTATTTTTTTATCCCTAAAATGATGTCGATTACTAATTATTGATCAAAATATAAAACAAACGCAAATATGCGTCGCAATACACGGTAATGTTTTTATTTTTAAGCAATATCCTCAAAGATCAGACTCAATACTAGTCATATAAATTTCTAATAGAAGTGATCTCAACAGAATGTTTTTCTTCAAAAAACACCTGTTTCTCCGTTGTTTGACCTTTCTTTATCGAAGTGAATAATGGGACCAGAATAGAATTAGTTGAAAGCTAATGGTTGCACACCGTTTTTGGGATCAGATGAGTCGAAGAAAATTTGAGAGATTACAGACAGTCATATCTTCAAACGGAAATTAAAAAATCGATAGAATAATCATTTAATGACGTTTTCCGCTTTAAAATTTAAATTAAACGTCGGAAAGTAAATGTTAAATCAATATTCTAACCATAAAATAACAAGTTTATGAAAAGTTAAAAAAATAATTGATTCATAAGATTACTTTGCTTTTCTTAAACAGTGAACTGTATTGTTAAAGTTATCACATTTAAGTTTAGATGGTTTTAAGTTCCATTTTCGACTCATGGCGTCAATATTAAATTCATGCGTTTGAAAAACACCTGGCAGTCATTTTTGAATGCCATTCTTTTTACACTTGCTGATATTTCAGCTTGGAAAAGCAGCCAGTGAAAACATTCAAAGTCAAATATTACATAATTCTCTATTTTATAAAGAAGAAATACGCACCATGTTTCTTAACCAGTTCGTAGTATTTATTTTGCTATATAAACAGAGTTTTCCTTTTATTTTTTCAAAATTTTTCATAATAATATTTTACACTATTATATTGTACACTTTTTAATTTTATTTTGCTATATACTATAAATAATTTTTATTTGGGCTCAGTTCCTTAAATCATCATGTAAAATACACTTTCTCAAATTTTACGGTACAATTTTTTTGAAAGTGACGTTTTTTTCATTCGTCATTATCTGCTCATTTAAATAAAATTATACATGTTTGAAAAAAAAAAATATTACGTAACGCTGTAATGTTATCTGATAACTATCATTTGTATTGAGTGTTTAATATTATTCGCTAGATTGAATGTAAAAATATTTTTGATATTTTATGTCCTTTGTATAATGTGTTTAAATTATATATCAAGAATATATCATTATATACATATCCTTTAAGCGTAAATTTATCCGGAAGTATTTTTTTATATTATTCATCACTCTTTTCTATCATGCTATTTTCAAGTTTAAATAACATTTGGTTTAAAACGTTTAAAAGTGTAATATATAAAAATGGGGTTGTTAAAAAAATATTAAAATCATCTTATATTTAACTCGACATACATTACGTCAGACCCTAGTGAGGATTTTTCAAACACAGTATTTTTACGAGAATAATCTCATATTTACCTGAAGGGAAACCATATTACATTAAGGTAGAAAAGCCGACATTTTTTATTCACAACTTGGCCTTTGGCAAAACAAAAATATAATTTTACCGCACGCTAAACATGACAACTGCGTATCATGAAAAGTATCTTTGAAATTAAACTTTCGTATATATATTTGAAATTTAAAACAAAAACAATAAACGTCACGACATAAAATATGACGTGATTTAGTGTGAGTATTTAAAATCTACTTTACCAAAATCAATACCGACGTAACAAGAAATTTTTTAAATAAATATATATTAAAATTGGTGAGCATTTTACATGAAATTTTTCCTACATTCCATAAATTCTATGATATGAATTTATCATATTTTTAGCGTTTTTCTTCTCATCTTACTTCTCCACTGTAAAATATTTAAATTTACAAAAATTAATAAAGCAATGTTATCAAATGTTTTATTTTGTATAATCTTCGTAATCTATCTAGTCTTGATCTAGTCACCATTGTGATGGTTCAACCTAAAAGTTGTTTTTACTATATCAATATAAAACTTTTATTCCCAAATTTATTAATTTTTTGTTCATTGAAATCTTTATATATTTCATCATTTTATTATGAATCAAAAATGATAACTTGATACACCTAAGATTTCCATTTTAAACAACTTAGAATAATTATGCTATGATAGTGAAAATATTATATTTACAACAAATATGATGAAAAGTTGATATTACGTATAAGGTGCTGTGTAATAATAAATTTAAAGTATTTATTACAAAAATTTATAGATATAATTGTATTGAATGACTAATCATAATTCCATTACCTTCATATGTATTTAAGTATTATACAATAGTATTCAGAGTGAAAAACCATAAACATTTATCCAATCATATGCTTGATTATATAAGTCATAATGGATATTAAAAAAAGATGTCTTGTTCAGAGTTATGTATCTTATCTTTCATATAAATAGTGATCGAATCGAAATTTTCTCAACGGGAGTTTATTTTTTGGAATATACTTGTTTCTTAATAACAAAACCACTGTTTTTCGGAAGATGAATTTTTACAGGACTGATGGATAATTAAACGCTTTCGCTTTTTTTCCATTTTAAGCATTGGATAGTTTGCTAAAAGTATTAGTCATGATAGATATCCATGCTTTCGAAACTAATCATCAACCCATTGATTTTTCAAATCAATTTACGAAACTTTCCACACTGAAACTCGAACCCGTGAGCAACATTACCTAAGACAAAAACGCCTCAACCAAGGAATTAGCTTATTATATTTTAGGATTTTTTATTGTTGTATGTATAACAAAAGCCACACTTATAAATTTCGATTTTTGAACAAAAAAAGTCGTATCTATGTCGATTTTGGATATTAAATTGCAATTTATAACGTTTCCACTCTACAGTGTAATTCACCGCATTAGATAGCCGTTGGAGAAAAACTGGAATGGTAATACAATAGATAATTTTTCGTATAATATTTTATTATATATCTTTGTTTTCCACTCATTACGTTTACTTAACCGTATTTAATTGTTTTACGAAAAACTAAATATTTTGAGTAGTCACTTTTAGTATGTTAATGTTCACTTCCTGATGGGAAGGAATGATATAATATTTTAAGCAATAAATATACATTTTCTAGTACTATATCCACAGTATCCACGAGTTTAGTTATGTAGACATTAAAAGATAGAATATTCTTATTATACTGACCCATTTTTTTCCTTTATTTTCGCGCCATTATAATGCTCGTCTTTGAAACGAAATACTTTTTCAAGCATGCAAAATTTTCACCAAAATGGTATTTTAATTGAAACCCCGAATTTGGTCCGATTTATTATAAAGTACCGTGTCCGATCGGTCCGTAAATGAAACTTTGATGGCCTTTCCTTGTAGAAAGATATTTAAAGCAAAACTATAAAAAGCTCTCTGCGAATAAGCTTTCATCCAGCAATCTCGATTATTCATTCTGACCAAGATGGCAGAGAATACTATTTATGGTAACGTGATAATTGTGATATTTATGTTTTGATAAGAAATATTATTGCGTAGTATTTATAAATTTATTTCTCTTATGTAAATTTCTTTACATTGTGGATTTTACAGTCTATTTTTTAAGTCAATTGTTTCACTCTTCAATTAAATATTTGTTACAAAGAGAATGTAAAAAAATGTGAAATGAAAGAATATTAAATAGGTTTCAGGAGACAGTGAACACGTTACCGAGCAAATTTTTATCAGATAGAACATAAAACAATATTAGCAAAATCATTGTGCTCTGTATTAGTTCTGGCTTGATTCCAGTCTACACAAGTAATAGCGCGTATTAAATCGAGGTATTTGATGTCTTTAAAGGTATGCACTATGAGATGAAGCATCTACTAAAAGTGTCTCTCATCATCAGATTCATAGCTATATTTCTTGTGAAATTTTTGTCCGTGTAGTTTCTTTAGGATTGCTCACTTATATCCATTAAAAGAGTTATCATGTTCTTGCCACAAAAAAAAATAATTGCGTTGATCAAACCAAACGTCAAAATACCTATTAATTTTATTTTAAATTTAAATTATTTTGTCAAAGCGACGTGTTCCAAAAAAATAATTCCTGCATTCTGAGATGCAGTTTAACGGTTGTAAGTCATGTCTCCCTATATGTTAATTGTTGAACGTGTTTTAAAAACAGTTTCTTGCGGTGAATATAATGTGTAGAATGATTTGATTTTGCCAGAGACTTAGCCATGACACAACGAATTTACTAAACCACGTAATGTCCAAAACAACAAAAAAATAATGATGGATTTGTGTCCAACATGTGCTAAGACTTACAAAAATGGCTTAAATTATTTATGCCTGAATCGTTTTCTATCCATATGGATTCCATTCCCATTGAAGTTTTCCGATTACCATCAACGTAAATTATTCAATCGAACGTCAGACGTTGAGATTATTCAGAAGGAATTTAATAGCCCGGTTGGTGATTTGGGACACCCTGTAATAGTACCTAGAGTGAAGAAATTGGAAACAAATACGAGATATCATTTCAAATTGTTATGTTTGAAATCGTTTCATTGATTATTAATTTTTTTTTTTAAATCTTCCCTACTTGCGAATTCTCCTTAAATTTCCACTTAAATTAATCGTGTTTAGTTTGGCAAAGTTTGACCTACTATAACAAACAACTCCAGGTCTCAGATTCAATATTTGTATAAGACCTATACAAACAAATGCTTATTTTTGTAGGAAATTTGAAAGAACCTTTATTAGGCTTCGATGATCGATGATAATAAAAACTTTCTACGTTTTCCGTTTATATAGCCATTTAGATAATTTGTTGACTAAACCTTTATTTAGAAACGGTAGGTAAATTCTGTCATAAATATGAAATTTATCAGTTAAGCTTTTTATGGTAATATTTATGAATATTGCTTAAAAATATTCACACGGCACCGCACCATCGAGGTAACAATTATTCTACCATTGACTCACACTAAAATTAGCAATAATTAATAATGACCTAATTGAATCCTCAGCTATTTGTGATACTAATTGTCATATATGTTTTGCCTTTTTAACAGTAACCAAACAGTAGATTCACATTTTTATCATTTTCGCTTATCATAATAAATACAAATAAACAATTTGTTGACTGAGATACAATTCAGTCGTTGTTAAATAGCATCCATGTGATAAATTGTCTTGTATTGTCAAATCGAATAATTAATACGGGACATGGCGTGTCAAAATTAGTATTTCATAGCTCTTTCAACTTTTGTTCGAAAACTTTTCAACGTATCATTACAATCAATCATTTCTCTCTAACGATGATTTAATTCAAAGCTCTTGTCATAAAAACAAGTTGCCAGAAATGTTATTAAGCTATGTCTATAAATTCTCATATATTAAAAACAAAGTTTTCACGTTTTTAAAATCACACGACACGCATTATATAACAATATATTGCTTTAAATCGCTATGTATGCCATTTTTTCCAAAACAAGTTACACTAAAAATATATTAATAAATGTTAGACTTTAAAAGTGTCACTTCTCGGTAGAAAGGCATTATGTATTCAATAATAAAATACGTTTTTCATACTATTTTCACATAATATTTGATGATCAGGACCAGTTTCGCTGATCGCGAGCATTATCAAGTATTATTTCGAATCACTGTTCTATTTGACTAAGATTTATATTTCTTGATTGATTAAATTATATAAATATGTATATCATTCAACTTATTTTATTTAAATATCTTTTTGAATAAATGATTTTCCTTGAAGTTGTAGATTTTTAGCGACAATCTATTAGTGATTAAGTTATGTGATTCGATGAAATAAATTAAATGCGTTTTCCTCGGTTATATCCAGCAACGTCATTCAAAATAAAGTGATTTAAGTTGTGGTTAACAAAAATGAATCTTAAAAATGATAAAAGTTTGACAAAAATAATTCTTCTTTAAATAACTAAAAATATTTAATTTTCTCAAAAATACTAAAGCTTATTCGTGAATGTGAATGCAATATAGGGATATTGAATGAAATTTGTATGTATTTAAAAGTTTCTATTGTATGAGACGATTTGCAACACACTAAAAAAATCTAATAAACAAGTCTGGCTGATTTAAACAGACACAAAATGCTAAGCACGAGAATACTCTTTTTGTCTCTAATATTTATTATTTTTCCGTTTTGCATAGCAACACTCAATTGTATTGAATCATGAGTGATTTATAGCAGTAATTAAACATCTTTGAATTTATTTATCCGTGGAATTTTAAATGAATTCCGAACAACTAAGTCCCAAAAATCTCTAATCGTAATTGAGAAAATATTGTATAAATTGAGCTATTCCGTGAAAATATCAAGTCAAATGTACAACAATTTGAATTTTTATTTCGATATAAACAAGGGTGCGTGTTCCGTATTTATCCTGTGATACAAGGGAAACGAAATTTCCGGAATTCTCGCATGAGTAAAACCCGTAATTTCTAAAAAATAGACGAAGTTTTGTAGAATGGGTAAGCCTTTTTGGAGATGGCTTTTTGGGGTGAAAATCAAACGGGAAAAACTATTCGTCATCGTTTAAAATGTTTGCTGGTTAAGATTTCAATACTTCTTTGTCGAAATAAAAGACTCAAAAATTTCTACCTCGGTAGGTAAGATAAGTCAGTTACAAAAATAAAGTGATCTTAATCCACATAAATTCTTTGTTTCTGCTATTGAAGCCAATACAAATGTCAAAGTATATTTGTTTTATTAGTATTAATAAAAAAAATAATTGTCTTTCCAAAATATGAACAAATTTACCAACAATATACAGTATACGAACACCACATACACAATATATAACATGTAAATTACAACAAAACATATGTAAATTTTTATTTATTGAATCTTTGTAAAATTCCACATGTTTTGTAACTGACAACTTGGGTTTCGCTTTTCAGCATCTTCAGGTATTCAGAATTTTATTTTTATAAATTATAATTATGACCGAAAAAAATTCTCTACCTGCGAGCAATTCTAAGTAGTCACATTTAGTGAGCTTCCATGAACAGATTGGAACAGTAGAAAGAAAAGTATACATGAAAGATATTCAACATTTGAACATTAATGAATATATTATGTAAATGAATTATTTGTATAATATATGCTTTACGATTAAAACAGGTTGACGCCCCATCCGAGAATCGACCATTTTATAACATATCCAGAAAATTTGTATTATTTTATTCTTAAATAATTCAGGTCAATAAAATGTTTTATCAAAATTTATTCATTATTACCACAAAGCTATACGCCATACACTAAAAACAGTTAGCAGCACTAGCCATTTCATCAACTGTAGACCTATATAAATTCTTAGTATCGTAAATATTATATATATATTATAACGTCTAGTTGAAAGATTTTGGTTCAATTTTGGTAAAATTATTTTGATTAGAAAATAGATTTCTCTGGATTAAAAAATTATCGATAATGTTAACGTAATATTACATTTTAAATGAGATGAATCTTCGTGGTATCGTTGAAACTTTTTACAGTTAAAAAATATAATATTAACTATATTTGCAATTTATTTTTAATACCACAATCAAAATCTTAAGTGGAATTAACTCTACTGGGATTTCAAGCATATAAGCTTTGGAAACCCATATTACTTAGTTTGGTACTGCGAGAGGCCAATTTTGTCTTTTTATCCCTTAGCTTTTAAAAAGCTCAACCCTCGTGGGATGTCTTAGCCTTAATATATTTGTAATAAACCCTACGCTGCTATAAAAGTTCATTCAACAAATTTCATTATTTTTTCATGTATATGAAATCAATGAGAACTATATTATACATAAAATAAATGTATAATTTTAACTGTCGTAGTGTAATGTGTTTATTTATTGACATGCCAATAATAAACTCTATCTATTGAAATCACAGTGATGCATTTTTGATATTTTAACGCTCCGCTGCAGCTTTGGTTCATAAAATTTGACCAAAGTATGAAATTTTTACAGGAAAACCGGTATACTCTTCGAAAAATCATATTTAAATTATTTCAGTATTTAAAAAAACGGGGTTTTGCAAAAATGTTCGCTGGTTTTGTAACAGTATAACCTTTTCTTTCCTATCTTACTTTAAAAAATAAGTTGGGATACAGATATACAAGCAGTTTTGTGGGAAAAATATGTACAGCAATATAAAGTCATACGGCTTACATTGGGAGTGGATATGGATAAAAATTAAAATTAACAAACTTGTGAAAATAAATTTCCGTGAACGATTATTTTTAATGGGTTATTTTGTGTTTAGCAGGCCATTGTCTCTGAGCGTAATGATTCAGTCAATTGCTATGAATTGTGAAGCTTGCTTAATTTTTTTTTAAAGGTTCAATGTAAATGCTGGTAAGTCAATAATTAAAAGCAATCAAGTAAATTTTAATTCTTCTTCTAAACCTCGCTTGTATGAAATGTAGAAAAGGTCTGATAAAACATTGAAAAAAAACCTATTTAAAGAGTTATATTAACATTTTACTAATTTATTTAATGTTAGGCAAAATACTTTTTTTACAGAGTCTTTTAAAAAAAACAACCACATTAATCTATTGAGATACAGCATAGCTTTATTTGACGCAGTTATGATGAATATAAATTTTTACTACCTACTATTTTCTATATAAAAAGGTTTTTCTTAAATTGCTTTTTTTGTAAAACTTACAAACGTTAATTGATGAAACATGACACGTTGATAAACATGATATTGCCACTTCCTTAGATAAATGGATTTTAATAAATATGCAAAGCAAAATTCATCTGCTTATATTGAAAAAAAAACATACTCTTTCTTAGCCTATAATTATACATATTTTAAAATGTTATATTAAATTGTTCTCTGCGGTAGAACCATTGATCTATTTTTTGTCAAATTGCCAGGCTGTCCTTTATGAGACTCGTTTAATTTCCTGAATATTCTTGCCTTACATTTTTCGGGGCCAAAAACTTTTATATTAAAAAAACATTTAATGTATTTTATAAAAATCACAGTTTCTGAAAATTTCGTTCTTTTCGAATGAACAGAAATTAATAAAATTTAACTGTTATTCTCTATTCCGCCATCAAGGCTTAATGACTCGGTTTTTTGTTTCAACTCAAAACAGAACGTTTGTATCTGTGCTTGCTTTTTGCGAAGCGCTAGGAGTTTTTCATTTCACACAGCGTTTCTCAATAGATAGTTATATAAAGCTTAAATTAAGTTAGCTAGAAATAATAAAATACGATCACTCGATTACGCAGAGAAAAGTTTTCTTAAAAAAAAGTTTCAAATGGTTTTGATCCGTTAATCTTTTAGTAACTTGGTGTTCAATACCATGAAAACAGATTACCTAATAACTTTCAATAAAAAAAAAAAAAGTGATTATTAAAGTGAAATTATATACAGTGGAAATGGTTTAACGATTGTCATCATTTAAGAGACATTTACTGTGTATTTTTACAAAACGGTGATGAAGTATTTCACAAATATCATATATTTATGTATTATATCTAGGGCATGGAGTCGTTAAAAAAACATGACTTTGACTCCCATATTGATCAACAACACGAAGCCCACTAAAAAAAGTTTAATATGTCAGGTTTCTTCCTACCTTTCCTATTTATGAGTATTAAATTGTAGATTAACCAATCAATACAGCAATTTTGCTTTGAGATATTCTTCAAGATCGTTTAATCGAAAATGTAGTCAGAGTTGCTCGTTTTTCATAACTCTAACTCTGACATTGACCAAAAATACGACTTCGACTACGACCAAAACACTGTGACTTCGCGACTCACGTTATGTGTAATATCACAAGTGTTATCTCTCACGGCACATGATTCGTATTCCGGCATATTCTGACATTCTATCACACGGAGTTAATAGCACTTACAATCAGTAAATTTTTTACATCGCTTAGATAATAAAGGAGATCCAACGATTGAATATAAAAAGGCGAAACCCGGATCGTGATCGACAAAACTTGTAATATTATATATATTTATATAATTATTTTGATTCAAAATTTGTATTAAAATTCCATCATGTTTTCCAGTCAATATTGTAAATTAAATGATTCAAATGTCTTAAATATAACATAATACAATTTGACGGGTAAGTTAGATTTATCTATATACAATAGTATTTTGTTTTTTGAAAGTTTAATGCATTTATTATACACTTGGTTTTATAATTTTGAATGACGACGATATTCAACAAACTATTAATTAAACTTCGTAATATTTTGTTTGATGAGTCCTGTCGATGCATTGCTGTTGGTTTTTGAAAGCCCTTTAATAATTTCAGCAATTTATAATAACAGATTACTATGTTTGACAGCCTCTGTGGTTTTTGAAATTCGCTGAATAACAAAAGGCATCAAAATCTCGCCCTAAGCACCTGTAGTTAAAATATCTAAATGACGAATGAAATGCTTTTTAATTCCGAAAAAGCTACTGTTATGCCTAAATGCCTTAGCGAGATTTCGCAAACAAAACCGTGTAATTGTTTTTCATTTACATAATACCCATTATAAAAATAAAACAAAATATTCTTTTATTATATTCGCTAAGCCATTGCTTCAAAGGTTTTACCATTTCGTAAAATATGTGGGCTAAAAAAATATTGATTTATTTGATGATTTTTGGCATTGTAATTCTTGAATAATTTTAATCCCCAATTGCACGATTCTTTTAAGATGACATATATTATTACAGACCCATCCGTAAATTTTGGGACACATTTTATATTTAGTGTACAAAAAAGTATTGTACTTTTTCAATAACTGACATGGAATGTTGTTGAAAATCAAATATTATTATATATATACGAAATACTAAAAATAAACATCAGATATTCTTTAGTATGTAATAATAAACAGATTTGTTTTTCGATATTTTCAGGACTTACTTTATTGATATTATTTTTCATATAACATTTAAATTTATTTGTCCTTAAATAAATAGTCTTGTTATATAAAAATCACTCATAATTAATAACAGAACCGACCAAAGCTTTCCATTTGAATTGTTTATTATAAAATATGTTTTTATAATTATATTATATCGCAATGAAAATCTAAATTAACTGAATTAAGACTTAATCCAATATTTGTTTAAGCAATAACCAAAAATTTTAACAATGTAAATATACTCAAATAATTTATTCAATTTTTTTTTGCATTTGTTAACAAAACGCAAATCAAAAATTATTCAATAATTTTCATTACTTGAAAACAGTTTATGCAAATAGAGTTTGGTGAAATATTAAATCAAAAAATACACAAAAACGTTTATTGTTTTAGGACTTCAAAATAACAATCTTTGGGATAATCCGGTGCATTGAAATTTTAAACAAATTTATTTATTTTGACTAAATATGTGCTTGAAAAATCATTTGGTATTTGACTTCGATAAAATAGGAAATACTCATTACATTCAACCTAAAAACACAAATATGTAAAAGATCTTTTGTTGTATTTTATTTTTATGATTTTATGTTTTGTAATACAGCCATTTTTTGAGAATGTATAATGAAATACATATATTCATACTATGATCATAAAAAGTTACATTAAAAAGTTTTTTGTCTAACTTCTTGGATATGTTTTCAGAAACTCGGCCTAAATAACTTAGTTTTACCCAACGTTTTTCAACGGAGGGAACATCAATCATCAAGCTCGAGGTTACATTTAATAAAGCTAATTTTTTAGTTTTTTTAAAGAAAAATGATATTGCCTCCTTTTACTTAAATTTTTTACAGAAAATATTGGAACGCCCCTGACTGACCATATCTTCCCATCTCATCGATTCATCTTTAATCGACTATCATTAAAATTCTCATGTATTAATTTATTTTCGTCATTAAAAATTTCCCACTCCTTACTTCCTTATTGATTGTTCAGAGCTCCTAATGGATTATTTTAATATATATATACAATATTGATTGATTTACCATAATTATTATTGTAATTCTTAATAAGTGATTGTGAACATTTAATTTTTATACTAATTTACTTTATTTGTATCAATATTGTATGATTTTATGTAAATCGTTTCTAGTTCTTGTACCCATGGTTTTGTACACCTGCTACCATTAACTCAAATTATTTTTTTTGTTTTGTATAAATAGACTTGTTTGTAAATTGTATTCTATCGATGAGCGAAACCGGTCCTGATAAAAAAATATATTGTGGAAATAAGTACTAAAAAAAATGTGTTTTTGTTATTTAAAAAAAAAAAAAAAGTGATTTAAGTTAAAAATTTGCATCCACTTTTTCACTCCCGGATTTTTTATTATATAATTTACGGCAAATAGTTTTTTTTATCTTTGCTTTCATATCAAAAATCACTAAAAAAAAATATATACAGAGGAGCCTCGATCAACCGTTCTCGCATAATTCGTTTTCCCAGATGAAACGCAACCGTTCTCGCATAATTTTTGTATAGTCCCGTCAAACTCCCATAAGAACAATGTTAAATAATTCCGCATTGACCGTTTCCCGATTCCCCGATTTCGTTGATAAACCGTCTAAATATTTTGGTCCCGTCACAAGCATTATCCCGATTGACCGTTTTTATTGCACATTTCTTCGTATCTTGGCAAGCAAGTTTGACACAGCCGAGTGCAGGTGTTATGTCTAGACATGCTGGAATCCGCTGTACATGTTAGACATAACGCATTGGACGCATGTGCTATTTTTTGGGTTGAAATCCACCACACGCGTATTATTGTTTATGATGCAAATGTAGAGTTGTTTAAAATTCATGGTAATAATGATTCCTGTACATACAAACTTTTAGTCACAAGTTCAGTAACAAGTCTTTGTTCCGATTAAAGTGCCAAATAACAAAGAAGCAAAAGAACATAAAGGTCTTTTTTAAAAAATAAATTTTATATACAGTATGTGCAAATAAATAAATATTTTTTACGATTTTACTTGTTTATTATTATTGGAATGCAGGAAAGCATTCACCGTTTCCCGCAATTACCGTTATTTTCCCTATTATTATTATTAATTAATTATTAGAGTCCCTTGGAAAACGCAAAATCGAGGTTTCACTGTACATGAAAATTATTTCTAGAAGCCATCTCACATGAAAATTTATGATATCGACTGAAGGTGCTTGATGGAATTTCAAGATCAAATTTGAATTGTTACAACTTTGTACGATTCCACATGTTTTGTCACTAACGACCCGGGTTTCGTTTCGGCATCTTCAGGATTCTATCACACGGATGCAACAAAACTGACAAAAATAAGCAGTTAGCATCGTCTATATATCAAAGGTATAAATTACATGAAAACACTTACCCAAGGCAAGCAGTAAATGACAGCTAAAACAAGTATAATAATAATGATCTAATAATAATCAACCCGATTACCTGTGATTTAGAATTTTCTTTAACGATCTTTTTAAAGAGTCATTCTCGAAAGGATTTCACAACCAATAATAATTAACTATCATAAAAATACAAATGGTTATTTTTAGCAATACCTACTTATTTTAATCTGGCAAGTAACGATTTTACATTCAGTAAATTGTTATATTTCATCAGTAATTCAAATTAGATAATTATTAGTTTGCTTTCGTAATATATGTCAAGACAATCTCAAATCAGCATAGCATATTATAGTTTTCTTCTACATTTACAATATGGCATATCATAAAATCTACAAGATATATAAAATTTTAAAAGAACTTTTTGAATAGTTCAGCTCAAACCCAAATGGACTTCAGGGTCTGCGGTCTTTTATATTACCCCCGCCTCGACGCACAATCAGCGTCAATTCAATGAAAGCCTCCTTATTTCTGAGTGCGATAGAAACATGAAAGAAAATGGCACTTTCGTGAATATTACTTGTTACGTTTTTTCAAAACTCTCACATACATCATGAATAACAAACGGTGTTAATTTAATCAGTAGACCTAAATCCAATAAATCTCAGTCATTTAAAGCCATAGAAAACCTTGTTCAAAAGCTTTTCTCAACTTCATTCTGAAGTGTAAAATCTTCGACCTATAAATATGTATTATATATAATAAAAACACTTTTTTACCGCAAATTTAGCAATTTATTAAATTGAAATATTATATAATTTTTTCTTATATCAAAGGCAGCAAAATCAATACTGAATTTTGATTAAATATAATATGAAGCTACAAAAAATCAATTTTCTTCTATGCCTTTATCGTGTTAATTTTCTATTTTGTTATTTAGAAAAAATAGTCTCATAAACATATCTTTTAAATCGTAGTTTGCTTTCTTTTTTCAGACAAAAATGTGAAGCTTAAATTAAAGCTATACAGAAACGTTTTACGAATATGTATTTTCTTACTACCCAAGCTTAATATATCGTTTATACAATATCATTACACAATTAAAACACCATAAAATAGTGTCAATCTGTTAAATAAAATATTTGAAAATATGTTTAATTCTAACACGGTGAAAAAATAGCAATGTATTTTAGTTCTACAAAATTATTTTTAACAAATATAGTTGATAGCTATTTCGGCTCACGCCATCGTCAGAACTATTCTATAGTACTATAATTACCTATAATATTATATAGTACTATAACTATAACTATAGTTCTGACGATGGCGTGAGCCGAAATAGCTATCAACTATATTTGTTAAAAATAATTTTGTAGAACTAAAATACATTGCTATTTTTTCACCGTGTTATAATGGAGTTCTACCAAGTGAATGCCAATTCAATCAATCAATATGTTTAATTCTCTTAGGGAAAAAAGTGTTAAGCATGTCAATGTTCCTGGACATCTCCTTGTGATTGCCATTCAAAGCTCTTATACCATCCTATTGGACTTGGAGAAAGTTCAGTGCAAAACTCTTCGCGGTGCGCCAAAAAGTTTTAGGGCCGGATTGTACGTGAGTACTTAACAGGAAGTTAATCACATTTTATGGGACTGCCCTTAGATAAATTTCGTGTGTGAAATGGTCTTTACAATGCTCTAATAAGCTACTCTTGATAAATTCAATTATTAATTCATTTTAAAATACCGGTTTTCAGTTTTCGGACTATGCATATAACACTTATATGAACTGGATTCAAGGGTCTGAGTTTGACACTTGTGAACAAAACAAATTACTCGCATGCAACTCTGTCCGGGCTATCAATGAAATGCATAGATTGCTTCTGTCAATATCGCTGTGGAAATCAACCATGCACTAAGCAACAAGCGGCGGTTGGCCCATTTATATTTTATAGTAGTCAAGACCAAGTCATATACCAAATTTATATTTACTTTGCTAGAGATTTTTTTAGTATTTTTTTATAGTAAGTAAAAGTTTTAATAAGGTAAAAGTTACTTTTAGAAAATATTTTACTCTATATCATTGCCAAGTATGACATCATCTTCACGAGGGCGTAAAGCTGTCAGTGATATAAATAATAAATTTATTTACTTTGTAACAATGGAACTCTTAATAATAAACAATTTTAATTTTATGACGCTTTATCTTTATACTATTTTCAAAAATTTAAGTAAAAAAATAAGTGTGCCGTGTTGACTTTTTTCTTTTAATTAAAAGAGTGTAATTAAAAAAAACTTAAAAGGACAAATAACATATATTTCATTAATATTTCTTGATAAATAGTATATAATAAATCATACATTATGATAAGAATATATCATTCTCTAAAAAATAATCTATGAAATCTTCTTTGTGAAATACAAATTTTCCAAGCCGTTGAATAAAGAGTTCATGCGAATGACTAGAGGGGCATATTAGCGAAGCCAATGAGCTTTTAAAAACAAATTAACTTGATAGCCACGTGTTGAAAGCCTATATCGAAATCGTAAAAAATCAATCAAAGGAAACAAGTGAAACTTGATTTAATAAAAGTGTGGTTGATTAGAATCATCGGTCATCGTGAAAACAGAAAGTATTGAATATACTCGTATACATATTTAAAATAATAAAAACACATTTTTTAGTACTTATTTCCACAATATATTTTTTGATCAGGACCGGTTTCGCTCATCGCGAGCATTATATATTATTATATTGTGGAAATAAGTACTAAAAAATGTGTTTTTATTATTTAAAATATCATGTCTTTCCATTAAGAAGTGATAGCTTACACCTTAAAAGTAATATAGATATAACATTTTTTCTATTCTGAAACAAAAAACACGATAAGTTTCTAAAGTTCGATTGAAAATATGAAGTGATTTGAACCACGAAAAAAAAAATGTTGCTAAGAAAATATATTCATTACATAATTGGTCGACATTGACATTTGTTTCTTCCCATTTTGTGGAGTTATTGAAATTCATATGAAAATTTCAGATTAACGACGAGAGATTCTTTTTAAAAACCCGTTGTTTTACTGATTTTTCTAAAAATCTTATTTTGTGACACAATCAGAACGGAAAATCTTAACTAAGCTTTAATACATCTCCATTTCGAAATGTTTAAACAATGAAAGCCAAATATGGCCTTAAATAATATAATTAATCTATCGAAGTTAATATTAATAAGAATGGAATGTACACATGTCAAGCAATAAGAGAATTGTGTGGAAGTCATTTATATTCTAGTGTTATGATAATGTTATTATGTAATACGAACATGTAAGTGAAATCGCTCAAATATTCTAAAAGCTTCGTTAAACATTTTATTTTTTTAATAATAGGAATCGCGAAGCCGACATGTTTCCATTGCTTTTCGCCAAAGTCGAAAATAATTACAGGAAGGCAAATTGCTCCTGTAATTGAAATGCTTTGAAATATTACCTTGCGTTGTTGAATGAAAATAGTTTCCTTTTCCTTTTTCGGAAATTACGTGAGGAAAAAAGGCTTCGGAAAATAATATTCAATTAATTCACTTCTCTTAAAAATTCAAATATTTTTAAGTATACACGAAGAACGTGGTGTTCATATTTTTTTAACCTCGTCTACCAGATAGAGTAAAGCTTTTCTAAAATGAGATTTTAAATATGTATGGATATTTTCACCAAATACGTAATATTATGTAGAATCTGCTTAGATCGCGGTTTTTTTTTAATTCGCTGGAACAATCAAAAATTTATATGTTCTTTTTTGTATAAATATTCATAGACCCAAAACAAACATTTGTACAATAAATACAAATTAAATAAACAGAGCGAGATAGAAATTTTAATGACCTTCAAAACTTCTTAATTGATTCATTATTTTATTTCAATTGAAATTATCTATGGCAATTTAAAATTTGATCAGTATCTAATACCTGACCCAAATTGTGCCAGTGTTTTAATCAGTAATTTACTAGAGTAAATTAATAATGACATTAAATCATGTCAATTAGTTTCGATATAATTTTAGGACAAATAGTGCTACCTCCTCACATTTTAATTACTGTTCTAAAAGTTTTACTCCGTTGTCTTTTTCAAGTTATTGCAAAAAAGATTATTTTACGTTATTACTCTGTTTATATTGACACATTACTCACTGACAAACTGTGTTAGTTAACTTTCTTTTGGTAACATAACTTTCACTATTCAGTTATATGAATAATTGCCTTTTTATAATACCATGCTCACTTTTAGTGTGGAGTATTTAAAGTACTTATAGAGTTAATCTAATCATTTTTGAAAATAGTTTTTAAAGTATAATAAAACTTGAATTCAGCTTAGAATAAAATATAAGTCCGATAGTCAAGAAAACCCATTTATTAAGCATTCTAATGAAAATCAAACCAGTGAACTGTTTAAAAAAATACGCTACGACCCTTGTGTTATTACACCGTATTTACAATATGTTCGAATGGATTATACATATTTTTGTACAAAAATCTACCAATCTAAATCCCGCTCTGCATACACAGACAACTTTTATTTTATATTACACAGAAATTTCAATCTATATCGCGGTATACTATTAGATAATCTAGCAGTATGAAAATGAATCTTAATATAGCTCTGCCTTTTCACAGTTGAATAGATGAGATAGCCTAGTTCTCATACATACATCTCCCTGCCCTTACAAATTATGTACAAAAGACCTTCCAGGGCAGAGCCTTCTCTGTTATGGACCTCACAATAGAGTATCCTTCTCAAGTCATGCGTCAATACATCTGATAAGCCACAATGACATGGCGAATTACACGCCCGCCTGTTATCTGCTTTTTGGCCTTTTGTCAACACGCAAATAATTCATCCGCTATTATCATCTTAATGACCACAGTGCGTCCACTTTTTGTCCAGGTTCTTTTTGCTCTCGTAAAAAGGTACGCAATTATATCCGTGTTTGATGGGATGCGCTGTCCTAAATACCGGTCATGATGTTTATATTGCACAGATTATAGTACACATATTTTTTAACTACGTAATTATATAAGCTTAACTTGTCGTTTAAAATTTTTATTACTAAGGTAATTAATATTATTTTGAGTGTAATGCTTTTATCTCAAGAATAAAATTGTAACAACCAGTAATTACTTTTTATATTTTGCGTTAATTCCCGTTATAATGTCTTTGTATGAGAAAAAATTGCGACTTAAATTTGCAAAAGAAAATATAATAAGTGATTTCAATTAGCTTAAATTTTTTGAATTGGCATTTACAATCTTCAGTTGTAATTTTTTTTTTCATTTACTTAAAAAGTACTGTCAAAAATAATGTTTTTTTTTTAAGATTCTAAAATATACACTGTCGTAAAGAGATTCACCATATCTGGTGTTTTTTACTGTTCTGTATGTAAATATGGGCTTTCAGTTGCACCATGAAATGTGGACTTATTATTTTCAGAATATCACTTCTGCTCTAATTAAAGTTCTATACAAGAATATATACATACATTATAGATACTAAATTAATAATTATTACAAAATTATAAAACTCATCCATACTCAACAACTGCTTGCCATTTTTTCTGCCTATTAAATTATAATCATTAGTTATCAGTAATATAATTGTAAATCTCAACATTCAAAATCACTTTTATTTATATTTTGAATTAGACCTTTTCTTTGGATTATTTAGAATAAAAATATTTATGCGGCCTAAGTATTTCACTCAGGCAGCACTCATATGTCTGGTTAATTTATCCTTTATCTATATAATGTCAAAATTTAAAAATGAAAATATCATAGTTCAAAAAGTAGAAGTAATTCAAATCAAATTTGAATTGTTGTAATGTTGTACAATTCCACATGTTTTGTCACAAACGACCCGGGTTTCACCCTTCGGCATCTTCAGGTATTCCATCACACGGATGCAAAAGAACTGACGTAATTCAAATCTTTGAAATATAATTGATTTATATTCGATTTCTACTTACGAGTCGATAAATATTTGTGTCTTATTTTCACAAAGTCCTTATTACTTCCCCACAATTGGTTAATAATTAGTCATTTCTTGTAGCAACTATCGTGTAAAAACAAATTGTTAATTTACCAAAATTTTTATGTGGTGGAAACATTGAATATTTTTCTCATGTAGATTTGTTATCAAAGCATTAACATATTTTACCAACATGACATTCATATTCATGTTTGTTCAATGACCTATTGTAACATAATTGGATTTTCATAAATTTGTTCACCTTCATAAAGCATTAAATTTCATACAATGTAACATATTAATTCAGCTCACCACAGTACGTCTATGGTTGGATATCGTTAAGAGACACCCTCACAAAAATTTTAATGATTAATTTGATGAAAGCCAAACATGACCTTTCTGAACAAATAAAACTATTATTATCACGGACGTCTTTCAACGATCTAATATCGTTATACAGAATGACATCATTTTTGAATGTACTATAGATGATAATCAATAAATAGATAATTCTTGATAAAATCGTAAAGCACACAATACTTTCTGATACTCACCTCAAATGGAGTTAACGTCAAGTGCTAGATTGATGGGAACGTAAGCGCAAGTTTGCTAAGTTCATTTTTAGCACGGACGCAAGCCCCGCGGTGTAAGCTTTTGAAGGTTTGCGTCCAGGATATTGGAAAAATTTGATGGACGATGAACGTGTGACTTAAACGCAAACAGGTTAACGTACTGGGCGTAAAAATTCTATGAAAAACAATATTTTTGCTAGTCTAAATCTGCTGTTATATTTAAAAGGCTCTTTGTTGGTCGAATTGATCTTTATTTAGATAAATATTTTTTTGATAAATTATACATGCGTATTGTATATTTAATAACAATTGAAATATTTACGACTTTAGTTAAACTTAGTATTTAGCGTCCAAATGTCATTTAGGGATACTTTTTTAGACTCACTAATACATTTAACATACTTTATTTAATAAATATTTGAAAAATGTAATACATGATATAGCAATTATTATAATGTTGTTAATATTGTATTTTTTGCGATTCTTACGAAGTTCTAACAGCTTTTTTCAATTAATTTATAAATTCAAACAGATAATCAGTAATATTACTCTAGCTCTATTCTTTGTATCCCTACACTCTTTGAAAAAAGAAATGTTCGTCAACTTTGTTGCAATGATGTGAATTTGAAAAATCCTTGTCCGTATTTTTTCATAATTTTCATGAATCGTTTTTACTCACCGGAAAGTCATTACACAAAACCTTTTTTCTTATTCTATTATATGGGTGATCTCTTAAGTGTGTTGGTTGTTCGTATCTAATGACACCACATGATGATAACTGTTTCAAGTTTGTTGGAACTTATTTTCTTAATTATTTTAATTAGCCCTCAGATGTTTTTCTTACAATCAATAATTTAGTTGAAAGTAGATTCAGCCAAACGTTTTGTAAAACTAAGTTTCTTTTATTCTTGATTAATTTCAACTTCTTATATTATATGTTATCCTAGTGATGCGACTTACAACATTTTTGAAACTTTGAAAAGTTTATCGCTAATCTCAACGCGGTGGCTATTCTATTGTTATAGTTAATAATTATTGAAAAGATCTAACAAATCCGACTACAACGAACAAATTACGAAAACGAACGACATTTTTAGACTTCAAACATATTATAATCCATATTGCTTGATAATAGAATATATGTTTCTCATTTACCTGTAATATTATCAACGGTTAGTGTTTCATATTAATTTGTGATCTGTTTCAGACCTCTTAGGGCAAAAGCAGAAGTGTTAGGGTAAATATGAAGCACGGTGAAAAAATATCTCAAATGAAAAATGGCTATCAACTATATCTTATAAAAAATTTGTAGAACAAAAATTCATTGCTATTTTTCCACCGTTTTTTAATGGAGTTCTACCAAGTAAAGGTCAATTCAATCAATAAAAATGAAGCCCAGAGCGTCTAGATTTCATCATTTTAGGTTGTAAACTTGATGGAAGGACAAGATATTTTCTATACATAAAAACACATTTCTTGCATTTAATTCCACAATATATGATCAGGACCAGTTTCGCTCATCGCAAACATTATCAACTGATACAAATTAAAAACAACAAGAATATTTGTAAAAAATCGGAGTTAAAGTTAGTCGGTATACAAAACCATGGATTCAAGAACTAAGAAAAAAAACTACGGGAATCCATACAATATATAATATATTCAAATTAAATTAATTATTTAAAAAATGGCAATTTAACAATCTCTCATTTATAGTTTGCCATCAATGTAACACCACTCCAATATAACATTAAGATAAATCAATAATCCATTAAAAACTCAGAATAATCGTGAATGACTCATAACGTAGAATAATGAGTGGGAATATTTAACAATCAAAATCACCTGTACTTAAATACTTTATGGAACATAATGTATTAATAAATAAAATTTTAATGGTAGTCAAAAAGGATGAGAGGAAATGGTCAGTCAGAGGCGTCCCAGTACTTTTTGGAACACACAAAATATAGGAATATATGTATATTGTATTAATATTATGTATGTAACAATGATGACGATACAAACGTTGTCTGATCATTTGAAAGTTTCATTGTATTCAATTTATCCGATAAACTTCTTTTTTTTTAAGCTTTGATTAATTTAATTATTTTAACTATATTATAGCGATATTATCGAAATTCTATATCTACATTTTAAGCACAATGATTAGTCGCAGCGGTTAGTGGCATGGTTATCAAAGCGCTCAAAGCATTCACCAAACAATTTCAAAGCAAGTAAACGCTCGGCCGAATATTTCTCTATACAATAAAATTTGGGACCTATGATATAATTGTTTGAGAGAATGAATACGGCTAGGCTTGTACAACTTGTTGCCAAACTCAATATGAAATAATAATTATCGGTTTGTTAACAATTTGTTCAACAAAGTTTAGTTTGTATGTATATATGAACAGACTAACACACTGGTGATCTATCAAACTAACGTAAATAATTCATGTCGCTTATAAGACAGTGCATTTAATCGATTTAAAAACAAAAAGATCATTTATCTATATAGACTTTTTTCAACTAAACATTACAGTGCAAAATTTAACAAATTAACAATTTAATTCAATACAATATGACAAAATTTAAATCTACAAACAAACGTGGTCTCAATTATATGTTTTTACGTTATTAAAACGCTGTGTGTGTGTTTTTTTTTTATATTAAACATTTTCTGATTATGTCCAAATTGAAAATACCAAGTAACGGAGTGTTAGCAATCTGGCTAGTGTTAAGAAAACTTGAAATAATAACTACCAGATATTTCAGTTAATCTGAATTCGATTATTTGATATTAGTGACAATATACTGAAATATTAAATTTTGCAACATCTATAGTTAATATACATAGCTTACATAACAAATGCATTTTATTTTTATAAAAATATCAGTAAATAACTTCAAAATGACTCTTTTTTACGAATGTTCATCACTCTTACGCAATAACTGCTGATTTTTTACACGATTGAGTGTTTTGTTTTGAAACTCTAAAGCAAGAACGTAACATAAAACCTTAATCGCATAAGCTACACGGTCGCGTATAAAAAAGTATAAAGCTAGCTATGAAATATGATCAATCGAGTTCTCCTTCGGTTCGGAACTCTTTTTTGGAATTTATTTTTCAGTCGATGCTTACATTTTTATTGTATACCATAAACGTCTTTGATGTTTTCATTCCTATTCAACAAGTCTTAAAAACAGGTGAAGCGGAAGCGATTGGCCAAGTACTTGTCCTTTCCTAGCCCAATTATTATACGTGTGCCTTATCTGCAAAAATGTGGTTAAGCGACAAAACAACAACAATTTTTGGGCTTATTTTAAAATTAAATAACCCTTTCACGGTACTTTAATTTAGAAAAAATTTAAATGAGATCAAAATTTTATTTATGTATTCTCACCATGAAAACACATTTTTTAATTAAATACAAAGATTTTTTTTACAAGTAATGTTATACAAAAATCCGTGGTCATTTCCGTCAGCGACTTACAAAGTAACACAGCATTGTTGCGCAATCTTATCCTTGCGCTTCCAAACCATAGAAGCTTTTCATTGGTCTGGACTCTGAAGATAGTATTTCCGTTCTTTTCACCTCGCTTGTCTTTACGATAATGCATCAGCCATTACGTAATACGCGGAAAAGCGATTTCCTCCTTTTCTTCACGCCCTCGCCTTGATAAAGGCCTATAAGCAGTGGTGTATTTAGGTTAAAACAAATATTTTTCAACAATCTAATTCATTTATTATTTACTGTGATTCGCAGTGATGTGTGTATTTTTTCAAATTTTATATTTTCCGCTCATTAAGCTTTTTTCCAGTATCACATATAATATTATTCTAACACGATGAAAAAAATAGCAATGTATTTAAGTAGTCAGAATACTGACTATGGTGTGAGTCGAAATAGCTATCAACTATATTTTAAAAAATAATTTTGTAGAACTAAAATACATTTCTATTTTTTTAATCGTGTTATAATGGAGTTCTACCAATTCAATCAATAATATTATTCTGTGTAATAGTTTTAAGCTATTTTTTCTACCATTATGAATTATCTATTACAATTTGTAAAATCAGGCTTAATTTTTAATTAAATCAACGTTTTTACAAAACTCCCATTTCGGCCTTGTATAAACTGAAAGAAATTCATAATTCATATATAAGGCGTGTACAAAAATGTATCAAAACTACAAATACGTTCGCGTATTTGTATACAGAAACAGATGTAACAAATGACGATTGTTTTTATAATTAAATGGCGTAATCATAAATTTAATTGGTTAGCTAAAACCATTGACCACTCTAGGCTTGTTTTTATAGCTTTACCCATACGATTAGGTGGCTTTGGGCTCATGACCATACAAAATCGACATCATTAATTTCTTCAGTTTGGCATTAGATATCTTGGCAGTGGACACTAATGATCTTTTTTCAATATTTTGAAAATAAATGGAGCCTTGAGTGTCAGTTATTATTAATAAAAAGTATTTTTTTAACTTTGATAAATCATCAGCATACTTTTTAATATACGACAGTCAAATTTAATGTTCGTTTACTTTACGTAATAACGAGTTTATTTGCAAAACGGCACGCTCATTTACACCCATAATGAACAAAAGCTTTCAAATCAACAACATATAATATGTTGTTATTTTTACACTCTCACGACAGATATTAAAATACCATTTTATTAAAATAAAACGTTTCAAGCTTTTAAGTGAAAAGTCATGTCCGGTAAAAATAATTTTCATGTAATACAAAACAGGATACATTTAATAGGCACTTGTATATATATATTGAATAATTTTATGTTTAGCTTGGATACTTACTCTATATTAAAAAGTTTGATATATTTAATAATAGTTTTAGGACAATAATTTACCTATTTTTGTAGGGCTTTCAGACTCTCAAACAAAAAAGAAAACATACTTTCAATAAATACGCGAAAAAAACTGACCTCTTCACAATGCTCATATGTCTCTTTTTTATATTTATATGTACACCGATCTAGAGAGATTTTATGTGTGTCTTTTTATGTATTACTGATAAACGAAATGAATTGAGACATCATTGGTTAATTGTTGTATCAAATAAGGTGATTTACGTAGGAAATTTATTTTTCTCAAATTTAAATTTAAAAAAATCTTAAGTTTTTTTTTATTTTTTATATATAAAAATATTAAAGCATAAAAAAACCTTTACACATTTAAAAATACGAGGTGTTCTTAATACGGCCCTGCTTTTAGTAGCGGAAAGTCTTTGATGCCTTTCAAAAAATATGTTTTTCACACTTGAAAAATTTCGATTTCTCCTTTAAGATGAAAAAAATAAGGGCCTAATCAAAATAGAAACGTTAAATATAAGTATAATACAGGGGTTCAAATGGAAAGTGTAGAGGACGGTACAATCACATTTATTTTGATAACTTGTACTGTCAACATTGCTTATAATGCTGCTACGACACTAAACAAATAGCCTATACATTTATGACATTATTTCATTGATATAATCTCTACGATGAGATATAAACATTTTCTCCTTATTGTTAAACTACTGATATACATTTTTACTAATTGTGATTTCTAATTCAAAAAGTTAATTCAATGCTTTTCACCAACAATCAACAATTAAACATACTCGGTAAGCTAAAATTAAATCTACATATTTGTATTGCATTGAAAATCTTACAGCGAAACAGTTATATTTTTTTTTCTTCAAACGATAAAAAATTTACCATACACGGTTATTCATTGGGTAAGACTTTAATAATATTGCATATTAGTAATGGTCACACAGTGAATTGAAAATTACTTGCTTTTTTAATGTTCGTATTTTGAGATTTGTATGTTACCAAATACTGATGTGATAGAAATGTTTCTTTTTCGTTCTTATTTTTGAAACAAAAATTACAAAATTTGAATTGTTGCAATTTTGTACGATTCCACATGGTTTGTCACAAACGACCCGGATTTCGCCCTTCGGCATCTTCAGGCATTCCATCACACGGATGCAACAGAACTGACGTACAATAAACTGTAAGTTCTGTTGCATCCGTGTGATGGAATGCCTGAATATGCCGAAGGGCGAAACCCGGGTCGTTTGTGACAAAACATGTGGAATCGTACAAAATTGCAGCAATTAAAATTTGATATTGAAATTCCATCAAGCACCTTCAGTCGATATCATAAATTAAAAAGATTATTCTTAAAAAAATGTTGGTTATTTTTTTCTATTTGATTTTTGGTTTTTACTCTCTTTAAATGTATGTGATTGAGGGATTTAATTAAAACAAAATTATATTATATTAAACTTATTTTAACTAACAAATGAAACTTAAATTGTAAAATAAATTTGTAGAATGAACTTTTATCTATGCAATGTCACAGCCCTGACTTGAAATTGGTACGCTTGTTGAATGATCAAAGATTACCAAATACGCATAAAAAAAAACTGGCGTATTCCGATACATTTCTTGCTCTGGTAAAAACGTTATATGAAAATATTAAATGTTTCATAGACTCTGTGAAGTTTAATGTATGTATATTATATGAAGAAGAAGATTGAATTAAAAGATGAAGTCGGCAAAGAAAAGTAAGAGCATTGCAAAAGTGTTTGTTGAATAATAAGTAAGGCAAATGTAAAGTAAACATTACCACAATTTAAAAGCCTCTCAAAATTTTAATCCACAAAACAGCTATTATTATCATTCCGTATCATTATATAGACTTCAGTGTGTAATTTGAATTATTATTATAAATTAACATGCGTACCTTTTCAATAATTTAAAGAGCCGTTACACTTATGAAGTTCCTCTTATATCTACCAACACGAATAAATAAAAAAAATATGTTCTTTCTCACCATTTGATAGACAAAAAATTCTGACATATCAGGACCAGGTCAATTTTAGTGTACTAGGAATAGTTATTGATTTACATGTCAAATAAATACTTGCTTGACAAAAAAAAATATACAACAACTTTTGTTTTCATCAAACAATATAAGTAATCGAAAAATTTATAGACAGTTCAAAAACGCAATCAGTGCATAGATATTAAAATAAAAGTAATTTATATTATTTTATAAAACAATAATCTATATGAGGGTGGGGAAATAAGAGGCTGTATTAAATTCTCAGTAAACGCAAATGACCAAATGAAATATTTTATTCGAATAACTGCCCAGTACCTATATTATGTTAATTTCATAATAACGTTACTCAACAAGTAAATAAACAAATTCATACGTTGTATGTTACAGTGATATTTCAAGTGATAATATATTTCTTCTTGTGTATCGGTGAAATCATATCTAAGCACATTTTTAATTGCATAATAGATATATACTTTAGCAAATGCTCTCTAATGAAGTTTCATTCGTCGGTCAGCTGTCATTGAAACAAAATTTGATAGTTTTGAAAAGATCAATCGAATCATGTTGTCTTAATAAAAAGCTTAAACACTTTTTAAAAAAAAATTCAAAATCAATAGTAAAAAACACAATTGGACAACTAAGAATAGTTTGACTCGTCAGATAAAATATTTTTTATTTAAAATTCTTGCATAGGAAAAAGCCTTCAGTGGTCTGCCTGTAAAGATTAAACAGTTATCATATTTACCGGTTCGCATAGGCGCTGTCGTTCACTCACCGCTTGACAGTCTAGTAAAAAGCTATAATTTGTTTTATTTTTCTTTTAACAAATTCTTGACTTAAGGCTTTTTTAAAAATCAATCAATGTTGAGTAAATAATTTCAAAATGAGAACCATATTTTTTTCGTTTTATTTGCTATGAGTTTTTCGTCTGCGATGTTAAAACAAAGTATTTCCTCTATATCTGATGCATAATTTGGCAAAGAATTGATAACATAATAGACAAACAAATAATCCAGACAGCAAGTCTTAAATTTAATTTATTAGTACATTATCTATGGACTGACAAGTCTCAAATACAAACGCAATTTAAGCTTCTAAAATACTATTCATGACTTAACCCCGTGTTTATGTACCTTTAAATAATGGTTATGTTGATAAAGTGAATTTATTATTTACTCGATTTTCAATGTCCGTCTTGTAATAATATGTTTTACCTTCATTCGAGCATTTAAATGGTCATATTATTTGTATTGTATATTTAAAGGACCACAAGGTAGAGAACACAATATTATGTTCAAAATGACTCCAAAGAAGAATAAAAAGCACTGTGAAGTTCTATTATATTTTTGCAATGCAGCAAAAAAGTTGTATGGATTTCGTAATCGCTATTATTATGGATTTATAATCGACTCACGTATTGAACTGAGTGGGGTCAACAAGCAGTGACGTACCGGCTTAAAATTGTGGAGGAGACTCGAATTCTCCCTACGTCATTGATGCTATAGAGGCGATATATTTTTTATGAAATTTTGTCACGTTTTATATTATGCCAAAAACATATCGGAATTTATATATTTTTTAATTTTAGTATTCCAATAATGGCACTCTTCTTTGGTATATGCTAATATTTGGTAAAGTATAATACTTAATCAATACGCAATATGAAAAAACATGTGTTTTCTTCTCATCGCTAGTGAAAAATTTTGAAGGTTTTATTTGAAAAAAAAAATGTTTATTAAAAAAAACAGTCACTTTTTTATTAGTGATATTTTATATGCAATTGAAGAAAAAAATTACTTACCACTAGCCGAATAACTAAGTATGCTATAAATTTTTCTTTTTCAAAATGTTTTAAATATTATATATATATTTTTAATTTTCCACATGTATGAAGGATATTAAAATAGCTTAAATATTTAATGGAAAGATATAGTTAACATCGATTCTGATTAAAATAATATTGTGAGAATAGATCCAAATTATGGCTCACCTGTTATTATCAATTCATCAGTTTAATGTAAGCTAAGAGATTCAATGGAACTTCAATAAAAAGTTTGAAAAGTTCTTATACTTCCATATATGTCCTTATTAACGAACAGCTTTAAATTATGGGCATGATTGGACATTCAAATTTGCAGGTGACACTGACTGAAATTGAGAGACCAAACCAAACTTTGAATAGAGTTGAAGTTGAGTTTGAAGAGAGAGAGAAAAATGATCCTGAATACGAATAGCTGTGAGATAAAACAATTCCTTTACTTAAAGTTAAATTAAGCTTAAAATTAATATTATATATGGAAAACATTTTTAAAAAAATCAACACCCTCACCAAAAAATTTTAGGTTTTCTTTATTATTTATCGAGATACGATTGATATTTTTTGAAAATAAGATCACGGTTTTTATTGTTTCGTGTAAAATTATTCGGTGGTAAACATATAAGAATTGAATATTTGATATTAAATGATATATTTTTAAATAAGTTCTGGTATGTAAGTGGAAATCAATATTATTGCATCGGCTTAACAGTTTTGTTAGTCTTAAATTATTGTTTTTATGATGGTGGAATAAAATGATTAGATATGTGATTATTTTATCAATTTATTGAGTATGTTCATATCCTTAAGTCATCCAGAAAAAGCATTGAATTTTTTTAGAATCACATTTTCATCAACAGTAAAATTGAAAAAAACAATATCTGTGTTGTTATTTATTCAAAGAAAAACTTATTGTAAAGAGACTATGTTTTTCCATAAACAACAATATATTATTCATACAGACACGTCTTGTATTCAAAACAAAAATTTTAAGCGGCTGTGTTTTACTACAGGAATAATATTTGTTATATATACGTAAATAAAATATACAGGAACGATTTATATACAATGAAATTACTATTCAAAATAACTTTCTTCAAATATTGTCACAATAACTACTGTAACAGTATGACAGCCATGTCCCTGTGGAATATTCACTAGACCTGGTTCCGAACTTTACATCTTTACTGTAATATTTTATTAACAATTTTATATTTGAAGTTTTTTATTCGTTGAAAATTTCCAGACATAAAAACTTTCTTCAAAACAGAAGAATTAACGGTACATCCACTTCCGTCGTTGTTTTTGATTTGCAATACTCATAAGCTCGAATTCCTTCAATGAAAATGGAATGGTTCAAATATTGAGTTATGGTAACTTGTATGTGTGTAAATAATGCATTTTCTCTTTGTATTACTAATTTGAATGACTAAGTAACTAGTAATACACACTTTTACTGAAATACTTCTGTTAAGAACATCGTACTCAACATTTAGAGTACATACGGTAAAAACAGAGATAAATACTTTTTTGCTGTTAAAATAATTGAAAACATTAAAATTCTAAAACTCTAAACCTTGAAAGATAATTATAAATACGAAAAATGTAAAGATTTTTTTTGAATTGGCTGTTTGACCAACGTGTTCATAAATAAACATCGTTATTCAAATTTCAAGAAAAATAATGAACACCCTCCGATCTTTGATGTCAGTACTTACTTACGCAGTTTATCATAGAATTGAGACAAATTATGAAGAAAAGATTTTTTGAATGTATATTTTAAGGAAATTGTAAATTTCCCAATATTTTATTCACAGGAGTATGACAAATTTGGAATCCAGTTATACGTTTTAAATTATACTTTTCCCAGGCTTTAACAATTTTTGTATATATTACGCAGTTGTCAATTTTGGTATTGATTTGGCTCGAAAGGTTTTGTTTCCTCTTTTTTATTTGATTAATAACGGAGTGTTGTATTTAATACATTTATTTATCAGTATATTTATTTTATTTTAATCTTATATCATGCAAAAGCCTACTAATAAATTTATACTTATACTTACAGCTTTCAATATTTTATTTTTTGTGTATTAAGTAGTTCCTTAACGGAGATTAATCATCAATATTTAAATATTTATTATTCCAGTGGTCTGCAATGTTTCATTATCCCTGATAAACATTTTCAGTCGTACTCCATTTCCTATTTTTATTTAAAACGAATATATCTTTTTTTTTAATTTTCCTTTACATTGTACATTAACATTATTTTTTTAAATAATAAAAACATTTTTGGTACTTATTTCCACAATATATTTGATAATGCTCGCAATGAGCGAAACGGGTCCTGATCAAAAAATATGATATATTGTGGATATAAGTAAAAACAAAATGTGTTTTTATTATTTGAAATATCATGCCTTTCCATCAAGAAGTGACATTTAACACGTTAATGTTTTAAATTGATACATATTAAATTCAACATACTTCAAATTGAGATTAAATGTGGCCACAAAAAATATTTCGAAATTTGACTTGTCATGTAGAAAATCTACATGTGACCTAATGTAGATTTTCTAAATGAACTAGCATTGTTTTATCAAGCTTCGTTATTGGACCGCATATAACGAGACATTCAATGAAATGATTTATGCAGTCACCGGTGGCCACGAAAGTTTTCTTAGACTTCATGAATAATTGAAAAGCTCCAAAGTAGACAGTTTATCGACACATCAAAAGCTCGGCCGTCGCACGTGTCGCCCGCTACTTTTAGACATCATCCACTGACATGAAGACATAAATAAGCTTTTCTAGTATCCTTGATACACGATATGTCCATAAAAGTTTCGCCTCCGTGCTAAGAAACTGTAAGCAACGTCATGAGATTTAGAATTTTTATTCAAATAAATCTGCAATACACATGAAATCACATAATACAAATATATCCACGCAAATATTTTTATTTTCTATTATGGTCTATTTTTATATTTATTCGGCCTAGAACACGTGAATTATCGTCAAACGACTTTTTACCCAAATTCTTTACATGTGAGAAGATATTGTAAAAAAAATCGATGAAATTAATTTTCAAAGTAGCCAAATCTTTTAATATAATTCCACAAATCGTTTCATTAAATTATACATTCTTTGAAGCTAATTAAGTAAAAATAAGCCATATCACTTCACATTTATCTTTTGTAGTTTTATCATACTATTAATATATATTATATAATATGTCTTCAAAAGCCTTTAATGATACTAATCGTGAGATGTTTTATACAATAAAGAAGTATTAAGTGACAGCAACAAATAATATATAAGATTTTTTAATAGAAGACTAAATTTTGTTCGATATACGTATCTTGTTTACAAAAAATCTTCGGAAAATGTATTCATGTTTATCTCTTTGAATACCTGGTGACGAATTTTTGTAGCGTGCAAGTAAGGCTCAACTAAGTCGTATAAGATTAAGTTAGACTCCTTTGAAGGTACTAAGTGCCGTCTTGATATTTCATATCACAAAATATCTGAGAGCCTCTCGCCATTCACCGCCAGCAAAGTTGACGAACGCTGATATGCTCTCTCATGATTCAATTATGGAAGCCATATAGTGGATCAGAAGCTGATTAAGTATTACTCAGAAAATGTTTTCTACGTAAACTATTACACCCACGGAAATGATATTGTTATATAAATAAAAGTCAGTGTGATTTTTTGCTTGGAATCAATCTCATTGCAGACATATCATCACATCATTCTAATAATCCGTAACTTTATTTAGTCAACGTTTTTAATCATAATAAATATTTTGATTCTTTATGAGATTTCATGACACAATATTAAATGACTTGACGTTTTAATTTATTTTCATACATTGTAAAGTTTTTGTTTTTAGTTCATATAAAAATTAAATATTTTTCAAACATTCGTGAATATATTAATTTAATTTATGTTGTGATTCGAACACTGGCCAATTTAAATTATACTTACTTTGCTACAGTGCCACCTTAAAAATTTCAAAGCGCTGAAGTTCTCGCGTTGTTTTTTTATTAGCGTAACATGCATCTTTCACAAGCGTAACGGAATTATGTAGGGTACAAATATATTGAAGATATTTTGTATTAGGAATCAGAAAGTTCAGTAATCATTTTTTACAAACATTTAAATGTTCAATTACTAATGGGAAATGTAATATTACAATGGTCTATATTGTTATTCAATTATCATTTATGTAACTTATTCCTTAAGATCCGTTAACACTCTTCTTCATTTGCTTAGGGCAAAAAAGACATTAACTACTGTAAACAAATTTATTTTTATTTCAACGATGGCGTGAGTTTTGTAATAACATATTTAATACATTTTTTTATATCTTAGAGAATTAGAAATCGATCGTAGAGAAGTTTCATCGGACTGTATTACTTTTGTATTTAAAAATTTCGACTAGCAATTCATTTTATAAAATTTGATAGTTGTAGATATTATTAATTAGTTTGAATATTCACATTATTTTGAAAATAAACACGATACATTCTAAGAAATAAAGCCTTTTAGTTTTAATTAACTATATACAATCGTGTTATTCTAATTATTTTAGTTTCACGTATATTAAAACAAACGATTTAAACTCATTTCAACACATTGAGTTGCTGTTGAAAATAATAAATTCCCTGTTTTATCACGCCTCTCTGGTAGCATGGCATAGATAATATAAAATGGTGATACGGAGGCAACGAAAAGACGGCATAATTCAATTAAGTGCCTGGCAGTGCGGATCGGAGTATATCTTTCGGCAACCTTCAGACGGGATAAGGTTTTTGCTCTCTTAAAACACAAAATCATAATATTTATATACAATACAATAAAAAAACTCGTTATTACTATTATATTATGGTTTTACAGTGGCCATTTTATTACCGAACTGTTTCAAAATAATTATTTTATGCTTCAATGTATTATAGATTAAGGATAAGCACCACTCCAGACTAGTGACATCTATCAATGTGAAAAAAAAATGATTTATCAAATAAATTTTTTCAACTGATAAATTCATGATTGATTGTTATTTGAAAACATATAACCTATTATGACTGATCTAATTGTAATTACTAATTCATTTAATGTTCTTTTTTTATTCATTAATTTTCGTCAGAAAACATTTTTACAAAAGTTATATACACTCTTTTAATAATTACTATTTTATTTTTCAGGTACTAAATGCAAGGTTCTTCGTTGTTTGGTGAGATCCTCTAAACATGAGTAAGACAAGATATATCATAATTAGTCAAAATGAACCAAAAATTTTGTTTTCATTTGCATAAAATATGTTGTGTTATTCATTAACAATTATTTGAAAGAATAAAAAACTTTGATGAAGGCTGCAAAAATTTAGTATAAAAAGTTTCCAAATTTTCTTAATTATCAATAAATTTTTTGATCCGCTTTTTATCTTCGTTACCGACAAGACGAAGTCGTTGTAGAGCTGAGCAGTATATAGTAAAGTCTGCTCACGTGGAAACATTACGGATTCATTTTTTTATATAAAATAATACTTAAATATAATATATATTCCAACACACTTATACCTATACGAAATATAAAGCAGTGAGCCAAGGTAAGCTATTTTCAAAACATCACGGTAGCGTTTTATTTTTCATAGATTATTTATTGTAGTATTATTATGGAATGGAAGGCATTGAGCAAAACCGCTTTCGGTCCCAAACGATATTGGTGAGTGATATTGTCTCATAATGATTATTTTGACATGATGCCTTTAGGCTAAAATAATTTTCTACATCACTAGAAAACTTTTGGGATATCTCACCGACGAACTCTTGAATTGAAGGTATTTTAAAACTGTTTATATTGTATAATAAATGAAACAGCGAGTTGCTTGCATATAACGAGTGGTTACATTCGCAATGGTTTATTTTGAACAATCTCAAAATTCTTCAGATGATCTTAGTTAACATAATCCCACAATTGAATAGTATTCACCATAATTGGGCGAGTTATTGCTGTATAGAATGGCAGCTTGCTTTAAAGAGAATGTTTACTCTTCACATTGAGCAAAATGTATAGCTTCGCTTTTACAGCACCAGTCTGATTTTTTCAATCATTATGTGGTCGTTAAATTTAAATTTACTGTTTAAGATGAGTCCAAGTTGCTTGATTGTATTGACCTATGTTTTTTTAAATATATACAAAACTATATACAAAAATATATCACTGTTGCGCTCTTTACAGCATTCTCCAGTATCAGCAGCTAATTGAACTTTGTCGATTGCAGAATATTTCTAAAATAGTCGCAAGATCTTCGTACTGTACAATAATTGTATTACTTTTCTTACTAAAAAACATTTCATGCATATATATAAACATTAAATGGGTTCTTGGATGAAACCTTTAAAAATACCCGCCTAGGTTAATCTTGGAAAAGATAATTTTTTTATGTATTTTTTTTTAAATTTTATAATCGAATACTTTGTCACCACTTTCTTGGTTTAAAGAAAACGTGTTAATATTTTTATTTTTTTAAATTAACATTTTATAAAGTTTTTGTATCCGTTCGAGTTCATTCTTTCTGTTAGTAGCCAAACCAAAGTTTTTTCAACTATTATATTATTGTAAAAAAAAAACAGAAAATGCCAATTTGAAAAAACCGTACAACTCCTTACATGCGTACAGACCGTTCAATCGTTTGGCTTCGATGATTACTGCTGCTTTTTCTCTCGTGAAATATTTTTGCCTGTCACTTAAATTCCCTATATCAATAAAAATATGAATCTAGTTGAGACTGAAAATATTTATTCATAACTTCACATATATTATAATTTTCTCGCATTTTTTATATACCCTTGATAGACGAAGAATCAAAGTTACTCCGTTTATTATAACATTGAAGAATTATACTATAGTATTATGTTACAGCTTGAATCATAATATTGAAGATTAACTTCATGTTAATTTCAAAGTTTGATTTGGATTTGTAGGCTTAGCGAGCCCGCTTCAAATGGCGGATTTATGTTTTCCCCGCAAAAATTGTTTGTGACGAATTGTGGTCGAGCAAGCTTTCGGCTCACCACGAAAACTGTAGGCAAAGGGATGCTTCTGACATCTGTTATCATGTTGGATGATAATTTTTTCGTACAACTCCAGCCAAGGGTGGAGTTTAGTATTATTCAATACTTTATTGTTTTATTGGATACTATTTAATATTCACGATCAAACTAGTGACCTCTAGACAATATTTTCAGATGCTTTTTGATATTATGATACAAAAGGTAATCCACTAAAACCATCAATCAATTAGCATTGAAATAATTCAAAAAATTTCTCTTTCTTCATCTTCGTCCAAATAAAAATATTCAGAACGCAAAAATATATTTTTATAGTTAGAACTCAGATTTTTATTCTATTTAAATACAATATAGCCGATGAGTGCAATAATCTGTTATGAAATGATTTGTCTATTATTATCTGCACGTAATTACTCTGACTATAAAGTCAATATCTAATCTACTGTTTTTTTATTCATTTAATTAGATATATGCGGATTTTTTCAACAGTCATTCAAAAATCATAAATGTGATTAACCATACGGAAAACAAGCTTTATTTCGATTTTTGTCACGTGATATAAATTTCATGCGTGACACAATATCTATGATAGCTGGTTTCTTGTTTACATAGTCATCGAAATAAATTTCATATTTTTATAGAGACTCAGGAGTGCCAAATTTGAAAAATATATTGAAATTAATAATTAATGAAATAAATATTACATCACATAATTATTGGCTTGCTTTATGTATTTTGAGGAATAAAAAAAGGACATTGTGGCATTTTAAGATTTAGCTTATCTCTGAGGTATATTAAATTTGAATACATATTCACCCATATAATTCAGTAATCCATCAGGCATTTATAATAAGCCTTCAAGTAGATGTAGAGCTTTATTTGCTAAGTATAACTATCAAGTAATGTTTCATGAGATTTCATTTAAAATTAAAAAACGGAAAAAAAAATTCCTTGAAGTTGCCATTATTTAAAAATAACAAACAATTACAAAAAATAAACAAGATTTTGAAGCTAAAAATAAGTCTATAGTTCATATAAACTTGTCGATTGTGAAATTAGCATTGCAGTCGTACGAAAGAATATTTTTTTATTTATTTTTTACAAATATAGCTTTTTTTGATGAAGTCGTTATTAATTTTCATTACGAGACCAAAAAAAAGATTTTATCGACGAAATAAAGTTCATAAAAAAGTTATTAACATACAAACAAAAGTCATTTTTTTTAATTACGGAAATTTCGTTATAAAAAATGTGGTTAACTTTTTCAATTTCCTGATACATATTTTATATTTGCGGCACGCCATCAACTCGTTTATTTTATCGAAAGTAAAAGAAAAGAAATTATTTTCATACGTTAAAACCAAATTAGCTGTTTAATGAATTATATAAAATAAATAGTTTGTTTTTCTCAATTCAGAAAGTTTATTTAATATTTTGATATTAATTTGACAGTTATAAAGGCAATGGTGACTTAAAATAACTCATTTTATAGCAACATATTTGAAAAATAATATAAAATAATGAGCCCACCTAAGGGCTGATAACAATCAACTTGTGATCAGTTAATGCTCAAAAAAATTTACTAATGAAAGAAAACTATTATACGTTTATGTTTACTTATTTTTAAGTTTATTGACCATAGTAAATAATGATATAGAGTATTTGAATTAACAAGTTTATTATTACTACGCCAACGTCTTTTTTTCCTCACAACTCATGAAAATTTTCCATTAAAGATATACTGTGGATTGTCATCGACGATTGAACGCCATTTAATATTTTGTTTAAATGTACGATTGATGCTAAAAATAAATCGTGTTTCAAAGCCTTTTTTGGTTTGTTTTATTTAACTTTTTTATTTTTGGTATAAAAAGTTGTGAGTAGCAAAACCTTTATTCTTCTCTTTCAATGGGCTAGGTTACTAATGGCAGAAACAAAAAAGTACTAATTAGTTGCGAAAGGCAGTAAAATCAATAAAATGATGTTATTTTTAAATAAATTTCCTTAACATATATATTCTTCGAGCCCTAAAGCTAAGTCTAGAGCCATGCAATGTTAAGCCCTATTTATTTGAAAAATAGATTTCAAAATATAAAAATTGTTTTTTTTTAATTATATACCAATACACTCCCTTCAAGTATTATATTTCTCGTTATATCAGACTTGAATATAGATTGAAACACTGCATGAAATCATCAATGTCAATACTGTATATCTCTTTTTTAAATAATAAATAACAAACTGATCAGTTGATAATGCTCGCGATGAGCGAAACCGGTCCTGATCAAAAAAAATATATTGTGGAAATAAGTACTAAAAAAATGTGTTTTTATTATTTAAAATATAATGCCTTTCCATCAAGAAGTGACAGTTAACACCTTAAAAGTGACTGTATATCTCATTACGTAATTTTTAAAAAATACAGAAAAGTATTTATTTTTTCAAACGTAAAATTTTCAATGATAAGCGTCGTAAATCAAATTTATTATAAAAATATCCTGCAACTTAAATCATAACTTTGATCGCAAGTTCGATAATGGGCGCAACTTTTCGAGAAGCATAGCGTGACATAACGCAAAGAATAAAATAGAATGCGTAGTCGTAATAATTTACTAGTGTACTTTCAAGGATGATATTAACTCTTGCCATCATGAACAGTCAACACAGGAAGACGAAGAATAGTAACTCAGTAACTTTTTGCCGTTGTAAATTAAACCAAAAACAAAAAACAAATGACTTGTACGCCTTTTTATCACAGAAAAACCTTTTTCGAATTTTTAAATTGAATTTTTCGATATTAAGAAAATTGCCAAAACTCCAAGATCACGCACTCGGTACTTGAAATGAACTGGTTGAGATGGTTCCATACATTAAAATATCTCTCCATGGTAGATTACTTTTGTCACTGCTTTATTTTACCCCGGTGTGCTTTCCATCATAAACTTCTCTCTGGAGTAAAATATGTACAACGTTCAAATAAGTTAAATCATTATTTAACATCTCTTAGGATAATCTTTTTTTTTTAACTTTATAATGAAAAAATAAACATCTTTTAAATAAATAATTTGAAAATAAATGCTATCTATTTGATGGAGAGATACTTGAAACACCGTTTTAAAATCAATACAATCAATATATTGAAATCATTTTTTACCGTCTGTGTAGAACGAGTGAAATATCTTCTATAAGCATAGTAATTCTCCACTCATCAAGCGTCTCGGTTCTGTGGATATGAGCTAAAAGAAGAAAGTATATTCTTCTTTGTCGTACGTGAGTGAATACGTGATGTTTAATAAGTTCAATAGTATCTCAAAGTCATTCGAGGCAAATAAATTTTAAATTGCAATTAATTTTAAAACTGATACACCCCTTCTATAAACAGACACAGATTTGGTACAAAGAGCGTTGGTCGAATTAATTATTCAAGTTTGGAGGACAGTAGCAGACGAAATGATGGCGACGCGTGTTTAATTTTTGACAGTAGTCAAATAATAAAATAACTAAGCGCTTTTTAAAGTTTGCTCGGTTCTACCCTTCAAACTTTACGAGGGAAACGGATTTGTAACTGTAAGCTTATACAAATTCTACGACATGTTCCGTTTTACTTTTACAGTAAAATCTGTGGTATTTCTATTAAAATTAGCCTTATTTTATTCAGAGTTCTGGTTGGAGGATACAACGCAATGGGTAATGGTAAAAATTATTTAGCAACTGAAAATCATATAAAACAGGTTTATAAAGGCAAATTTACATTTTAAGCACTCACACCTAAATATCTTTTACCAAATGTTTACAAATAAACTAACTAGCAATAGAACCTGGTAAGTTTTAAGCGTCTAGCGTTACTACTTCTTTAGGAGAGAATTTTCAGTAATCTAAATATTCTTCAACGATGTGAACTATAAATTTGAAACACCGAGAGGAAAGTTATAAATATGAATAAACTGTCCTTCCTTAAACCATTTACACAAAAGTCACAAATAAAATATGATGTATTTATATAAATCAAATCATTCTCTTGAAAATTCAAACATTATGTATGATGATTTTCATATCACTCGTGGCATATAATATAATTTGAATAATGCTGATAGAAAGAAATGTCATAATATTTAAAAATAAAGAAAAGACTTCCTTAAAGACATAGTGAATACTTTTTTTCAATTTTTGTAAAAAAACAATTATTTAAATTATTTAAAAGAATGGTTTTTAGAAGGCATACAATAATTATGTGATTATTCAAATGCGTATATTTTTAGTTAAATGACCATTAATAAGAAGTCAGTGCTCATTCATATGTATCAATATACTTTATAACCATTTGTCGGATTTTAAATCTCTACTATGAATTAAGGGAAGGTTCCTAATTCCAACTTATTCTTGGCACATGTATAAGATACCTTACTATAATAGATGTTTGTCACACAAATTTTATATATTCAATATATTTTTTAACCTCAAGAGGAACCAAATTAGTTGCATCTGACGCATTCATTCAAGTAACTTTTTAAATAATAAAAACACATTTTTTTAGTACATATTTCCACAATATATTTTTTTTTGATCAGGACCGGTTTCGCTCATCGCGAGCATTATCAACTGATGCTTGCGATGAATGCTCGCGATGAGCGAAACCGGTCCTGATCAAAAAAAAATATATTGTGGAAATAAGTACTAAAAAATGTGTCTTTATTATTTAAAATATCATGCCTTTCCATCAAGAAGTGACAGTTAACACCTTAAAAGTGATTCAAGTAACTAATACACTCTATGTTTTATTATACAAATCAAATATTTGTATATTAATTATGTTAGTATCGCGTCTTTTTGGCTTACTATTTTCTATACAAATTGATCGAAATCCATACCATAATTAGATTATTTGATCATAACTGAAGAGAATAAAACTATATATGGTTTTTAAATATCAAATGACTAACACGGATTTTGACACAGTGGTTTCCTGACATTTAATATTATTCAAACCATTACGCAAACAATAAAAAAAATATTACAGGGGAGGTACGACAAAAAATCATAATATAAACTCTGCAATGTGTCCACCGGTTGTATTAATTGACAATCCTGTGAGAGTTTTCTAAAAGCTTAACGTATTCAAAAAGACTGCACTGAGATAAAACAAAAGCCTGTCATAAAATGTTCACTTCAGGTCAAAAAACGGAAAAATCTTTCATACGAGACTGACGTAATGTATTGTATGGTGAAAAACAAAATTTCGTTGTTGTGAATAGGAAAATATTGCTTACACTGTGAAGTAAAACATGTTAATGAAGAGGAGTTTTCAAGCTACTTCTAATGATATTTTTGGAAGTAATGAATGCTTAAAAATTATAAGAATTCTTACATTTGGGTCGCTTTCCGAGTTTTGTTTATTGACATCTTTACGATTTAATATGTATATAAAAATGCAGCCAAGCACTTTTAGTCGTTACCGTAATATATCTTTTTTTTCTTTGATAAAGATAAAATGCTAACTTTTATTCGATAGGAAACTCTGAGGTGCTCAGCGGTAACCAAACACGAGTTTTCATTGGTTATCTAAAAATAAAATGATTTTTTTCCTTATTTTATTTTGTAAGGTGATCAACACTAAAATGTATATATTTATCTATATTTTGTATCCAATTGACCTAACATTTTTTTATCGATACAACAATACGTTGATACATTGATACATTTTGATCTATTAAATAAAATAAATTCTCGTTATCAACGACGTGCTTTTTCGCAAGTAAAACCTCAAATCAAGTTAGTCATTAAAATACAAAAGCGATTTATTTAATTATTTGTTGTTAATGAGCTAAATCTAACATCTGAGTAGGGCTAGTACTAATTATTGTTTTAATGGCAGTAACCAATTTATATCCAGCTTTACATGTCATTGTAAAGAGCTGTTGATTGCCCTCCTACAATCTAAATAGCCTCAGACACACTCGCAAGTCACAAGCCATCACTTGTCAATTGGGTGGCGAGTAACACAAACATGTTTTCGATTTATTAAAGCACACCGACCTTTCAATCGCCTGTAGAAGCGTATGTTCCTTAATTTTATTACTCAACATAATGTAGATTCAATGCAGTTACGAGTCGTATCACGAAAAAATCAAATCGCTAATGGATACATTAGAATGTTACTCAAAACTATTTAACCGAATATTATTTATGATACCTTCTAAAGGTGCTTGATGGAATTTCAATATCGTATTTGAATTGTTGAAATTTTGTATAATTCCACATGTTTTGTCACTAACCACACTGGTAAATTTCCCAATCGCATTTCAATGATAGCTGATACATATTTATTGCTTAAAAAAACACATTAACAATATTAAGCGTTAATAAAAAAAATGTCTATTTGTATACTCGCCTTAGGGTCTGTGCTTTTCCTTCGTATTTAAATCCTTCGAAATATTACTGATATTAACTGTTTATTGTGTGTCAGCTCTGTTGCATCCGTGTGATGGAATGCCTGAAGATGCCCAAATGTGAAACCCGAGTCGTAAGTGACGAAAAATGTGGAATTGTACAAAGTTGTAACAAAATTATTGTTAACTTCATTACATGTACATTACATTACATCTACATGTAATATAGATGTTATAATTTCAATATATATGATTTTTTTATTTTAAATGTTGTATTTAAATTGTTTTATCTCGTAAAATACCATTCTAGTTATCTTTGCATATATTTTAACATTTTTTGTATGAGATTGTGGGAAGTTATTTCATTTGAGGTTCATGGTAAGGTCTGTACAATGAAAATGATTACTTGGTATAAATCTGGGAATCATTAACTTTGTTTATTAAAATTGATTATTAGAACTATCATATATATAATTAAATTTACATTATTTATCAAAAAAGTGTCCTTCTTACTAGTAAAAATTAAAATCGTTCAAGTGCGTGTTATGGGAAGTTTTTTTCCACTTTTCTTAATTGACTTAGCAAGTCAGATGGACTTTTTCTTTTTCCCGTTGTGCGCTGTTCAGGGACGCTTTATATACAAACGGGTAAGTGAAGCATGGACAGAGTATACATTATGTCCGTGGAGGCCTAAAAAATCAATACCTGACGTATATTGTAATTGCCGAATTGTAATTCCATTTTTTTCAAATTTTCACAGTTCCATTGAATTTATTTTATTTCTTTGTAGTCAAAAACTCATTCTTAACTTTATCGTGTATATTACATATAATATTTTCATTCAAATATGTCAAAGAACAAAACTACACAAAAATGATAGAACATATGCACCCGTCATGAAATACATATTTTTTTTGGATTGAAATTACAATATCTAATTGATTACTGGTTTAAATGATAAAAAAATTTCAACTGTCATTAGATTTACTCATTACCACTAAAATTCAAATTTTTACATAATTTTATAAAATCATTAAAAAATGGATACACGAGCCAGTGTGAAACATAAACTCTTTTAATATTTTAAAAGGCAAACATTTCAATGAATATATGTTTACAGAACAAATAAAACTCAAGCAAATATGAGTCATCTACGTCATATTATTTGTTTTCTTGTGAATTCTCAAAAGACATCCCGTTACCACCTTAACAATATATGTTCTTATACGATTCTGAACGGAAGACATATTATATTTCACAATTTACATGTTTGCCTTAAAATAAATTGTTTTGTTTCATTATAATGGCCTGGATAAAATATCACTGCTAGGCACACCAGGTAGATTCGATTAATAATTAATATCATTACCGAAAATGAACAATGTTAAAACCTCAAAAACTCATTACCCACAATGTAGATATAATTACGGCGTGAATAAATAAGGAATGTAAAGCGTGAATTGTAAAACAGGGAGCATGAATCTCTGGCCCGCAGATCCCTAGAGTGTTTCTCAAATAGGTCAAAAAGAGCTTGAGAATTATTATGGTACATATTTTTGGCTTAAATTATATTAGCGATAATATTTCTTTTTTTTTGCATTGACTAGATAATTTAAATACTACGAACGAATTTTATTCGAATAGCAATTTAAGCAAGAATTTTTAATTTCATTTTATATTTATTATGCTCATCAAGAAGCTTTTTGGTAAACTTTTTTCGATAGCCTTATTTAAAGTAACCGCTTACCATACTATTTTATAGAATTAGATTTTATATTTAAAGCAGAATACTTAGATAATTTTTTAAATAAATTTGGTTTTCGTGTGCTGATATATGAATATTTATATATGTAAATACGATCCATTTTTTTATGTTATCGTTTATAAAAAGGAAAATCTTAAATCGGAGTTTTACAGCAAATTAATATTGAAGAAGTACTCAATTGTAAAAAAAAATTCAAATGCATTGTGTTTATATAATTGAAGTTGTTTTTAAATAACTGTCCCTGACCACTTGCACTTTTAAAATTTTAAACTGTAGTATTTAGCTTATGAAGGTTAAAATGTTATAATCAATGATAAATTGAGGTATTCATTAAATATTAAATTTTTGACTTGTTGAAACCTTCAACGATGTTTTGTCACTAATGACACGAATGCAACACAACTGACCAAAATCCTCAGATGTCAGCAACTGACTGATGTCTGTTCTATTGCATTCGTGTGTCTGAATATTTCAGAATGCAAAACCTTTGGCCGCTAGTGACAAAACATTTCGAATAGTACAAAGTTTCAACAAATTAAATTTGATTCATTTCAAGCAACTTTGGTCGATTGCATAAATTATTTCATGTATTACGTCGTGGTCTAACAATGTTCTCACTCCTCAACTTAATGACAATTAACTGACTCACTCAATGACAATCTTAATGATTTTAAAAAAATAGTCATAAAACGTTTATCATAAGATTGCGTTTTTATTTAACCTGAATTTTTGTAGCTAATATTTTTAGTTGAAGTTATATTAAAAATAATCTCAGATATCAAAACTGATCTTTAATATTCGGCGAAGAGATAAATTTTATTCAGGATTTAAATGAAATACAGTAAACCTAACGTCAAATAGGTGAATTGAAGACTGTTTATATGCAGAAGAAGACAGTTCATTATTTCCAGTAAATTGATCTATCGCCAGACCCAATTCTGAATTATATAACTTCACTGAACTGAAAAGATGTTTTGTTTTATTCATTTAATGAAAAGGCAAAATATATTATTTTAAGTTAAATTAATATCTCGTAAAAAACCAATCTTTTGTTTGTAATATTAACTCATAGATGACAACCCATAATTGTAACACCAATTGCTACTAAGTTTTTTAAAATATTAAATATAGCAAGAGAACCTTATTACTTTTATAAGAATCGTACAATTTTATTTAAAGTCATAAACTATTTCTCTTTTATCAGAACCAGTGTCAAACAATTTTGTTTTTTTACGTTTCTATTTGTTTTTAAATGTGTCTTAATTTCATTTAAGTGTCAATTTTATTTTATTCATTGGTACATATAAAAACTTTTTACCCCCTCATAACCATGAAATGTAGAATAGCTTTAAACTATGTTTACCATTATAGTGACTAATGATATGATATAGTATATTTCAGGAGATGTTTAATAAATTTCTATTAACAACCAATCCATAAAAATGTGTTATGTAAACGATTTTTTGTATTGTAATGTTTACGTTTTCATCGATCGACAAAGCAGTTCAGCTTATATATATATTTCCAAAACCTTTTTCCCCTCAGCTTGTCTCTGTTTAAATTATTAATTTTATATTGTTAATTCAGGTAAGCTTTTAAGGCAAGGCTTGCAGAAAAAGCTTTACTAGTACTGAAGAAAGTCTACTTTAAATAGGGCCCCTTGCCGCGAATCTCTTCGGAAACAATTCGTAATTAACTTTCTGGAAATTTTGGGCTTAATCGTGATCACAGTGTTCTCAGGTAATAGACTAATTTGTAAATTAAACAACGGAAAAGGATCAAGATATAGGCAAGCATTCTTTAGAGTGTATTGATCTTAAAACAGTAATTTGTTTGTCCGTGAAAAAGGTTACTTGATCAATTCGATAGAACTTTTCCGTCCTTCGTAATTTGAATAGAATTTAAAACTACTCTTAAATGCTAATTAGCTTTGACGTCAAATTAAAATGTATTAAAATACATCAATTTTCATTAGTTCTGCGTTGCAAAAAAAAATAAAAACTTTTAGAGAACTAGCGAATGAAATATTAAAAATAATACAAAACTACATACCATATGCTGTATTTTTAAGGTGTAAGACGTCGTTGACCTTTGAACTATAAAATTCTAATTGTCTCATTTTATATTTATATCAAATTTGATTTTCTAACAATAATATATAACTGAATGCTCCGTTCCGTTTCCGGTTAAAATAATTACTTATTGTTCTATAAGAAATTTCCTTTCAACCCAATACCAAAGGCTCTGAAGTATTAATTGTATTACCGCTTTTTGTTTTAAATTTACTCTTTTCCCTTTAGTAATAAAAGTTGTATTCAATTTTCGATAAATGCCGTAACAAAATTAAGTCCTATTTATTTGTCCAAAACTTTCTAAAACTTAAGGCCCTTAATAATAAATACCTTCTTTTGTTCTAAAAGTTGACTTCCATAGTAAAAAAATAAGCCTAATTTTGAATAATACAAGACCAGCTCTGAGAAGATTACAAACAACTCAGTTAATGAAACGCTATCCTATTTTATATATAACCTTAAATTGACAAAACAGAGTGACCAATAATAACAAATCTTATTAATATTTTAAAACACTTTGGAAATAATTGTATTTTATTTCTTTATATATGACTGATGCACACTGCCGTGTAATTTTTATCCATCATTGTAAATGGATATCAGAAGATGTTTAAAAAAGAAAAACTGATCTTTAATGACAAATTTATGGAAGTATACAAAATTTTAATGATTCTTATCTACACCTTTGTAATATTTTTATAAGAACTACATATTTAGAGGTTTAATATGGACTTTTATTTTAAAACAATATTATTACTGTGAAATACTGTAAATAATCTTCAGAATTATCAAAAGATAAAATATAAATTCTTACAAAAATGTGTTTTTTTTGTTGCTTTGTCTATTATATAAACGAATATTAATGAAATCTGAATTTTTACAACTTTTCATGATTCCACATGTTTTGTCGCTAACGACCCGGGTTTCGCCTTTCGGCATCTTCAGGGATTATATCACACGGATGCAACAGAACTGACAGTTAGTTAGTTAAACAGACGTTAGTGACAAAACATGTGGAATCGTACAAAGTTGTAACATTTCAAATTTGATATCGAAGTTCTATCAAGCACCTTCAGTCGATATCATAAATTCTATGCATATTTATGAATTAATTATCAATTCTGAAATAATTAGCTTTACTTTTAAGGTGTTAACTGTCACTTCTTGATGGAAAGGCATGATATTTAAAATAATGAAACGCATTTTTTTAGTACTTATTTCCATATATTTCATATTAATATAATTTTTTTTTTTTTTTGAAAAATGATATTGCCTCCCTTTGCTTTATTTTTTTTACAGAAAATATTGGAACACCCCTGACTGACCATATCTTCCCATCTCATCGATTCATCTTTAATCGACTTCTCATGTATTAATTTATTTTGTTCCATTAAGTAGTGAGTGAGGGTTATTTTCGTCATTATAAAATTTCCCACTCCTTACTTCCTTATTGATTGTTTAGAGCTCCTAATGGATTATTGATTTACCATTAATTGTAATTGTAATTCTTAATAAGTGATTGTGAACATTTAATTTTTATACTAATTTACTTTGTTTGAATCAATATTGTATGATTTTATGTAAATTGTTTCCTAGTTCTTGTACCCATGGTTTTGTACACCTGCTACCTTTAACTCAAATTAATTTATTGTTTTGTATAAATAGACTTGTTTGTAAAAAATCAGTTGATAATGCTCGCGATGAGCGAAACCGGTCCTGATCAAAAAATATATTGTGGAAATAAGTACTAAAAAAATGTGTTTTTATTATTTAAAATTAGCTTTACGTAAGGCTTAATGATTTTGGATTAGAAGTAAACTTTTTCTATAAATCCGTAAAACTTAACGTGAGGTCTTTTATTTTAATGTTGACTAATTTAAATGGATCTGTAGAGTTTTTGATTTTTTTATATGAATGTTTATTATTTATACTCAATATCGTATTACTCCTCTTTTTCAAACACATTTTACTGTTTGTTAATGCTCATGATAAACGAAATATTCCACTTCAAAGGTTTCATGAAAAAAAATTGATTCCATTAATAACTGATTTGACACCAGACAAGTTATGTATAAATCATTGATAACGTAACATAATAGGTAATCCAGAACCTCTTGAATTGCATACCAATAAATTTACATTCATGTCATTTTTGTCACCCTCTGTATTTCATCAGGCAAAATTCTACTACAATAAGCATCTTGAGCCCTTCGAAAACTTTGTATAGGCTCATCGCATTTGACTAAGTTCTGAGTTTTGTATGAAACTAGTTTACGAGGCAAATGAATACTTTATACCTCCTAATCGCGTTCATTTTGGTGTGTTTCGAGTTTCTTAAAGAAACTTTGAAATTTAGTAGTCTTAACGTTTATTGTTTTATCTTTTTTGTCGCACAATTATGTGGATTTTTCGATGAGACAGCCTCTTTGCCGAATTTACGCCAAGAAACTTATAAAGAGGAATTATCAACATTTTTACAGTAAAACAACGAAACAGTTCAGCTTTTTTTATAGTAAGCAGTGGTTATTTTATTTGAATGTAATTTAATCTTTTTTTGAGCACCATAACTACATCAACTCTTTATTTTTGGTGATAATAACCATGATGACATGTAATCAGGATATACTCTAGGTTTTGTGTGCTATTTTTTTTATTACACGTGAGCTTCTTCTATTTAATTATAAGAGTTTTTCTTTCAAGAACTAAAAGTTGACCAAAAATACGGCCACGAGCCATTTACTACTTATATAGACGAGGCTTACTGTTTATTTTTCGTCAGTTCTGTTGCATCCGTGTGATAGAATGCCTGAAGACGCCGAAAGGCGAAACCCTGGTCGTTAGTAACAAAACATGTGGAATCGTACAAAGTTGTTACAGTTCTAATTTACTATTTGAGATCTTGTTAATTGGAGTTTGAGTTCTTTCTTTTTTGTGTTACAAAAGAATCGAGATAGAAGGGCTTTAAAAAGTTATTATTTGCTATATTTTTTCGTTATAAATTCATTAGGAATTTACTGACATCAATTGTAAAATATCGAATTTATTTTTATGTAAAAAAAAGTTTTCATAACAATAACCCCGATTGCCATCTCACTCACGACCAATATAACAAGAACATACCAATTAAACGGTACCTAATGATCCACATATGATCAAGCCATCCCTGAGCCAGTAAATCAGCTCCGCTAATATCACCCCAATGGGGTATACTCTAGAATTAATGGATGTCATTGTTATTAACTTGACGAAATGTGCCGGATATAAAGTGGTGAGTGACAGTGCCGTGCATAGATAAACCCAATAAGGCACAAAGCCGATGCTGGTATTAATTTCACAGTAAAATTATAGAGATAATGCACTCCAACGCATTCATATAACGGACTAAGGATTGCAATTCTATAATATTATAATCGAAGTCATTTTTCACAAACATATAAAACAATTTTATCGATTCCATGAAAAAATATGTGATATTTCGGTTGTTGAAATAAAAATTAGGTAATATTTTACAGAGTTAGCATAATAAATATTTTGAGAAAATTATTCATAAAGCTTAAAATCTAATAAGAAATTTGTGTTATCATTCATGGAAAAATTTCAGTATGTATTACTTATCCTATTCAATTTTCAAATCTAGCGCAAAGCTCAAAGTTAAAAGATAAATTTATTTATCTTTATAAGCTTATTATGCTTATAGTACAAAGCTTTCACACTCCCCCATTCGGTAACGATAAAGAGAAATACCACTAAACAATAACAGAAAAGATTTATGAGTGTTAAAATTCAGATAAAAAGGCACCCTAGTACTTAAAAAATCAATTAAGCTGAAATAGTTATTTTGTATTTAATGATAAAAATTGATAATCTTGTTTCCGTCCGTGACTTTAATTGAGTTTCTTTTTTATCTTTATTGTAATATTTGTATAAATATTTACAATAACGTTTTTTAATAAGTTATTCCGAAACTGCAATCCATGTTACTGACATTAAGAAGTGATAAACAGCTTGAAAGCTAAAATCACATTAATCATTGATGGCAGTGAAAAAAAGTATTTTGAAATTATTGAAAGAAGATATTTAAAAAAATAAAAATTGCCTATCCTCAATTTAGCAATACACATAGAATATTTATTGATTTCGTTCAATGTGAGTTAAATTAAGTTTAAAATATCATGTAAAATAAACTACGAATGACATATGTCGTTTGACGTTTTCTGTTTGTCTTTTTCCGATTGGCTATGGTGCGACATACGCACTACTTATTGTAAGTTAATAATACTATTTCTATAACATTTAAGCAGTTGTAAACAATAAGTTGAGAAAGTTTAATCGCAATCGGATGAACGTTATGACAACACATAACATACGAGCAAACATCGATTTTTACAAATTAGATTAATTTTTATAAAAATTATAAAAACTTTTATTAGATATATATTTTTTTAAATATTCGACTAGTTATTTTCACAATATCAAATATTTACTGTATGCGCTATTTTATTTACTAAATAATGACACCATAAAAACGCTACTGAATATGAAGCAAAAGTAAAGAGACATTTATCACATGTGGCAACCAATAAAGGAGTGATTAAGGACATGGGCATTAATTGGTCGACGAACACTTGATCTTCTGTTAAACATGTTAATATTGTAATTTATTACGTGCCTCTCTTCCAATCGTTAAGTTTATCGTTGTAGTAAAATTCAGTTTTTCTTTATTGTAAAAACCTTTAAATATTTCAAAATTAGCCTTTTGATGTTTATCAAAAAACATTCTTGTCTTCTTGGTATTTTTAATGACGCAGAGCCTGTTTTTTGTGTGTTCAACGTCGTTAGCTTTAGCAAAAATCCTTACAGGATCACTGGTTAGCACTATTTCATAAATTGAAATTTCAATCGATTAAAGAGTTTTTGTATGATGTCATGGATAAATAAAATGAACTTATTAATTACTTTTAATACAACTATTCGATTATTATATTAACAACATAGACGTAGTTTAATTGTTCAAAAATTCGTACTAGCTACTTCCCAATACTTAGTGTGCGTTTTTTTATTGTCATATAACAAACCTAACCGACCTAACATAAGCCGTTTTTTCCTTTCTACTCTTGCTTACAATCTGATTCACACATTAAATTGTCATAATAAATATACTTAGATAGATTTCTCTCCTTTTACTGTGTTTTCGGAATAGCATTATATGCATCAAAAACTAATAAAGGATATGAAACAGGAAGGAAGCTTTATATAAATCGATAAAATAAATCGACTAAATATGTATTATAATATTGAACCACAGAAATCATTTGCGTTCTATCGCTTTGTTATGTAAATAAGTAGGGAAAAAACCATTTGGCTACGGCGATTATGACCACTTGTAACGCCGAGTAAAAGAATCGAAGTTATTTTGAAACTCCTTGAAACATGAATGAAAGTCAGATAACAATACCTCTTTAAATTTTCACAGAACCGGAGAAATTTTCTATAGAAAATACTCAGTAAATTCTGAACGCAAAATTTATTCAAATAATAATTAATTAGGTCTTTGGGGAAGTTCTGAGTAAATTTACATTAATTATCTTCGGAAATTCTTTCCCAAGTGTTTCAATATTTTGCTGAGGAATATTTTTAAGGCCCTAACAGGCACAAAACTGATCCTTCGAAAGTCTGCCTAAGACTTTCGAAGACTGCCTAAGACCGCTAATGGGTTTTTATTTTTCTTGAAGTTTACAGGGTAGTTTTAATGACAAAAACTTATTACATAATGGCAGTGCCACCTGTCACCGTTCGATCAATACGCTTGATATGAACTATACACATAAAGTGATAGTGTATGTACTTCACCACACATAAAAATATAATTTTATTATTTCTATAATATATTACTGAATAATTTTTTTACGGCTTACAAACTACAACCAATGTTGAAGCACTATCGGATTTTTTAGAACAACATGTTCTCGCTTACACAATTATTTGTGCCTTTTTATTTTTTGACTAATCCTTCTGATCTTTTTTCGTACATTTAATGTTAGTGCTAATCGACATCCAATGATATTTCAATACATTTGGCTAACATTGATCACTTTACGTTTAAGTTCATTTTTCATATAAATTAAAATTAATATTTTTTATTCCACTTGGTGTAATGCTAAATATATAAAACGCGTTCTTCTCCTTTGAGAAGTATTTTCAGACAAGCTTTATTATTAAATTATTCATTACAAAAGTATATTTTTTGATAAGGACCGGTTGATAATGCTCGCGATGAGCGAAACCGGACGTGATTAAAAAATATATTGAGGAAATGAGCACTAAAAATGTGTTTTTATTACACGGTGAAAAAATGGCAATGTATTTTAGCTCTACAAAATTATTTTTAACCAATATAGTTGATAGCTATTTCGGCTAACGCCATCGTCAGAACTAAGTCGAAATAGCTATCAACTATAATTGTTAAAAATAATTTTGTAGAACTAAAATACATTTCTACGAGTTCTACCAAGTGAATGCCAATTCAATCAATGTGTTTTTATTATTTAAAATATCATACCTTCCCGTCAAGAAGTGGCAGTTAACGTCTTAAAAGTGATATAGACTAATACCTATTACTAGCATTCTGAGGTGTAAATTCCAAGAAAAATTCCTTTTAATGGTGTTATCTTTCTGTTGATGATTGATTACTATTAACAGATTTATTAAATTAACCACTATAAGTTATTCATTGAAATGTCATTATTAAATACCCAGTGGATTATGTCCATGTCATTATACTTGTTAAATTGATTACAAATTATATGATATTAAAATAGCTTATCTAAATTAATAATATACATTTATTATATGTATTAATTTAAGGCATTGAAAAAATATTGCTTTTGAGCATCTGATACGTTTTTTAATACCATTGTTAACATTTTTACCTATCTGCATAACGTATTAAGCTTAGTGATTTTTATGAGAAAAACGGTAAGAGTCTGAGTGTCATAATTTTTATATTTTGCCCCTATTACCCAATAAAGTTTTATTTATATTATCACTAAAATATTAGACCAGAATTATAGTATGCGATAAAAATTTTGGTATTTTTAATGAAGTAACTAAAATTTTCTTTTGATTGTTCTATTTTTGCATACGAATTATCTCGTGAACGATATAATTTAAGATCTGACCTCCTCGGTATTATTTACTGTCTTGTGATATACTTACATTTGCTATCTATCAATTAGATTGGATGGTTGTATTTTCCCTTTGATATATTCGTCCTTATAAGCCGTACGAAATATAAATAGCTGGAGACGTTTAACAAGATCCAAAGTGTTAATAAATTAGATCACAATGTCCTAAATTTGTTAGTAAAGTGGCGCATACACGTAGATGTAAAATTACTTATAGGAGTTGGGTTAGGCCAGTTTAGCAGACACAACTTATAACATTAACTGACGGGTATTAATTTGTTCGGCCTAAGTGAGACCGTATTTATAACAATAATAATTTACAATGCAGCCTTAAGAACCTAACTTAATTCTAAAAGTTTTACATTACATCCCCCAACCCTTGGGTGAAATTTTAATCCTTCTTTACGAGCACTTTCAGAGGAAATATTACTATCAACTATCAAATAACGAGGAATAATGAGAACCTTATTACTCAACAATATTGATCACATTAATAAAAACTTTAACTGTCATCATGATTAAATTTCATTATTTTATGTACAGAAATCGTAAGAAGACTTTTTATAATTATAGAACAAAAAAACAAATATATAAAAAAAATTAGACTTAGTGTTTTTGTTTATAAAATAGTTTTTAAATCATTGAGAATATATTAAATTCGTGAAATACTTGTATTGTATACTTTTTGAAAAAAAAATTTTCGAGCGTATTCGTTTACAGAACTTTTCTTTTTTTCCTTTAAAAGTCAAAGTGTTTCTACACCATTTGCCACAGCTGGTGTTGTAATATTGTCTTACTTATGAAAAAAAAATTGAATCCTCCATAATGTTAAGAGGCAATAAATTATGCCGAAGGCTTATTGCTTTTGTAATTATTTTTATTATGTATATTAATATAATACACGGCGAGAATTTAGAATGAAATATTTTCGCATGCTTTAAGGTTAAGGTATTAAACAAATTGGGCTTTATTTTTGTATAACAATTTTATCTTCTTAAATTTATTGAGTATTATATAAATTTAAAGTGTTTTTAAGAATTTATTTGAACATATACAAATGGATTAACATCTTATGCCTTTTTTTAGATCCATACCAAACTTATAGTGATCTGCCCTCAATATTAAGGATTTTCTATAATAAAGACTATTTTTATATTGAAATCGTTTTCAGATACTGTAATTCGAAACTCAGTTCTCTTAATGATAAACAATGTTGAATTGTTCAGAGCTTTAAATTTTCAAATTTGATATTGAAATTCTCAAATTGATATCTCAAAAATCAAAAAAATGTTATATTCAATTTAAATTCTGATCTTAATTCATATAGAAAGTCATTTTTTGCCACTTTTCTACATGTCATTTCGAGGGGATGGGCTAAATAATAAATATTTTACTTCTAAAACTTTTTGGAATAATATGTTTCATTTTAATAATGCCTTCTTAAGGAAATTTGAAAATAGAATATCTCTTTTTCTATTGATAACACCAACGCAGGTGTACATACAAATACAGGAGCATTCGTGCTCAAAATGAAAAATATATTCGTTTTTAAGCATTTGCTCGATTCAATTTTTGAGAAAAATCACAAGCTATGTTAGTGCAAATAATAAACATGCATACACAAATAATCCTGCAATTGGGCGAGCGACTGGTAGACTACGGTCAATGCCACACTGTAAGAAAATACTTCAAGTAATTGAATTTTAAAATCATTTTTATTATTTTATTTGGGTTGGCATGAAAGACTTTCACTTTGCGTACGTTTTGTAAATTTCTGATCAATATTTTAAAATTTACCTACCATAAATACGAAGGAATAAAATTTTTAAATACGAGTCTGCATGGTTCGGATGATATATTGTATAGATTCCGTCGAATGAACCAACCTTCTGGCATTATCAAAGCCAGATGCTGCAAAATATCTTCGCCACGTTTGCAATATTTGGCAATATTTATTATTGAAATACGGCCCGAACGCCTTGAAATCATTTTTATTCAGAAATTTTCTGAAAAACTACTATGAACACTCGCTGCATATAAAATCTCAAATATTGCATTTGTGTGAAAAAAAATCTACATAAAAGGATGGGTAATATAACATATACAATCGTACGTATCGTAATTATGCGCACGCCTTATGAGTGGATATCAAACATAAAAAAGCAAAATTTACAAGTTACTCCTTTGATTTTTGTCCTCGCTTAGTTCACGATTTTAGTAATTGTATTATTTTTTTTTCGAATAAGTTTACTTTTCCCCAGCAGTCATATATTTTTTAGTATTTTTGCAATACTAATGCTAGTGTTTTTACTGTCAAGCGTTAAGAAGTATATAATGAAAATTTTAATATTTCTCAAAAAAAACCTTAAAACTTTTCTGTCAATGTTATATAACAACAATATATAATAAAGGAAAAATAATATTATAAGCTTTTACAAATATACGCCGTTACAATTAAACGAATTCAATACAATCAAAACGAACTCAATACAATCAATAACCAAAAACATTTGTATGCCTGAAGATATTAAAGTGTAAAATATTTATGAGAAAATTTTGCATAATTTCTTAAATTAAATAAAAATTTAAAAATGATTGTAACACACGTAAAGGTTGGTTTTCCATATTTCCTACACGATAGATTTTTATCATAATTATGATGATATGAACACTCTTTTTGTGTTTTTATTTTCAAGGCACATAAGACTGATTATATATTTTTTTCTATGAAGTTTTTTACTTTTAGTCGCATTACACGAATATTAATTTTCAAATCTGATCCTCATTTGACAAAACCCTAAACGTTTCATCAAAAATCTTAATGTCTGGAATTAAAATGATTCTGTTCGTTTTTATTTGATCTTTATATGACATAATAATGTTCTACATTCAAGGTAAAATTAAATTTTATTACTCAAGCTGTAAAATTACGATTAGGGTAGTTAAGTTTAACATTCAAGTCTTCAATTTAATATTTCATTGCAGAGCTTATTTACTTTACCCATATTGGTCAAGTAAAATGAGATATTTATATTTGAATTTGAATCGTTAAAATTTTGTTTATTTCCACATGCGTTATCATTCACGAACCACAGGGATGCATGCTTTTAAATCGACAATCATTAAATATTTTCAATGACAATAACACATTTTTAATACTACTTTAGATATACAATATATATCATTATCAACACCGGTTTCTCATCGAAAAATGTCAGTTCTATTACATCCGTGTGATTATAATGCCTGAAAATACCGCAAAGGAAAATACTTCGAATCGTAAAAGTTCCTACAATTCAAATTTCATATTGAAATTTCATCAAGCACCTTCAGTCGATATCATAAATTAGAAAAAAATCATTGCATGAAAGAAACTCATGTAAAATATATACTGATTAATAATGGAAATTAGCTTGTTTATTCAAATTTGTTAAACTGTTAAAATGTCCCTTGTTAATTTCTTTAATTTTCTCATAAAATCTCAAAAGTTATTATGATCTTATTATGATATATCTCAAATACGTATGATTCTTCATTTGAAGGAGTAAAGGCAGTCACAACATTTTAATAAAATATATATGTAATAATATTATAAATTTTTTATTAGTGTTATTGATAAAATATTGCATTAAGAATTAATCAAATATTTGAACATTAGATGAAATGAAAGCTAGCAGTTTATATAAGAAAACCCAATGCTTTAATACCAAAGTATAGCTTTGTAATTGTTATTTTGTATAATATACGCATTGATTGTATTGTATATTTATTTGGCGTGTGTTATAAATTATTTATTCAAACCCTGTCTAGGTCGAACATTGTACTATCGTTCTTATTCGAACAACCTCTTTTTGCTACTTAGTGTGATCCTTATAACTTCGGGTCATGACGCCATTGGAATAATTAAGTGAATGACCCGGGTACGGAAATTCTTTTTCTCTATCCAGCCAAAAAAAGAAGATTTTCTTCCAAAGTACTGCTAATAGTGGTATATACATTTATTTCAAATACACATAGCAGTATTAATTTAACAAAGCTATTTTCACAATTATATCTACAACAGATAGATATATGATATAAATGAATTTTGAAAACATTTCAATAGATGTGTAAGCCCCTTATTATGCTATTCATAAAACTATTGACCGTGTAGACTGAGTATACACTTTTTTTAGTCCCATTGTATTATTTTTACTGTTTGGTGTTACAATCTATTCTTCTAACAGTAGCCAAATTACATAATTTCATTCATATTATTTTCTGACCGTAGTAAATTTCTACTTCACATTCTTGTCATTGAGCAAAAATCAAGATATAAGATAATGACATTTTCTCTTTGTATGGGTTGTATGTTTTATTCGATTAGATGATTCCTCTGAACAGCAACGATGACGAAATTAAGGCCGATTTTAATTAGCCATCTAATCACATAACGAAAATATGGATTTTAAGATTTGTTTTTAAAGGATTAATTACGTAATATTTTAATTAGTGAACCACGGATTAAATATTGTTGATTCGTTAAAACTATTTGATATTATTTAAAACCAATACTCTGGCCCTAATCAGTGCTGATTAAATCTAGATTATAAATAATTAAAACAATAATATGCATTAGAAAAGAAGCAAAAAATACCCATAAGGTTATATGAATATCTGACTTTTGAAATCCATGAGCACGATAGTAAAAGGTTTAATTACAAGTATACATACAAAAAGAATTACGCAAATAAATGTCTTACGCATATATGAAATACAATTTATAAATATTTTAATCTCGGACAGCAAAATTATGCACTAGTCTAAGCATTGGATCATCTCATTATGTTCTGCTACAAATTCAAAACATTGACTTCATTCCAATTTTTCTTCTTCAATAATTGAACCAATATTTTCTTTTAAAATAAACAATACACAACAATATCTGGAAAACAGTCAAAGCACAATGATTTTTAATGCCACTTGAGATCATGTCGAGATGAAAAGACTTAAACAAAAACCCATTCCCAAAAACTCAAATTAATATTCAAATAAAAGATCTTGAACTTTTGTGGACACGAAATCAGATTCACATTCTGTCTTGTAGCCCGTACTGACTTTAATTTATTTTAATTGACGTTAAACTTCTATCAAGCTGTTCTATGTAACGGAATTTAAGAATTTTCAAAGTCACTGATTTTGCTGAAATACGGTTAGAAGTATTTAGTACTAACATATTGTTATTGAATGATTAAAGTATTCTACTAGAATCAATGTAGGTATAGAATTCGAAGATAAACCAACCCTTGTTAGAACGATTTATAAATATGCATGGAAGGGTTTCAAACCTCCCATGGAAGCATTGTATTGATCATTTAGGTATGAATGAAATATTCCAATTGAACGATCATAATGGTTTCTTTTCAATTTATCTCCTGACTTACGAATAAATCGACTTATTTTATGTCTATCTAGCAAATTTTTCTATGCAAGTTTTATAAAAGCGACGTGGCACAAATATAATCATCCCTACTGCGATTTTAAACGTGTTTTTTATTGAACGAAATCGATGCTATTATGAGAAAAAAATCATTTTAGGCATTATATATATTATCAAGATAACTATCGACAGTTTTTTTTTCTCAAAAATTTCACATTCAATCTAGTATTTTATTACTCAGTCAACACTGATAAAAACTGGCATCCAGAAAGTACAAAAAGCTTCACAAACTTCGACTATTTTACAAAATCAAAATATATTATAAAATATTACAATGAATAATCGATAGTTAATGTAAAATGAATGAATCTTAAAAATTTGCGACGTCATGGTCGATTTACCATATTGTCTTTATTTAAATATGTTGAGAGAATAAAAAGCTTAAAATAAAGAAGATTAACTGTAAGTAAAAAAACATTCAAAAGTTCAACCTCGATTTGGAAACCTAGTGACGATTAAACAACGATTACATCAGCAGGCGATTGGTAAGTAACCTAATTAATTTTATGACTTTTTAAGTCAATTAAATAGAGTTGACTTAATATGAAGAAACCAATATCCTCTTATATAAATTAATGTAAGTTATTGGTGGAAAAGAATTACATTTATTAGAACAATCAATTTCTTTTCTCATTATATTTTTTATTAATCTCTCTCCCAGGATAATTCAGTTTATAAAACTCGCTAAAAGTAAAAACATTCACAATCATTCCATAAAATTAATATAAATATAATATATGTGATGATTTTTTTTATAAATCCACTGTCGGTTGATATCTATAAAATTTTATATTTACAACAAAATATTATTTAATGAATACATAAATTATATAACCAAACGTCACTACGTCATCCGTAGATATTCACTTAGAATAAATTTTAAAATTTTTTAAATAATAAAAACACATTTTTTTAGTACTTATTTCCACAATATATTTTTTGATCAGGACCGGTTTCGCTCATCGCGAGCATTATCAACTGATAGAATACAATTTACAAACAAGTCTATTTATACAAAACAAAAAAATAATTTGAGTTAAAGGTAGCAGGTGTACAAAACCATGGGTTCAAGAACTAGGAAACAATTTACATAAAATCATACAATATTGATACAAATAAAGTAAATTAGTATAAAAATTAAATGTTCACAATCACTTATTAAGAATTACAATTACAATTATGGTAAATCAATAATCCATTAGGAGCTCTAACAATCAATAAGGAAGTAAGGAGTGGGAAATTTTAATGACGAAAATAGCTCACACTTACTACTTAATGGAACAAAATAAATTAATATATGAGAATTTTAATGATAGTCAATTAAAGATGAATCGATGAGATGGAAAGATATGGTCTGTCAGGGGCGTTACAATATTTTCTGTAAAAAAAAAAGTAAAAAGGAGGCAATATCATTTTTCTAAAAAAAAATTATTTTATATTTATATGAAATATATATTTATTAATCTAATTTAATGAGTATAACAATGGTGACGACGCAAAAGTAGTTTGTTCATTTATAAGGTTAGAATTAGGCAAAAATTTATATCGATTAATTTCAAGGATTTCTTGTTTATCTAATTTCAGTGATTTGTTATTGAAATGCAGGATTTTGTAGTTTATAGTAAAATCACATGAATGTTTATTTTGAAACAAATGGTTTCCAAAAGTAGAAATCTCATCGCCTTTTTTGGCACAAGCTAAATGTTCCTTAAATCTAGTATGAAAGGATCTTCCTGTTTGACCAATATACCTAGCCTCACAGGAATCACATTTTAGAAGATAAATACCACTTTGGTTAAAATATTAATTTTGTCTTTCGTGTTAACTAACATTCGACTAAGATTAAGATTGTTATAAAAAGTTACATTAAAAAGTTTTTTGTCTAACTTCTTGGATATGTTTTCAGAAACTCGGCCTAAATAACTTAGTTTTACCCAACGTTTTTCAACGGAGGGAACATCAATCATCAAGCTCGAGGTTACATTTAATAAAGCTAATTTTTTAGTTTTTTTAAAGACAAGTCGATCAATCAACTTTGCATCGTATCCATTGTTAAGTGCGATCTGTTTAATGGTGTTTAATTCTAAATTGAAATTTGATTCTGTCATAGGAATTGTCAACAAGCGATGAATAAAAGAATGAAAAGTTGACAACTTATGTGAAATGTGGTGTCTAGACGAGCTATTTATGATATTGTCACTAAAAGTCTCTTTTCTGTAAATACTGAAACTATGACGATTATTAATTAGTTCAACGGTTAAATCTAAAAAGTTTATTTTATGCATACCCCATTCCATTGTGAATTGAATTGAACTATGAATCTTATTCATATTATTCAAAAAAGTATGCAGTTGCCTTTCAGTACCTCCCCAAAGTACTAAAATATCATCTACATATCTATACCAATAGATGATATTTTTAAAAAGATCTAATTTTGTAATTTTTGATTCAATCAAATTCATGAAAAAATCAGCTAAAATTGGTGACAATGGACTACCCATTGCCAAACCATCCAACTGTTTGTAAAATTTATCTTTAAATTTAAAATAATTTTGATCTATGCAACAGTTAATGATTGATTTTACATCTGTAGCCAACCGGGGATTAAGATTTTTCATATCTATGAAATCAACAATCGCTGACTTTAGGTCAGATATAGGCACACTAGTAAATAGGCTCACTACATCAAATGAAACTAGCTTCGCGTTCAAAGGTACTGATAAATCTTTAATTTTTTCTACTAATTGAATTGAGTTTTTAATCCCGAATTTGGGGGTGAATCCCAACTTATGTTTGAACAAGGAATTAGCAATCCCTACTAATTTATACGACGGTGCAGCATTAAAGGAAACTACTGGCCTTAAGGGCATACTTTGTTTATGGATTTTTGGTAACCCATACAGTCTAGGGCACTGTGGGTTCATTTGTTTGTGCCTTTTTTTAAAAGCTCTGTAGGAAAACACGTATTTGCTTCATCGATAACTGTCTTTACGGATTCAGAACTAGATGCAGTTGGATCACGTTTTAATTGAATAAACGCTGGACCCGACAAGACATCCTCCATTTTTTCATCGTAAACACCTCTATCCATGCATAACAGTAGTGTTACCTTTATCGGCTTTTGAAATTATTAAGTTATTAGAATTTAATTTTGTTTTGATAGACTTTACGATACGCGTTTCAAATTTACTAGTATTTACAATACTACAATATAAAAAATTAGCTTTATTAAATGTAACCTCGAGCTTGATGATTGATGTTCCCTCCGTTGAAAAACGTTGGGTAAAACTAAGTTATTTAGGCCGAGTTTCTGAAAACATATCCAAGAAGTTGGACAAAAAACTTTTTAATGTAACTTTTTATAACAATCTTAATCTTAGTCGAATGTTAGTTAACACGAAAGACAAAATTAATATTTTAAGCCAAAGATTCCTGTGAGGCTAGGTATATTGGTCAAACAGGAAGATCGTTTCATACTAGATTTAAGGAACATTTAGCTTGTGCCAAAAAAGGCGATGAGATTTCTACTTTTGGAAACCATCTGTTTCAAAATAAACATTCATGTGATTTTACTATAAACTACAAAATCCTGCATTTCAATAACAAATCACTGAAATTAGATAAACCAGAAATCCTTGAAATTAATCGATATAAATTTTTGCCTAATTCTAACCTTATAAATGAACAAACTACTTTTGCGTCGTCACCATTGTTATACTCATTAAATTAGATTAATAAATATATATTTCAAATATTTTTTTTTTTTTTGAAAAATGATATTGCCTCCTTTTACTTAATTTTTTACAGAAAATATTGGAACGCCCCTGACTGACCATATCTTCCCATCTCATCGATTCATCTTTAATCGACTTCTCATGTATTAATTTATTTTGTTCATTAAGTAGTGATTGTGGGTTATTTTCGTCATTAAAAATTTCCCACTCCTTACTTCCTTATTGATTGTTTAGAGCTCCTAATGGATTATTGATTTACCATAATTGTAATTGTAATTCTTAATAAGTGATTGTGAACATTTAATTTTTATACTAATTTACTTTATTTGTATCAATATTGTATGATTTTATGTAAATCGTTTCTAGTTCTTGTACCCCATGGTTTTGTACACCTGCTACCATTAACTCAAATTAATTTTTTGTTATGTATAAATAGACTTGTTTGTAAATTGTATTCTATCAGTTGATAATGCTCGCGATGAGCGAAACCGGTCCTGATCAAAAAATATATTGTGGAAATAAGTACTAAAAAAATGTGTTTTTATTATTTAAAATATAATGCCTTTCCATCAAGAAGTGACAGTTAACACCTTAAAAGAAATTTTAAAAAACTAGTTTAAAAGTATATAATAGTATCTTCTTTTTTTTAGACGATTCAGTGAGGGGTGAACTTTGGTCTCAATTAGTCTCAAACACCCTACTTTGAATTTATATATCAATCGTTAGATTTCAGCTCTTGTGTCCTGTAACACCATATATATAACTTTTTATATAATTTACAACAACAAATTTTCTTTACAATTCAAGAATATTTTGTACATTATACTTCATTCTTTGAATATTTAATTGAATTTCTCAAGCTAGAAGCGTATATAAGAAGACAGTAATTTATTAAATCTTTGACAGCACTTTGATATTAAAGCCATAAACGTCACAATGAGCAAGACGATTATTGCATTTGCGAAACCATTTTGAAAAGATTGCGAATTCGAACGAAATGGGAATATTCGTCATAAAATAAAATCACAATCGGTATTACACCGTGTTCAAATATGTTGCGAAAATTCGCGAGATATCACGGGCATACCGTAGCATTGGTTTTTCTAGAAACCAGGGCTGTGGAATCGAAATCGGGGGTTTCCGGTTTTTCAGGCGGATGAAAAATTTTCAAAAACTACATATTTTTTAATATTACTTTATGACTCACTTTAACAATTAAAGCACAGCGAAATTTCACCAGTGGTCTTGCAGAAACACCAAAACAGACTAAAATTTTCACATCTATGTGTCTCTTCTTCCATCGGAAGTTAAAACAGTATAAAAATAGATTAGTCTTTATCACGTAAATTTTACTGTGGATCATTATATACATCAGCGGTCTTATGGAAATATCTCGTGACCGCACTAGTGCAAAACAATATGAAAAAACCGTTTTTTGTATCAGTTTTGTATTTGTTTTTAAATATCAGTATTTACCATGCCGAAAAACACTGATCTACTCTATCATGAAATACTATCCATAGATTAATCTGAATAAAAGTATGATTTCATGGGAGAAAAAATTGATTGGCGAATGACAGGATTTTTTAGAGTCATCACATAATAGCCACGTGATCGAAAAAGAAAAAAAAATTTACAACTTTATACGATTCCACATTTTTTGTCACTAACGACCCGGGTTTCACCTTTCGGCATCTTCAGGCATTCTATCACACGGATGCAACATACTGTTTTTTTTTGATATTTCAAATTTGATGTTGAAATTCTATCAAACACCTTCAGTCGATATCATAATTTAAAGAAACAAGTATAATAAAATAAATATTTAAACATATTTATGTACGCAGACTAGAACCATCGTCCAATCGGTAGATCTTCTCTCAATTTATCACTTATTTCACAACTTATTTCAGAACTTCACAGCCCTGGAAGATTTAAATTGAAAACGTAATAAACTTCTCGACATCTCATACAATATTATACGTATATTCTACTGTAATATCAGTGTAGAATTCTTTCTCAGTATTAATATCAACGATAAAATGAAACGATTCATTCATATTCAGTAAAGCAACGAAATAAGTCTAACTTGTTTTAAATGAGTACTATAGTACAACGTTTCCTTCAGTACCATTTATTACGGTGTATTAATAACTTTGTATTTTTCTCCTCTTGCTTGACTTATTTTAGGGAACGTTATTGTTAGAATTAAGACCAATTGATTTTCTACCGTAAAAAGGGTGTCATAATGAAAATAGATAATAAACCAGTAATTTCAATCGGTCGCCTACAACTCCCAGAACGGTAACACATTGCTCTCCATGGAATATACGTTGCTACTACGTAATAATTCATATTAATTCCAAACAAAATAAAAATCTCAACTATTTTTTTAATCATATCAAAAACACTATAGTTACCATTAAAAAAGTTTTACTTCAGCAAATATCTACTTCAAGGAAGATCCTTATGCAATTCATCTCATAATTTATTGTTTTAATTAAGTGACATTGCTTAACTTATTGATACGCATTTTTGTATCGATATATTGGCTGTTTATTAAAAATATATCATTACAAATAATATCATTCAAAAGATTTGATCAACAGTATCATAAAGGGTTATCTAGAGAAGGTATTCCTCAATTTTCTTTGATTGACTAATGCCTAAGATATTTGTTTATTATGAATATACTCTTCACCGCTCAGTATAATATTAATTTTGAAAATTAATCCAAAGGCAGAATTATCATTATAAGGAACACAAAAAGACACTTAATTCCGATCGGTATCCCGTTTTTTTTAATTATCAATTATATTTTATTATAAATAATTAATCGATTTAGCAATTATAAATAATCAATCGATTTCCATAACTAGGCTTAATATTTCGACTTTAATTTCGCATTAAGGAACAATTATATTTGTTTGATTAAAAAGACATCCTTCATCTTTAAAATATTTTTTTCGTAATATAAAAATATTTTTGTAAGACTATTTAAAATAAATACACCCAGTCCTTTTTTTACGCGATACATTGGTTCCAGAAAAAGGCGCGTCAAAAAAATGATTTCACGTAATTGCATTATATTTCTTTACACACCCTAAAACATAAATTCGCATAGTATCCGATACACTTGTCAATATTTGGCAATTGTATGTGTATTTAAAAAAATGGAATGCTTTACAAAATCAAGTTTTAAAAATACAATTTCTTTTTATTTAAACAAATAATGAAACGTACATGCCTAGCATCGTATATAAATGCCTTCTTTAAAACAAATTTGGGGAAAAAATTGCGTAAAAACGAGTGAAGCGCATAAAAAAATGTAGCGGTGCCGTCCAAAAAAATCGCGAATTATCGAATTCGCGTAAAAAAAGGACTGGGTGTATAACCTTTTTGACTCAAATATGTAGAAAAATAAAAATCTAATAAAAGAAAAAGAACAGCCATATAATTGCTGTCTATCGTGTTTCCAATTTACTTTGAGAAGGCATCATGTACATTTAAAAATACATTCTAAAAAGAGGCATTTAGCGTAGTCAAAGTTTCTGAATTCAATCTTCATCTTTACCGCCAAGTAAATTGAAAAACCCGAGCGCGTAACAGACGAGTGCCTTAATTCACCTTGATGAAACAAAATGTAACCTATATCGACGTCGTCGGCGTGTGTAAATCGAAGTCGCGGCGCCTAACGGATAACGGAGGTTAAATGGCCGGGCTATGTTGTGTAACGGGGCCGTTAAATCCTTCCGCCGCTCACCTGGGACCGCCCAGGGCAGAGCGGGGTCTTAAGTTAATTGGACCCGGCCCACGTGTCTGCCAGGTGCGCCATTACAATACGGAAACGATTTCGAGCTGTTGGATTTGAGGGGAGAATACGCGGCGAAGTCTGTGTCTTTATTTAATTTTATTGCCTAGCGATTTCTGAATAACAACACTGGTAAACCATTAACGACACCAGTTTAAAGAATTATTCAGAGATTCTTGGTCTTTTACTTTACGTCATTTGCTTCGTAATTGATATGTAACCTACTTATAAATAAATAATTATTAATAATGATTAAAGAATTCCTAAAGCAATCTTGCTTCAAGAAATCAAGGAAAAAAAACTTCTTTTTGTTAAATATTTTTACTATCGTACTAGATATTAAACTAACTGATTTTAAGTCTTCAGACATTACCATTTTTCCGTATCGTTCACTCAATGTTTTCAATCTTTGTTATTTTCATAAAACGTGTTTGATTTTGTAAAATTTAATAAAAAAGTATCGTAAACTATTACTAAATTCTCACAATCATTGTCATTTTAAATCAGAATGGGTTTGACAATTTTTTTATTTAGTTGATTGTTTAGACGTTGTATTAAAGTATTCTTTTGAAATAATTGTTTAAAAACCGTTTTGTTTTACTTGCATTGTGCTCCAATCAAAATGTTTATTCACCGAGTTATATCGTTTCCACTAAGAAGACTTAATGCTGAATTATAAAAATACATTGTTTTTCGTAGTATTGGAAAGATTCATTACAAATAAAGTAAACTTTGGGTAAAATAATAGTAAATTTTTGTTAGCACGTATTCTACGCGATAAGCAAATGTTAGCATTTCAATTTCGAGGAATGAATAAATATTAAACAAAAACATTTCATCCTAGAAACATTTTCTGGGAATATTTAATTTCTCAATTATAAATTTAATTATGACACGTGGAAATTCGACATTGTTCAAAATGGTTGTTGACAGGAGATTTTTTTTTCTTGTCTCCATGATCAAATAAAATATTGACACTACAAGTTCTATGAATAAAACCACAATAATATTTTCTAACAAAAGAAGAATAAAAAATTAATTGTTTATCAGGGTAGTGTTTCCTAAGCTGGGAGCCAGAAAACTTTTCATTTTCACATGATTTTGATCAGAAGAGCTGTGGCATGAAAGAGTTTAGGAAGTTCTGACATAGAAAACACTGTCACATTTTTCAAACATTAATTGTTCCGTATAATCACACAGTTTTTGTCAATTAAAGTTAAATTTAACATCAATGTCTATACGGTGGATAGAATTTACCAAATCCAAAAATTTTAAGTTAACTTAAAATAATATTTCTTATTTGCCTCTTCATCAAACTGAGTGATTTTATTATTATTTTGTGCTTAATGTCTTCAGATAAAGTATATATGGTCGGGTTAACCGATCAAATCTTTTAGAAAATTATTGAAATATATCAGTTTTCTTTTGTTTTGGTTTGCAGTGAAATATATGATTGAACAATGATTAAATTACCTTTTAATTTTTTTTGAAATCTATCTATCTATCAATTTCTATAAAATCATTTTATGGATAAAAAGAAAATAATAACGATACTGACAAATTTATTTTAAGTTACATCTTTGATTTCATGGGATATTGAATATGAAGAAAGTTTTTCCCAATTTTACGTACGTTAAAAATGTACGTATAATTCACGAAGATTTCTCGTTTTATTATACTATATTTAGTTTGGAAAACGTGGAACTGTTGGTCGTCCCAAATCATCGAAACCGCTACGTTATTATTGTTGGTATTTTAAATAAATACATTAAGTTCTAAATTATATCATACATGCATCTTTCAAATCTATCATGACACTGTTTTGAAATGATCTTCTCAATAAATTCGTTAGATATCTTTTCGATTTAATTAATTTTTATATTCATAAAAAAGAAAAATATGCATTTATTTTAGTAAAACAATCATTCACAATAATTTATAGCTGATTTATAATAATATGGTCCTGAATATATTTATGAGAAATATTTATTCCTTGTACCAAAAATAGCGTCTCTTTTCTCCGGAAAAGGTGACATTACGTTTCTAAAACAAATGAAAACTTAGATTTATTCTTATCGACAAAGTTTTCGATAAAAGCATGCTGAAATATAGAGGGAAAGATAAATTTAGCTGTTGTTTTGCTTGGAGATGTCACACATTCCAAATACAAACATTTTTCTGAAGTCCGTGCAAGGAATTATTTTTATTTTGTATTTATTTTTCGTATACATATTCCTTGAGATTGAACTACGGGATGGCTTATCAAAATATTACTTTTTCATATTAAGCAGCAAATAGTGTCTTTCGAACGTTGTAATGATAATAAAAAAACGAATATTGACCAATCGTTCATATTAAATATGAAAAACCGATATTGAACCAATCGTTGGCAATCGAGTAGTTAATATTTTTGCCTTGGATTTTAGTTATATCAAAATCTAAACTTTATTTACATATATCAATTTACAGGAAAAAATACCACATTTTCAAAGCGAAAGACTGTGGTTCATCAATTTATTATATACTCGCGATGTCAAAACCTATCCGAAGTCACTGAATTTATTTCTGCAGCTTTTAACTTTCAACATGACCAGCGGAATCCGCCTTTAGTTAGTTCGGTTTGTAACCTTATTAAGAGCTTTGCTACTTGATCGTCCATTTTGCATGCATTTGTCTCTTCTGGTAAGCTTAGCGGGAAATAGGGGCTAACTACTTGAGCTTAATGGCGCGCTCTCTCTGTTGTAATATGAGATATTTTTATTACAACAGATTAATTGATTTAATTATTACAAACTTTTTTTTTAATATAGAACGTGGTCAAGTTAGCTCAGCTTCTTTTAAAAATGAAGCAAAACATTATATGACCACTTTTCTAAAATACTTAAAAATAAAAAAACAACAAAAATTCAAATACAAGATCTCAAAAATCAGCAAATATATCTGATTGAATAGTGATGATTTGCCCACATTCACAACTCAAATAATATGCAATCATTATTTTTAAATATAATTAACGTATAGTAGCTTTATAAGCTTTCAACGATTAAAAATAATGGTGCATTGAATCATAAAAAAATGATTGAAATCTTAGTATAGCGATTAATTGATGTTCATTAAGATAACCGCGCAGTAAAATATTATAAAAAATTAAACATTTTTTTTCCACCGAGTTGCATTTGGTAATCACTTTCTTGCTAAATTAACAATAATTTCCACAGTATTCCTTTTCATTTAATGCTCGATTGAGTAAAATTAATATAATTGTCAATCAATTAGACAAGACGAGCTCAATAAAAATACTGAATGAATTTCGTTCAGCTGATTTAAATACCGGTTTTAAATTTCTTCGAGACTAAAATAATTAGATATGTTCGTCTGGCTTGATCACTTTTGACATGATCACTTTATTTTGACACAAGCTTAGTGACGCTTAGTAACTAACACTTAAACGCTGTAATGTAGACAATTAGTAGGTCATTTTTTAAATAGTCAAAAGTCTTTTATTCTTTTACAATATAAGAACAATGTGAAATCTAAAAATTCTTTTACTCCTATATGAATAGCAGAATTGCTATTTTTGTATGAATAAATTTAGTTAAGCAAAAAAGCACAAATGATTTGAAAGCCGCAAAGTAACAAGCGAAATAAATCATAATCGAACAATTGAATGCCGGTGGCTTAATAAAAGAATACCAATTCTAGTTTTCAATAATTTGTATTGTAAAATAAAACAAAACGCTGGAAAATAACAGAGAAAAATAGTAGGTCAGTGAAATCCAAAACAATAGTACTTACAAAGCATTAATGATTTCTATGAAACTCTAAAAGTTTGCGATGTTGTGAAAAACGGTAGATAATAGAAATTTGGATTATAAGGTTTTCTACAAATTAAAATAAAGCGGATTTATTGTTTAGTAGTATTAATCTCGTTTTGTAAAATATTTTTTGTGAAAAATAGCAAAACAAAGGAAAATGTAAACAAACTTCCATACAAGATTAACAATTTTTTGAGCTTTATTTCGTAGAATTCGTGGATTTATCCTAAAAGCATTTAGAAGATGACCATCTAATCTAATTGATAATTATGCTTTTCATGTACTTTATATTAAATCTTTGATTTTTTTTCTTAACAAGAAATTTTTCCTGCTAAAAATAGTGTAGAATGAATGAAGTTTGTAAAATTAAAATTAATATAAGGCAATTTTGTCGCTTAACATAAATATTTTTTTATAATCATTTTTGAACTCATTTCAAAATTAACCATATTGATTAAAATAATTACACATTAAAAAAGCATGCCAATTAGTTGGAAAATGAGGCGGAAATTTTCTCATTGACAAGTAGCGGCTGTGCTGCCCATACAATGAGAGAAAAAGGAAAAAAAACCTTCCATGCATTTACGAAAAGCTCTTATTCTTTCGCAGTCAGTGAAGTAGGTAAAGTTATAGGTGAGATTTAATAATATCAAAAATCTAAGACCAATAAAATGCTTAATAAATAAAATAGGAAATTTAAGGATTCCGTGTGAAGTGTATCCGAAAACATCAAACAGTTTTAACCTCTGTCCATTCTTTGCTATTTCAATTATTGAACTGTATTTTTTTTTAATAGATTTGGCTACTACACTAGCAATAAAAATACTTGATAAACGGGAATTGTGAGAAAGTAACAAGCTAGGCGTTAAAACAGGAGAAAAGATGTATTGTGTACCTTTTCTACACAGCTATATATAGATAAGCAAATGTTAGTTTAAGCATAGTTCTGACGATGGCATGAGCCGAAATAGCTATCAACTATATATATTTTTTTAAATAATTTTGTAGAACTAAAAGACATTGCTTTTTTTTCACCGTGTTAAAATGAAGAGATTTCTTAGGATTCGAGTAAATCAATAAAAATCAATTATTAATAAAAACTTGATCTTTAACATACATTCTAATTAAGATTTATGAATTCGATACGAACAGTTCATCGAATTGGAATTTTTCAATAATTAGGTTAAGATTTTTTTATATTTCGAGCATTTTGCCTTTCCTCTGCCTCCATTATTCTTTTTTTTCCTACAATTCATTCTCAAAGATATTTCTTAGTAATGTTGCTCTATTTTTTTATGCTTTGTGAATATTTAGAGAATACCTCGATATTTTACCTAATTCTTATATTTTTGATGTACACCTATTATTATTTTGCACATAATTAACCAGTGAGGTTAATAACAATGCAAGTAATAAAAATCATCATTTTCTACTCACTTTTGAATGCTACTCTTAACATTTCCTTATGTACATATTTCGTGGTGGTTATGTAAATATACTTTTAAGTCCCCTTATTGTGACGTGTACAATAATGTATTTTCTGAGTCCTATTTATAGGCACGCCATTTTTATAATACGTGAATGCTCTAACGGCAAACGAACTCCTCGCGAATTTTGCAGTAGTGAAAAAACGCAATTTCCGGTATCGCCGCTCAGCAGAGGCAACGCTACGTGCGGACGGCGACACAACTACTCCCCTGCATGACACTGCTTCCTGGCAGCATTTCGTCCCGGTGTTGGCAATTCTCATTCTCATTTTAGCATATCTAAAAGAAATGATAGAAATATTTAATGCATTTGAATATATCTGAAATTTACATAAGGTTCGTCAATATATCAATTTTATCCTCAATGAATTTCTATAACGAAGAATTATCCAATTTTACTATCTATCACAATAATGTTTGTCAGAATAGATATATTGTCAACGATAGTATTGGTAGCAAGATTTTATTAAAATCCCAACATTTTATTGAAAATATGAAGTTGTTTTATTACTGACAATGTGAGGAGGATAAAGTTACTAAAAACTTTCTCGATTATTATGTAGATATCTCAAAAAAAAAAAATCCGTTACGTTACAACATATAGTTTAAATTAATACGATATATATGAAAACGATACAAGCTTTCAATATATGACTTAAATTAGACTTATTCGTCGGTAAATAAAAACAATTAAAAAAAAATATAACTATCCTTGAAAACTCTATCATAATTTGTCTGCTTAAATTGATTTATGGTTTTGTATTCCAACCATTCAATCCGAAAAGAAACTATTAGCGTGATAACCCAATTACTAGTAGTTTTCTAGCCATATCAATCACTTTTAAATATCTCAAAAAATAATGCAGATTGAATGACTGATCAATAACTAATTTTCATAAAAAGGATTCCATTGGGATTTTTTTCGAATTCTATGTGATTTTTTAAGTCACATACATATATTACGTCTAAATATTAATTGTACTTGTTTTGATAATCACCCAATTTATTTCACTTCTTTAACCACTCACGTTTTTTTTAACAGCAAAAAGAGTTTCAGTTTCTTTAAGCCTCTATACTAAAGTACTAAAATCCACACATGAACGATTAAAAATGCAATTTCCTTATTAAAAATGGTTTCAAACAGCAACTAGCGCTATCTCTCGTCAGAAAAAAATGTTTTATAACTGTAAACTGCGACCCTCATCTTTTCAGTTATGATGTAAATATTATACTCTGAAAAATTTTCATTTAATTATATTTTTTTTAAAAGTAGAATGATAAAAACATTATGTATTTTTTATGGGAATTCAATATGCTTATTACAAATGAAAACCAACTTTGTTAGTAATAATTAATTTAACGTGTAGGTATGAAATGAAAATAGATTAATTTCGATTCATTTTTTTTTAAATCAGTAAATATAAATACAATACTATCAATTTTTCTAGAATGTAGTACTGAAATTGAAAATAATGCATCATTTTTTCCTTGATGGTGACTGAATATTTTTATGTGACTAACCATTAGTTTAAAAATATAGACTTTTACAACTCTATTTGATTTAAGCAGAATATTATAGATTACTTAAAACCTCAGTTCTGTTGCATTCGTGTGATAGAATTCCTGAAGATGCCGAAAGACGAAACCCGGGTCGTCAGTGACAAAACATGTAGAATCGTTCAAAATTTTGACGATTCAAATTTAATATGTTGTTGATTTTTTAAAGTATTGGAATCAAACAAAAACAAAAATTCATTTTACACACTTTTTTCAGATTTTTTTTGTATTGTATTTGAACGACGAATTAAAATGATTATTTTATTTCAATCAGTGTCTGTTATTAATAAAAGGAATAAAGTAACATGGTTGTGATAGATAAACTACGACTGCTTTTTATAAATATTTTAATTCACAATTATATAAGAAATTATAACATACATTTGTTTTTACGAAATAAATATATCAAATGATGTAGTCCGCTTGGGGTCCAATTGGTAGAATGAAAAAAAATCAAACAAATGCTGGCTTTGGTTTGATAAGAGCAGGTTTCCCATATTGTTCTTTTAGTTGTTGAAGAAGTTCAGCAAAATTTGCTGGCGTTGGCTTAAGAGCTGCTGGTTTTCCATATTTCTCTTTCAGTTGCTGAAAAAGTTCAGCAAAATTTACTGGCATTGGTTTACCAGGAATAATTTCTGGTATTGGTTGGATCGGAACCACTGGGTGAATGATTTCTGGAAGAGGCATAATTGGAACAAATCCTGGATCGATAATTTCAGGGATAGGCATGATTGGAACGAATTCTGGATCGATAATTCCTGGAATTGTCATAATACCCTCCGGTGTTGGTTTTGTGTGAATTTCTTCTGGGTAGATAGCTTCTGGGATGGAACCAGTAGGGGGTTCGACAAAAATTGGTCCTTCTACTGGAGATGAAACATTGGAATCGGAGTCCACGTTAACGACGATCTGAACCAAAGGCTTAGATGGGTAGGCATTCACTGCCACTAAAAACCCAAGAACAACAACTGCGAATTTCATTTTGATCTGAAATAAATAAACATTTCATTCGTGAGTATAAGAAACTCATTTTTTATTTACTATTATTTGAACATTTACGGGCAATATTGATTGAAATGTATAAAAAATTAAAACAAAATTCGGCAATCAAATCAGTTTGATATCACTTTGAAAAAATATTAAATGAGATACATATATGTATATTATGGGTCGTTCAATAGAGCCGCTCAAAAGTTGTTAAATTACAGCAGCTATGTAGTTAAAGTGACGGAAAATTACTATAAAAGGTGATAAATTACCAAATTTGGATAGACATTCTACACGAGCAATTCGAAAGCATGGAACTGGCCACTGAGATCGTGCAATAATACGCTTTTAGACTTTTTTGTTTTGGGCTATCTTGAATTGTGAATAAAGTCTTGGCAAAAAAGCTGCAAACGATTGATGCCTTCAAAGTCAACATAACAAACGCCATTCAAAACGTCGGCCAGACTTATGCGACAAAGACATTGAAAATTGGACCACCCTAATATGTGTCACCAACCAAAGCCTTGGCGAACATTTGAACAACGTAATATTTCACAATTAATTTAAATTAAGCTTAATGCCATAAAATGAGTTAACATTCCACACACAACTTGTTTTTATTTGCATTTTCACAAATAACGAGCGTTCTTATTGAAAGACCATTTATATAAATTATTATTTTATATTAAATTTGATTGACAAAAAGTCAGTATAATAGTATCTGAATTAAAATATGCATAAAAATTTAAATGACATAATACAGCATAAAATTATATTTTTTTTAAAATTTCTTTTAGTTTATGATATCGACTGTAGGTGTTTGATGAAATTTCAATATCGAAATCGACTCATTCAAACTTTGTATGGTTCCACGGGTTTTGCCTCTTACAATCCGGGTTTCGCTTTCAGGCATTCTATGAATTCAGAATGCCTGAAGGTGCCAAAAGGTGAAACCCGGGTGACAAAGAATATGGAATCGTGTAAAGTTTCAACAATTCAAATTTAATTTAAATTTTTGTTGAAATCGAATTCCAAGTTGGATTTTAATAAATTTACGAGATGAATTTTAATAGCAAGTGAAGATCGATGATGCTGTACTAAAATTTGGTGATAAAAACGAATAATTTCAATTTGTTTTCCATATTAAACCAAAATATTATTTTATAAATCTTACTTACAGGTATTATTGGTGAATTTTCACAAAAGAATCAAATTAAATGTTTCTTATAAAATCAACAACTAACTGATATTTTTAAGAGAAAAAGCATCCTTTATATACGATAATTTAACTATATTGTCGGTTGAATTGTATTAATTAATGACTATAATTTACTTTTATTATTATTGTAAGATAAAAAGTGCATCTTAAAGTCAAAGAGGTGAAATTCAAAAACGAAGAGTTTTTGGTTGCAAAGTTAATTTGCTTGTCATAATCAATAAAAATATATACTTAATTTGACTAATAACACATATAGCCATTTTAATAACTGTAAAATATACATAAGATTACATTTACGGGTCATAATAAAAAAACTGTATTTCATTTTTAATCCCTAGTAACATTATCACCGTATCATATCTAGATGCCATAAATATAATACCATGATAAAAACTCTCTTCTTTTGAAACGCGATAAATCTAAAGCTGTAATGAACGTTTTTGAAAAAAAAATCGGATAGAAACTATTCATAAAATTTTATTAAAAATAAATGTTAGCATTATTGTTTTCTTGTAACAGTGATCGTTTTTCATGTCCAATTTTCTTCAATTGAAATAACACAAAAAATGATATTTAGGAAAAAAAAATTACAGTCATTCACAAACAACGAAATTAAAATAAATAAGACTCAAAATAACATAACCAAAACAGGTATGTATTTAATTTTATTGAATTCAAATACATTAAGGTAAGTTTTAACCAGATAGTATACAAAAAGAGGACGTTCTTCTTAATTCAATACTAAAAATAATCATCTGTTCTTAAATTAGCGGTCCTTATTTGTCATTTAAAATCTGCATATAAACGACACAGGATTTGATTTCCTATTTCACTAATATTTACAACTTACATTTTGTGAATCGTAATGAACGATATTTTGACACTATCATAGCTGACATACATTTAATAATCATAAAACGCTTATTCAAATTTTGATTTAAGAAATTGAAGTATTTTTTTAAAATAAACCTGTAATTAATAACATTATATAATTTTACATGTTGTGACTCGACCGGTGTTGTAAAAAACTTATTTGTTATAAGTTAAAAATATTTTTACAATTGAATCCTTATCTGAAATAATAGGTCATCAATATATTGTAGAAGTAAAAGAAATTGAAATATTTATATTTTATTTATACTAATTATTTTGCTTTCATTCCTAAAAAAATTAGTTACTTGAACAGCAATCAAAAATTTATTTGTTAACTTTATTTATACAAAATATTATAGTTTTTGCGTGAATCCTGATTCTTATAATCAAACAATATTTTTATCAAATCTTGACGTGATCAAAATACATTAATCGTTTTGTTCTGTAAAAGATAATTTGTTGTTCACTTTTGATCTATTATACTTTCTTGGTAAAAAAGCATTTTATTTTTAATTATGAAAACATAATCGCTCGTACATTGTTCCTTTTGTCTATCGAAAGTTGTAATTAATTAATGACCACTTTTTTACCTTACCGAAAAGTTTTGTCATGAGGGAAGTAGATTTTGTAAAAAAAACAATGTTAGTCATACAAGCGTTTTATTGTAAGCCAGTAAAAAAGAATTTTATTTGAATAAATTTTTAAATAGTTTCCTTGATGATGTGATTAAGCACTAAAATTGTTTAATCGGCCATACTTTTTTTAAATAGTTTTCAACTCAACTGTCATATATTAATTTTAGATCCTAGCAATTCAAATTCCTTAATTAATACCATCATATTAAATTTCATTTGAATAATGCTTCTTGGAAAAATTACACGTGGTATATAACATATATTAATAATTCAAATATTTTTGTTTTTGACTTGTAGTATTTTATATGTAAATTTTTTTCGCTCGATTTTCACAAAATTTTGACTTATCGGTTTATGCTATTAAGGCCAACATTTGATTTATGTATACATTCATGTTGAAAATACTATGATTTTTAAGTGAACCGTTAAATAATTATTTTCTATTTGTTTAATTTTATACCTCTCAGTATCGTAAGTGGATCGCCAGATTAATTTATCGATGTCGATTCGAATGAATGGATGTAATGTTTGAAATTATCAAAAAGAAATAACAAAAAAAGCAGTATTAATTAAATGAAATTTTTGTTAGAGTTAATATGTTGCGATTAACTTTATTTCAAGTCAATGGGGAGAATTTCCCATTAAAAGCGAACAAGAAACGCCATAAACTTTAATTATCAAACAAAGTTTAAAAATTTACCTCAAACTAGTATTAACATATCTAATAATTATATATTATCTATATTTTAAAGACGAAAAAATTCGGTAAATTGTCTTTGGACGAAGCAGACAATAGATATTCTTAACCAGAATTCATGGATCAGTTAGCCTCTTCCTGGGATCATGCTTATTGTAAATTATAGACATGACTTAACGAGAAACATCTCTTACACCATACAAACCTTTATAAAAACGATAGAATTTATGTTAAATTGCGATCGTAAATTTCGTTCTATTTTGTAAACATGAAAGCGTATTAATATAACAATGTTAAATATTCATTATTTTATATAATTGATACCTTTTTACTTCCTTTTAGCGCAAATTTTTTATAGGCTATGACTATGAAAAATAAATGTATATTTCAGTAAAATGTCTAAGAAGAATATTTACATCGCTGTAAAATCGAGTTAAGTGAGAGATTAATGTTTTTCAATTTTCATACTTACCTCAATATTAATATCTGATATTAGGATTTTTTTCTATAGAACATTTTGATGAACTGTTTTTAATAATTATATTTCTGTAAAGCCTTTTTTACTTTAATATCATCACAATTTTCATGATAAATAAAGATAGAATTCAAACGAATTTCTTGAAGACATCGGATATTAATTAATGTAACACAGTATACATATGAACAAACAAATATCATTATTCGGCACATCTGATTTATTTTTAATTAATCGATTTTTTTACATTTGTGACTTTTTCTATCCATTTTTTGACATGTAATTATCTTCTATTTACTCTTTTTTACAACGGTTATATGATAAAAAGATTATATTCAAAAAATGAAATTTGTGGTAAAAAAATATTTTATGATATTTTCCACAATATAAAACTTATATAATATAAATGTGACATTATGAAAGTGTTGAGTAAAGGTCAAGCATTTTTCTTCTTTCATTATAAAAAGTGTTTTTGGTAACTTTCGTTCAATTATGAGTTAAAACCGTGTAATGCAAAGAAATCAAATTCAGTAAAATAACAAAATTACAGAAAATAAGGAAACCCATATATTCAATATTGCGTTTATTAAAATTATTTCATTGTCAAAAACTGATATATAATATACATATATGTGCTTAGTATATTAAATCTGGGATTGCTGGGTAAACAATGGCTTGAGAACCATCGACCTCCGTCATATCTTCAACCATCGGGCGTTCTTCCGGGATGACTGGAATGATTGGGTGAACTGGGTGAATTGGCATTATTGGCTGCACTGGGGCGATTGGCTGAACTGGAGCAATTGGCTGAACTGGAGCAATTGGCATCGGGTGGATAATTTCTTCTGGGGCTGGGACGAAGATGGTTTCAGATTTTTTGCCTTCGACGTTTACAATAATCTGTACAAGGGGTGAATCCACAACTGGTTCTAAGGCTGGAAAAGTGAGTGGATTAGCACTCACGAACGCTACCATCAAAAAGATCAGGAATGCCCCCTTCATGTTTATTTTTCTGAAATTCATAATATTGTCTTTAATTAAAATTTGACTAAAAATATATGATACAATTTAATTTCATTAGTTATCTCGATAAAAAAAACCCTTGCGATTACTATTACATTAATTAAAAAAAAGCAGTAATTGCAACATCATAAGTAATTACGAAAAAATTCTGTATTTAGTTCTACATGTATATACAATAAGCAACATGATCCACATTTTTTTAATCTATTCAAATAACAGGCAATTTTCTTTTACAAAGTTTGTTATATACATTGATTTATCCCTTTTATCTCAAAATTTTAAATAACATTCTTGTATTTGATTTTGCTTATATTAATCAAAAAACTTAAGTTATAATTAAAAATTCATTGATTACTTACCAATCAGTACGGTTTCCTAAAAACTTGAACTGTATTGTAATACTGAAAGATTTCTCTTTTATACATTTTTTTCATTTGATTAGTCTTTGTAATAATGTTTTTTTAGTAATAATTTTGTTTTTTTATTGTTTATTCTAATATTCTAATTTCCGTTCTCGAAAACTGTTTTGAAATTATTGGATTACAATACTATCTTACTGTCATTATTGATGACGCACTATCATTTCGCTAACAATATGATAATAGAGTAAAACAAGATTAGCATCAAGTGCATTAATCTTTAGTGCGCACAAATCAAAAACTAAATATTTATTTTTTTTAACAATAAAAACACATTTTAGTACTTATTTCCAATTTTCCGTTTTTATAATTTTTTTAACCAGGACCGGTTTCGCTCATCGCGAGCACTATCAACTGATGTCATCAGAAACCTGATGTTAATAAACATATGAATTTTATAGCGTGGACGATCGATAGTGACTATATGAAAGATTTAGAAAATATATGTAAAAAATTTCAAATAAATGGTGATTGCGAAAGTGAAGCTAGCATTTCTCAAATTCCAGAAGACAATACGAAACTGTTTCAGGACTGTCATAATATAATTTGATTCCTCTGATGAGATTTTTCCCTGACGCAGACTTGTCCAAAAGCTTTCAAGTAGCGAAAACGATCTACCCATGAATTCTGAAATTCATGGGTAGATCTTATTGAATTTGATAAAAAAATGTTTTATTTTTCTTGAATTGTGCGGCTTGTGGGTGGCTTTTAGTTTTTTTTTTGCTTTGGTAGTTGAGCGAGTAGTAAATAGACATTTTGTATAAATTGTAATAAACTCTCTCATTTTTTTAAAATTGTTTTATCATTTGTTATAACAATAACTTATTACATACAAATTCACTAACAATGACTTGAAGCTGGGGGAATATTTTTAATAAACATCTGGAGTGGAAAGGGTTAATATTTTGATTTTTTTATGGAAATATTCAAATTGGATTTGTGTCATGCAATGGCTGACAGGTTTGGATGTATATGTCTGATGCTATTTAAAAGAACGACGGTTGGTTGTTTAACATTCCTTTATAAATATTTCTACTGTAAATCGATGACGTAATGATAATAATAACCTCGTTAGCCAGTGGCACATGAGGATCGCTTAAATGAGTTGGCTTATAAACATTAAGTCATTCATTTATTTTATTTAATTATCACTGTAAAAAAATATCTTCATATAAGTATTCATTTAAAATGTTCTTTAAATTTAATAGGAATATATACACAACAGATCATATATAAATTATTTGTCTCAAGTGACGAAGTTCAAAAAAGTATTTTTTTTAAATGAGACATACGGATTAAAACTTTGAGATAGTTTTTCTTTTTAATATAATTTATTGAATCCTCTGACTTTTTGCTATGTAAGTAATAGGGTGCCAATGGCATAATTTATGACACGCTTATTAACGTATAAGTTCATTTAAACTTGAACCCATGTTTCATTTTGAAAACTGTATGGCGCATTCCAAATATTAAACTAATATATTGTAAATATAATATAATAAAGATAGATTAATAAGCCAAGTTAGCTGTACATGTCTTTATTAAAATAATTTTTCTTATGTTTTTTTTTACAATACAAATCAGTTACATTGCAATAATTTATCTCTGTAATTTATTCATGATTCAATGTTCATAAAGTATGCATATGCGTGATTAGTATATTAAATCTGGGATTGCTGGGTAAACAATGGCTTGAGAACCATCGACCTCCGTCATATCTTCAACCATCGGGCGTTCTTCCGGGATGACTGGAATGATTGGGTGAACTGGGTGAATTGGCATTATTGGATGCACTGGGGCGATTGGCTGAACTGGTGCGATTGGTTGAACTGGGGCAATTGGCTGCACTGGGGCGATTGGCTGAACTGGGGCGATTGGTTGAACTGGGGCAATTGGCTGAACTGGAGCAATTGGCTGAACTGGTGCAATTGGCTGGACTGGTGCAATTGGTAGGATTGGCTGAACTGGGGCAATTGGCTGAACTGGAGCAATTGGCATCGGGTTGATAATTTCTTCTGGGGCTGGGACGAAGATGGTTTCAGATTTTTTGCCTTCGACGTTTACAATAATCTGTACAAGTGGAGAATCCACAACTGGTTCTAAGGCTGGAAAAGTGAGTGGATTGGCACTCACGAAAGCCACCATCAAAAAGATCAGGAATGCTCCTTTCATTTTTGTTTTGCTGAAAATAAAAATAATATTTGTTGATACATTACAGATTTACTAATAATCCCAATTTAAAACTTTGCAATTCCTATTACCAAAATTTATTTAAAAACAAAATATTCTAGGAGCAAAATGATGGTGGTTGAAAAATACTTAACAACTACTTATTAAGCCATGTAACTCAGTGTTTTATACTGTGAACCAATTAATACACATTTAAATGATTGGTCTTCTTCTAATTGTCATTTTAAAAGCAATTTTTTAAGTTATTAATACTTTAATCCATTTAATTTCAAAGTTTTCTTTTCACCGTTACAAACATTTTTACTAATATACTGAAATTGTTAACAAAGCAAGATACTTGACTAACTTTTGTTATTGCTGTAGATTTACAAAACTCACGAAAATTACTTTTTTCATAGATTTTCAAAGTCAATTTGTAGTACTTGTTCTGTGGTATTTTTCTTTTAAAGTTAAAATTTTAAATGCTTCATTTTTTACTTACCAATTTGTACGGCTGTCAAAAAACACTTGAACTGTATCAAATAACTGAAAACTTTCGCTTTTATACACAGTTTTCAAGTGATTAAAAATAAACTTTATCAAATACAATAAATTTCATGTTGTAAAATTCAATAATTCACAGGCTTATATTAGTAATTAAAATATTTAAGAGTAAATTGCGCCATAAATTATTTACTAGCTATAATTTTGCATATCATCATTCAATCTATCACTTCCGAAATTTTTCCAAATATATGTAAATATATGCAATTTTCGTATCAGTAATAAATATTTATTGCCGCTATATACCAATGATTGATAACAATAAACCGTCTGTAATTGTCACCGTTCACCCGCCATAGCTTTTCATATTGAGCGTTATATAATTTATAAGCAATTTAACTCCCTTGTTATCAAATTTTTCTTCTGTGTATTCATATATGTACATATAAATCTATAATAACCATTTTCAATTGAATCGACAAATGTGGGCAATAATATATCCGCTTAAACTGAATGCCCGTTGAGTTTTCATTAATGGGAAGTTCGCGTCTTTTCATATCTATATGATCACAGCTATTTATTCGATTTTTTTATGTTCTATTATCGTTAAATTTAATTCACATGTACCAATGATGTGATATTTTAATAGTTGCTAAATTTTTTCGGTTTAATTAGCTAAAATACATTCTATTATGGTTTTAATTCTCAAAAATCAAAATATTTTTTAGAATTAATTAAATAATGGGTTTGCTACTATGTGGATAGTTCTATTTATAAACGAGAAGGAATTTTGATTGGTTTCTCGATCGGATTCTTCATTTTTTGAAAAAAATAAAAGTTTATTGAAATTGGAAAACTTAATATGACAAGAAAGCTTACAATGGTGATTAAGTATCGTCAACCAATCTCTAATTTTCCATTTTTTTTTGTTGTCTTTCAAATGAATCTTCAAATACAGTAATCGACTTTTTTACCCAATTATCATCAAAACTATTTTTCTGACACAACATTTCAATGTTTGAAAACACTTAATTTTGGTTTCATAATAACGCATATATGATATAACTAAGTATCTGAAAAACTCAAACATAATAATGTGAAGTGTTTATCCAATATTTTGATGCATCCCAGAAAACGCATTGAACATTGAGGTAATGCAATATTTTCACATTATTCTTCTTATATTCGAGTAAAACCATTGCTAAAATGGATCACTTAACTTCCCATGGATCAGTCGAAACAACCATTCAAGGAAATTAGTGTTAAAAAAATAACTAGAAAACCATTTTATACCAGAAGAACACCGTATAAAAATGAAAGCGTACGACATTTTTCTGCGTTTATCTTAAAAAGTCGTATAAATCAGTGTTCCAAAACATTTTCTCCAAATTTACACCACAAGTAAAATATATGTTGAAAATCGCTCAAAAATAAATCGTTTGTAGAAAAAAATATTTACACAGTTGTTATCAATGACCTAAGAGGTAATTGTTATTTTTATATAAACATAATATAATGCGCATCAAAGTTTTCTCGTATTAAAAAAAAAAAAAAACAATAATATTATTGTCTGGAATCCATACCGTGAAATATACATTCGAAAAAAACAAAAGCATTTTTTGCATTTAAAAACATATAATTGTTTTCATAAGATGCATTTCAGTTTTATGTCTCTATAAAAACCCTCAAGAGACTACGTTTTTAGATTTAATTATTTTTTCTTGAATTTCTTTGGAAATAGAGCTAGTAGAGGAAACTATGTGAAGTGTATTTACTTTAACAAAAATTATTCGTAACCTTCTAACATCAACAGACCGTTAATTGTTATACTTTAGTATGAGCTGTAAATCACGGATCAAAAAAAATATAATAATTTTAATTGTATTGAGTTTTGAATTCCATTTAAAGAAACCCTTTGATCCCGTAATCAAAACTTATTAGAATATTTAAAAAAATATATATATTCATGATATAGAACACAGTATAGGTCTATCACCTTCCAACAGTTAGGAAAAAACAGGTACTTTATTGAATAAAAATGTAACCGTGGAATAAATAACAACACGATCAGAAATTTTATAATAGTTCAGTCCTAGCTAGATAAAACAAAATGAATTAGTTTAATTATATTATTTTATATATTTTCTATATAAATCATTATGCAATTGTTAGTGTTCTTATTAATAATTGACCGAAAGACCTTAAAAGTGATTATACAATTTATTTCGTCGCAAAATAATCGTTATCATAATTACTTTTATGTATATTTATAATCTTTGGAATATTACACGATAACATTTAAAATGTTATAAGTAATTAATTTCTTCTCATATTATACTTTAGATTGTATTCATGTGTCATCAAAATGAAATATTACAAGTCTATTTCAACATATTTTTCTTATATTATAACCAAGACAAAGTTTTAATTGATAGACAAAAAGCATTGAGACATATATAACAGAATAATTTTCCAGTATTTTTTAAAAAATACCAATTTTGGTTTTAATTGATAGTGCTAAATCCAGAGTTTTTGGACGACTTTGGAATTTTTCTCATTTTGCTTGCGATGTCCCCAAATATGTACCGTGTAAAATTTTGGACAATTTATGAATTTTACTTCAAACGCACAAATTTTTGGTAGGATTACAGTACCTTTCACTTCACTTATTCTACTAACGAGGCGTTGCAGGAGCAATAAGTGACAAGTCCGTCTTTAAATCGTTTTTTATCTTTACCATATCAAGAAAAGACAGGTTGAGCGCAAGATGCTTCAAAATGTCCATAAGCTCTAGACCAGTGGTTCTCATATGCGGCCACCAGAGGATCTTGCTGCTGCCACCAACAGTTTTATAGAAAATATTGATATTTAAAAAACATGTATTTCTACAAATGAATTTATAAAATTATTATTATATTAAAATTGATTGAATAAGCCTGACTTGTCCAGCATTTAATGGAGTTTAAGTAAAGGACCGTTTTAATAATAAAACTGTTCAAAAATGTTGATCGAAGTTATACATTGACGATGAATCAAGTCAATATAAAGAATTAACAACAATCGCTTTATTAATTTTCTCGATTTTACCTACAACTGTATATTGTGAAAGATCATTCAGTGTAATGCACCATATAAAAAATAAATATCAAAACTATTTTTAACACATTTGGTGTGGCCACGAGGCATTTATTTTACATTATTTCCATAGGACCGCTGATGTTTATAACGCGGCCACAGTGAAATTTCACGTGACAACCACTGCACTAGACAAAGAACGTTCACGCGTCAAAATCTATATTGGTGTTTTATAATAAATTCAATAAAGGCAAAGATTTTTTATTAACACACTTAATTACTTATATCTCATATTTATTTAACCTCAAACGGCGTATAATTTGAAAAGAACGTCGATATAATTATAAAATGCTAAAATTATTGGTTGTGCAAAAAAGTGCCAGAATTTTAAAAAGCGTGCATAATCATTATTTTTCTGACATCATATTGTTAGATTATTACTAAGTCACTCACGTGTAATAACGAATGTGAACTTTAAATGAACCTAGCAATTGAGATAAATTGGGATTGAAAATTACAACGTTGGACATTACCGTTTACTGTGTTAACAGTATCAGTTAGTTTTTTGTTATCAAAACAATTCTCAATATGATTTAATACGACATTCTGAGGATCTGTGTAAAAAAATCATAACTAAAAAAATCATTTAAAAGTAGTTTTAACAGAAACTTTCTGAAAAGATGGACATCTATTAACGATTAGAAAGATCATTATTTATTTTAATATTTAACGAAGAATTTAAAATTATGTCATCAATAACTTTGAAAATATCTCGACGATCATAAATTTTCAATTGCTATTCGATCTAACTAAAAATGATCTGTATCTTTAAGTAAACATAATAATATGAAATAAGACTATGAATTCAATTCGTAAAATAACAAGATTAATATCACTGAAAAAAAATCCTTTAGATTGAAAAGATAGATAGATTAGAAAAAAAAAAATTTTTAGATCGTTTGAAGACTTTTCAAAAGCGACCGACCGAAATTCCTCATTTTTTTTTTCATAATTTGGCATTCTTTTACAGCTTTTGTGTCTTTCTTCATTGCACAATGACAGTATATAAGTCAAATTAAATAACAAGTATTTTACGTTGACCAATTGATATTATTTTTTGATATAGAAAAATACATAAATGTCTCGCCACAATGCGTTGTCGAATGTGTACAAAGCGTGTTTTTGGAAATAATTTGACTATAATTCATTTCAGCATTTTTGTGTCATTAAAACTATACAATAATTATTACAAAATTTAAGCTATGTTACAGATCATCTAGTAATTTTTAACATAGCATAGCACGTAAAAATTTATGTATCATTTTTCACCCGGATGGCATTTAAAAAAAATGTTTGAAGCATAATTTTTCTTATCTCAAATATCCTCCTACTCATCCTTTTAAAAAAAAAACACAGGAATTTATTGAGAACGATTAGCTCCACTGACATGCTTTAACTCTTTCTTCTATAGCTTCTTTCTCCGAAAAAAAATTATTAGGCAACTAATTAAAAATAATTCTCGAAGATATTTTTTTATTGAATATACCATAGTTCACTTCAAGTTATTTAATAACATTTGTTCTTAAAAATCACAATCAATTCTACTGTGAGAATATGTATCCAATGGTTAATAAACGGAATATTATTTTTTGATCTTAGGAATATATTTACACTAGAAAATTTCTTTCGACGTTTATCTCACATACTGTATCAATTTAATCTGATACGTTATCAAAAGAACAGGCGACGACCAAAGACAAGTGTGAATTACAAAATGAATCTAGCTTAGTCGCGTATCAACATCTCGAAGTAAAACACTGAGGCATACAAAACGCCTTTATTTTTGACATTTCCTTTCAATTGTTTTTTTTTCTTGAAACACAATGGGATACATAACCGATTTTGTTTACTATCATTTGAGCCGATTTTTTACAATTGACCAATCAATGCTCAAGGACAGGAGCAGTGTGCGAGAAGAAGACTTAGAATCCGTTCACGAAACTTACAACTGGGATATGTTTGACGTTGATCAAGTTTATCTTTGTTTGTCGGGCCTACCCTACATGGAATATTCACATTGCTGATTGATAGGAAAACGTGGAAAATTGGACAACACTTTAAATACTTTGTGATGATGTTTTACACTATATTAATCTGTTTTTGTAAGTCTTACGATCTCACCGACGTGTGGAATGCAATTTGAAAACATATCTTTGTTTCAATCATCAATATGAGTTAAATAAATAAAATTGGGATAAATACATTATATACAAAAATATGTCACTTTATCATCGATTTCAATAAACCATGATAGTACAAAATAATCAGTGTTTTATTACTGTATTTCATGAGCTTATCATCAATACGATGTCAAGCTCAAGTATCGAGGTCATTGATTAATAATTTTGTATAATATTAATTCATTATAAATCTTTTTATGGATTTTAGGAGTATATTTATTAACATTAATTGAAAATAATAAGTCATTTTAATGTTAATTGATATTTGTATACATTTTATTAAGGCAATTGTTATGATGGATTTTATTGACTAAAAACCCATAAAATAAGCTTAAATCAACTCATCTCAAAAGACCTAAATACTTTTGTAATCAACGTTTTATTTTGCTTTTACTAAGTGAATGTACAATATTGCTTTCCATAATTGACTATGTCATGAAATGTTACATTGGATATTTTAAGAATCAATAAAATGAATAACTTGCATATTAAATAAGTAGATACAGTATATATTTCAAAGCATAACTCTATTGTAATTTATTTCCGTCATGTGATATCAATGAATGAAATTAGCCAACTTTAATTATTTCTATTTATTTAACGAATATTCAATTTAACCATATAATTATCTAAGATGACAGTAATAAAAAACACACCAAAAAAATTACTCCTCGGCCCTTTATGGTATAGGTATCATCTGACTGTGTGTTCATATTCTGGTATGGCCATTATCGAGATGAAATAATTTTTCTAATATTTAAGATCTTCGCTATAAGTTTTGGTTAGTTTCTTCTATTAGGAGTTAATTTTGAGTTAAATAAAATATCTTACCAAAGATCATGTGACTTAAATCATTATAATGTCTGGGTCCTTGGCTATTATTAATAATTGCGGTGTCAATGAATCAATTTAAGCTGTGTACAATAATTTAATTAAGATCGTATATTTCGCACTTTCTAACGATTCACATCCCTAATTCTAAGCCATAATGAGTCAAAAATGCCATTCTGAGACAATTTGTTATTTATAACCAAAGCCTTTTAGCTAAATTTCAATATTTGTGTAAAAAAAATCAATTATGCTTCTAGCTTAACCTCTTCCACGCTAACGCCCCGACGTATGGGACGGCAATGTGCAAGGCCTGTGCACGAGCGCCCCAGATGTTGGGACGCGAACATTCAAACATCGATAATACAGGCAATCTTTTGCATATAGGACTGATTTTGGTTTTAAAATATTGCCGAATTCGTCCTGATACTACTACCTCCATAAAATTGTCAAAACTTTTAGGTCTAAATGCTTAAAACATCGATTTTTCGAAACCTTCAAATTTATTCCGATCCCGCCAAATGTTTACATGTCAGTTTGAAACTGCGTGCTAAACTCGCGTCTACCTTCGTACTGAACTTTGCACCAATCGCGCGGCATTGCAATGTGACACGTGACAGTAATGGCCTTGTTCATTTGAGTTTGATTGGTTGCCTCGTTACGTCACGGAAATGGCAATTTACGAGTTAGTTATCTGTTAGGGATATATTTGTTAAGGTGATTGTGACAACATAGAACATTTCTTTGTGTTTTTTAATGTTGTGAAACATTCCTAATGCATCTAGCTTCCATAAAAGCAAACCCAATTATTTTTTATTGGTATATTTATAGCTCTATGTGGAAAGAGAACATCTTGAAAAATAGCAACGCGGACAGATTTTGTTTGTATGAAAAACTGTCGCGCCGATCGGGTTAAGCTGCGAACTAATCTTATATTTTCCACACTTTGCCTACTTGTGATACAGAGACCACAACAAAATACTATCACTGAATACAGGAATAAATTATGGTAGTTCTTATCGAACAAATTTCAATCTTGGAAACATCCATTATAATCTTAAAAGCGGATTGCAATATTTTATTTATATTTTTTGATTTATTGTGACGTTTTCGTTTCTGCATTATTGTATATTTATCATAAGATTGTATATTATTGGTTGAATTGGCATTTATTTGCAACAACTCCATTAAAATACAATGATAAAATAACAACGTATTTTATTTCTACAAAATTAACAAGATATATTTATCTATTGCTATTTTTAACGGTGTTATAAGGTAATAAACTAGGTTTTTCCTAGTATTTCCATTATTTGTTTACCATTCCAAGAGATGGACTTAAAAGTTTTGTATTACTTCTTCTATTCATAAAGTATTTGATAGTAAATGGTGTGTAATCAATCATTTATAATATCGACAGAATGTGTCAAGTGGAATCGTTTAAGCTCTGTTCACTTCGACATATTTTGTCAATACACAGCTTGAGTGCATCCGTTTATGAATAAATATACCTAAATGTGAACTTACTAAATGCACACAAAATCTTTTTATCTTGATTTAAACTCTTACTTAGAAACAGGCTTAAAATTATTCAAATACTTCAAAAAAGAGCTTTCTATCTTTTCCACTTATAAATTGTTAACATTTTATATGTTAGTACAACCCTTTTATTTATAATGCCTACGTGTTTTCATTGCCTCGCAATGTTTTACTACAAAATACCTCACCTTAATAATTTATGTAAATCAACTTTATTTCGAATAGAAACGATGTGTTTATTTGTATAAGATTTTATACTAAAACAATATATATAATACAATACTGACTCACTAATTAAATGAAATATATATTAAGACATAATTTTATATGAAATTTGAATTATAACGAAATTTCTAATGTTGGCATAGAATAAGTGTATCTTTACATCTTTAGTAATACAAAAATTACATATTTATAACTTTAACCATTGACCGCCCAAACATTTTTTGTGAAATATTCACGCGACCCGTAAGTGTTTATACATCTTAAACTATTTATTATATTTGGGTAAAATAAGAATTATTATGAAAATAAAAAAAAGTGTTTATTATTTACAAAAGCTTAATACGTATTTTTTCACATTTTATATAATTACACGTTAAAGTTAAGAAATACCGCTATAGCCACTTACTCAAAGAAAAAATTTCATTTGTATTGTATGCGAAAAATCTGTATCCCAATCAAAACATGTTGAATATTGTAAATAAAGCTGATATATTATGGTTCGCTTATATAACACAATGCATATACTAAGAGTCGATATTGTAATACAGATGTTTATATTACTCATCACGGTAAAAATATTTTTCGAAACCGAAAATAAAATTATTGATCTGTATCTCAAAAAAATTATTTATATAAGCTAATACTCATATTTTGAATAATGTTTTCATACGTCAGTGTAACTCGATAGCAAAATGCACCATAATCACTGCTTCCGTACGGGACCGCTGGGCGTTTTAAGGTTAATCCATTATTGCCAATACTATCAAATGTTATTTAATGTTTGGTACTAAATATTTCAATATACAATAGATACAAAATGATTGTGGAAAAAAATTCAAAAGTAAAATTCATATTCAGTGTAGACAAGGAAACGTTCGAAATTCGGCGTGTATTCTTTTACGTCAAATCAACATACAAATCCACATACCATCCCTTACTTCAGTGCCGTGAACAAGGGGGTTGGCGTGAATAAACGAGGCTATATAGCACGTGGGAGATATTTGACCAGCAATGTGGCCTCGATAAATATTACTCCGGCTAACACTCGACCACGCTTTTGTGAATGGAGCTCGGCGTCATAAACTGCGGTATATTTTAGGCCAAGACTGAAATTTTCTTGCCGAATATTCATGTTTATTAAGGCGTGCGTACAAGTAAGTATATAAATAAAACAAAACATCACATAAATTTTAACTAAAAGTCAACATATTAATCCGTATTTTTTAATCTACATAAAATTTTATTACAATATAAAATAAGTAGTATATTGACGAAATTGGCATTTATTTGGTAGAACTCCATATAACACGGTGAAAAAGTCAAAATCTGTTTTAATTCTACAAAATATATAAGATGTATAATTGATAGCTATTTCGGCTTACTCTATGAACTAGTTAGATAATTCTGATGAGAGTGTAAGTGTTTGTAGTACTAAAATACATTTCTATCTTTTTACCGTGTTATAATCGTTAGCGGTGGTTAATTTTAGACGTTGCAAAACTACGGCTTGTTTCATGATGTCAGCTTTCTACAAGAATATTTATGGACACACACTTTTTTCACATAATTACTATTTTTTAAATATACATTTGTGTCTTATCATCTACTATACCAGCAACTATAATAACATCTTTATGACCATAAAAGTGCTTGCATCAATATTGTATTAACAAAAACGTCAGATAATACAACTTGCGGTCATGTGCAATATTAATGAAAAAAAAACCTTTGTATATTATTATATTATAGTGAGAGACAATAAATAGGAATTTTAATATATATTTACAAAAGAATCGCTTACAATAAGCTGGATATGATTCAAAAAGTATCTATTTGCAAATGTAGTAAATAAAAGAAATCTATAAAATGAAAAAAAAAATATCACAAGGTAGATTTTACTTAAGTCTACAGTTTGACTGAAGGGCGTACTTGAATATTGAGTGGGTTGGTGGTTTTTCACATTTGTTCAAAGACTGTAATGTTGAGCGTATGTGAGCGTAATAAAAATCTAATTTTTGTTAAATAAAAAAATTACTTTTTTGTTGTTTTACATAACTACATGATTTTATTTGATAATCACAACTCTTTTCAAATGTTGTACGCATATTTTCAACGGATCATCAGTTAATCCGTTGAAAAATCATGGATTTTATATTCTTAGTGCCTTTTCATAAATGCACCAAGACAAAAAAAAAATCCTCGCTCCTGTCGTAATTTTCAGTTCACATTTAAAAAATAACCGTAGAAAATATCTTTATATAACAAGCGGCAAAATATTTTTTAATTTGAAAGAAAAAATCAGGCAGTGTTATTTACTCTTTCGTAGAATGAAAAAAAGACCTCTACTTACAAACACTTAAAAGTATTAAGCTGTTGGAGAGACGGAAAAAATCAAAAACGATTTTATACACACCGCTTTGAGTAAAGTGTTGCTCTTGAAAAAAATTCGCAAGGAGAAAAACAAAAAAAAAAATATTTTGGAAATCTGTTCATGGTTATTTTAACTATGTCAAACATTGAGACGTATTTATTCAAAACATTTCTTTTATTTGCTTGTTTCTTTTCCGAATTTACATACTATTTTTCACTTCTGCAAGTTGGTAACACTTATTGTAGAAGCATTAGTTGGCTAATGGAAAAAAATAATTTAACATTCGGTATGGTGGAAAGAAAGCAGATGATGGCTGGTAGAAACAGTAATTTAAAAACGTCGGATAAATATTTTCTCACTTAATGTTCATTTTTATTTTATACAAGTATATGATGTTCTCTTATAATAAATTGTGTTCTTACCGCTTTCATAAAGAAAATATTTTTGATCAATAAACATATTTATATTATGAAAGTACTTTCACATATTATTCAGAGATTTTCGCTATATTCAAATTCCAAGAATTATTTTTTTAGTATACTAAATAATAATAATATAAAATATTATTTCATATAGTATTCTAGAACCTTCTGGGTCTATATCTGGATGAACAATGTCGTCATTTGGAGCATAATGAAACAGTACATGAATATACATAATACATTCAAATAAAAAAAATACATATTTTTCTTCGTTTCAAAATCGTCATTGTTCGTTGTTGTCACTGTTTCCTTTCTTTACGATTTGTTTTTTGATGAAACCAACCTTAACTTATCAGAAAACTGTATAAAATAAGGAATTGAAATTTTTCTTTCTTACCATATCATAAATTAGTGGAAATGTGAAGAGCTAAATTTAAAACCCAGTACCACTGATTTTTAAGCGAAGTTCACGGAAGAAAAAAAAATAATTTTCTCTCAGAATGTTTTTTGGGTAGAATTTTTATGGATTATGCGCTCGTGCCTAAAATTCCAATGAAAAAAAAAGAAAGGGGATTCCTAAAGAAAACGTGCTTCTACGCCCATCTTCTTACATCATATAACACCGGTAGATAAATATTTGCGGTCGAGGGTGTGCGAAATCTATTGGCCAAACAATGTATTTTACATACGCGATGGTATGTTCGTATATGCTCTGCTTATAAAATTCCAGTCACTTATTTGAAAAATATATGCGTAATTCGGTTTGGTAAACTTATTTTATAAGATGTGGGCATTTTTTATGAAAATTCTTAACAAGGTAACTAAAACAATTATACCAAGGAATGGTTTTTACTCACAAAACATTAAGAAATATACAATATAACAGATTTCCTAAATTTAATATAATTTATTATTACAGTTGTTGCCAAATTACGACAAAATTAATACGAGAATAATATGGCCACAAACTGATTTATGGTTAATTTGTCTATGCTCGCTATTTAACTATTGTGTTTATAGAGCATTCGTTACATTTATCATATTATTAATGTACACATATCTATACTTTTAAAAAATAATATCATACTTTCTACTTTTGTGATCCATACAAACTTCTAACGGTGTTACTATCAACAGATGTTTTTCTAATAAAATTGCGCATTATTATATTGTACACCCAGAAAAGACTAGTGGTTACTTTCATTCATAATCACATTCGCTTTGCCTATTATTGGTCGTGTGGGTGGGAATGTTATTTAAATCTGTATTCTTTAATTTGTGATCCACGGACTGACACCGGTCCGCAAGAATTTCATTCCGTTTGTTGTTTTGTTTTCTTTTTTTAATTGAATTTTTTCTCAAAGACATTTGTTACTGAAAATCAAAAAATAAAAATCATGAATTTTTCTCAGTGCCCATCAAAAAACCTATAAACATTTTGAATTTAGCACGGTGAAAAAAATAAAAAACAGCAATGTATTTTAGTTCTACAAAATAGTTTTTTAAAATATAGTTGATAGCTAATTCGGCTCACGCCATCGTCAGAACTTTTTCACCGTGTTATAATGGAGTTCTATCAAGTGAATGCCAATTCAATCAATAAATTTTGAATTTATTATACTAAGCAAACACGAACAGCTGTACAGTCAGTTCTCGATTTGTACCGGCTCCCATTCCTCCAACTTGGAGTCCAGTCAAAATTGTCGTAAATCACTCAAAATTGAATTCAAATAAAAAATTATTTAATCATTTTTAAATAAATCCAATAGATGACATTATTAATAAAATTTGTATTTTGCCTTTTAGCCTTGGCCAACTATCATTTCATAAGATATTAGACAGAAACTGTTGAAAATTATTTTCTACATATAAATCTCTTAAATAATAAATATACTTTTAGTACTTATTTCCACAAGATATTTTTTGGTCTGGACCGGTTTCGCTCATCACGAGCATTATCAACTGATCTGATGCGATCTGAGCGTGATGAGCGAAACCGGTCCTGATCAAAAAATATATTATGGAAATAAGTACTAAAAAATGTGTTTTTGTTATTCAAAATATCATGTCTTCATTAAGAAGTGACAGATAACACCTTAAAAGGTGTAAATCACTGTCGTGAGTCGATGACTGAATGTATTTGAATATATATTGACGCCGGCCAACGGATATGGAAAGGTTGAAGACCATTGATTCAAGCTTAACAGATATATATAGTTTCAAACAAAAATCAGCAAATCGATTGAAATATTAAGCCAGCACGTAATATGAAATCGGTTAGCATTCCAACTGAAACCGGTAACGTTGACCACTCGACCACGGACCATACAACTTGTAAGAGCTTTTTTTCTAAAAATATTTTATTTCAATGGATATTTGGAGTACGCAGATTCTAACTGAAAATCTGGTACAAATAGATATGTATTTCAGAAAAACATATGTGAAAACGATGTCAAGGTGTGAAGGCAGTCAAAGAAAATGAAAACAGTTTAGTATGACAATGAATCATGTCGTATGTATTTTTTAACATCGTTAATGAAATAGTGCTTAAGTACATTTTGAAATTTGTGTTTCGTGTTGCCATATGTGGCCTTACCATTCCAAATCTCCCTTACTGTGCTCGTTAGAAGAAGCACACAGAATCCTCTAATAAGCAGGCCCGTGCAAATTTATTGTGAGCGTGTTTGCACACAAAATGGTAGTCAAGTAATAATTTATATGATTTGAGCTATAAATATAAAGCTTTTATAATAATTAAAAACATCGTATCAATGGGGTCAATTTCAAGTATATAGTCGAGTGGTCAATACAGCTAACGTAGCTTACGGTATGAACGGATTCTAATCTAAATATGTAATAAATTTACTAAGAAGTCAACTACTATGCTACAATGAACCAAACAATCATTCAAATCTATCATCATCTAATTCTTACTTTTTCGGTTAAGTCACTAAAAGATATGCAGTTTTTGTTAGATATTCGTGTTGAGACAAGCTGTATTATGAGTGTATATATCAACTGTGAGGCAAATGTTTCAAATATTTTTTAAATAAATATTATGAACATGTCCGCTATGTTCGCTACAAATCTGGAGGAAATGAGTTCTTTAGATAACATATCAAAATAATTTTGGTATTTTCTTTACAGATGCTCTTTTTCATATTTTGAAGTTTTGGACGATCCGTTTTATAATTTCAAAGGCCATTTAAAATGTTCCTAAAAGGTTAGGAAACTAAATGACATATCATCACCAAACAAACGTTATCTATTCGCTCTTTCTATTAAAGTTGATAAAATAATTATGTTATTATTCATTTATAGAATCATTAAGTTGTGAGACAGAATAAACATTATTGGAAGCCATGAATCGATTGATTACCCGATGTATGTAACATGTTTGTCCGATAAAATCCGATAGTTTTGACCAATCTGCTAGAAATATTATCAACACTTTACTATAGATAAGATGTTTCACTGCATAAATATGGATTATTTATACTATGACTCATAAAAGTTTAATTATAAATTCAAGTAAAAAGTTAAATTAGAGTAAAAATTATGGATAAAAACTTTCTTATATTATTTCGTTGGGAGCAGTTTTATTTTAATATACTAGACAAGTATTGGATTGTGCAGGAAATAGCTCAACTAAGCGAAGTTACTAGCATGTATGTACGAAAATACGAAATCGTGTGAATTTCCTTTTGCTTATGTTCTATGTCTAATCAGACAAATTATTGTCAACACATTTTCTTTACTGCGCAAAATTATGAAGCAAAAGTATTATTTAGAAAACAAAACATTTAAAAGTTATGGACGTTGAAAGGCATTTTTGTAATCAATCATTTTCATTACATTATCAATTGATATCTTAACAATGAAATTACTGCACTGATAATTAAAGGAGATAGGTGTTTTTTTTTATTATTTTGGGCATCACAATGCATTTGAAGAGAAATTCATAAATCATTCAATTAAGCTGTTCGGACTAGAGTTCAAAGCAAATGACATTGACTACTGAACCAAGGGCCATATTTTCATATTGAATGACTTATCAGTAATAAAACTGCGTCAGTACGGTATCTCCTTGCAATTTGACTGTATTGCATTTTATGCAGTGTAGGCTGTAAAAAGCTTGCTGAAGAAATATTTATTTATGAAAACAAGTCACCTCAATAGTTTGTTCTATTAAATTTTGTCTGTCAGATAAATCTATATTTTCTTGAAAGTGCTTTGCGTTATACACTCCATAACAAGCTACGATTTTTTTTCTGAAATAGTTGACAAGGTTCTTAGAGCTAATAGCTAACAGCTAAAAACTTTTTTCAGGGTGCTGCAAAATTAAAATATGATAAAAAAAATCCTACTAAACTTGCTACCTGGTAACCTGACTGGATTCGACTTTGAAAATCATTATCTCTAAAAAAACTTTTTATTATCTTTTATTTTAATTATGTGAGGAATATGGATATAATGACAGTTATCACAGAATATTCCAGTATAATAGTATTTTTAATTGAAAGTTCGGCTATTTTATCATTATAACATCTCATAGACCAATTAATTAATGGCTGTTAATGTAACACCCTTAAAGATTATGAAAAAAATTTCCGGAATAAGAATTTGTTTGGACGGAGATTCAATCATGATTACCAAATTTAAACTACGTACTATAAAATATTTATGAATGAAATTTACTTATTCGTTCAGATTCATTCAGCTTAATAATATAAATGATTTAAAATTAATTATTGCAATCCTTAGTCAGAGTAATGCGATATGTGTGTTTTTTTATTTAATTTTAACAGTTTGGTATTCAAGTTTAGATGAGATCGTTGAAAGCATCATCATTAATGAGTTTCCACCAGAGCAAAGTAAAAACATTCAGAATTTTTATTCTTATTATTGTCTTCATATTTCACACTCCTCGAAGGAAATATTACGAAACAGGTATCAGTTCTCGTAAAAAATTCAATTAAAATTATTACATATGCCATACGTTAGATTTTCCTCCTTATAAAAATCCAATACATAACAATATATTAATATATGACCAATAGGTAAACGATTCATATAAAATGGTGAAAAACGAAGTTATGTGGATTGGATGTGGCAAAAGTTCACAGTGGTTTGTAGCTTCAAAAATTATGAAGAATAGAAGATTTTTAAAACAAATTTTTGAATGTTTGCTTTTATTCAAAATGTTACATATTTTGAAAATATTTTTGATTTACCGAAAATATACATTATTCGCTGTTGTAAACATTTCAATTACAAATATATTTTGACTTCAATGAAGAAATTATTCTTTGCGAAATCTCGTTGAAAAATCAGATGAATCTAAAAAAAGTAAATATAAATCTTTGAAAAGCATAAAATCTTTTGATCCATTATATAAACCTTCTTTCAGTGCAAAAACAGATGTGCTGTATTAGTTTATATAATATATATATTAAATTATTTCTTGCGTTGCAGTTTCCCATTGAGTCAAAAGAAATTGCATTTCAGCATCTGAGATTTTTCCATCAGAGTAGGGACCTTTTGAATACAAATTCTTTTTATCATTTATATATTTTTTTGAACAGCTTTTAGTTCTTACAACATATCATAAAGCTTTAAAGACGTTTTTAAACTACTAAACATTTCCAAAAGATTTTTGCTTATGCTATTAAAATAAAATATCATCGCACCAATGTTACCTAATTTTTATTAAAGAATCAATATATAAATAAAATATTGTATTTTATAATTTGTTTAATTTTTATAGTTTGTGATTAAAATGTTACATTTGATTATTTCAGAGAATGTTTCATTTATGATTTGATAATTCATTGAAGAACATTCGCATTTGTTTTTTAAAGCAATAATATATAATACTAAGGAAATTAATGTTTATATTATCAAAATATCATGTATCTCAGATTCGCGATCCATCGGTTCTTGACCACTATATTACGATCTAATTTTATTCAAAGAAAATTATTTAATCATTGAAAACAGGCATAACTTTCTCATTTTCATTATATTATGAAATCAAATTAGGAACGGAGATTTCAGAATTTGATATTGTATGCATCCAAAATAGTGAACTATCATTTTCTTACATATTGTTGACCCAAAGCCAAAATATAGATATATAAATAAATCATTATTATTTTTCGACAAAACTGGTGAGAGATAAGGTTTTTTTATCTATGGATACAAACTTTCATCCATTGCTTTTCAATAGATTTTTGAATGACTTATCAAAAAACATACGACATTTATCCTTTTCTGTATATCCTCCAACTGATGTTATTGAATGTAAACACAATATTTATCTCAACACTAGTTCTTAAATAAGCATATTTAAGTAACATCTTCTTCCGAAAATGGAACCTTAACAATTGATGTAATCCATTTTGTGACGATAGAAAAGGAAAATTTTGTATAGCATTTCAATTTTTCCTTTGATAGTAAATGTTTAATTTTGGCCAGTTCTTGATTGGATAAAACTCTAAAATTGAGGTTATCACAAAGTTTTCTTTTAAGAAATTTACTTGAACACGATTTCTTTTATGAGTGTTTCTTGTATTTCGATTGCTCATTTTTTCTATTAAAAGAACATAAGTTTATGAGGATTTTGTTAGTTTTCGATACTCATCATTTTAGAATAAACAAAGTTGACGAAAATCTGCAATACAAAGACGAATATGTCTTTAAACACAAATCCCGTCCATACTGACATTCATACCGCGTACTACGCATCTAAAGACAACAGCGTTTGTATTTGCATTGCGAAGGGCTGATAAAAATGTATTTCATATAAAAATATATCTTTTAAATAATAATGATCATACTATATCTAGGAAAATCGACAAATTTCAGCTGATGATTATCTTTTATTGGAAAATATATGGATGGGATTTTTTCAGGTGCTGTAAAGTGTGCGCCCGTACACTGGGTGAAATGTGCGGCGGCTTCAGCGGTACATGCGAGCCAGGCTTGAAATGCAGCAAAGGCATCTGCTCAGCGCCGCCGTTGTAATATATTCACTCTGGGTCACCCGGTACTCGGTGAGCTGAATCGATCATCAACACTGCAGTCTTCTGACCGACACGACCTACAACACTGGGTGGTTCACAACTATACGTGTGCTTCCTTTTTTAATTGAAAATAAATTGAAATAATAATCATGATAATAATTGTAATATATAACGTTAGAACATATCAAAGTGATTAAAAGCGCTTACTAAAAATCAGTATTTCATTCTGTAAATAATCATTAAATAATATATTTCTATCAAAATCTTCATTTACTTAAAATATGGACTGATAAATTATCAAAAATAATAATACTTTTTTCGAAACGTTTTTAAAACAGCTTCAACAATATGTGTATAAAAATTTCAATATTTTAAATAAATTACTTTAACATGATAAATTATTTACGGATTTACTATTCAAATCATGCAGTTAACAAAATAAACGCATCAATCAATATATAACTCATAGTTAAATTGCATTTTTATCACAAAAAAAAAAAAATAACGTAACAAACGAATGTATCACGTTAAGATGAAAAAGTGAAATATTATAAAAATATTCATTAAAAAAAGCCTCATTTGTCATTGTTATATAATATGTTACTACCAATAACAGCTAAAAATCATTTATGGTAAAATAACTATTAATCAATATGTGTTAATTTATAAAAATATCTGTCAAGAAATACGTCAAGAAAATGTCAAGTATTATATATTGCAAAAATAAACATATTTAATTATTGTGTAACTAAACGATCATTATAATATCTCTGAAATAAAACTATATCTTAAAGAATTATTTGTCAATCTAGGCGTGGTTTCCCAAAAATAGTAATCGTAAAGATTTCTTTTATCTTATATTGGTCACAGAGTAAAAAATAGATGAGTGTAAATTAAATTTCAAGAAAATACATATTCTATTTCCGATATCCAGCTGGGCGTATCACTTGGCTTTGTACTACCAGAAATCTGCCGGTGACAGCTAGAGACACCTTCCGACTATGCTTTACCACTCATCATCTGAGCACGCAGGTAAGTCTTGTCATTTTCAGGCAATATTACTCTATTGTTGTCAGTAATGAAAGCGCCCTACAATCGTGTATAGCGTCAAGTACTCGTATCGCTTTGTTACGTAACAAAGATTCGATGTTGACATAATGCTTTTCTTTAGACTTATTTGTGTTGTACGTTATGCAATTATTAATAAAGAATACAGTGTAATAATATTTCTTTGCTTATGAAAATATCATAAGGCATTTTTTGGGATATCAAATTTATGGTGCGTTAAGATCTATAACAGGTTAGCATCAGAGCTAACTCTGGTCTCCTTCGTCTCTTAAATATCGTTTTTAAAAAACTTAAAGTAAAAAAAAAAAAGACGCTGCAGTCCGTCACCGTAATTGACTTCTTTTTGGAATATGCGTTGCGATATACAATATTTACGTAGCGTATTATTTTTTATAAATCGTAGTCGAAATTTTATCTTACAAAACAGTAGAAATGGATACAAAAAAATGTATTGTATTTTTTCACACTGAGGCTACAATAAAATACCGTACACGAAAAATATCACCCGCATATATAATGACACTTCTTCTCATATTTATCTTTTTACGGAGAACTTCAGTGTATCACAAATGTTTGTTGTTTTGACTATTGCTGTGGCCAGTCATTTAAAACTTCCGAAATTACATAAAACATAGAGAAAAAAAAAGAGATAAGTCATCATATACTAAGAAAATTCTTGGAATTATTGTTGTCAAACGACATTAATTGCTGATTGTAATAGTTGCTATGAATTTCATTATTTAACTTTTTTATGTAATAATAATTTAATTGGTTCAAATATTTTTTTATATTTCAACAAAAAAAATGTATTTATATATTTTGTAATGCAGACTCTTCGTCAGATAAAAAATAATGAGTAAACATTGAACGAATATTATAAGCGTGTAGATTTTTTCGTTTAGTACATTATCCATTAAATATATCGCGCTTGCGTGATCAGGGCTTCATCCGTCGAAATCATGAAATCATGAAGTAGGCAAATTTTTAAAACTTATTTTCATTTTTGAATCAATCGAAAAATTAAATGTGTAGTGATATCTTTATACAATAAACTGATGAACATTTTGACGCCGTACGTTGTGCGCTATTTGCATTGTGAATTTCTCCTTCATCAAATAATAACAACAATTTTAACAAGTGTGGCATTAATTATAATAAGACTTTTACAATAATTAATTGTAACATTTTTCACAATCAATTCCATAAGTAAAACAATATTCAGAGTCCAAAATCGATAAGAGTACAAGAGAATATTTCTCCTCGCGATTCAAAAATAAAATAAACATCGACTGTTTTTAGGCTTTTTCATGTACTCTTTAATAAAACATGAACCCAAAATCGTCTGCAATTTTGCTTACTCGGTCATCGTCTATAATCTATAGCATATATACTCTTTTTTTTATTTGTTCTGCAACACTATGTCAACCATAATATGGAAAAATATTCCTGAAACAAAGGAAAATTTGATTGAAAAATAAGTATTATTTATGATGTGACGTAGATAAATCTCTACAGATAAATCATGTGCACATTTTTTACTAACATAGACGCTGCGTAGGTTGGAGGTTAATTATGGCCGATTTTTACCAATATAAAATAATCTAAACATATAGATTCATAGTAACTCATAACTGAATACTGATTGATCGTAATACACTCAAAAAAAATATAATAACGGATTTGAATTGTTACAACTTTGTACGATTCCACATGTTTTGTCACTAACGACCCGGGTTTTGCCTTTCGGCATCTTCAGGCATTCTATCACACGGGTGCAACAGAACTGACGCACAATAAACAATTAGCATCTTCCATATACCAACGTTATTAATTACAGGAAAACACACACCCTAAGGCAAGCAATAAATGGCAGCTAAAACAAATTTAACAATATTAATCTTATAATAATTAACGCAACTCCCTGTGATAATTTTCATTAATTATCTTATTAATGAGTCATTCTTGAAAGGGTTTTACATCAAATAACAATTCACTAACATTAACAGAAAAATGGTTTTTTTTTATAGAAATACTTACTTATTTCAATCTAGCAAGTAACGATCAAACATCTAGTGATGAAATATAATATAAGAGTTTATAATTCAAATTTGATATTGAAATACGATCAACCACCTTCATTCTTTATTTGAAATATCAATCTGATCTAAGTGATTATTTTTTTCTTCTACTTAAGTTATAAATCCCGATTGAGAATTTTTTTAAAGCGTATTTGATTATTAAAAATAGCAGTCTTTTTATCTCTTATAAGAAGGGCTACCTGCATAAGAAGCGAAAAGATTGCTTGAATGAAAACAGTCTCAGTCTTAATCGTTCTGTTATATCCATATTTAGACTGAAAAGAAAGGTAATGCACTGACCATAAATTCATCCTCAGTAAAATTAGTCCTTAAACGCACAAGTGTATGTTAGACGTATCATTTCAAAGTTGTTGAATTTAATATTTTTATTGCAAAAAAAGTATACGATTATGTATTACTTTCAAATTGAATAATAATATTCTTATCACTAATTATATCTTAATGTTAAATCAACGACGTATTTTTTTCATCAAAGAAAATTTATTTTTATCTTAAGATATCGTTATCTCAAGGCAAAGTCTATTAACATGTTAATCTTTGGGATATAAAAAAAACAAACGATTAGAATGAAATTTACTATCACAATATTTTTTCAATACATTGAAGATATAATAGGAAAAAACAAATTATTATATTAACACTTTACGGTCCGTGGACGTCAGATTGGCATCATTTTTGAGACAAGCGTTACGATCCGAGAGCGCAGAATGTAGCGTCTTCGGATACGCGCAGCTATACTACCAAAAATTAATTTGAATTTTAATTATTACTTTCAAAATTAATCGATTGATCGATGAAGAATATACATGAGGTCTAAAATCAAAAAAGGGAAAAACAATTTCGATGTAGTTGTTTAGCAAAAATGTGCGGACCGTTAAGTGTTAAAAATATTGTATGAGATAAGTACTTAAACGAGGTTTTATTCAGTTTTTTTTAAGAATTAAAATACGCAAATTATAATATATAAAATTGTTAATGAATATTTTTTTAATTCATTCATGGTAACGCTTGCTAGTTCTTAATTGTCTGTGATGCGAAAAGCGATATAATATTTATTATTATGATATAATATTACTGATTTTTTGGTTCATTGTTTCGATTCAGATAACTGAATTTTTCGTGGAAAAGTTGTAATTCACATTTGTAAATTAGCAGTTTGTTTCGAGTTACTACAATAACCACCGATAAGCATAAAGGGTTTCAAAATAGTTCATGTTGCTATCGTAACATCATAAGTATCAGATTATGAAAGTTAAAAGCATGTGCAGTCGAACACGGCTAAAAAAATATAATAATGTTAGGTACAATGACAGACAGCTACTAATTCTTATAAACCATCAAATGTTATTTTAACGTGTTATGTTCCACTTCGTCAAAAAAAAATTAATTCATAATTTGATATTTTCCTATTTTATTTTCATACAAAATTTTCGAAAATGCCTTTTCCTAAAGAAGCGCATATTTTTGTTCCATCTACACATGTTTTTATTCAAGAATTACTGTTTTTTTCATTAGTTAAAACCTCTTTTTTAAACGAGTAATGATAAAGCAATACGGTCATTAAACGATTACTGCGTAGCTTCTGGCTTTCGCAACGCTCTGTCTTCTTTATGATGGTGGTATTATGTGGTGGTGGTAATAGATGATGGGGAAAAGTAGATAATTCATCTAATGATTAATCTATAACCTCACACGCAAAACGGGATTAAATAATCAAGTAATGAAACTATCCGCATTTGTTAATTAATTAATTATATAAGCTCCGCATCCGAAACCACCACCGGCATAAACCACTTGTTGCCTAAAGTTGACATAATGATGCAACCCTCACATTACATTTTGTTTCAAAGAGCTTTCAAATTATTTGAAATTAAAAATACTTACATGCAAGCAGAAACCGCTGTTATGTAATTTTTATAATGTAATGAGTATACAACGGCGTTATATTATATTTATTTTAGTGTCTTTCTTTTAAGGATTCATAGGTTATTTTTTTTCAATTTCTTGTTCATTATATCAAACAGCTTGAATAATATAAACCGCTTATTCTTGACGAAAATGTCAAAAAACATCTATTTGCCAATGTATATATTTTTTTCATAATTAATATCTGACACAACGCTCAATAAAAGATTATCGAATGGTATTGTCCAGGATGATTTTTGCTTCATATTTTAATTTAATTCAACCAGAATTTCCCTGATAATTTTTGGCGACCTAAATAAAAACTAATCGTATTTCGTAGTGAGCTATGTATATACATAATTTTCAAGCCAAAAATATAAATTTAATGCGATACAAAGTGTATAAATTTAATGCAATACAAAGTGTATTTTGTTTTGTTTTATTTATCCTCAAAAAGAAACAAAATTTGTATTATTCAACTCATACCAAAAATCATGAGAAAACATAGTAGGGAGATCTTTTATAAGGGTAGATATTGCACGCACAGAATCATAAAACACCGTTTCACCTGTTCTAGTTGACACAATTAATTACGTAAACCGGCAATGTTTACCGTTTACCACGCAAAACAGAGGTGCTCTAGGCGGATAACTGTCTGCCAAACATATGGCGCTATCCGGAGCCGGATAATATCCAATGAATTGTAACAAATGCCCTAATTAATATCTTGCTGCGGCCAATTAGTTGCTTCACTCGGAAGCGCCACGCTCAATTAGATAGTAAGGTTGGATTTGCACGCACCACCGTTTGCCAATCTTTCTACAACGTATATATGCATAAAAAAAGCTCAAATGAACATGTTGGTTATGCGAAAAATCGGATATAGAACGCAATTAAGAGAAATTAGTTTTGAATGATTGATACATGAAACCGAACATAAAAAAAGTATTCCAAGCTATGGGGACTGCTTACTTTCAATGTGAATCATATATACTCTTTTGTTGCCATAATTCAATATATCTGATTTTACTATTCTAGTGAAATTTTCAACATTAAAAAGATTTTCGTAATATATGCAATAGTCTGTGGAGCATTGTTTCAGAGTAACAGTCTGCTTTATAGTATGGAAAAATATTGTAACATAATAAAGTATATAAAATTTTGAAATTGAGATATTTCTTGCATTGTTTCCCCAAAAACTCGGCAACTAGAAGAATCAAGGATCTTTTGCACCTATTTATTTCAACAAATATTTTTGAACATTTTTCCGAAGTCAAGATTGCCCATAGATTATCTTTTTAGTAACAATATCCACAGATAAAAATTCTAGTACTTTGTATTGAATGTGTATTAGCGAGTGCAATCTTTCATAGGTTCTTTTTCTATTGTTACCATTTCTTAAAAAAATATGTTGAGAAATCGAATAAAAACTACTAGTAGAAATAAATTCCTACTAGACATAGTTCAGCAAACGTTCAAACCTCTTTTTTCAATGACGAAAATAAAATGCGTCCTAGCGAAGGCCGTAGTTAGAAAACGCGCTAATCGAAATGATAACCTATTAAAAAATTGTTTGTCCTACTGTATTCAAATGTTGAGAAGCTTGCTATTTAGAAATTTTCACGAATACTTATATATTGAGAGACAAACAACTCGTATCATTTTGCAGGCTGTTCCACAAAATTAACTGGAAGTTTTCCTACCAAATGTACTGTTTTATGGATTTATTTTATGAGAACTGTCTCGAATCATGAGACAATTAATTGAATTTTAAAATTTGCCGATATTGAATGTAAAGCTTCTGTTTCCAACATATTTCATAAATAAATTTATTCCTATTTTGAATGAATACAAAAATTGTGGAACTGTACAGATACTGTACAGATTGAAACGATTATATTTGATATTGAAAAGCCACCGAGCATTCTCATTTGATTTCCTAATAACTGTTCAATTAAAATTCATATAATGGCATTAAAATATGATTATCTTATAGCTAAATAATTTGTCTATATTCTTGTCGAATCTCAAACTTATGAAGATTTATTGATTTGGCACTTTTATTGTAAAGTTATGATGTTACACTATAATGATACAAAACTGAAGATTGATTTTCAATGATCAATGATGAACTTTCAAATATTTTTTAACTCTAATATAATGCATTTGCATGGCTAAAACTATGTTTATTTTTTGATGAGAACTACTCCTAAGTCTCTCGTTCAATTTATGCGGCAGTTTTAAGTTACATGTAGTGCTCGAGAAATGTACTCAACAAATGCTTAATATGGTATGTATACGAAATTGTAAGAAAAACGGTGATGATTGGAGATTTATATTATGAAAATTTTCCCCTTATTATAGGCGCCAGAATATTTTCCTAACTTTTTAACATTCCAAAGTACCACTATTCAATATATTCTTAAAAAAATATTACCCCGCTATTAAAATTAATTACCTATTAAATCCGGAACGCCTTTTTAAAACGAGTTTAGACTTCCGGGTCTCTTGTTACTCGGTTTTAAAGCAGGTTTTTAGGGAAAATCCGGTGATTTACGACACTTTTTATTGCCCTCAGTGGAATAGTCCCAGCCGCGAATTTTCATTTAGGGGAATTCTGAAATGGGACTTTTTGATAAGAAGATACCATAAAATTATCTATCCTCTTTCCATGATATCCAATACGTCAAAAATTTTAGACAAGTTAAAAGTAATTTTTTTCATAATAAAATATCCAATTTGGTGCCATTTAAAATTTTTTTTAAAATAAAACACTACTTTTCTTCACGTTATAGAAAATAAATACGCACTACTAAAACATAATGCTCACAAAGTTACCACCAAATCTTTCAAAAATATAATATAATTAACAGAGTTATTCACACGATTTTTCATGGCCAATGATACACAATCATTTTACGGCCAATAGTTTTTAGATAGATTGAAAATAATTTTACGATGAAATAAAATTGAAATTATTTACTCTTTGCATACTAGAAATGTCTTGAAAGTAAATAAATGTTGTATTAAAATATGCATTACATACAATTTTTTTGTATAACGTAGAAGTGCTTTGACTATGTTATGAGATAATTTATTTTTGATCGTCTAGAAACTTCGATTATATTTACATAAAATAATGACCGATTTGTGGTTATGTAACTTAAGTCTCAAGCAATGGATATCCGCGACTTTTTATAACGTCTCACTTACCATGCTCGATCATCACTATAAGACATGATGAGTCTAGTAAGGTTAGATGTAAAATGTTTCTTAAATATACCTCTTATTACTTGTAAATCATAAAATGTGGTGTGATGTTTTATAAGCACTCCTGGTCACGATATCGTAGTCATGCCTATTATAGCTTATATGTTCCGTCATTTTGTATGTTTAGTTTTTATGATGCAAAGGCTTAATAGGTTCCTGAATTATTAAAAAATTAGCGATGTATTTTCTTTTGACGGCAAATCTTTTTTGAGTTTTGACGTTGAAAAACGTTTCTCTAGAATCGTTATTACATTTTTATCTTAACATGTATTTGTCAACCAAAGCTATCAGTTGCAAATATTCATCAAAATATTTGATACGGGTTTCATAAAAAAATTGGGATATGTTTTTTTTTTGGGTGTACTTTCAAGTCAAATGATGATATAAACATATGATCTAAAAGATTTTGTTCCTTAACCTTTTGCGCTCAAGCATTTTTTTTTATTAATAATCGTATTCACGGTGGTATAAATACATAAGTAGCAGTAAAAATGAATCAATGCATGTCTACGCGTTGTACATTTATTCTCCGCAACTATAGGAGAACTATTATAACAGACGGAACAATTGTGCATACAGACGGCCTGTGGCAGCGTTACAAATTTCAATAAATTAAAATGATAAAATGAAAAAATTAAATGGCAACGGCAACTAAATCTTCATTCGAATATCCAATCTATTTAAACTGACAGTAGAACACTGACAAACTTCACTTGGTATCCGAGTGTAAAGGGTTATAAAGAAAATGAGCATGTATAACGTTATCTTTCTCAAGAGAGTTGTTGATTTTTAGCAGATATTTACCGTAACACTAAAAACTGATCATTATCTAAATATTTCGATTTTTAGGTCATCAGATCAATTCTAGGAAATATAGCATCAAATATACCCATATTACATGGATATTAAAAAAAACGATTTTGATCTTATCTATCCTGAATCAAGACACACAAGTTAGAGCACAAACGTTGATAATAATCATGTTTTTCCATTGGCACGGGTGCTTCAATGGTGGCAAAACGAAAAATGTTGAGGGAAAGATTTAAAGCTCTGAATTAAATAATAGGTGCGCCACGTTGGTATGCTTTATAAGAGGATTAATTCAAACAGGTTTCGTGAATAATAAATAAATTCAACGAGTTTTGCCAGTTTTCTCTTCTTTATTGGGTTAAACTTGTTTTTCGACAAATTGTTTTAAGAATCACACAAAACACAGAAAGTTTTCTTTCCCTCTTTGAATCTCAGAATCCCATGAAAGCATTCATGATCAGACAAAACCGTGAGGACTTGACGATAAGAACAAACTTTTTATCTACGACGAATTAAATATCCCGCATATTCCGTATTCCTCTTTTTTTATTTTCATCATATTGTTTACACATGCCTTGAAATATTATCTCAGAATGTATGATATTTACAACATTTGCATTTTTTTTCTCGATCGAATCGGTAGACACCTACACTCCCCAAAAAAATATTCTGAATAGAAATTTCACTAAAACTAAAATTTGAGAACACAATCCAAAAACAATTGATAAAAGTACTATGCTTTAACGTTTTGGAATGATAGACATACGTACAATAAATACCACAGCAACGCAAATATACGTCCATTATAAAATACATAATATTTTCTTACAAAATCCTAATGGCGTTAATGACAGGACGCCAAAACCATATGTTCTTTACAATGAACGAATGTAATCTATATCCTTTTTAAGGATATGAGGGGATAAATAAAAGCTGTTTTTTTGCTATATATATAAATATTAGTCGACTTCAATTTTGTTTGTTTTGTTGTTGTTTTACCGCGTTAATGAAAAATTCATTTCGAGATTAAGTCATCGTTCTTTTTTTGTTACTGAATATGTCCATTATTTTTTTATTATTTACCACAAAGTAACGTATTTGTTAATTTACGATTAAATCTAAAATGTCAAAATTTTCATGATTTGTTTGATTTACATGTATTTATTATAAAAATAAAAAACATGTTCTTGAAAATAATAAACATATATTTTGTAAATTCTTTCTAACAAAATACGGTGAAATAAACCAAAAAAATCATTCACTGGATCAAGTCGATAAATTGTATAATATATAGTTTGACATTTATTACAAAATTTATTTCTCTCACGAAATGTTGTATTATTACCAAATTTAAGAACTAATAAAAAAATTTCAGTACCAATGATTATTAATATTATTTTTTAATGTTACAGCTATTTTTATGAAACAAGCTTTTTTTATCGCTGTATGTCTAAGTCAGTTAGTACCTATTAAGCTCTTGAACAAATTTATTTGTTTTTCAATTGTACTCAGGCCGCCGAGGCTAATTTTTTCAGTACATAATATGACCTTTTGAAAATCTGGATAAACATTGTATTATTTAGCCTTGCTAAGCAAGCCATATTTTGGTCGGTAGGCCACAGTTAATTTCATTTTACTCAACAAAGTGTAGGTCATGCGTTGCTCGCCTAAATAGATAGCCCCATTTAAACAAAATACTTTTACACGATAAGATTTTCTGTAATAAATCTGTCATTTTGCTAGTAATTGCTTTTTTTGTTTTCGAATATGAGTTTGCTTTCATTGTATTTGATTCGAGTGCTTAAATGAATACCTTTTTCTAATTCTGATTACTTGTTTACCTATCTTTGTACTCATTTTATAAAATCCATATAGCGGGGCGTACACAAGTTATTAACTAGCTTTTAATCCAACAGCTCAAAATCAGTTTTTCTGTTTAAATAATTGATTTAAGACTTTCTTCGGGGAGCTACTTAACATTCAAAAGTTCGTTTAGAGATAATCGGTGTTGAACATTTCTTGCGTCGTATTGGTGTTTTTATGCTAGTAGAAAATTTTGACGCTTAAGTGGACACCATGACACGAGTTGTTTTTCTATATGCCTGAATTAAAATGCATAAAAATTAATAAATTGAGTTTTTTCTAAATAAAAATTGGATTGAATAGTGGTTGAACTGTGTAAACATAATAATGCTAAATGAAAAATATTTTTTTAGTCGACTGTATATATTTAAATTATTATAAAATAAACAATGCTCATTAATTTTCTAGTAGATTTACAAGCCATTCAGCACACTCTGAACTAAGAAAGCGTGCCAGAGACAGTAAGTATGTGCTTTATTTGTTGGTTTTATTGGTGATAAACATTACTAAGTGAAAATGATTTATGGTATAAATTCATCGCTACATTGTTAATAAAAAAAGTCGAATGAAATTTTTATATATAACCTTCAAAGGCAAAGAAAGATTGTAGCTAGTATCTCAGAATTACAGTTTTTGTGTCTTGAATACTAAATAAGGACTTCTTTTTTTGAGATTTCAGATTATTCAAAAATAACGGCGATAACGCTGATATCCAATTTGTATTGTATAAACAGCCATGCAAACCTCGAGCAAATTGCTTTTTTAGAACTAATATTTTATTTTAAATGTTGATGTAGCTTGTCAATTGATACAATATCTTTCTAAAGAAAAATATCTTTAAAAAAAATTTTAACAGCAACACGATTTTTGTTTTTTTTTTGAAAAAGCTCATTAAAGCGAGGTTGAATCATCAATAAAATGGTCACCAGATGGAATAACAATACGTAAGATTTCTCAATATTAACTAGTATTGTAAAAGCTCTCTTTATAGTAGCGAGTACTTTCAACATTGCAGTGTACTAGATTTGCAGATATCGATAAAATTAAATTAAGTAATAAATAAATTTGCACCACGGTTCAATATTTTCTCTGGTAACAAACGAATCGTCCTTTTCTCATGCCAATATTAAATAAATGAAGTTTATTACGTTCTATTATATTTTTGTATATATTTTTAAACATTTATAAAAAAAGTAATAAGTGAGATGATTCTTTTATCTTACGCACAGTAAATAAAACGATTTTAATATTTTTTTGCGTACTATTTTTTTGTAACTATATTTATAACATTTAGATGTCGCAAACTCTGTTTTATCTTTAATAATTTCCGTCAGTTTTTAGATAACGTTAAATCTTCAACACAGTAAACTATTTGTATCCAATAAATTGAATAAAAAAATGTTCATAAAAATAATTCAAAGATAACGTCCGTAAGATATGATAGCGGCAACAACTTCAAAAAAACCGAAGAAAAAAATGTTTAATGAATTTAATAAAAAAAGTTATCATTTTAATAATATGTATTTATAAAAAAAATATTTTTTAATGAATGTGCTTTTTATGATATTTTATTTTTTATTTCAGTACTAAAGTGGCCTAGTTTGCTGTTTCTTATGTAGAGAGTAAAGACTACTTTTGAATATTGTAATAGAAGTTATTCTACGAGAAGTGCTTGTTACTCGGTCGCTCAACTTTTATGTTTCAGATATAACAAGAATATGGCTTGTGAAAAAGAGCGGTAAGATAATCGTATACTCTAATGCTCATTTCAACACTCGCATCGTTTAACTTAAATCCATTTTTCAACTGAAAAACTGAGTGATAAATCTGTTGATTGAATTGGCATTCACTTGGTAGAACTCTATAAACTCAAACTCAGCGCCTAAGTGTTTGCATCTTTGTAATAAAGGTCGCAAGATGACGGCTTTAGAACAGCTGCAAATCAACCGATATCAACTATCACAAAAGATTCTTAACGAACAAACTAATATATTTCGATCACCATTGCTTAACCCTCTGCGAGGTGCTTCTTTGTTTCCGTAATAGACCATTTCTGTGCCATATGTATACTTATTGATATAGCCACGTTTTTAGTTTCATATATTTCTTTTAGTTTTATTGCGAGCAAGAAACAAGCTAGGTCGTTAAAACAGGAGAAAAGATGTATTGTTTACTTTTTCTACACAGCTAAATATAGAATATAGCAAATGTTCGTTTAAGCATAGTTCTGACGATGGCGTGAGCCGAAATAGCTATCAACTATATTTTTAAAAAATAATTTTGTAGTACTAAAATACATTGCTATTTGTTTCACCGTGTGACAAATCTGTCGCTATTGGGATATAAATCCGCGAACACCACGACCAAAAACAATAAAATTTCGACCACTCGACTGGCATAAAGCTTATTAGTCTAAATAAGATTTTCTTGACTTGATCATAATTTAACACATTCAATCTTTATAGCGGGGATTGCTAGGGTTTTTAACAAGCTCCTGGTTCATTATATATGCCATCGTTCAAAAGAGAGAGAGGCGGAGTCATTGTATATTACTTGGATTTTGTAATTTGGTTGTCCAAACTTTTTGAGTATGTATGCTCTAAATAATGTGAAGAATTTTTTAAAAACAAAAAAATAAATGGAGATGAAAATTTATTCGTAAAAAATCAATTACTCAAAAGTGAAACGAGATTTTTAAAGCCATTTTGAAAAGGGGCTAAAGTTTTATCATGTCGATGTCAAATACAGAAGTTTCTTATCGAGGGCGACAAAATGTAGTAACTCCAGAGCAGAGTGTTCAAAAATGCACCGGAAGCTAGTAACCAAATTCGATTACATCAACTCTCAGCGGGACAATTCCATTGGCGCTGGGAAAAGTTTTTGAATTCGCGAAAATAAATACGCAGTCATTTGGGTCTGTAAAGTAACAACCTGTGAAAATGGAAAAAAAACTTTTATAGTACATTGCGCAAATATTCCTTCAATAAATTTGACCGAAAATGTTTCTTTTTTTTCAGAAAACACGTTAATTATCGTAAAACTCACATATGCATTGTAAAGCTCTACGTATATTTACATGATTTTCAATGCTTGCTGAATATGAGTAAGATAAGTCAGTTTTTACTCTAGAGTTAAATGAAATTAATAACATTCTTTCAAAACAAATTTAATTTAAACGTCACCGATTATTTTAAATTGATTAAAATAAAATCTTTGATGACTTTATGATCTTAAATGATAAACTACTAGAAAAATGAAAATTTAAAAAAAAAAAATTATAAATAGAAGAAAAAACTTTTCTCGAATACATAATTCGTAGCACAGTTTAAATATGAATAAATACTTCATTTACAATTTTTCAACACATTTAAGTACTCTATAAAACTTTTATTTAATTCGGTTGAATAAAACCTCTTTTTTAAGGATATAATCTTTAGTGACAAGTCAAGGGATTGGTTTTTTGGTGTTTAAGAATATTATGAATGAAGGATGTGGCAAAGTTTCTCCAATTATTTTTGTCTTCATTTTGTACTCTGTTTACATAACAAAACGGTTTACTTACAGCACAACGAAAGGACGTTTATGTAACGAATATATTTGGTTCTTTATGCTAGACTTATTACCAAATAATATTTTAATTTTTATTCATATTTTTTATTCATACTAAGCGGCAAATGATGGAATAAGTTTAAGACGTGAATAGATAAAACTTACATTTTTGTTTGCGCCGTTTTGAATGTTATTTTCTCATTTATTTTAAAGTATGGTGTCATTTTAAAGTCTTCCCATAAACTGAAAATTTCAGCGAAACGAAGGTTTCTTTTCACTGTTAAGAATACTAGGATAAGATATATGTTTTTGCTATAGTGTGTTTATAATAGCAAAGTAGTCTTCTGTGTGATCTTTATCATTATGAAAAGCAAAAAACTGAATATCGAATTTTCGAACAAGTCACAATGAAATTAATGGGTATATGCATGCATCAAAATACTACATCATTGTGATAACCTCATGAAAATCCGCTTCTGACTAAAACAACATTAATCAAAACTTTGATTCATGATAAAATTTCACAGCTCCAATAAAAAAATGCTTGAATTTCCTGTTTTTTTTAATTTGCGTCTAAAAAGTAGCTTTTAAATAAATAATCGTCCACTATGTACCAATCATTATTTTTTTCAATACAGAATTTTGTATTCGCCTCGAATTAAAAAGAATCTACACCGGTAACGATTAATTCAGTGAAAATTTGAGTGGGAGCTGAATTATGTATGTTTTCTTGTACTCTCAACCATGAATAAATAATTGAGCATAATGATCATTTCGCATGTTAGGAGTTTTAGCGCATGAGGAAACGATTGTCGAATCAATTACAGTAAAACGATATTTTATATAAAGAGACGTACTGCAAACTTCTGTTAAAAATTCATTGAAAAGGCATCCGTTTTTTAATGATGATGGGTTTTCTTAGGTCAAAAATCTTCGTAAAATATTTGAAATACGTGATAATGGTTGGAACATTAAGGTCGTAAATAAAACTGCTTTTCGTTTATCGACTTTCTTTTTATAATAATGAACAAAGCAATCAAGCGTCTTAATGTTCAATATTTTACTTAGCTCATTAATCTTTGTGTAATATAAGTAAGATATCAACCATATTTGTATGTTATTACTGACTTGAACAATGAGTCCCGCTGCAATAAAATTATTCTTTTTATGATGACTGCCGTCAAACTTACAACCACTTTTATGTCATTCTTAGTTAGTATTTTCATAGTACTACTACTTTTTGAATGCACTTTGTCGTACGACTGTCTATTGAATAAACACAAGATTATTTCTGTCCTTATAACTTGAAATATTATTTCAATTGATCAAATATTAATACAGAGTGAAATCACAATTAATCGTCTTTGATGATACCATCTACAATATATGTTATATGAAGAATGGAATGCGTGTAAATTGTTCAAATTCAATTGCGACATATTTTTCAGTCATGTTAGTTTAACTTTAACTTTACGTCTTCAATGTTAGTCAAATAACATTTGATATCTATAACATATCTAAAGTCATACATTTTTGCTGAAATCACATAGATGTAGCTCGTCCCTTGGAATGTTTTATTTGATTTTATTTTATTAAAATCACATATATAGAGTGCTGGAATCAAAATTTTTAAACGTGGAATAAAATAGACTGCAAAGATAACGGACGGAAAATTTTCGAATTTATTTTTTATTATGAAAATAGTTTTTTTTTTATATATTTTACATAATTGATTTAATAATCAAAAGTTATGACTAAATTTCGTCTTCCACCAAAGTTCTCAATTATAGAAATAATTTTATATAATAAAAACGCATTTTGTACTACTTATTTCTACAATATATTTAATGATCAGGACCGGTTTCGGTTATCAATAGATAATGCTCGCAATAAATGAAACCGGTCTTGATCATAAAATATATTGTAGAAATAAGCACTATGAAATGTGTTTTTATTATTTAAAGTATCATGAATTTTAATCAAGAAGTGATAGTTAACACCTTTAAAGTGATTATAGAAATAAAGTGATTCTTACAAGTATGTAAAAAAATGCTAAAATACTACTTTTATTTTTTTTCATTATAAAAATTCAAACGATTAAAAAACTATAATTATAATTATAGTTTTTATCTGTAGCGTTAGTATGATTTTCTTCAACTGTTTTCCAAATAAGTCTTTGTTAAGAAATTCTATTATGTAACAGAAAAACAATAAATTTTAAAAATTTTACCTTCAATTTTTTCAATTAAAATAGATTTTTTTCGCATTAGCAAATAATTTACTGAATATTCATTGTCGACTTATACCAATAAAGAAAAAGTTTTACCTTTTACTGTTTATCATAATCATTTACAAAAAGGAACATATTTCCTTCTTGCTTAATAATACTTTACTATTATAATTTTATATGAGAAACATTCTTGTAGGCGTAATCAAAAGCTGTGAAAAGAAACAAACCCTATTTCAGCGCGGCTACAAAAAATCTCACATAATACTGACTTACATAATACCATACATAATATTCTTCTTCGTCGGATGAACACAATGAAAAATCTTTTGCATACACTTATTTAAAGTATCATTATATCTGACTCCCGAGTCCTGACTTTTGCCAGGAATGTAAAAATTCATGAGTTTTTCGCACGCAAGCCAACCGGCAGAGGCTCCGTCGAATTTGCGGCACAAAAAAGCTCTTGCCTTGCCTCGGCTCTCATTTGCATGCAGCGAAAGCTCGCAGCCAACCAAGTGGGGAATACTTGACAGTGCTATTGCAGCTCAGGTCAGAATTACACTAGGTAGTACGCTGTTTTTTTATTCTGTAGACAACCACTTGCCAAACTTGTTTCGTTGATGGAAAAAAAATGCTTCAAAGTTTTAATTGAATGTGGCTTTTATTTAAAACAATAAATGCTCATGTTTTTCATATAAAAGATAAATAAAATATGATATAACGACCGATCAAAGCCACAATGTTCATTATTACCATAAAACCGTGTTAACATTATTTATTATATAAATACAATGCATTGCTACAAAGTAAGTGAAAATAAAAAGCTTGATAAATAATTAATACAAAGATATATAATTTATGATTTTAATTATAATTAATAATTTTGTTTTAGCTGCCACTTACTGCTTGCATTTGGGTGTATTTTCCTGTAATTAATAACTTTAGTATATAGATGATGCTAACTGTTTATCCGCATAGAATGCCTGAAGATGCCAAAAGGCAAAACCCGGGTCGTTAGTGTCAAAACATGTTGAATCGTACAAAGTTGTAACAATTTCAATTTGACAAAGATATATATTCTAAAGCAATATTAATTGTGTCTATTTGACTATTTAAGTTAAACTTATGTAATGTGATTAAAATATATTACACTCATATTTATTTTTGGAAGTTCAGAAAAAATCAATTATATGTCATTTTTTTATTTTTTATGGCATTAATTTAGAATTATGTGTAAATATATAGTTACTAAAAATTTTCTTGCTTATTTTTTTACTTGGTATCATTTTTTGTCGGCTACCTTGCTTCGTTGTAAAAAACCAGATATTTTATTTCGATTTACGTATTTAGTAATCTATACACATCTTATCGATTATTTCTTAATATTCTGAAGTGTCTTAGGGTATGTATTAATTAAAATAACATGAATTCATTCATTTTAGTACTTATTATTTGTTACTAGCATAAAAATCAAAAAATAGAATACTTTGCTTTGTTGTTTGCTAATATTGTTTGGTTGAAATACAAATTAATAAATAATATTCACATCGTTGAAATTGTTAAAAAAATAGCAGAGTTGCTTTGACGTGTAAAGTGATAATACGAAAAATACTAACACCATCGTCTGTACCTTAGTTTGAAACGGTTTGAATTTTTTCACAAAGCCGACGAACAATAGACGGAAGTATTACGCAAGATTCTGCTTTGTATAAGTGTTTCTACCAGTGACATTTTAACTAACCTGTCACCATTGTGGTATGGAACAGTCTTCTTGGAATTATTTACATTGAATACTAAATCATTTATTTAATTCTTTTGAAAGTGCATTGTCATATGCCTTGCCTAATAGGGTGAAAAAATCAAGCGTAATTTTTGTTCTCAATGATTTATTTTTAACAACATATAATTGTTATTCACCGTTAAGAAATCTATATATAATATATAAAAATGAATGTCTATCTGTCTGTCTTTTATATACTCCTACACCATTAATCCAATTGCGATAAAACTTTGTCGAATTATTGCTTAGACTACCGCGCAAAAGAATGGATACTCAGAATTTGATTTGATTACAAAAATGAATTGAATATTTACGAAAAACATATTTTCATACAACACTATTGTAATACAGAATGGCCATTTATGACGCATTGTACCCATAGCAACGCCGAAAACAAGAACGACGCAAATCTGTCACATTCACTCACCTGTAGGTACTTACGTAAGGTACTGAATATTTTGGAACAATGTTCGATTTTCGATACAAGTATTTCAATGTTCTATTTTTTACCGACTTTTTTGTTTTGGTTTTATGTCGCATGATAGAACGAATTGAAATAAATATTAGGTATAAATCGTGTGTGATATAGAAAGAATTTATTCAATATATCAATTTTTTTTTTCAAAACGTAACATTCACTGTGGAAAATGGTCATACTCCCGACCACATTTACAGGAAGTCCACGACACATGCATGAATACGCACAAGATGCAATGACGTATGTTCGGAAATATGGCCGTCCAGATTTTTTTATTACATTTACCTGTAATCCGATGTGGGAAGATATAACAGAATTTTTTTTACCCGGATAATCATCATCAGATCGTCATGATATTTGCGCACAAGTGTTCAAACAAAAACTCAAATCTTTAATGGATTTCATTGTCAAGCGTCATGTTTTTGGAGAGACACGCTGTTGGATGTATTCAATTTAATAGCAAAAAAGAGGATTACCACACGATCACGAAAAAACATTGTACTAGCAATCGCATCACCTAGAATTGCAGTAACTCTTTTGGATGGTGACTGAACAGCAAATAATTGAGACACCAACATGCAATATCAACAAAAATTCTAAAACGGGCAAACCACTCACATCGTGTAAAATCATTGTATGGGACGAATGTACTATGACAAACAAACAATCATTGGGAGCACTTTATCGCACACTAAAAGATTTAAGAGGAAATGAACAGCTTTTCGGTGGCGCACTCATTTTATTGTCTGTTGATTTTCGACAAACTTAATGCATGTCTCAAATCATGCGTTTTATGGCGATACGTACATAGATTCACTTTGAAGACCAATATGCGTGTACAACTACAACATGATGCATCCGTTGAACGTTTCGCAAAATAATTGTTGGATATAAGAAATGGGAAAACGGCAACAGAGGAATCCACACAATGTATCACATTGCCTGCGAATTTCTGTAAAACAAGCGCAACCATAGACGAATTGATTCACAAAGTTTTTTCCAAATATAGCACACTATCATTAAAATCTTCGGTGGCTCAGTGCACGTGCTATATTAGCAGCCAAAAACAAGGATGTCAATGTAATCAATTTCAGCATACTAAATGAAATACCTGGAGAAGCGACAACGTATAAGTCAATCGATACTATAACGAATCAAGACGGAGTCGTCAATTATCCAACAGAATTCTTGAATTTACTTTATTTGCCAGGCATGTCGCCGCGTGTTTTAACACTGAAAATTGACGTGCCTATCAATCTTCGAAACATAAATCCACCACGATTTTGTAACGGTACCAGGCTTTCAGGGATAAAAATGATGAACAATATTATTGAAGCTACAATTTTAAATGGAAAATTCAAAGGAGAAGATGTAATGTTACCACGCATCCCAATGATTCCGACAGATGTGCCATTTCAATTTAAGCGTCTGCAGTTTCCAGTGCGAGTCGCCTTTGCAATGACCATCATTAAGGCACAAGGACAGTTGTTACAAGTGTGTGGACTAAATTTAGAAAATCCATGATTCTCACATGGACAACTATATGTGGCCTGCTCACGCGTTGTAAAACCTTCTGATTTATTTGTGTACGCACCAGATAGAAAAACAAAAAACATTGTGTATCCAAAAGCACTCCAATAAATAAAAACACATACGACCGCCACTGTCAAATTTAGGTAAGAAAAACATAGCCTAAGCTTATCGCTTCTAATTGGCTCCGGCCTCGCCTCAAGTCCGACTTATCCAATCGGAAGGCGAGAGGCTCCCGACGTGACGCTTCCATAAACTCGCGGTTTCTTTTTTTTGAGTGGCATTGCAACGCATGCCGGGCAAGTTATCTATATAAAGAAATATTTCATCAACTAAAAATTTTCAAGAAAGAACTCCATTATATATTGTTGCTTTAAAATTAATAAATATATAATTTATTTTATTATGCATAAAAGAATATTATTTTCTCATAGATAAATTAAAGTAGCATATATAAAAATATTCCATATAACAAGTAATTAAGTAAATAAGTTTGGTATACTATTCCTCGCTAAAGATTTATGATTTCTTTCGTAAGATTATTGCGTAGAGACAAATCGTATTATGCTAGTCTGAGTATTTGGATATGTAAGTTATCAAGAGAAAATAGCGGATGGATAAATCGCTTCAAATTCAAAAAATTCCATACTGTTTTTTTTCAGATAATTACATATATTATAAGAAACAAAAAAAAATATTATTCTTCACTAGAAAATATTGAAATGTTCTTTTTTTATATTTCGAGTGGAATTTTTTTTACTTATTTCTTTGTGAAAACTGGCAGGTTTTTTGTTTAGAAATGCTTGTTGATAGATTTGTACGTAGTATATAAAGCTACACATTAATTATGTTATCGTTAAAATTGAAAGCACTATCCATTTGCGAATGATTACTTAACTTAGATTACATTCATCATTTTATTTGCTAAGCCCGTTTAAGCTCGGTCAAAGCTTTTGGTATTGCTTTCAATGTTCTTTAGTTAATTTAAGTCTGTGGTAATCGGACATATCATCGAATATTTTTTGAACTATTGTATTTTGATTATTCAAATCAAAATACAATAGTTCGTTCTAATTGTATTAATAATTCAGCGACCTCGCAATCAAATCAATCATGTAAATCATCGACATATAAGCAAAAATTTATTGAAAAAGCGAATCCATGCAAAGTGACTTCTGTACTAAACGAAGAATATGTATACAACCTGCATAAAAGCTCTTTCGTTTTTTTCTATAAAAATAATGTCTTAGAAATACAGTCTTTAAACAGGCACACGATACTTGGAATTGTTTTATGCTTTAAAAAGAATTAAAACTGTAGAAAAATATATCCCTCGTGCATTTTATTATCTTCAGTTTTTAATTATTCTTGAAGATAATAATTTGCAAATTGCTGCAGTTTTTCAACCGAGATGCAATGTTGAAATGATAATAGCGTAGCGGAAGTGGTTTTAATTCTCTTTAAAAACATGCGACTTTAATTAATTTTAAGTCATGTCTTCGGGCAATTTTTTTGACAGATATTAATTTATTAGTAAGTATTATAAATGTGAGGTTCAACAACGTAGAATATCTAGTTCGTTTCTAGCATTTTTTATTCAAAATGTGTCTTCGAATTATATATTACAACATGAATGTTTTGTGACACGAAGATTTTTATAAAATATATTTTTTAAATCATTTAACATCATGACATGCTTTTTTTTACTTTTTAGAATGCTTCTAGCTTATATATATATAATCACTTTTCATTGGTTTTACAGTACTCGAATACCATCGACTATTTTAAAATAGAAAAAATGAACAATTAGTAAAGATCTTAACTAAGTGCGTTTTAATATAAAAAAAAATATGTTAGTCAAAACTCACTCACGTTTATATCAATGGATGATTGTTGATGATACTAACGCTTGAAGATTGAAAGTGAAAACTTGAATTGCGATTTTAAATCGTGTAACAAAATATACTTCTAAATTCAGTTTTAATTCAGTGAAAAGAAACATTTACAGAGGGATTCCATTGTAAACAATTCCAGGAATATTTTATTGACTCTCCTACCCTATTTGTTAAAAGTTTCTACGAGATTAATTAGTTTTCAAATAAGCTTCATCTGACAACAGCCGTTAAACAGATATTTAAAACACTCTTTCGACCAGTATTGATGTCTATCTATCTTAAATTCGTACTTTGTTATATTGTCTTTAAAAAAGCATTTTTCATCAAAAGTTCTTTTTGTATTAAACGTATATATTTTTTAGTCGATATTTTTAACAGTTGGATAACAAAATAAGACCAAAGAATTAAACGATGCATATCCCTTCAGTATATTTTTATGTATAGTGATTAAAACAATGTGTGCTTTTATTTATGTTCATATATGATCTTAAGTTTTTGTTTGGTGAAATTCAAAAGGATAAATTAATTAAATGTCTTATAACTATGAAATTCAAAAAACATTCCTTAATATTCTTTGACTTTAGTTTCACGTTATGAGATTTTGATAAGCACTGTATGATGATTACGATAATGGGTCATAGTTATTTAATCATTTTTTTTTTGAATAATTTTTATTTTCCATTACTTATTTTCTTGTTTTTATTTTATAATAAAGAATTCTAATGCTGAAGCTATACAATACTTTGAAGCATTCGTCATATTTAGATACGGTAACCTGGGCTGGATAATTCGAAAAAACACTTTCATAATATGGTGAAAATAGCGCACTATTTAGTTCTGCAAGAATTTTGTTAGATTGCTGATTTCAGAAGTAATGTCATTATCAGAGTCAACGAAGCATTTTTTTATCGTTTTTATAATATAATTCTATCTTGTAAATGCCAATTCAATCAGCACTTCCACATTACGATTATTTTATAGGTTTTCAAATTTATATTCACATGCATCGATGACTTTGATGTTAAAACTCCATGCTACCAATTCTATCATAAAAATGTGGCAAAGAGCAAGAACTGAATATTACATATTTCTTAGCTTAATCTTTCTATCTTTTACATATCCAGAAAGGAAGCATCGGTAAACTGAACACAAACTTGTTTTTACAGTAAAAGAAATATGTAGAGATGTTATAATAGTGCTAAGTAATATATGGACATAGGCATCAGGAATGATTATGCTTAATATTAATAGAGCTTTCGAGTCGAACAGCGATTTTTCATGGATACATTGTAGCAATATTATTTCAGTAAACTGTTCCGCACATATTGTGTCGAATATTACAAATAAAGCAATAACAATGTATGGTTAAAAGCTCCAGTAAGAACTTTTGATTAATTGGATGAATAATTTCATAAATAATTAATTATTAATGAAAACAACACCTGTTGGGAAAGTTCCAACCTTTGTCTACTTAATTAACAAATAACTGAGATAATTGTACACAACATGTTTGCGATTTGATTTATTGCTTAAATTATTTTACTACAAAACAAAGTTAAATGATTTCGAATGTCTTTTGAAAGTTGTTAATTTCTCTTGCAAGAAAATAATTAATTTTCGTACCATTAATCGCTTAGTGAAATAAATAATTCATTTTTAATTACTAAAATCCTTCAACGAATTAGTTTTCTCACTTGTATAAAGCTCATTTTTAAAACATTCTATACATCAACTATTAACCAGAAAGGCAAATAGAGTTTCTATATTAAATATTTTATAAAGGCTTCGTAACATAAAGATTCCATGTCAAAATTACGCAAAACGAGATATTAATGTGATCCATGAGAATTATTTTTACTCGGCTGAGGATTATCAGTCTTTTTATCCAGTAAATGAGTAGTAAATAACGCTCTGTGGTTTTTTGAAAAAAATCCTTTTTTTTTAAAATTAAAGTCTGAAGAATGTTTGTTTGTCCCGTATTCGATCCCATACAGTTTATCCGATTGCGATGAAATTTTGTAGGGTTATTGTGGACAATTTCGTAAAAAATCTAAATTTGTATAACCATTATTACATCGAAATCGGTTTTGTTCATCGCAATCATTATTTGTTTTATCCGATTGCAATAAGCAAATGAGTTCAGAAACGGATTAGCTCATCGCGAGCACTATCAACTGATACGCTGGACTATGTGGAAATACTTCTCACATAGACACGCTTATGTAGACTGCTCACGTTTCGTAAAACCTTCTGATGTCTTCGTGTATGTAACAGACGGAAAAAAAAATATTGTGTATATAAAAAGAACAATTTTTCCTTTGAGGGGCTTTGATATGCATGCCGAGTACTCGCTAATCTTTTATTAATATTAACTCAAACAATAAAATTGTGCTTCCTCTTTTAGACTTAATTGTCTTAATATATAATAAATATCATCCTTTCTGTAATAAAATAAATGTATATACTACGTTCGTAAAATACCTTACTAAATAATATGATTATGTCGGTCGGAGTATTTCCTGTCTAGTAGCGCTTTATGCGGAAAACCAGTTCAACCAACATTGAGGTCAATTTTTTGCAGTTAAATTATGTAAACAAGCAGCGACAAAAACTCAAACGGTTGCAATTGAAACTAAGTTGTGAAAACGTATTCTGTACCCTGAATTTTGTAAAAGTTAAGATGAGTAAATTTCATACCTTCGTTTTATTCATAGTACTTGACCCAGTTGTAACTTGTATTTATCTCGGTAGTACATATCTCGGGGTTAGTTTTTTAATTAATTAATTTTTTATTAATATTAATTTTTCCTAACAAACCTTTCTTTTGGGCTAAAAATCGTTCACATATGTTTACTCTATGCTCATTAGTTTTTTTCTGATGATTTGTTTTCTATTTGGGCATATGATCACCATTTGAAATCGCTTCGCTTTATCATATATCACAGTATGCCAGCATTCTTTGGCTTCAATGAATACAGCAAACCGTATATTTTTTATTATTATTTTATAAACCATCAAAAAATATTTAACAACCTTAAATCTGTCATTAATAGGTTATAAACTTAATCATAAACTAAATAGTTATCAAAGTTATTTTAGATATTTTTTTTCATTTATTTCCCAAAAAAATACCAGAATACCTCTTATTTCGAGAAATGTATAAAAATCGATTTGCCACATTTAAGGATCTATTTGCACCAATTATGATGTTAGAAAAGAACTGAAGATATATCGTCACCTTTTATACACAGCAGTATAATATATATATTAGATAAGTAAACATAAGTTTAAACTTAGATCTGATGAAGTGTTCGCTGAAATAACTATCAATAATATATATTATACATTCTTTTAGAACTAAAATACATTGCTATTTTTTCACCGTGTTAAATATTTTAATGTCAGATTTGAGCTGTATTTTTATCTTTGTATTATAGTTTACTTCTCTTGTTTACAGCCAATGCAAACCATTTATTGCGTTTTAGTTCTACTATATCCATTTCTCTCACGTTATATAGGGTGTCTAAAACTCATATTGATTGTTATGTTATTTTTAAAAATTAAATTGTTATGTCATGCTATGACGTCAATTCACCAGCTCGATTACATATTATCGTTTTGTTAGTGACGTTAATATAACGCAAATAGCACATAAATTAAATAAGTAACGGACACGTTCACAAAACTGGGTTTTAAATCCGCCTGCACTAAAATAATAGTTGTCATTTAACCGTCGAATTTAATATCCCGCTTGTATTGGATTTAACTAATATTGCCTGAATTCAATGAGCCACAACTATACTATTGTAGATAGAAGTTGAACGCTTGAAACTATGCCAGCAAATAAAGTTCGACCATTTATTACAGATGTCTGTTTGTATTCCATATGATCGTGACCGAGCGTATTACGGATTATTTGTTTATTTTGATTTGCATAAAAACCAGTGACGTACAATATTTACGATGAAATCATTTAGGAACTGATAATTTAAAACTGTTTATACAACGAGAGATATTATTTTTAAATATCTAAAACACAGTTTTGACTTAATTAAATAATTTATAAAATCCTTATCTCAATATTTCTGATTAAACATCGATTAAATTAGTCCACGATAAATATTTTACATAGTTTTCACTATATATTGATTCAATTGGCAATAAATTTATTGAACTCTATAATAATATAGTTCTGAAGAAGTACCTATCATCCATATATCTTTTAAATTTTGTAGAACTAAAATAAATAGCTATTTTTTTACCGTGTTATTGTTATAACTTATTAAAGATAAGATGACAATTGTATTTATATAATATTAAAGCTATAAATTTTGTTTAATTTTTAATAAAATAAATTAATGGTTTTTCATATTTGCTCTATAATTTAGAACAAATTTTCAAACTAAATTATTTATTACAATTATTGGACAACGAAATTGAGTATAAATATATTATAAGTTTACAACGAGTCAATCTCAATTGGAAATTCGTGCAAAAAAATCTTTCTTTTTTAGAATGTACCTTACGTCACTCAAGTACTATTATTTTTCTCAACGATGAAGTCGAGAAGTATGTTCGCTGATTAAATTTTAATTTTGGACATTTTGATTCAGAAATTTATTAAAAGTATTATCTTGTTTTATTTATACAGAAAAAGCGGGTGGTTGACCGCTGACCGGAAAGTAACGGATAGCTCTCTAAATATGACCCGCCCGCGAAAAACGCACAGTTAATATTATTTTTTAAAATTGGAATTTTTTTTTTCAATAAAACTCTTCTAATGATAATTATGTAGGCCTTTCAAAGCAACCATTACCTTTAACTGCTCCATTACTATATGTGTTAACCCGTCGGCTTTTTCTCAAAATAAAAAAAAAAAAACAGCAGGAAAATTCTAATCCTGTTTTTGGTAATACCGTTATTGAAATTTTTAGTTTGAACCCAGTAAATTAGTTGAAAAAAAAAATCATAAAAATCTCTTATTGCCGTTCAACTGTACAACACCAATGCCAAATGACGCTTACCCGTCAGCAACAGAAAGCATATATATTATTTATAATTTTAATTAAAACGTTGTTCTGCTTTTGAAATATTATATTACAATAATGTATGGTTTAAAATATAGCTTGATTGTAATTCAATATAAAAATTTGATTTTTTTAATGTATAAGTAATACACTTTGGTAAGTCACTCTTGGTAAAAAGTTATTATATATTTTTTTTAATAATAAAATTTTTGATTTTCACAACATCGATTATTTTTTCTTCTGCATTTCTTGTAAGTAATTCCAGCACCCATTTTTTTTATTTATTTATAATAACATGTTACAAAAAATTACACATTACACGTTCATTGCTTTTGCAACGTCAAAATATTTAAACATCTAATGTTGGAAATCAAAGAAATAAACAAAAAAAAAACAATAAAAAATGATAACAAGAAAGTCTACCATGTAAGCTCATGAAAAATCTACTTAAACACATTAAAAAATAGAATTCGCCTGAACTCACTTTCGTCCACATGGAATATGTCGACATCTGAAGCAATACTGTCGAACTGGATTCATAAAATTTAGTTGTCAAACAACAACGAAACATTTTTAACATCGTAAAATCGAAATTGTTAACGTTACTTCGATCAATAATCAACATGTTTACTTTAATTATAAAACATAAGTCTAATAACTCTCTCCTACCGACTGATTGGGCCAGACTAGACTCGACGACGATTTTATCTCTGAGTAGAAATTATGTTGTATATCATTAAAATTTCCAGAATTCACATACCATACTCTGATACGATTATAACGATCGAGCAAACACAAGTAATCGCGTAATTCAATTTCCGATTAGTACAGCGTAGCTTAGTGAACCAATATTGAAACTCATCAATATTTAACAAGCTCATTTGAACAATTTACTTGATTACTAAGATTAAGTTACAAAGATTAATAATTCGCGAAAATATTAAGCCAAACCCAGCCATCCACAATAAAAAATCATTGATTCGTTAGTTATTATTAAGAGATTACGAAATTATACAGTCGATCTATATATAGCGAAGAGATTGGATCTTTGCTATAGGAATAGTACATCATAAGAGGCTACACACCCTTACAAAATTTTGGGTTAGGTTATTTTAATTGTATTTTGTGAATTGCTCGAAATCATCAAAAACTTTATATTTATTTGCCTTTGATCTTAACTTTAACGACAAACTACTAACTAACTTACTAACAAATATTTTTCATTTCACGAATGTTAAATATGTATTCATAATATAATATATCTGTACTTCTAATAATAACTTATTTACCTGGAAATTGTAACGTCTTGTAAAAAAATATACATACTGATTAACCCGCTATACGTAGCCTATACCACATACGCAATTAGCAACTTATCTTTAAAGAAGTTTTATGCGATTTCACTGAAACACAAATTAAATTATGCTTTCTTTTAATCCACTATCACTTTTACGTAACGATCTCCGTTAGATATGATGACATTTTGTCTCGGTGGAATATAGAGCTTTTCCGAAGGCTTTTTAAACAATTAACACCATAAATATAGTCTATTTGGTCAATTTATTGAGTAAATTTAATTGACAGACAACATTAAACGAGAAATTTTGACAGTCAAATGTTGGATTCCTATTCAAGGTGAATTAGCGAAGAATAGAGTATGATAAGTTTTACAAGCCAATTATTAACTTCTTATTCCGTATTCACTAAAATATAATACGATTTTGGAGAGGAATAAAAACATCATATGCATATGTAATGCCAGTGAGTGCAAATCAAACGACTTATAAGTTTTTTATTCGGTTAGTCCAAAGTAAAAAAAGATTTATTTATTCATACATGTAAAAAAAAACTTGAAGGAAAAATTGTTTGTCAAATTTACTTGTATAAATTTTTCAATAATGTTTAAATTTTAATTATAACCCGAGATTTATTATAAATGTTACATTAAATATATATTACATATTTCGTTTTCCACCATACACTTTTATTGTAATAACATATTAGTTATAAGTAAACATCAAAGTATATCATTATTTTTACCGTTCCCTTTTTAGTCTCTGTAAAATTTGTTAGTGTTACTCGATCGATCATTGCCATAGGGATCTTTTTCTGCTGTTTGTTATAATAGACACCATTTTATGGGATCATTTTTCCTGTGCCTTAAAAGGGTTTTGGGTTGTAGCTTTATAGATAACACTCTGATTAAAAGTATTTATCATCTTTTGAAAGGGGTGAGTATGATATTTTCTTTACGCATATTATACATTCTCTACTCGTTCAAACGTTGGGTTCAATTCAAAATGTTAAATTAAACAATCATTTTTATCAGTAGTAAAACTACAATGAATATTAAAATTTATTAAAAGATAATTCGTATATCTTGAAAAATAAGAATATAATATTTTTGCAATCATAATTAGAATTTTTTACGATTATTTAAAAATCTTGACAGTCTGGGTCATTGTAATCCATTGGCATAATCACCAGTAATAAATACTAAAATATATAATTAAAAATTATAATGATTTAATAATGACTTTCAATGTGTTAATGTGACGGAAAGGCATGCTATTTTAAATAATAAAAACATATTTTTTTGTACTTATTCCCACAATATATTTTTGATCAGGACCGATTTCGCTCATCGCGAGTGTTATTAACTAATAGAATACAATTTACATACAAGTCAATTTATAAAAAATATTGTTTATATACTCCTTGTCGGTAAAGTTTTTTGTATTTTAGAATAGACAGAGTTTTTAAGTCTTATATGTCTTACACTATTAAAATACATCTTTCATAAAATATCGAATGGGATTTAATGAAAAAGACTTTTAAGAAAGGAAAAAAAAGATAACTTAAAAATTAATAAATGAAGCCTTTGCGGAGTTGTAAGTGGCTCTAAGGTTAACAATTTTCGTACCGAAATAATTATTTTTGTAATGGAATACACGAAAAAAAGCATCAAAAAATACGTAACTTAACCTTCGTAAATTCGTGCTTTAATGTAATAAAATATGTATTGCTGTAAAAAGTAGCATTCTCGCAAGCTTACAAAATCCTATTTTTGGTTTTTCAAACAAAACCCTGAAACTTTTATTCAGTATTCTAAAAATAAACTTAAAAAAACCAAAATCCCCTATATACTTTAAAGAGTTTTTGCGTGTGGAATATTTTTCTACTCGTCTATGTTTATAAAGCGATTTTTTTTGGGAAATTTTCTCACATAAAGCATGCATATTTCGAAGAGCTGGTTCTTTCATTGTGTACATTTTCTTTTTAATGTTTGAATAGATTTAACGGTTCATCAAATACACAGAAATTCTTTGTTATTTTATTTTTGCAGGAAATATAAATTCAAATATCAGGATATTTATTCAACGAACGGAAATGGTATTTGAAGTCTAGCGTATAGTACTTTGATTATGTGTCGGTTATTGTAATACGGAACCAAAAAAAAATGTTTAGTATAATTAAACATTTAACCTGAATTTATTCTATTGGTACCAAAATCAATTAAGAAAATCGTGATATGTTCATTCAACAACTTAATTTTAACTGAAGTATAATATTTAAACCAGACCTTGCCGACTACTAAACATTTTATTCTGAATTGCTTCTACAAGCATGATTTTTCCGATGAAATAAAATATATTTATATTTCTTAAGCAAATACTTTTAAATATTACAATTTAATAAAATAGCGGACTTAATTCGACTAGTTTTCACTTTGTCAAGCATGTTGAGCAGTAACTTGGCGTCCTGCTCATTTTGTAAGTCTTCAGACATTGTATCGTTAATTTTATCAAGGCTACGGCACAAATATAATTTTTTCTACACTACTTCACGATTTATTCATACTTTATATTGAATGTAATATATTATATTGAGTGAACTAAATTAGATAAATAGTTCAAAAAAATAAAATGATATTTTAATTAAACATGGTAATATAATGTATTGCATAGAAAATTAAAATTGCTCTAATCACCACAAAAATTCACTTACATAACACCAGTAGGCAACCATTGATGTTAACTATACTATTGGAAGTGGTATTGTAATTATCAATTCTCCAAAAATCTGTGATTTTTTTATTGTATAAGTCGATATATCAATTTTAGTATTAATGTAATTTAAATCTGTTTGAACATTTATATGACTTATGCATGCTGGCAAAATTCCTCTATAAAACAAATAAAAACACACCGAATTTATTTTGAATATCTTCCAAAACAAAAAAGATCCATTTACATAAAAACTCATTAAATCACTCAGTCAATTAACATAAAGGATGTATGATGTAGCCAGGAACTGTTAAAATTATCGGCCGAGTCACGTTTTAGTTGTTTTTATATTTTGGAGTTAATTAAACGCAGATGTTTTATAAGCTACCTTATTTTGAACTGGACTTATATAATACGAGTAACATATTTATTGTCACTTTTATTATCTGAAATTTTATTCGTTTATCGTAGCAGAGTAAATTTTTGAGAGGAGTATACTAATTGCTTGAATACCATTAACAATGGAATCATTTACCTTTCTTTTCATGTAAAAAATCATGTCATGTGAGTGATGTTAATAAATTCTATTTGCAATACTTAAAACCAATCTTAGTTATTTTGGTATGAAATTAAGCGAAATAGTGTAGAATAATTCATATATTCTTTATTCGATAGCATTTTAATACAATACACTTATTAAATAAATATTTGTATATACAAACAATTTAAAAAATGATAATTAGTTTGTCCTTAGAAGTTTTGGATTTTTTTTGAGAGAATTTATCACATCAGCCACTATAACTGGACACCAGTGTATTGATATAATAATATAAATTGCGTCTCTATAACAACTTACAAACTGAAAATAAAAAGGTCATGTAAAAATGTACGCATTTTCAAGATCATAAAAAATATACATCGCGATGTCTACACTAATTGAAATTTAACATTTTTAATTGATGGCAGTTTTAACAGTTTTTTCTTTCATATAAATTAATTTAATAGTAATGGGACTCGTCTGCTCTAATACATGAATAATTCATGTAATGTGTCTGAATATCATAGAAGAGAATCTTTTTCACAAACAAGCTTTTTGTACCACAATTTTACGAAACGACACCAATAAACAGCTTTGTGGAATGCGAGAATTTTTAATATTTATTATTTACCGCTAATTGTTCTTATAAACAATGGAAATCAATTAAAATTTAAATTTAGTTCTGACGATGACGTGAGCCGAAATAGCTATCAACAATACCTTAAAAATAACTGCAGAACTAAAATACATTTTTTATTTATAAATTTATTTATTCACCGTGATATAATGGAGTTCTACCAAGTAAATGGCAATTCAGTCGATAAATCAAGAAATAAATTTCATTTCATATTTTTTCATTCTCACTTTATAACCAAAATGAACACAGATATTTCTTAAGAAAGTCCAATATTATACATGATTATTTGCTTACGTCGAAATTTTATTGAATACAATTCATTATCAATAAAGTAAATCCTTTATTAATAAGTAGCAAACAAGACGTGACAAAATATTATATATAATAAATGAAGTCGACCTATTATATGGTGATTAGAATGTGCGATAAATGAACACTTAATAACAAATAAAAGCAGGAATCGTATATATTGAGTTCATTTACCCCTTTCTCGATTCCACGAATAACAAAAGAAAGCCACCGCTTTCATTTTCACCGCGAATGGCACCCAGACTGAAAAAAGGGGAATCCGCGAATCGTTGTTATCGCCCTTCGCGCCACGGTTATGCTAATATTCGTGCGCGAGTGTCTCTAAAACAACGTCAGCTTACTCATAACAAGACAAAAACTCAACAATATGCAAATCCACGTTCCGCTGCGAGGGGACTTAAGAGATTTCCGTCCGCATTGTTTACGTTTTCCCTAGAGCGGCGTAATGAAATACTTATCAGTGGCGGTACTACGCCGCAACACATACTTTTTATCCGGCGGACTACGAATACACCGAGGCTCTAGTCAACTTTTTCGCTGAAAGAAGCTCTTTCGCTCTTAAGAAAAAGTTCTCGTAAGCGACGACTGATTGACCGCAAATTGGGTCATTTAAAAATATGCACCTGTTCGCATGCTTTACTTAACACCAAAATTGTCTACCAATAACGAATAAACATTTTAATCTTGATCTGTTTCTCAAATGCTTCTTTGCATTCTGTATACGAAAGAAATATCAATAATACTGGAAACCAACAAAATTTTCTAAGCGCCCTTTTGCTTTTGATATCACCGTTTATGTTTGCACTCTTTATGGATTCATTTCAACAAAAAGATTTTACTAAACGCAATTTCCATTCATTCCCCAAGCATTCTTATCTCTAAGAATAAGATTAAAAGTAAACCGCAGGACAGTTATCTCAAAGCTCTTTGCTTTTTCTCGTTCTTAAGATTAGATGGATGAAAATTTAATATTGAAAGTCATAAACATCTATACATTTGTTTAATAATTCATAAATTGATTAAAAAACAATTTATGAAACTGTATGTATTAGGATTTGAGCTATCATATGTGGAAATTTTCGTTGGTCACCCCTCCCCTACATTCATGTTTGGCTGGATAATAATTAAAATTTTCAATGTTCACTCTATTGAAGACGAAGAAAGGTATAAAATGTTTTAAGATTGTGAATAAAAGAATAGTGAATTGATTTTTTTATGATTTAACATGATTCTTATCTGTTTTTAAATTTCACATGACATCCAAGGTAGTCCTAACTAATTTTAAATTATTATTTTAGATTTAGATTCCTAGATATTTTTCATTCATCGCATAATTATGTGCATTAAATAGAACAAAAACACGACATACTTAATAGGAAAAAATCGTTAATTGATTATTTTTCAATAGTAAAGTTTAAAGTTAATTTTACTATTCAATTTAAAATAATCACGATTATAATAACAAATGACTTTTAACAAACTAGTTCATTTAAGTTAAAAAAATCTACGCCTTTGCATAAAAATGAAAGCTTTGCAAAATTACGTCGATGTTCATGGAAAATCTGTGTTGTGTTGTTTTTAGAGTCTTAGAGCTTAATAGCGTGTATTGGGAAATTTTTATAACAGCCACTTGGTTGTTTTATGTGGGAGAACAGACGCTAAACTTTTTTAATACGTATTTATATCCCAGTCTCATCCCCTTACCTGTGATGCATACAGCATTTTTTTACCCCAAACAAGTCACGCCTTCAATATATTCACGTATTTATACTTCCATCATAAATGCAAAAAACTCTTCTTTCACCATGAATTCCAACCACACATTCGATTTCTTTGATATTCAGATATACGAATATTTGCTAAATTATTTGAATTCTTTTTTTTTCAATTTTTCCTTAGACATATTAAATATGTATTCATGTCTTTTTTTAATGTAGCATAGTTCTTTATCATTAGTGTTGAATATAAAATATTTTATATTTTCTTAAAATACCATTTTTAAATGAAGCAGTTTCATTGAACGATCTATAGATGTTTTTTTACTAATTTTAACGCTTTTAAACGAAAATCTTATTGTTTACATTTTCATAACAGAATAAGCAAACGAATTGAAAAAATACCGATATTCTTTTATACAAACTAAAAACATGGAAATATTCTATTTCTTATTGTTGTCTTTCTTATATGTTAAGTTAATGAAAAACTCATCTTAATGTATTGCTTTTAAAATGCTTTATTTTTATTTTTTAAAAAAATCGATTAGCTGACGATGAAGTATCATGAAACGAATACAAAAAACATTAAAACTGGAAGATTTTCTAGAAAACTTTGAAGTATCTTCCTTCAGCTGGAGCAGAGAACACGGAGCCATTGTTTTGTGGACATTATGCAGATATTCTTAATCATATAAAGAACTTTAACCATATGTTTAAAATCACATTATCCCATCAGCTGGTAATATTTTTAAACATTTTTTTAGATACAGTTTTTATCGATTTTTATTTTAAATACATGAATTAATAAGAAACAAGTTTTAATACGTATTCTTCAATATTATTCATCGAACTAGAGCACTTAAAATTTTAACGAAAATTATAAATTGGATATTTACAAAGACTTGCTTCGATGCAAGTCTTGGGTTCCATAAAATGGTATAATTTATCCAATAAAATATATTTAATTACTTCAAATCGTCAGATTACCCCTGAATAGTATTCATAAATCAAGATGAAATAACTTTCTGCACCATCAAAGAGCAGATATATACTTCTTTATAATTCCTCTAACTTATCATTATATATATGATTTTTATTCTCATAAAATATGTTTTTTGATTAGTCTTTTTCAATTTTTCTTTTCCCGTGTGGTAGACATAACAGACCTCTAGCAAGCCATTTTAATGAATTATTCATTTAATGTTATTATAACAAATAAATTCAGAATAATGTGAAATATTACTTTTTTTAGCATTTAAGAATAATTTTAATAATACACATTATTTCGCAAAAATATATTCTTAAAAAATCAAATCTTGAATTTTTCGTAGATATCGGTTTTAAAAACCAATTATAATATTGTATTTTCATAAAAAAAAATATTTCTATTAAGAATATAACCCATAAAAACTTAAGAACATAACAACAACAATTTTCGTGGATATTGTTTGTAAATATCTAAAACGAAATTTTTAAATATTCATCATTTTAAATACGGTAAAAATATCAAGAAAGATATTAAATTTAGCAAAAATTGTGTGATATGTCTTTCTTCCATATATCCTGTTAAGTCTTTTTTTTGATACCAAGTTGAAGAAGCGTTAATATCGATGACGCATTAGCATTAGATCTCAAGTCTTTTCCGTTTCTAACTATAGTCAGCTTTTCACTGAAGCCAATTATTCTTTTCAAATCAAATACTCTATTTGTTTATAACAATAAATATTTACCAAATTAATACGAATTCAATCAATAATACTCACATGATGTTACAAAATGGTAAAAAAATCATATGTAATTAAAAATATCGTTGCTATAAAAACACCCTTTTTGTGTAAATATATATATTTCTTTTTAACAAAAAAACATAATTCGAGATTCAATACTGCCATCTACAAACACAAATAATAATTATAACGTATTTTTAGTCTTATTGTTTCTGAAAAATAAACAAAATTTTTCTGAAAATAACAATTGAATGAACACTCCATTTGGACTTCTTTTATATTTCGAAACGCTTTGTTTGAAAAAAAAAAAACATTTTTAAGAAACACCAAAAGATAAAATTTCATTGTATATTTAATTATTATTAAAAAAATGTTCATCTTAAGAAATCATTTTCCGAAATATAAAAAATGGAATTATTATTTTAAAACAGAGAACAAATTGGTTTAAATAAAAAAGAAGGTGTTTTATAATACCATCCAGAAAGATTGCGTCTTGCGATTTGTGTTTTTAAAACTCGTTTTACGGTTGAAAATCATGCAAAAATACCAAATTCGATATCATAGGAAGCTGTGAGTTATTCAGCTTTATAACAAAGCCTTAATATCAACAAATACAATTTATCTGTCATAATAGTATTAATATATATACATATACAATTTAACGAAAATAATTGAAAAATAAATATTTTATACTGTATATAATATATCGGTTAAGTTAAGCGTCAGTTGTTTTGATGTAGCTTTATAATTTCTGTCAACTTTTTTTATTCCCGTGAAAACAAACATTGTCTTTCCATACCACTTTTTCAAACACCTTTTTTTCATTTATAATAACCAGCAGACATCCTTTGGCTCTGGGGAGATAGAGTAGACAGTGAGGTAACCATAATTGAAAAATGAGAAAACAGAACATAAGCGTGACAGGAACAGCTTTATCTATTATTAAATTCATATTCTTTATTAAAATAAAACACACCATCTGTTTCATATACAATAATTCACTTCGTCATATCAAAACGGGGAAATAATATCCAATCGTAATAAAATACAAAAAAGTGTTTTTCACAGTTCATTGTGTTTGTAAACTTTAATATTATTGAGCTAATGGTAAATGCGATATCTAAGTAGTCTGGTCCATCTAGACCAGTGGCTCTCATGTGCGGCCACTAGAGGATTTTGCTGCGGCTACCAACAGTTTTATAGAATATTTAGATATTTTGAAAAAACATATTTTTTATTATTATTTCATAATTGATTGAATATACCTGACTTATCCAGCATTAAATTGAGTTTAAGTAAAGGACCGTGTTAATAATAAAACAGTTCAAAATTTTTAAATTTTTAAATATAAAGAATTAATAATTATTGCTTAATTAACATTGTAAATTTTACGTAACACAGCTAAATGCACTATACAAAAAATAAATATCGAAACCATTTTTATCAGATTTGGAGCGGCCACGAGACATTTCCATAGGACAGCTGATGTTTATAATGCGGCCACAGTGAAATTTCACATGGAAACCACTGGTGTAGACTCACATCCCTGTCAAATCAATATTAAATATTGGTTCAAACTAAATTCACTCAAGACGATATAAACCTGTAATCCGTGAATGATTTCAAAATACAAATGTATCCCAACACAAAAAAAAAATTCAATTTCAATCAACCGAAGTAGTTGTAAGTGATACACCAATTATGAAATAAAATTTACAAATAATTTCAAAAAGAATCAATTAGGTTCAAATTAAAACAACTGCTGCACGTATGTCTTTTTGTTAAAAAAAGTTACACATTTATATTATATATTTGAACATTTTTTCCAGACATTAGGGTTTTATTGATAAATAAATATATAAAAATGTGGGATTTTCAAATTCATTGCCAAGAACTCAAAATACATATTTGTTACTACTGTATTTTGTAACCTTTGTCAAACAAAATAATCAATTCGTTGAAGAGGTAATAAGCGTTTCTGTTTTGTGTGCAAATTATAAGTTATCCTTATGTCACGAGTAGGATTGGTCACAGTATCGGCTCGTAAGCGTTCAAGCTTTGGTCATTATTTAATTCTTTTCTAGAACTACATTTTTCATCTCTTTTAAGCTACTATAACAACTTTTTTCACTGCCTATTACATAAGAATTATGGCCATACGTTAACTGGCAAGGTTCAGACAAATGGATATATTTATAAAACCCTCTTTTGTAAATTAGCTCAATGTGTCCAACTCAAAACATAAATACCGTTTATGAAGGAAATAAGCAACACGCTAGTGAGCAAAAAAATCGGCATTAATTTTACTGAAATTAATTATAAAACAAAAATCATTAACATATTTTGATGATGATATACAATGTTAAGCTTAGTAAAAGAAATCACTTCGTTATAAGTTAGTGTGTGGCATAATTTTATAAGTTGAAGTATAACAAAAATAGCAGTTTAATGGTCAAACTTATAACCTTATTGTTTTTATAAAAATGTTTATTAAAAATTATTTAATTGAAGTTTATAAAACAAACGTACATATATACTACAAGAAACATTTATCTTTTTTATGTTGACAAATAAATACAAATGGATTTCGACGTTCGTACGTTCCACTGTCATAAAATTTGCTGTTTATTAAATTAACTTAAATTAACGATAGCGCAATAACAATTTGAACATAAATTTAAAAATATCTGATGTGAATTCGTTCAGTACGATTTTGTCTTTTCCGGATTTTTCTTATCTAACGAAGAATCAAATGAAATTGAATGATTTAACCTTTTTAATTTCATTCAAAAACACTTTTGACATTGTACTATTTTTTTAAATTTAAATATACTCATTTTCATAGGAATATCCAGGGGTTTTGTATAACGTTTAAATAAATTATTCAAAAATAAAAAAATCTTTTAAATAAATATTAACAACAGCAAACAGGCTACAATAATATCCAACGATACTATTTCAATTGTATTATTAATTAATGTGTATCATTAAATTTTGAAAGACAATTAACCATATAATTTTATTGAAAACAATCATCAAGAAAATTGGTGCTCTATTTAAAACATCAAATTGGACATTTTTTGAAACCGTGTAATTGGAAAACTCTTCTTTGTTAACTTTTACTTATCGTTTTCACGGCAATAAAGCAGGTTAAAGTTTCAAACGAGTAAGCAGTTAATACTCCAAAATAGCCATAACGCATTAAATCACTGTCTTATTTACCATTATCTCTCCATGTATGATATAAACCTTTTTTTATTATTCAATTATTTATTCATATTATATTTGATTGATTTTAAAAAAATCATGAAAACAAAATTTAAAATATGTATCAGCTTTCTGATCAGCAAATACTGCATATTTCGAGTCTTAAAACTCCTTATAATATCTACTTTAAAATTTATGTTTTTCATTTCAGATAGAATTTTGCTATGCGATATACGGTGATTAACAAAGGAATAAAATACGTATTTATAAAAATTATTCCTGCCTTGAAATGGTATACCTATTTTTAAATTTCATGCAAAATATTCCGCGATATATTTTTAAATACACACCATATAATAAAAGCTACAATATAAAAAAATTATAAGCTTGATTTTTTCTAGAATAATTCGTGCAGTGTTTCTTCAATTGATTTTAAAGCTGCTATTTTCGTATACCAGTTGAAGAAATATATCTCACAGGTTTATTTCTAACTAGGCAAATTTCGAGTAAATTCAAAATCAATTTTACACTGTCCTATTAAAATTTTAGCAGAAGCCATAAGAAAACGTATTTTTTTCACTCGTCATCAAAAATTTCAATTAATTATCTTCGGTAATATTCCATATAAAACTAGTTATATATTTTATTTTATAGAATAAAAATATCGCATTCTGTTTTTGTCACAATCATTTATTTACAACACCGAAAGCTTCTGCCTTGAAACGATTGATGCTTAGACAAAACTATTACCGAAAAGCTTATTTTATTATATGTTCGTATTATAAAAGCTCTTGGCAAAGGCTCCACGGTGAATACTAATTGATATAATTCTTGGAAAATTCTACTAATTATTAATGAGCTTATCGATAATTAAAACTCTACGCTGTATTTTCAGTTGAGAAATATTTGATTCAATATTATTAGATTTCAGCCCTCCATTTAATACATAATGAAATTGTACAAAAATAGATTTGATGTTTTTAATAACGTTACATTTTCTAATATCAGGTATGCGAAAACTTGGTACGCTTATGAGCTACATTTTTAACATCAAAGATTTATGAATAATAAAAATCAATTTCACTATGCCATATAGACTTACGGATTTTATTGAAAAATATAATTATTATGAAGACATATTGCCAAAAACATAATAATTAAAAGCTCTCAATCATTTTTCAACTTTATTTAAGGTATTATTTTATTTGAATTTATCAAAATTGTGATTACTGCTGAAAAATAACTTCCAAGTTTTTCGTTTATTTTATTGAATGAATTACAGTTTGAGTTTATTTGTCAAGTTTCACTGAACCCTTCATTCAACTTTTGCATATAGCTCAATCACTTAAAAACTAATATTTGCCAATTTTATGAACTCTATTTTTCGCTAACAAAATATAATTCAAAACACTTTTTACAACTTGAGTAGAGCTTTATGACTTTTTGTTTGTTGCAACAATAAGCAATGCAGTAGTTTGAAAAAACGTTTTCTTTTCATAAACTCAACACCGTTTTCTTTTTTATTAATCAAAATTTTTCTCAAATTTCGTTTCTTGAAAACACTTGTTTTTGTTCTCTACAAATCCAGAACACCATTAATAATCGAGTAGGCAGTATTGCAAACTTTACGGCTAATCACAGGTGCTTTATTTTTAAATTGCTCTACCGAAAACTTACTACACACATGTACGTTGGTCTTGTTACTTATTTTATGATTTGAGTTTTGTAGATTATTAATGATCTTTGGTAATATTAACTTTTATTAATGAATACGTCAACTTATTTTCATTTGATTAAAATTACAATTAACGAAACGAAACGATTACAATTAAGTAATCAAAAATAATCAAGGTGACCAGTTATATGCCAACATTGACAATGATATATCAACTTTTGTAAAATTCGAAGATGTTTTTAAAAACATTAGATAAAATCTTTGATTAGCCTTTAGACAAAAACAACCACAATTCTACGTGTAGACTCTAAAACTGACTGCTAGTGATGAAGGAGATTTTATCACTATACGCTTCAGACAACAAATGGTTAAATTGTTAGAATCCCGTCTTATCATAATGTTTATTTAGCATTTTGCACATTTTTCTTTACGACGGAATAGTTAAAATGAGATTTGATTTTTGCTAGAGACAACCAGTGATTCTTTAAAGTAAGCAGATCTTTCTTTGCGGTGTCGCTTATCGGCAGTCTGTATCTCCCCTTTTCTTACCTTTTTCCAAGTAGCTTCTACTATCTAACTCACACTTTCTATAATTTAGCAGCATTAATGCTAGCAGATATATTAAACCATTTTATTTTTTAATTATTTTCATATCAAAAATATATTTTAGAGCTTAACACAAATAATTGTAGCCACACTGTTAGATTTTCGCCCACTCAGCTTAGAAGTCACGAGAGAAGAAGAAACTTTTGTACAGTGTCTATTAATTAAATTTTCAGATATATATCAAAGATATGGTTTTTATCTCCCCACAAAATCTTTCTTCAATTCTATTAACGCTAGACATTGATTGTCATGTCGTTGTCGTAATCCACTCTTTTTTTATTATTTTACATAAAGACAGTTTCACAAAGTACTTAAAACAATTAAATATTTCGATATTTATAATCAAGCTAATTACTCCCGATTTCTAAATTATATCTTATTTTTTTTGTTTTTGTTTGTAATTATAGTGATTAAACACATTTAAATTCATAAATTTTATAGAAAAAACTGAATTCGTATTACCGAAGCAACACACCGTCAATTTTTCTCTTTTTATAAAAAAAACATCAAAAAGTAACAACGGATAATGTATAAAAATAAAAGTCATTCAAACTTCATTATAAAATAAATCTATAGATTCTATTTCAATTAGTATTTTTTTTATAATAAAAACACATTATTATTACTTATTTTGATTAGGACCGATTTTTCCATCACGAGTATGAGCGAAACCGGTTCTGATCAAAAAATATGTTGTGAAAATAAGTATTAAAAAATATGTTTTTATTATTTAAATATCATGTCTTACCATCAAGAAGTGACAGTTAACACTTTAAAAGTATTTTTTTACTAGTCATTTAATATAAGCCGTGAACTATTTTTGATTTGCAATCATAAATTCAATTTGGTGTTATTTTAGACACTGACAGATTTGATAGTAGAACCATTAATTTTTTCAGTTCTTTTGTAGAATTCTGATTTGTAAGCGTCGTTTGGTTTTAAAATGATATGTTATGTTATCTATACAAACAATAATCACTATAATTTCTTTGGAGAAATTTTTCACCTAATGTTTGCGAAAAGTTATTTATTTTACTTCATATTGTCTTGCCGCATAGGTAAATACATTATTATATTGTTTTAGGATTTAATATTAGCAAACACGTCTAAAATGAGAAAAAAATGATTATTCACATTGGACGACTGTTTAACAAAGTTGGTAATATCACCCCCTGGAACGTGCTGGAGTGCTCCAAGAGGCGGTAGTAGAAAAGGGTGCAATTAATGGCGTTGAGTAAAAAATAGGGAGCAATGAAAACACTGAAAGAAAATAAAAATTTACCACAAACGTGTTGTATATATTTATTGCGTTGTGCAACGTGCAACATTAGTCAAATTTATAGAAATGTTTTGCTCTATTGCCAGAAAGATAAAACGGATATTACTATAGAAATTTATTTTACTTCAATGTCAAATATATTTTAGGTACCGCAACATTTCTTGCTTTTAAATCCAAAATACTATTTATTTTTGTTTTTAATTAACGTATAAATAAATATATAGAACAAATATTTATCAAAAAAAATGTACCACAACTTTCTCTTTGGCCGTACGATGGAAATAAAATGAGAGTAACTATGATAAATATTACAAAATATTCTTTAAAGCTATGCCAAATATTTTGAAGGTATACAATTCATTAATCTTCTTTTGTGACTTTGCCATTTTCTATAGCCGTCATAACATTCAAGATATTTAAAATTTTAATGCAATACTTTTGCTTAAGTACAAAAAAGTGATAGTTTTGAAAATTTGCATTTTTTTTTTTAATTATGTTGTGAAATAAAATATTTTTTCCAGACACGTATATCCAATAAAATACACCGCTATATTCTTAAGACTTAAGCTTGAGTTAAGGGAAGGGTATCAAATGCGAAACCGCCAATTTTTACTCTTTATGGAAATTTTATTTGCCGCTGATAAAGTACATAATACTGCAGAATAATTATCGCTACAGAATGGTTGGCATTTTTACCTTGACACGATGACATCAAACAATCAAATAAAGTTGAAGAAAAATGTGTGGTAAGCTGAATTGAATATTTGTGTGTTTTTTTCTTACATTATGGCATAGTTTCATATATTTGATTATATTTATAAAAAAATCGTTATGTCATAAAAATTGCTGCAAATTAAAAAAACTCATTAAAAATATATATAGTCACATGTCTATTGGTCATGAAATAGTATTTTTTCAATCGAATGAATTCGTTTTCTTGGTTTTGGTAGAGAGCTCGACCATTCAAAGCCACGCCAGATTATGTTGGACTGAGCCAAAAAAGTCAACAAGACGCTCTGCCTTCACCCTAACATTGTACCCTCTTTCCACGTAGTTGCCAGACGCCCAACATCACTGGTGAACTTTTGTTTATTTACGTGACTTAGACAGATTTGGAGTCTTCATTAGAAACTATATTCTGCTTGACTTGATATTGAATTATTTTACGGCATAAAAAGTTTTCTATAAATATACTTCATCGGAGATTGTTTCATTATTTTGTTGCCAAAAACAACATATTATTTTACTGCGTATTTCGTCTCAGGTTAAAACGTCATATTCGGGCAATAATGCGATTAATAAAATTGTTTTTCTGTTCCTACTTGATGGAAATAGGTTCAGCAACTTTACAAAATACAGTTATGAAAATAATTAAATTCAATTACTCTACCCTGGAAATGACGATGAATAAATGAATGTGTATGTGTTATGTATACATTACTATTTCAGTTGACTATATATATTATACATACATGTATATTACATATATGTGTGTGTGTGTGTATATGTATATATATTTGTACATGGTCACGCGAAATGGTACATAATATACATAAACCAAACACATTCATTTATTCATTGTTATTTTCAGGGTTGAGTAATTGAATTTTATTATACATATAAATTCACCCATAATTATTTTGAGCAAAAGTCTATTATCGAAAATATTTTATAGAAAATGATTGTAATAATCAAAGCATTTATATGTGAATCTAAATAAAAAATATAAATATTTCGAAATGTTTACTACGGCTTTCATTCCAAATAGCCACCCTGTGTTCCCTTACCCGAATCTTCCTGGCAAGCATACAAACCCCAATACCCGACGGTTTTCGTCTTTCTTTTCTTTTCACAGTGTTTCCGGTCATGCAGTTTTCCTGGCCACCAAACGAGAAGTCGGTCGAGTAAACAGAATATTATTTTCATCGCTAAAATGAAAACACATATTGAATTTTGTAAAATATCATCATCAAAAATTACTAGTGTCTATAAATCAATTTTGTTTAAAAATTAAATGATCTGTTTCCCAAAAGACACTTTGTTTTTATGTGATAAATATATATAAAAATTCCCTGAGGGAAAATATCCAACATTATTTAAGAGTCAAATTTTAATTATTGAAACTTTGTTGATTTCCAAATTTTTTTTCACTAACGAACCGCTTCGCCATTCGTCAACATCAAGAATTCTGTTATGCGGATAGAATAGAACATTTTTTCATCAGTTCTATTGCATTCGTTTGATAAAAAAATATTTTTCATAATTTTCCTGTGAAACAGCGAGTCCATTTTGGAATCAATGCTGAGCAAACGAAGATACTAGATTTTTGATATTGTCTGAGAATGCTTGATGAAAATTTAACATAAAATTGTTATTTTATTTCAATATTTTCGGAATATCAATATTCATGGAATGTAAATGCTTAAAGATACTGAGAACCAAATCCTGGGTTGATAGTGACAAATAAGTGGAAATATACAAAATTTTAATTTAATATAGAAATTTCATGAAGCGACCGCAGTCGAAAACGATTAATCATTAATTTGATTCCCATTTTTGCAACGTCTTATTTACACTTATAATTAAAGGATATTTTGATAATCGCCTAGCGATCAATGCTTTACGCAATAAATTATTTGTATATTATATATGGACTTGTTTACGGTAGCGTGGTTGTTCAAAATCGATTCGACTGTTTAACGTCAACGCGAATCTATACTTTTTAAATTGTAAAACGTTATCAAACCCAGCGACCCTTCAGTAGTGAAGAGATGGGGGAGCAATTCACAATTGAATGCGTCCCGTCCCCTGCTTTGTGTTGTAGAGTGCAATTTTCAAAGCCGATTTGTCTCCCGGTTCTCTGGTGAGAGAAAAAGCAACGAGTCCTACGGAAAAGCTTCACCATTTTCGATTGCGACATTTTCTGCTAAAGAGCCTTCACGGTTTCCTATTTATTTTCACAAACCTTTATTTGGTGACAACTTAAATGATGTACGAATATGCTTTTGCGTAATTCATTTCACATTTACCAAATAAAATGATTAATTATTTATTTCATCATGTAGAAATAAATTTGCCAGCAAATATTTGTATTCAATAAATTATTCAAAACTGCTTTTACCATAAATTGTATGCAATAATTAAAGTTAATATTAGATTAATTGATAATCTATTCATATTTACATTCAATATAACGTGAAAGCATACTAAATTACACAGAGTTCCATTAAAATAATTATGTTGTTGCGAATTTATAGATCGTCTCAAAATTGGCTACAATTTAGATCAATTCGTTGATACCCTTTATGCGGAGGCAACTGAATAAAGATCTCTTAAATGATGATTACCATTCAGCATCATCATAAAATCTAAGCCGATCAATTTACATAATATCGATTGTATCTCATTTAATTTACTCTATTATTTTACATATTTGTAATATCTTACAATTAAATTGGTTTAGGTAAATTAATCTTAATTAAAGTTTTAATACGAGCTTATTTCATCAAATTCATCATTTACTTAAAAAAAATTAAACCACTTTGTAATATACTTTTCCGTTATATACAAAAAATATCGCAACTCATGATTCATGGCTCTCCGAAAAACTTAAAGATTGCTAATATTATAACTTTTTCATAGTTCAAAATAAACAAGGAAAAACGCCTGATCAAGAAAACATTCATTAATAATGTGATTTTCTTGATAAAAACCAAATACTTATGTATAATAAAACTACAACGTTTATTAAAATTTTCACTGATAAATATATTTAAAAAAGTACCGGTTTATCAATTGATAATGCACACGATGATAAAAAGCTATCCGAACTTAAAGAAAGATTACTGTAGAAATAATACTATATATTCTGTTATTATTAATTAAATGTATTGTCGGCACACTAAGATTTGACCATTAACACATTAAAAGTACTTTTAACTAATATTCACTTCTTGATGAAAAGGTATAATATTTTAAACAATAAAAACGGAATTTTTATCAAAAAATTTATTGTGGATTTAGTACCAAAAATAGTGTTTTTATTTTTTAAATTACATTAAAAGTAACAAAATACTTGATGAAGAAAAATATTGAAAATTAATAACGTATGAAAAGTTATATCAATATATACGTTTACTACTCAAGCTTCTCAATAAATTATTCATATATTTGAAATATATATTTATAGACACGTAAGGATGGGAAAAAGGGCTGTCATATTTCTTATCGTCATATTTTATGAAATTTTTCATCGGTCTTGACACTTTCGAAACTTACTTCCAACTATTCTACTTACTCTTGGAACTTTCTCCCTTCAATTCTCTTCGTGAGTAATTACTCCATAATACTTTTCTTGTGCTCAAGAGTTTTTTATAAATTATTATAAGCGCGCTGTTGAAGAAGAATAGATTTTTTGCTGACCGCATAATCTTGATTGTACAGCATATATGAATATTGTTAGAAAATATTCCAGGCATTTAAAGGAAATTTTTTATCTTAATTTATTCAATTACCTTAAGGTTTTTTTTTTCACAAAAATTTATTGTAAGTTGTAGATAGTTTTTATTTACATAATGCATACTTTTAAATAAATAAAACCCACTTTCACCCAGTTCATCTAAATGTATTTTGTAGATGTCTTTATCCATTTTTAAATCTACTAGTTAGTCATAAAAATGTATAAACCTTCTTTTAATTTGTATTTAAACTGTTGAGAATTTTCACAATGAACGAAACCAGCAGGGATCTTTTTATAATAAAATTGTAGAAATAGCACTTAAAATTATGTGCTATTTATTGAAATAATATGTCTTTCCACCAATAAGTGAAGTTATAACCTTAATAGGAATATATACCATAAGTGGATGAAAATTAATGAAATTAGTGTAAATTATTGTTGTTAATGAAATATATTACATTTTTCATGAGAATTAAAACCTTTTTATTTTACTTAACCATATTGAACTTTAGTCAATTTAGTTTTTGGGTCAAGCTCTACAATGAACAATTGATTCATTGCATATAAGACAGATTTATGACTTTGAATTCAATTACTTGAATAACTATGCTGTTTTATGCCACCCTTCCAATCATAACGTGGTGTATGGGAGAGCGACTAACTTACTACTCGTTCGATTTCTAATTCAGTAAAAAGGCAATTAACTAACAAGCGATTTTCGTTCAAGAAGCATAAAATAAAATTTACATTTCATCCACACTTATAGCGGACGTATTTTTTTGATCTGATTTTTTAAAATACAATTTTATCGACACTTTGGGCTAGTAACTTGTATCTTAATAAAATATCTTTACATCAGATGACTTTTTCATTATTTAAAAAAACACAGCCCAGATTACAGAGAATTCTTTTCACAATCTGATTATATTTATTTTTTACGTTATCTTATCTCGCCTCGACTATCCCTTCTATGGCCATCCGAAGGGTGTTGACTTGCTTCGACAAGTTCAGTGAACAACAAAAGCCTTGGTTCAAAAGATTTATCTAAATTTGCTGTCTTTATGTGACTATAAATAAATTGCTTTGTCCTTTTTACGCAGTGGCGCTAAGACTTTATCTTATGGAGAACCACTTTGGTTTTTTAATGTTTTTCACGGAATGTAATTTTAGAAGATTGTAGCGACACATATGGCTGTGATTCATCTTCTTTAACTTCTTATCGATGGGTATTGGTACGAATATACTGATTCTATATTCAAATAGTCAATATTTCTTAGATATCACTTAGAAATTAGCTTATAGATGAATTTAATTAATAATTAGAATACAAGAAACTCAAATGCTGATTTTATTTTTATTCGAGAATTTAGGTAAAAATTCGTAGGTTGGCCTTTTTCATAGAGGCAAACATCTGTCGCATATATAAGATGATTCTAGATTAAATTCCAAATCAAACTTAAGTGTATTTAATTTAATATTTGAGAGTATTTGGACTTCGATGTTTTTAAAACAATTTTTTGTCGAGTGACATTGAATTTCATATCGCATTGAATGTTATGATATGTTATGTTATGAAGCTGTCATAATAAATATTTTTTTAATTATTTTTTATACTTTGAATATATAAAAATAGAACAGCAATTCGATTTAATTTTTGCAGCTTAGCTCAAGCTATTTGATTAAACCTTGGATCGTTTATTTCTCAAAATATTTTAAAACGTTAAAATATAGACTTTTACAATATTCATATAAATAAAAGTCTTTTGTCATTTAAAAATTTAAAACCAAATTATTTAATCGAATGTTTTTCTTATTATAATAATAACAATTAATTTTTACAGTCATTTCAAAAACATTATTAAAAAAGCCTCAAGTTGTGACAGCTTGATTATATTTAGTCGATAATTGTCAAGTCCATAAATTTTGTCAATAATTGTCAACTCCATAAATTTAGTCAATAATTGTCAACTCCAATTATGATTTTAACCAAAACTGGTATTATTATTTTGTGAAATACTTATAAATAGCTTGGGCATTATAATTTTATCCTCATGATTAGAATTTTCATTTATATTGAAATCATTTCATTGATAATCTCATTAATAATTACTTTTAGATAGCAGATTATGAAAATTTATTATTTATTTATTGTATTGCTGCAAGAGTAATCCTATATTAGTTGTCATAAATGTGATTTTATTTGATATTATAACCTATTTACAGAATATGATAATTGAAATTAACTCAATTTACATTTTTATGAAAAATTTCATACTCTATATATGATATATGTTCATCTTTCATATTTTATTACATCATTATTTAGAAAACAAAATCTTGCAGCCCGCGACTCTCTGACTAAGTAGCACTGCTTTCAACCACTGATAAGTTTTGGTAGTCACCACAAAATCTGAAATAGAAAGGGCTTCGATAGAATCAATTGCGGAGCCGAGAAATATACAATTGCATCTTTATAAATTGTTTGACTGTGTTGGATTTTCATGTCAATATTATTTATAGTCTTTCTTTGTATAATATATCATATTATTTCGGTATCGAAATTTGACATTACGTGTTGAATTCTATGATAATATTACTTATATTATTTGTTCAAACAATACTATTGATTTATACAAATGCCAACGTCAAATGCGAAAAGGTTTTTCCTTTTTGTGTTTTCTTTTATAACCATTAAATCATACTTAATTATGTTAACATGCTTCAAATAGGTTTTCAACATAACACATAAATAGATCCAAGAGATCGTAATTTCGATGAACGTTTTAACATATATATAATATATTCGAATATTATTGAGGCGAGTGCTTGATATAGAATACATAAATTACAACCGAAGCAAACACTTGTTCACTCGACCAAATTAACCCGTTTTTGCTCAATTTTTTTTCGTAAGTACAATCGTAAGTGTAGATGATACTTAACATTATTCTTTCTTCTTTTCTTGCATTCGTATTGGGTTGAAAAAAAACCTATATTATATTATTTAGCTATAGACTGATACAATCTAAAGTTTTATTACGTCATCAATAATGGAGTGGTTGTAAAAATACTAAATATTCCATTATTGGAATACCAGGCAAAAATGGGTTAAGCCTTCATCATCATTCTCTAAAAGAACAGCAATTCTATTTTATCAACAGTTAAAGGTGAAATTGTGACCATATTTTAATTTAAATATTTTAAAATTGTTTACGGCCGTAGAATTGAATAAGGTTGAATTATATAGCTTTTAGTGAAATAGATATTTATCAATTTCGTTCAGAGTTTTTAGAAAAATAAAACAAAGGCAATAAGCACACTGAATCCTATTATATTAATAATATAAAACTTGTATCAGACGCACAGATGCCAAAGAAAATCTTTTATTTAGCATTAATATGTTCAGTTTCATTACATTAAAGACTTGATAGCATTTTACTGATTACTGAATCATTCCAATGAAAAGTGTCTTTGCAGAAATTGAAACTGTTTATACAGCGGTGTCTAAAGCAATCTGTATACAATTAACGACGTAGGACGATATTGAATCAAGACTAATGAGATTTAAACATTTGCAAATTTTGTCTGAAAGTGTCTTTTACACCCGTCATATGGTTAAAATGGATTTGAAAAGGTAATAGGATAACCTTATGTTATTTTCTTGTTTAATGTCTAAAAATATTTTTACAAATTATCTTTTTTAAAATATTTGTGTTTTCGAAGCAAAATACGACTATTTATATACTTGAGAAAACAGATTGAATTAATATTTTTTCAATGTTATTTGATATTACCTCAAAAACACGCGTTTGCTTATACCAAAAAGCTCAAATGTCGCTTAAAAAAAGCTTGAGCTCAGAACCATCTGATCTATTGAGTAAATCTCTTCCATCTAAGAATAAGTAAATTATTTTTCTTACGCATAGAAAAGTCCTTCGTGTAGGTTATATCATATAAGAGCATATTAAAATGAGAAATATAATATAGATTTTTTAGCGTTTCTACAATTACATGTAAATGATAGATATCCTTCAAAGCGGCAAATTTAGAATTTCCGCACTAAAAGTGGCGCATTGGTAATACGACATTTGAAATAGGTGCAGATGAATAAAAATATTTAGTTAATAGAATTTATTTCATTTTTGTAAATAATTTTCACCATTGGCATATTAGTGTTTTTCTGATTTAGATTTTTTATAAATACTTTTCTCGAAACATCAATAATACAGTTGTTTGCATTCTAAAGATTGAAGATTTCGAGAGATTTTCTTTATTAATATAGACACACTACACTTATCCGATGCATGTAAAAAATTAATAGAAAAATGTCCAATACAACTTTGATGTTTAATATATATAAGTTCATAACAAAAGTAAAATTCGCGTGTATTTTTAAAATAAATATATTATGCACGGCAGAATATAAAACAATATTTAATAAATAATATCTCTCTCTTTACGCAATATTTTAAAATTGCATGTAGTGAGCGAAAAAGTATCATTCAAAATTTATTTTATAAATCCATAAATCGATTCAAAAAGCCGATCTTTGAGTAGATATATAAAATTGAATAATTACGAAGACACTATGTTTTGTTAAATATTTTTAATGGATCAAATTATCTCCTGATTTTTGTTGTTACGACGGTTGGTTGTTTATTTATGGCAACAATACTCAGTTTTGCTTTTTTACAGAATTTATTTTCATCTCTGCACATCTCACCACAGCTGTTTTGTAAAGAAAATCTATTGCATAAGTTTTATCCAAATTGTTATGATTACTAGACGTATGAAACAAAAAAACTAATTTACTTTAAATAAAACTTTAAAACATAAAAAATATATTTTGTAGCAATAAAAAACAAAGTTTACGTAAAGGTCACGCATTTCTTTCAGTTATGTGTTCCCACGTTGGAGAAAAAGAACAGAAAGGAGATTTAAAAATGGCATTTAGATAGCACATAAGACATCGAATAAGCGAGGAGACGTTCAGATAAGAATGACATACATTTATTAAAGTTACTTGAATACTCTTCTCGCTTTATATCTAGTAAAATAAGCATAGTTTTTGACCATTTTTGCTTCTTATGTGAAAACTATGTTCGTTTTACAGAAATATCCGGTTGTTTAATGATTTGATATCACTTTTTGGAAAGGCACACCCTTAAGGCGTACAAAATAATTTGTCATTTATCGTGTACTTAATTTAAGATCGGATAGACTGCAAATATCACACGAATATATATAATCGATCAGTCAAAAATCAATCAGAAAATTTATCTAGCAAAATTTTCTTCCAGTAGCAATCGTAAGTAACAAACGCTTAAGAGCGGTCCGGACAACTAGAGAAGTGAAAATATTTTTTTTGTATAATTTTGATTATTTTATAAATTTAATATCAATATCAATTATTAAGTTTAAATAAAATTAAATTTGATAACCAAGAAGACAAAATAAGTTATATATTATTATTTTAAATTAAAAATGGTCAACCTAATGCAAAAAACATTAAAATACCCATGTAGTTATTTAATCTTTCTGGAATAGTATACTGTCAGAGACGAATCAAAAATCATTATATTATATATTTCTATTTTTTTTCAAAATATTTAAGTTCTAAAACTAAAATCATATTAAAGTTTCTAACATGCATTCAAATACTCTATTACGTATCTTTAAAGATATCTCATGTTTTTGAATTAGTTGATTGTCTTTCTTGGACAATTTTCTGTCATGCGGCTTAACTTGGGTCCTATTTACTGTGAAAATCTGAGAATGGATATACGGTGCTCTTACGCGTGATAAACTATTATGTAACACGAATAGTTGTCTTAAAATAAGCTTGATTCAGATAACTGTCACCGGTTAAAAGTCGCTTATAATACTACCGTGCTTTACAAAGAGTAAGATCAACCTCACTGCCGTGCATAGTAATCGTGGATTTAGCCTCCGAGCGTGCGGTTTTAAAATATCGTCTAAATAAATTATCTCAGCTTTGAACAAGAGTGTTGTGTGGCGTACACGTTTTGTAAATTATGGTGCCTATCATCCCTGACGTCTTTAAGCACATAATTTATATTATTTTTGATAAAATGAAGATACCAATTCTCTTTAATAATCATACAATAGTGCAGTTTTATAAAATGATTAATTTTTGGCAAAATTTTCGTTTTTCCCAAATATCACAAAAAAATATCGGACAGACATGTAGGAGTATATCTACTCGAGCTAAGGAATATGTAAGATCATTCAACAGTAAAAAATAGATTCACAATTCACTAATCGCGTTATAAAGGAATCACATAATATAAATTTTTATACTCAGCGCTCAAGTGTTTGCATCCTTGTAGTAAGGGTCGCAGGATGACGGCTTTGAAACAGCTGGAAATCAATAGACATCAACTATCATAAAGGATTCTTAACGAACAAACTAATATATTGTCTTCTCCATTAATTAGCCCTCTCCACGGGGGAGGGGGGTCTGATTTGCTTCCGTAATGGACCATTTCCGTGCCACATGTAAACTTATTGTCATAGCCGCCTTTTTAGTTTCATTTACAATTAAGAAACAAGCTAGGCCGTTAAAACAGGAGAGAAGGTGTATTGTGTACCTTTTCTACACAGCTATATATAGATAAGCAAATGTTAGTTTAAGCATAGTTCTGACGATGCCGTGAGCCGAAAAAGCTATCAACTATATTTAAAAAATAATTTTGTAGATCTAAAATACATTGCTATTTTTTTTCACCGTGTCAAAATTCTACTGTCTTAAATTATTTATTTCCGCTCAAAGTACCGAATCAATATATGTGATAATAATCCTAAAACAGGTATGTAATATTGTATTTAATAAAATGCCACAAATGGAGATTTTAATTTCAATAGTACCGATATTGAAATCTCTTTTATTTACCACAGAGTGACTAACATTAGCATCTATTAGAGAGAGACACAGTATTTTGGAAACTCTTACTTCACGGAGGAAATCCACAGCGACGATCTGGGTCTAAATTATCTAATGAGCATTTTACGTTTGATAGCTAAATTGATGCGATTCCACTTCTTTGTTTAAGAAGTTCCACAAACGTGAATCATTTTAACCTAACGAGAGAGACAGTGAATGCGCATTTTCACAAAGCTAATGGTTAAGGGTGGATTTATTCTAGTATAACTTTTAAACGGTTTTGAAAGACTCCTTTGTAAGAGCGAGAGGCTTACAGCTGATTGAAAAAATACCTCTTTGAATTGATCGAGTCTTTGGGAATTTTTTTTCACGTTACACGTTGATTTGGTGATTTAACGGCTAAATAGTTTATCCGTCATCAAGTTTAAATTTAAAAAATACCATATAAATAAAATAGCTTATAAAACCTCCATAAAATAACTTTTAAGCACTGTAAAAATTGACCTTGACATATTGCTCATTTTGGCAGAAGAGCAAAAAAATATCATTTAATAACAATTAACATAAAATTTTGATTATTTCACAACTAATGTTACTGTCAACTGTGACACGTGTTTTGCCTCTTTCAGAAACTTTCTCAGACTTACTATCGCAAATGTTGTTTAGTAAATAAAACAATAATGATTCAAATATAACATTTTAATATGAATTTGTAATACAACCAGTGCTAATTGTTACAAAATGATTTCAAAAAGAAAAGTGTTTTTAATATTCTTAGATAAAAATGAAAAAAAGAAATTAGATTGAGGAAACTAAAATTTCAATGTTTTTTGAAATGGATTAACGCATATTATTTCAAGATAGTTTCAAACTTTAACATACATTTTAAGTAAACTTTGACTATTGAAAATTTCTGATAGTAAAAATGATACCTTTCAGTTAATTCGTTAAAATATTGTAACAGTACTGATAAATATAAAATACACAAAACGTTGGAAAATTATAAAACAAAAGAAAAGGTTTTATGTATTATAATTTATGTTGGCTTATATCATATAAGAATCGTTAAATAATTTGTAACATGTTATTAAAACTATATTCAAAAATTCGACGAATCGACGCTTAGCAACAACTCAATTTTTAACTAAACTATACGTTTTTACCCAATAATTAACTGGTTGATGCAAATTTTTTTCCGTTAAAGTAATTTAATTTACCTATTCATTTTGTAAAAAATAAAAATCTACTGTAAAAAACTATAAAAAGATTACAAAAGATGAATTGTGCAAAATTTAGTAGCGTAACTTAATTTTTTCAAAATACTTTTCTCGTTCTTTTCGCGTTGGAAAAAATACTAATTCTGAAAGTTTTATCTCTGCTAATCACCGCACCTCTCTACAAGATGAGCTTAATGATCTCGGTGTAAGCTTTTTTGATTTTTTTTCTGTATTGTGAAAATAATATTTTTCTTAAGATAGACGTCGGCGTCGCGTGCCCGTGACATAACTGAGTGATTACTTCTTTTGATGAACGAGTTTCCTTAATGATTCCAAATTAATTCAGCGAAAACATCATAAAAATATATTTAAAGGTTGGCTGTAATATAATGAAAGAAAATGAAAATTGTTTTATCTTTTCTAAATCAAAATTATTCCATAAAGTTAAGTCCTGCAGCAATAATTATTTTGATGAAATTTGCTATTTAAAATTTTTAATTTTTACTTAACGAAAGATAATTACAATATAAACTTGATAATCTCTTACACAGCTATCTTGTTTGAAATACATATCTTTACTGTTCACAAATATAAAGTCATATAATTTTAGTTATTTCAAAACATGACGATATTTAAAAAAACAGGATATTATCAAATACATAAAATTGAATGCACTATCCCAATATCCCAATCCGCATGTAATATTATTGGTATCACTGGTACGAGATCTACAGTACAAAAATATTTTTAGAATGAATTATTTAATCGATTAATTGATCTTTATTCGAGGTCATAGATGTATTTGTGAACTATAAAATTCCCTCTTAGCAATCCGATCCAAAAAAGAGAACAGAATGTAATGATTAACCACTTGTCCTGTTTCAGCCTAATTCCCTAATCTTTAAATAATAAAAACATTTTTTTTTCAGATCCGGTTTAGTTAATCGCTAGCATTTTAAAACTGATCATTTACTACACTAAATTTGTTTTTTTTTTTATCTTTTAACAATATTTTCAAAGTTCTAATTATTGATTTATTTGCAGAGGTGACATAATATTGTGTAGCCTAACAAATAGCGTTTAGAAACAAAATTTGTGCCACTACATATAAAACACTGTTTGAAGTAATCGCAATCTATCTATTTATGATTGATTCAATCTTTATAAATATCCATAGTTTATCTAGTTTCTAAAATTCTAGAGAAATTATTTTTTTAAATTGTGCACGTTCGTTTGTATCATTGGAAGCCCGCCGTAGGGCGAATGCCATTGCACCTTTCATTATTTATTTTTTTACTTAGACAAGGGCCATTGAATTAGCGGTCAACGACTATTTATTCCAATATATTCATTTACATTGGAGTAAATGAAAAGAAAATCTTAACCTCAACTATCATAACCAACAATATGCAATTTCGATTATTATAAAACCATAACTATAAATAGCTAAAATTTCTAAGATAACTTAGATTAACGGTATGATTGACGACCCTGTATTGCTATAAACGAATAAACCAACTCTAAAAGGTACATTTTTTCAATTTGTAGGGGCTTTGTCCGGTATGAATTTACAGCGGTTATAAACATTTTGACTTATCAGAACAATAAATTATATTTCAACTAAATAAGTGCAAAAAACGTTAATATATTATCTTTTTTTTTTACGTACATTGAATGTTTTTAGTGTGATCGAGTTTATAATATTTTAAAACTACAATACAGTATACAAATATACTGAAGAAAAAATGTCCGTATTTAATTAATTAATATTTAAATGTAATTCATCCTAAAAGTTAAGTCTCTAATTTAAATATGACTCCGGTTTCACAGTTTCTTTTATATATTAATTACCATAAAATGCTACCTAGACAAAGCAGATTTTATCAGATCTACAACAAAAAACTTATGTATTCTTACTGAAAGTGTAAGCTTTTCCACGCTAATTTGGTGCTAGTCTTACAGTTTCACATACAACGTAAAAAATGGAAATACTCGCTCTTGTTTTACAGATTGAAAACAAATAAATTTAATTTAACTGGGAAGCTTAGAATTCAAACCACGAATTACAAAACAAACGCCGATTTGTTAAACAGCTACCCCCTTAACACAACTCGTATGCCATTTAAAAACATGTCTAGGTACAAAATTATTTTGCTATTGAAATAGCCGTGAAATAGTATTTCTTAATGTTTTTTTTTATTACTCTTGAAGAAATTAAAACATTATGTTACTTCCAGCGATAGTAAGTTGTGAAGTATATTTTCAACTGACGAATTTAATATGGCAACAAATTAAATGGTCAGAATTAAAATCATTTTTCGGTCAGAACTTAAATCAATTTTTGGTCAGAATAATATATAATTTTTGGTCAGAATAAGAATATGAATGGTCAGAATAACATTATAGATAGGTATGAAAAAAATTATTTTAGGGTCAGAATTGTATAACCATTTCGGTCAGAGAATATTGAAAATGGTCATAATAAAATTAATGATTTATGATAATAAGAAACCAAGAGACCTTTTTGATACAACACATAACACTTAAAAAATCTCTAATTATGTTTCATCTTACTATTTTTCCATTTCTTACATATATATCTTGTTTTATCTCACATGTCATGTAGCATTTTTTATATTAGTTTTATATGTGTATTGTTTAAATGGTAAAAGACCAATTGCAGATTTCAGATGGAAAGTAGCCACTATACAATGGAATTAGGATAAGTCGTCTGCGTTTTTATAAAGTTTAAAGACTTCTATATTATATATCCATATATCTATAACTAATATATCCATCATCATCTTAGGCTTAACTTTTAAATCAAACAATTCCTTTATTTTATTTTTAATGTCATCATTTAATTTCATTGTGATAGTGATATCTCCTAATGCTTCATGTGAATGTTCATCTTCTGTTTTGAATACAAAAACGTTAGTTTTATCAATGCAGTATAAAATATATACTCCAGCATTACATTACTGCCCTCATATTTTTACAGTATTACAGCGATAATAAGCCTTTTCCCCATCACTGGTCATACTTTGATAATGATAACTCCATGTTTTTTTCCGCTTTTACTGCGTCAACCACCTCTTCCTTTGTGTTATATGTCATGCTCATATACCAGTTAAGAGATCTTTTTTTTCTCCTAGATTTCGTCATTTCACCATTGGATTCATCACTTGATATATTGTATATAGTTGGTTCCAACATAATAGGGTAGAAAGCAGTAGCGAAGACTTGTCAACTAGTGTCGAAGAACTGTCAAATCGCAGTGGGCGCGTAACACTAGTGCAGTGGTAGGCAAGCTACTACCCGCGGGTAATTGAATTACCCAGAAAATATGTTTTTTTTTTTAATAAAAAAATATTTATTTATTGAAAATACCAATAATTTAAAAAAACTTAATAAATAAAAAATTCAACTAATTACCCAGCAAGAATTTTTTTTAAATTTTTTTATAAAACTATTTATTGAAAATACCAATAATTATAAAAAAAGTGAATAAGTACCAAGGTAGCCACAAATAAAAATAATTTTTTTATAAGTTTGTTTTATAAGATATAACATACATACATACATATTTTTCATTTTATGATAATAAAATTGTTTTTTAAAAAATATTTTTTTTTACTCACTTTTCAAATGAAATTTTCAAAGTTGAAATTTTTTACCCAGTCTCTCAAAAAATGGTTGCCGACCACTGCACTAGCGATTTCTTCAATGACCGCGGCGCGAGTAGTCTTGCCTCTCATTGGACGGTTTGTTGTACTTTACACTTTACTTTGCACCAATAGCAACGCAATACAAACACCAAAAAAATTCAGACCGTCTGTCAAAATAAATCTAACCAAATAATATAAAATATGATAGCTGTCATCTAAAATTTAATATAAATTCTGACCATTTAATATTAATTCTGACCGTTTATTATTTATTCTGCCCTCTGTATTTCTGACCGATACATTTTGACCATTTAATAAAAATTCTGACCGATGTAATAAAAAAAAGAACCGTATTAATATTCTGACCGGAAAAATACGAGCCATTTAATATTCTTTAAGATATATAATGTATAGATTTTACGCTTCCAACAAACCAATCGAAAACTTGCGAAGGTTATTTCAACACACGTAAATTTAAGCTTATTTTAACAATGTGAAAACAAGTATACATAAAATATTTACTTCGTCATACTTACATACTTTGAAATGTATACGTTTCAATTTTAGATACCTGCCCTCTTACATTTTTTGTTAAATTGAAGAATTTATTAAAAAATAAATGTTTAATTTTTATTAATATTTTTAATACAATCGGTTAAGAGTAACACATCAATGATTGCTAGACAAAAACAAGCAACAAAGTGTACTATTTTCTATAATGTTATATGATTTGATACACTTTTTCTTTGGTATAATGAAATACGTAAGGCTTCAATAATATGGTTTTGAAGCCCTATTGGATAGCATACCGCTCTCTCTATTAAATGTAATTTTCCAAGAGAAGACCAAAGCTAACCCCAGACGGGTTATTTTGTTTGTAGTTTGTATCGCAGTACGGCTCACTAAGGAAAATTAGATTTATGAAACCTTTGAACAAAAAATGTCCTTTAGCGGTCTTAAAAATAAATCAACTCTGAAATATAAAATGCGAAAAGCTTGAAGCGAGGAAAATGAATATTGCTATTTTTCCGTTAGATCGTAAGTAAAAAATACTAGAAAGATTAAAACTCTGATTAAAATATGCTTCGCATACGAAATAAGTTGAACTCTGTGAATCAAGCAACTATTTTTATATTGAAATTTTTTATATTTGAAAAGACTATTCAGTAAAACAATACATTCAAAATATGCTAGATATTTGAAAATTATCTTTAAATCTAGCAAAATATAAAATCTAGGCATTTTGATGACAGCAAAGCTACTGCCATCAAACTATAGAGTTATGAGTGAGTTGTAAATCATTTGATTACATACCAACAATCTCCATCATCTCTAAATACAGTAAAGGCTTTTATTGATAGCACTATAGAAACTATTTACAGAATTTTACTTGAAAATTTACATATGGGCACTGAATTCATTTAAACAACGTTTGTCTCACATATATGCAAATACATACAACAGCCCATTATAATATAATGCTTTTGATGAAAACCCATATAAGAACCTTCTTATTTTAGTGTACTAATTAGTTTTAGGAAGATTTGAAAACAAAAGATAGTCTGTTTGAATTTCCCTAATAACTGATATCTCTTGTTTCCTTGGTGACTATAAGAGTTAGTAGTAGTTAATTTACCTCAAACTTTGCTATCATAATATGGGATTTTTTTTATTTATAAATTTGATTTATCGAACTTTAAATAAAAACAGTCTTAAATCAGTAAAATCAGCAAGAACAAATCTCATCATACCATTATATCCTTGTCTTTTTTCGGGGTAAGCATCTATCTTACAACTGATGTTGAGAATTTTCTTTTGATATATGATATCCTCTGTATTGAGAACGGGCATAATTTAACCGGTTAACGCCGGCAGGTATATGTATGGCGATACCCAGCACGCCGCGAATTTTACGACAAAAATAAAACCTTGTAAACATATCGTTATTGAAAGTTTAATAAAGTTTATTTATAAAACTTACCAAATAAATGAAGAGCGCGCCAGTCGTGCAGTCATTTATCCATAATCATAAAATTAATTGTTCATGGTGCCGGGTTGTCAAAAAAAAAGGTCAAGGTTGTTAAAACGGCGCGTCTTAAGACGTAATTTTTGTATGAGCGGCATTCCGTTCACAGAAAATTATGCGTCTTAAGACGCTTTTGGCAGTTAACCGGTTAAAAGATATTAAAGTGTTTTATATAAAAATATAGCACTCATTGGAGAAACATAAATTTATCTAAATACAACATTGTTAGATGTGTTTGACTGAAATAGCATTTTTTCAACAAAGTTAATTATAATAGAAATATATCTTCACTAGCAAAAACAGTCGCAATCAATCAGACGTAGACATCAAGTAGACGCCAACAGAGTACGTAGGTAGATAATATTTTATAAATACTCTAACAATGAGGAATTATATAGCTCATACATATCTCGTATGTTATCAATGTTTGAAAAATATTATTATAAAATATCTTAGTTTTCATTGGGGAAGGCTAAATCAACACATGTCCACAGACTTGGCTTTATATGGGGTTTGATTTTTCGATATTTTATCATTTGTACAGCTGTTGTCTATTCAACAGTTTTTATAAAAATTCAATGGTCTTTTTATAATTTGAAGTTATATTCGTAAAATGTGATTAGAGATAATTTGTTAGATATTGTTGATTTATATATTTTACAACTGGCGTTATAGTATAGGATGAGATTTGGCCTCTTCAATTATTCTATACCACTTCGTCCATTTTCGAACGCCAAGCACTGGTTCACTATGTATAAATTTGAAATACTTTTTGGACAAACACTCCTCTTTGAATCATATATGTTTGACCACAAAATTTTTGACGAAATCAACAACATAAATTGATTTTTCGAGCACAATCAAAACATTTGTAACGTTTTTAGTAAATATTAAAAACATTTTCAACTGTTTACGATGAAAAATATGTTCACTTATGTGCATCATTTGTTTATCCACAAAATTTTAAAAAATGAGGTACCGACATTGATCTTATTTATTTTGGGTTCAAGCTAGGCGAAAAAATTTAATATAATATTTAGAATATTAGGTATTAAAAAACAACCTGAAGAAATTGTTATTAGAATTCACGTATGTAAATATGTTAATTATAGTTTATGTCAGTCTTATTTAACAACTTAAACGTTGACTTTGTGTATATATACTTTAGAAATAATACTTATTTTCGTTCTTGAAATAGAATATGAATTAAAAAAACTAAATTGGTGATTTTTCATAAATACGTGCTTTTAACTTATAATTTTTATTAAATATGTACGAACAATATATCACTCAAAAATAAATAATTCTGAGAAAGCATCAAGTGTTTATTTGCAAATAATTATACTGGTGAAATTCTGTAGCTAACCTTTCGTACAAAAATCTATAAATTCTCTTGGGTTGTATTGGCGATAAGGAAAACAATCGAGAGATAACGATCTTAAAATCAATATGTACCAGCTTTCTCGGTAAGAAGATATCTTTTAGTTTTCAAAGTTCAAAAACAAACAAACAGAATACGCTCGAGCACATAATATATCAAAACTACCTTAATACGAGCCTCTTAGAAGCCTCTCAAGATTCTTGTACTATCGATTCGAGGTAATTTGTTCAACAAATTTGTTGATTGATTATATCATAGTTTTCAGATTGATTTAAAAATAAATTTATAGAATAAAAGAATATTTATATATATACAGTGGAACCCCGATCAACCGTTCTCGCATAATAAGTTTTCCCGGGTGAATCGTTAATTTTTATTATAGTCCCGTCAAACACCCTCAAGAACAATGATAAATAATCTCACATGAACCTTTCCCCGATTTCCTCGATCTATCGTTTAAATACAATGGTCTCGTGTCAAATATTATCCCGATTAACAATCCAATACAATTTGTGAGTTTTTATTTGTGAGTTTTTTTTTTGTAAGTTTTTTTGTGTGTTTCCATCTAATACAATTTTCTTAATATATTTTAAATTTTAACTAAAGAAATTGATGATGATATTTATAGTTCGCTCAAATGTCTTGAGATTTTCTTTAATAAAGAATTTCACAAAAAGATGTTTAAAATACTATTCGATTATTTCAATCTATTAGATTTAATTAATGTAGCTTTTACAAAACCCTTTCATATTTACCAACATTTGGAAATCAAAGGGTGGAAGGTTTTATGTTTTTTTTTTTCAGATTGAACTTTTTTTAATATTATTATAAGCTTTCCCGCATTTTTCTTTTTTTTTTGTCCCTTGAACAACGTGGGATTGAGATTTTGCTGTATATATTAAATGCTTATTCATGTCCATCCTCTCTTATTCATTTGACTCCTGTTTTCAGCGAATTAAGTTGAATACAAGAATCAACAATGAATGTTTTCGGATGAAATTTTTTCATATTATAGAGCTGCGTGTCAGTATTGGTTTCATAATCACTAAAAAGAGCTCTTTCTGTCAACTCGTCATGCATTCCGCAAAATTTCATTTTTTAAAAAAAATTTTGCGATGTTCTTAGTCAGAATTAAAATAAAATTCATAGATATTTAAATAATATAATATTTTATCACGGTGAAAAAAATAGCAATGTATTTTAGTTCTGCAAAATTATTTTTTAAAAATATAGTTGATAGCTTTTTCGGCTCACGCCATTATCAGAACTATGCTTAAGCGAACATTTGCTTATCTATATATATCTGTATATCTGTAAATAACTTTCAACTATATTTTAAAAAAATATCTTTTTAGAACGTAAATATATTGCTATTTTTTTCACCGTATTATAGTGGGTTCTACCAAGTGAATGTCAATTCAAACAATAATATTTTATCATCAATTTTTCATCAAATTCAGTAGCGAAAAAAAACCAATGTATGGAACATATCTTCAAGTGACCAACGTTTTTGAGCTACCCTCTACTCATGCAAGATCCCGGTGTCAAACTTCAGAATGCAACTTTAAGTTAATTTAAATATGTAAAATTGATTTTGCATTCGATTTTTGTATTAATACTTTGAAATGACTCAGCCAAACACCATCGCGTCTGCATAGAGTGAACAATTATCTAACAATATATTTCTTTATCTAATACATTGTAGTCAAATTTAGTGACTGATAAACAACCGTTCTCATCTGAAAACTTTCTGAAATGTTTCATTTGATGTATTGTACATATGAAATACGCATGAGATATACGTTCTTTGAAAACATACACAGTAATGAATTCGTTCTTCAAATGATGAGTTTACTTAAAACGGTAATACACTAGTCATATAAATATACTGCTTTTTATACAATGCCATGAAACAATCTACTAAACCCTTTTCGTAAAGTTTTTTTATCGCAATGCTTTTAAATATATTTTACGTTATCCCCGTTCTTCTGTTTGACATTTTCGTCAATTTAGTTTATACGCTGATAAAGTGAATTTTCCTGAAAATGGACGATATCTTTTCTCTGCGCCTCGTTTATCTTACAGACGAGGACTTAGTTGGAGTGAACGTCTGTGTGCTCAATAAAAACTTTCTGCTCTCGAACACTTACAACACTATCAATAGATAAGGAATGCTACCGATACGTTGAGCAAACAAGTTTTCAAGTAACAAGTGCTAATTATAGGCATAAAATTTTTAAAAAATCTATCAAAACTATTTTATGATCTGAAATTATTTTTAATCAAAAAAACTATTTATGTAATCCGGCTATAAGCTATCATCAAACCTATGGTGAAATCAAGCTTAGTTTATGTTAAATTTATTTAAAAATACCGTTTAAATTTATTATAATACTTAATAGTTTATTAATACGACAATATTGATAAAACTTTTTCTAAGAAAAATAGCCAAATACTTCATTTTTCTTAAAAACAAACTACAATTAGATTTGTACTTCTTATATACTTTTATAAAGATAAAGGCTTTCTTGAATTCTTACGAATATTATTAGATGTTGAAATATAAATATAAATAAAACTGTTTATATATAATGAATTGATTTAATAGTCACATAAACACATTGATTTTCGTTTAATAAAAATAAAATATAAATTTTTAAAAAATCACGCAATTTTATGAACATCAATCAATTTAAACATATATAGAATAGATAAAAACATAATTAACAGCCATAAATAAAAAAAAATTAAAATTCTATTAGTTTGTGAGAAAATATAATGAGTTTAACAATGGTTCATTAATATTCGTTTAGAAAATAATTAACAAATGTTAGAGTGAAATTAGGAACACATATTTTTTGTCATGTTTTGTGAACAAATGTAATGTTTCGAAGAGTTATCGTATCGATAATAATTTTAGAGCACTTTTATTCAAATTATGCTTAATATCAAATATATGCCGCCTTTTCATTTTAGTATTGGTTAATTTCAAAACCAAATACGCTGAATTGTCACTGTTTGATTGGGCGTTATTAAGTGAGCTTCTTGTAAATTTCACATAAATGCGATGAATAATAATTACTGAATATTAATTAAGTGTTAACTGCCACGTCTCGGTAGAAAAGCATTATATTCAAATAATAAGAAAACATTTTTAGTACTTAAATTTTATATACCACAATCTTATATTTTTTTATCAACACCAGTCTCATATCACATTATAAATAAAGTATTGACGATTGCTTAGTATTTTTATTCAAGACAATTTTGAATTATTTTTTTGACATATTTACTAATTGTCTGCCATATTAAAAAAATTGTCTAATTTGAATTGATACAATTTTGTACGATTCCACAAATTTTGTCACTAATGACCCGGGTTTCGCCTTTCGGCATCTTTAGGTATTCTATCACACGGATGCAACAGAACTGTGGAACATGTGGAATCGTACAAAATTGTAACAATTCGAATTTGATATTGAAATTCCATCAAGCACCTTCAGTCGATATCATAAATTATGTAAAATTGTCTGTTGAGTTGGTGGCCTTAATTCTTATGGATTTTTACATTGAGAATTTTAATGTTGTGGTCATTATTGTATGTAACAATGTTTTTGACCAAATCTACGATGTGATCATGTAATCAAGCGGAAATAAAAATACATACTCAAAATACAATTTTGGTAACATATCATCACTATTTAGCTAGATATTTTATTTTATCACAAACAACAAGTTTATAATTTTTCTTTACATTCTATTTTTTCTCGTTAAAGCTGATCTGCTTGAAACGGAATCCTATGGATATTAAACATGATACAATTTACACTTGTTTCAAGGAACGCTTGCATAGAGATCTAGGTGACAGTGAAACTGACTTGAATAAATCTTCACTTATATTGTTTATTTCCGGACATATTCATATGCGGTCTTACTCTCATGTTTATTGTTGTGTATGATAATTTTACTGCTGTTAAACGACCAGTAAATGATTACATCACGTGTCATAACCATAACTAAATCCCGTGTAGTAAGCTAACAAGGTTAATAATGCAAAGGAACTTGAAATAATAATCTTATTTATTTATGATATCGACTGAATGTGCGTGATGGAATTTCAATATCAAATATGAATTGTTACAACTTTTTACGATTTCACATGTTTGGTCAGTTCTGTTGCATCCGTGTGATGGAATGCCTGACGATGCCGAAAGGCGAAACCCGGGTCGTTTGTGACAAAACCTGTGGAATCGTTCAAATTTGTAGCTATTCAAATTTAATAATCTTATTACTTACCTAAAACCATTGGTTACCAAACGATAGCGTAGAAGCTTGAAAGGTTGTCTGGCATTGAAAATACTGATATATATATATTGTGATGTAAATAAAGAACTACCAATATAAAAAGTAAATAAAATACAACAAATGTCCAGCTGATGCTAAAGTAGCTGTACTGTCTGAGTATTTTAAGTTTCTAGCCACTCATAAACATGGGCATAAAACCGATGACGCCATCTGTGTCTAGTGGTTTAATTTTCATCCAGAAAAATATATCATGAATGAAAATATATTTTAAAGACAAAAATGTTTTGGTTTTAAATGTTTTCTGTAAAAAAATGCCTTTACTGCATGATATATAACAACTGCCTTCTGCCTCTTGTAAATCGATCGTCCAATAGATTCTAATACCCTTGGGAGATTCGTCCACACAAACTATACGTTGTGGGCGCAACCAGTAACACAATCACCTAGAAGCTACACACTTATGTAGTATCAATCTGTCCACCCTCTAAAACCTGTATCGTTGGAAAATTCGGGTCTCGTAAACATTTCAGAAATCTAAGGCGTGTTTGAAATTGCTTCTACTTTCTGTCATATAATTCATTTATTGTAAAATACCCTTTCTGCGAATATCAAAAATTGATTTAGAAATTTATAAAAAGCATTAAAGTGTCAGTGACAAAACCAATTGACTTCAAATACATAAAATAATAATGTGTTCTTTTTTTATAAATAAAATCAAATAACTTTAAGCTTAAAAATGGATACTCATTTCACTTTAAAGGACATTTTTTATTAATAGGAAGCCACATAAATCATGATTTTTTCCAATGATATTTAAATAAAATTCAAACGTCTGCTTCATAACTTTATAAAATTATCAGGAAAACGCATGGCAAGCATTTTAAAGTAACAAAGCTTACATTAGTATTATGAAAATCATTGATACAATATATTTTCTTATATCACATAACTAGAGTTGACTTCACTTTCATAAAACAATGAAAGCGTCAAAAAATTAATTTATATGATTATTCAGATGAATAAAAATGCTCTAATATTATTTTTTAATGAAGTTGCTAGAATTTTTGCTAATTTAAAAGTTTGGGCGCGAATCTTTGGCTAAAATAAAATGTAATATTTAGATTCCGATCAATTTAAGTATGACAATTAAGCTAATCGATAAAAACAATGCATTTAAACACAATAGAAAAATCGATTGATTTTATTGTAACTATCCTTCTGAGATTTGATTCCGTCGAAGCCGCAGCAGCGAACACCAAAACATAAACTGACAACCAAAACGAGGGTAAACAAAAATCGTTCGCCGTAATATCCTCGTAAAGTTTATAGACATTTTGTTATTGTGCAATGATTTAGTAGTTTGCAGTGTCCAATTCAGTACACCAACAATAAACAAGTACAATAACACAAAACCTCTATAAGGAATTGGATAAACCAGAGCTAAAAAATATCAAGAATATACGGTCCGTAAAAGCATTAATTTTGGTTCAATCCAAATAACAAGTGAGGTTTTTTTGTTGATGCGGACAGAGCAATACATTTCGACTCGAGAGTTTCTTAGAAGATTTACGATTTTGCGGAAACTCGATGTCACATCTCAAATAATGTTTGACTGGTATTGTATACTTAATGTATTTTAGTATAGTATAATATAAAACGAAGCTTTTTTGATATATTTAGATCTTATATTTTTTTTTATTATATTGTTAAGAAATTATTCTATGACGGAAGAAAATTGACGTTATTTTGTCATTGTTAGATACCAAATAAATATGTATTAAAATAGGTATCTTAAAATATGAATTTTGCAAAAAATACGAAAGCTCATTACAACAGTATTATAATATATAGTCGATTTCACTCGAAATAGACTCACAACCATTCTTGTAGTTATTGAATTCATACCACACATATCTAAATTTTATTGAAATAACCTTTTGGAAAACATTAAGATTATTTTGAATAATTCAAACTCTCGACATTTCCAGGTGTTTTGTACTCATTAACATTATTTCGACACCGGAAAGGTCGTATCGAGGTGTTTAATACTTAAATATTTAATCTGATTATTTAAATTCTTAATTATTATCATAACACAGGTTATCCTCAACTTAAGACCGAGATACGTTCCTGGACTTTGGTCGTAAGTCGAATTTCATACAAAATATGTATGTACTTCCATATTAAAATAAACATGTGTACATGTTTATACTTTTTTATTGTTACATTTATTATTCTAATTAATATTTAAAAACTTTCGTCATCTGTACTTATATAAGTACAATCTGTTGGTTCATCATCAGTAGTGGAAGAAAAAGCAGTAGTAGTCTTTTTAAAAAAAATATCAATATAAAATTTTAGTTGAGTTGTTGTTTTTCCGTGTTTATTTCGTTGAAGCAAGCAAGATCTTCCTGAATACGGCTGTTTATACTCAAAAATCTTTTGTTGCCCGAATCTACTTTGGAAATATTTGCATTACTTGGTCAATTTGAGGGAATTTTATTTTATACTATTTTTTTGGTCTTAAATGCGAATGGTCGTAATCCGAACCATCGTAAGTCGAGGGCTACCTTTATAGTTGCTTTTAGATAGTGCTTACTCGCATTGAACCAATAATTATGCCGTTGATTAAAAATAAATAATTTCCCTTATTTAAAATGTATTAGTTATATATATTAACTAGTTATTCGGTAGTCTTACATATTCTTTTTTTACAAAATACATTAAAAAGCTCTCAATCTATTTGTGAATAAACAAACAAAACCTTTAACAAAAAACGATTTTACAGTCATACTGTTTTGTCTGAAAATACTTATTTTGAATTTATAAAACATTTAACTGCTTCTATGTGTCGGAATTTTTTCATAGTAAATTTATAAATAGTTTGTAATTTCAAAACTTTACTCTTAATCGCTAAAGCATATCAAAGCTCATAATCGTGACTTTCTATTTTTGATTCGAAATTCAAATTTTTTGTTTCACCGGCTTATTTGTCTGTAGATCAAATACAACTCTATAAATGATATTCGGGGCACATCTCAATTTGGAAATTAAATTGTGATTTATTTCCACAGTCAATATTCTGGTCGTAGCAATGTTACTCGATGATTCCAATAGAATGTATTATTTATATTTATAGCCCAGTTTCCAACCAGGCTTGTACGCTAGCAGTGCCATCTGATGTCGAACGCTCTCAAATATTCTTACAACCCTATAAATAAATTATAACCTGGCAATAATGGCTCGAATAATGGAGGGATTTACTTCTGAGCGAACATTCTGGCGTCGTAGACGTATGCACCGGAGGCAGTGACGTGCACATCCGACAGTCAACTACACACGAAAAACACAAAATACAGTCGTTTAATTTACTTTTTTGAAATGTAAACATCATTTCGTCTGATAAATTTGTTTTCTCTACGCTATTTTTTCCAAGAAATTTTAAATTCGTTCATAACCAAGTCCATAAAATATTTATTCTATGTAAAGAATTTACTATTAAAAAAAAGCATGGGGATTAAGCTACTTAATTTATGATATCGACAGAAGGTGCTTGATGGAATTACAATATAAAATTTTAATTGTGAAGTAGTGAAAAATCTAAATACCTGAATATTTTACTCTGTCATTACAAATCAAAGGCATACTGTTACGCTAGAACAGTATAGAATGTAATTAAATCCGATGTTCGATTAATACTTCACATTTCACTATATATTATATATATTAAATAATTAAATTTTCTTTCGCGCATCTAACTCCTTTCCTACCTTTGAGTAAAGCTTAGAAATAATAATCAATAAACATAACAATAGCCACACCTTTTTATACCGAAAAATAATCAGAGATAGATCGATCGAGAAATAAACAGTTTTTGTAGAACACATTCTGTCGATAAAATCTCCTAGAAGAATTCAATGTGTTTCATATTTAATAATGTAAGCGGACATGTGCACAAAAAAATACAATGAAAATAGTTCTACAACCGTAATCGCTCGCCGTTCATTGTAAAAATGAAAGAAAAGATAACGAATATCTAGTAATTTTACTACTTTTTTTATAATCTCTAAATCTAAGATAATTTAAAGTTTATTTAAATATAATTCGAGTCACATCTTCCGTCACTGATCCAGTGCATCGTGGGGATAAAACATGCTGGTTCAACATATCGGAATAAAAGCAACTGCATACATACTATTATTTATTCCACACGGTTGTAACGATACAACCTACCGGTTCCTTAAACTTGCTTTGAATATTTTACATGACAAGTCTACTAAGAAAATACACATATATATCCTAAATGTAAATATATCCGCTTCCATATGGAAAAATTCCATGCAATCCAACAACATTGTTAATCTATTCAAAAATATAAAGCATATCTATATAAAAATATGCCAGCAAATTTCTATTTTGACAAACAAATTCAACTAACAGATTTTCCATGCCAAAGTGATTTTTGACCATTATTCTTAATGGAATACACCGACACCTCATATAACATGCTTTTATACAACACAGATGTATAAATTATGACATATTTTTCTACTTTGGTTGAAGGAAAAAATATAAATGAAAATGAAATGTTGAATGAACTTACTACAATTAATATCTCTAAAAGCAATTGCAGGGAAGTAGCTACATGTTTCACATTAAAATCAATTAACGACGGCTTGGAATTGGCTTATAAATTAGATTTTTTTATTATGTATAAAAAAGATAAAAATCAAAAAATAATTTTATGAACCAATAATGGAAAGGAGTTCGAACTTAAAGAGAGAATTACAATTTTTTTTGGAACCTTATAGGAAGTACTTAAAGATTTATACACTAAAAACAGACAACTACTTATCATTATTTTTTTAAGTCTAAAACCACAAAAAATTCATAGTCTTCGATGATAAAAACTCACAACCAATCTCGAAAAAAAGGAAACAATATGGAATTCTAAGTGATAACCATGATGAATGAATGGTTTATTACATAATTAAAGTTTCTTTCAAATAATATGTAAATATTAAAACATATTTGTTTATTTAAAAAAAAAAAGTACATTTTTATATAAACAATCTTTTTTTTTTTTTTGGAACGTTCACCTTAATTTTCTATGAACTTCAAACCTTGCGTAACACGGATTTGTATTATACGAGGTTTTGTGGAACCATATAACCGTGTTATAATACGAGGCCCCGGTGTATATGTTAAATAGTGAAAATGCTCAATGGGAGATCACAAAAGTTTTGCGGTGCATGTTTCATGATCTATCGTTATATAAATTTTTTTTTTTTTATTTGATTAATATAATTTTATAAACTCTCAATGCCGTGCCCAATAAGAAATGAGTGACAATACGAAAATCAATTTCAATATTTAAATAAAAGTATTTTTTGGTCTTGATTACTTATTAAAACATGAATTAAGATATTAACGTAAAATATATTTTAGCTTGATTTTTGATAGTAGTAATAATTTAGTAATAAAATATTATAATAAAGGAAGGGATATTATAACCAAAGCAATTTTATGTTTTATCATTCAATTAGTACAGACAAATTCAAATAAGTAACATGTGAAAAATTCATAATTTTTTTAATATATTCATATTTAACAAGTAGCCAACATTGCGAAATCCGTAAAGTCATCGTAAAAAATCATTAAAAAATGAGTTGTGCCCGGAAGAAAAATAATTTTCGCTTATTATGTAAACAAGGTTTAGTTTCAATCAAAAGACAATTTTGTGTTCATTAAAAATACGACAAAAACTCAAAGGGCCTCGTGAAAAATTCGCGGGAATATTCATAAGCAATATGCTGCTTGACGGTACATTTTTGTATTCGCTGTGGAAAAAATGTGTATCTTATTTTGCCGCCAAAGCAAACAAGTTCATAATTGCACGATGCTTTTTTCGCTTCATTCTTTTCGAGTGTATTGTGAATAGGCGAAAGTCTATACAAATGCAATATTACGGAATCATTTATGTCATGAAAATTATATTAGTATTATTAAAATATTTTTTTAATTCATACTTCCACTTCACACTTCCATCGGATCGTCCATACTGGCGACAACCAAAGCACAATTCACAGTTTTCTATTTTCTCGTAGATAATATTATACTATCATCTTTTCTTTTTTTTCCATTTTATTGTAACTAGAGTCATCAGAAAAGGGGTTGTAATACTATTTTCGGATTATGTTTTTTTAATATAATATTGTTTATTGAAAATATATAATATACTTATTATAAATAACTCTACTTTATAAATGAAATCACACAGTTTGTTTGGAATAACTTTGTAGTAAGCAGTGAAGTATTACGAAATTATAAAACAACATTTACTTTTGATTGAAAATTTAACACATTTTTTTTTTATCTAAGCATTTTACAATATTCCTATTTTAAGCAAAATAATAAAGCATAACACAACTGAGTATTACTTTTAAGAGTTCAACATTACAATCCAGTTGTTGACTATCACTTCTTAGTTGAAAAGTATTTTATTTTAATAATTATTACGCAATTCTCAGAATATTTTGACTATTTCATATTTTTAAGATCGCATAAAAAAAACTTTTTACACAATATGTTGAAATAATCATTTTCGCGCAAACAAGGCAAATGATTCAAAAAGTAAGAAAATATTTTACTGGTCATACCAATTCATCGTTCTCTTTCATCTTCTTTCAAATGCGTGGTTTCTTACATTATAAAATAACAATTATTTTTTTAATATTCTTACAAAAAATTAGTTATTTTATAAAAATCTTTGCATATTCTGAAATATTGCCCAACATGTATTGTATTGTAATGATGGGGTGCAATATTGCATCTCTATCAACTTGGCTTTTTTACCCGCATTAAATAATATGTCCACATGTAGTTTGCATTCGTGATAGGTATTTAATTAAAACCTGTCAGGCCGGGTCAGCATAATGAATACAGCAACACTATTAAATAATGCATAAGTGTTGCCAGGAATGTAAAATTTACCGACAAAATGAAGCCGTTCGTTACGGCAAAATGAGATAGGAAAATTTCACGTTTTTTTAAATTTATTATTTAAAAAATAATTAGTATAGTAGTAAAGTTGTTTTAAACAATTTTAATGAATTAAAACAATGATTATTTGAGTTAATTAGTTAACGAAAGAATTTCAAAATCGGTTCATTTTTAAAATATTAATTATAAACAATGATTTCATTACTTCCCAAATGTTTCAAGTTTGATATAAAAAATAATATATTAGTTAAAACCAAAGTTAGCCTTTTTTTAAAAGCTTCAAAACCAAATTATATTTTTTAGCCAATTTGGCAGTATGACATTTTATCAACTGGATATCAACATATTCTCAAATTAACTGAACGAGTTAGAATTCATTTATAAAGATAATGGATACAATATGAAGTACTTTAGTTTATATGGTTAACTTAAAATTGTGTTAATATTTTAGCAAAGATCATCGCCACGAAATTTATGTTAATTTTGGTTTGCAGCGAGCTTAATAATACTAGCATATTATTTTGTCATAAAATTAATTTTCATTGCTCTACTCGAAGTCAAACGTTTCTTTTACAAATTATCCGAAAATAAATGGACACATTTATGTAACATTATTATTTATAATTTAATTTACAAGACTATATCTACACACGGTTATGCTAAGCTTTAAGTGTTTCAAAAGCTACCTTTGAAAAAGATGAAGTAGATCCACGTCTCTTCGAGCAATCCCTAGAGCGGAACCCATTCTGAATAATATACCTTTTAACGCTTTAACGACCTGTCGGTGACCGGCTCATATATTGTTTAGTTTTAAATATAAACAGAATGATAATAAAATATAATTAAGAATCAGAGGTAGTCAAAAGTGTAACTTTACAAACGTCTATTTCGGTAAATTTGTCGGCAACCTTCCAGAAAATATATTTTAAAAGATAATGATTTTAGACTTCCCTCCACATGTAAACTTATTGTCATAGTAGCCTTTTGTTTCATTTACAATATTTGAAAATTTAGTTTTATTGTGAGAAAGTAACAATCAAGGCCGTTAAAACAGGAGAGAAGATGTATTGTGCACCTTTTCTACACAGCTATATATAGATAAGCAAATGTTAGTTTAAGCATAGTTGTGACGATGGCGTGAGCCGAAATAACTATCAACTATATTTTTTAAAAATAATTTTGTAGAACTAAAATACATTGCTATTTTTTTCACCGTGTAATGATTTTAGAGACATAACATTTTACGTTTAGTGACAAAGGAAGTGTAGGATCAATTTAAACTTCAGTTTACTAAACTTTGAAAAGCTATTTTTTATCCTACCGTAACTATCAGTATCCGTATACCGCCGTATCCAAATGTTACTATTAATTTTACGATTTTCGTTTATTTGAAACAGATAAGTAGATTCGATAAATTGAAAAAATATTTCTTGCAAACGTATGTAGTTTTTTTGTGTAGGGTATGTAAGTATTCATTCTTTACAATTCTTGCTTTTTAATATTTGAATCATTTATATTATACAACATTTACAGTTGAGTGCTAAAGATTCTATTGTTTTATCTGATAAATATGAGAATCTTTTTTAACAGTGTTTTTTTTTCTGAGGTCAAAGCAAACGGGAAAAACATGGTAGTCAGACATCAATAGAAAAAATGGAATTGAGAAAACACTAAGTTATTGCTACATTCTCTATTTATGTCTCGTTTTTGTTAGTAAGGAGATCAAAACAACAATGCTTGTATACTTAGTTTGAAATTGGAAATTTACGCTTTCACGGTTTCTTTGTATTTTTGAAAATTAATTTTAAGCAACTTTGACATTTTAAGTTAATATACGTTATTAACTATAACTATTTCATAGCTAAGCAGATAATTTAAAACGATCAATGCAATTAATTGGTGTACAAACAAACGTTCGGTGGGCGATAGAAAATAAATTTGTGTGTGTATTTGAATTATAATAATTAGTTTTAGTATTAGTTTTTTCAATATCAATGTAAAACGTTTAATATTTTCAATAATCTAAATAAATCAATTTAAATCACAGATCAAAAACATGAGAGTGAATAACAATAATCAGAATAAAATAGATCCTAGCAAAGATATGCTTTTCAACACATGTTTTTTTAAGCAAAATTTTGGCAATCGAGCCAAGTCAAATTTCTGGTAGCTATTGTATTTGGAAGCGCTAAATGCTTCCGTTAATATTCAATAGGGTTCAATAACACAATCTTCGATTGAGTCCGTAGCTGTATTGGGTGGTAGCGTTTACATCGGTTAATATATTACATGAATATAAATTATGTTCGATTGGTTTCGATTCATTCGGTATAATAATAGATTATTTTACCAGCTTTTGATAACGTATTGTTAATGTAGTTATAACAATAAATTTGCGGCAATATTTTACAAGTATATATGTGAGAAACCATTCTTTGTTTCGTTTTACTAATAAAATGAAAAGAAAATAAAACGTTCGTATGGTAAATGGAAACAAAAGATTTTGCAAAAATTGTCGGGCTTAAGTTTGACGGAGCATATTGACTGTTGATATTTTCTTAAAATCACAATAAAAGGCAGCAGACAATGAAAACCGGGTCACACATTCAGAAACAATGATTTCTTTTCTTTAGTATATTTTATTTTTGAATCTGTTTTATATAAATCATTCCGCTTCGATGGACACGTTCCATCCATCTGTTTGTAAATTTCGGTGTTAAAGTCACGCCGCTTTGGAAAAATGTTTTTCTCGCATAAAAATGAAAAGAAAAAGAAAAATTCTACAGTTGCCCGTCAACACGTCAATCAGACTATCACGGGAGCGCGAGTAACGTAAAGAATTGAAGGCTTTAGGTTTTCACAAAGGTAAATAGGTATATGAAACTGATAAGGTAGATTACTCACTTACCAACGGGGCGCGTGCAATTTATTTGCATATCCTCTTTCAGGATTAGATTGATTTATTCATAGCCCTACTTTCAGTTCATCAAGCTATGAAATGAACGAAGATTTCCTAGGAAAAATTAACGTTATTACTTTTATTGCAAAAAATTGTAATATATTTTGATCAAATCCGTCGTCAAATGAAGTCATTCAATATCAAATTTAAATTGATAACTTTGATATTTCAGTGAAAATTTATTTTGATAAATTTTATGTCAAACCCATCAAAAGTATGGAAATCATTCGATTTGCATATTTAGTGTTCGGAATTAAAGCAACAATGTAAAATATAGGAAAAAATATATTTGAATAAAGCTTTCTGAACGGGTTCACGTTATTATTTAAATGATAGTTTTTATGATGTCACAGTTTGTTTATTCAATAAATTGATTATTCAACGTTTTGCTTCGTATTTAATTTTTTTCACAGATTACACGCTTCATTTTCCATTAAAAAGTTGTTAACATATACAGTATGATGATTTTATTATTTATTATCACAAAATTTGTGCACAATATATATATATATTAAATAAGTAATCTAACTAGGTAAATTCATCGTTATATAAATATACTTACAACCTAATGTTGATCAAGATGGACTTTATATACTCAATTAAAAATCAATATTTATGGACCAACTTAATGCCGATATCTTTGAGTTGAAAATTACATCACAAGAAATTTTATATACGAATTGAACACTAGATGTTTTTATTATAAAATTTCATTGCCTTGTTTTTGTTCCAATTTAACTGAAATACATGCCAAAATTTTCTAAAAACTTCCACCATATACTTTTAAAAATACGTCATTCAGAAAGCTACGTTGGATATTGCTGTTTTTTTTTCAAATCACAAAAATTCCACTTTCCAAAATAGTTCTCGGAAAAGTTTTGCCCTCTTAGCTTTTGTCAATTCATTCTCTCTATAATCTGGCGCAAAATCAGTGCACACACCAAAAAGCTTTTAATTGGTTTACCTGGAATATACGTTTAGCATCCATCGTCCAATAATTGCATAAAGAATAGTTCACAAAAATAAAATTCGAAACAAATAAATATTTTACGTCAATTCGTAACAGTTCGTTTTTCATAAAAAATACACTTAATAAAAAAGAACAATGCATTTATTATCAAAGAAAATATGAACTTCACTCATAATGTAACATCATTTACCTGTTGTTTGTTTTTTTAATGAAATAACTAAATACATATTATGTTACAAATAATTAACGACTTTTTCTTGATATCAACCTAATTTTCACTACAAGACTCTTGCTGAATTCTTAGTCTACTCTTTTTTTACTTATTTATATAACCACGGCTCAATATCATATTATAATAGAAAGACTGTTGATTTTTTCGGCATGGTAAAGTACTAGTACGTAATACAATTATACCATAATATCTCACACTTTCAATAACAAAACAATATACGTAATGCTTCCTCCACAATTGTATACCATTAAGATCAGAATCGATTTCACTTGCCGCATGCACTATCAACTGATGAATATAAATTAAAACAAGACTATTTTACAAAATTTTGATTAAATAATTACCAAGTACACACAACCAAAGGTTCAAGAACTTAGATTTAGTCATACAATATATATGAAGTTGAATATACACAAAACGTATTATAAATATAAGGTCCTCTTAGCAATCAATATACCCGTCTGATTAATGTACACGTTCGTTAAAATATTATTAATTTTAATTTATATGCATGACCTAATATTCTATTGTTTATTACGTATAACTGAACGTTCGCTTTACATTTATATAAGTCGTTTCACACGATTAATGACGCTGGCCATTACTATCGCATCTCAACTTGTTTTACGCCCGAGAAGGTTTCGCAGGTTAAATATTTCGATAGCCTTCACAGCGAATTAGCGCAGCTAGAGCACCTGAAATGCAATTTCGATGTTCCGCTAAAAGTTTTACCTTTTGCAAATTATTTGAAGCGATAGTGCGATGGCGCCGAATCGTTGTTTCGGGAAAAAAGAATTCTATGTATATTGATTAATATTTTTTATTTACGAGTCGTGTAAGCTTTTATCGTCTATGCTGTGAACTTATGACATAACAAAGCCTTACATAGTCTGAAAAGTAAGAAATAATCACTGATAAATATCAGAATTACTATGTGTCATTTTTTAACATTCTTATGTTGTTTTGAAATTTTCAATGTTTAATAAATGCTACAGAACTACAGATCATTATAAAATTTTTTTTTTTTTATATGGTTTGCTTATTAAGCTTAACGAAGTAAAGCTTAGAAGGCTGTTATATAAGAAAACGTAATAAACTTAAAAATTATGAGGCAAGCTTGCTAATTAAGGTAAAAGGTGATGACTAGTATAACTACACGGTCGCAGGAAGACGGCTTTGAAACAGCTGGAAATCAATAGACATCAACTATCACAAAGGATTCTTAACGAACAAACTAAGAAATGTCGATCACCATTGCTTAATCCTCTGCGGGGTGCTTCTTTGTTTCTGTAATAGACCGTTTCCGTGCCATATGTAAATTTATTGATATAGCCGCCTTTTTAGTTTCATTTATAATTTTTAGTTTTATTACGAGCACGAAACAAGCTAGGTCGTTAAAACAGGAGAGAAGATGTATTGTGTATCTTTTCTACACAGCTATATATAGATAAGCAAATGTTAGTTTACGCATAGTTCTGACGATGGCGTGCTATCAACTATATTTAAAAAAAATAATCTTGTAGAACTAAAATACATTGCTATTTTTTTCACCGTGTTATCATGCAGTTCTACCAAGGGAATGCCAATTCAATCAATAAACTATTATTATTGTTTATATTGTGATTCTCACTTCTATTATGAAATAAAAACATGGTTTTTAATTATGTATTGTATTTTCCGTCACAAATGATTTATTTTTTAATTTTTCAATATTTAAGAGCACGAAAATAAAATTTATGCCATGTTTCATTACATTTAAATTGTTGTCATTTTTGAAACTATTTCTATCAACCGGTCAATCATTTATACTTTATTTATTCATTATCAGTACCATTGTCAACGTTAACATTTTACCAAGTATTATCACTCAGATGTCAGATATGATCATTATAATAATTCTGTCTATAGAATAAATATTTTTCCTAACGATTATTCTATAGATGTCAGTCAAAGAAACACACATAGTATCAGAAGCAAATTGACCTATTAGCTGACTTACCTAGTTGTAACAAAATCTCAAGCCAACTGACGGAAAACTTATCTATCAAAATGATAAAACGTTCTATTCTACTAAATTAACTCATTTTTACGGCATTTTTCTCCTATAACAGTTCCTAATTCAATATTGCCCGTCTCCCTTCTAGCACGGCTGCAAGATAAATAGCCGTGTAGTGAGTCTATAAAAAAATCTCACTGATCAATCTTTATTATAGGTAAAACCTTCGCATAAGAAACTTGGGTTTACCTACGAAGAAAATTTCTTTAAAAGCAATATTACTTTTCTTTAGTGTTTTTGGTACGTGCACATATTTTTGTGAGTAAATTTTCCGTTAAAAAATATTCTTAATGATAATTTATACCTATAGAGAATATATATATATATATATTTTTAAATCTTAATTTGAAACATCTCAGCTAAATGAGGATATTAAATACTATATGATATTTTAAACAATAAAAACACATTTTTCAGTACTTATTTCCACAATATATTTTTGATCAGGATCGGTTTCGCTCATCGCGAGCATTATCTACTGATAAACCGGTCCTAACCAAAAAATAAATGTGGAAATAAGTACTAAAAAATGTTTTTTTTATTATTTAAAATATCATGCCTTGCCATCAAGAAGTGACAGTTAACACCTTAAAAGTGATATCTTATATTACTATTAATGCTACAGCGCAACTACTGCGTCAACTGTTTAATTTCAATTGATTTTGTTCCGAAAAAATTTTGAAAATAAAGTAAATCAATTGAAAAACAAAGTATACCCTCTTTTTATTTAAAATTCTATAGCGATGGATTTCATACATCATACGTTTTTTTTTTTACATTTATTTTATTTGAAATTTTTAGTTAGCCTCTCCATTGCAAATAAATATTTATAGGTTGGTAGAACTTCATTTTAATTCTTCACACTATTTTATAATACATTTTTAAAATTGGGAAATATTGTTAAGGCGAAATATAAATTTCGATAAATTTTCCATCGGCGATTGAATCAACTTGAGGATAAAAAACATTACAAAAAATATTAATTTGATATCAATTTGTTCGTGAATTGAACTGATGTACATCTCATTGCAAAGATACAGTTCTTATCGTTAAATTGTTGAATGCCTAGAATAGACAAAAATATATAAAGTTTGTCTACCATCAAAAATATTCACCAGTAAATAAATTCATTCATATTATCATACATATCCACACATGATTTTTCCTAATTGTTTTTTGTCTGAACAGGAACACAAATATATGTGTATGGTTTTTTTTTTAAATACCAACTTTAATAAAGTTTGTTAAAAGAAGTAATTGTCTTTTTATATAAAGTTTGTCCTGTAATTCAATCATTTATTGTATCTCCGCTCAGTACAAAAAAAAATATCCAAAAAAAGATGTTACCCTTTTTTGAAACTATTATTTATAGTTTCAAAAGAGGGAGTTCTTTGTTAGTGGAATAAGTTTAGTTACTAGAAAAGACACTTCTAACTTATATTCTTTTCACTTTTTCCCCTTTCACTAAGCAGCTTAATAAATAATATACTCGCTAGATGGCAATACATCACGGTTAGGTTGACAGCGCCTTTCAGTGGAAAAACGGTCAATTTACTATCCAGAATTTGATCGTTTTCTTTTGTTCTTTGTTGTTGAACCAACAGATTCCGATAATTAATTAAATTGAATGGTCCTTAAAACAACTAGATTAGACAAGACAATCTTTTCATAATAATCGATTGTGGTTATTTGGTATGCATTCATATTTTATCAATGGATTACAATTTAGAGCGCTGTCGACAAATATACGATTATAGTGCAATACTAAACGTCAGATTGTGTCATATGCCAAATCAAGTTATTTTTTTTTAAATATTTTGACTCGGTCGTTTATTTTGATACAAAAACGTATTGTAAGTTCTATAGCAGAGCTTGATTTTTTTCCACTTGGTTTCAAGATCACAGAACAGAGCCCTGAAACTTTCAATCACTGATTTTTTATTCGATTAATGTTTAAAAACGTTTTCTTTTCTTCGCTACTCTTGCTTATGTAACTTTATAGAAAGTAAAACATATATGAAGTAATTCATAGAATTTTAAAAACGTTTTATTTAAAAAAAAAATGTTGTTTACTTATCTAAAAAAAAGAACGTTATTCATTTTGATTAAGAGGTAAACAAACTTAGCCTCCGAATGTAATATGAACGCAACGGGATTACGTATTTTTAAGGTAGGCTTTGATGTTGAGAAAAGCGATGGAAATTAAGAGAAAATTACATACTGCTTTCATCTTCATTCATCGTAATCATTTTCTCAGATCCCGCAGATAAATGACGAAAATTTCCTTCGGCTAAGAGCGTCTTAGTTGGGAACATTCTATTTAAATTTAGTTCGCATTTTAAACGTATGATAACAATTTGTTCATAGAAAATTTACATATCTTAGTATATGCAAATACTTACACTTTTATAATGACTCACACCAGAGTGACAGACCTTCGCAATGTCATATATTGCACTTTTTAAAGCAGTTATTTTTCTCCAAACCATTTTTTTTTAATTTACGTATAATAAAATTACGAGAACATGTAGATGATATCACATTTTCATTTAATATTAAGAGTCAACTCAACATTGAAATTCCATTTAATTGCTAATCTTGTTCGAGTTATTTTGTCCATTTAAAACAATGAAATCATTATCTGTCAACATCTTAATTGCATTTTCAGTCCTAAACGACGTTTTACAAAAAACTGTGGTACAAAATTCCCACTCCAAATATTCTCAATTAAATTTCCGACAGTGAAAATAATTTTAAGACCAACTCAAGTGTTGGTTGCTCATCGAATAAAGCATCATATCCGTTTCCCATTGTTGTCCGAGCTGGAAAAGCTTCAGGCTAATTATTTATTCTGTTCAAAGGATTTCGCTACAAGGCTTCTGCGTGGAGCATATTTCCCAATATAGTCTACAGGCTACAGCGTTTTTTTATAATTCAAATATTGTGAATAATTTAATTATGAATAATTCATTTTTTCCACAAAACAAATGTTTTTTGAATATTTAAATGATTTCATAAAATGGTAAATCCATGCAATGCAGTTTATTTAATGAATGGTTCTACATTTCGGTGATTCCATTATATTTTATGGAATGTTTAACTAACAATTTTTGTATGTATGCAATATTTTCAGATTATTTTGAGAAGCAAATCTAATAAAAAATGTTTCGATCACAATATTGTCCACCCTCAAAGAATAAATGAAAAACAATCAAACGATTTAAAACAACAAATAGGCTTATTGAAAATTATCTTTCGAAAATTTTTCCCATAAAAAAAACAATTTCATCATTTGATATTTTAGAAAACTTTTTCATTCATGTTTTATTCGTAAAAAGCAGTCATAAAAAAGTTGTCAAAAATCTAACCACTACCGTTTCAAACTTATTATTCAAGTACTGTGTTAATTGAGAGAAAATTTGTATAGACTAAAAGGTGCGTTAATTTTTGACTCCAGTATAAAATGATAATTACAACATGTTTCGTTGAATTTAATTAAACATTCGAGTTTAATAAAATAATTTCATGAATTACGAGGAGATTAAATTTTCTTGATAAATGTTGTGTAGTGTAAAACAGTCATAAAGCGGAACTCTAATAAGGTTGGCAGAGCCAATGATTAACGACTTACAAATTTAAGTGTTCGGGAACATTTTCTCCCAATTTATTACCAACTGGTCGCGTTTTATTAATTTAGTTGACTTTTGACACGTTCCGCCTCCCTTCAATACTGAAATAAAATCTAGAGCAATATTTTACACTTTTTTAATATTTTCTTATCAATCAGTTATATGCAACGTTATTTAGTATTAATAAATTCAGTTTCAATGCTTGGAGACAATAAAAAAAAATATATATAGAATTAATAACAAAGATAAGCAATACAAAAAAAATACAAAATAATTTTGATCATAGTACACGTCTCGACAGTAAAGAAGTCGACTGTGACTGAAATTGATTGATAAATTCTTTATCGATTGCATAATGGTCTATGATCACTTTTAAGGTGTTAATAGTTAATTTCAATGAAAATGATTACATTTCTACCAGTACTGTTTCCAAAATTTAATATATTTGTGATCAGGAATGAATTCATTCGTCGTGAGCATTATTATCAACTGACTATTACTTAGACATCTTTAACACTTTTTTGAAAAATAATACATTCTATATAATGTTATGTTTTCTGGATTCTTAACACTTTTGTTTTTGAACATTGTTAAACTGGATTTTTTGTTGATAGCCTTTTCGTAACTTTTATTGCATTAGTTGATAATTCTGTCGTTGAGAAAAACCAGGTCCGATGGTGTAAATATTAACGTTTGAATATAGTACAAATAAATGTATTTTTATAATTTAAAATATGTATGATGTCTACATTACTCAGTCATCTTATCTAAATATAGAGGCATGCAAAGAGCATTAGTTTAAACTTAACCTTACAAAGCTATCCTTGATATTAAAAAAAAATATTTACTTAATTATAATTTTTGATTTCACATGATGAATAACATTTAATAAACGACTGATTTAATTATTTTTTTTTAACATAGGAGCGAAAAACGATTAACTTAATTTAATATCAATTCATGACCATGTAAGTATAATATATACGTACGAAATCCTCAAACTTGACTGTATTAGCAATAGAAATAGTAACAAATATATTTTTATACAAACGTTTTTTTATCAATTCAATTTTTTACTTTATGAAATTTCACTATGTAAAGACATTCAAAATAAGAAAAGTAAGTCGGAAAGAAAAAAAAAATATAATTTATTTTTCTGAACCAAATGTAAGAATCATATCAAAAATAATTATATGTAAATATTAATATCATTTTACAAGTAACAAAGTTTCTCTTTTGTTTGATATCATTCAAACGAGGTGTATTTCCCAGTATTACATACATAATACATATATAATATGTAGTTCAGCGTATTTTTACTGGTTACCGAAAACATTTTATAACAAATTTTCACAATGCTATAAAATAAATGATTTTTTATTTTTTCAAAACGAATTATTCGTTGTTATTGTATATATTTTTTGAAAAAGCGTTTTTTTATTGTCTTATAATTAAATAAATAATATCACATCAAAAATGATTAGGACCATATTGTTTCTCGGATGATTGTTGATTTCAGTGTAAATGTATATCATTTACATCTGTACGTGAAATGTTATCTAATTATTTTTCAAGGCCGTTTGAAACATTTATCTCAGATTCGAATTTAAATATGTTCTCTCATAAATCTCTTTCTAACAAACCTTGCGTGTTTCGTTTACACAGGTAATAATAAAATTCGACGTATAAGTCGTTTTAACCTTTAATTACGAGGAAATTCATCATTATATGGAACATAATATATTTATCTACATTCTCCATATAATAAAAGAATTATGACATTGATGGATTGGAACAATTAGTCATAAAATGCAGGTGAATGTTTAAACGATAAATCACTCACACACGTCTTGCAATAAAGAATTTTCGGAGTGATCATTTATTACATTTTTCGCTTCTAAGAAATTATTCTATGAAACGAAATTCAAGAGTAACTTTCAGAGTAACTATATTGATTGATAGTATATAAAGAAACTTTTCAATAGTATGAAAAATAATCGACATAAAAAATTGTCTCGTCTAGTTTTAATGGAAATTTTCTCACAATTTTCATTTAAAATGTAATTTCTGCCCAAGAAAATAAAACACTATATGTTACGTTTTGATGAACTATTTATTTCTTTAACCATTTTTTTAATTCGATTATATTTTTTTATCTTTCATAATAATATATATTTCACAATTAAAAAATTGTCTTACATCATAACACAGCATATAGAATAATTCATCGAAAAGAAAATTTATATATTATTTTTAGTCAATTCTGACTAGAAAATTTTTGAATGTAGGAGATATTCTATAAACAATTTTTTTTTTATTTCGTGGAGCGATCAAAATTTAAATTGCTTATGTTGCTTGTTGATAAAAAGCATCGAAGAATATTGAGTATTCAATGAAGGATAAAATGTTGCTTGATTTTTTTTTTTATATAAATCTGAAAACTTTTTGTAATGTATAATTAAGAAAACCTTATCGTGTAAAATGACCATACCGTCATTTTTCCGTAAACCTTTTTAAAAGTGTCCGTGCTTAAATTATGTAAACACTGAAAACATATAATTTTTTGACAGATTTTGCTTGAAATTTAATTAAGCTTCAACCTTTTACATAATTTAAAAGCTTGATAATTCACAAATTTATTAGTCTGCACAGACTTTTATTAGATCTTTTTATAAACAAAATTCCTAACTAATTCGTTCATTTAGAGCTTTTAATAAATAAAATCATATCTTTTTGATCGCTGTTTTCAATTTGACCGACGGTGATGTCAATAATTAATATTGAAAGCGTTATTTAATGAACGGCATTGATTATTTGACTGACGATGCTCTCTATGAAACTTTAATATCTTGTGTAGGTCTTGTTTATATAAAATTAGTCATAAATTGAATTTCTGTTTCTTCTTTTTGCACTATATTCACACCTGAATGAAGCATGTGACCACCACGTGAAGCTTCCATCGCATACGCATCATTTTCAAGTGAATATATATATACAAGTGGCAATACTACCCGGTAAACAATAGTAGTACATTTCAAATAAAAATTACAACATTGCTAAAGAATTTCTTTATTATAGTAACGCTACTACAGAAACTTTATGTTTATCTAAATTTAAAAAAATATATGACTATCCTATGACGCATAAAGTTCGCCATCAAAGTTATCGTCAACACTATTTTTTGTGGTAATGTATTTTTAACGGTCTTTTAGCTTTTTAAAAAACCTGTTATCATGTATCATATTTTAGAGTATTTTTTTATATAATCTAACAGATGTAAATTCATACTTAACATGCTAAAGCTTCTTGAGTAATAGCTTTTCTTGCCGTCATAAAATGACATTTAAACATCATTTTGAAATCGATAAATTACATTTTATCAATTTTAAAGCTTTTTACGTTTGCCAAAACTATTTCTTATAGGTAGATAATGGAACTTGGTAGAATCATTTCATACTCAAACATATTGAATTTTCTCATTTATTTGAATGATTAATTGAATAGACGTTCACTTGCTTGGACTCAATAATTATTGTATAGTTAAAGATTTCCAGACTCAACTAAACATTAATTAATTTGTTTGAAATTGTATACTCATTATTACTTCAAGTGTAGCAAGTATATAAAGTAACAGTTTAAATTTATTGTATTTGATGTTTTCGTTTATATTGTATGTTTAAAGTATATTTAAATTCTCTCTCCATAAATAAAAAGTAAAAATATATTAATACATTATACAGCTATTGCAATTAATGTTGAAATATTCTTTTTTCATTTTTAATTGTGTGGATATTGTAAAAAAGTTTGCACTTTAAATCACTTACCTACACATTGTAGTTAACCAAGATGAGAATATTCTGTAATGTCTTTTTACATTATCGATGAATCCTAAAATTCCGTGATCAATAGCCCTAGTAATATAAAAAACCAAAATATATTTGATTTTTTAAGGAATAATATATTTTGTAGCTATTTCGTATATTTCTATATGTCGTTCAGCTGTGAAGTTTTTTTGACCTCTTAGTATATACAAAACAAGAATTGCTCAAATTTGCAATTAAGTTTCAAAGGTTGATCTAGTTGAAATTTGTGTACATTTTTAGACATATAAGTTTCAAAGTATTTTAAAGTTTGTTATCAAAACACAATCCGACAGTAAATATATATTTTGGTTAACTTCCCCGCTGGCTTAAAACATAAATTTGGAAAAACATCCGAAACGAAAACAATATGGCCGAATGCATTTAGCGGGAGCTCCCCAGATTTATTGGTAGAGACCGGGCGCCTTGCGAAGTTTCATCTAACGGTGGAGGAAGTGCAGATAAAAGTAAATATTACAAGTTTGAAAATAAATCAAATATAACTGCTGAGCGTACGTTTTATGTGAGACAAAGGAGCTGAACGGTCCACGTGCGCTGTTCAAATGCCACACTGTAGTATTACATTTCTCAACCCGATGTTATATGTGTCAACTCACTATTTAATTAATAAAAGATAGCTTAAGCACTTTGATTCACAATCAATGATCTTTTCAAACTAAACAGGTGTGCAGAAATTTTACACTCGATTAATACTAGTGCTCAATCTTTCAATTAACAGAAGAAAACTATTCAAAATATAATATTTAATAAAATATTTGACCATAAAAATAATCATTTTTATGTTGCCAACTGTCACTTCTTAATGGAAAGACATGGTATTTTTAAATAATAAGAACACATTTATAGTACTTATTTCCACAATATATTTTTTGATCAGGACTGGTTTCGCTCATTATGAGCATTGTCAACTGAAGTCCTGATCAAAAAATATATTGTGGAAATTAGTACTATAAAATGAGTTTTTACTATAATATTTAAAATAAAAAATGACTACTCATTTCAATGCAGGAGTGAACAAGTATGTCCAAATAAGAAAAAAGTCACTTAATAACGTTAGAAGTATAATGTGTATGTGTTAGATTGGTTAGCAAAGAAAACAAAATTCTTCTCAGACAATACGTTGTAACAATAAGCGTAAATCACTAATTACATATGCAGGTGCATTCATTTTTTTATAGAAAGGTTATACTTAATAATTGTGAACGAACTTAATTAATGTATTTCGATTTATTTACTTTACGATAACGAAGTTTTAAAAATATAATCAATGTATACGAGGGTGCAACCAATGCATAGATTTTCATTGAATGTCGAAAATGTATAGAAAGTCGATAACTAAGCTTTCCGGTCTTCATATACACTGGTTTCCGCTGATCTATAATACTTGTTATATTTAATGAATAACTATTTGACATACTATTTTTATAATGTAAGTCTATTTGTTGAGGATGTGTTGGTTTTATCTATATTTGACCTTTTTCCAAACGTTGTATGATTAATTTATATTTGTTTATCAATTATCTTTGTATCAAAGAGAAAATTTTTGGCCGCTTCGTTTCTGTATAAAATATAAATCAAATAAACATAATTCGATCTGATACATTACTAATACTTTGAGGGCTATTCAGAAGCTTGTTCACTTCATGGTGAAGTTTTCTCAAATATATCTTCTTATTTTTATTTATATAATATCTGATTTTTTCTGAATTGCCTTCAAGTCGACAACGAATCTTGAATGTTAAACATGATTAATACGAGATACTTTTTTATTAAAAAAAATATTTTCTATTCGTGTTTGTCATTTTTATTTGTTTTTGTTACAATTGTACATTACGCGAATTTAAGCCGTTTGTTACATTTTTTTTTTTTTTATTAGTATTATTTTATTATTAAGGAATAATAAATGTTTTGTCATAACAGTCAAATTTTTTACTTTGCTTGTAGTGTGTCATGCTATGGAATTTTTTTAATATACTGAGAATAAATTTCTTGGCCAGAATTTTTACTCAATAATCACAATAAACCTAACAGAAAGGATCCAAATTAATGACACAATATGGCTTAAACACGATCAATAATTTAAGCACTAAATGACATCGAACTGAAAGCATAATTTTTTACCCCGGTAAATTTTAAATATGATTTTTGTTGTAAGTAGCAATGTTTAGTCGTTAAAAAAATTGTTCTTCTTTTATTACCGTTTTTGTATTGATGTGACGATTTGTTAAAAATTTTATCTCACATTTTTTTTCATAACAACATATTGACGCATTTTTGTGTGGAAACAAGACATGATTCAACAATACTAATATATATTTTTCTTTTTTTTTTCAGATACTCAGTGAACTTGTTCTACCTATATTCAACCTGACAAAGATACTTGCTTTCCAGACCAAAACAGTTTTCATATTTCGTTGCATAACTCTAAATTTTGTTTGATTTTGTATAATAGTTTTAATAGTTTTTATAACCAACCGTTATTCATCTGTTTTTAATTGCACTTTACTCAAAAAAAGTTCTATCAATTCCAATATATCTCCGGAATGGCGTGGTCCAACGTTTACCATTTATCAAAAAATGTAAATTGTTCGTATTTAAAAATGATAGCATTGTATTAATAATACGTAGGTTTAAGTATAGTATTTATATAAATATTTGCTTTTGTATAAATGATAAAATAATGATTACTGAATTTGTGCTGGGTTCAGTTTATTGAATAAATGTAATTTGATGTTGTATAGTGTCAAAATGTAAAAAAGTAAGATTTTATATGTTATATTATTTACTGTCAGAATGCTTACATTTATTTCAATATAATGTTAAGTATTCTTTGAAAATATACAGCAAATTAATTGAAATAATTTTACCTTAATGCTATAATGAGAAAGTAATCCTTTTTGAATATTATTTCTGAAAATTTTATGTTGATTATTTCGTTTTATTGATTGAATTGGCATTCACTTGGTAGAACTCCATTGTAACACGGTGAAAAAATAGCAATGTATTTTAGTTCTACAAAACTATTTTTTTTTAATATAGTTGATAGCTATTTCGGCTCACTCCATCGTCAGAACAATGCCTAAACGAATATTTACTTATCAATATATAACTGTGCTGAAAAGGCACATAAAACATATTCTCTCTTGTTTTATCGACATTGCTTGTTTCTTGCTCGCAATAAAACTAAAAATTGTAAATGAAACTAAAAAGGCGGCTATATCAATAATTTTACGTGTGGCACGGAAATGGTCTATTAAGGAAGCAAATTAGACCCCTCCTGCAAATGGTTAAGTAATGGAGAAGACAATATATTAGTCTGTTCGTTAATAATCCTTTGTGATAGTCGATATCTATTGATTCCGAGGTGTTCTAAAGCCGTCATCTTGCGACCTTTATTACAAAGATGCAAACATTTAGTTGCTGAGTTTGATTTTATATTATGTGATTCCTTTATAACGTGATTAGCGAATTGTGAATCTGTTTTTTTATTATTGAATGATCGTATATGTTCCTTAGCTCGAGTAGGTATACTCCTACCTGTCTGTCCGATATAAAGGTATAAAAATGAGCCACAGGACATTTTATAAATACTCCTTCTGTCAAATTGATTAATTTTATCTTTACTATTTTTAAGATGTCTGGCTTAATTATTGTTGACCTTGAAAGATACGTTTACTGAATTTTTAATTTCCCGATGAATTTTTTCACTAATGCTACCTAGGTAGTGGATCGATTTAAAGAAGCGGTTCTCCTAAATTACGTTCGGGTTAAAGAGTTTTCTTGCATAGAAGAAAGCATGCAAGAAACTCATTTACCCGAACACAATTCAGGCGATCCACTTCTTTAAATCAATCAACTACACTATTGTGTACGTTTTCTACACAGCTATATATAGATAAGCAAATGTTAGTTTAAGCATAGTTCTGACGATGGCGTGAGCCGAAATAGCTATCAACTATTTTTTTTTTAAATAATTTTGTAGAAATACAATACATTGCTATTTTTTTCACCGTGTTAATCATTTCGATAAAATCTTATTAAATTAGGCACACACCAATATCCAAACAATCATTGAATTTTTCCAATAAATAAATGATTACAGCAACAAATATTGTTATGTAAATACGCCAAGAAAGGTGTGATTTTCTTAAATTTTCTTTGATGTAACGCATAAATAAATTCTTACATTCATGCTCTCTCCTGTAAAATTTTACATTACAATAGCAAGTCTATTCAACGTGAGCGCATAAAATACCTGCGCTATTGACTCTTAATGTTCCGTTTTATTCATCAGTCTAAACGATGCGTTCAATTGGCCCAACTTGAACGCCATACAAAATTGTAAAACTACTATTATTATTGAATTCAAACGTCAAAAATTTGTATATTGTATAATATATTATGTTATGCTACCCTCTCAGCGATGACATTATTAGCGCTGAAAAAGCGTTTGCATTGTATTAATAGATAAATAATAATATATGATATAAATATGTGTTGCACCAGAAATTTCTTCAACTCATGTTATAGTCGCTATTTGAGCGCTCGTCTAGATTGACACCCGACGTTTTTTTTATGTTATACTAACGATTAAAATTCATTTAATCAACTTACTTTATGTTTTCGTAATGTATTGAATGTTAAAAATAAATTTTATAAAATATTATACATCTCAGCCCAAAACAAGTTTGTTTATTTCTGGTTGAATTGAAATTTATTTTATGAATCTATTAGAATTGAATTATATATTTCTTAGTTATCTTCGTTATTTTTATTATTTAAGCATTTTCAAACATAAATGTTTACAATTATGTTTATTTAATAAGTAAATGTATATATCTCTAAGTGTTAATTGTAATCAAGATTTAATAAACTAAGCTTTCTTATAACATGTTTGAAACTTGTTAACTGTGCACTGTGAAATATAAATAATAAACATATATAAATGACTTCTATTTATTCATTCATAAGATAACCTTCCCCAAAAATCGTCAATATAAAATTAATCCATAAATAATAATCGATAAGTTTGATTTCACACACATATCCAACTTCAGTTCAAAACAAGAAATAATGGAATTTATTGAAATTAATGAAAAATTTTCCCGATAATTTATGAAATAAAATAACAAGGCGTATATATTCTCTTGGATTATGTGTTATTTACTGAATTGACCGAAAAAATTACGGCTTCTTTCATGAATATACGCCGATGAGGAACTGGTGGAAAATATTGTAGCGGAGAAGAACATTCCTGGTTGAGACAGTTGCAATGCAATCAAGCATATCATAATGTTGTTTATTTGAATTTTTTATTATGTATTATACAACTAAACAAAAGTTATTTATTACACCAAAATGTTTTATTTTCACACATTTTACATATAGTTATTCTAAGTATAATGCATTTACTATACATCGTAAAATGAAAATAACTTGATTATACTGAAATAATTATATAAAAAAACACAATCGAATAAAAAATGTAGAAATGATAATTTTAAATTGATATTATTTTTAACATGAATTGATTCGACCATAGTGACAGAACACTATCATTTCCTCGACATGACACGAACATGAATACTACAAAAATAATAATAAAAAAAACACTTTTTACGTAAAACAGAGATTTTGACACTGGTTTACTCAAAAACATTGTTAGCTGAAGACTTGAAAAATTGTTGTGCGAGTTTTTATTTTATTTTTCTTATTTTATTGACAAAACTCTATTACGTTGAGTTTAAATAGGGATTCTATTCCTACAGTTCAGAGTATAGAAAATATACCAAACCATGTCCTCGCAATTTTGAGTTAATTCAATTTTTTATCCTTATTGGGTCATTTCATTGTTGTATTGTAAACTGAGTCCCAAGGATGCCTGGTGCACGAGAGAGAGAGTTGCGTGATTTCCCTTGAGACCTTTCTAATATCGCTTCTTCCGTCCTTTTCTATCATTTCTTTTGTTGACGTTTCACTAGCTGAGTTTTTCGCAACGCCTCAAATGCAGTTCTCGCGCAAAGAATATTAACGCCCAATAAATTATCACAAATCTCAATCCACTAAGGAAAACATCGCGCGTTTATAGAAATGTAGCATTTTAATCAACTTAATGTCTAAAATAAGCTTACCGTGACACTTAACAACTGATAATCCTAACGGAAAAGATCAGTGCCCATAGAAATACACGATATTGAAAATATGGAAGTTTTTTTTATTCTTTGATCCAATAACAAGTTTTTCAAGTTATGTTATCATAGTAGCATTAAAAAATAACATAACTAATAATCACACAATCAGTTTAATAAGATGAGTTAAAATCATTTTTAGGGGAATATTGTAACGATGGTTTTTTAGAATGTGAAAATAGCCTCAAGCTTACTGAAAAAAAAACAGGTCACATATGAAATATTCTCCATTTCAGCGTACACAAAAAAAATATTTATTCGTAAAATCATGATAAATAATTTCTTTTGGTCCTCTAAGTTAACACAAGTCATTCAATTATAAAAAGCAACTTATTATTTGGTCAGTATTTAATTCAATTTTCGGTCAGTAAATATTAAAACAGATTCACAATTCGCTAATCACGTTATTAAGGAATCACATAATATAAATTCAAACTCAGCACCTAAATGTTTGCATCTTTGTAGTAAGGTTCACAGAATGATGGCTTTGGAACAGCTGGAAATCAATAGACATCAATTATCACAAAGGATTCTTAACGAACAAACTAATATAATAGTATCGCCACTAGTCCAACCCACAAACAAAGGGGTGGTCTGATTTGTTTCCGTACATGTAAACTTATTGTCATAGCCACATATTTTTTCATTTAGAATTTTTGAAAATTTAGCGTCATTGTGTGAAAGTAACAAGCTTGAAACAGGAGAGAGGATGTGTTGTGTGCCTTTTCTGCACAGCTATATATAGATAAGCGAATGTTAGTTTAAGCATAGTTCTGACGATGGCGTGAGCCGAAATAGCTTATATATAATATTAAAGAAATGGTCAGTAATAAATACATAAGATGATCAGTAAAAAATTAAGGACACCGATTAAAGTTTAACAGTATTGGCAGTTTTTAAAATTGTAAACTTCTAAATGATTAAAATAGTATTATTAGCTGTTGAATACCTTAATTTAAGAAATCACATAATTTCATGTGTTTATTTTTCATAGTCTAGTTCATAAATTTGCCTCTTATCTTATCCTTGATAAAAATGTCCCTATCAAACTAAAACTGTCTATGTATTTTAAATGACTGACTAATTAAATTACATACTAACCGCTTAAATAAATAACTGACGGCTTAATCTAATAACTGACCGCATTCACACTAACCTAGTGGATACCGACCGTTTATAATACGTACTTACCATTCATTTATTTTACTGGCCACTTATTTAATTTACTGACCAAATTTTGAATTAGATACTGACCCATTAAATACAGGTCATTATAAAATAGGTATAAAAATCATTGCCTCATTTTAAAGATACCTATCCCCCAATTACTAATGCCATTTTAGTATGATATAATAATAAATAAATAATATGTACACATCACATAGTAATAGTATTTAGTAATAGATTTCTGAATGAAATTGCTCATTACTTTCAGCACAAATAGCAAAAACGTGAAATCACCATTTCAACTTACAATGATGTTACTGAAACATCTAACAGCCACTTTAACCTCAGTCTAAAAATATCATATTAAACATAATTTGTAACTTGCGACACTTTTTCATATTATCACTTAAGCGCTCTAATACCTAGTGATATGAAATAACAAAAAATAAGACGCTAGCAATATTGTATTGTAAAAAATAAATTAATTTAACACGGTGAAAAAATACATTGCACCATGTTATAGTGGAGTTCTACCAAGTAATTGCCAATTTAATTAATTAATTTCCTAAAACAAACTATCATAACTCTCATGAAAGTGAGATTTTGACGTAATTCAAAATATACTTGATTTTATGATATGTACTGAGAAGTCAAATCTTCGGTTTTAATTTTTTATTTTTGAAAATAATCTTCAATAATTTTACTTGACTTTAATAATAAATTGTTGACTGATGGCTATGATATAGTTCAGACGCTGTAAGAATACACAAGAAGAAACGCTTTTTGCAATAGTACCGCAATACATAGCTTATATCACCCACGTATCCGTGCACCTTTTAATTGAATCGTGAGAAAGTTTTTTTTCTTGTCTGTAATATTTTTGTACTTTTTTTGCGTCAAAATTCAATGAATATATAAAAAAAAAACGACCATACCACGTTGTAAGCACCGGCTCTCGTGCGGTCACCGAAGTTAAGCAACATTGGGCGCGGATAGTGCTTGGATGGGTGACCGCTCGGGAACACCGAGTGCCGTGTTCTCTTGGCTATGGGAAGGAAAACCCAGACAGAAAACCGAACACCAACCCGCCCGGGCAGCGTGGTGTTGCTATGTCCAAAACCCCCCTGAAAAAAAAAAAAAAAAAAAAAATGATGCTGATGATGATGATAAAAAAAAAATCTTTTCAAACATATAACTATGTAAAATATGACAATTGCGTTATAATGAATGTTGGTTACTGCAATAACATTCATTCAAAAGGCTAAACCCATAATGTATAGAAAAATGTATTTTAAATAAACTAGCGGAAATTGAAAATTCGAATAATGTAAAACACCGTTCTTTGTTCTCGCTCATTTGTAAGTTAACTGTTCGTTCTAACATTCATAAATCAAATTGTCAAAATGGAACCAAACAAATTTAAACTTTCACGCTAAGCTCAGTATTTCTAACATCAAAGTTATTTTTCCAATGTTACAATATTAACTTTCTTTATACAAACACCATGTTTTCCCTAATTCCTATTGACTTCTTTCGTCTAAGGAACAAGAAATCGCTTTTTATAAAACACGATCCAAGTATTAAAAAAGTGCTCCTCTGTGGGGCTCGCGAAAGCGTGATTTGAATGCCTGGGATAAATCCGAATAATTGGTCTACAATATTTTAAAACACAAACATTTATGATATAATTTTCATTAACGACCTTTCATAGTGCAAACATAATTATAATGACTGAAAATTTTAAAAAATATTCAGCTTAATACAGTCACATATAAAGTATCTCAAAAATCACAGAAAGTCAACAAGGCAAATAATTAAGCGTACATTACATGTATAAGTTTCTAATATAAAATAGTCATACTCGTTTATTTGTAATCAATAAGGCCGGACTTTTATGGTGAACAGAAATTATATCAAATTATTTCATGTTCTTATAAACAATTCACAAAATAATTTAAAACGATTGCATTAATTTGTAATTTAAATTTCACGTTGTTAATTTAATTATCATAATGTAGTTAATATGTTTACAAAACCATTCGTAATTCAAATATTTATATAATCCTGATTTCAAAAATTATGCATAGAAAATGATGTTTTGAATTAGTAAACTTTAAAAAGTAGTATATGATCATCGTAATCACTTAATATGTTATCTGTGTTTACTTTCAGTTGTATTTATCTCATAGATAATGTACTTATTGCCTATGGTTTATTTTTAATACCAACAAAGTAAAAAACCTATGGTTACCTAGGGCTATGAAGAATATATCCAGTTTTTGTAAAAATGATTTCCATATATATGTAAAAAGTATTTTTTATAACATGTAATTAAACGCTAGACGCTAAAGCTAGGATTTGTTTTGGAATTTTAGGCAGCTATTTAAAAATACGTTACACTTAAAACTTTAACTTGAAAAAGATAGAAAAAAAACTATGCTTTTAAAGTAGATGCTATTTGTTCAATAAGAAATCTTTCCAAGTTTGGTGGCGAATTATTAGGAGACCTTCCCAGCCCCGATATTTTTTGTTTGCTCAAGCCGACCTAGCACCTCGGGCATTTTTTATATCGATAGAGATTTCTCTTCGTACTTTGGTCAAATAAAAACTCTTGATTAATAAACCTACCGTAATTTCGATAGCCGAATAATTTTACATGGAAAATTACTTAACGAAAACCGATAAATAAAACGGAATAAATTTTGTTATATTAGCTATTTATGAAGATCGAAACACTTTATGAAAAATTTTACCTTTTTGTGAAATTCGACTTCGGTACAAAGAACTTACTTTTGTACCTTTATTCGGATTAAAATATATCTAAGGCTTTTCATTTTATCAAGGGATAGTATTATAAATTATTTTATATAATTTATTTATTAATTTGTTCCAAAAACAATCTACATTTAATGTTTTAATCAGTTACTCTTCTCTAAATGATACTTTTATATGTTTACTTTTATTTATATGTTTATTTCCATAGCACACTTGTGCAGTCAAATTTTAAAACACATCTTTACAAGAAATAACTTAATTCTACATTAATTAATTAACTTAATTACATATCCAGGAAGGTTTTTTTTACATCAATCGACATTAAACTACATGCCGATTTTCTTGTTCCGTTTATTTTAACGTAAAATATTTTATCTACACATAAATACCTGTGATGGTTTCTTCATGATATTCGGTGTATGAATGTCAAATAGATAACGGACAAGTATAAAATCACATATTGTTTCAATGATATCATTACTATCTAAACGGAAAGCTTTATGTTTTTCATATTTTATTTTTAACGGATTATAAACTTTAACCTATTCTTAATAATCCTTATCTTTCCATCGAGGAATGATGGTTAGAAAACTGAAAATTTTTATTCTCCTTACTGTCACAAAAATAAAATTGGATAGAGCATAACACTTAATGGAACTAATTTAACAAATCAGCAATATTAATTATCATAATTACGCGATTTTCGTTTACTAATACACTTATTGATGATGTCTTTCGGTTCAGTTTCGATACTAAAATATTTATAAAACTTTCAACGTATATATTTTATGTTTTTTGCATGTATATATATATATATATGTTGCTGTATTATCTTATTAGAAAAATAAAATGCTTTTCTATCTTTTTTATATGGCTTGCGTCATAATATTTGGGTAAAACGACCCTACAAATCCTACGATCGCGATTGCTACTCAAAATACGACCCAAACTTGTATTGCTCTCTTTGTCTCGTTTTATATTCCGAACAGAGATAGAGTGGAGTGGGTTGTCATTTTTTTTTAACTTTTTTTTATAATAAGTCTTAAAATAAAAAAAGATTTACGCCATGCACATTCAATTCACATGAAATGTTAAAATTTTTGACAATTTAACATTTAAAACACTATGGTCTACATTACGTTAATTATTCTCAAATGCTTTAATAAGCGTCGAAATGAACATCGAAAGAGAAACGTATTTTATCAGGATATATAGAACGATTTTTTTTCAATATTGTATGATATTCTTTCATATAAAATAAGCAACGGTTCCAATGCTTTGTTATTTCGAGGTCGTTTTCTATTTAGCATAAGATTGGAGGTCAATAGATAGGGAAGATCCCACCATGTAAGTTTCTTAGTGAGAATATAGCGCATATCTTTGGAAATACCCTAAAATTATATGATATTGCGAAATATTTACTGCCAATAAATAACTGTAGCTACGATATCATTTAAAATCAGCAGGCTTGAAGTAATTATGTGCATATTTTTATCGAATGGTGGATTTTTAAGTTATCTACCATATATACCGTAAAGTATTTAAATGCGATTTTTTCGTTTACTATATTTTAGCTCTGAATATATTTTAGCAAGAAGTCTATTTTTTATATCAGCTAAAGATTTATTGAAATCAGTTAAGAAAAATTCCATACAAATACTACATTTGAACATTCAACTGACACAAGTTTCTTTATCAAAAACTTTTAATTGAGGTTTTGAACATTTATTATGAATTTATTTGATACGATAATAAAACTTCGTTAAAATTACATACTGTACTATATTTTTTTACTTCTGAGCACTTGGTTTCAAACCTTAGATTAGTTCTCAAACAATAAGATACATTACGAGCTAAAATACAGTATGTCTTTTTTTTAAACAAATCACTATTATATGTGTAGTGGTTTGATTATACATACATTGAAACACAAACATTTGGATGCTATGGACTATTTATGCAATTTTATCTAAATCGCAATTGATTATTTGCCGTCAGTTCGTCATTAAGTAGTAAAATTAAAAAAGAGCAAATACAACTTTGGTTAGACAGTAAAAGCCGTAAAAAATCAATTATTTATATTCATTACAATTATGTACTTAAATTAAATAACTTTTTAAGCAATAGCGAGAACTTATTTGCGTTTAAATAAAATCGTCGTCTATTTATAAAATAATTTTGATTCTCCACGCAGAAAAGTATTTCGCTCGAATAATTGTGTGAAAGACGCAACAAATTTTATTTAAATGCACAAACAGCTTGCAGACATGAAAAAAGTCATTAATTATTGACTACTGTACCTTTGTCAAAGGTAGAAAAAGAACATTAAGTGCCTTATTTTTTTAAAGTCTGATTGTAATTTGAAATTTCTCCGAAGTTTGTGGCCATGTTGGGAAACACGGCAAGGGAGCAAATTGTTATTTAATCCTGACAAATTCGTTGACTTTCACGCGAGTTCAAGTTTGTTCGCTTCTCAAGGTCTTCTTCTAATATTATTATTTCGTGTGGAGTATTACTTCAATTTCGGGTTTGTCTAGTATTTGTCTTATTATAATGATTCATTCTTTGTTTAATATTTATTCCGCAAACACGAAGGTGGCGGTAGCTTATACTTTGTTATAAGAAAATTTAATGTGTAGCATTGAAAGTTATTTGCGGATTTTATTCTCTAACAAATATTGTAATCAAAATGATACATGCGCATAACGTACATGTAGCATTTTGATTATATTCTTATGTTTTTGATATATTGTTTACGGAAACTTTTTTAATTATATTGCTTTCCTATTCCAATAAACCACAATAATAATACGACTTTAACATGGCTTTCAATTGTAAAAAGGCATGACGAACTTTACATTAAATAACTTTACAACATTGGCATAACTATCATATAAGTTATGAAAATCATACCTCTATTGGTTTTTTTAATATGAAGTAACCTTCAGTTATCTGATAGTGACTTCCGAGCTCAATTTCTAAAGTTCTCAATTTAAATGCAATCAGTAATTCACATGAAAAATTCTGCAACGTAGTGTCCAGTAATCACGAAAGTAACAGAACAACTCTGGTCAGTTTTTTCTTAATAATTTTTCCTTTTGTTAGTGACAGAAAATTATTAAGCTTACACAAAAAAAAATTAAAAAAAAGCATAACAATGATTCCATTTTTAAATCAGTGTTTAAATGATTTTGATTAAAATACGTACCTTTTATTTGTATGCTACTAGTAATTATCGATGCGATTTAATATATTATAACACACTTGTGTAAAAGGAGTTTTCACGTTCATTTGAAAAAGAACAAAGAGTACATTTGAAAGGCAAAGACATATTTTTCTTCTGAAGCATTGGAATTATTGAATGTATATTTTCAAGACTTCTCATTCTGCTGTTAATGTCATTGCCATTTTATGATTTTATTATTTTCAAATTTATGCTGCCATTATTAAGTCAACTGAAATAAAATCATTTTAAAATGATATCGATTTGAGTGAAATAGTTTAACAGAAATATGTTAAGAAACTTGACAAAAATATTTTATTTACACATTTGTTTTGATACTTTTTGTCTAAGTAGTATATTTTTTATACAAATTCCGTTCTATTTTGGGCATATCGAGTACCTGTTTAGTCAAAATTCAAAGTTCAACATCTCGGTTAGAATACTTTTTGTTTTCAGTCTAAGATATGCATGTTAATATTTTCGGCAATTTTCTCTCTCGCATTACGTATTCCTCTTGTTCCTTTTCATTATTTTTCACTGACGTTCGTATTACTCAAAAATACTTACAGTAGAAAAAAGAAACGTAAATCACGAACAGTATCTTTCCTTTTTTAGGGTAAAACGTTGTCTTATATGTTTATGTAGAACGAAACATTTCTTATTATTTTGAATCGTTTTACACCATGATATTTGACTCGGGTAAATGTCTAAATCATAGCTTATTATTTAAGAGCAATGAATAATTTTGCTCTACAAACCTAAATTAATTTATGTAATGTTTTACGAAAGGATTTAGATTAATTACATAGTTTTTAAATACATATGAATTTGCAATCAAAAATATTCATCCAAATCAATTCCATATTAAAAATAAAAAAAAATTTATGTTCAAAATTTTTATTTAAAAGTAAACATTTTATCATACGGCCAGAAATGAAATTATATTGAACCTTTCCCAACTACGCCAATAAAACTTTACGCACCGAATAAAATTTATTTATATTGAACTTTTACAAGCACATCATAATTATATTATTTTATTAAATGCAAAATAGATACAACTTGCACTATTGATACGTTGACTACTTTTTAGAGATGAAAATTAATACCATCTGTCATAGCAATATTAATATAACCAGACATGTTTCACAGCCATTTACATTACCGAAGAATTTAAAAGTAGTCAAATGTAAAGACATTCGTGTTAGGCTAAGGATCATTTAATTTTTAACAAGTTTATTTGTTTTAAATTACGCCAATTTCCAAATAAGCTAGCAAATTTTTAAAAGGAAGTTAGTCTCATATGAAATCAAGTTGTCATGGCTTATTAAATACATTTGCAGACAGACTACAGCAAAGAATTCTGTTCGTTTGCAGTTTATCTCCGAGTAGGCCAATAAAATATCGTTAACTTAAAAAATACTCACAAATACAATTTGTCTTTAAAACAATTTAAAATAAACTGACTACAGCTAATAAAAGCTAAAATTATTTGAGATATGTATTAACATAGGTCTTATGTTTAATATGCCTATTTCAGATATAACAATTTCGAATTAAATACGTCTGTATATATACGTTTTTATTTCACAAAATCAAAAATATATATATTTTCGACACAGCAAAGAAACCAAACTTTCCTATCTGTGGGTAATTTGAGAGAATGATTGAATTATAGTTTGCCTTTGTTATAAATTAATTTATATGATAGCATGAAATGAACAAAAGGTGCTTTTATTATTTCATATTATTTTGAGGCTTTAATTGTCTTTCGTTTCCTGTAAATTAAATACGCTAAAAACAAAGAAACATTTATTCATAAGCCTTCCCTTTACGGACAAAATGTTTTGAAGTGAGTTAATATTAGTAGGGACTTTTAACTTAAATTATGCACAAGTCTTAAAACTCACAAAAGCTGCAATCTTTCAAAGATGATCTTCTTTTCTTCGGGTATTAAAGGCTTCTCTCAAGAACTCTAAGTCTACGTTAAGCTTTTTATTATTTTTGGAAAGTTTTGTAAAGTTTATTTAGATTTTCGTTTACCCTATTAGCTCCTGAATATTTGTCACAGACATATTTAGATTTTTAAAAATCCAAAATCTCAGTTTTATTATACACAGCTCTAGACGCATTAAGTTTTCAGTTTTGCTTCAATATCAACAAATTCAAAATCTAGTTTATTTTTATATATGAAGACTATAAATAAATTTGAAAAAAATTAACACTTCCCTGAGAATATTAATGTATTTAGTTGAAATAAAAGTATGTGCATTCATTATTTTAATGGAAGTTTTCACATTATTAGAAGACTTTGTTTTGTTGCATGATAATGGCGATAGCATAATTATGGCTCGGAAAACTTTCATGCTCAGATAGTCGAAGATATTCACGTTTTCAAGATTTATTGCACAGAATTTGTTTCTCTTAACACAATGGGCAGAATCAACGATTAGAAATTTTCAAAAATTCTTATGGTATTCTTGCAGATATTATGCACGAAAACTTGTAAAATTTAAGTCGTTACTTTAATTTTGTTTCGCTTAGTAACTTGAATTAGTGTCTTACTTCCTCATAATATATAAAAATAACTGTACGTTTTCTAATACAATTAATTAAAATGAAACAATTAACCATTATTTTCCTAGCAATGATAGATGCAATTGAAGTGAATACTGCGAAGATATTTTTAGTTTATTTAACTATGCTATCTAGCTACGGTGCTGCAGCCATTAACGTCCATTTTCCAGACGCTTGCGATCTAATTCTTGGTTTTTCAAACGCATCCTCGACTCTGAAGTGGTTCAAAGAATCGCAAAGCTTGCAAAACCAGCTGAAAACTTGCAGAAAAAAAAACTTAACGTCGTTCGAATTTTGAAAAAAAATATGTGAAATAACTTTTTGTATCATTTCCTCTATATTATAAGCACGTGAGTATTCAATAATTTTTAAATCATTGATTTCAGAAATGTAAAAGAATGTGTGATTTCGAAAGTTGGTTATATAATGAAATTCAATGGTTTATTTAACAAAATACTTTATTTATGTTTATAATATTTTTCACTTAAGTCAACCTGTTGACGACGATTAGAAGTTGATAAAGATTTCAATTATTGATCATAAATCTTAGACCGGACTATTTCTCACAAAGTTTTATACAAATTGCAATTTATTTTCGTTAATCAATGAAAAGTGTTTGCGATGAACGTAACCGGAACTGATCATAAAATACATTGTGGAAATAATTACTTCAAATATGTTTTTATTATTTGAATTGAAAAAAAGTATGCCTTTCCATCACGATATGACAGTTACATCTTAAAAGTTATTTTATTTTATAACCTCACTCTTCATTTTGTTAAACATAAAAAAACGAGTTTCTCTTTGCTGGCCTATTATAACTAACACTTTTCCTTTCGTTTTAAAATTATGCAGAAACGATTGTAAAATAGTGTAATATGCAAAAATTTCTAAAACTGCCATGAAATATATGATATTTAACGTTCATGATTTAAAGATAATTTAATTAAAAATTGAAACTTTACCCAAAATCGACATTTAGTTTTTTAGACTAAGACAATAATTATAAACTGTGCTTTAAACACTTTTAACGATACAATACCTCTTCTATTTTAATTCGTATATCTGAGATTTTTTATGGCACAATTTTATGGAATCTCTCAACCTATTTTGGTTATACGGTTTTCATTCCAATAGTATGGATACCGTTTGGATATATATTATATTTTGAACACAATAAATTATAACAGTTAATATAAGCTCCAATAAAATAACACGATAGTCTCAAGTGAATAACAGGAATTTAAAAGAGAAAAAAACTTGAAAACTTAATAATTGCTTTGTTATCGTCATATAAACAAGTGTAGCCCGAAAGATACATTGCCTTTTCTTAGTTTTTGACATTTATCTGAAAAATATCTCAACTCTGTACAACAAAAACTTTATGTCACCACCTTAGTTTTATGAGTAAAGTTTTCCTTGAGCTTGTTCCATACAGATTTTCCTTTTTGAGGCGTAAACATAGAGAGCTTTGATAACTTTTTGAATTTGAATATATTACACGGTGCAACCGCGTTTGATGACTCTCGTATAAACTCTGTCATGAATATTTACTAATTGCATAGCATGAGAAATTAAGTAACAAAATATTATACTTGCATTATGGTGTCGTCTGGGTTTTCTCTCTTAGCTTGGTATGTAGTCAAGAGCTCAAACCCTGAAATAGTGATAATTGTGCATCGATTATTATAGTTGAGTTATAAATTATTAGTCCAATCGTTCTCAATTTCGGCTATGAAGAACGTGTAGTTCGAATTTAGTATTGAAAATTGTGTTAAGCTTCATTCAAAAAAAGTATGCCTTTACTCATCTGATTTTATTTTGTTTTATGTAATTTTTTGTGTACTATAAAATGAAATGCTTGAATTTTAAATTAGTAAATAAAATAATTATTTATGCGCTTCATATTGTAATTTATTTGATACCTAATTTCCCTTCACTTCACTAGAACAAGCCGTAATTATTATCGCGAAGTGCAATATACTGAGCAAATTGCATTCGATACACGGTGTCTTCTTTTATTTGCAATCTCTCATTACAGTTTAAACGAGGGTTGCATTATATTTGCACTAGCTTTTGTTACCACATTGTTAGAGGTAAAGCATTCCAAACACGCTCATTGCCCGTTACGGAAATTCGAAACGAACAAAACAGATGCACAGATTCGATAGAGCAGGGCTTTATAGAGGTTTGTGTAAATTTCATTTATAACTAATTATTCTGCCATGTATTAGGCATAAGTAAAACGATGCCTGTTAATTTAGACAATAATACAAATTGAAACTGAAATATCGATGATATTGAAAACGCTGGTTATGTTTTTTTAAATAAAACCGCAGCAAAAATGAAAAAAATTAAACGTTCCTGCTACATAATAAAAGCTAATAATTTTATTGTACAAATTCCGACTGATTGTTGGCATTTAAAAATTCGTCCTAGGAACAAATCCACATTGATTTTTGAGAACAATCCTCGTGTAGACTTTTTGTAATATTTTCATATTTCCTATTTTTTAAAACGTTTCTGATCATTAAAATGAAACAGAGACAGTGGCTTTGTGAATTTAAATTTATTATTTAAACATTATTACATAAATAAGTCCGAAAAATCGACATCCATGGAGAAAAATTAAGCTTGAGATTATTTGTGCAATGTATTACTTGCTTCACCTACGAATAACAATAAAAATTATATCTCCGTTTATACATCAATCAATATTTTTGGATTATAGTTGAATCAAGTTAAGAATTCAATGGAACATAACACTTAAATATTAAAAATAAATCATGACAATAACTGAAGGTGTTTGATAGAATTTAAATTGTTGAAATTTTGTACAATGCTTTGTCATTAATAAACCGAGTTTCACCTTTCGACATTTTCAGGCATTATATTACACGGATGTAACTAAACTGACTGTCAGTGTGACGATAATGCCACTTTAGACACAATAACACTACTGTGTTGTTTTCACTTAAATTATAGCAAATCAATTCACTTAAGATTAAATTGATATAAAATTGGTATCGTTGGTTGTATTATTATATGCGAGAAGTAGTTTAACACGGTGAAAAAATAGCAATGTATTTTAGTTCTACAAAATTATTTTTAACAAATAATTATTTCAAAATTAAGAGCTATTTTGGCTCACGACATCGTCAGAACTATGCTTAAACTAACATTCGCTTATCTATATATAGCTGTGCAGAAAAGGCACACAACACATCCTCTCTCCTGTTCCAACGGCCTAGCTTGTTACTTTAACACAATGACACTAAATTTTCAAAATTCTAAATGAAACAATAGGTGTCTATGACAATAAGATTATATGTGGGACGGAAGTGATCCTTCTGGAAGTAAATCAGACCACCCCTTTGTGCAACGGCTGGACAAGTGGCGATACTATTATGTTAGTTTGGTCGTTAAGAATCCTTTGTGATAATTGGTGTCTATTGATTTCTAGCTGTTCCAAAGCCGTCATTCTCCGACCCTTACTACAAAGATGCAAACATTTAGGGGCTGAGTTTGAATTTATATTATGTGATTCATTAATAACGTGATTAGCGAATTGTGAATCTGTTTTTTTACTTGTTGAATGATCTTACATGTTCCTTAGCTCGAGTAGATATACTTCTACCTGTCTGTCCGATATAAACGGATAAACATGAGCCACAGGACATTTTATAAATACCGCTTCTGTCCAGTTCATTGATTTTATCTTTACTATTTTTAAGATGTCTGCCTAAGTTATTGTTGACCTTGAAAGATACATCGGGAGATTAAAAACTCAATAAACGTACCGTGTTATAATGGAGTTCTACCAAGTGAATGCCAATTCAATCAATAAGAAGTAGTTTACTTATTTAAGGAACATTTTTTGAACTGATGTATATTATATTGTATAACAATAAGAATTTGGGATCACTCGATGTATCGAAAAAAACCCTACTTTATAATATACGCAGCCATTATCATTGTATTTCGTAACTTAAAATAATCTTATTTCATTTTAAAATTTCATATTAAATGAATTTAATAATCTTGAGAAGTACTGAGTAACATACGGTATTGACTACCGTACAACATAACTCAATAGAATGCACTTAAATTCATTCCGAGTCGGGTTTTATATTCATTCATTGCGAGCTTGTCTAATGAAAGTTCTAAATGGTTGCATATATAAAATATACAATGAAATCGTGGCAATGTTGCAATTTTTTTTAAAAGATGTTGCTCTACAATAAGCCATGATGAGCGCTCAAGTTTATTAACTTACTTTATTTCGGAAAAATGCCACATTCATGATCGGATTTACTTATTAAATATTAGTAAAGAAACGCCGAATGCAATTAAGATGTTATGAGCATAGTGTTACTAATTCGGTTGTTAAAAAATCGAGAAAAATTACTTTTATTTGACTCTTTGAGTTTGCATATTTTTGATTGCCGTATATGAATTATCCGGTAAATTTTCAATACGTTTAACTTTTACATTTTAACAGCAACAAATCTGTTTTGTGAAACCTAATAACTCTAAGCTATTCTTATATATGATTTAATTAATTGACTAGTTAAACGTGGACTAGTTTCAATTGCTTAAGCGTTGTTTCCTGATATTCAAATGATTTCATATGAAACATTTGTATCGATATCATTATTTTACTATCTAAGCTCGCTGTAGAGTTAAATATTCGGCATTGCTAGTTAAATGCATTATTGTGTCGAATGCAATTTCAGGGAGCAAACAAATTGCACGATAGCGACAGAGAATAAATAAAGTTTATCGAGCGCAAACAGATTAAAAGCTTGCAAATTTTACCCGCGAAGTAAAAGTTTAACCGACACTTTACCCGTCTAATTTATATTAATTTATCTTCTGTTTAATTCTTATATGTGCAATTAAGCTCGCTAGAAACGTATAAAAACTTAATTACTCTAAGGTGCTGAAATTCTTTTTTATACAGCAGTATATATTCTGATTAGTTAAAAGGGTGAGACTGATTATAAAACTTTATTGTTATTTTAATTTAATAATTTTAATTGAACGATTTATGGTGCTATCGTTTACAGACTAAAATTCAAGTTACATTAATACTCTTTCATAATATTTAGTATTCCAAATATTGCCAATACGCCAATTATTCTGTTTGTTAAAAATTACTTTGAGATATTCTTGACGTGAAGTTTTATAGGTTATCCGAGACAAAACAAAGAATAAATATATCATTACACGCACTCGTGTTCAAATCGTAAAATCTTCGAAAGTGTTTTTTTGATAACTTTCAGACGTTATTGTGTATTGAACTATACAAACATTGAATGTTCAAAAATAGAGCAAAATAAAGAAGTAGTCATACTTATATTTAATAACATTTATTTTATGCCATAAATTGGTACAATAAAGTAAGCAAGGCGTGTAAGAAGCATGATATTTACTTTATAAACTTGTCAGAGATAGTTGAATAGATACCACTCATACTACCCACGTATATCTTTTTGTCATGAAAAGTTTCATCATCATTTGTAGGTGTCTTTTTCAATTTCTCTACGTGCTTGAGAGCTACACTCGTCGTTGGGATCGCATTTTTCTATGATAGATGAAAATTGCCAAATAAATAGCCTTAATACATTTTTATCCGAATCAATTTTACTCTTGTTTCTCGTTAACAAACGGAAAATTATACATTTACTTATAACACATAATGGCAAAATAAACAACACATCGGCACGCGTCTTAACGCGAGTCTTTTTTACGTATTTGAAAATGCGACGAAGAATAAAGAAGCAAATCGACTACCTAGAAGCGTTTATCATCACAAAAACGTTATTTTCATATATGTAAGAAAAAAATGTATGAAAGCCAATTTTCAACGATATATACGCTACTAGGACATGCACCCAAAGCAAAATCGCCAAAAAATCTCTTATTATAGACGACTATTAAAATAATTTTCAAATGACGAGTACATGTTGTTTGCATTTATTTGCTATTGTATTGTGATAGCGTAATAAAAGCACGTGTTTTCAATTCAATATTTACTTAGCTTGAATAAAAAAATGTCGTTTATTTTATTTCGATTAAAGTGATAAAATTTTAAGCATTGATTTCTAATGTCTATTTGTATGGCATTTGATTGAATATTAATTTATGCTGTAAATATTAAAAAGATATAACGTTTTATCTCAGCAAGCCCAATGCTCATTAAATATGGGTCACAAAACACTAAAGTATTATACATTTTTATTAAATGCATCATATACAATATTCACTTTCGAAATGATATGTGCGTGTATAATATAACAAACATGTTAATGTTTTAATCGCAAAAAAATCCAAATAGCTGATGATTTTTATTTCAAAAATTTATTTAAACCCTTGTAATTTCATTAGTCGGTGTAAGATTTTAACGGTCTCTCGACCCTAACTGACTTAATATAATTTGTTTTCTTTGATATTTCGAATTCACTGAATTGAACATAATCTAAAGTGAACGTTTGAATTATTTCCAGATCAACAAAAAGATATAAATCTACAGTGAGCTAGAACATTCAGATTAAAGTTACTCGGAAACGCGACTGGGTGCAGTGCATTTGCAGTTAACGCCAATGCATGGGTAAACTTTGAAGTTTCGTTTGAAACGTTACCGTCAGGTGAAATGATGCAACAAGTTTGAAAGCGTATAATCAATTTACACCCTGAAAGATAAATGGCAGTAATTATTTCCACTGGCTACAATTGTGGAATTGAGACAAAACCCTTTGATCCTTACCATAATGACTGTTGATAAATGGACAGGAAGGTCGGCGTTTTTGGCGTAAAATTGAAAAAGTGAAGAAAGTATCAATGAAAGTACAATCTTAATAACATAACGCTTATTAGCTCACTAACTCTCAACTTTTAAGACAGCGGATTTCATTGTGCTGATTCTTGGTTTTTAAAGCTCTAAAACAATCAATATTATTAAAAGTATTTGCTAACAAGTTTGTATGAAAATATAGCATGATGTGTTCAAATAATCTCCATTGGTTATACCAGCTGCAATACTGCTCAAAATTTTGCTGATATTTTATTTTATTTTTGAATATATTCTATTCAGTTCAGCATGGAAAGATTTAAGAAAATTATCTTTAATTCATTTTATTTAATATTTATTTGAGTGTTAAGCTTGTACCCAAAAAAGGTTTTTAGTGTAACTTCTCACTGCATATTTTATTTTGCGACGATCTACAGTAAATTTTTGAGAAACGCTGGCTTTTACACTTTTAACGTATTCAAGGTCCCCGATAAACTTTTTAAAAAAACTGATTCTTTTAATGGCGTATTTTATTTGCCATCTGTAATAACAACGGCAAGAACTACAAAAAAGCTTGTTTAATATAGTTTTCAAAGCTTCATACAGTTGGCAAAAAATATTTAAAGTTATCATGGATAAATTCAAAATATTTTCCGAATATTAAAAAACGAGAGTCATTTTATAATTATTATTACTGTTTTTACAGTTTCCAAAGAGTATGCTGTTAAGTCAGCCATACTTAACCAGAGGCCCATCAAAGTTTGTGCATTTGGCATTTATATACGTATTTCTCTATTAGCTTTTTTTTCAACATAAATCTGTATCTATCTTTCAATAAATATATCGATAAATTTGTGTCTTTATTATATAGTATATTTTAATATGTTTTGGCTCTTTTAATTTAGCGATACATGTACGCGGCCCAAAAAAGAAAAGGTTTGAGCATGGCTGTATTAAAACCTCGCCGAGCAAATCTATAAGCAACAACTATTTGGCTCATATGAAATAAGGTTAATAACAAAAATTGTAAAATAAATTTAGTCACTGAGCTGTACAATAGTTTCTCCATACAATAGTGATTTTTCACTTGAATGCGAACACAATTATTGAAATCACATAATAAATAATAATTTGGATTTGAGATGATTTGATTTTATAAAAAAATAAATGTTCTGGCTTTGACTAATAAATTGACCAGACCGCTGTTACTAAACGTATTGACTCGTATATCTAGCTCTATTTATTCGGAGCGCGAGAAAGGAATAGAAAAAGTTCTGCAACCCCTTAGTAAGACAACGCGTCAACCGATTGTCAGCAGAAATCCGACGAGCCATGAAGGCTTATCGTGAAAAAACTACCGACGACTACTTAAATGAACTCGTCAAAGGAAGCGACCCATACTGGGCTCTCTCCAAAGTTCTTCGCGCAGAAAAATACCCCTTGATGCCACTTCACGGGGCAAAGGGTCCCGTATTCACCAACAGTGAAAAGGTGGAAGAGTTTGCGGATAGCCTCCAGGAACAATTTACACCTAATACAATTGACACAAGTAATTCACGCTTTAAAAATAGCGTGTTAGATATAGAAGCAACCGCTAAGCTAATCCTAGAACAACCCTTAACTGTAGACTGTCAAGCTATTTGTCCTTCCACATTTGCCGAGGTGGAAGGACTGATCAAAGCGCTTACTGACAGAAAAGCTTTGGGAAATGATAGAATCGGTAATAAGGCTCTCAAACATCTACCGCTTAAAGGTATTGGCTCAATATTATCAACGCGTGCTTAAGATTACTATATTTTCCATCACGTTGGAAGGAAGCAGATATTATTCTAATTCCAATGCCTGGGAAAGATCACACTCTTCCGATAAACCATCGACCAATAAGCTACCCGCAATGAGCAAAATTCTAGAGCGTGTGATTAAAGCTAGACTGCAAGAAGTGGTAGAAGAGAAAAAGATAATCCCAGACACACAGCACGGTTTCCGCGCGAATCACTCGACAAACCACCAACTTCTTCGGGTAGTAGAATTGATCGCAAGTGGATTCATTCATAAAGAGGTCACGGCGGGCCTCTTTTTAGATATTGCTAAAGCCTTCGACAGGGTATGGACCGAAGGGTTCGTATTCAAAATGTCGAAGGCTGGCATAGGATTACCACTAGTAAAGATTCTCAACTCGTTCGTGACAGATAGACATTTCAAAGTCAAAATGGGTGTAATTCGATCCTCCTTAAGACCGATCCAGGCAGGTGTCCCGCAAGGCTCCGTCCTGGGACCCATACTGTATAACATATTCACGCATGACATTCCTTGCGGGGGGGGGGAAAGCGAAGCAGTTATAGCTCAGTACGCCGATGATACTGCTATTTTATAAAAATCTCGTAATCGGCAAAGTGCTGTCACACAATTCCAGCATTGGCTGATACCATAGCGGACTGGTGTGAAAACTGGCGAATTAAAATCAATACCGAAAAAAGCACTGCAGTTATGTTTTCAAAGGGTTTCATTAGAAAACCCAATTTCGATTGCATTCGTATGCAAAATGAAATTCGTTCGTGAAATTGCGTTCGTGAAATGTCTCGAAACTTTCACAGCGATATAGGCAAACATTATAACCCTACAATTTCTTATCTACATAATTATGATAAGACAGTACCGAGTTATCGTCTAAGGCCGAGAGCGGTTCTGCTCGATGACCCGCCATAGGTTTGTTTTTACAGATCTTAATCCCAACATGGACAACCTCGGCATCTGAAAATGACTTTCCTATTTTATTTCCTTACGTATTGTATATGCATGCGTGTGGCTGTTTGTGTGCCTGTATGCACACGTATACGAGAGTGAATATAATGCGTGTGGTGTCCGCGTGAGCTGTACTCATTGTGGGTTCCACGGCTCAGCTGCGACCTAATATTATCAACAATGACACAACAATTATAACAAAATCTTAAATCTATATATGGAGACCTGTAGAGCTCTGATGCTGACGCGTCATAGATCTTAACGCTCCATGAATTTGATATCCCAAAAAAAAAAAACACATCATGATTTGAAACATATCATAACACATTTAAAATATATGATCATAGGCTGATAAGATATTTAGTTGTCAATACTGACCAAAAGTTTCGTTTGGCACTGATAAAAATATCGAAATGAATACAAAGAGATGTAACGCATATTTCTATCGTAATTCCAATGGCATTTGATCTTGATAAACGACCTAATTTATTACCGCTTTACGATAAGGTACCTCAGCGATACTGAAGTTATTTCCCAGGTAACCAAACTAGTAATAGATGAGTTTCTATTCAAGATATTTCTCGCTACATTTATTACCTCTGGCGGATCAAACACTTTGAGGATCATATCTATAGCTATGGAATAGTTATTATTTACTCAACAGATATAATATTCATTTCCAATTTGAACCTTTGCTCAATCAGATCAAGTTTGGTAAGTATTTCTTTTTTTTTTAATTTTACCGGTCGTGAAAAAAAAAATTCTTTGACATTTAATCATAAGTGAAAACGATGTGCTTTTTTTTATTTATCTGTTAACACAGGTTTAAGCCCAGGCACTTATTATTTTAAAAATCGAAGAAAAATTGGAGATTTCAATTTATATTTCTTATATAATAAATCTTATCAAGAATTGAGCCCAGACCTATTAAATTACTAAGGCAAAACTGATCTGCTAAGCCAGCGGTCAGCAACCAAATAAAGAAACAGAATATTAGATTTGACCTTAACCCGATCGGCGAGACAGTTTTTCATACAAACAAAATCTGTCCGCGTTGCTATTTTTCAAGATGTTCTCTTTCCACATAGACCTACAAATACACCAATAAAAAATAATTGGGTTGGCTTTTATGGAAGACAAAGAAATGTCTTATGTTGTCACAATCACCTTAAAAAAATATCCCTAACAAATAACTAACTCGTAAATGGCCATTAAGGTGACTTAACGAAGCAACCAATCAAACTGAAATGAACAAGCACCATACTTTCAAGTGTCATGGAGTGTCAGTTTGCAATGCCGCGAGATTGGTGCAAAGTTCAGTGCGAAGTTAGACGCGAGTTTAGCACGCAGTTTCAAACTTATATGTAAACATTTGGCGGGAATGGAATAAATTTGAAGGGTTCGAAAAATCGATGTTTTAACCTAACAGTTTTGACAATATTATGGAGGTAGTAGTATCAGGACGAATTGGGCGATATTTTAAAACCAAAATCAGTCTTATATGCAAAATATTTCCTGCGTTACCAACGTTTGAATGTTTGCGTTCCAACGTCTGGGGCGCTCGGGCACAGGCCTTGAACATTGCCGTCCCATACGTCGGGGCGCTAGCGTGGAAGAGATTAATGATGCTTGCTGCATAAAAAAATGTTATTCATATATAATACATATTAGTGAATGCATTGAGGTTTAACTTTGGAAGTTAAAATCTCAGTATTATTATAGTTTCAAAGTAATTATGAAGTTTTTATTTCGTCACTTTTAAGGCATGCCAATAAAATCTTGGACACATACAAATACATGGAATTTCTATCAAAAAACTTCAGTGTAAATATCTTAATAATTTTCCATAACTAAAAAAAATACGACCGTCTAGTCGAGTGGGATAACGGTTTTGAACAAACAGTTAAATAAATTGATTTTTCAAGCTCTTTTTCTTCTAGTCAGCTTTTAAGTACATAAATTATTGTAATATTTACACCCCTCCCTTCGGTTTCTTAAACATTAAAAACTCAACGAAACGATTTAGCAATAAAGAGTCTTCTTATTTAATTTTTTACCTATTCTACAGGGCGAAGCTTATTACTAGAATTTTATTTTAAAATGTTCCTAAATATTTCGAGAGAAAAGAGTTCTTTATTATGTCCGACAACGGTCTTAGAAGATGGTAAAATTTTATTTCAGTTTAAAATATATAACATTTACATGCATTGTGTATTTGGCTGTTACGATTTTCAATTAGAACTTAATAATTAAATCAAAACTATTTTCGTAATATCAATTGATTCTTCGTTGAACTATACAAAGGCTTAAACTGGTTAGATTTGGCCCGTCGTATTTCTCGGTACAGCTTAAGTTGCGACTCTTATCGCTGCAGTGATGACAAATTTTGATTGACTTTATAATTCTTACCCCCCGGGACTTCGACTTTGAAGTTGAAACACGTTCTAATTGAACATCTAAAGATAACTCGATTTACCCACATTACACTAAAATTTTATAATTACATGAATCAACAAGAATTCATTATAGACTTGACGTCTACGTACGAATAATAGTACGACAATTTGACATTATTTTGTATCCCAGTAACATCAACTTTGTATTCACAATTGCTATAATAATATCATTCAATAGTCAGCCATATTTAGTAAGATTGACATGTATTAGCCTAAAAAAAATTAAATCATTAAACCGATCGAAGTTATATTGAAAAGTTTAAGAACTTATACCATTAAATCAATAATGAAAATCGCTTTGATTTTAAGAAAAAGTCTTGATGTGAAATATTCAATTCTCAACATAACCTTTTTTATGCTATTGAGCATCAATTCATGGGAGACTGGCATCTCATTGAAAAGATTTTATTCATAACTGAATGAATTTTACTCGTTATATAATTGTTTTGAAATAACTTAAAAACAGATGACAGAAACAAATTTACGACATGACATTATGTAAATAATCATTTTTATTTTCCCCACTGAGTAATGTTCTTAATTTCTCATAAATATTTATTATGAAAATTTCCCACATTGGTATTGAATATTCAATTCAACAAATGTTCCTTTAACGCCACTTCAAATATTCTTTAAATGATCATTTCCGGTTTTCCCGCTTTTTATCCTCAGTCATCCGTAAGCTTTTCAGTATCCTGAAGTGCGCCGCGGGTCACAAATCCTTGAAAGCCTTCACATCCAAGGCAGGTGACAGATTCTCAGGCGTCGGGGAGAAGGCTCCAGCGACGCCAAATATTTTCAATGAAAGGCAGCCGATTCGAATGAATCATACGAGAGGCATTTTTCATAAGATTACGTCGAATATTTTCACGGGATTCCCCGGTTTTTTCACGGCCGTGAGGGAACTTCTATTACATTTACGAAGGTACGCGAGGTGTTCATGAATTTCGCCAAACGGTTTTCATCAGCACGTAAGCTTTTTAAGCTTATTATTTTTATTAGTTTCATACATTTATGAAACGTCAGTATTTTATATTAAATGTATTTCACCATTTTATTAGTACCATGATAGAATTTCTCAATATTAAATTATTCATAACGAGAATTATTGCCATAGTACATCGATAAATAATACATTGTTGCGCGTGGTCTAGAATGCAGAATGAATCTTTTGCTGATACTATTTTTTTAATTTTTACGACCACTTAACGTGAAATTCTATAACTCAACACTGACGAAGTAATTCTAATTACATAAATCGTATCCGTTCAAATTTACAAGCTTGGAATTTTTCTACTTGCTCTCTTAAAATATGACAGTAATTAATATTACATGTGGGGAAATTATATGCTATATTTTTTTTGTAGAACGAAATACATTCCTTTAACGATTTCATTATTCTTACTACTATCACTTTTTGAGTAACATGTCTAATCCATTCTCAATTATTCACTCGTAAATTTTGTATTTTTACGTCTCCTGTGATTATCATTTTCAATTTGATACCTAAGCTTCTTCAAACATGATATTTCTTCATATGTTATTCTTTTGATCCCTCTTAGTCAACAAACATTACGTTAATTTAAATGGTCTAAGCTTATTTATATCACGATAATAGTGAATAAAAATAATGAATTTAAATGATGGTACCTTAAAAAAAATATTTTTCAACCAAACCCGCGAGGCAAGTTTTATTTTAAATATTATATGATATGTAATGAGAGAAACGTGACACAAACATAGTTTAATACTTATTTAAAGTAAATCTATTCCACTAGATAATTGGTCAAAAACACTACTTGCTAATACGGTGAATTAAGGTCGGCATTTGAAGTTAGCTAAGCCAAAGTGCAATCAGATACCTGTCTCGATGTGACCGTTCACGTTGACAAATCTATTTGCCACCTGGACAACCATTTCCATCGACTTACTGAATAGTATTACTGCTCTAACAATTATAGATCACGAATAGGAGTTGAATAATAGCCAGCATTATTCTTTGCGTTACCATTTTGCTAAGCTTTGAAAAAAATGAAAAAGCAAATATTTTGTTTTTTTTATACAAAGATATAACAAGTGGCTCACCATGGTCAATATTGATTGTTGATAAAATTATATAGATTTATTTAATAAATATATATATTTTTACTACTCTAGCCACAATCCTACTTTTTAATAGCGAAATGTTTTTTTGTAAAATATTCAAAAAAATATTTCCAATTTTTTTTTATATTTGATGTTTCGTATTGACGATTAAAAAACAGCATAAGCTTATTGGAATAAAATACACCCTATGGACCGTATCAAGTTTATAATGAAGATGATTCATCGATTCTTCTGGTGAAATTAAAAAATAATGCATTTTAAATTGTTTTAAAAAAACGTTGAACATACACCCCTGGATTACCTTAAGGAAGAATACCTCAATTTATTCACCAAATATTTTTCTTATACTTTCTTTAATATTGTTTATACCGATAAAAATTTACTACTAAGTATCTTCTGATATATAATATAAAGTATTAAAAAACAGCATATTAAACATAACAAAATTAATGAATTTTGTACTTAATATAATAAATTTGCTTTTTACTAGACAATACATTCATTGAACATAGTACCTCTTTCAATAAAACATCAATTTTTGATCATGAAAATGTATAATGTATATTTACTTTATTCAATAACGGTATTAATAATATAATATAATATAACACAACAATACCATAGGGACGTCAATATTTCAGTCGAGTTTCGTGTAATTAAGATTTGAAACATTTAAATTGGCAGTAATAACGGGTCTATCAAATCTTAATTTCGGTTTACGGTCTCAGGAAAAGCGATAAAAACTTTAGACTCTACTGATATCAGAGCGACTTGGCTAGACGCGACACGACGCGATTCCTAACTTTATGCGATTATAATCAAATCTCTAAAATTTCCACGATTATTATTCCCTAGAAGATCATAAAACTTTGATGTTACTCACGAAAAATAACGACTTTTAGGTTATTCAATTCACGTGAAAAGAATATAAAGCATATTATTTAATTGCAAACAAATAACGTTATTTTGTCAACATTATTACATAATTCCTACTCATACTGACATAGTACCATCTGATCATTTTGTTACGACTTTATGCTATATGATAACATCATTGTCGCATTACTGAGAAATTGTTTTATATTTACATGTTTTTAGAGCAGAAAATTATAAACAAATAATTGTTAACAGTAACAAAAATTCAAGGAAAATGAGATTCAAAATTATAACGATCTGTTTTTTTTGTTATTTGTTGTCATTTGGGAAAATAAAAAATAACGTTTTGGAAGTTATTCAAAAATAAAAGTGCTTAAAATCAAAATTTATAAGCAAAAATGTTTTTTATTGTTTAAATATTACCTTCAATAAAAACTAACTTGAATGAGCGTTTTAGTATTGTATTTTAATGAAAAATATTATTGAAGTTTTAATTTTTCTATCGAAAACTAAAACCATATATTATAGAAATTCTTAAGCGAAAATCAACTTTTATTCAATATGGTACGATTTACTATACTAAAATATTGTTTTAATGAGTTTTTTTTCTCAAATACATGTATCGGCAATCAAATCATATGTTATTATTTAAGAGAGCATATTTAAAATATTTTTTTTTAGACAATTATAAATTATAATTACTTAATTTAATTTGCAATTTGATGGAAACTCTTTTACAACTGAAGTTCGAAGAGATGTTATTTATATATAATAGGATAATAATTTTAAGTTTTACAACTTTAAAACATTTTAAGCTAACGATTATTATAAGCATTAGAAATATATTGATGATATATTACTTAGTAGTTCAATCTTATCACGAGGAAAAAACTGCGGAAACTTTATACCATAATACAAAATCGCACTATTTGATAGTTTTTTATGATGTACTAATTAAAGCATAATGATATTCATTTCGTTTTTTTTTTTTAATTCAACTAACTGTCCAGCCTTGGGATTTTTTTTTTATGATTATGAATATCAAATTATTACAACAAAAGCGTAAATTCTAACTTTACTTTTATGTAAAAACAAACCACTATTTTTCTTATTTTTACCTTGATGCCTTTTTTTATTATATCACATCGATTTTGAATTTCATTCCGTCATATGCTTATCATGAATACTATTTTTTGAGACGATTTTTAATCAAAATAATTTCATATTATTTTTTTAGTAAATATTTAATAATCAAGTTCACTCACGGAATTTATTGATATTTCAGACCAGGTTAGGCTTAATATACTACTTTTAGTAAGAAAATTACAATTATTCCGCGAGTTGAAATCTACCTAAAACTGTACGTTATTTCTTACTGTGGATATGACAGTTCGAAGCATATTTTTTCTTGAAATTCATATCAATACCAGCAAAACTGATCAAATAAATAATTTTTTCAAGCAATAATGGATCCCTATAATTGATTCTTTTTCCACACCGTCGACAGTGGGCAGTATTTTTTAATCTTCATATAACTTACTTTGTATTTTTTATAAAACACATTACATAAATTTAAAAAACATATTTTATTACTATTTCTTCGGTTTAATATATGGTCAAAAATGGAAGCGATTGTTTTAATATATCTTCCAGTAAGAATGGTAATATTTTTTGTCTTTATTACATGCTTGATTTTACATTGGAAACTGAAAATTGACACTAATTTTGTTTTGTGCTGTTCGATTGATATTGTCTGTGAACATTTGATAAAGTTACACTAATGACTATAGGGTCATTAATGAAACTTTATCAATTTAACTAGTATAATGTGATAGCTAAATGTTATATTTGTTTGTTACTACCCATATCATACATATATATACATACCGTTAATATTGAAAATAAACATTTCTGTTGACGTTCTAATAGGATTTAACAACCAACAAAATAAAATCAAAAAGTTTTCGATTAAGAATGTTTAGTGTAAATCGAACTTAAATACTTCGAGTTCACTATTATAAACATATATTTACTTCAATTATTGACTTAAAAATATATGTAATAATCTCAACGAACATAAATACAGTTATTACAATTTTTATATGGCAGCAAGAAAATTATAATTTCAATGAGGGCCTTATATTATCGAACAATTTGTATTGGAAACTAACATTACTCAATGTTAGCTGCCAAAGTGGTTCGGGTATTACTTATTTGAATAGCTTTCAAGTAACTTTTTAGTGTAAAGGCAACTCATGTGAAAGATGTTTTACAAAAGGCCGTTTGAAAAGCGCTTTGTAACGCGGCGTTACTTTGTAAGTTTTGTGTGATAAGCCTACGTCTCACGATAAAACGCCTAAAATATATTCTTTGCCACACTTTTTTCATTCGAAATTTTTTCAGCATAGCTTATCAAAAGTAATTTATTTTTATTTCTCGTAGTATCGACATGAATTTAAAATTGACGATCCTCTTAAGATTTTGTTTAGCTGTCATCCACTAGACGAGTAAAATAATTACACAATTTACCGATATCAACTAGTGATAAAGATTTCAAATCTCTTTTGTCGATCACGCTCTACAAATACTATTCGTCTAAAATGTATTTTTAGGCAGAAGATTAGATTTTTTAATATCTATAACAAAACATTCAAACGCTATTTGTTAAAGATTACATCATTATATTTATTTATTAGGACCGTGACTTTTCAATTTGACCATATTCAAATTAAATTCTGTGTGTTAAATACAGTTCTTTCACTATTAATGTACATGCTTAATATTTGAACGATTACTGACCATTTATGCCAGTAAAAAAGTATTTAAATTACATATCGTCGAAATGAATATCAGAAATAATCAGAAATGTTTGGAGCTTTTTCTAGAAGCTTAATTAAAGACGACAGAGACCACAAAATTACTACACTAAATCACATATGATTTGAAACATCGTTTGAATATTACATACTTTTTTTAAATTAACCGAAAAAAGGAAAAATCTTTTCTTTTCATAATAATATCAACTGTGTCAGCCTAATAAACTACTGTGTTATATTCGTAGATCATTTTATTGGAAAATAATATTATATAATATTTTTTACCGTTTTCTTTTAAAAAAATGTACTTAGCTATGTTAAAATTATATTCGAACAATTAAAATGAATGAAAATAGTTTATTTTTTTTAATATCATCAAACATTCGAACTTTTGTATGTCGATATAAACGATATAATTTAAATTTTTTAAATTTTAATTTCAATACTAACTTGATCTACCAAACAACAATATGGAAAGTTAAAAAAATTACAATTTATGTACATCAATATAAAGAACTTAATTTTAATTAAAAATTCTGATATATTTAAACTATTTGAAATCTTACAACAATTTTCTATAGCAAATATAATGATATCGAATTTTTTACGTGTGAGAAAATAGCTACTGTGAGAAAAAAGCAAGATAAAAACAGGTTAAAAAAGGAATAGAGATATCTGTTAAGTTGACTTAAACATTCCGTAGCGCCAGTCGAAAAATATAAAAACATTTTTAGCAAGTATGTGTTTGTGGATAGAGTGCCTTTCCATAGTCTAAAAAGTCATAATAAAAATTATTATAATGAAGATTCTTACATTATTAAAACACATTATATATTCAAAAAAAAAAATATTCGAAATCAATCGTGTTTTCTTTACCGTTTGAGCTGAACAACGTTACGCTACCGTGTAATACTTAGTAACGGATGGATACATTTAAGCACTGGCAATGATTGATCGTTAACCGTAGATATAGAAAACGTTTGGCCATTCGCTTTAACACTTTTTGCGCTATTTCCAAAGGCAAAACGTGACTTCTTTCAGAAAAAATCTAACCGGGTTTCAATGTGTCAAGTAGTTCAGCCGTATTCAATAGGAATCAGATAACCACGAAGATTGAAGTATTAATAATGCTAAGCTTAGTCGAAGCGATATTATTAGAAATAAATTAATTAAATTAAATCTTAAATTGCTCAATTATTTATTTTACATTGAATAATGAAACCGTATGATATAACTTTTAGTATGTCATTTATAACACTTTTAAAATTAATAAACATTTGTGTAAATACACAACGAAAAATGCATTATTTCATTTTTAACATCGATAAAAACAATTTCATAATTTATGATGCTTGATGGAATTTCAATATCAAATTTGAATTGTTACAACTTCGTACAATTCCAAATGTTTTGTCACTAACAACCCGGGTTTCGCCTTTCGACATCTTCAGGCATTCTATCTCACGGATGCATCAGAACTGACCAAATATAACAAAAACAATTTTGATTGAATTGGCATTTACTCGGTGATAAAATTCTAAAAAAAACAGATTAACTCGTACTTCGAGAAATGCACAGAATCAAAGTGGCGCATTTTAGAGTTTATTACCACAATATGAAGCTAGGGTGGTAAAGCAGAAGAGAATATGTATTGTGTACCTTTTCTACACAACTATATATGTATAGGTAAATGTACATTTAAACATAGTTCTGATGAAAGCTAAGCCGAAATAGCTATCATATATATATATCTTATAAATTTTGTAGAACTATAATACACTGCTATTTTTTCACTGTTTAATAAAAACTCTATTTGGCTATGGTGAATTATATAATTATAGTATTAGTTCTATCTTTCTAGTCCTGTTCTGTTCATGAAGTAGTTGTCAATTGAAGGCTTATTTACAACGACATCTTGAGCAAATTCTTAAGCGATGCTCCATTAAAGATATTACACACTGGAAGGGGAGTCGATAAAATATATTAAATACTAAATAAATTGCTAACTAAACTAAATGCGAACATAGTTGATTTAAATCATATTGTTTTAAAGATCAATGGTTTATACAGTAATTCAAGCACGTGTAGATCGTCAACAAATGAGCGAGAACGCACATGAGCATTTAAAACTCAAATACAGATCTGACAATATTCATCTTAAATATTGTTCTCAGCGTGTAAGTTAAGCTTTTCTTATTGCTTCATTTGCAGTTCTGTGAAAAAATACGGTGCCTAAGTGACTGCGTGACTATAAATATACCGTAAATGGTTACCACCCTCACAATTACCAGCATTTATTCGGCGTTGCGTAACCGCTATTCTTAATTGTACACTAAATTGGCCATATCACATGCTCAATGCAGCGTAATTAATGCTGGGTCGATCATGAAAAATAAATCAAAAAGTAATCAGAGATCTCTTTAGTATTTTTCCATTACAACATTTCCTCGTTTTGATAGCGGTGAATAACGATAGGAAATTTCTTCCTTCGCATTAACAGTATTATTATACAATATTTCATATTATAATTTTGCCGTTGTGATATCGTTATTTCTTAAATTTAAGGTTTTTTCAATGGATTTATTAAAAAAAACATTGTACACACACACAAATTTCTATAGTTGATTCTATATTTAAAATGGATTTTTAACATTTATTTTCGACATCGACTGAAGGTCCTTGAAGGAATTTAAATCTAAAATATGAATTGTTGAAATTTTACACGATTGTAAATGTTTTGTCGATAACGACGTGGAATTCGCATTTTGGAAGCTTCACATATTCTATCACAAGAATGCAAGACAACTATCAATTCATTAAGGTGAGACCCGGGTCGTTAGTGACAAAACATTTGGAATCAGACCACAGTTTTTAAGTAGTTTAATTTTTTAGAATTTTAATTTTCCCAATTAAACATTACATTGTATCAATCATTAAAAGTAAAAGAGAAAAAAAATATCGAATTATTCTTATTAAGTTTCTTATACAATAATTTAAACAATCGAATCCATTTTCTCGGAATTTAAAACGATCACGTATTGTGAATTTCGATATGTTTTGTCATTAACGATCTTCAAGCATTGTATTTAGTTCTTGGATGAAAAGATGAATTAAGAAAATAAATACTCAATCAAGGAACTATATCGATAAAAACTAATCTACTAGTTTGAAATTAATTATGTTCAACCTTAATTGGCCCTTATGGCAAACTTTACAGCTTGAAGGTGGTATAAGTGTCAATATCTTTTAAAATGTAATTTTTGGTTTGTTATTTTGTATGAAATTATTCATCTATTGAATACTGAATATTTATTACGAAATTATAAAATATTAAAATATATCTAAAGGAATGTGAAATCAGTAACATAGTCTTATCCCAATGAAAAAAAAACAATCATCTGTATTACATTCGCAAATTTATGAAACGAATTGTGTATCAATGCAAATATTTTATTATGGAATACGTAAGTCCAAAATTTACGTTTTGACCTCCGGAATTTGGGTCGAAATTGCGGTCATTATTATAAAAATAAATCAATTGAACTAGTATCCCACAACAATCAAAATCAATTCAATCAATAGACCCAGCATAACACGTTTTCAGCGATTTAATGATAAACTTAATCTCTTCGTCTAAGCTATCAATCGCGATTAATGACTGGAATAATTTTTCTATTTCATTTGTCATGATGATAATAATCTATCAATCTGTAAGAAAAATTATACTATTTTTATTAATATAACACCATAATATTTTTTAAAATATAATAATCAAACCAGGTTTCACCTATCGCGAGAATTATCAGGAGTGAATATGTATTTTATCCTATAGTGTCAATATTGGTTACGTAATAATTTTTCTTTTAATTTGCATGTATGTTCTTATTTTTGTAACTATTGTCAAAATTTTCCATTTGGTAATGAATCATTGCCGTTGATTCATTTTTAAAATTCATTCTTTAATAATTTTTTTAATTAACTTTATTGATTGTTTAAGTTGATAAATATATATTTATTTGTAAAATATCGATAAAATTTTGTACTGTACTTTCATTCTTGATAAATATATATGTAATTTTCGATTTTTTTTTTTTTGTAATTATGAATTATAAAGACCCTTGTTATGATATATATTTAATGAGGTCACAGTGCTAATAAGCAGAAAAACGGTTTTTTATAATATTATAAAAAAATGTTTTTTTTTTTTACTTAAATAACACAGACTTAATTAACTCTAATATAACGTCTTTTTGCCAAAGAATTCGAACTCTAAGCAGTAAAGATTCAAAACAAAAAACGCTTGAAATATTAGCCAAAAATCAAAATTCACATAAATTTGTAGCAATACTTATAATTGCTCCATTTTTAACGTGCATTAACGATGAATTCACTCTAAAAAACTGACTACTTCATAAAACTCATCTCATGATGGTCATTGCAGTGGAGCATACTTCAAAACGTGAAGCTATTTAAACTATACTTCAATGATCAAAATTTTCGAAAACTCTTCAAAAATTTAATGTACATAGACATTTCCCACTTTAATTTAGGCTGCTAGATGCACTTCCTACTTGAATTTCATTTATTTTGTACGTTTACTTGCCAAATATATCTGCCCTTTTAGTATCAACCCAATCCAACGTTTCAAATAAAAATCACCAATTAAAAGATCTATATATGATCACTAAAAAACACTGGGAACTCTCATTTCATATTTTATAATGCTTTGTAATTCATGTAATGTTTTTAACATTATTGCACATCATATCATTATATCTTGAACACCCGCCAAATTTTACAATTCCTTTCTTTTCTTAAAAAATACTGCAAAAACAAATTTTAGAAACAAAAATTTAAATTCTAAAAAAAAAAAAACACGTATGAGCTATAGTAATATAGTTAATAACTTTCAGTCATGTTTTTGTAATTATTTGAATGCTAATAATATGTATTTGAACTGTAGAGAAATATTACATTTGTGTCTTTTTAAGTGTTGTTTTTACCTTCCCTTTGACAATAGAAAAAATTATGGTAAGTGGTTCTCCAACGGAAGCGACAATATTCACATATTGTTATACTATGAAAAAAAATTTTCATTCATTATTTTCTGTCACTTCTTTTCCTAAAACCGTTTAAAGATAAAAACATAAGCTCTAATTATGCTAAAAATCCCTCTATAATCTCACATTAAATATATTTCGACTTGCGGAAAACGTAACGCAAATAAACAATTTATATTCTACTTGATGTTTATATATTATTAATTCCCATATAGCTGGTGCTTTTTCCAAGAAATCATTTTCAGTAAAAATATCTCGTAGTATTTCCGTAAATTCCATACTATAAAAGCCTATAAATACGAAAACGCTTTTATGCTTTACTAACAGAATAAAATAAATATTTGAAATCTAAAAGCCGAATTGGTTCTATTTCCAATTGTTGGTTATAGCCATTTTAACTTTTGTTGTCATAATAATTTATGATACTATAAGTTAGTCAAGGTTTTTTTATCGATAAACTATAAAACAAATACGCAACATTCTCTCTAAGCGTCTTTTTATTAATTAAATTATTTTCATCTCATTTGTTTTTCGAGCTTTTGTTTTTAGCTTTAGCATTTTTTAAAGTTTGATGAAAGAAAATAATATGCGCCATCTAATCGACCAATTAAATTATTGCAGATAAAATTATAAGTCTCGTAGTTTTCTGAAAAAATTGTACGTATAATAACGTAACGATAAGTATTGTTTGAAAACGTCTATATGTTTAAAGTGTGTGAGCGTCCTTTGCTCAATTCGAACAAAATTTTAAAGCCAAAATTTACAACGAAAGGCTTTTTCGTTGTTATTTATATTATTCTTTAATCAAAATATAAAGTATCTATTGAAATTGTTAATCGTTTTTCATCTTTAAACTTTCTCCAATTCCCACAAATAAATACTCTCTACCCTATTATATTCCTAAAATATGGCTTTATTGTCTACATAGTATTTGATGTCATAAATAATAGCCATTATCTAAAATATTTACTATATTTTAGATGAAAGGGAATTCTCATTTCCCGAAAATAATGATTGTATCCGTTCCAAGAAACTTCAAATATATTTTTGGGCGAGGATTGTTTAACAATTTGTATTTACTCTTATTGAAAACAAATCTGCTTTTTAACAAAACTTATACATTCAAATACAAAGGGGTTTTGATTTAGTCTATCGAAAATTAATGCTGATTCGATACTTTGAAATGATGATTAAATTTCACAAATTTCCGTTTGATTTTTCAATTTCCAAAATCATTAGTAAAATAAAGGATGAACCAATAAAAAATAAATTAATTCTTGTATCTTCGTTTTCAGTGAAAATTTAACATTGCCTCCACTACTATTTTCATTAAATTCATTTTCTTGCCTTTTGACTAACTTAATGAATATAGGTAGGGTATGGGTAAAACTTAGCAATTTTTCTCTAAATAATAAGTTATATTACTTTATGATATCAACTGAAAATGCTTGGTGGAATTTCAATATCAAATCTGAATTATTTCAACTTTGTACTATTCCACATTTTTTGTCTCTAACGACCCGAGTTTCGCCTTCTGGCATATTCAGGCATTCTACGAGAGTTGTTACATCCGTGTGATAGAATGCCTGAAGATGCCGAAAGGCGATATCCGGGTTCAGCCTTTCAAAATGTTTTTAAATTTTAAGGGTGTTGAACTTTGATGGTGCATAATAATAACATTTGATTCAATTTTTTACACAAATAAGTTCAAATAAAATAAATCACATCATGTTGATAATTTTTGTAAATACTTCATTGGCGATTTCTTATAAGAAACTTGAAAACACTGCATAAATACATGCACTAAAAACATGTGTCATTCTTATAAATTATTATTTACTAGATGTTTTCTTTAGTCAAGTAATAAAAATAACTTTACTAACAAGACAAAATAATTTTTCAATACTATGACATACCTCCGAAGATCAAACCGCTTTGATAATATCGTCCAAAATGTGTTATTATATTCATCGCAGGGACATGCTTTACATTCTTAAACATAAATTCATTTCCATCAGTGAAGGTAGATCTGTTGAAGAAGACTGAAGGCGTTCTAAATTCAAAAACAATTTGATTTTAATGAACTTACCATTGAAGCGAAACGTCTGTTTAACTTAGATGAGTATTGGGTAACACATTTTTAGCAACATCATTAATGTATATTTCTGATATAAAACAATCAATCAAGAAAAAAAAACCAATTTATATAATGTGGCCTGTCCAATTGTCATTTTATATTTATAATATATTAAACAAATTTTTACTTCTAGTCTGTAACAGAAATCGCTGACATTAATACGTTGTATATATTTTATAATGATAAAACAATCAAACTGCATACAATTCTTACAATTTAAAATCTTTTCTTAATTTTATTTCTGGGTTAAATCAAGAGATTATTCTTGTTTTCCCAAATTAAAACCATTTATAAATGTTCTCGTTTTAAAACAATATACAATAAAAAAATTATAAACACATATGCCCTTGAATAGTTGAAGACATTGAACCAAAAAACCGTCTTAAATGCCAAAACTTAATGAAAAACTTATTATATGTTCAGTCGATGGGAAAAAATATTCAGCTTTCTATTATAATTTAGTGAATAAAAAAATATTAATTTCAATTTATTTTCAAATTTCGGTTCATATTATATATATATTTCGTTTATAATGCTTTTAATTCGTGATTTTCTTGAGCTTAAAGTTTTCTAAAAAAACGATAAAATTTCTTCGGTAACGCAAACTTTTACTGACTTACACAAAGACTTTTATCTTCGATAAGTTATAACTAAATAAAACCAGTCTTCTGTGAAAGAAGACTGATGGAAAATTAATATGCGCTCAATTTTTACGCTTCTTTAATTTTCATTATTAATTTGTAATAAAATTATTCTAATATTTTGACGTATTATAAAATAACTTATTTAACACGGTGAAAAAATAGCAATGTATTTTAGTTCTACAAAATTATTTTTAACAAATATAGTTGATAGCTATTTCGGCTCACGCCATCGTCAGAACTATGCTTAAACTAACATTTGCTTATCTATATATAGCTGTGTAGAAAAGGTACACAACATATCCTCTCTCCTGTTCCAACGGTCTAGCTTGTTACTTTAACACACTGGCACTAAATTTTCAAAATTCTAAATGAAACAATAGGTGACTATGACAATAAGATTATATGTGGGACGGAAGTGATCCTTCTGGAAGTAAATCAGACCACCCCTTTGTGCAACGGCTGGACAAGTGGCGATGCTATTATGTTAGTTTGGTCGTTAAGAATCCTTTGTGATAATTGGTGTCTATTGATTTCTAGCTGTTCTAAAGCCGTCATTCTCCGACCCTTACTACAAAGATGCAAACATTTCGGGGCTGAGTTTGAATTTATAGTATGTGATTCATTAATAACGTGACTAGCGAATTGTGAATCTGTTTTATTATTGCTGAATGATCTTACATGTTCCTTAGCTCGAGTAGATATACTTCTACCTGTTTGTCCGATATAAACGGATAAACATGAGCCACAGGACATTTTATAAATACCGCTTCTGTCCAGTATATTGATTTTATCTTTACTATTTTTAAGATGTCTGCCTAAGTTATTGTTGACCTTGAAAGCTACGTTTATTGAGTGTTTAATCTCCCGATGAATTTTTTCGCTTATGCTACCTAGGTAGTTAATAGATTTATAGAAGCGGTTATCTTGTATTGGGTTCGGGTAAATGAGTTTTCTAGCTAAATTTAATTGTTTTTTATATAATAAATTATTTATCGTCCTTATCTCATAACCATTATTATGGGCTATGGATTTAATAGTATGCAGTTCTTTGTCGTAATCTGCCTGACTCATAGGTACAGTTACTAGCCTATAGACCATGGAGTTATAAGCCTCGAGTTTATGATTCCATGAGTGGAGGGACTTTGCGTGAATTGTGGTATCACAAAAAGTAGGTTTTCTAAAATTTTTAAAAGTGTGTCTGTTTTTAACTCTGCTAATGGTTAAGTCCAGGAAATTGATGGAGTTGTCTACCTCTATCTCTAGTGTGAATTTAATATTACTATGTATAGAGTTAGCTTTCTGTAAAAATTTATCTAATTGTCTATCTGTGCCTTGCCAACAAATCAAGATATCGTCTACATAGCGGTAGTAATATACTATATTATTTTTATCTACTTCAAGAAGTTTAGATTCGAAGCTGTCCATTAAAATTTCTGCAAGTAATGGGGTTAGAGGGCTGCCCATTGGCAACCCGTCATTTTGTTGGTAAAATGTTTCGTTAAATTTAAAGTAATTCGTTCCAATGCACACTTGAATTAAAGAGTAAATCTCTTCTGATTCAAATGGATGTAACTTAGATTTTTCTAATATGTCATGTAGCGTTCCCAAGCATTCTTTTACAGGAATGTTAGTGAATAAGCTAGTGACATCTAATGAGATGAATTTGCTATTCGGGGGCAATTGTCTATTTTTTATTTTGTCTATTAAATCTATTGAGTTTTCTAAGCTATGTGTAGGCTTGAATTTATGTATATTAATGTAAGATCATTCAACAATAATAAAACAGATTCACAATTCGCTAGTCACGTTATTAATGAATCACATACTATAAATTCAAACTCAGCCCCGAAATGTTTGCATCTTTGTAGTAAGGGTCGGAGAATGACGGCTTTAGAACAGCTAGAAATCAATAGACACCAATTATCACAAAGGATTCTTAACGACCAAACTAACATAATAGCATCGCCACTTGTCCAGCCGTTGTACAAAGGGGTGGTCTGATTTACTTCCAGAAGGACCACTTCCGTCCCACATATAATCTTATTGTCATAGACACCTATTGTTTCATTTAGAATTTTGAAAATTTAGTGCCAGTGTGTTAAAGTAACAAGCTAGACCGTTGGAACAGGAGAGAGGATATGTTGTGTACCTTTTCTACACAGCTATATATAGATAAGCAAATGTTAGTTTAAGCATAGTTCTGACGATGGCGTGAGCCGAAATAGCTATCAACTATATTTGTTAAAAATAATTTTGTAGAACTAAAATACATTGCTATTTTTTCACCGTGTTATAATGGAGTTCTACCAAGTGAATGCCAAGTCAATCAATAACTTATTTAGTTCCATCAGTCTATTCCACAGCAAAACGTACAGAATAGACCAGACTTAATTCAGGCTTAAATATTTTTTTTATTTATAATAATTAAAAAAGATGTCTTCGAATATTTGTAGACATTTTTCCTTTGACGTAATTAAAATAGCAGTTGTATTTACTTAAAAAAGCTTTTGTGTATCAGTAAGGATAACAGCAGGATGACTTAGGTTTATTACTTTGTCACTTTTTCTATTTATCAATATTTATTATAAAGTTGTTGGTGACCTTGAGTGACTTTACATTTCAATCCTGCTGTGATTACAACAAAGTCAACAGAATTGAAAGCATTCAATTATATTATTCAACCATACATTATTGAATTTTGTATTGCTTAAAAAACATACTTATGTTTCCATGTTATCCAAAATCCATGCCACGTGAAGGAACACACTTGAGTAGAATTATAAGAAGATTAATAGAAATATTATTAGAATATTAATAGATAATTAGAAATTATAAGTTTTACATTTCCAGCGTAGTAACAATACTAACGTGCACCGGCTGATGATTCAACGATGTTGAAATACGTCTTTCCCTGTCGATTTTATTGATAATTGATTTAATTTTTTGATTGTGATCAAACGGGAAGAATCACTTCAAAGCTTCGTAGAAATCATATCTGTTATTATATCTAATAAAATTATTCGTTGTTTAGCAATAAAATTCATTACGTGGCAAAAGTATGGAAATTTTCGAACATGTTTGCTTCTAATGTGAAAAAGGGAAATATTTTTATATTAGCTTTTCCTTATATAGTAAGAATAGAATGATCAGTCAATGACAAAACAAATGGTTAGCTTATTGCTCTTGCCAGACCGTACTGAAAATCGAGCCCATACGATCTGTAACCGGACTCAATGACATTTCTCTACGAATAGAAATAGAACCGTTTTTTTTGCAAGCGTATGCAGACATTAATTTTTCATCATGACAGTTTGAACACGTCACATAGTCCGCTTTCATAAACAATTGCCATGCTGTCACACCTGACCTTTTACTCCTCACAAACACTCTCTCAACCCTGATTTTCGATGCATAAATTAAATCATTGCGACCCTATTCTAGGAAACCACCACGTATACGTAGTTTTTCTTTCGTTAACTCCAAACCCATAGATCATACCAGTGTTAGATGGGCATTATGTAGAATTAAATGTATAACCAGAATCATTTTATTTTTTATAACATAACCACCCAAAAGGCAAAAAGAACTTAAATATGTATCCAATGAACTATTTTTTCCTCAGAAAACTACAGTGATTTTTTCAAAAAGGAAATTGATTGCAAATGAATCGATCAATTCTTATGTCACAAGTATACTCAACCATTTTAACATATTAAAAACACAATTGATGGCATATCGTCTATTTATTATTATTCTGAACGAAATATTCATTTCTGGAAAGATTTGGTTATATTTCATTTAATTATAGATAATATCAGCTGGTGTATTTTAATATAAATTCAATCTAAACGCGTTAAAAAAGGTTTTAAGTACCTTCTTTTCAAATACAACATTGAACTCAAACAGTTTTATTTCAACAAAAATCAGGTCGAAGCTTTTCTGTTTCATTAAATCTTCATTCAATAGTACGGGAAATGAAAATTGACAAACAAGACTATATGTTAACCAAATACTTCGTCTGTAAAAAAGATATGTTATCATCGACACAACAAATTGTATTAATTACAAAAGTTAATCAAGTTTTGTGTTTCACGCATGATCTTCCACCTTATTTATAGTTATAGAACATAAAACACACTAGTCAACATTAGCCACGCTGTTTTGTGGAAACTCCTTTTCGAAACCTTCATTAGTTAGAAACGAGGATAGATATCTGCGTTATCTTAATCAAACGTTATCGCATTGTGAGTTTCATTGGTATTAATTGAACTAGGTCAAATCTTGCAAACGCTGACGTGTTAAAGAACTCGGATGTTCTGAAGGATATCGCCGATGTTTCCCTCCAGGTCCACTTCCGTCGGAAACTTGTAATGGCGCTTAATCCGTTACAAATGGCGGCGATTTTTCTCGCGCAATACGGCAGCCGGACTCTTTCGGTCTTCTCCGGCCTAATCGCGGAGACAATCTAATGACAAATTGACGCCCGCACGACGCCGCTTTTCGCTTTGCTGAGCGAGGAATATAAATATCTGCCGCTTGATCTGCAAATAGAACGCAGACAATTTCTTAGATCCGTAGTCAGTCGTTAAGCACAATGACTGGTTTATCCTAGTCTACCGAATCATTATTTTATAGAATAAATGTCTTTTTGAAGAGGTGTCTTCCAAGCAAAAACAATTTCATATACTGTCTACTAACTATCAGCCGTTATTTGATCAATATCCCAAGGAACTATTACAATATTTATCAGTTTGAAAATGAGAAATGTCACCGAAAACAATTGCACTTGTCATTATTTTTTGATTGTATTTCAATCAATATTCAAATTGATATTTTGAAAAAAACCCTATAACTGTTGCAAATTATATATAATTAATAAGTTCACATCTTCGCCCAGTACAGCTGTACATTTTCAATTTACTTTACTGTCAATGTTTCTATTCGAATGAATTTCCTTTTATGTAAACCAAATGTTAATTTTTGAGCAATATTTTTAGTATATATTTTTATTAAGCCAATAAGTATGTGTTATTTTAATAAGGAAAAATGCGATTACAAAAGCACAATTTCAAATCTATTTGTGCTTCAAAGTTTAAGCCGATAACGCTTTTTGAAGTGTTATTATTGACAAACTCTCAAATAAAAATTTACAAGTTTACAAATACCATAAATATATACATGCTATCTTTATGAGTAATGATCATTTAATACACAATCATTACAAATATTTCTCGTTATCAGATATTAATTAGCCATTTGATAATTAAGACAAAGCTCTGCATAAAAAATCGGCAACATAGCTAAGATATCCGACTATTTTCACAACTTTCTATTTCGACAATCAGGCATAATGAGTACGATTATATACGTATTTTTCCCTTCAAAGCTCAACGTTATTTTCTTCCTACATTCCTCTCAAAAAGAGAAGTTGAGGGATATCCGCCATAATTTTTTTTTTTTACTTCAAATAAGAAGGGAATGAATCATGTTGTTTTATTATCCGTCCACATTTTATACGATGATGATCAGGACCAGTTTCAGAAGATATTTTATCTATTAACAACGCCCGTGGTGAGTACAATAAATCCTGATCATTACAATATTATAAGTGAATCTTGTATGAAATGAATCGCGTTTTATTTATTGAAATATGATAGCTTTGTTACTATGATACCTAACAACTGATTTGGAATGGACGTAAATAAAATAATGTTTAATCTGATCCAAAAAAAATCCGTGTTTGTAGACAAAATGTGTTATAATTTTTATGAGTCAGATTTTGTGCATTATACGAAAACACATTAAAAAAATATTTTTTTTATTACTGAAACACTCAAACTAGTATTGATTTTCAATTAATCGTATAAGTCCCATTTTAAAACCAAATCACGTATCGCTTCTAGTGGATAATGTCCGAAACAATCATTCCACGTTGTATATATCGAAAACTCGTAACAACAATAAAAACAATATCATATAAAGACATCAACGTAAAAAGTGCCGTTATTACAAACATAACGAGAAAATAAAAAAAAATACCAATGCTATATAGGTGTAAAGGTATAGATAGATGCTTGTAAAAAATATCGCGTGTCCACCGAAGGATTTGGCATGACGCTTTTCACTCATGTGCCACAACAATTCACAAACACATTATTTGATATCAAATAATGGTTTTATTCAAAATGAGAGCTTTATTTTTCAGCATAATATTATGTTTGTCATTATGACTTAAGTTTATGAAAGATATTTCCTGGGAAATAATGATTCATTATTGTAATAATACATTAAGAAATCTATTGCTCTAAATATCTGCTTTTCATAAAAAGTAGATAGACTTAAACATTTAAAAGTGTTTAGTGAATTTCGATTTCGTTATTAAAATTCATTTGTTTAATATGACATTAGATAAAAAATGTGGTCAGAAAAATATTTAGATAAAAGTTATTAAAAAAAAAGCGAGGAAGAAGTGGCAGCAACATTTCAAATGGAAATAACTTTCATTAATTTTCTTCGGACCATTTCGAAAGCAAACTAACATTCGATAGTAACATTAAAATTACTGGCAACCGAACATTGCAAATGTTATGCTTTGTTCTCCGTACTTCAAGAGCGTTTTTGGATCTTAAAATCTTCAATATTCAATGCTTCAGTACAAAGAATGCTTGACAGTAGGTCTATAGTTTAGTCCTAAGAAATTTGAAATATGCCATCGTGTGAAAAGATTGTCTCTTCTTTGAGAAAAACTTTTTTACTCGAGGGCATATGAATACTATCAGACTTTCTTATTATTCTCACTTTTAATTCTTCTTATTTCTAATTTCTTTCAACTTATACGAGGACAAAATGAGAATTAAGCCATACTTGCTAATATCAAAATGTATGCTTTAGATAATATTTTCAGAAATCGTAAAAATAAACATTTGTTTGTATAAAGTACTGAGCTAGTCTTCCAATAGGAATACTTATAGTTAGAGCATTAACAATGTTCAACAGTATTTCTTCGAATATCGACATATTCCACGTGGAAGTGAGTGAGCTCAGACAAATCCTATTTTTTCATACTTCATATTTTTGTTTTTAAATCATTAATGTATTGTCAAAGGAATATACTTATAATTTGTATTATTTTTAACGTCCACCAAATAAATAACAATAATCTATTGACGAGTCAAAATACATTTGAAGATTTCAATCTTTAATCGTTCAATTATGACGGATAGACGAGAGCCACATAGCAACATTTACCGGGTACATGGTTAAATAAAACGGAATATTGGTTTTTATTGCGTTAATAAACACGTCTTTTTAGGAAATAAAAGCAGAAAACAAGGCTTGAAAAAATCTAACAGTAACACCTTCCATCTTAATGATTGGATAGGTGGGAAGAATTAACGAATTTATTTCTAAAATCAACTTCAAACGAATACGTATTTTTGGACTATATAGCAAGATATTACATATAAAATATGCTTATTTGTTGACGAATCTTTTGGGAACGAATTCTTCATATAAACTTCCCGTATTCCCAACCCTTGCATGAGGGGCGAAAGGGTTTAAGCCAGTTGTGCGGATGCGAGGCAACAACCCACGGCGACGTGCCAGAGAGGCTTATGAATACATAATTTTTTCTGCCCCGCAGGACAAGAGCGATTGAGAGCTTTATTTACGGCACTGTTACGCTCCAAGACACAGCCCGGCGCTGATTTTACGGCCGATGTCGGCAATAAAACATTTATTAGATATGCTTTATGGCTTTATAAAATTTATCAGGGATTCCCCTCACGTTCGACAATTGCTGGCCATATGGCCAAGCATTTTTCGTTCATAGAATTATCTTCCACTAGCGATGCTCTTCTATCTACTACCGTTATTCTATAATACAATACACATCGAAAAATGTCTATCTGTTTTATTTTGTAAAGATAAAAGTTTTTTACTTTTCAGATACTGCATATGTACCTTCGATATATCCACATATTTTAAAATTATATTTATTACACAACTTATTATATTTATATTATATTTTTACCATATTTATAATTTTATAATACTTTGATTAAAAAACAAAAACCTTAATTGAACTCTTTCACATAGTAAAAAATAATATTCCCAAACCCATAAGAATTATATACCAATCGACAACGGCAATGTATTTGTGTTTATAACGGTATTTGTGTTGTGTAGCTTTCTATAAACCAAAGCTCCAACGATTTCAACTGGGAAACAAATTATCTATAATAATAAAAATATTCATACTTCATAAACACTTGTATTTGGAGACATATAGTACTACATGCTGCAGAAGTCGATGCCGACTTCAAATAAACTAAAACATCACTTATGATAACAAACAATATTATAAGACTTAGCAAAGTATAATAGTGAAAAAATATTTTTTCCACAAGAGACAATATCTCGGTTATAGACATTGAGATTTTTTTTATTTCTAAAATTTTATTAAAATATTTAAAAGATTTCTTTCTTCAATCTTTTACAGCGATTTTTGAAAAAAAAATATTAATTATTAATAGTCAAAATAGTGAGACAATTCAAAATTATTATAAGAGTGATCTTTATGATGAAAAAGTATATTTACCGTTTTTTTCCTCTCACAATTTAGCTATTTTTTTTATCCCAGACAACAGATCGTATTATTTGTACCAACATAAATAAATAACTTCAAAAGACTTTATAATCGCCTTCGCCAAATTCAAATATTATATATTATAACACCATTACAGGTATTCTTCCGTGAAATAAACATCACTTCATTTATTAATTAATGACCCACTATGTAGAGCTAAATATAAATTATAGAGCTTTATTAAACACACCTACAGAGAAATTTCCCAGTCGACTGATAAGGGCATTTACCGGAAGTAAAACTTTGGACAGTATATACTAACCGGTCAAAATAAACCACCCTTGTATTATTCACAGTTTTACTCTAAACTGTTTATGGGTTTTCTGGTAACCATATTCCGTTATGGTCTGCTATGGAATAGTAAGGTAGTTAATTAACTGTGTTATTCAAACGAATAACATTTTTTAAAGTATTCCAATATCTATTTTTTTACGTATAAAACTCCATGGGATATATATTTTTGATTATATCTGATTTGAAAATATCTAAAGCTATTTTTTTATCTTTGTATTCAACGGCATATAATTTATGAAAGAAAAGAATGTTGTTTGCAGTTATTAATAAATTGTTAATTTTATATTTATGTGGCTACAAGTTTACGAAAAAGGAAATAAACCGGTCAAAATCAAAATTTCAAATCGTCGATAACTGTTTTACAATATATTTAATTAAATAATATATGTATCAATCGTTATCAAGTTCCGGGCATGCGCCGCAATGCCAATCAAAAAAAAAATATTTTTATTATGTTTATTGAAATGATTTTGAACGAGCAACATTTTTTTTATTTTTTGTCTGGTGCTTACACACCAATAAATCAGAAGGTCAAATCAATAGGTCAAAGGAAGAAATCAAATGCGTGAGCATGCCACATACAGTTGTTCACGTAAGAAGCATGGATTTTCCAAATTTAGACCGCACATTTGTAGTGATTGTTCTTGCTTTGTTGACGATCTTAAAGTTTCATTGCATTCGGATTAATAGTATAGAAATGCATACGGAATAACAAAAAGAAACATTCTTTTGTGTACATATAGAAATATTGAATCACCTTTGAAAAACCCCAAAAATTTATATTTACTTTTATGTGATTATTTTAAATTTCAAAGATAAATATATTTTCCCAAATATAAGGGGTATGATGGATCTGATTTACACACGTACTTTGGAAAAGAAATCATCATAGAAGCTTAAACCCTCACTGTTTCTTCTACTAATCGAATGCATTGATGATTGTGACCACTGATGACCATGACCTCACCTCACCTGAGAGAATACTAAGAAATACATATTCTCGACAAAAACGGTGTTTGATGCTTTATATGATAAATTTGGCCCAGTGAGATGGAGTAAAAATACGCAATACATGAGTGAAGTTTTTAAAGCCGTTTTTTTCCGTCACTGATTGTCACAGTATTTAACTTGATTATTTTTAATTCTAATTTCATATATACACGATATCTTTTCCGGAACATTTTTACTGAATTATTCAAAAGAGTCGCATTTAATGTGATCGAAAAAATATTAAATTTATGTTAAAGTATCTCACTTCGTTTGATATTGACAATACTTTCTACAATAATTTCTAATAAATCGTATTTTTTGTTAAAAATCCTTACAAAAGTAATAATAACGAGAATCAACTTGAATAAATTTTCAATAATCTAAGCCATTGATTATAAACATATCGTTTATTCAAGTGCCTAATGTATCCATACGCATACATAACGTTAAAAACAGCATCAACAATTATCTTATCATGGTTATTATGTAAAGCTCAATATTGATATATTTTGTTTTAAAATATTTGTTAATAGAATATATTTTACGTGATACAGCAGAGAACAGGTTAATATGAGAAAGATATAAATATTAATAAAAAACACGTACTTTTATATAACCAAACCAAAGCTTCAATTTATTAACGTGTTAAATCCCACATTAGGTTTTCAAAAAGTTCTGCCCACTCATATACTTACGGATATGGAACACAGCTTAAAATATTTGTTATTTGTAAATTTATAATTATTAAAAAACAATTTTCGTTTCATGACACGTAATATACTCACCTTATAGAAAAAGCTCACTTCTCTGTAAAACCATTAAATGGTGTATTAATAATATTTAAACGAAAACTGCGACACCCGTACGTTAATATTAATGAAAAGTAAAGTTTTTAGCGTGGGTTGAGTTTCATTAAAACCTCTACGCACAAAATTAATTATTGGATTAACTGATTTGTTTTTTGTCAATGTTCGAAAACATATGTCCCATATTTCACCGATGCAATTTCGAAAATAATACAATTAAATATGTGGTATTTCAAATCAAATAACTTACGTATACAGCAACCGCAGGCGTAGCCAGGTGGCAATTGAAACAAAAACTCAATCATAGCCATATGTTATGTTTGGCTTAAACCGAATTAATTTTTAAATCGCATATGTTGGACGAAATCTCGCAAAAAATTCATTTTTTACCATTAAGTACGTAAAAATACTAACCAAAAACACCTAAAAAAATAGATTAGTAAAATAACTGTAATACTATTACAATTTAACTAAAAAAATCGTTGCATATTTGTAAGTACAAATGTATTAATACTGATAAGACCAATTGTATGCAACAAAATGCTTTTTGATTTAATGTAACTTTTTCATTAGAAATGCGTTCACTAATTTGTTCTCATATTTTTAGTCACCAATGATTTCCATTCAGTTAGGCTATATACTACAATAGATAATTTTTTTTTGATGATTAGATATATTTAAAACAATCTGAAGTACATGGAAAATCAGATAACGCTGAGATATGAAGATTTATGGATTATATTATACACATGCAATATTATTGTATTATATGCAAAAAAATATTTTTTTGTATTGTTTTTCGTACGCTTTTTTACCGATTCGATCTCAATGCAACATCTTATTTGCTTTGCTTACGTTTAGGTTATTTAAAATAATTAATTGTAAGAGTTGACGAGTATTTTATTTGGTTGTGAAATGATTAATAAAATTTATCAAAGGAAAACTTTTCTAAAAACGTAATCGCTTTACTCTCTTGAAGCTAGCAGATGATTTCCAACTTTAAAACGTTTTGCTCTTTTTACGGGGTCAAGTTTACAATTCCAAAACTCTAAGGAATGCGAAGATACTCGCTTCGGTTCACCATTCGACATGGTCGATGTCGCGATATTTTCTTTTCGGGAAACTTCTAAACCAATCTTAAAATCTTTTTCGATTTTCGATGAACGTATACCCTGGCGAGTTGGACATTACCGGAAATTGAACTTTTCATTTTATTTGCTATCAATATTGTAGGTCTATTAATCATTCAAGCTTGGTTTTTTTCGTACGTTCTATATATTTTCAACAAATATTTTGTTACAGTAAATCTTTCACCTCTTCAGATGAAAAGTTTACACGTAAAATATAAATTATCCGTACTATATTTTTTGCAACTTTTTCCATTAAATTACAATTTTTAAATACGTTCCATTTTATTCGAAATACACTTGTCATGTTTTTGTTTGCAAAATACAATTAAAAATATTACTTTATCAATACCTTGTATTATTCTAAATTCTTAACTTGAAAATTTTTAAAACTTTCCCATTAAATAACAAATACCATTTTTTGATCATATAGACCACTACATGGTGCCTTAAAGTTTCTCTATCTACCGCTTATCTCTTTGCATCCTACCAGGTAACCTAAATATGCCGTAGTACTAGCAAATGCTTCATGTGAGGAGATATTTGTCATGATTTTTCAGGGTTAGAAGATCAAACCGGTTGCTGTGAGAGATAGGCAAGATTCAATCTTCTTCCATGGATCGTCTTTTCACAATTTTAATATATTGAGGGATGAATTAAACTTTACTTTTCCTTAATGTACTATGTTTTTTTTTAATTATTTAATATAATCCAAAATAAAACGATCTGTACGTTTTTAACCCCACTACATATTTGCTTTCTCATTAAATGTAAGGATAGAGTTTCTCAGATCGCGTGAGCTATCCATTCTAAACGTATTACATGGCTGTCAATGAGAAGCAAACTCAACTTGCTCACAGTAAATTTTCATTATCCTGACGAACAAAGCCATACCTTCCGAAAAGTTTAACCCGGTGTAACTCTGAATTATCGCAAGTTAGAATTAGCACAACTGGTTCGCACGAGCATATCACCTTATTTAGCAGTATCTAACCTATCTCACTTTCACTGTTATAACATTTCATCTACTCAATTCCGATTAGGATTCGGGCAAAAGTTCCCTGAGAGCTTTTCGGATCGCGTCGTCGCCTCTCCGCCACCTGTTGCCCGCGGCCTGCCCGACCTGGGCTTTAAGCTTCTAATTTACCCGGCAAAGGTATTCAATTACTTAAAAGCATAAAGCTTTCCTCCCGAAAAGGTTCTTGTACAAGAAAACTTCCTTAATATAAGCAATTTTCTCGCTTCTTTAACTTTTATGCTTTCTTATATAGACAGAAAGAAAGCTTCATAGTGCTTTTAACATTCAAAGAATTTCAGCAAATATAAATGGGATCAGAAACATTTTTTTTAGTATTTAATGCCTCTTGCAGAACATTATTATCATTTAAAAGCGCTAAAACTATGAACCTTTAAGTTTCCTTCAATGATCTTTACTTTTTTTGTAAATACTACGAAATGGAATATAAGCTGCCTTAATTCCAAAGAGTAATTGGAAGTCATAGTTATTTTCGATCTAAAAGTCTATTAAAAAACATTTCAAACTATACTATAATAATATATTACTGAAACAGTTCTTTTATTTTCTTACTACATCAATGCTATTGTTACTTTAAATTACTATTTTTTTATATTTCATATAATTACGATATGTGTATGTACGTATCTGATTCAAAGTAACCAGGAACTAAAAGTAAAGAAATTTGAATCGTGGTGATCCTACAAACTGAAACGCACACATCATACTTTTTATCGGTCTTCTCTTCTTATGAAAACCAAATAACTTCCTAATAAAGCTTCAATCACGTAATCTACCTTTTCTAATAGAGGATGGATTATATAATAACAACCCTAATGATAGGTTTATCATTTTCGCTACATAGCCAATACACATACTTTCAAACAAAAATATATAAATCTTGTCAGATATGAAATGGTTAACTTCTTTGTTCCCGTTGTGAATCTTGCATACTCAAGTCCACTATCGACAGCACACGTCGCATATCTACTTTCACAATTAGGCAAAACGGTTGTTAGTTTGTTCTATTCTCTTAAAAAAAAATTGCGTTGATTAGAATAATATGATCCGTTAAATTTGGTTGTAGGGTTCACGAGATTAAATCTCAGAACGGATATTGGAAACGAAAACGGTTGACGGAATTAAAAATATGTATCGTTTTTAATAAAAGAATTGTATCTTTTATGAACAGGATACGTACATTTTTTCAACGCCAGTGCACTATTATCTTGTAGAAGTCTATCATTTTATTACATTAACGTGTATAGCTACCTAAATGAATTGTTTTTTTTTTAGCCAACCACATTCAACACACGTTTCAGTCAAAGAAATGCCATAACTTCATTACAATTTTCACCACGCTTGGTAGCTTTCCTCAGTGCTAACGGAACGCTTTGTCACTTTTTCGTCTAATTACAGAAAGTAACCGGCAACCTTGTTCTCGTTTTTTCAAAAATGTTCTGAATTCTAAAACAAGTTTTGCACCGCAAATTTATATGCCACATTTAAAGTTTCAAGAAGAATCCTGATGGATCAAATATAGCCAAATCCGCTCGTACATAAAGGTAGACATTAATCCTTTGGTCAGATGATATTAAAAGCTATTTTGTCATGCCAAAGTAACAGTTTTAACGTTGTATAGTTTCGTTTTAGTAATGAAAGCGCTGTGACGTTACTGAAAGTAATATTTCAGTCGTAGAATTTAAATACGCTTCTTATTAAAATGACACTACGGTATGTTTTTGTCTGTTTTAGTTGAAGAACTTTAGGACGTTTTGGTATTGAAATATCTTCGTACACGTAACGTCGTTTTTGAAAGGGTTCTGTACTTGTAACTGACCAGTCCGTATCAAAGAGGGCATCATTTGCAATCTAAAAGTATTTACGTCAAGTTCCTCTACCGTACTTTAAGCAATTCGGGAACATATCTGTTGCATTTATTTTAAATTTATAGACCCTCTACAGCATCTGTCGATGACATTAAACGTAAATACAAGTTTATTTGTCGGCACCTCACGCATCCAACACTGAGAAGACATTTTGAATAATAATTATTTATTCCTTTGTTTACACGCCAATTAAAGTATATTTTTATTTACATAGATATTCGTCTTTAAGTTAGACTTAAAAAACCATTGCCCAACTTGGCAAAAAAGTATTTAATCATGAAAATTATGGATCCATTCATACTTTTTAATTCGATTGAATCTTGACAACGTATTTGGTATATATTTATATTTTATCGGCATTTGTAGAGTAATTTTTATTTTATAAGCTGACAGAAGCGCATGAGAAAATTGTAATTTCACCCCATCTTTATACAATGAATTACTTTACTTTATTTTTTGTAATACAAGCTTGATATACTAATCTACAAAATTCGAATAATCAAAAATATGTCTCTAGTAATGCATATATTTCAACGTGACAGTGAATATATCTTTAATATGGTAGAGTTTTTCCAGTTTAATTTATTCACAGCCTTTTACTTTTAATTAATAATTCATAATCTTTTTCGTATTACTCTATAATTATTCTCAAAATCAAAACTCGGTTATAATAATCTCAATACTTACAATAAATAGCACTTAAAACAATTAACAATGAAATGTTTTAAAATAGTTAAATTAAGTCAAATTAATCATTTTGAGTAGTGAAAATCTATAGCAGTTACTACTGAATTTGAACAAAAAAAATATTTGTTAATGGACAATAAAAAATGATTTATCTCTCAGTTTTTAATTTTAGCTTATCGATCTGTTTTAAATTAACTCTTTTATGTTAGGTTTTTACCATTTGATACCAACATGCATTGATTATTCAAAACTTCGATATATCTAATGCAAGTAATGAACATTGGTTTAAATTGTATGGGATGTTTGACAACCAAAGAATCTTACAATTGAATCGTTTCTGACTCTATGAAGAGTGTGCCTCTTCCGGTAATAATTTTGTCTTCATTTGATAAAATCAAATCCGCTTTAAGGGGAAAAGATTTCCCGTTTGGCTTATGATTAATTGCAGCAATAATTCTTTTATTTCCATCGTCGAATGTAGCCGAAATCAGCAAGGCGAGTTTTTCAAAAATTACTTGGATCGTTAGAAAGGATTGGGCAAGTCACGTCGCTGACAGATGTCGCACGGACCGGGGCCCCCGCCGCCACCGCGCCCCTCGCATTGGCGACAGCGACCTTAACGGCTGGTTTTGACCTCTGGCCACTTGGACCATGCAGCTTAATTTTAATATCTAAGAGCTTTGAAATAATTACAAAGTCACTAAGCTCATTTTATTGCCACCCGGATGAAATTTCGGGATCGATACCGACAAACTTAAACTTTGGCTTTGGGTGATTTCGCTTTTATGCGACCTAACTTTAGATTGAAATATACTAATAATATATTTCTTCCGTTCATAAATAAAAGAATAAACCTCAAAATAAGAAAAATTCGTTTGAACAAATTAATCTAATACAATTGAGTTTTTTGTGATTTAAAATAATTTGAAATTTCAATTCAATTATCGAGTTTTTCAAAGAAATTTCCGAAGAAAAATTAAAATCAGTTTGTAATTAAATCGAAACTTTTGTATAAATCAACCTATTGATATTTCACCAATAGTATTACCTAAGTCTGTATTTACAGTATTAATTCTTCTTAGAAGAGATTTTTTTAAATTTCACGCTAATATAAGTCAGTTCTTCTAAGACAAAAACCCTTCAAAGACATAAAAGAGATCATGAAACAATCTACTTAGAGCTTTGCATAGCGGGTATGGTTACAAGTTATAAATAATGCAATCAGACATTGTTTTCAATGCCTTAAAAATGGACACGTTCATTTTTTGCGTAAGTGTATCTGAGTTTTCTACATTTACCGTTATTAATTGCTTATAGATGAAATGTATATTTATACTGAGTGTTTTATTTTATCTCAACCTATACTTAATGTGAAGGTTATAGTATGTGGTTGGCATTGTCTTTAATTAGAAGCACTGTGTTAATGCTTAGCGTTTGTGAATAGTATCCAAAGATGTTGCTTACTTCACGCAGTAACAATAAATTAATAAATTTGAATTGTTACAACTTTGTACGATTCCATATGTCTTATCACAAACGACCCGGGTTTCGCCCTTCAGCATCCTCAGGTATTCCATCGCACGGATGCAACAGAACTGACTGTTAGTTCTGTTGCATCCGTGCGATGGAATACCTGAGGATGCCGAAGGGTGAAACCTGGGTGGTTTGTGATAAGACATATGGAATCGTACAAAGTTGTAACAATTCAAGTTTAATTTTGAAGTTCCATCAAGCACCTTCAGTCGATATCATAAAAAATCAATTAATAGATGCTTTATTGCAGCATTTACAATGTTCTTAATGATTCAATACGAAATGGTGGCTCAATGTGTAATTTGCAATTCTCGGGCGTTATATGTAATTAAACAAGTAAATTAGCATCTTGCAGACGTTAACAGCATCCTGGATCCTGGCAGAACAGTATCATTACAGAATAATGCATGCCTTCAACGCGTTTCCATAATTACACATTCTGAACCCGGCTTTAAGGTGCCACTTCTATAATATATAAACATACTTTGTAGGTAGACTATTTAACCCTACAGCGCTCAGTAGCCCTTAACATTTACAGTAACAGAAACTGTTTATATCCCCAAAATAAATTTGCTCAAGAACATTACACATTAACCAAATTTTTTAATCAAAATTCACAAATGAAAATATTCCGTTATTAAATATTGAACCCACTTTTAAAGTGTCAACTTTCACTTCTTGATGAAAAGGCATTGTATGTTAAATAACAACCAAATATTTTTTACTGCCTATACCTTGCGAAGAAACTCAATCATAAATATAAATCAGTTGATAATCCTCGCTATGAGTGAAACTGATGTTGGTTAATAAATTTATTTTAAAAATAAAATAGTCCTTAGAAAATTGTTATAATTTTAAAAAGTTATTATTTGATGTATCTGCACGAGTTATATTACTACAATTCAACAAGACAAAATTCGGTATGTATTGAAAAATATATACAATTCACATATAGTCAAACGTCTAACCTATTTATCTTTTTCTTTTGCTTTTCAAAATTATTTAAATAAAATAAAATATTGTTTGAAAATTGTGGTAGATTCTACTTCTTTATGTAAGTCAATTGGTTAATGAATGCTCTTACCTTTCGCCTAAACAATTTATTTATGAATTTGAATGCATGAATGTTTTTCTGTGATATTTTCATTACATGCGGTACTCGACTTTCACATGTCACTAGTTTCTGAAAAAATGTACTAATATTGAATATAAAAAAGACTATAGAAAGACAACGAAAAAAGGTATCTTTAAAATATTAATTATCCATGGGAATAATAAATTTTAGGAAGCCTTTTAATACTAAAAGGTTTTCTAAGGAAACTTTTCAAGAGTAAATTTTATACCAGACTGTTATTCTATTCTTAATATAGAGTTGTATAACTTTCTGGTGTTTATCGATTGTAATACGTACTTGAGAATTGCGCTTTCCTTTGTAAAGACAATCTTAGATCAAAATCAAAACTTTTTGAAATCCACGAAAGTTTCTTTCATATTTTTTACTGCTTAAATCTTCTTAACAAAAGCAAAAGATTTGCCAGTTTGGGAACAAAGAATTTTCGTCCTGACCAATACTGCAAAAAAAAAAACACTTTTGTACACAAATAAATCCAAAACTGTTTACGTATTTCAGAAGGTAAAGGAGAAGGGATATGAAAGTAGTATCTATATGGAAGTGCAGTGTTTTTTCAGTATCAGAAAAGTCTTGATTTTTAGAAAGATTCGGCAAAAATTGAAAGTGGACGTGTTTAAAAAAAATTCATATTCATCAAAACAAAAAAGACTTTTTCTGTAATCTCTGAAGCTGTTTACAAGTAGTTATGCCTCTATGACCTAAAAACCCGAATTGAAATAAATTATTATCTCATTAGAATCATAATTGTTATATTTTAATTAATCCTTTGTAAATTTATGATGTTATAATATGATACTTGAACAAAAACAGTCTCGTATTCGGTAATTTATTCCAAAGCGCTTAACAATTATTCGAAATTATGCTATACCTACGTGTCTTCGTACAACACATGTATTCTTAATAATGATCTATTGCATCCCGTTCTTGACACGGGTCTGCGTTTCTTCTAACACTAGGGTTGCCACATAAAGTTTTAGTTTTTTCAATGCCGTTTCCAGCTGAGCCTATTCAACTACGAATGGGTAGTTGTAGAGTTTCTAGATTCTCTACTCAGCCCCACCAATCGAGTAAAAAATGGACCCTATTCTGAATAGTTATGATATTCTGATATTTACCAGCCCTTTGCCGATGTATTTTCTCTGTCCATTGAACTTTTGTAATAACCGTTCTATTCTACAACTATTTAGACAGATAGTTTGTTTTACATCTAAAATTATAATGAGAATTTGAATGTTTTAGTTCACGAGGAATATATAATAGATCATAGACGGTTTGGGTAACTTTGATACCATCTGTCGAATTTTCAACTTTTAGAAGCTGCTTGTTTCAATATTGTTAACTATTTACATACGTATTATGAAATGAAATATTTTTAACATGAATTCATTTTATAAATAAAAAATTATCACTTTTTCATCCTGATATAAATCACACAATTGTTATCATAATCATTGAATGATTTATAGGCATTGTCTTAATGCATTCAAAGATTTGTGATCATATGATGCAATCCCACTTTTTAATAATCAATGGAAATTGCACAACATTATCTTAAGTAATGAAAGAATATATTGAAAATTGTAAGAACTGATGAAAATAATCTTTCTGCTTTCTTGATACAAATTTTGCATGCAGCATAGATCCTTTAAACAATTTATTCTTGAGAAGGGATTGCTATACCGTGATTTCGGAATTTTGCCTGTCTTTTTTACTTGATCAGGGTTGAGAATAAGAATTACCGGGATTCTTCGGCTTACTCGTATTTAAAAATATATCAGAAAGTAAAATCAAAAAATAAGTGAATAATACTATTATATTTTATCTCCAAATAGATTGCCATCCAAAAAACATATTTTGATTTTTAAAGATAAGATTCTCTTTTAATGTGTCACTCTTTGGCATAAAAGCATTATATTTGATTAAACAAAACACAATTTTATTATAAAGTAAAAAATATCAGTACCAGTTACACTCACTTAACATTTTTGAAAACCAAGTTTATTTAATACACTGTAAAGATGGCGTTGATTTCTGCTTGATTTAATATCTTTATAATTTTAGCATAGATTTTATGCAATTTTAATATTGTTAAAGTAACGCCATAATCAGCAGAAGGTCTATAGCACTAAGATTTTCTCAGACAAGTCCGATTATTAAAATGACTGAAATCGATTTGCTTGCATCATGAAATTGTTTAGGCCAATCTATATATACAATTTAATCCTGTTTTTAATGTGTAGAATTTAGAATTGGGCAAGTAATGGTAGTTGAAATTAAAATTTATAAACATATATAAATATGAATTTATCTCTGGTGATGGTAATTGTAAAAGTTTTCTTCAATTATGTTATATCTTTTTTTGTAACGGATAAATACAATAAAGAGAGAGTAATAAAACACTCTATCAATGACTGAACATCTTTTAAAAAGCAAAAACTAAGCAAACATCTGAATGCAAGTTTAAATATTTAAAAATATTGGTGAACGAGAAATAATGAGTAAACATCGGTTAAAGTTTTGACAGCCCTGGATGTATTTCATTCTAAATACAAACACTGTATAATTAAAGATTATTTGTGAGGAAGCATTTTATGGTAACAAACGAAAATGTTTTTTCGCCTTTGTTCTGTTTCCGTCTGCATCTTAAGTTAGATTACTCACTAACTTTTCTGAATAAAGATTGCTTCATTGTTCTCGTTTTCCGCTTCTATCGCACTGCTTTTGAATATTACTTGAAATTCAAATTATGTCATGTGCCAAGTAAGAGACCATTATATGAAAGATTTTAAGACCGCGAGATTTCATCCAATTTATGCATGCAATATGAAGCAGGGTTACCAATCAACTTGCGGCTCTTTATAATGAAACAGAATAATATTGCAAAGAATATTACCTAACCAAATTTCCTTAGGGAACGTTCTGCATATTCTGTTTGCTTTGCTAACTTTTAGTCCTTACAAATATTTAAGTATCTTCGTTGAAGACCTCGTATCTGCATATTCGTCGAATACGGCAAGTCTTTGTTTATTTAAAATTCACAACAAAAAACATTGATATATTTTATAATATTCTCAATTCAGCTGTAAAATGGTAAATGTTACTATTTTGAGTTCAAATTAATTACACTCTTAAAAACATAGGGAACTTACTTCTGATACTTATCACAAATAAATCAAAAACCACCCAATAGGTCAACCTTCTAAAATAACCGTCATATCGTGCTCGTAGCAGAACTGAATTGAAACCATTGTTATAATTTATCTTCAATATCAAGGCATATATGATAAAGCATTCCTTTCCTACTTGTTCCATCATCAACAGATTGCGTAAAGTTAACCATTAATTAACTGGAAGAAGTTTCTGAGCCTTCTTGTTCTTTTCTTCCATTCTAACATTAATAAATTTTGAATAAAAAATAATAACCAGTTCATTCATAAATCATTCCATAACTACTAAGTGAGCTCTGATGAGGACGTAGGCTGAAATAGCTATCAACTATTTTTCTAAAATACATTACTATTTTTTCACTGCGCTATTCAAAGAGGTCTTTAATATACTGCAGATAAAAACTAATCAACCAAAAATATTCTCAATTAATATGAAATTGTTCAATTGGATAATTGATGTATCAACTAACGTTGAATAATACCTTTTCAGTTGGTATGAAATATTTAGTAAATCCGTTGAAAGATTCATTAAGATTTTTTTTTAAATTAAAAATTAAAGATTTTTTACATAGATGTTTGTGTCGTCTTTTCTCTTCCCACCCTAAATCATGAATAATTAGATTTTTTTACAGATATTAATTGTGTTTGTTTACATATGATTTAAAGATTTTCTATAATATCAACTACTATTTATAATGTCAATTATATAAATATATAAATATTTCATTCTCCGGTGTATACTAAAAAAACGCGAAACTTTAACTCTCTAATTCTATGATTTGGCAATTGACCATAATATAAACATATTAAATATTTTTTATGTTTTCATTTCCAGCACCATGTGGTGGTTATAAATCAACGGGGCTTAATCTCCACGCGTATTTTTCCAACGTTTAAATTTAAACGTTGTTTTATGATATTTTACGATGAAATCCTTGTTTTGCCATTACATCTGAATATTTTTAACGACTAGCCTATTTCGAAAGTTGTCAGTGTTTACCGGAAATTTAACCAACTATTATTTTCATGGAAATATCACAAATATTCAGAACCTGAAGTAACATGTGCGCTTATATTTCAAAATGTTTTTTTGCTGTCGCTTTTTGAACATATATTGTATATCAACCAGAATTATTTTATGGATATTGTTTCCTTTTGAAAAGGTACGTACAGATAACTTAGGCAAGTATAGAACTCATATAATATGTAGTTAATATTTTTAATATCAAGGGAAATGAAAATATTTAAAATTTTACATACGACAATGAAGATCGCACAAAATCATTGATCACTTGGCTACAGGAAAATATTTTTTTTATGATGTTGATTTTTACATGAAATCTGTAAAAAAAAATGCCTCTTACATGAAAATGTTGAGCCCGTTGTTTCGTTCATAAATTAATCAGATAAAAATTTGCTTTCATTTCAAATTAGAAAAAAAAGAGTTATCTATTATATAGTTAAGTCATCCTAAATCTCAAAAAATATTATCGATTTTATTATTTCGATGATGATTTTGCCGAGTCTTAAATCTAAAACAATCTGATCAATATAGTGTTGATCTAGCCACAAAACTAGCGATCGAACATTATAGGACAGGAGTAAACAGTACATAGATATATATATATCTCTGAGATTTTTTTTATTAAATTAATACAACACACATCGAAAAGAATGATATAAGACCCTCCTTTTACTTTTTCATGTCAGTTTATTACTTCTTTATTATTATAATAAAAATTCTTAAATATCTGTATAAAAAAAATGGATTTCTGCGTGAAATCGTAATATCATAGATTATGTTACAGTTTTTTAACTATTTCATTCGCTGAGTCCATAAACTTTATTTAACTACCAATTAAAAAGTGATTCCTAAATATGGTAAAAATTTGCGGCAAGCTCGAACCGCAGATAAAACAAAAACGAAAACTTTCGTTCAGCAGCGAATGACGTCATTACGCTTTACAATCATTATTTTTAGAGATGAATTTGTAAAATAAATCAAACGCTAAATTATTTATGCTTTCCCTGTCAAAGTGTCATTAAGTTGAATGTATCTAACCAAACGTTTTGCAATTTATTAGTTTTATTTTAACAAATTTTGCACGCTTACAAATCCTTGTTTGAACAGTTTAAGAAAATTATGTGATGATCTTCTGAACATAGAATCGCATTTATAACGATATCTTGTGGAATTTCAGTTCATAATTGGGAAAGTATAGAGTTTTAATATATTTATCACAATGGCTGTTTTTCTTCATGAACTGTTTGTTACTTAGTAACATTTGTCCACATTACATGTCAGGCTTATTCAACTAATATTCGCTATGACTTTATAATAAATTCTTAATTGTTTAATAACAAAAATAATTAATGTAAAATTTTTTTAATAAGTTTGTGAACCGTGTGAATAATTAAAAAAAAAGCCTTTTCCAACTGGCATTGCCGCTATTCCATTGATTTAAATGTTTAAATTCATTTTATTAAAATAAACTATTCACCTCTCTCTCTCACAGATTCAACCGCCTAAAGCAAAACAAACATTGTATTTTTAATTCTGTTATATTCACATTTCGTTCATACAACCATGTAAATCAATAATTGATATTTTCTCATCAGTTTAACAAATATCTCGAAAAGAGCGCCATGGAATATTCAATAAAAATACAACGCACGGTAACTTGCTCTACATTCTTGTACTCATGAGTGAATTAACTAAACTGTTTTTGGTACAATATTTAAAAATCACACTATGAGTTAATCGTCGTTTTATTGATTTGAACAAAATGAAACTCTTTAAATACTTATATCCAAATAAAAAGATATGTTTTTGTATTGCGTCTCTTGTAATACCACAATAATTAATCATGTTGTGAATAGAAACAATTCATAATTACGTTTAAAATATGTAGTACAGTTAAATTGATAAGAGCAAATAATTCCCTTTTTGCCTGGCATTTTCAATTTCGATTCATATATAAAAGACGATCAATTTTCATAGAAATAATGTTGACATGTATGCATATGGGGGTGTTAAAAATAACAGCTACTCCTAATATGAAAGTCAGTTAAATTAACTTAAGATGTTTTCAAAAATTACTTGATCTAAATTAATCAATTGTCACAAACGATCGTGGATAATTTTTCCCAATATATCTATCGGCAAAAAAAATATTTTTTTTCTATATTGACATTAACCCAATACTTCATCGCTGAGAAAATCAACACACAAAAGCATTTACTACTGGAGAAGGGAGCTGTCATTGTTGTTTTACGTAAAATACAATTAGGTAATCCAGCTCTACCCGTTATGTGTATGCAACCGCTGTTATACAACTGCCTTGAAAGGCATGAATAACGCAATACTGATAAAAAATAATCGATTCTCCTCCTTATTTTCTTAACCCGCAAAGCAGCACAGATAGATCATTAAACCATACACTGTTGTGCTTAAGAGAGTAAAAACTAAAATGTTACTTTCTCACCCATTTAGCTTACGTGATATTAAGTATTCTATTTATCTATGTACTGAAAAATTGCCGTGACAGAAGAGTTTAATCTGCTTCGCGATTAATTTAAAGATGAATTGATAATATTTCTAATATGTTTTCTGTATGATCTTGCAAATTTATCAAATGCCTCAAATTGATTCTAAGTCAGCGTGGCCTATTGGACCCGTTCAGAGAAAATAGTAAAAACTGTAGTTTTTTAACTGAATATATTCAGAAAAAAATATTAACTTTTCCGTTGATTTTTTGTTGTTTGACAATGTAATCAGTCATTTTCATATAAGTATTGTATAATCCTGAAACTGTATTTAATTTTTTATGTCTTTACTAAATCTATGTGCAGAATACAATGATGACCTTTTAAAATGTCTATTTACATTACTTTACAAAAATTATTTCACTAAAATATGTTTTAATAAATAAATCAAATATATTATGCGTATACCAAAAAAAATGGCGCAAAAAGCAACTAATGCAATCGCTCTCGATAAAGCTAGGATCAACATAAAGTTCGACGTTTTTTTTAAATCACGTACAAACCGCGTTTTAATCAAAGTGACCAAAGGATTTCCGTAAAATGCAAATGGCTCCAAAAAGCGCATAGAGAAAAAAAGGTGGACCCGATTAAAATGGTCCGAATATAAAACGGCAAATTTTATGCGGGATGTAAGCCAAAATTTTGATGTCAGAAAATTTTGCAAATATTAACTTCATGACTTAGGTAAGTAAATTTGTTTTTTTTGAAAATAAGCAAAACAGCACAGTCTATGGTATTATTTTATTTAACAACAAATGCTTTTATTGGACAATAAATGATAAGCAAACGTAGAAGAATCCTTGCTTAATCTAAAAGCAGTGTTTTGCAACTCTAATAGAAAAAAACTGATTATATTTAAATGATAGTTGATTATTATTTATTGTAAAATCCCTTCAAGAATGACTCATTAACGGTATTTATCGTTAATGAAACGTATCACAGGCAATTGTGTTAATTGTTATAAGGTCAATATTATAGAATTTATTTTAGCTGTCATTTAGTTCTTGTCTTGGGGTCACTGTTTTCCCTTAATTAATACCTTTGGTATATAAACGATGCTTACTGTTTACTGTGCGTCAGCTCTGTTGCATTCGTGTGGTGGAATGCCTGAGGATGCCGAAAGGCGAAACCCGGGCCATCGAGTGACAAAACATGTGGAATCGTACAAAGTTTCAACAATTCAAATTTAATATAGATTACATTAGCTAACACTTTTTTTCGTTTGCTTTATAAGACTTATAAACAAGTTGTAAAAAGATGTTTTTGACAGAAAATATTTTAACCAAAGTGATGTCAAATTAAATGGAATATGTTTTAATGTAGTCAAAATCGTCTATTAATTATCTCGTACAGACGTACGCAGTTTGTACAAATCTCTCAACGATTTCTCTACAAATTGAGTAGAGTTATATGAACAGTTGTTGAAGTGAGCCTCTTCCAGAAGATCAATGCTTGAAAACATCCCTACCGACAACCACCCCTGACTTGAAACGGTTAAAAAGTAATGTAGTCGTTATCCGAGCTCTAACATTATAAACTCAATGAGTTTGAGCAAACATTCCGGGGTGTATTTTCTGGAAGCAATTTTCTGAAGATATCTACAAACGCTTTAAAGGGTCGAAGAAGCATATCAAGGCTCGCTCTGAGTTTCGCGAAAACATTTGAACACAAAATATTTGACAAATATATTAGCGATGAAAAACTTTGGTATTTAATGAGAGAGCCAAAAATACGAATTCACAGATTGCTTTATGAACATTATTGCATTGAGAATGAACTTAATGAACAAGTGTATGGTGAACTTTTTGAGCGAATTCGTTTGAAACTTGAACATTTGCACCAATACAGAAGTACAAATCAGAATAGCAGTAAATGAGAAAATATAATATGTATATAAAAAAAAATTTTTTACTTATAGTTTGTTACTATGCAAAGCCATAATGTTGAAATAATAAAACACAATGTTAAATAATATTTCAACGATTTTACATTATTCAGTTCTGAGCCAGCTTTGTTCATCGCGAGCATTATCCACACAAAGGAAAAAAATGCTTTATTGTTAAAATGTTTAAAAAAATCTAACTAAAGTCTGTTTTTCATTTCATTTAGAGGGACAACGCTTATTTATTATAACATTATTTAAAACATTTAAATTTATAACAATTTTCAATATAAAGTTGACGGTATTACTAAGACACTACTGTTTTTATTGATTGAATTGGCATTCACTTGGTAGAACTCCATTATAACACGGTGACAGAATAGCAATGTATTTTAATTCTACAAAATTATTTTTTTTAATATAGTTGATAGCTATTTCGGTTCACGCCATCGTCAGAATTGTATTTTTAAAAATATTTTTGTAGATCTAAAATAACATGTTATAATACATTGCTATTTTTTCCACCGTGTTACTGCTGTTTTTTGGTTGCATTGATATTAATTGAAGTAACTATCTTAAACTTGATTTTTCTGAAAATCTTTTTTAAATTAGACTTATTTAAGTAAAGTCCTCATATCTAATACACGTGTATATTCTATACGGTCACCTTGTTTATCTTCAATATAATTAATTACTGTCTCGTGGAATAGCGCCTTCCGGCAATCACACACTATTCACTATGATTCGAATACGTATCTAAGACTTCTCAAATTCGTAATGAGGAACCAAGTAAGATTGAAGTTGTTTTAGAATCTACCTTGTTCATTATTACTGGCCATAACGTTCAATGCAAATCATTCCGATTCGCATGCAAAGCGCACGCCCAGAGACTGTAATCTCGCCCGAATACAAATTGTGTGAAGTATCGTTTACCTTAACGCTGTCACATCGCAGAAAGTTTTCCCGTTTCGAGTAACGAGAGCAAACTACTGTCACACACACACGAATTTCCACATTCTGAGAGTGGTCACCCCCGCGAATACTGACCTGATTGCAAGTCTTCCAATATCGGGTATCAAATTCTTTGTCAGTTTTTCTAGCACAATTAATTACTTGACATTTGTTTGTAAAATGTATTTTCTTCGAATTAATAAAATAAATATGCTTTAATTGAAATTCACTTTCGTGTTGGCAGATTAAGTCCAATAGATTAGGATAAATAGGTCAAATCCAAAAGAATTACTGCTTACATTCAATACTTCAGAATGTGCGCTTAAGATCTTTGTATCAATTATAGCCATTTTTTCGTTATAAAACTTACCGAAATTGTTAAAACTAATGCAGCTAAAAAACCCTTCCCGTCTGTATTTCACACCATCTATCCCGTAATATCGCACGAGGTCATGGATAAAATGTCGAAATCTCTCTAGTATCTATCCAATCTTAAAAGCATAGCGTCACGGGAGCAATCATTACACTGCATTACATTTCATTTTAGTCCCTAGTTTCTCAACCAATAGTTTTTTTAAATTTTTGGGTGGTCCTTGATATAATATTATTTCGATTAACAATCAAATTTCATGTTGTATTTTAGGGATAATTGAATTATATTTTTTGTCACTGTTTTAATATTGTTATCACACGTGTTACAAAATTAATTGTTTTTAATAAACAATTAATAATATAAATATTTTTTATTTTATTTCAATGAATAGTTGAATGTCCACAAAAGATTTTTGATTTATTTTTGTGATCCACGTATGTAAAAAGATTGAGAAACTATGCTAGTCTACTCATTCTGTTCAGAAGAGTTTTCACACAAAATTTATATTGATGTATACCATTGATAATGCTACAAGTTTTAAAAGACGTTATATAAAATAAATTTATTATATCATATTTTTTAAGATTTTACCTCTTCCTTTATTAATTGACCCCATCCGTGCTATATATCTTCCCGTTTATGGTAGTACAAGCTATGACAAAGATGTACCAGTAAACGTTGGTGCATTGTGTAATCTGCGAGTAACTGGGAAACTAATTCACTGACTTCTGCCAGCGTACGAGCTATTCGCTTGCTTCTTTTAAGTAAAATTAATGCGATGACTTGTCAAGCATGCCAATCCAACTATACAGCTAACACTTTTCACACCAAAGTCGAAATCTCGCGAAGTTAACATGGAATGGCATTTTAAGCTGCGTCCAAGATAAACAGAGACAAATAACTCTTTTCAAAGAAAAATATTTTCTACATTTTTGCGACATGAAAAATGATTCCAAATGTTTTGTATAATTCTAGGCTTTCCTTTGTTATACTGTTATGCTTATGACTGATTACAAACAACAAGTATTTGGCCGGAAGATCTTGCAAAACAAACTAGGATTACAAAAGTATGTTGTTATACTTTTGATTTCACGTGTTGTAATCAAAATTATTTTATCAGTGAAAGTCAACATCCTATTAATAATACCAGAAGTTTTGGAGTCTTTAAAATATATATAAAATTTAAATTAGAAGCGTCAAAAGTAAGTAAAATTTAACAGACTTTTGAGACTTTCAAAATGTTTAATTTGCGAGACCCAGTTATGAAATACATTTTTTTATTCATATTAATTTTAATGAATTATGAACTATTGAAAGAGAAATAATTCAAAGTTAATACGATAATACAATACAACGTCTAAATATAATAATTCATACTCAATCTACAGCCTAATAAATTTATACGCATGTACCAAATATACATACGATTTTTGTATAAGATTTTGTGTTGGTGAGTGTTTATTTATTGAGTTTTATTTTTTTTCATTATTGTAATATTAATCACTTTGGTTGGTCAAATTGAATCGCAACAAAGTGATATGAGAAGACAAGGAACGATTTATGTTATTTTATTACTTTTCATGTCTACAACATTCAGTCCGATCATAAACAGAATAATACTCGCAAACAGCTTAAAAGAATTGAACATAATAAGTAAGTTAGTTTCAATTCTTCACTAAACCTACTTAACATTTTATTTCTTGCGTTGATGTTAAAATAAAATAACAACTGCTTTCATTTCTGTTTATAAAATCTAAAAGCTCTTCGCATGATGACATCGAAAATCGAACTACATAAATGCAAAGAACGTGTCATATAAATGACAAATAAGCTTTTATTTGATTCTGTGCAATACAATCTGGTCACGCCTGTACGTTGATGTGTATTGTTTTCAAAACATTACATAATCATTTTTCCCTGAGCTTAAAGCGCTCTAGGAAAGTCGAAAAACTTTCTCCTGTGTATTTTTTACGATCGACTGTTTGACTGAAGGCTAAAACATTTTGGTTCGAACGCGTTGACTTAATAACATCGGTTGTATCGTATACTTATGCAAAGCGCTGCCATTGATAATTTAACGACATTTATTCTACAAAAGAAATTTTCTTTCTTGTACGTGGTTTAACATCCCAATATTGTACGTGGGCATGTAAAATATACAAAAGTTTTATTAAAACACGGGAGTAACTTATCTTATTTGTATTTTCCCCCAATAGATTAGTTTGGCATAGTTTTTTTTAGTGGCTCAATTCGCAAGTATATATATAAATATCGGGTAATGCTATTGGTGAGAAACTTTTCTTTTCGCGTTTATTTTATAGTATTTGCGTTGTGTGGGATAAAATAAATCATATTCAACAAATATTTTATAAACAAATTTCATGTTATACAAAAAACGCATTCGAATAATCCGGTGATAACTTTTGGATAATAAAATAAATAAAATGGTAAAAATCTGCCCAATTATAACGACCGCTACAGAGTGCATAATAAATCAATAAAATCATCAACTACCATGTGGCAAATTCTATTAAAAGAGGGCTTTATTATACAAAACGTTTGGTAAGTTTTATTATATCTTTTTCACTATATTCGATTCATATGTCGAGTTAAAACCTCCAATTATAGCTCTCATGATTACTTGTCAGCTACCAATCATTGTGTTTTCTCTCATGACATATCTATATATATAGATAGAATTGGAGAATCGTCCAGAACATTCAAATGAGACGAAATAAAATTCAGCCAATTACAAAGATTCACAACAATCACCGCCATATCATGAAACTGTCTGATCCATTACTTAACCTCCTAAATTCTTACGACGTTAAAGCTCTACACATTCGATATCCTGAATCAAGCATCTGCTATTGAAGCTCAATAAAGTGTTTCTATAATTCTTTTTCAAGTGCCATGGTCCACCACCGTAATAAATACCGTAAAAAAAACTAGTAGACTGATTTTAATAAAACAAATATAAATCATTCTACGTCATCAATAATATCATTTTGACGGATTCTTAGTGTGATAGTAAATACGTGCATATCAGCTGTTTTTTTTTAACTTCTGGATTTATTTGATAACATTTTGATATTCTATCAGCTAATATTATATACACTAGACTCTACCTAGAGTCGCGTATTCGAAATACTTATTAAAAAAATGTCAATTTATTGCGATTAATTTCCGTAATTTTATTAAAAACATTTGAAAGAAATCGATTACAACTTAATCAAATTTAATTACTAAAATATTTTAATACAAATAATCAACCTTAAAAATATCTCTTGATTGTCAAGAACACGTGCCAGTTAAAGGCAACGTGAACAAATCAAACTTATTCTCTACAAACTAAACTAATATTTTCTTAACAAGCTATATTACTTACCTATAAAATAATCTCGACTCAAATTGAATTTGAAAGTAATGATATAGTTTAAAAAGGTTTATAGAGTTAAACGTGTTTTACTTGTAAAAGAAATTTTGTAGAACCGTTTTCAATTCTGATTTCTTTTACATTTACTTTCTTAACAATCATTTTAATTATTCTTATTCATTGGTAACGTTTATCTCTGAAACGAGCTTTGTTAAAAAGTATACTGTTTTAAAAATTTTATTATAAAATTTTATTGGACATTTTCATAGTGTTATTTTGTCTTTGTTCACTGATTTACAGTATACGTTATATTATACTATTCCAAATTTGCTACACTTAGCAATCAAGTAATTTCAAATGTGAGTCTTAATGTTGTCAAATATCAAGCAATTATTTCAACCAAGCGTAAAACAAGTTTACAATTAAATACTGTTTGCATCGACTGCTTTTTATCTATTACGAAATATTTTCTTTTTAGTAACTATTGACAGTATTCATTCATATTATTATAGCAGAAGTTATACTGTACAAATGCTATTGAGGTATACAGCAGATTGGTATTGAATTTAATCACAGCTCTAAAATAATCGATGGAAACAAAATAGAAACTTCACAAACTGAGTAAAGTATCAAGAATCCGGAAGCCACCGAAAGGAGCCACGATACAACTACGCCATCTTAACTTTGGATAAACTTCCGCTTCCCGCGCATTCTACACCGGATGTGGTCTGGAACCAAGATGGCGACGATCATCAACGCTGCTAAAGTGTTGCGATAACACTACATGCCACACCAGAGAGCCTTTGTTCGTAATTAACACAAAAGTAGTTTTGTGAATGCACACTCTCTTTTAAATAAATATTGTTTATTTATTGTTTTTTTGGTTAAAAGGAACGATATTTCCTAGAAACTTCTATTGAAAAAAGCCTTTTAAACAAATTAGTGATAATCGAAAAATTTATACGTCCAAGAAAGGCGATTGTGTTATAAAATAAATATTTCTTTTTCAAATCGTTTATACCTGTGTTTTTTGTTGTAGAAAGTCAATATGTTAAGTTTTTTTCTGAAGTATTTCATTTATTTTGGCTTTTCAATCCCTATTTAAGACAGTAATGATTATGAAAAAAAAAGAAACCAATATTATTTCTAAATTTTTTCGGTCAGTTTTACATTCGATTTATTGACGTCTGTATATTGACGAAGGTATTGATGTCTGTTATTGATGTAATTCTCTTCCCATTAATACTTTGTCAAAAATATGGCGTAATGAGTGCGATTAGCTTATGTGATGTCTTTTCTCTATGGCTACTCTTTTAAGCGAAGCGTTTTACGAGTGAGAAATAAGCACGAATAAAGACTGTAGATTGATCTCAATTTAAAATGGAAAAAATACTCTCCACGTTAGAAGCGGACATGAACAGTAAAACATTGTTGAAAGATTTCATTTTATTGCACGATTATTACACTATAAATAACAAATTTTACTACCGCTGTATCTCAAAATTGGGTAATCACATTAACGAATATTTGAACAATCTAATAAAATATATTAATATCTTTATTTTACGGCATAATCAAATAATTTTCTACTTCTCTGAAATGTTATTAATGTAATGAATGTTTTATGTGATACAGGTCAAATAGCACATTAAATATTTATTTGTAAACACTTGGAAAAAGCTCAACGAAATATATTGAAATCAAAAAGCAACTGAACACACGATAAAAAAATGTGAATTTCAGTCGGTATTTATTATAATTGTCTACTTGTTCTGGTTAGTCTTGAGTGGGTATTATCGTTGTAAGAAGAACAAATTAGTATATTATATATACCAAAATGATTTATAGGAGCGAATATTTTTTTCCAACCCTGACTGCTTATAAGATGTTAATAATTCAATATATAAATGTAGCAACACAATTCAGGGTGCCGATTATATGCTGTGATAATTTCCAGACAGTAGAGATGGACAACGAAAGAAAAAAACAATCTTGAACGATAAGATCTGTCGAATAAAGTCGGATCTGTAAGCCCCGTCGGTCATGACGACTTAATTGCACTTGTGACAAAATAAAATGCATTGAAAAAGCTTACTAGACGAATTGTTCTTTTTTGTGAGAATGCAACAAAGCCTAGTAAAATTGCTTCTCAAAAACTCTTAGAGAATTTTTTAAGCACGAATTGTCGTTGCAGAATACACCGTATAAAAGAATTGCGACGTGGTGGTAAGTATAAAGTTCATATCTCAGGAAACTTACTTAATTATATATAAATAGTGTGAACAAATGAATTTTTAATTCCAGACATAATTGAATATTCAATTTAAATTTCTTTTCGGTATCGTTGTATACCTTTATTTGTAAGACTTTTTTTATTAAAAATGTTTTAAAATCACTCAAATATATTTATATACAACCCAAATAAGAAATAGAATATTACACATGTTTTCTTCAGCTATTGGATTGAGTGTAAAACAATACTATCGTGTCTCAATCCAAAAGCTTCTACGATAATTCTATACATGTCATATATTTATTTATATGAGATGTAATTTGAAGGATACGATATCATTTGAGATGTCACTAACTCAACAAAGCGGATCTTAAGATGCTGAAAACTGACATCCGTTCATGGCCGCCCACGCCATCCCACTTCCGGTTCCTAAAGTGAATTTGATATTTACAACATTGACGGAGTAATATATTGTAAATAATTATTTCCTTATTACGATTTTGGATGGATATCATATGACTTTATTTTTCGATTGAAATTCGTTCAGATTAAAATTCTTCAAACAACAAATTTGACAAAACAATCCAAATATAGTTTGCATATCTGTAATCCCAATGTGAGTTTTTTTCTTTTTTTTACATTAAAATATTACTGCTAAGCCAACTCAAACACATTTGAAAAAAGGTTTCTAATGTTAGCGTGTTCATTATTAAAGCCACGGAATTTCTTCGTGAAAAATTGATCTTACGGATTTGCTCGATTAAGATGTGAATTTGGCAGCATATGCTATCTGAATCATTATATGTCCTTACTTATTTTAGCCGTTCTTAATTACTTTAATATTATATGACATTTAAAATGTTATATTGTATTAATATGTACACTCTAAATTATTGATTGAAGCGTAAAGATTCATATGTTCCAACATTAAACTGCAAGATCTTTAAATCTACATAGTTTGATTAAGCCCGATAGATTTATCGCATATCTCTTAATAAAATTGGTAGCAATCATCAATTTTGTAAAAAGTATTCAATATCTTTTTTGTATGAAGCTTCATTGAGATTTGTAATTCATTCTTCATTTACGTTTTCCATATGCTTGGAATTTTATTTAAAAAAATCCTTTCGTTTGTCTTTGTGATACCAACGCAGCTTTTATATCAGTTAAAAATATCAGGTGATATTTATTATTGATGATTAAATATTGATGTACAAATGCGATTAGTTATTATAAATATGTTTTTCGAACAAGTGCCAAATCAGATATAGTTTTTTTGTACATATAATATATATCTTTACGCTGAAAGAAAATCGTTTTTTATTGAAATATACGATATAAATAATCATTCGAACTGCAAAGAAATATAGAACAATCTCAATCTTTTCAAGAACATATCTGTAAATATTATATTATAACACCGGTAATTAGCTTTAAATGTTGTTCGTAAAAATCTCTTTGGAGAAACAGTGTATTTTACCAATAATCGTCAATTCTGTCGCATCCGTGTGATAGAATGCCTGAAGATGCCGAAAGGCGAAGCCCGGGTCGTTAATGACAAAACATGTGGAATCGTACAAATTTGTAACAATCCAAACCAGTAATTTTATTATGATTTTATTTTGAGCATTTCTCTTGCACACAAAATGATTTTTACTTTTAAACCTTTTTGAGGGACACAGACTTTTTCCCCTTAAATGATACATAGAAGAAATTATTTGAAGAATTTATTCGCAAAATGGTTATCTGTGTCAGGAATTACACCGCGTACTTGTAAAAAAACAAAAAATCGATTCCTGCACTTTGTTTCATTTCCACCAAGTCGCACGCCCCTGTACGAATGGGCACAATTCAAACATCATGCAAATATCCGCGATATCAGTAAACCCGAGTAATGGCTATAAGCATGAATATTTAGCATAAGATATGTCACACTGACAAACAAACACGACACTGACGTCACCATTAAGATAACGAAATTACTCGTGTCAATTACCGAACAGGGTGACTTATAGTTATTAACCTTGGCGTATGTTAATATAGAAACACGTAGAGGTGATCAATTTACTAGAACATATAGGAATAGGTAGGTACCTGCCTAGGTAGGGTTTTCGCAATTACCAATCGGTATTTTAAATATTTATCGTATTTTATATCCTGATTACCACAGGAAAGCCAACAGGCAAACTTGCTGAGTTGAACATTTCCCATGGTTTACTATACGCTTCCCATAGGCATCCAAATGATTTCGAGGGATTTTCCAAACATTTATCATGAACTAACGACTTCTTACAGTCGCAGAAAGCTTTTCAAAAATAACATTCAATATCCCAACATAATGTTAATGTATATAAACGTAAGCTTATTATTTTTCACGCATACATAAAAAAACCTGAATATTTCTAAAATCATACAATTTATTTGAAAGACTTAAAGATCGTAACATCAACAAAAAAATGTGCATCAAAATGTTTTTTTTTCATTTCTGTGTATATATAAAGTAATATTAAATTAAGAATTTTCCTTCCTTAGACAAAATTTGTTCTTTTGATAAAAGTAAGTAGATATCAGGAGTTGAAATTAATGCAGTTTTTAAGTCAAGAAATTCCCACTAAGGCTCAAAAGCTTGGCAACCCTGTAAGCATATCAATTCTTGTAGTATTGGATGACGTAATTGATTTTACCTGTTAGCCATATCAGTAGCAGTGGTCAAGTTGGTAACGCATAATGTAATCCTGATGATGGACCACCGGTATGATGATTATTTTAGGATAGTGATAAGCGAATTACCAATCATGGTCAGGAGTTGCATTTTTTGAATAACGATTTTATAAATTTGAGATTCACATATATAAAATTTTAATAAAACTGTCGATTTCAAAACTTGTTCGAAATAAACTTGATGATTGTTATGTTTTTGATATTAAATAAGTATAATAATCGGCAAGCAGTGAAAAAGATCAATACTTTGCAATTTAATATAAGCCGTGAACTTTTTTGACACAAGATCGATCTTATTTTAACAACTTTAAACTTTCATTGAGAAAAAATGTATGAAATATGTTCATCACTTTACCGTCTTCAAATCATTACATACAAGGAAAAAAGCCTTTGGTCTATAATATATATATAATTCTGAATATTTATATTCACTTTTCATTCGAATATTTTCATTTTATCTCACAATTTCATATTGGAAATCCTCCTACTGAATACTACCATATATATCAAGATGATTACTTTTCAGAATGTACCATAGCTATTTATCAACTTTCACACTCAAGATTTTCAAATGCAATCCTTATGTGAGTTTAAGCACCACTTTCTTTTTTTTTAATTTTAGAAACTATGCCGTCTCTTTTTATGTGTTATCTGTTTTAGTGAAAAGTCATGATATTTTAAATAATAACCTCATATTAAAAATATCATATTGTAATTGAGTTAAGACAGCACCACAGTATAATTAAATGTTTAAATAAATAGTATCGTGTCGTTTATATTAAACCATAGGCTCCCAACCTGGTGGTCGCGAAGAGTTTTTTGGGGGGTCGCCAACTTATATGGTCAAATAAAAAAAAATATGTATTTGGATTGTATGTGGGGTCGCGGGTCACATAGATTTTATGAATAGGGGTCGCCGCCCGTAAAAGGTTGGGAACCTATGTATTAAACAAATGATTTTGCGTATCGTATACAATATATGGAAATGATAATATTTTCATACAGGCAATTTCATGATTTTTTTTAATTTGTTGTTTGAAAAAGATGATAATCTCTACAGAGCTGAGTGATCTACAGTTAAGCCAATTAACGTGAACACTACATCTGGCCCAGGCCCGAATTCAATTTCATAACTTCCAAATAAATACTACTATACTTAAATTTATGATTGAATTTGATTTTTTTTATGATTTTTTATAACAAAATTCATTGAAAGTTGGGAGCGGGCGTAGATCGAAAAAATATTTATTTTATAATATACTTATACTTGAAAACAAACAAAGATAGTTTCGCATAACCAACCTCAAATTATTATTTGAATTTTTTTTTACTTTGTTAATTTATTTAAATTTGACTTTACCACTTAGGTATTTCGGGTGAGTAAATATTTGCCAATTTATTTATAGCATGATTCGCTGACACTTTATCTCGTGGACGCAAACATTTCGACTCCGATTTGTGGAAATCTTATTACATTAACTGGATACACAAACTCTATTATTTTCTCCCTCCGTTTCGGTGCAATGTCCCGCGAGATACAGAATACCTCCTCCAACTTCCCTTACCCGTACCCAGTGCTAGCTGGAATCTAAGAAATACTTGAATACAGGAAAACAAGACTCGCCAATTATCCAATTATTGCTTTGCTAGTTTATCCTTGGCAGATAGAGTATGAATCTTTGCTCACTGACCAGTGGTGTTGGTGAGTTATCCAACCTGTGATATAAATCCCTCAAATACTCACTTGACGTACTCTAAAGTGGACCAAAAACTCACAAAACTCATTTCACATCTTCACTTCAAGTTGGCAAAACTATTTTAACTTGCGGTCATTTTGTCAGTTGTCAAGTGATTTATGGTAAGTTTGGTTTGGTATTTTAACATGAATAAACTGACGCCTGAACAACGCTTCCAAATTCTGCAAATTTATTTTTAAAATCATGGTTCTGTTCGAAATACGTATCGCGCACTACGTCCATTAGCGATGAAGCTCTCTTTTATATATAATATATGAAATAATATTGCAACAGAGTAGGATTTTTATCCAATCAATTTTGTCGGCAATTTAAAGCATGTCGAATATTAATGAATCTTTTATCACCCAAAAATAATTAAACGATACCAGAGTATCATTTAGTCTCACAACTTTTCTTTTTCTCATAAGACATATATATTTTATATTTGGTGTAGAAGATAACTGAAACTATCCATAAAATATTTGAAACAGTATATACTAAGTCCAGAAAAACAGAGTATTTTCTTCATTTGTTGATTTTTAGAATGATATTTTTGAGAGCTCTAAAATCATTTTAATAGTCATGTTTATACATAATGTTTTTATGAAAAATATTCATCGACAATCTACAAAATGATAATTAATATTATCTTGTCAAAGAATATATGTGAAAAAACAATTCAGCGTCTTTATAATATTTTCCTACACAGCTACGCATCACACAAATATACTAAATAATTAAGAGAGATTCCGTGAATAGTTTTCTATCGAAATTGAATTTGTTTACAAAGATTGTTCTTTTGGTTATAAAGTTTTGATAATCCTTTTGGAATTAAAAAGCTTTATGCTAATTTTTATATTTATCATCCTTGCATCAAATAAACTTATCTTTGAACGATTTAATATTTATACGTTAGTTGTTGAATATTCATTTTTTGTATTTTCATGTATTTTAATTTTAATCTTAATGCAAAATAAGAACGGTCATAAAAACTTTCTAAAGAGTAAGAATTATTTTCACTCGTCTAGTGCTTATTTTGTCACGGCACTGCTACTGGACAACAAGGGGTAACAAACTTGGGGTTGAGACTACAGCCCCCAAGCGTGTCATCTCGTAAACGATCTTCTACTTCTTATGACTCGTGGCATATTTTTGATCGCAGAATTTCATTCGGCCAATCGGGAGCCTTTAATATATTTCGTTAAAAATCTTCAATACGAGTTTATTCATTGTACATTATTTTACCAACATAATTTGTTATTAAAAATATTATTTTTTTTTTCAATAAAAGTAAAGCTGATATTTTTTCATATTTTACTACATGTTTCACCATCAATCAAGAGCATCTTCAAGCTAATTTATTTGTAAAATGTTTCATAAATAACATAAAAATTGATCCTGATTCTTCATTCAAAAAATTACAAAATGACGAGTGGAATTTTTTCATTCTATTGAGCGCGGGAAATGGCTTAGCAAAAACCACCATCGTATTGCAAAACAAAATATAACATATAACAAAATTTACTGTGCGTATTTAAAAAAAAAATAGTAAATAACCTCGAACATTCCTTTTAATATGATAATCTGAACTGGCATTTAATTCGATTTTATTTTTATATATATCGAATTTCTTCTCGCCAGTATAAAATTTGTATCGTTTTTACACAACGTTAAATTTAATCAGAATACATTTTAAAGAAAAAATCTGTAACGTTTTTTTAATCTTTTTTTATAAATGCTTTTATGTCGTTTGAATAAAAATTAAAATTACGCCCTCGTAACGATAAAATCTTTCTTAATTGCTAGTCATATTATATTTATATAAAATTAATCGCCGTTTACAGTTTTCTATATTCTTGATATTGCGTCGTAAGTGCTGTGCTCAATAAACTCGTAAGTTTAAGTGGATGCAGTAAAAAGCGTTAATAAAATACCCAACATTGCAATTATAATAATTTTCTGGCGCTCGTAAAACTTCAAGTCTATTCATTATATCTATACTCCGAAGTAATAAAACCCAGCTTTAATGCTATTAGATTCGTTATAAAATTTTTATGGAGAATATTTATATAGGTGTTTTTATATTCTTTTTACATTGCCCGGGACAGATGCTTCAGTTTTTATGATATTTAAATATTTTTTTTGTAACTTTTCAACATTATCAACAAATAATACGACATTAAATTTTCTATTAATTATAGTATAATTAAATAATATAAATATAATGTATAAAATGTATAAAAAAATAATATAAGATACATTGTTTAGAAGAATCACAAAAATTGATGAAAAATTTTTCAGTTTCTCGCCATCGGTAGAATTCAATTCTATCAATAAAGTGCTAATTAAATCAATACAAAGTATTGATGGAAAGCTGGTGTATCGAAGATAAAATTGGTCACTACACATTGGGCACGAAAAATGACAAAAATCTTTATTTTAGATTCCACCTTCTTTCAGAATTGGGTTGATAATTTACCCTGCTTTCAGCTTTACTTGTTACACGGAAAAGATACGCTCTTATAAACGAAATAAAAGAATGTAAAACTCATTTGTTTACCGTTTAGTTACCATATTAAGAAGAGAAAACAAGTTATTATATGGTTTGGCTGTGAGAGCGTGAAGAGCTTTAAGTTTGTAAATTAAACAAAATTATCGTAAACAACCCAGAAATCTCATATAAGCGTAGGAAAATTTCTTTAATAATCTTTTTCAACGAGGTTTTTATAAAGTGCTCTACTGCGATGCAGGTTGATTAAAAGGTGTTTCACTTAAGCGAGTCATTCAATGATATAGCAATATTGCATTGTGAATTTAAGAAACCTTTAACAAATGTTGAATTGCTTATTACTCTTAATTTTCAGAATCATATCAATTTATACATTATACAATGTATCACAATATTGCTTAAAAACAATACTGTATTTATGAATGAGTACTTAAAATTATGAGTTGGGATAAAGGATCGCGACACTCATTGTTAATTTCTAATAGATAAAGGAAAATATTTTTATCAATTGAAATACAGTCAACTCTTCAATAGAGTAGAAATAGGTACATCTATGTATTATTTTTCCTAAATTACAAATAATTGATTTTTGTGGATTATTTCGATTGTATGGCTCTGTGGTGTTGTTTTTAACTATAATTCGCCATTAGTAGCAGAATATGTCAAACAAAGTTGAAAGCCAAACAACTTATCTTCAAATGCAAATATTTATCTACAATATTACATTTATATATTTATTTGCAAAATGACTTTTACAGTTGATCTTTAAAATGTATCGTTTTATATAAAATTGTGCTCTAACATCGAGCGTTGTACGCGGGATTCTTTAACTTCTTTACTTCGTGTATAAATACTATATGTGGTATATATATTATGTATTTAACTAAGTCTTATTTCATAGTATTTCAGGTCTAATTGAATTTGCATTATTATAATTATTGAATGACTAACAAATACTGCCAGCACATGTACATGGGAAAACTTTCAAATATAATACTATCGTACTATCATTATTATATAATATATACCATTCGGCAATTATATCCATCTATTATAGATGTGATAAATAATAGATAAATCTACACATTGTACGGTATAACAAAAAAAAGTGCATTTTTACAATATTTCTAGACTATTAACATGTGAAACAATACAAAATATTTATACATACTTATCTTAGACATCTTATTATAAGGCATTATAAATACTTCTCAATCAAAAAATAGAAGTACTATTTACAATTTATTGGATTTATTAACGAAATAACAAATTTCAATTGAAATTTCATCATAAAAAAATAATGTTACTGACGTGAATATAGATTTTTATATCTCGAAATATATTTTAAATAGTTTCGTAAAAAGCCAATGAAAATTGACGGAGGTACTTAAAAGTTTCACTTGATTCGGCACCAAATGACAAACAACAGACTACAGCGTTAACAAACAAACTAAAAACATTTAGCGACAGTTAAAGCTTAAACAATTCAAAACTGTGACAATGATTTGTCCACAAAGTTGTAAAGTAAAATCATAGGCAAACAACTTTGTTTTTATTTTGGGTGAAATGCGCAACCCTTTTCAAAACTTGAGTCTGTATCTTTAAATATTTTGTAGATCAATAGTTGTTATTTTATAAAGATCGGCCACGTATATATGACAGAAAAAAATTAGTCTGGTTAGTTATTTAACAGTTGGTTAATAACATTTCGAACGGCTGAAAAAACGTTTCATGTCGTAAACTTTATAAAAAAAAAAAAATCAATTGAAAAAAAAACAATATATATTCATTATTGTGCAGTGGACTTCTTAAAGTGAAGCATATGACATAGTAATGAAGGTATCTTAGCAGAATATTTTCAGCGAGAACTGCTTATTATTTTGTCGCTCAACTTTGCTTTTTTGAAGAGAGTTGGTATACATAGAAAAATATAGCTAGCACACAATTTCTTTTTAGCTAAACAATTTTTTACGTTTCATTTTTCAATTTGATAGGTAGGAAAAAAATTTAAGCAACCAGAAACGTCCACGCCTTAAAAAAACACAAATCAATTGGAAAATCATATTTAAAAATATGACTATAATTGGATTTGGTCCGATGATCGTCGTTCTTAACGCTTAAAAACTGTATCAGTCATACATGACTCTTACTTAATTGTAAGAAAAAAATAAAAATCTAACCAAAAAATAAGTCACCAAAAGTCAACTCAATTTATCAACATATCACAAATAAACATTGTATTTATATCAAGTCGAATTACAAGTCATCAAATGATTACATTTTTACCCGTTTTTCATCAATTTTATGCGGTGTAAAGTATTAACTTTACACCGCATAAAATTGATGAAAAACGGGTTTCTGAACCATGATACCATTTCACCACCAAGCTTCGAATCCGCATAAAAAACGGAATATCTCATTATCATATTACACAATTGCATTGCTATTTTTCACCGTGTTATAATGGAGTTCTACCAAGTGAATGCCAATTCAACCAATAATTATATTGTCTTGAAACAAACGCTAAGACCAACTTTTATCAACCATGGATACATTGATTGCTAGAAAAACGTTACCGTGTGTTGCAGTACTGATGTACAGACAAAACTTTTAATTCATATGAAATGATATTAATTTTGTCTGGCAGTGTACGTTGAAGTGCCGTGGTAGTAAATATTTTAAAACAAAAGAACAATATTTTTTTGTGTCAAAAAAAGCTGTAAAAATGTTAAATCGTTTTTGAAATATTATGATTAAGTAATTGAATTGAATTAAAATTTTTCATATTACTTTTCTAAATGTTGAGAGGCAATGCATGGATGTATAAAGTATTTACTAATGCGCCTACTAAAAGCTTTCGTAAGTTCGTAGCTTTTTGCGTGCTTATCAAGATATTAAAGTGACTTTGATGGCTTTTAGATATAAATATTTACTGGGACATTTTAGACATTAATGAAAATAAACATAATGAAAATCATTATGGTTTTGCCAACTATAATATGGAATTATCATAAAAATGTACCTATATTTTGTGTACTTAACATGATTTGCTTTTACTATTCCACTAATGGACTGTGTGCCAAAGTATCATAAAAGTTGTTCCATTTTCAGGAACACACGTAACAGCATTTAAAATTTGTATTATCGTAATATTTTTTTAATAATTACTAACGATTTGCGCATATTATAATGTATTAAGTTGTTATTGGAATCATTGTGAGACCTACTGAACATGAAATTTTCACGGTAACACTTCATAACAAGTTAAAGAATTTCTGATATTGGTAAACAAAATCTCCTTCCTGTATTGCAATGTAAAAATGGTTAAATTTAGACTCTATTCTTGGATTTTATATATATATTATATTTCTTTTAATTATTAGCTTGATAATTTTTTTATATATCAAATAGCTATTTAATAATTTTGAAATTGATGCAAATGGATCCAATTAAAAATATGCAATAATTTTTCTATCACTACTACAGAGTTAATGTTCATTCACATAAATGCATTTAAATACCAAAAAATTAACAATATTGGAATTATAAACTTTTTAATGATAAATTAATATCCAATTATTCGCATAAATATTCCCCTTTTAAGTTGTTACTGCCACTTCTTGATGGAAAGGCACGCTATTATAAATTATACTTGATCAGTTTACAATTCTCACTATGAGAGAAACCGTTCCTAATCATAAAATATATTGTGGGAATAAGAACTAAAAAATACGTTTTTACTACCTAAAATTACTTTCTCTCGTTAAGGACTGTTCGGGTTTTACAGTATTATCGTGGGTAAATACTTTAAAACCATCATTCCACACAAATTAATTTTTCTTTATTCCATATCTACTTCCGCTTTGGTTAGTCAAAAGAAATCCCATAATTTTAAAATTCGGCAGAGTTTTTTTATCTGTTACCAAATTTTAAAATGTTTCATTAGTCAAATTATTCTTCCCCTTGACAACCTCTTTTGGGTGTCACGATTCATAACCGTAAAATAAAAACGATAGAACACAGATTTTGTTAGCATTTTGACTAATAAAAATAGAGTAAAATATCATAAATATGCCAAAACATTATTCACCAAACTGTTGCAACACTCACATACTATTTTAATCACAGTTATAATAAATTCCATCGATAATGTACAAGCAAAGTAAACTTATTTATGACCCTTCAACAGGGAAAGCTTTAATCTAAGCCTGTTTTTCAAATTATTTATGTTTAATGCCATATAAATTTGGTTACAGTGCTTTAAAAAAATACGTCGCACATTTGAAAAAACGGACCATTTATTTCAGCGGGCCGTAGATGCTCCGTTTCAGGAAAGCGAAAATAAAAAGGAGTGCTTTTTATAAACAACGGAGCAATAATATAAATTTTGTTTAGTAGGCATTTGACATTACAGCCGTCGGGCAGCCATTAATTCACGCAAGCCTCTCGCAAATTTTCCGTTTTGTTCGCTTCTTGTGGAAAAACACTCTATGGCCTCACATCTAGAGGGGTGCAGTTTTGAGCTGGCTGGTCGGTACGCTGAAGGCTTTACTTCTTATATTCAAAAAACAAAATGCTAAAACATGATTACAAAAATTGTAACAAAAAAAAACTTCTGCAATGCTTTAAATCTCCTCTAAAATATTGAGTATGGTTGAAAGAAAACATTTTCTGTCGAGCAGAGGTTAGCATTCAAATAATCGAATTATTGTAAGGGTTTATGGATTCTTTTCGTTTCAATGCAAGACACATATATATAACAACATATGATTGATATGTTGACAAAAACATTACTGATAAAAATAAATGAATGTTATATTTCTCATTTTACTTAAAGTTTCTTTATTAAAATTTACGATTATATATACAGTGAAACCTCGATTTTACGTTTTCCAAGGGACCCTGAAAAAATAACGGTAATTGCGGGAAACGGTGAATGCGGGAAAGCTTCAAATAATAATAAACATTTATTTATAAGTTACTTGTACATACTGTATATAAAATTTATTTTTTAAAAAAGTCCTTTATGTTAGTTTGCTTCTTTGTTATATTGGCACTTTAATCGGAACAAAGACTTGTTACTAAAATTGTGACTAAAAGTTTTTATGTAGAGGAATCATTATTACCATGAATTTTAAACAACTCTACATTTGCATCATAAATAATAATAGGCGTGTGGTGGATTTCAACCCAAAAAATAGCACATGCTTCCAATGCGTTACATCTAACATGTATCAGGATAATATTTGTGACGGGACCAACATATTTAGACGGTTTATCGAGGAAATCGAGGAATCGGGGAGTCAGGAAACGGTCCATGCGGGATTATTTAACATTATTCTTATGGGAGTTTGACGGGACTATAAAAAATAAGCGTTCCAGCCGGGAAAACGTATTATGCGAGAACGGTTGATCGAGGTTCCACTGTATATAATATAATGTATTTTTTTAATGTTTTATGCCATTAAGCTTTAAAAAAATTAAAATGCTGTTAGTTTAATTTATGATATCGATTGAAGGTGCTTGATGGAATTTCAATATCAAATTTGAATTGTTGCAACTATGTACGATTCCACATGTTTTGTCACTAACGACCCGGTTTTCGCCCTTCGGCATCTTCAGGCATTTCATCACACGGATGCAACAGAACCGACGTAAAATAAACAGTTAGCATCGCCTATATACCAAAGTTAATAATTACAAGAAAACACTTACCCGAAAGCAAGCAGTAAATTACAGCTAAAACAAAATTAATAATATTAATCTAATAATAATTAACACAATTGCCTGTGATAATTTTCATTAACGATCTTGTTAATGAGTCATTCTTGAAAGGATTTTTCAACAATTGTCAATTTACTAACATTAAAATATAAATGGTTTTTTTTACTTATCATATAGAGAATATATTTATTGAATTGGCATTCACTTGGTAGAACTCCATTATATCACGGTGAAAAAATAGCAATGTATTTTAGTTTTGTATCAGTTCTACAAAATTATTTTTAAAAAAAAAATTTGATAGCTAGTTCTGACGTTCTGATGATGGCGTGAGCCGAAATAGCTAACAACTATATTTTTTTTTAAATAATTTTGTAGAACTTAAATACATTGCTATTTTTTTCACCGTGACATAGAGATATAGAAATTCTCTATATGAAAAGGATATATAGACGATGATTATTGTTTATTTTACGTCTGTTCTGTTACATGCGTGTGATGGAATGCCTGAAGATGCCGAAGGGCGAAACCCGGGTCGTTAGTGATAAAACATGTGGAATCGTACAAAGTTGTAACAATTCAAATGCTGTTAGTTGTTGAGTTTGGAGTACATTTTTTTTTGTTCAAAACAATTAAAAAAGTTTGCAATACACCACTGATAAGCATATCTTCTTTTATCATCCACGCTCCGCCAATGGTGCCCTCGCGTTCTTTCATCCGTTTTATACGTACACCCGTTAAACGGGCATACGAGTTGGGAAAACGTAAGGGTTTGCATGAAAAGGTTTCACAATTAATTGTATTTCCATGGATATCAAGCGTGCGCCGTGTTCGTACGCTTGTTTTCAATATCCTGCGGCACTATCCGGCGCTTTTCTACTATGCTTTCATATGAAATTAGTTAACCCTACATCTCTCAGGAACTCGTTTATATGTGTATTATCTACATAAGTAAATTTTCGTATTGCAGTATATCATGTCCGTTCAAACCGCTGTTGAATTAATGAGCTGTTTCTTGAAAAAATAATAGGATTTCATCAACACGGTTTTATTTACAATTATTTTTTTGATTGATTAAATTATTTACCACTATTTCATTGTCTAAACGATTTAAATGAGCTTTTAAGTGTCAGTAGATATGCTTAGCGAGACATATTTGTGAAAAAATTTCTTTGCCTCATTTTTCGAATTTCAACAAGAGGGTCGACGGGAAATATACCAAACGCTCGTGTCTTTGTATCCAAAAAAATAATGGAAAAGCTTTTCGAATGTTTACATACTGGGAATTGATTTTGTTATAACTCACTCGTTTATAAATCTGGCATAAATATGTTTGTTTCGTGTGATTATTTTATTATTGCATGAAACAAAAATGTTAAATTAATTTGCAGAGGTGAAATGAATCCAAAACCATATTGTTAAAAATGCTAAATATTTATGTATTTTTATTGAAAGTTAAAATTTAATTGCAAAGAAATGCAAAATAACAAGTGTGCGAATAAAAATGTCCATTTCTATTAGAAGTGAATTGAGAAGTATTATCGAAACAGAAATGACTGGATAGTTTATCTTAAATGTTGTTTTGTATAGACTAACGTTAAACCTGGATTAAACATTATCATTGCTACAAGTAATTTTGAAAATTATTGTAATTTTAATAATGGATGTCACCAAATAAAAATAAATTAATTGATTGTCGAAACGTGTGCGTTACCTCATCTTTATATTGCCAATGAAACGAATCGCGCGTTCAAAATCCGGTAGGACATATTTGATGTTTGCGATTAACACATATTGTGATTATATTTATTTTTACCTAACTAAAGAGTACAATATAAAGAAAAAATATTTTAATGCCGGTATTTTGATATTTGGTATTATAAAAATATACTGTCAATATAAATATGACACCAAAATGTTTATCTTATTGTTGGGATTGCAAAAAATGTCGGTATTTCGATATAGTATAAAAATACGACTATTTAAAAAAATGTTTTAAATGGGCTGGAAAGAATGATTGTCATATTTTTTTTTTGTTTCATTTCCTTTTATTTATGTTAAATATGAGCTTTATAATGATTCAGAATTTATCTTCACATCTAATTTAAATTAGTGTAAGTCTGATCTAATCAGAAATCCTTTCTCAGCTTAGTCTAATTAAATTTTTGAACTTTGTACGATTCCGCATGTTTTGTCACTAACGACCCGGGTTTCACCTTTCAGCATCTTCAGGCATTCTATCACATGAATGCAACAGTACTGACGTACAATAAACAGTTAGCATCGTCTTTATACCGAAGCCAAAGAAATCATACATCTCAGTTTTTGTTGAAGAGTGGTACGCGCTTCTCTACCAAATAGCACACAACCTTGACCTGAAGCTGCCGAAAGGCGAAACCCGTGTGCTTAATGACAAAACATGTGGAATCGTACAATGTTGTAACAATTCAAATTTTATATTGAAATTCCATCAAACACTTTCAGTCGATATCATAAATTATAGTCTAATTAACATTGATTGAGTGTTCCGTTATACGGTTGAATGTAAAAATACTAACATTTCTACAACGAAAAAAAGGCAAAAAAACTGGGATTCCTGCTTAAAAAATACGCGCATTGCAATCCTTTCGCACCAGCTCAATTATGATTTTAATATCTGTGTCCAATATTACCGAAAGCAAACAAAAATTAAGCGATCGTTTACTTTTCATTGTACCTTTTCAAACGGTGCCAGTGAAAGGGTAAAAGTAAAATTGTCCTGTAAACGTGTGTCGGAAAAGTTTATTCTCTCATAATCCGTAATTGGCTATCTGTGGACGTACCTTAACAAATTAACAATTCCACTTACATCGGAAAATGCGAACATTGCTGGACTCGAGCTAGTAGTTGTAGATGGGCTAGTTGCTTAACTGCTTCACATCTAACGCTCGTTAATGTAACTAGGAATTGATATTATGGAACTGGGAAATAGAAAGTTGACTATTGTTGACACTCTACTCTAATTGGATAACAACGTGAAAGCAATTCAACACGACGATAGAAGCAATTGTTTTTGTTGTTCAGACATACAAGTGTTTCAACTAGTCTCAATGTTGAAACGCAATATCGTGAGCAATTATGTTGTAATTTATCGTTACTAAAAAGAGAACGATCGGAGATCACTAAGCAGTATCACGTAGACCTGATTTATTGTAATAGTTGAACTGCCAGGATCAAATGAATGAAAATATTGCGAGTGTAAATAGTTTTACAATTCAATATAGAAATAAATCTATCCACATTTTTTTTTAATTTTCATTAAAATGATTTCAAAATACTTTTTAGATTTATCGTAAAAATTATTATAAATTTATTTTAATTTGAACAATTATGAAAATCTATCTGGTTTATTTTTAATATTCAACTGGACGTTCACATACTCAGCATATTAACTGATTTCAAAAGAAAATTTTCACTGACTGAATGAAACCGGTTTTAATCAAAAAGTTAAACAATCAATTTTCGTTGGTTTTCATAATTTATATGCTACAACGTTACTTTTATGATAATTTAAATGGAAAAAATGGATATATTTAAATGTGCTAACTGTCACTTCTTGATGGACAAGTATGATATTTTAAATAGTAAAAACATATTTTGTTACTATTATTTTTCCAAAATCTTTTAGATATTAAATTTAACTTGCATTTATAGTTCTTGAACTATTTTACATACAATATTAAACTAGCAATACTATTAAATGTATTTCAGAAACATCGACGAAATATGGATCAATTAAACTAAATTTCGATATCTAAGGCCTGCATGCGTGTAATAAATAATGCATACAGTTAAAAATTATATGCTCATGAATGTTTACATGTGGCACCTCTTCTCAATAGACAATTTCACTAATTTCAATATAAGTATATTGTCTCTAGGTGTTTATATATAAAGTTTATAAGCAGAAATGCTTCTTCAATTATTTATAATGTTTATTTGTATGTAAGCAACAAGTCAAATCCAGAAAAACTTTTAGTTTAATGATAAACAAAATAATTATAAATATTATTATTAATCTCATTTAAAGTGAAAGAGATTTGTGAATTCTTTTCTCAGTGTAAGGATTTCATATTCAAACCGGTAAAACTGGATGAAGTGAAAAATCACTACAAGTATACATATCATTAAAAACAAAATAAATGAGACAGATAAAAATTGAGTAAACGAATGTCTCGATAATTATCATTAGCGATTTCGGTACAACAACAATCTGCAATCCTAAGCGATAAAGAATACTTTATAAGAGACCCAAAATAGTGTGAAAAATACATTTCTTTTTTAGTAGGATTACTTTAATATTAATTGGTGGGTGATAATTCGCTAACCCTACTCTGTTTTTTGTTACTTAATCTTAAATTACATAAAACTGAGTGCAAATTTTTTCAAGTTTGTAATTAGAAGAGTTAAGTGTACTCGCAAGATTTAATGACGTCATTTCTGTCAACCCCTGTGCTAACTCGTATAGTATACTTTTCAAAGGGTAAACGCTATGCTATTTTTTAAATAATAATTATTTATTTTTAAAAGGAAAGTGAATCTTATGAAGCGTTCGACTATTCCCAATGCATTATTAATTATTTATTATACAAAAAAATCTACATATCAAAGTATTTTTTATAATATTAGTTCATTACTTCATATTTGTATACTTTAAAATAGTTCTGTTTAAAAAGAGAAACAGCAACCGTTCTTAAAAAAATGAGAAACTCAAAACTAAAAGAAGAAATCATCAAACAAATTAACGTCTCTGAATCACTATGTCTAACATTGGATCATCACATTTAACCCTTTATAGTTCAGTGATAAATCTTAACTATGGTTAAAATGTCTCGTAAAAGAATGTTCCTCAAATTCAAATATTGATTTGGAGCTTCTAAAACTTTAAATTTTTTTTTTCGTTTCTTACTATACTTTTGCACGCAGAATTACTATAGGTAAATATTTCTTTAGCTCCCCTCATGAGGCTGTTTCATATGTTAAAACAACATATATCGGGGAAATTAGTCGAACGAAACCGGAAATATCGAGTCAATTGTGTTCTATGACTATAAACTCTGTTTTATATATACTGATGTAGTCTGAAAAATGACACTTTGAACGCCTTTCCAAATGTACAAGTCCGATAAATATATTATTTTTTAAATAACGTGGGTATATACAATTTTACTTTGCACTTTTATTGTTTATTATACTTAATTTCTTAGACAATTCTACACAATATATTTTGTTACTCACCTGTCCTAGAATTTTGTTTATTCTGATATAACCTGCCATCAGTAAGTTTAGCTGTATACATGAGTGGTGACAGCGACAACACTTTGCAGATTTTGTCTAAGCTTTTGCTAAAGCCTCCTACAAAACTTTTAAAAAGCTGTACCCACGCGTTTGATAACAATAATAAAAAATCGAAGCATTTTATAAAAATATTAAATTTGTTAAAATAAAGACCAAATACACCATAGAAAAGAACGTCAAAGTAAATAATAGTTTGAAAAAAATTAGAAGATTTCTTAGGAAACAATAAATCCACCATAACTAACAATTCGATTTTTGAATCATTGTTGTTAAAATGTTTACTTACATTCTTGTTTCTAGCGTCTAGATTTAGAGAGACTCTCTTGTGTATTACATATATTTCCTTTTACCCAATATTCATAATTTATTATAAAAATAATAAAAAATCAGAACTGTTCAAAATGTGTGGACTTTAAACAAGTATTTAGTTTCAAAATTCATAACGTAATATTTTTTTATACTTATTATAATTTCTTATAATACTCAGTAATTTATTTAATTTGAGTACTTAATTTATTATTCTACGTCTGGAATAAATAATTACATAAGGTTGAACCCTGATGTCGACAATGAATTTTCAGCGTGTTATCTTCATAACTCTAAATTAAAATAATTATGAATGAACATATGAAACATCGTATAATTTGTAATCTGTGCTTATATTTAATGTAAATGGATTCACTTTAAAAATGATGATAGTATAATGTGCTTCTTATTGATTGAATTGGCATTCACTTGGTAGAACTCCATTATAACACAGTGAAAAAATAGCAATGTATTTTAGTTCTACAAAATTATTTTTAACAAATATAGTTGATAGCTATTTCGGCTCACGCCATCGTCAGAACTATCTGTTCTGTAGTTCTATAGTTCTGACGATGGCGTGAGCCGAAATAGCTATCAACTATATTTGTTAAAAATAATTTTGTAGAACTAAAATACATTGCTATTTTTTCACCGTGTTTTAATGTGCTTCTCTTTGGAAGCGAACATGATAAGTTGAAATGAAAAAACATTGATTTTAATTGAATATCATTTTCCTTATACATGGAAATAAATATCCACATAAATATGATTTTATAAAAAGTAAACAAAATTGCAAGTTTTTATTAATGCCACAAATTTTATCTAATATGGGACGAAATATTTTGAGACCTTAACATATAATAATATAATAACCGCTAATGCTTCAAGAAATGCGATATAATATTTTCAGAAACTCATACCAAATCTTCACGTATGGAATGGATGATTTATTAATATCTCTCTCGTTGAACTCTCAAATTAAAAGTTAGAGATAAGAAGAGTTGAAACAAATTTAACAAGACCAGAAATAATCGACGCGTGCCTAAAACAGTCGACTAACGTTTTCCGTTCCAAATCTCGCTTTAATTCGCCAAGTTGTAACTTTCTAAGAGCTCTTCAAATCTTCAGGCAATTCGTCGGCGGTAAATTTCGCATGGAAACAGTACCATAAAGCATGCGCCTCACGTTGGATCGATTAGAAATAAAACAATATTGATAAATCATTTTTCAATCCATCATATTTCTCAGGCACATACATGAGAAACCTGACTTTTTAGTTAAGATACAATCAAAGTTGGTATTAGAACTAATACTCATTCATCTTTTCTAAGCAATGCTTCTCAATTGATGGTATTTTTTGTCGGTATACAAAAATACTTTCAGTCCAACTGTCATATTATGTTATACTGTAAATACAATACTGCTTAAGATTTTATTGTACTACCAATAAAAATAGCTTACAATCACTATCAACAAACTTCATACATTTAAACAGTTGTACTTATTTTTCCGTTAGTGATCCGCAAAATTTGTCTCCTATTTTTTAACTGTCTACAGAAATTATTATGAAATACATTTAGTCTTTGAGTGCTTACGATCAATGTTTTAAGCATTTAAATATTCGTTAATTATAATGCATGCATCGATTCGACACAATGATACATATCAAAGTTCTAAACACAGGATAATTAAAATACACATGAAAAATAAAAATAACATTCATTTAACTGTAAGAATTAATAACTACCAACACATTCACTTTAAAAAGACTAGAGTACAGGAGATTGCTTGATAAAATATTTGTTCCATAAGAAATGTGCTCTTTCTTTTTTTCACGCCTTATTCGCTTTTGATTATAAAGTCCCAAGAGAGCGATGGGCGAACCACAACTTCATCACGATTCCTAACCTCATTGTTCAATTCTTCTGACGAAAACATTTGGACTTATAGCCTACAATGTACTACTAAGCTACTTATTATATTATTAAAAACATTTATTGCAAAAGTGTTACCGTAGGTTTTCTTATAATACAATTTAAGGATTAGTTTTTATGTTGATACAATCTATTAATTATATGTTTTGAAGTTAACTTATTTTCAAGTCAATGCAAGTGTATCATTTACTTGTCAATTTTAACAAGTAATAATATTGACTAGATAAAACAGACTTAAGTAAAAATACAACAAAAAAAATTACAATCAATATTACCTTTCTAGTAACCTTATTTGTCAATCCATCAGCCTAAATAACGATATATTTATAGCTCTCAAATGACTGATGCAAAAAAAAACAAGAGGTGCAATGTCAAATCGAATGAATGGTTTTTTATCGTATTGAGAATTTATGAAAATACTTCAACCTAGCTATTTTCTCGATTATCTTCGATACACAAAAACTATCGCCGTGAGATGCATGACGCAGGGGAATCGCGAGTTTATGAGCAATCAACCAGAATTGGATTCGCAATATTATTGCAAACACGAAACGGTCATAACTGACGCAAAATTGACGTCGGTCAGACAATAAAACAGAAAACAAGAATAACACCAACACAAAGGATTTCCACAACATCCCCACAACGACTACGATAATAGACATATAAAACAAGGTGATATTGTTACTCCCTCACTCTTGTCGATATCAATGAAACATCTTGTTTTTAGAACCATTTAAATACACTTGATTGTTTGTCATGATTTCAAAATAATACTTTCTTATGAAATGGAGTACTTTATTAGCAAATATCATTATTAAGACTTCAGTATATAGAAACAACAATCAATTTTATTTTCTTTAAGCCACAAAATAGTAATCTATATCACATTAATTTACAGAATCTAAAAACAAAACTCAAACTATCAACACGAATAAACACACTTTTTTTTTAATTGATAAAAGAAACGCTTGAATTCAAATCAGCTGTATTACAGCTACACCCAGACAAACATGGTAGATCGAATGTAGTTTACAGGCTTCAGATTAAATATGGATGATATAGTGTTGACCAATGCACCACGAACTAGACAAATGTCGTTAGCTTCATGAACTCGAGTTATTATATCAGTTTTTTAATCCAATTATGAAATCCTGTTCGAAGGCATGAGTGTTTGTTATATCCAAAAATTTACACCTACTATTAGATCCTTAAAAATGAGGTGATTAGTTAATCATTGATCCAGTTTCGCTCTATTTTACTGTCTTCGATAAAAAGTGAGCAACTAAGTAAACAAGCAGTTCTAGAAAACATATGTTGAAACACTTCTACTTAAAGGACATACGTTCCACATTTAAAGCAGATAGCGAGAAAAAATATCGTAAACTAATGCAGTATTTGCTTCGGAATTATAAGTAGATAAAATCCATTCTACATGCTTTGCATTTTTAAAAGAATATTAGTAACTGTCTTTTCAAACTCAATTGCTTAAAACATTTACGGTAACCATTTGAATGTGCATATCGTCGCATTAATAAAAAATAATTTTCTGGAGGTGGTGGATTCATTATTATGGACCTTGAGTGTATAGAAATTTTATTGTTAAATAACGATAAGTATTGGTCACAAAAGACACTCGTTTTGCATAGAACGTATCAAATGGGAGTATTTCCATTGTTTTCACGATGAACTATAATGTCGGGCTATAAATTGCGTTCATTATAGTGGCGTCGTAATATCGTTTTAGGAAATAAGCGCCACGAAGCGCAGTTCACGAGCTTTTAGATGCACTCCATGACCTTACGCGATTAAAATGCAAATAGAATTGCACAGAGGCAATGCTCCAAGAGGTAGAGGGTATCTACTTACCACTACCAAAAAGCTTTTAAAACTTTTCTTTTATTATTTAACTTTTAAGTACTTGGAATATATATTTATTTATATTATTATTAATCAGTATTTTAATCCAACCAAGTTTGAAGTTTTCATTCTTTAAACAGAAGTTAAACAGCTTTGTTGTGTTAACGTCAAAATTGTGTAAGTACTTAAATATACTGAAAAAGTTCACCAGCTGTTGATCATTAAGAATAAACATATTCTTAATTCAAAATACTACTTCACATTTTAAGATTAATATTCTAAAAAAAATCTAAATAAATAATTAATTAAAAAAATATATTTTACCGTTTTTAAAGTGAGTCTGACTGTTAGCGACGATGTTGTTCGGTATTATCGAATATTTGACAATATGAAATTGATGACGTTGTTATTTCATTGTTGTGTTACAATTTTTAGCACGTATTTCACTCCTTTGAGAACATCCTTCGCACTGATTGCCTCGAAGATATATATTATTTAAATATCAGTTCACTATTTGTTACCTATACATAACAAAAATGATATTCATTTATTTTTTAATTCGTAGTAAACGAAAATTAATAGATTCATTATAATGAAACAGAATACGAATCAATTTTAGACATAAAATATTACTCAAAGAGGCGATACACGTGCCATTATAAGTGACAAAAACAACGATATAACGTAGCCATCAATTTTGATTATATATTACATTTAATATAATATAATTTCTCACAAACAAAATTTCTTAAAATAGAGCTCTTCAAAAGGATTGTCTGTATTATAATATGAGTCGTACGTACGTACTGTTATTTATTGACCGCCCTTTTGTAGCCGATCAGTGGAACCTTTTTAACGTAATGTTTTATGAATTTTTATTCGCCTTGAAGGGCATCGAATAAAACCTTAGTATTTATTTGCTATTTTATAATAAAACTGATTATTCGGTGCGAGTTTTCAAGCATAAAAACCGCATTTATGAGTCACGAAACCAATTTTGGGAAGTACTGTGGAAAAAGAGCTGAAGTAGCCCAGAATCGTTTCTTTTATGTTGCTTTTTGCAGAGTTACATAGACCAGCCAATCCAGCGGAACGTTTAGTGAGAAAAACTCCTCGGAGAAAAGGTTGGCGTCATTTTTATCGACAATATTTCTTAAAGTCTAACGCGGGGCACGTTCAATGAACAGTATTAAGTGAAAGCAATTGTTCAAAGAACTTCTTACAAAGAAGGAGTTCTCGTCTTCATAAAATTTTACACTGTATTTTTATATACTTTACATTCAAATGGTCGTCATTTAATGAAGTTATAGTTAACGTATGACGTTAACTAGTTCTTCTCAAACTTTGGGCCGCAAAATTTTCAAATTTGAATTGTTACAACTTTCACTTTTAGGCATAACTGACGTACATGACGTCAGTTATGCTACATCCTTCAGTCGATATCACAAATTACGTAAAATTTTCATCTTCTCATATTTTTATACTCAAGGGTTACGTGAAAATTTTGGGAAACTTTGATGTAAATCACATTATTCCAAAACGTTTACTTTACCGAAAAGCGAAAAAATATATACATATTTTAATAGTTTTATACGCTCACATTTCAGTGCCCAAATAATTCTGTCATTTTTATTTATGTTTATCGATTTTCACTTTTACTATTCCTAATATCAAAATTTTTGTTTCACCGTTCGAGAATGAACATATCAAACTGAAAACATTCACTTGTATAGGCTTTACTTATGCAACATAATTTAAAGATTCACTAAGTTATTCACTTTATACTTTTAAAGTAAATGTATTATGTAATAAAATATAAAGTATTTTTATTTTACTACATTCACAATGGAGATAAAAAATTGGCATCGACCGGAGAGTATTTTTAATTGCAATGCCGTTCCTGACTTTATCATTAAATAGGGAAAACTAATACGATATGTTTTAGTTTTACCAATTAAATTTAGCACATAGGTAATTTTCCGTGGTATAGTGATCAACATTCCTTGATTCATTGGCTTCCGTTACGGATATCTTAAATTTTCCCATCATATAAAACGAAACGCAATGCGTGCGATTAGCGTTACTTTGTTTCTGGCCTATTCGTAAACATACATTTTTACACGTTTCAAAAAAGACTGAAGGTGCAAATATGTAACAAGCAGCTTTCAAAGAGAAACTTACATTTAGCTATTCTACCAAGAATTCATTTACTCTACATTTGAAGCGAACATATGGTAAAATATATTTATTTATTATTTTATAAAATTTTATACAAATGTAATATTATTGAACTGCTCCTGCTCAACTTTCACAAAGCTTTATTTTTTCGGTTTAATTATGCGAAAACTTTCCAACTATAAACAATATCTTAAGTAAAATATTTTTTTTAGTGGCACTAACATCTTGTTATGAAAACTCCAAGTCGTGGATAAAGTAAAGTATTTTAGTGTAAATAAAAACCGACGTTAAAAAGATTTTAAACAAAAACAAATAGTTTTACATTGATAATAAATGAGACAATTAAAAGTTTAGGCGGTTTACATACAAAATAAATCAATTTTCTTCCATATGGATATATCTATATTCAAAATGAAAGAGAATCACTGATTTTTTGATACTGAAATATTTAATCGAAAGATTCGCTGCATTGCCTAACTTCTTGATTTTTTTCAGTTATAATGTTTTTTTAATATATACTTTCAATTTGTTGTTAGATTAGTAACTCTTCTAACATAATAAACATTAACAAGCTTCCCGATAGAACTATTTACGAGATCACGTGAAATCAATACTTCAATAATTGTATTGCCGATAACCGTATCACTTTCCACATGCCCTTAGAAATTTCTATGACTCCTGTCTTCTTAGCTATTCAAAATATTTTGATGTCGCCTGGCAACTATTTTTTTTTTATTACTCTTTTAAAAATACCTGAATATAGAGGTTAATTTATAATACGCCATCTCATTCATCATATTATATGTTTCCACCTCAAAAGATAGAGCTGAAAAAATCTATTATTAAACAAACATCCAAACTAATCAAAACCATCCAAAGAAAAAAATAAAAAACATTTTTTACATTATATTACCTGGAAATACCTATAACGATTTTTATCTGTAATTAATACCTGCTCTTATTTTGATTATAAAGTTACGCTATTATGGTATTACGTCAAAGATAATATTAAGCTTAAAATCTTGTGTCCGAATATTTGTTTTAACCTAGTATTATAGAAGAAAATGTGATAACTTTATGAACCTAAATGTAGATGACTTAAATTTTCTGTATCATGCAGAACATATTTATGGGTGGAAATTTTTACCGAAAATAATATGCAAAATGATATTAATTTAATCTTTCATTTGAAAATGAATATTGGAATAACATAATTTATATCTACGACAAACAGAAGTTAAGTGTTCTCTTTAAAATACAGAAAAGGCTATGAATAATAATTAACTCCTTCCTAACTGAAAACACTGTTAGATTTCAATTACAAACACTCAATAAAATAAAGCTAACCAAATAAGTTTCAATTAAGTTGGATAGCGGCTTGAAATTTGAAATTGGGAGTTTCAGTGAAAATCTTAAGGTAATAAATAACAGTGAAATATGTCATGTTTCAAAAATTAATCCGTTGCTTAAAGTAACATTTTGTCTTAAAGATAAGTTTAATTTGGCATACATAAATTAAAATCGAGCACAATTGTTCATTAAAAAGTTTTAAATATACGAAGTCAATAATAAAAATTAGACATATTATAATATATCTAGAGTATATATAGAACTTTTCCCATGAATATTCATTAAATTTGTGGTGATTTTCATTGCAAATTCGCCAATTTGAAACAATGTCGTCATTATCAGATATCGCATTCTTTGTCGTTCGTTTTGTGGATCTTGTTTTTTATTATTCCATGGCAGTTGAGAAAATTTTACGGGTGATTATATATTATTTTTTGAATTCAAAAAATTGCGAGAATTGCAAGGACAGTCTTTAACCAACATATGGCTTCATTTTCTATATATATATTATATATACAGAGTGCTATAAATAATGCAGCCCCTATTTGTTTACGTGGTGGTAATTAGATCATCTAACCCCGGAAGCTTTTTAAGATTACGGGAATCACATTGTTTATCCCAAGATTGCTTTGTGTTAAGTAATCTCATGTATTTTTTCCAACATTCATCATTTTAACTTGTTCTTTTATTGATTTATTAGATGGCATATATGAATTCAAACGTATTTTATATGTCATAACAAAAAAGTAAACGAAAAAGGTTAAAGAAAAGCAATTTGAATATAGTATATATATAGGGGGACCATAAATTGTTTTATCAGGAGATTTTAGAAATTAGTAAAATTAATTAGCATCCGTGCGATGGAATACCTGAAGATGCCGAAGGGCGAAACCCGGGTCGTTTGTGACAAGACATATGGAATCGTACAAAGTTGCAGCAATTCAAATTTAATATATAATATACTTATAATATCTAATGCATTAACTATTTTTAAGAAACACAACATGAAAAAGGTTAAAAAAATAACTTATAAATAATTTTATATCCATCTTGCTAAAGTTTGATCACTTAGGTTAACGGTCTTAACGACAAATAAAAAAGTCAATCATCGCTTCAGTCTTTATATTTTCACATTGATTTTATAATCGGGCTAGATGATCTCAGATACCTTATATTTTTGTGAAACTAAAATCCATTACTATTTATTCACCGTGAGATAATTACAACGTTAAATTTATCAAAATTAGTTGTAATTCTTATAAATATATTTTAATTACGCAATTCAGGCTTAAGCTGTCAAAATTTTCCAATTAAGTATTATATGAATGCATCTGCGTGATATTCAAAACTTTATAATTACAATGTTCGTTCTTAGTTTTTAAAATGATTGGGTGGTAAATTTGAGACTATTTTACACGGTTTGAACTGGTGTTTTACGTAGTTGATGCGCTCCGCCAAAATTAATCGTGCAAAACAAGACGATTCAAAGTAAGTTCCGTCTTTTTACACAGTATTTTATATCAAGACTCCAAAATAAAGATCGATTTCATTATCATACGTTAAGAGTTTTGAGTCGTAAATAAATATGAAGAATTTATGCTTGCTAAACATATTTATTGGAAAATATATCTACTTCATTAAAGAATTCCGAATATAAAAATAAGACGTCAGCTTAAAACCATTTTCTTGTCAATTATTTTCACGAACTGTAATTGACCGAATGGTTAGTTATAATAGTTATAAAAAACTTTTCTTATTTTTAGACAATTCTCAACGATTTAACTGCGAAAAACGGTTTTCCATTGCTCTCCTAGACAATGTAATCCAATTCAACAATATCATATGACAAAGGTGTCATTTACATGTCAATGTTAATTAAAAAATATACGATAATTATTTTTTCACAGAAATTTATTTTCCTTTACAAGTTTCAATAAGCATTGTTTTAGAATTCGCAGAAACTATAAGAAAAATGAAACTTTGCTTCAGAATAAATATTCTTTCTCTCTTTCTACGTTAAAATTCAAGGCGAATCATTATTTTCATTCAATGCACTCGCTATAATTACTTAAAATATTCACATCAATACTTATATATTAATATTCTTTTTATTAAAAAATGGTTTCAAATAACTTAGACACGTGCCTCTTATAACAATACCAGAAGTTTCAAGCTTGTTGTATATTCCATAATTAACTGAGAATAAACTTTAAATCTGTAAGCATTTCAATCAAACTTTGGGCATTATATGTCATTTTTGGATATTGATAAGATTGAATTGCTTAGAAAATTATATATTTCTAGATAATTCATGATATAATAAATAATAGATGATTTTTATATGAGAAGTAGCAATCTTTTTTTTTAGTCTCGTTTGCTTTGTTAAATCCAAATAAATATATTTGGAATAAATTACGCGCAATTATTAATGAGTTCAATAATAATTGTTAAAATCTCTGTACTATTAGCATTTTTAACAAAGTATGTGAATTCAGTCAACCGATAATTTCAATAATACATCAACTTTTAACTATTTCTTTATTATGCCATTGCTAAACAGTATAACGCAAATGAATATAATCGGATTGTGATTCAAAACTTTGTTACTTTTTTCGTCTTTGATATTCTTTATACAATGTTATAAAATACAGAATTTAATTTAAAACAGTTTTCAAACAACTATAATCTCATAATAATATGCACAGTCTTGCATTACACACAGAAAGATAACACAAACTTATAATACGTTTCTACCAGCTGGTATTCAAAGGTGGCACTAAATTCGGACGTATGGGCCACATTTCCATTTGATTAATCTTAAAAAAATAATTTAAGTCGTTTCATGCTGTTTATTGTCACTTTCCGGCGAACAAAAAAAAATGTTTACTCGAATAATAAAAACAATATTTTTAGCACTATTTCTACAATGCTGATAATATATTTAATGCGATGATATATTTAAGATTAGGACCGGTTTCTTTCATCGTGAATTTCCCGAAGAATTTCTTCACTAACGCTACCTAGGTAATTGGTTGATTTACCTGAACACAATTCAGGATAACCGCTTCTTTAAATCAATCAATTACCTAGGTAGCGTTAGTAAACAGCTGGAAACAATAGACATCAACTATCACGAAGGATTCTTAATGAACAAACAAATATATTGTCTCCTCCATTACGTAGCCCTCTGAGGGGGGGGGTCTGATTGACTTCCGTAATAGACCATATCCGAGCCACATGTAAACTTATTGACAAAGCCGCATTTTTAGTTTAATTTACAATTTTTGGAAAACAAATCGTTTTTTTGTGAGCAAGAAACAAGCTAGGTCGTTAAAACAGGAGAGAAGATGTATTTTGTGCCTTTTCTACACAGCTATATATAGATAAACAAATGTTCGTTTAATCATAGTTCTGACGATGGCGTGAGCCGAAATAGCTATCAACTATTTTTTTTTTAAATGATTTTGTAGAACTAAAATACATTGCTATTTTTTTCACCTTGTCACTTCAAACATTATCATAATTACTGCCCCCATCAGGTAATATTATAAAAGCCCATACTGTCACTGCAAGTATTTCTTTTAGAAATTCAGTTCTGCTCGTAAGATGCTTTAAGATAACATTAAAAGCACTTGAATTAAAAAAGTTAAATTGCAAATAACAAGATTAAAAAGGGTACATATATAGTGGTGAATGGTGAATGCTTCTCTCGAAGCACTTGTTGTCTTTGAAACATTTTGCTACTTTGAAATAATTGCAATGCAGTAGCTGTTCTCATTTACTTCTCAGGACTTCTTAACTTTGTGTACGTATATATATTACAATATTTCATTTAAAATGGGTTCACAAAAAAAAACAATATATTTATACAATTACGCTTGAAACTGTTGCATTTGAATGTATGTGGGTAAAACAGATAACTTTATCCGTTGTTGCTTATTTTATCGTATTTCCACGCTTAATAATTTTTGCCAGGACTATAGAGTCGGAGTCGTAGAGTCGCGATTTTTCGGAGTCGAAGTCGTGAAAAATGAGCAACTCCAACTACGTTTTCGATTACATGCTTTTGAAGAATATCTCAATGTATAATTGCTGGATTGGTTGGATAATCTTTAATTTATTGCTAATAAATAGGAAATGTAAGAAAAAAACCTGTGAAAAATAAACTTCGCTTAGTCGGATTCGTGTTGTTGGTCAATATGAGATTCAGAGTCGTGTTTTTCCTAACGACTCTACAACTCTGATTTTAACATAATTTATTTCAAATTTTAATTGCTACAATTTTGTACGATTCAACGAATAAAATGAAATGTGTTTTTTATGTTATCTAAAGGAACATATTTTGAAAATCTTAACGAACACCTTTTTTCATCCTATATCAGCTTTATTACCAAACTTTGTTAATTTACCCCACTGGTATACGTATTAAAAATTCACTAATAATTATTGTAAAAATAAAATATCATTCAAATTTGAATCTGAGTTTAAATAATGTTTTTGTGTCTGAAAAAAGTATTGTAAATACTTCTTCTGAACTTTTTATGAGACTTACATATTTTAATTTTCTGTTTTTTATTTATTTTTATTATAATCCTTAATTTCATATAACTTACTTATAAACTGATTAAATATCGGAGCTTACCAAGGCATAGTTAAGTGGGCGGCATTCTTTTTGACTAAATAGTTTAAGAAGAGCATCCAAGATAAAACTATTTCATTATGAAAACGTTTTACTCAACATTCTGGCAAGTGAACTATTCAAGTGTTAGTGTATATGTTGCCACGACAAAGGAATAATTCCCAACAACCAACCGACGCAAACAGACGCAAACATTTTCTCCTTTTGACTTATTCGTAGCTTAATATACCTGTATCAAAAAGCCAATAATTTTTCATATTCTTGAAGTATATTAATTATTCATAAAATTTAAGTGTGACAATACAAAATAAATATTAATCGACTATCCACAGTGACACCATTACAAGCAATCATAATTACGCGTTATCATTTGATTCCAATGCGATTGGAATGTGAATTGTTACAACTTCGTACGATTCCACATGTTTTGTCGCTAACGACACGAGTTTCGCCTTTCGGCATCTTCAGGCATTGTATCACACGGATGCCGAAAGACGATACCCAGGTCGTTAGTGATAAAACATATGGAATCGTACAAAATTGCAACAATTTACATTTTATATTGAAATTTCATCTTCAGTCGATATCATAAATTATAGCAATTGGAGTTTTGAAATTACTTTTTGTGTGCCGATAATTCTTTTTTAATGAAGCACTTAACACAGACTTAATTTAAAAAAAAAAAAACATTTTTTTATATTTTCACTCGGAATGACGTAACAATCGATTCTCGTAATTTTTACATTAGAAGACTTCAGACGATTGTAATAACTAAAAATTTTTTGTGCTTATTTCATAATTTGAAAAAGTGCAGTGTAGTGTAGTAATTTAGTATAAAACTGAAACCATGTGTGTACAAATCGACTATTTGGGGTAAAATAGTTTTCTAGCTGTGGGTCTTCTTAACTTATAAATTTATTTGAAATAAAACAAACAATAATAAACGTAACAAGACAAATGTTTCACAATAATGACACTCTTTAATAAAAGGTTATTTATTTATTTGATTGTTGAAATTTTTGTACGCATGTAACATTCTCGTGGGATATTTTGGCCCTGGATTCATTAGAACTTCCGTTTCCGGTTATCCCGCTATTATCACCGTACTTCGTTATTTAAGTTGTAACATTTTGCAACCCTTTTGAATGTTTGTTGAGGCTTTCGGGCGTGAAAAAATAATTAGTCCCTTGTTATTACTAGAGGTCGTTTTGAACATTTTTTTTATGCAAGTTCGTTTAAATAAAGCACATTAGATTAAAATGTTAAATCTTAGATCATCAACAGTTTGGTAAATAACATGACCTTATAAGTTTCAATGAGTTAATATTTTTGTCACAAATTTTTTTATTTTTTGCCAAGTACGGGTAAGTTTTGGTACGATTCCACATGTTTTGTCACAAACAGTTCTCAGTTCTGTTGCATCCGTTTGATGGAATACCTGAAGATGCCGAAGGGCGAAACCCGGGTCGTTTGTGACGAAACATGTGGAATCTTACAAAATTACAACAATTCAAAAAAATACACTTTTTAAATAACCATCAAGCATCTCGTATTCAAAATAAATAAAAAAGTTTTGTATTACACTGGTTGTGTTGAAATTATAACAGGCAGAGAAAAAACATAACAAATTATTCAGACAGTCCTCTTATTATGAAAATATTTATGAAAACATTCGCAATAAATTGTTTTTTTCATATTTTTTATTTGCATATAATATGTAATAATGTAAGCAATTTCGCTTGGGGGAAGTGTATAAGACCCAATAGGAACTGTGAAAATTCTTCTAAATACGTCATTTGGGCTTACTCTATGAATGAATAATTTATATGTCTCTCTTTTGAGGTTGTTTTGGTTTTTTTTTCCAGATAAACTTGCCAATATATTTCCGAAGGATATTACGGAAAGCCTTGCCTTTCAGTTTATGCCGGAGCTTTCAAATCCTCAATAAAGTAAAGTGCACATCTATCGAATTTCCGCCCACTTCTGTCCCCAAAAAGCCAAAAGGACTTATTGTAAATTTGTCAACGTGCAGTACACTAGCGGTTCTTTTGGTCGACAACCCTTTTTGAACAACTTGAAACCAGTGGCGTTGGCCTAATAATTTGCATAATACATGACTTTTATTTCGCTTTTTGAACCTGGGTTGTAAGTTGTAAAAAATTTAAGCGTATTATTGATTTTTAAAAAAAGTTACAAGTGATACTTTATCATACCAAAAAATACTAAACGATCATCAAATATAACTATAACAATGCATAGAAAACTTACAGTGTTTTCAAATGATTACAAAGGACACCATTTTTTGTGGTATGCCCTTAATAAGTTTGACATATATTTGCAAAGTTTTTTTTTTCTATCTGTTTAGTATAAATTTAATAAATAATTGGTAACTCTTTGATCCTTGAATAACTTTTTTAATAGATGATAATACTATTACAAACATGTTGATATTTTCTGTATAATAATTAGTATCATTTAAACTTTCAGAACCGTGAGTGGCTTAATGTAATCAGAAATAACTAAAGTAGCCGTATTTACTCTGGTGAAATGATATCAACGATAGTAATAAGACATATGTAATGTTGCAATTCATTTAGTACAAAATCTACATTTGAGTCATAAAGAACAACAACGCTTTTAAATACATATCATTAATTCGGTTCTATGTATTCCAACAAAGAACAGAATGGCCAAGTCGACTGTCAGTCTAACGGTCAAGTATGTCCATTCCTCCCTTGAGCATTACCCCAAGTACATTGTGCAGACGTTTAATCTCTGAGGGTTCTCACTTCGAACTCATTTTAATCTGTCTTTCGTACCCCAGTGCTATGACCGCCATCCGCTCGACGTTTTTGTTAAGCACTAATGGCGCTACGGGCGTAGAGTTGGCGTAGAACCAGCGTAGTCCCGCGTAGCATTTTATCCAAAGCCCTATGCCATTTTACGCGCTTAGTCGTTATATTAATGTTTCGCTTTTGTGATTCCTGTTGCTCCGTTGTCGGTACTTGTGCCCTGTTTTGTTTTAATATAACGCAGGCATCACAAACATGAGGAAAAATATACAATTGAACAGAAAATTTTTATCAACTTAAAGTTGCCAGCTATGTTAACAATTTGAATCAATTTTTTTGGCAGTCTTTTAGTTGTAAATTAAAAAACTGAGAGAGTTTGTTTTTTTAATTTCATGCATGAACTTTCTTGTGAGAACTGGTCTTACGTCATTCATTTAGCTAGAACGGTCACAAAAGGAAATTTACGGTTAGTAAGAAAAACACAAGTCAGTTATCTTCTTTATACCTTTTCTTCATTGAAGCGCACATGCATCAATCAATGAATCAAAAAGTTACAATTTTCACCCTGATTAAAAATATATTTCAACCAGTTTTTATTAGTGGTTTCAATCTGTTCATGACATTACAAACATATATCACTTGACCACAGAGCTTGCTAAAAAAATAATAATCATATATGAAAACAATAATTCTTATAATATTCTTTTATTTCAACGAACATAAAAAATATATAAACGAAAAACAGTCTATGAAGTCAAATATTTTCATTTCGGATTCTTCAATTTCTTCAATTGTTGTTTATTTTATGATATTAAGACCATTGTGCCGTAATATTCAAGTAACGTCAAATATTTATACATAGTTTTATTTTTACTATCACAATTTGGCCATTAAAACTACATTAAATACTTTATTGATTGAATTGACATTCACTTGGTAGAACTCCATTATAACACAGTGAAAAAATAGCAATGTATTTTAGTTCTACAAAATTATTTTTAACAAATATAGTTGATAGCTATTTCGGCTCACGCCATCGTCAGAATTATATTTCACTTTAGAACTATAGTTCTGACGATGGCGTAGTTTGTAGAACTAAAATACATTGCTATTTTTTCACCGTGACATTAAAAACTATTTAGCATCACACCATTTCATTCACAAAGAAATTATTTCGACGATTCGAGATCAATTAGAAGTGGAACGATTATTCCACACAATATTTGTGATCTTGAATGTTTATTTAAAAGATCTAAATTTGATTTGTCCTCACCAGATGCGAATCTAGAACTGTATGGGAACCAGAGTAAAAACCAAAACATAGGCCAACAAGACGGTAAAATATTCATATATAGTTTGTCACCTCTGTTACGTGCTTTGGTTTTTATATGCGCAGCCACTATAAAATGAGCACGCCTAAAATTTGATGTTTTTATTAAATTGAATTTTTTTAACGCAATTATAATTTGTGTCTGTACAATATTTCGGACAATTTTTTTTATTGTACATTGTAAAATATGCATGGATGTGATAGTATAATAGCTGTTTGATTGCAATACTTCACTTCATAAAAAAGAACGTGAAGATAATTCTCAGAAAAACTAAATATTTCTAAAATGAAATGATATTACCTTTTCATGACATATTTAAAAAAAATTAAGAACATAAAAAAAATGTAGTATTTTATTTTTATTGTTCCTAATTTTAAAAAATATGTAACAAAAACCCTTGTCAAAGATCTCAACATTAAATTTATAAAAACATATATTGATGTTCACTTCGTCGGGACTTGAAACGTGACCAATCTGACTTTTAGGACATAGCTCTTACCATCAGAACGCTGAGGCTTGAATCCGAAAGCTTTGATCAGTTGAAGATATTTGTAGTGTGTTTATGAATTCTTCCGACACTTAATTTCTTGGACCAATTATTTAGGAACTTGAATAAAAACATACTATTTTAATATTTATTAAGATGCTATTAATACTAAATATATCACTTGATTACGCAAAAAATATATATTTGTTTTTTTATTTCCAGTAAATTTTCAAAAAACTGTTTGACAAATGTAAGTCTTTCTTTAATCCCATGAATATCAGATATTATAGTTTTAATATTATTATAGTTGTAAACAACCAATTCAGCGGTTGATTTGAATTTCATTCCATACAAAATATAGTGTTTTGATTATATTTAATATATTTATATTTGCAAAAGAATCGTACCAAAAAAAAAAACAATTTCTAAAACAATTTAAGGTACAAAATATTAAATGATAATTCAATATTTATTATCATCTGATTGTGGACGATTTACACAAAAAATAAACCGTTTTCCATATTTTTTCCATGGTTTATCATTCAAATTTATAATAATCAGTTTTCAAATATTCTTTGAGCTTCGTCACTTATGAATTACTATTTTTTCTGGTCAAATATTCGTATACATTTATTTAATTGTAAAAACACTTATTACATATAAAAAAAAACAACAAAGATATAAATTTTACATTAAAATATTTCCGACCTCTCTTTCATAATTGTATAAACGTATATTATTGAATATTAATGATATTTAAAATAAATTTCATTTCGTTAACCGTATTACCTGACCACTTACCACAAAGCACTCATCAGTGAAAAGCTTCATATATGTACTGAATGAGCATTTATCACTCTGAGCTGCACTTATTCAATTAATGTAGCGATCAAAAGTCGACATAATTCATCAAAGTCAGAGTTATAAATAAACGCTTTGTTTCATTTTTAATTAAAATATTTTACCGATAACCTTTTTGTTTCAGTATGAATCTCAAATTTTTATCTATTCAAAAAATGTATGTTAAATTAATACAATATATGTAAAAAAAAAATAACATAGTATATATTAGTAAAAACTTTAGACAAGTGATCGGGTGGGTCTAGAGTCTAGACTCTAGAGTATTGGCAAGATCATTATTACACAAAGATTTTTTCAATTTATTTTTAAGACTCCAGAATCGTTCATGTGATAATTTTTCTTTTCTTGTAAATATCGATTGACTTCCCTTATTATCTCTTAAGCTATACTCAAAGTTTGTGTGCCTTACATATTAGCTATCATCATCATCATCATCATCATCAGCCGGGGTCGATCCACTGCTGGATGAAGGCCTCCCCCTGTTTTTTTTTTTTTCAGGGGGGGTTTGGACATAGCAACACCACGCTGCCCAGGCGGGTTGGTGTTCGGTTTTCTGTCTGGGTTTTCCTTCCCATAGCCAAGAGAACACGGCACTCGGTGTTCCCGAGCGGTCACCCATCCAAGCACTATCCGCGCCCAATGTTGCTTAACTTCGGTGATCGCACGAGAGCCGGTGTTTACAACGTGGTATGGTCGTTGGCATATTAGCTATAATGGCAGGTAATTCTATCAAAAATCATTATATATTCACAATATACTTTCTTAAAATCTAGAAATAGGAAAATAAAAGATAATTTTTGAAAAGTATTAACGTAGCAGACAAAAAAATCTGATGCCTTTTTTTTGTCTTAAAAAGTCAAAATTAAGCTTATAATAACGTTTTATTCATTGAAAAAAAATTCACTAGTAAATTGAGTGTAAAGTTACATTTTGATGATCCAAGAGAATTTTCCTCCTTTGTTACCGAACGCAACCTTGCAATTTCGCTGCAACATAATCCAGTTAATACATCTGGACTAATTAACGAAATCCCTTGTGGGGGACTTGGCACTTTGAAGATTGGTAGCCAGGGGCTGGTTCACCCTACTGAGCGTGGCCAAAGCACGACCGAACGAAAATATTATTACTTTACAAAGTTAATCATTTCCGCAATTTGAACTTTATTAAATTTCTTAAAGGGTCATTAAAATGTATATAATCTATTTTTTATAATTTTTTATCTTTCTCTGCATATAAATGATATTTTATAAATAATTTTGAAAAATCATTAAAAATATTTTTTTAACGACCGTACTTTCGAATTTGGCATTTTTAACTCACCATTTCATCTTAATTATTACCACACTTTGTCACGAAACATAATATAACTATGAATAATATTAAATATCTAATTATTGAAATGCAACGCTTAAGTTTTTTCAATAACCGTAAATTATATAACACGGTGAAAAAAATAGCAATGTATTTATTGTATATTTGTGTACAAAGATACACCACTCAGAGCAGTCAATCATGGTGACCGACTTATATTAGTTTGTTCGTTAAGAATCCTTTGTGATAGTTGATATGCTGTTTCTTTGTAGTAATGGACCATTTCTTTGCCATATGTAAACTTATTGATATAGCCGCCTTTTTAGTTTCATTTACAATTGTTAATTTTATTGCGAACAGGAAACAACGTAGGTCGTTAAAACAGAAGAGAATATGCATTGTGTACCTTTTCTACACAGCTATATATAGATAAGCAAATGTTAGTTTAAGCAAAGTTCTTACGATGGCGTGAGCCGAAATAGATATCAACTATATTTAAAAAAATAATTTTGTAGAAGTAAAATACATTGTTATTTTTTTCACCGTGTTATAATGGAGTTCTACCAAGTGAATGCCAATTCAATCAGTAAATTATATAATGTATAAATTAATCCAGCACTGATATTTTAGGTATTTTCGGAGAAAAAGTTTTTCGAAATAATCGTATTCTTTTCAATTGTGCACACTTATAATTTCCTTGTTTTGCATTCAGTTAAATTGTTTTTTTCATATCCTAATAATAAGCGAAACAATACAATTCAAATATTTGAACAACATAAGATAAACATTCCACATATTTACTTCAGTAAGAGAACTAAATAACTTATAGTACACTGTAAAGTAACTCACTTATGACTAACTCTCGGTCAATAGAAAGTTTGTGCTATGAAAACAAGGAATTTTAAGGGCGCCAACCCCGAATAAACATTTGACAATAGGGCGGATGCATCTAAATTTAGTTGGTCGTTACCCATCATCAAGCATGGCAAAGTCCTCGAAATGTACTCCAGCCGTACTTCTTGACTGCTTTCATATGGAACTATTCTGGATGCAGTGACGTCTATTTCTTATGGAATCATATTTCCATGGTCGTTTCGTTTTTTTTTTTTGTTAATATAAATCATCTTTCACAATATTGTTTGTGTCACAAAAATATTAATAATATATAAAGAAAATTATTAAACATGAGATTTGATTGGTATTTTTATCAAAAATCACTTACAAGCTTCATAGAAGATTTTTTAATAAAAATGACGAACAATCGTTTTATAATTTATCACGGTGAAAAAAATAGCAATGTATTTTAGTTCGACAAAATTTTGTAAGATATAGTTGATAGCTATTTCGGCTAATTTGCTTATAACAAGCATTGTAGGCTATTGTTTTGTATGATAAATTTTGTAGAGCTAAAATACATTGCTATTTTTTCACCGTGTTACAATGGAGTTCTACCAACTAAATGCAATTCAATAAATAAATAGTTATATTTGTTAATTTTTTAATCATTCCGGTTTTCGTGAAACATAGACACGTAAAAGAGCTTATATTATTTTATAATAACTAATTTTCACTTCATTTCTTAACTTTTAGTTATTGAATCTGTCTCTTTAGTCAAAAGTAAAGAAGTAAGACATAAACTTCTAATACAAGAAGATTTCTAGAGTATTGCTCATACTAGGTCTTGTTTTTTAGACAGTATCCACACAACTTGGAAAAGTTATCAAAATTTTCTGTAGTGGGATTCGAAACCTTGCACTGTTATTGAAACCTGCGTCAATCGCTCGACCTTAATATATAATTGAGTAAAAATTGTGATTGAAAATTGAAAAAAACATGTTTATGTCTTGGTTTGAAAGAATATTTAAGAAATTATTGATAGCTTATAATACGGATATAAGGTTTTTTGGTTACAGTAAAAATAGAAAGCTGCAAAGTTTTTTCTTTAGCTAGACAAGACGTAAAAGATTTTAAAATAGGGACTACATTTTTTCATATTATAAAATAGTCAAAATTGGTTTTCTTTTGTTAGGATGTTCTAAAATTTATTAATAAACATAAAAATATTAACAGTAAACATTGATATATATAATTGATTGGTATTAAAAAAAATAAGCGTTGACGATACCAAAAGCTGTTTAAAACTTTGATTACTTTCACAAAGCCTTTATGTAATGAAGCGCGTAAGTAAATAAGCCGGATTTTTAAAAGCCTATGAATAAGGCAAGATCAATTTTTCAATGTCAACCCCTCCCACGTAGCACTCCAGTGGCGGAGTGTGAGTGTAACGGTCGACCCATATCAGCCCTTTAAAACATCTCACTAACTTATATTCGCAAACTCTCAGCCAAAAGTGGTTTCCAGGAATATTAATGACCTGCTTAATGAGAAAACAGTCAATTCTTAGCGCTTGATCGTTCGGTTATTTTAATATTATCGGTATAAACTTTAAAGACTACTTTTAATTTTTTGACGTAATGAAGGTCTTTTCGATTGTATTAGTAAAACACGATTAATAAATACATCTTTATGTAGAACTAGTAAAGCTTCATTAAAATATTCAACAAAAAAACCAGGAGTATATAGGAGTTATGAAAAAATCGATTGATTAGTGACATCCTATTTCATATGGCCTTTGATGGCTCGTGAGTAACGTTGAGGAAATTCATTATAAGTATTGATGAGTTTGTTATTAAACTTAGAAAAATACAATTTGTGACACTTCTTTCGCCTCTTTGAGAAGCATCTTGAGACTCACAGTGTCGCACGCAGTTTAAATATAAGGTAATCATTGATTTGAAGTCTTTGTTTACCAAAAATTAAGGATGGGGTGCGATTGCTTTTTTCCGTTTGTATTATATATCATGAATAAAAAAATTGCCAGTGGAGTAATTAAGTTATCAACATTATTTGTAAATAACGCTTACATTTTTTCTCTGTCTACAAAATTTGCTTTTAGTGACCTGCTTAATTTAACTTCTTAAATTTTATTCAAAATTATGTATGCTTTATACTAAGAGCTTCGTGAAAAAAAAAGTTGAAAATATTTTAACCCTAAGGTACATAAATTTATAACTTTATTAAGGTGATAAATTTGCTTATTAAATGTCATTAAAAATACTTTCTTTCATTTGTCGAACATGTTTGTTGACCTTCTTATAACTGACACGAATCGTCAATTTTGTGGCCAAAAACTAATTGAAAAATCATTGATTAACTTGCCATTATTTTTATAATTGACTGTCTTGAATTGTAAAAAGAATAAAATTATATATTGTCTTATGAGAGACTCTACAAATGGATTATTAACTCTTTCATAACAAACATGGTTATCTATATTTAGCTTCAAGCAATCAATTTCAAACACTATGCGTTATAGAAATTATAAAAATTCTACCAAAATTACTATGTGCTCAGATAAATTTATCTATAAGTTCATAATTATTTTCACCTCGAATGATTCATTCTTTTGATACAACCCATTTTGCACTGATTTTCAAAGCTCTATCTCCATCTAATTCAATGAAAAGAAACATCGTCTACTATCGCTACCTATTGAGATGATAAAATATCTTGTTTTTCATTTATTGAATGACGAAAATCTTCAATCTTATTTGGTTGACTTAGCAATGACAGACAGAATAACATAATTTGAATATTTCAGGTCGCTACTGTACACCGCTTGGGAGGAGTTCTTGTGACATACAGACAGATTTATACATGTTCGTTTTCTGCTATATTGTAGACATAAACAACGCATTTTAATAAAAAAGCTAAACCGTATATTTCACCGAAAACTTTCACGGTTTTCGTCATTTTCGGTTGATCGAATATTTCTTTTATTGTTTTTTTCTATTAGTTTTATAATTGTGATTTCTGTCACCTACTCTTTAAAAAAATACTGACTTATTATTTGAATCAGCAACCTTTGCACTAGCAAACAATATTGATTTAAAGTACGTGGAGATTATTCCATTCAGACTATATTATTTAACCATATTTCATTATTACAATACTCATAATAAAAAAATGTAATAAGAATGATTACGTGCAATTAATAAAATTATGTTCTACAATCATTTGAATAACTTTTATATCTCCTTAAACTTACACCAGTCTTATAAATTAAACTCTTTTGCTCATTCTAAATTGAAATTTAAACTCTTTTAAATGTTTTTAAAACGCAAAGCCACATAAAAACTTCTCATTAGGGGATCCTCAAAAATTATTATTTTTATAATGGGGAAACCGAGATTTTGTATTTAATCTCTCCCGAATGGCCACAGATGGCGTCATTTATTTCTTAATCTCAAATTTAATAAGAAAGTCGACCCCGCAACGGAGGATGCTATCCATTTCAGTTAGAGCAGTGACGTCCACAAAAACTTCACATTGCATTTTAATTATTATTGCGAACCTTGTCTTTATTTTAATGAACGCATCAATTAAAAAGCGCTACGTTATTAATTTCTTTATTAAAATTGCTTGCTTGTGTTGGTGAAACATTTATTTCGTAAAGTTTTTTCACGCATTTTCACCATTCATAAATTGTTTCAAAGAAGCTTAAAACAAAATTAATAAGCCACTTTACTCTTTTCAATCAACTTCTTTAGTCATTGAACATTTTGCTTGCCTCTAACCGCCAAAAAAATTCTCCATTTTTTAAACACATTATACTACCCAGTGTCTTGAAGTATTTTCCAATGATCACTAGAGCTGCCATATGTAGAATAAATGTAAACTAGAGCTTCACTTTTAAAGTTTGTTTTTAAAAATTCAAAACTGGCTCTTCATATGACGTTTATTATATATCAAACAATGTCCCGTTGTTGTAGTCAAATAACATAATTTTACGTGTCAATATTATTGTTATTGATTTAGAATGCAAACTTTTATTATTTTATAAGGAAAATATTTCAGTATTGAATTTAAATGTGTACATTTCGAAGAAATTTTGATATTTTTTATTTTACAATTTTAATTTTAAATAATAAAACACATTCGTTTTTTAGTACTTATTTCCACAGTATATTTTTTAATCAAGACCGGTTTCGCTAATTGCGAGCATTTTCAACTGACACGATACAATTTACAACCAAGTCTATTTATTGTACATAAAATATTCGAGTTAAAGGTAACTAAAAATGTATCTTTATTATTTAAAATATCATGCCTTTCCATTAAGCAGTGACAGTTATAATTTTTAGTTAAATTTATTATAACAAATTTTTAATCATATCGAAAAAAATATCGTTTTAATAGCAAAACTTACATGATTACTTATTTGTATCTTACAAGTACCTTTCATTAAAATCATGAAATCTATAATATATTTTTATTAATATTTAACATGTAATTTTTAACATTTTCTTTTAATGCATATTTCTTAAAAGAAATACAATTTCAATGTACAATCATGCAGGAAAAAATAATATGTATAATGAATATAAAAATATGAATTTTTATTTTTAAGTGACGATGGTGAATGACGAACAGCTAATCAAATATTGAAGTTTTATCTATATAAACTATATTATAATACTCTCTAGTAATATTAAATTTAAAATATCAAACAAACATTCATTATTATATAAAGTAAGAAATTTAATTAATTGCATATAAACAATTGATCGACAATGCTTGTTTTATAAAATTGGATCAATATTATTCGGATGGAAAATTTAAAAAAAAAACTAATTATTTTGGCAAACAATCCTAGCGTTTCGATCGATAATATTTCGTTTTGGTTGTTGAATACTTACATCGTTAAATTCTAAAGGAATAAATCAACTTAAAAGAATATATTATTGACTTCTCGTTCAACAATTTATTACCAAAATTTTTCTATGATCAGGATAAATCTTTTGTGTTAAAAGAGTCACAGTCATGAACAAATGTTCAATGAATCATATTAAAATAATAGTAAAAAAATCTAATCAATCAAAATCATTTTAATCAGCTGTCATTATTAATTATCGCACTCCACTGATTTAAAGTTAACGCAAAAGTTTCGGCGGTTTTCTGATTATCGTTTTATGATACTTCCTTAAAAGTTTTATAAGACTCGATGGGGAAATTATTCCAGGTGTCAAGTCGTGACGTCACGCCACTCACGGAGACATGTTCCAAACGTGATAAATCATCTTAACTTCCATTTATTACCCTCATCTACCATTTTTAAGTGAATGTCTCCGAATTTTATTTCATTTCTGGGTATATCACCATCACAACCCTGACATGCAGTTACTTCAAGTGTGTTAGAGGAAATATTATAAAAATAATCACATATCGTACGAAATCTATATTTCGTTTAAAGAACTGAAGCAGTTTTGTTCAGTGAGTATTTTTTAGTCTTAGAAAGAAAAAAATATTTAAAATTTGGAAAAGAGATTTTTTATCATCAATGTAAGCGTCTCAACTGTAGTGAGACTGCTGATTTTACTCTGTTGATAATTGATATCCGAAAATATATAAACGGTGGTTGAAACCTTCCTGTACTCGCTGATTTTTGAGTTAAAGCATTGTTTGATTTGTCCTGACGAACTTAATAAAGTTGTTTCAAACCGATTTTATTCAATAAATTATTGAAGTCTAGGTGTTGGAATATCCTTTAAAATTCTCAGCAGTGAACGAGTTAAAGCTTGGTGTAATTAACGAATTAATTAATCACAAAAACAAACAAAAAAATAAGCGAATTTGTATTGATACAACCTTGTACGATTCCAACGACCCGGGTTTAGCCTTTCAGCGTCTTCAGGCATTCTATCACCCAGATGAAGAACGTAACAGAACGGAACAGAACTGACGCACAATAAACAGTTAGCATCGTCTATATACTAAAACCATTAATTACAGGAAAGCACACCTCACACCTTCAGTCGATATCATAAATTTAAAAAACTAAGCATTCAATTCTAGAATGAAACACATAAAAACGTATGATTTCTTGTAGTACTTTTATTATTTGTGGTTTCCCTTAAACAAAAAAAAAAACGTTCAAAGCAATATTTTTGTCGAACTTTAGTCATAGTGTCAAAGTGAACATCAAGTTACAGCTCTGCGTTTCAATTTGGGGTAAATGCTTATAATATTGTAAAGTTTTCGCTGTGATGGTGAAATTTTCCCATCGAGATATTAATCATTCGATCAAATAATTACAGAACAAGTGCTGTCAAATAATTAATATACACTCCGATGACAGGCAAACAATTAAGTTAGTGTGTCTAATAACATTGTACATAAACAATGGCAGTATCTGAAATGTAATCTGTCGTAATTTATAACTAATTGTTTAATTGAAACGTTTCTATAGAAAACAAATATTATGACCTGAAGTATTGAACATTACGACATCAGTACAAAATGAGCGGTTGATATTTTGATTGAGGTTTTATGAGAGCAACAATCAAATTAACTATCGTGAACAATATTTCTATTGTTAAACTTTTGATACGGTCAAATTTTATTATCAAAGTTTTGACTTTATTGGTATTTACATTAAGTAAACTTTTGCTACTTAAATTACATAGTTTATAAGCTTACTATTTGAGGGTATGTAAATAAAAACAAATTGCTAAAGTCGCATTTCAGTTCCCGGCATCAATGATAACACCATACATTAGCATTGCTAAAATATACACATGTATAATTAAATTTAATAAAAATAATAAAATTAACTTTATATCTTGAATTCAACAATATTGTAATACATTTCTCGGTTTATGTATCTCACTGGATAGCTAAATAATTAAATGGACTTGTAGCCGGATGGTCAAGTTTCGTTTCTACTAAATTAAAGAGGCACGTATACGGACTTTGGAATATAAACATTACATGTTGAATTATGACAACAATTTGAATTTTGTAATATATCAATAATTAATCTTATAAACAAAGGTTCAGCAGACGCAAAGCTAACGTTATCCTTCTATACTTACACTCTACATGGAGTACTTTTAGCAATCAACTTACAACCAACTCTCTTTCAACAACTCTTATAACGATACCCCTTAAAAGGCCACGTGCTTCGTATTGGGAGTGGATGTAGCTTAAAATATATATTTTTTCCCGTTTATATTATTTTCACTTGGATAATAGCACTTTTTTAATTGCCACAATTAAAATCTACCATTTGTCGGAAACTCTCGTTCTACTCATATAATGCAAAGTGATATTAACCGTGTCAGTCTCTCAAATAATTACCAAGAACGTTATTATAAAGTTTGACATTTTCAAGAATGACAGAATTCTCGTTTGTTCTAAATATATGACCAAGTACATTACTCTTCGAGCATTCTAATTACTTAAGTAACGCATTCGCAAATTAATGAAAGTTGCAGTTAGCATACATAAATAAACTCTCAAAATGGATAGAGAATGCTAACTCAATAAACTTAATTCCCTAAAGACTGCAAAATAAGTAGTTTAAAAGAAGGTTAATCAAAAAAGATCATTTGTAATTTAGTCTTTCAACCTGTAATTTTTTTCTGAGAAATTAAAACACAAAAATGAGTATAGAACTGTACTATAGATTCATTCTCTCTACTAACCACACAATCAGAATCTGTTACTATGGAGAAGGATTTTTTTTCTATGCTCATTTTCACATATCAATCATTGTGGTCTACTTTTAAGGTTGCAAAATTTCTATCCTTATGCCATTTATATATTCGAAATCTAACATCGGCAATATGCTTGTACAGATAAAATCCCATATTTTTTCACAATTTCCGGAAGAATTTTACACTCAATTAATTTTTAAAAAAAATCTAAACACTGAAGTATGTATTCATTTTTATTTACCAAATTTTGTTAAAGATATCAACCCGACGCAACAAAAAATTCTTCGTGGCAGTGTTCTATCGAGTAATGGCGAGGCAAAATCAAAAGATTTATTTTACTCTATGCAAAAATGATCCTATTAAAATGTACACATATACTATTGACCTAAGTTTGTCTTCAACGACACAAGAATTATATAAAAAAAACTTTATATAAGAAATTAAGGAGACCTGAAAAGCTCTGATGCTAACGCGTCATAGATCTTAACGCTTCATCAATTTGGTATCCCAAAAAACAAAACAAAAAATTGAACCAACATTTCAGTAGATTTCATTTTTTACTGCATTAAATTAACTTTCGTTTTTAGTTAAAAATTTATTCAATTCCTTTATTGATAAAAACAAAATATATTTATTAGCACTACGAAATATACAAGGTTGATAAAAAAAAATTATGAAATAAGCGGGATTTTTTGAGGTACAATAAAATACTGGACTTGGATAAATATATCGAAACAAATTGTGTTTGTGGCAGATTACCTTTAAAATTTTAACATTCCATCTATACAACATTGTACATCGCAATCCCATGGGGTGTAGCCGTAATATATCACGCCCTGAACAATATTCTGACGTTTGTCTTTAAATACTCTGCGAAGATAGACAATATTTATTAGATGTGGTTTAAAGTGACAGTCCAATTTTCTCATATTTCAAGACTGTGTTATTAAGAAACCGTTTTCTTTGAAGTACGTAAACACACAAGCACAAATTGCGTAATTTATTAAGGTGTTTCAATATTTCATAGATGTCGATAGATAGATAAAAACATGTTGCACAAACTCTCACGCACAAAATCAATTGAACAATAATATAAAACATTTTACACTTAGTTTTATTTTTTAGTATTATTAATTGGAAAGGCACTTTGAAACTATTGTTAATAAATGTTTAAAAGTTAAAAATGTTAAAAATACATGTTTTTGTCACCAATAACGAGTTAGTAAATCAAAAAGGGAAAAAACTTTAAAAGGCTTGCAAAAAGCTGTACATAATATAAAACGATGTGATAAAAACACGCCGGGAATATATTATTCATGTTTTTTTTTTATATTTTCAAACTTTTTAAGATAGCATATATTAATTGATTGAATTGGCATTCACTTGGTAGAACTCCATTATAACACGGTGAAAAAAATAGCAATGTATTATAATTCTACAAAATTATTTTTTTAAATATAGTTGATAACTATTTCGGCTCACGCCATCGTCAGAACTATGCTAAAACTAACATTTGCTTATCTATATATAGCTGTGTAAAAAATGTACACAATACATCTTTTCTCCTGTTTTAACGACCTAGCTTGTTTCTAGCTCGCAATAAAACTAAAAAGGCGGCTATATCAATAAGTTTACATATTGCACGGAAATGGTCTATTACGGAAAAAAATAGCATCCGCAGCGGGTTAAGCAATGGCGATATTAGTTTGTTCGTTAAAAATCCTTTGTGATAGTTGATGTCTATTGATTTCCAGTTGTTCCAAAGCCGTCATCCTGCGACCCTTACTACATATATTTACTACGACCCTTGCTACATATATGCATATATTTACTTTAAGTAATTATAAGTATTGACTGTTGATTGTTCAATACGTATTCAGCGCCTAAGAAATTAACTATCCAAACCGAAAAATGTACACTCTACAAATGATGTAAATCTTCCACAAAAAAGAAGCTTAATACGTCCATCAAATAGATCTTTAAAAAATCTTTTTGGAATCTTTTGGTATTTATGCCCCTACCAAAAGCTTTTTTAAGAATATTACTTCGCTGCACATTTTGCTTATTCATAAACGTCGCTATATAAAGTTTATGTTCTTACTACAGAATGTTTACATTTTAATAACAATAATATATTATTAGATCACAAACTCTTTTTTTTCATCTGGGGGCATTCATGTCAGAACAAACTAGAGAGATAGGCTGTTAAATGTTTATGATCGTATGGGGACCAACGCTATGTGGTTTTATTGAGTCATCCATCCTTTTTTACCAGCACTAAATGTTTATTCCAAGATTTATGCTGCCAAAGAGTAAGGAATTTACAGCATGCACATTTTCTTCAATTTTTACTCTTCTACGCGACTTAGTTAGATATATATGACGCGTTTTTGCGTTATTTTTGGTATCCCAAAAGAAATTTACTGCTTCATGTATTATCTACTTACTCGAACATTGTATAATAGTTAAGACAAGCGAAACGAATTTGAAGGTTGAAATGATTTAATCTGTCACAACCTATTTTTATTACCATAATAAATTATATAATACATACCTTAGAGTCGACCTCACAGAACATAACTATGAATAGATAACTATAAAAAAAAATCAATATGTTAGTAATGTTATTACGGTTATTGCTATTATGTGCACTTCAAATTATTATTTTTAATTTATTATTGTAATGGTGTATTTAAAATAACTTTAAATACCGATAAATTACGTTAATTAATTATTCCAAATTCGTCCGGTGGGCGCCATCTTTACTACCCTATTGAATAACAAGGAAATCGTAGATGCACGTATTTATTTGTAACAAATAAATTTACAATTTAAATTGTTGAAATATTGTACAATTCCACATTTTTTGCCACTGACAATCATGGTTTCGCCTTTCAGCCTTTTACACGGATGCAACAGAGAACTGTTGACTTCTATTGCATCCGTTTAATGTAACATCTGAAGTTGCCGAATGACGAAACCCGGATTGGAAGTGATAAAACATGTGGGATCTTAGGTCGTTTCAACAACTCGTATTTTATATTGAAATTCCATCCAGCATCAAGAGTTGATATCATAAATCAATGTACAATATCGTTTTTGAAATCAATTTGGAAAATATAATTGAAAAATTAAGCGAAGCGATATTTATTTTTAATTTTGTTGTATTGACAACTTACAGTGTGACGATATATGAATCAATAAATTTTCCATATGAATTCTCAAAATTTATTTGGAAGCATTTCCAGACATATCTTACTAACGGTTTTACTAACACAAATATTCCAAAGTCTTTGCATAACCTTCAAGTGAATGCGAGACGTGCTTGGAAGCAAAAAAGATCGGCGACACTCGTTATCTTTACAAGGAGTGTGACATACCTCTGCCCTCAAGAATTCGTTCGTATACGACACACTTTAGAATTATTGAGGACTTATTTATTTGATTTTTTAGTTCACGAGTATCCATGAGTACACAGAAATACACATTTTTCATGTCATATGATTGTAATAAAAATCAACCCTAAAAGCATTTGGATCACTAGTTCTTCATACAAATAACTTTTTTTTTTCATATATTAAAGTCTATTGTTTAAGCCGTTTTATTCTTGCAATCGGTATATTTAAAAACATTTAATTAATTTCATACTAATTACCAGTAGTTTTTTTATTTTGGAATTATCGTTTTTTTAAGAGCGTTTCATAAATAACGATAAGTACCAAATATTCTAAAAACATTCAGTAGTTTTTTCAGTGAGTGATTTCGTAAGCGATTTCTAATCAATTATATTTTATTTATCGACAATAAAATGTTTTTATAATAATTTATGATATCGCTGCACTTGGCTGCTTTTAGGTTAAGCAAGGATACTTATACGTTTGTTAACCATTTGCTGTCGAAGGGACATTCATTTAACGTGGATGAAGGGATTCAATTGTTTCATCATAACACGGGGGGAGCATAAATTACTTTATCAGAAGATTCTATAAATGAATAGAGGCCAAATATTAAATTCAAACTTCATTCTCAAAGACCAGCTCAATTTTTCCAACTCCCCCTTGTTGTATCCTTAACATGAGATCAGTGCAATGAATCGACAATCTCATGAGGTATATTCTTGTATGACGTCACTAGATATATAATCGTTACTTGCCAAATTGAAATAAGTAGGTATTTTTAACAAAAAAAAACGATTGCATCTTAATGATAGTTGATTATTATTTATTCTCAAATCATCCTTTCAAGAATGACTCATTAACAGTATTTATCGGTAATGAAACTTTTCACGGGTGTTAATTATTATTAGATCAATATTATTGAATTTACTTTAGCTGTCATTTGGTTCTTGCCTTGTAGTTTGTGTTTTCCCTCAATTAATACCTTTGGTATATAGACGATGCTTACTTTGTATTATTATTGTGTTGCATCCGTGTGATAGAATGTCTGAAGATGCCGAATGGCGAAACCCGGATTTTTAGTGAAAAAACATACGGTATCGTACATAGTCTTAACAATTCTAATTTGCTTAGTGTTTGTAATTAATTATAGTTTTGAAGTTATTTTTTTAAATGCCATAATACTCTTATTAAGGTTTAATTTTAAGGATTTTAAGCTTCACATTACTCAAGTATTATCACTGTATAAATTCACAAACACTCATACAAACGTATACACACACAGATCTCTCTCAATGACGTATACACAATAACAATACTGCGTTTTCTGACAACTAGATCAATATATATCAACAAATATTAATAAAATTCAACATTATATGTAACACAACCTCGTTACCAAGCTTATTTTCTATAAGGTAGATAAATTGTGACATCTTACTCAACTAAATTATTTTATGTATTACGAATAAGCTATTTTCAGCGTCGTATAATAAATCTTCCATTTAATCATATATATATATATATGTTATATATATGTACATAATATAAAATGCCGTTTGACTTTTTGCTTGTGACACTTTGTATGATATCACTTTGAATGTAAATAATTTACGACATTATGAAAATCCACCTTTCCTCAAGATAAGTGCTAATAAGCGAGTACCTCTTCGCAAAACAAAAGATTATAATATCAGCGACGCTGTGTGTTTTGGCTAAATTAATCTCCAGGCGACACGTGAGATGTAAACAACCTGTGATTTACGATACTTTTACTGGGACATTATTTTCCGGACTTAAAATATGTTACATAAGAAATTTTCATTCCTTATTATGGGGGCTGAGAAAGAAAACATTAACCTTTTTTACTTTTTATACAATAATATAATGGCTGATATTTTTGTTTATGAAAACATAGAGTTTTTTGCCTTACGTTGTCAAAAGGGTTTCAAATATTTTATTATTTTTACAGCATGACTTCTATGTGTCAAAATTTAAATGTCATCTCACAAAGAAAATCCGTAGAAAGTATAATAGAATAAATATTATTTTAATTTATCCATAAAACTTGTTACAGCTGTTTTTATAAATAAAATCATATGTTTCCACGATGCGAATAAATCCCATGCACAAAAAAAAAAGTTAAATTTGTAATTAATTCATATTTTATACTTTTTAACAGAAATAGAAAGCAGTGAAAATATAAGTCATCAGTAAAACTCTATGATATACTTGACTAAACAGACTCTGAGAAAACATCTTCGTCTAAGAAATTATCGAATTGAGTAAAAAATTCTTTTTCATACAAATAAACGATAAAATATTCTGAGATGCTCGTTCCGAATACTAATGAAGATCTTTGACACCGCTTGCAAAAAAACAATTAAGGCCACATCGAATTTTTTTTTTTTTAATTTAACCCGTTTTTTAAATGAAGTAAATAAAGTTACTGGATCACAACATACCATAATTTTATAAGCAGACTTGTAACGTTCCTATATCTAAATGGCGTTATATGACTTGTGTGAATCAAAATGTTTATTTTGCTTAAAGTGATTCAAATCTATCACCCATCTAACTATTACAAACTCCTTGATTCTTTCGTTTTATAAAGGATGATGAGTACATAAACGTACAGTTTTTATTTGACAATAAATTTGAAGATTATTGTATGTCTTAAAAAGTTTATAATTTACAATCTCGACCGGGCAAATATTTTTTTTCAATGACCCTCTGATAAAAAAAGGCTCGGATATAACGAAACATTTCAAGGTGTATATTTCTCACTTTTAAATATTTCATTGTCACTTCTTGATAGTATATTTCTATGCAAATAAATGTTTTCAATTCATCTCACATCATTGATTACACATTAAATAATATTTTTATTCCATTTTTAGAAACTTCAATGTTTTTATAGAATATAATGCATTTTTTTCCGTAATCAACATAAAAAAAATTTGAAAATAATTTTATTCGCTTTACAGAATTCACCTGCCACATATTTGTTTGTAATACAAAGTCAAGGTAATTTATTGTACTTTTAAAATAATTTGCCCATCCTATATAATTACAATTCAAGATTCTTCTCTTTGTTTCACACGAAACAACGCTTTGCCGTAGTCATCTCATAATCGCTTAAAATCTTTTCATACCGCGGCATCATAATATTGTACATTAAAATACCTTATAAATAACCATTTTTAATCATTATAAACGATTAGTTATCGCAAAGGTTGCATATTTCTGAGATATATTATAGAAACATGCTACATAGTGAACCCGCAATCATGACGTGTGATATAACAAACCATCCAGTGTTTACTAAGGGGTGCGCTACCGAAGCAGTAATTCCGGAAAATACCCCTGCAGCCTCTGCAGAAAGAACAAAGCTCTTTTCGAATCAATAAACGAACAATTCATCGTCTAACAATAATAGAAAATTATTTCACCAACGGGACCGTTCATATCGACCCATACTGGAAGTTCTCAGCTATTTGATTTATTAGTCAATATATGAACTGGAATCGTATGGAATCGTACAAAGTTTTCAACTCTCCCGTTTGTTACTACTGGCAAAGTTTAACAAATGGCAGAGTTAAAATTATTTGAGTATTTTCTCAATGCAGCATAAAGTCCTATATCGATCAGCACTAGTAACCTTTTACATATAAATTGCTTTATATAATATAAGCTATATTCATGTGTTACAAATTATCTCAAGTTTTTCTTCAATAAAAACAAAAATCAAATAACTCTTTTTTGGCAACGTACGACCATTTTACAGTGCCTCCATGAATTTATGTTATCCACCAATTTACTTCCATCATCAGGCCTACTGATATTCATCAGTGGCCTTTTAATGCGATAGAATATATTTTGCAAGTAAACTTCCTTGTTTTTTTTTTGTTTTAAACCAAATAAGAGCAGGCTTATCATTTCAACTTTGTTTCTACTCCAAATCAACCTGCAGTTATCTGACAGTTATCTTCAAGTCTTTTTCTACGGATAATCGCTGTCACTCTTAAGTCTATAAATAAGTTTGGAATAAAGACAAAATTGCACACCGATTAACATAAACAGTTGTACTTTTTGGTACCTCATAATCTCGAAGATAGCTTCTAGCAAGACCTAATGAATTAATTCAGTAGTAATACGTTTTCCAATACGCTTATCTTTTCTCTTCAAGTATACAGCAGGACTTTTAAATACTTATATAATGTAATTTATAAACATATATAATAAATCTAAATATGAAAATTATCACAGGCAATTGTGTAAATTATTATTAGATTAATATTATTATATTTGTTTTAGCTGCCATTTACTGCTTGCCTTGGGGTGTGTGTTTTCATGTTATTAATAATCCGTGTGGTAGAATGCTTGAGGACGCCGAAAAACGAAACCCGGGTCGTTAGTGACAAAACATATGAAATCTTACGAAGTTGTTATAATTCAAATTTGTTATTGAAATTCTATTAAGCAGCTTTAGTCATGATTCATGACGTAGTGTACAAATTGTCAGGAGATTGTTTGCAAAGAAGTATCGTCAGTACAGTCGTTTACTTTGTGAGGTTTTTCGCGCACCCTGCGGAATGAAGATTAATATAGTCTTTTAGGGATTTCCAGCCGGACATAATAAAGTGTCAGTCAAAAGGCGCAAACCTTAATAACGCGCGTTTTTAATAACTTTTATGTGGACTTAGGATATGCCAGTTACGACGTTTCATAATGTTCATATCTCACATGCCATTAAAACAAAACCAGTTAGCAAGTTTATGTCACTATGTTGTAGTTGTATTTTGTTCATAAATATTAAAAACATACATTACTACTTTCTGAGTAGCAATTTTCTGAACTCACATTTTTTTATTTTTAAAATTTTCGTTCGAAAATTATAATGAATCGAAAACTATCTCACTCTTTTAATTATATTCTGATTGATTACCTCAAATTTTTAGAAAATAACTTTGAAATATTTTTACAGTAAATTTTAAATTTAAAAGTTATATATATCCACATTTCACATTTCATATAAATTTCATTTCATAAAATAGCTACACTTCGTGTACCAATTTATTTTACTGAGTGGTCAAATTCTATTTGATAAAAATAATTTACTAAAATTGGCATATTAAATAAAATAAAAAATTTGATTTATTTCTCTGTTATTGGAAAAAATATCCAACGTATTTGTTTATTTTCTCTTTTTTACCTATTTTTAATATCACTTATTTTAAAGCCACATATGCTAAGAATAATAGATTAACAATGCACAATAAATATTTTGAATAACACGGTGAAAAAATAGCAATGTATTTTGTAGAACTAAAATACATTGCTATTTTTTCACCGTATTATAATGGAGTTCTACAAGGTGAATGCCAATTCAATCAATATATTTTGAATAACCATAATTTAACTAGAGACAAGAACTTAAAAAATAATAAAGTATATACACATATATATATAAGTGTTTGTATATTACTATTTAAAATTAAAACAATCAATCTTAAATCAACGTTTAAATAGTTTTATTTTCTAATCCTATTACCACCCTGTACGTACGCTTGCTTGTTATGTCTTTTTCTGAGTTTAAATTGACGTTTTGGCGCCTCATCTAAAATTGCGTTGAAATTGCTGCTTATATACGGACTTTCGTTTGTTCAAAGTGACGTTGATTAATCGAAATACTTGCGATCCCTAATTATTTACTTCAGTCCACAAGTGTTGAACTCTCGTGATACCTCGCATACGTTTTTTATGTATGTTTAGCATTACAAAACTATTACATCTCTATCTTTGTTTTTCAATCAACAGCTAACTATCTGTGATTGTAGACTTTACTTCCCTTCGTTTTGCAGAGATTTTCAAAATGACTACATTTTTATTTATTCCTTATTTCTATCATTAATTCTGTCGATATATTTAAAACGAGTGTTATTTGAAAAAATTGAAATTACATGTCTCACGAAAGGGTTTATATATGTTTCAGGGAGTAATTTTATATATTTATTTAGGCAATATTTTTTTTATTAATCTTAAAATTTTACCATATACTCATGCTTGATTAATAAATCAAGTGAGATCGCTCATACTCTGGAATATATACTAGACGAAAGTTAAAAGCTCTCTGCTCTCAAAACGTCAACATATTATCGAGAAACAAATTGAGATAATATTCTATATTAGTAAGATTTAAATGATGTCAAAATATTTCACGTCATTAATGATTTCACCTCCACACAATTCATACAATCACCGATATATTCACGCTTTAGACGATTGACTTAAGACAAACATCTCAATCAATATCCCGTTACGGATAAGTATTATATGCTAAGACTTAGTATTACACGTTATTAAGTATTATACGTTAGTTATTGAAAGTATCTTTAGCACAATACATTTTAAAATTCCATATGTTTCTCTACAAAGAGATTTTTATTGCTCTTGTTTTTCTCAGCCATATTGAAAGCTCATATTATTGATGTTGCTTTATTATACTATGTTTATTTTTTCTACATATCTGATCACAATATGAAGCGAATGACCTCCTAATGGAGGTGTTATATTATATTTACGCCAACTGTTTTAAAATAACTTGATTTACCTTTTTTATTTAAACAATGAGAGTATGAGCCTAAAGCAAAGGATTAGGACAAACCTAATAATTACTGAAACGTTTTCGCTTGTTTTTAGAATCACATGAAAGATCACAAATTGAGAAAAACGCTGTTTTTCTGTAGTTTGAGTCTTTTAGATTTGTCACTGAAACCAACAAAGTAACCTATAGCGTCATTTGCATTTAACTTCTGCTTTGTTACATGTTATAATATACGCTGATAAAATAAATAAATAAATAAATACGAAATCATTTTCCACGGTCAAGTACATATTTTTATGTAGAAAATTAAAAAATACCGTCGGAATTTCAAATCGTGCAGAGATTTTTTTACATTTTTAATATTGACGAATCACTTTTTAAAGTACATGAAAAGCGTTGACATTTTGTGAAGGGTTATTGTCTTGCCACCATTAGACGAACTGTATTGCGACTCGAATGAGCATGATTGATGAATCATGTTAAATGTACCCAAAAATTATCTTTCGTTTGAATAATTTTGAAATATTTTTTATTCGATAGTACAAAGACGTATTTTGAACGTTGTGGATAACAATGAAATCGCGAGAAGACAAATTCGGGTTCATTGAATTGGTACATTTAATTGAAAGACTCGATCTTAGAATCTTTCCCATGATCCCATACAATACAGTTATGGCAGATTGCTATAGAATGCAATAAAATCGGTACTTGATTTTATTGCCATTTTCAAATAAAATCGATCAATATTTACCAACAGTCGGCAATTCCTTTTTATCGTATCGTATTTGACTTTCTGCGCGGATATTCCAAGAAAGATTCGGTAAAAAATAAAATAAAAACAATTGAAAGAACGACATTTAATGCCTCCATTTCGTGAGTTTACAGTTATAGGTTTCCAGGTAAATGGAAATATTTTTGTCGGTAATGTAATCCGGTATTGAAAAACAATTACTTTCAAATATTATTTGTACAGAAATTTCATTATTTCTTTTCGATTTGCTTTTGATCAGGGCATACTTACAAAAAGTAAAATCTTCATTCAAAGATCAGACACTAAATTTTATTCTTGAAATTGTTATTTTCAATCAACTAAAATATTCAAATTGGTGACTTTAACGTCATTCGATTTGATCAGTTACGGCTTTGTTTCATTGTCTTTGAGTGATTGATAATAAATTATCTTTATATATATTATAAGCCACTGTTACTGTGGATTATAGAGTCAAAATCATTTGATCAGAATTCGATTTCATTCCTGTTGGTAAATGTTTGCTTTATTATAAACAAATTCAATACTAGCTTTGATTTTCATCGATAATATTTGCCATTATTTACCATAGGACACGGATTGATTGACTCATAGCTACCATTTATTAAATATTCCACTATCAATCATTATTTCAATCTCAACTCATCTTCAGTACCACATAATCGCTGTATTCAAGACAAAGATCATTTTTTAAATGGATCGTTAGTGGCAAAACATTTGGAATCTCACAAAGTTTCAACAATTCAATTTCAAAAAATATTTGTTGAAGGAACGTTTTCTATTCAATTCAATTTTGACAATCTGCTTACCTTTTAAAATTGTATAAAAATAAATTATAGTTTATTTTAGAAATGGTTTAAATTTTCATTTGGAAACCATCAATAATTTATCATATTGAATTACTTAATAATTTCACTTATTTATTTATATTTAATTTTAAAATAACTGCAGTCAAAGCTTTTCGTCATCCTGAGATATATGCAAATTTCTAAGGGACAAAAAAATTTCCTCCGCATGAAGATTCTCTGTGATTTCCCAGAAAGCGAGACAATCACTTCCGAACTATAACAGACAAATAGTCAGCTGTAAGGGATCTATTTGCTATTTTGTGCTTAGGAAGCTTTCTTTCTCGGAGCTTCTGGCTTCATTGCAAAATCTCGGTCTCTTTTTATTCAACTTTACGGATTTTTAGCCATTATTTGGGCTTTCTTTAATGCGTACGCCAGACTGTGTAGCAGAAATGAAAATTTTTCTTCATATTATTGCCGCCTTTTTCAGAAACGTAACAAAGATACGTTTCTAAAAATTTTCACCCACAAGCAAAATTGTCGATTTACAATAGTTGTTTATTTATTTATTTTTAACTACACGGTACAAAACTTACAAATTATCAATTCATTGCTTTTGCAACGTTAACATATTTAAATATAAAGTATGGGAAATTCAACAAATACACTGTAAAACAATCAATAAGGATTGCAAAAAAAAGTCAACCAAGTAAGTTCATGAAATGTCTACTTTAACTGAAAAAATAGCAGTCGAATGAACTCACTTTCGTCCACATGAAATACGGCAACATCCGAAGCAATACTGTTGTTATGACACAATCCCAAGTGATTTAGCTCTAAATATTGATTTGTGATTTATTGCTTTGATATCATTGATTTCGTATTTTTTAATTTTAACTAATGAGTTATCTTGTCTTGTCTTGTCTTTATTTATTTAATATTTTACCACAGCAAAAAATATATAATATTAATCATATTCAAATTCAACGCATCATATGTATATTGGTAAAAATAAACATACCGTTTTTTTTGTTCTGAAACATCTATACCGATCGACGAGAATAGCCAAAACTTTTTTTTTTAAAAATCCATAAATTTTCTTTATTTTTATAAACTATATAAGAATAATATACAGTAAATTGTAAAATCAATACGTCAATAACATTATTGCCAATAAAAAAATTATAATCATTTTTGACGAAATAATAAAGCTTTATACAATATCATGGCAATGAAATTGATCAACAATAATTATTGTACCTATAATGACGTTGAGAAATTTTTATATAACATACATTCAAATCATTGCACTTATTTTGAAAAATAAGTGAAGATAATAAATATGTTAATATTGTTTTATTATTTAGCAAGAAAATCTTGTATAATCATTAGACAATTACCGTTTGTCATAAAACACAGATAAATGATATTTATTAATTTTAAGAAAATAAATGTTTTTAAAATTTTCTCAATTACCCTCAGTCGATATATATTATTAATTTCGATATGCTTTGATTTATCTTATATTATTTGCTATAAGGGTTAACTGGCTATTAATCGAGAACATTCTGCGATAGAAAAATATAATCTGGTTAAATCTAATAATTTTAAAAACAAACAAAACTATTATCTATCATTAACGTTGCAAAGTGAAAATATGAATTGTTGCATTAACACGCCTCAAATATCTTCTGCCATTAATTTCTAAGCGTTTATTGAATTTTAAAAATAAGTAACGCCACTGACTCTTTCTGTGTCATATTGTACTCTGTAGTATGTAAATCTTTGTTTTAAGTAATGGACTGAAAACTTTCAATCTGGTTCGCAGGGAAACTTTTTTAGGCCCCTGTGTCGTATAAACGATATTGTCTGCATTTATTTACCCTTAAATTATATTTTTGTTTTTTTTTCTGAAATTTACAACAGAAGGGGAAGGAATTTTGATGCTAAAATAGAAAATACGATCGCTGAAGCCAAACAACGTTTTGCACGGAATGAATTTGGTATTCAAATGTTTGACTCAGTTCCATGGGAAATAAAGAATAACTATCGAAAATATCATATCGGTTTTACGGTGCTTAATATCAAACGACATTTTTATGAAATAATTAAAACTAGAGAAAAACGTTTGATTACGATTACACTACCAAAAAAAATGAAATGCTGGTAGGTATCATACCATTATGTAAAATACATATATAGTAGTCGTTTGGAATAAAAGTTCGAGCGCAAAAGAACTACTTAATTAATACTTGAATCATTCAAGCTGGATCGGATCATGCAGTAAAATTCGTTAACTTTAAAATCCATATAAAATTCAATAATATTTAGACGGCAGTTTTTTTTATTGTATATTCATAGAAAAACCTTCAATTCATCCAATATTAATTTTCATATGAACATTTATTCTACATTAAATTATTATTTATCACAGGTAGCATGAAGCTGCATTTCATATATTTCTTGCCATATGCACAAAACATATATATGTATATATATATGTGTTTAAGAAGTTCACTGCAAAACACTTCTAAGAAAATGCATACGGATTTCCTGAGTGCTTTGTGATGTCACAAACGGATTTGAACCCAAAAAGAATGGATAAAAAGAACACATGATTTTGCTCTAATGTGAAAAGTTTACAACTATTTAGAGCTGTGTAGGTTTCCGTTAATTCTTTCTACTCAATCATTTAGGAGTTCTTTTCAATTCATTAAGTTCACAATGCATTGTATTTTTGTTCAAATATTAAACACATCTCAAAGCTTAGGTAACACAATAAATAACAATTATGCCTGCCTTATTTTTGTTCGTTCTCTTGAGAGTTATTTATTACTCCCGAGAATTTCATTATTTATGACAAACGATATACGCAACACGATATATATAAATTACCTTACGAATATTAATTAATAAACATAATATATCAGTATTTTCTCGATAACGTATAATGAAAATTTCGTAGGATTAAATATATTCATGACTTTTTAAATGACAAGGTGAAAAGGATTAAAGTAAATCCAATTTCATGTGAAATATTTTTAATATATAAATAATACTCATTTTTTTCAAAAACACATCTTAAATCTTGTTTTAATGGTGTGCAAAATAATTAACGTTATTGGACGAAAAGATTGTAAAGTTTATATATATTTTTTGACCGTTTTAATGCCACCAATAAAAAATCATTGATCCAATATTTATTTACTATTTTTATATTAGGACAGTTTTACGTTGTCACTTAATATAATTAAATGATAAATATCATTCACTTTAACGAATAATTTTATTGCAATGCTTTCACTGTAGAGCAAGATAATTAAAACTTTCTTAAGATTTCAAAATAACTCATTTGTGAGTGGACGAGACAGCATTCATATCGATGGCTTTGAAAGATGCTGAAACTATTGTATCAAATTTTAAAGTTTGTAGTAGTACAACGTTAACATGAGAAAATTAATAAAACCAGTTCTCATAATAAAATTATTTGTTATTTAGTTTTAACTAAATTACATGCCAGATCTTTTTTTAGTTTTTTTCGTACATTAAATAAACGCTTTGTGGTTTTTTAAATATTAATATATCAATAAAACCATCAGAATTTTTCTAGCTACATAGACATTACTTAAAATAAATGAAAATATTTTTAGATTGAACAAAAAAGGATTTTTATTATAAAATGTATGTGTTCAATAAATTCAAGGAATTTCGCGATAGCTCTTTTCACAAAATCAATAAAACAAACTCATCAAAGGTTAATGTTTCACAGAAATTTAATATTAAACAATATTGAAGTACTATACAAAGCAAAACTTTCTTTGAAAATTGTACTAGGTGAACTTTAATAAAACACTTTATGTAATTTTTAACACCTCGAAGGATTATTAATCCATTTAATTTATAAAATTGATAGATTTTTTTAAGAATATCATCGTGTTTTTTTTTTCATAAAATTGCTTAAAAAACCCTTAAAAAAACTAGCTAATACTTTTTAAAGTTTGGAATTTGACATAACTACATAATTGATTATATTTATACTGAAAATGATAGATATGAACTTCTCGTGAAATCAAATTCAAAAAAATAATTTTAATACGAACATTATTTTAAATAAATTGATCAACGCTTTTTTCACCATGACATATAATATTGAAAGGTCAAAGACTTGATATAATCCACTCATGGACCCGAAACAATAACCACGCAATCATGTAACGTTATAATAATAACAATAATCAATTCTGTTCAACCATATATTCATTGTCGTTGACTTGATTTTTTTAGTCATTTTATATATTCACGCTTAAGAGTCTATGAGTGGATGAGCTATAGGGCATTAATACTGTTATACAGAACCACTGTCTATAATATAACCTTTCACCCCTCGTTACTTTACCGTTTTTCGAGAATTAACTTCTACAAATGGCTGTATATATGGACATATAAAGAACGATTCAACAATTTACTTTAGCAAAATTACTCAATTATGTCTATTACATTGAAGGTAATCTTGATTACTTTTTTGGAGCCTACTTCATTCTCAATGTTAATAAAATAAAACATTTAATCAATATATTTCATCGATTACACCATGTCTAACATTGTTTCTAAGCGGTTATAGGCGTTTCATTCGAGACTTACTGACAGCAATCAATCAATAAGTCGGAGCAAATTTTATTCAGCGTAGCAATTTCGTGGCACAAAAGTCGTAGCCAATATGTACACAGCAAAGATTTCTAATCGGCTCTACGAAAACACTGTATTTAATTAAACGCTGGTTGAGAATCTCAGAGCTTGTGAACCTTTTTATCCAATGTTAAATATATGTGCCATCATTTAATGGCCCGTAGTTATGTCGATTAATTTTGTTGCTTATGTGAAAGATCTCACAAGCTCGACTCTCATTTCAAACAACTTTATTTCGATAATTTTATTGATTTCAGTTCGAAGAAGTGGATATTTCAAACATATTAATTTGACTGGTTGAAGCGTTGTACAATTCGAAATGTTTTTTTACTAAGAAACCGGTTTCGTCTCTCGACATCTTCAAGCATTATATCACACGAATGCACATAGATTGTGAGCTCTGTTGCATGCATGTGACAGAATGCCTCAAGATTCCGAAAGTTGAAACCCGGGTCGTTCGCAACAAAATATGTGGAATCGTACAGAGTCTCGACAATTTAAATTTGATTATGAAAAAAATTCTATCAAACACCTTCAGTCAGTATCATAGAAAAAAACATTCGAAATTTATACAGAATTTTACCCCTTTGGTCACGGTTGTAGCGAGTTCTTTTACCTTTTTCGTTTATCGTATTCTCTCAAAAAGAAGGGTGGTCGTGATGAAATTACTAGCAGTAATAAAACAAACTATTTTTTTTAATGAATGAAAACTTCAAGAAATCAAAGTCATTATTTCGATGCGGGCATATTAAACAATCTAAAAACATTAAATTTCTTTAAAACTGATGGCTAATTGTAATGCCATTGAAATACATGTTTCCAAAAAACAAAAAATGAGGCTTCTTTTTTAATAAGAAATGTATAATCGGATCAAAGTTTTTTTTTATATTATGTATAATTTTAGTTTGACATTGTGTGGCTTCCCTGAAATAGCATATCCTAACCAGGGGTCCGCATAGTGATTTAGTTCTGGAGCGGCCCTCGAAGCCTCTTTGAACGCTGGCCAAATTGTTTTCTTTACATACGTACTTTTCCGCCGAAGCGTCCCGGAAATTGATTGATCCTCAAGGCTTGGCAAGGGGGCGTGGGCAACCTTCGCAAACTGTCAAAGGGGTTTGACTATTCAACTAATTGAAATGGGAGCACTTTACACTTGTAATGCTCTTCGTATTGAATCGTTTCGTGCCTACAGCATTTATCATTCGTTCAGCCAATTTCTACGGAAAATGTTATCGTTAATTATTTGCTTGTTTAATTGATATTATCAAATACCTCTGAATTGGCAATTAATTAATTGTTTATAACAAGATTTTAATTTTCGTAAGAATATTACACTGTAAAATGCCAATGATTTTTTTTCATTCGAGCCAGGAACGATTGTACTTAGACCAGAATGCATATTAAATTCTAAAATCTTTTTAGTTAATTTGTGTACCTATTTTGATGTCAGTTAACCAACTGAAAACACCTTATTTTTAAAAGAAAAAAGTCTGATCATACTTCAACCTTAAGAAATATACATTGTAAAAATTTATTCAAATCAATTATTTCATTAAAGTCCATATAATAAGGTTTTTGTTTTTTCAATGTTTTGAAAATGTTGAATAATAGCCACTCGGCATAAATTGAATTTCTTTGAAAAATAATATGTTTTATACTTATTTTACGTAATCGATTGACTATTTCTTACTTTTACGACTCAAACGTCGTATTGTGTTTATGGAAAAAGTAAATAAAGATGCAAAAGAGAAAAGTTATTTGTATGAAACCGGCCTTTCTTGAAAGCGCTTATTACAATAGTAAATATTTTTCCAAATTACTTGAAAAGCAATAGTAATAAAAACACGACCTGAAATCCAGTGGTGGATAGATAAATATTTATTTAAAGTTTTTATGTGAAATACTATAGCTTAAAGAAAAAATCACAATAACATTCCTCAGTCAAAATATCTATAGTTTGGTTTTCTAAAATAATTTTTCTCCCGTGCCTTTTCGTCAAGAAGGTTGACGATCAGATTGAATTGCATTTCTCTATTCTATGGACTAGTCGCATTAAATCACCAACGTCTAGGAAAATGAGTCAATTAGGAAGATTGCTTAACCAATAGAATCTCTCTTTACCTACTCATCTGCTGCCTTTTTTTACGTGATGAATAAGTAAAACATAAGCTTTTGTGTCTGTGCTTTATCTTATGACATTTCATGTTTTGAAGTGAGTTTCTCAGAATATTGTAAGCTTAAAAAGTAACAACGTATAACTCATTATTGTTAAAAATACGATTGCATGTAGTATTTTAAGGAGTTTCAATACTAAATAACTAAATCAGCTACGTGCGTGTTCATACCAAAAAGGGCATAAAATATAGATATATATATAATATTTCGATAGGCGTGGTTATTATATCTATTGTAGATAAATATCTACAAATGGCATTTGTTAAAAATCTAGCGGTGTCTGAAAGACTTCTCAAAAATCAATTCTGAAAAATGTCAAGCTATTCCTTAACCTCAGCATAGGAAACGAAAAAAATAATAATTACTTAGTAGTTTTTAGAATAATAAAACAATTATATAGTAAACCTATAAAATCTCGACAATTTTATTTTCGTGGCTTTTGTGTTGATAAAACTTCTACTTGCTTTTGTTTCTGCATTCTTACTATTCACATACATGATTAATTGATTGTCAATAGGCAGTGATTGTTCACTACAAAATTAATGACTAGACACTCTTAGTAACCCAGCTTCGACATCCAAAATTTTATGTTATTATATGACTCACTTAGAATCAATATGTTAACAAATTTTGATGGAAGACATCATGGATAGAAATATTTAAATAATATTCCATCCCATTATGTTTTCGTTCTTTGTATGATTTTGCTATCATGCATAGTTTTATTTTACATTTTGTGTTTGACAGCTGTTTCGGCGTTCATCTCTTTTAAAGCTTTTATAAAACTTATATTAACTCAGATTCATTAAAAAAAAACAGTGCTCAATTTATCATTTTTTCTTGATTAGGTTTTAAAAAAAAAATTATTTATACAAAACAATGAATCAATCAATCATCAACGAACCAGTGTTAGGACCGAAAACATTTTTCGATCAAAAAAATGTTTTTTTTTATAGTAAATAGTTCTTCTCATTGTTACAAATGTGTACCTTATGTTTATCTATTCATAACCGCCTACAATGATTTTGTTAGGGTACTTCATATCGTTCCGGACGCTACTGCTGTACTATACGTATTGTTTTAAGCTTTTGCAGCAAATGACCTTGTTATCTTTTCTCGACCTCTCGTAACCTCACTTATATTTCTCAGAACTTTATATTATCTTACAAGACTTCAAAGCCCGTATGCCAAATGTAATATTTTTTTTATACAACTTCCAGTATACCGGATACTGTTTCGTAATTTGCGAACTTTCCTGGAGATCTGAAAAGCTTTTTATTATATTTGCTAACTTTCGTTACACATCAAACATTTTTTTAAATTAGAAATATATCATTGCTTTTAAACAATGAATTTTTGTGGAATTTTATACGCATAACTTGTCCACTTCCAATGGGAAATTATTAAGCACTCTTCCCCCTCGACTTCCAAACTTTCTCACTAATATTACAAATTAAAATAACAAAGGCAACGTATAGTAACATTATGTATGAAACTCATATCAAGTTAAAGTTTTTTTTTCGTTTTAAAGACGATCAAGAACATATGGGAAAATTAAACTACATTTTGTGGACTGATAGATATTGTATTTAAAAACAAAATTCAAATTCTGTTTTGTACTGAAAATAAATAATATTTCATCAAAATATATTTTATTTTCTTACGAACAAAAGAAAGTTTGAAATTTTAAATGTTTCGACTATAATCTAATTGATGATATTTGTCAAATACGATTAGATCTAATATGTTGTATATGAAATATCATTCTATCAGACAAATGTTATTTTACTTAAAACCAATCAATTTTTTCTCTTTAATTAGCTCATTAAAAAAAGCCTTAAATAGCACATATATTTTACAACTTAATTCATATGATCAAGTACATACAGCTTCGTAAAATTGTGAAGAAAAGTTCTGCACCACGGTTGCCAAAAATCTTACTTTCAAATAAAAAACTTTTGGTTTTATTAATTACCGATTCGAAAGAAAACTCTTTTTGCTAATTCAACTTGGAAAATATTTCAACGGGAATCAATCTGCCTCTGAATTTCTTGAAGAAAGATCTTTTTCTTTGGAATAAGATTTACATTTGTATTTAACATGACAGCCAAATATTTTATAACGACATCCAATATAAGTGTACTAATTGAAAAGTTATAAATGTATTGTAAAAGCGAAAGTTTATTAAGAATTTTGTTTTCAGGCACTTTGGATTATTATATACAAGATTTTCATGATATCTCCATTATCCAATTTAAGAACTTGTTTAACATATCGCTTGAAATCCACTATTGGTAGCATTATAGCTGAAAAAGTATTTATAATATAATATTAAATTTAATTTTGTAACCGAAATAATTTTTTGACAAATTTTGCACGGGGTTTTTTCTGAAATGATTTGACATAAAGCTGGACATTATTCATATCTGACGAACGATCTACAAACCCTTTTAAAAACTGTATTTGACGTGAAAATTCGTGCGGGACTCAACGGGACTCAACATTCTTATAATATCAGTCTCTCTTGACAGATGACAACGGTCAATTTTCAATCTCATCAATTTATATTTTTATGAATTCTTTTGTTGATGAAATTTAAATATAAGACACTATTGTTAACATTTATTCGTAATGCGTTTAATTAATATTATATAGACAGTTCATACATATGGCAAATAATAAAATTTCCAAAGCAACAACTTCAGTAAACGCTATTAAGTATAATCCGATATTTAACACTGCCATATTTAATAAGAAATTAGGAATGGTTAAAAGAAATTTAAAAACATTTCGAAATATTGAAATCAAGTTCGTTTTTACAGACCAACTTAAAATAAACCTTATATTATGTATCAAAATAATACAATGTTATTCGTTCCTGATGGCTTTAAACAAATTTGTTTCGTCAATATAGAGCAGCCTTCGTTCACTCGTGTTTTCGCAGTGTCACTAAGGCAATGAAAATCATAAAAATTAAATTCCACCACTCAAATATCAAATCAATTGTTATTTGAATAATGATTGAAATAATACTTTATTTTATGAAACAAACAGTTCCGTGTTCACTATAATCTTTGTAATACATCCATACATTCATCAAGTAACATAATTCAACCAGATAACAATTATATAATATTGCTTTTTCAATGAAGTCAATTAGGATATGCTCTTGGTCTGTTCATGTGTTCACATTGTACAATGAGAAATATTTTTTTGGTGATGACAATGTTCGTGAAATATTATTAACGAAAATTATATTATCTTGTTTTGTACAATAATCTCTCGCTACACATAGAAAGCTTATGAGGTTTATATCAATAATATAACCCCAAACCAAAAGTTATATTTAAGATTATAATTAAAGATTTATAGAGGCTAGACAACGTACTAAGCTTAGTGGTAGTCGATCCTTGATTAAGCGCTGCCCTAAAGGTTGTACTATACAAGTAATTTTGTTTTGCCCATCGAAGGATTGTATCACGTTAAAACTAGGCACACATTTGACAACATAAGTTCTAAACCTTTTTAACTTTCCAAAAGCTATTTGACATAGTATTTTAAACAACATTCTTTTTTATGCTTTTTGGTCGTTTGTTTATTTGGTCTCCTAATCGATTTATCTAAGCAAGAGCGTAAAAATCTTGTTGCTCAGTTGATTATACTCTTTCATAAAGAAAATTTAATAAATATAGTAAGAAGAGAAGGATAAGGTTTATACAGTATTGGTTATAAACACTTTGTTTCGTTTTTAGTGTCTTATAAATTTCCAAACATCGCACACACTCAAATGTCCACAGTTTTGCACAATTTCAATAAATAGACTGAAAAAATCAATGTCATTGACCACAACACTAAAGACTTGACTTTTTATATTTAAATTTTTCCGTAATAATCGTGTGCGTGAGTGTGCTTTTTAGTCTTATATTGGACGTTTATCTTTATATTATATGTAAAAGAGCATTCCAGTTTGTTTTTAAATTTATTTGCTACATCTCTCGACTTACTTTTACATTTATTACAGATGCTTGAGATAACACAGATGATAGAGCCTAATATATGCCTGGATCTTCATCAATTATCTGTTACATGAATATGTATGATAAACGATCATAAATTTTATTGATTGAATTGGCATTCACTTGGTAGAACTCCATTATAACACGGTGAAAAAATACTAATGTATTTCAGTTCAACCTTTTCTAGACAGCGATACGCAAATGTTAGTTTAAGCATAGTTCTGACGATGGCGTGAGCCGAAATAGCTCTCAACCATATTTAAAAAAATAATTTTGTAGAACTGAAATACATTGCTATTTTTTCACCGTATCATAAATTTTAGTCGTAGTCGTGTTGTAGTAATAACATAAAGGATTTTTCATACTTCACTTTCTCCGCGAACCAATAAATAAAAGTTTTAAGTTTTACTGATTTTAGCCTAAAGTTTTATCATTTTCCGAGAGTTCTTATTTTATAAAACTATTTCAATATTTGTATACTTTTACGTAGCTTCAAACGAGTTTGGTGTGATATTGTCACAAAAGTTTAACAATCTCCTGGGGTTTACTTGGAATATACAGTCTCGTTGGTCCCCGACATCATCAAAGTTAAAATTCATCATGCGAACACGATTGGGAGCTTTTATGAGCTTAAATTAATTTCCAAAGCAAATAAACCCATATCCATATACGACGGCTAGATACACTTCATAAATACTCAGTGAACCTTTATGACTCTTAATTAGATATTCTATTTATCTAATGTTATGGAAATGACAATGGTTCACTGTATATGCATTATTACGTATCAAATCTTTGCATATTGGAAATTATTAACGTTGAATTTCGCAAAATAAAATCAAATAAATTAGACGTGTTTGAAATTTTTATTTTAATTGTTGTTTGTAGATATATATATATATAAATTAATCATCATCAACTTTTCATAATATAAACGTTTTTGATCTGGTTAATGTAAAGTATAATTTAAATTGACTGTCATTTTTTAAAATTTTATTCGCATTTAATGATGTATTCCTATGCATATATTTATATTATGTATAATATTTTTTTTTGTTTTGAAAGTTTCCGGTCAATATAAAATAATCGTTGCTTCGTTTACATTGTTTTAATTATTGTATATATATTATTTATTGAATTCTATACAATAATTAATGGTTAGAAAAAAAGTCAAACCTTCAACAAAATAATTTCAATAAAAACATTCAATCTGATGGCAAAATGTCTCGGTTATAAAAATAAGATTTTAATTAGACTTGTATATAAATATTTTAATCCTTGCTTCGTTTTGAATAAAAATATATCGCAATATGAGTTTCACTTTTTCACTAAGAGTGGACAGAGGTTTATTTCAGTTTAATCAAGTTCCATCTCACGGAATAAATAAAATTCTCCACTCGCTTTGAAAAAATCTGGAATTTCGCGACCACATTTAACATTTTTTTGCAAAAATGTGCTCGACATGTTCATTTGTGAACGAATAAAAAATCGCGTTTTATATTACGAGGGTTGTATGGAAAGTTTTTGTAGTCTTTTGACTAATTGATAATATTATTTTCAAGCGCAAGCTTTATATAACTTAGGGTATTTTAACGCGGGTATTAATTTTAGAATAATAACAATTTAATGATTTTTGATGGTATCAATTGAGCCAATTAATTGATAATTAAATATCAATCATTTTTTTGACTTTTTAGATACATTGGAAGTTTCTTATTGACATTAATGTTTTGAAATTTTTAAGTACCATTTAATAAATTATTGTATATAGATTAACAGTTTGAAGTACTTTTTTTCGATTTAATTTAAAAATAATAAAATGATTGCACATAAACAATGACAGTGTTTTATATTTTTTAGCTTAACACTACGAATTATAAATTGACGATCTCTTTAAAATGTGTAAATCTTGTGACATGTAACATTTGTTTGTTATTAATTAATTCGTTATTAGAGTGACCATGATATAATAAGTACGCATATTGTATGTGTTTAGCTTTATCTCTACTTTCAATTAAATTGTCCTAACCCACTCTTAATTTTTTATTCAAAATATTGATTACTACTTATCTTAATAATGAATAACCTTGCAGTAGATTTTGTCTAAAAATGCTTATCCAAGAAGTCAAATACGTTACATTTAGTATACACTAATGGAAAAATCAAAGAGTTATTTAATTTTTTCACTCATGCATGTAATTAAATGTTGCTTTCATTATACTTTCAAAACAATTAATTAACAGTATAATAATGACAACTAGCATTTTAAATACTGTAATATTTTTAGTATTTTGCAGGCTCTTTCATAATCGATAATCATTAAAAAAAAAATTCAACAGAGGCTATATATCATTTACTTAAACAATTCTTTTGGGACAAAGAAATGGAAACTCTAGAAATAAAATAGTTTCTATCATAGCCCTGTGTTCATGATTACTAAGTAGACGTTAAAGGCTAGGAGTCTGCCAAAACTATTCACGTATTTGAATAACAATCCATCAATCGAAGACGTATTAGTTTAAAAGCTTTGAGTAAAGTTTCACTCAAAGACTGTATAATCCTAAGTATTTCAATGTGTATTTTGTTGTGCTGAAAATAAACGAATAATTCTTCTGATTGTTTACGTTATATAGTCTTAATGAGATGGTTGTTCATCGAATTCCCCTCGGAGTGCCGTGTACTCCTCTATATTTCAGCACCACGTAGATTTATTCACGTCGTAGAGTTCGCGGTCCGCCTTCGCCCATCACCGTTCATCGCTATAACGAGATTACCCACGTACACGTACTCCTTCCTCGGCGTAGAGGTGCTACGACGGCTACGATGACTACAGCTGTTGCCTATCGTGGGCACGCAGGTGGCCTTTAGCTATCAAAGGTCGTGAGCTAAATCTTAAAACTTTATTTATCTTATAAGTTATTATACTCACTAGTCATATACAATTTTGATTGGTACTCATGAAACTGTGTTGTATTATTTTTTAAATATTACTTATAAATTGATGAAATCAACTTCACCTCAACTTAAACCATCAGCCAGAACTGCCCATCTGGTTAAATCAGGCGTTTCTCGAAGCTAAAAAACGCTTAATGTTGTTCAATTGTCAATTCAGTTGTATACAGGATTTTTGTCGGGCGATTTCTAAAACTATGAAGCTTACACTTAAGTAAAGAAAAGTGTTAAAACTGCGACTTTACATAAACAGAATATTTACTCTCTTTCCGTTAAACACCGCAGATTTGTAGGAATCAATGTATTTTGCTATTCTTGTTTTAAAATCATAGTAGTTTATTTCTTTGACAGCTAATTTCACCGATCCGATTAAAAAAATTCTCAATATTTACCTGATCCTCTCTAAAATTCACTCATTAAAATGATACTATTCTTTTTTCATAGTATGTACATATTGTAACAGTCTTTATTATCGACACTAGATCTTGCACTTAACCCTAGTTTATGATTTCTATGATGATGTCACGAAATGTACACATTATCAATTTAATTTTAATAATTCGAAGAATATATTTTTTTAAATAAAACCATGTTAACACGCTTTTATAATTGTATATTTGATATTAAATATTCCATAAAATCTTTTAAATATTTCAGTAAAAATGGAAAATATATATGATAAGTCTTAAACCAAATATTAAAGTCAACAATTGTCTATAAAAAGTTTTAAACGTCTTCACAATCTTGTTAATGAGTTTTTCTTTGAATTGTTGAAAAATATTTATTGAGGAAGTTTTTATATTTTGACATCATCTCGCTTTTAATGTGCCAGCTTTTCAGCTGATTTATAATATAGCATTGCAAAATTATTGAGTCAAAACATCCTACTAAAATGTTTTTCGTCACTGACCATCGCCACCAAATGGCCAAGTTATTCTTGCCATAAGAATGCACCCGGCACGTTTTAGCAGACTCGTCACAACTCAAGAGTGTGACTTTGCCTTTAAATCTCTTCATTAAGAATATGATGTTGCGATACGTGTGAACACTCCTCTACAAGAACAAAGTGTGTTGTTTGACGCCGATTTAATCCTGGTCGTTTTACATGTATATCGATGTTGTTCTCAATATTGATCAGTCGAGCTGTTATTAAGTTAATTATTGTTATAAAGCTATTTATGTATTACCACAGTGTATATTTGTTTGGAATATATCAGCATCGAATTTCAAACGACCATTAAATTTGTTTTTCCGATGATATTATAAAATAACAACGATTAGAGGTAGTCTTCATTACAAACAAAATGTGATATCACTTTATTACAATTCGTTTAATTTAACACCAAAACGCTCTTTATTTAAATCAAATTTAGCAGTCCCAAATAAAAATTTATTACCCTCATCATACAGCAGTAAGTGGCCTATACATAATCTGGATTTATATTTTATACAATATTATACATATATAATCATACAATAGGTTTTTAATTTATTTTTAAATAAAAATGCATTTGTTAAGTACTATTTCTACAATATATTCATGATCATAACCGGTTTCACTAATTGCTAGCTCATTTGATAATTCTTAACATAAATAAATTGTGGAAACCACATTTAAGGTGTTAACTGTCACTTCTTGATGGATAGGCATCATATTTTAAATAATAATAAAAACAAACATTTTCTTTACTTATTTCCGCAATAAATTTTATGATCAGGACTATAACTCATCGCGAAACCCATCCTAATCATGAAATATACTGTGGAAAGAAATACTAAAAAATATGTTCTTAATATTTATAAAACAACGCTTTTTCACTATGAATTTACAGTTAAGACATTAATATCGAATAATAAAGTGTGATTTATTGAAAGTAATGCTTTAAAATTTATACAGCTTTCTTATTCAAAGCATATATATTCGAATCGAACGAACTTTTAAGCACGGACATAAATTATCGATATGAAAATCTATGAAGGAATATAATTTGGCCAAATACGTTAATATAGTCTCGAGTCAAGATATATTATTTAACTCAGTGGGCAATCCACCGTCTCACCCGTAGCTGCTCGAAACAGACCCAAAGCAACAATGATAGCTGTTTCAAGAAGTTTCCACCGTCGCATCTCAGCCACTGCCGTTTCGTCTTAGCGAACAGAAACAATCAACTCGATTTTAACGGTCCGATGCACCGCTGCCTTTGAGAATTGCAACTGCATCCAACTTCTTGAATTATACACTCAAAGACAGCTATAAACTCTACTTATCTACTACCTTATTCTGCTCAAACGTTTCATTTATATAATAATGTCTCTCAGTGTAAATCGATGTAATTATTTTGCTAAAATTCTATTATACTTTAAGCAAAACCTATACAGTACATTTAGATAAAACTAGCTAATTTGAATTGCTATAACGTTGTACGATTCCACATGTTTTGTCACTAATGACCCGGGTTTCGCCTTTCGGTATCGTCAGGCATTCTATCACACAAATGCAACGAAACTGACAGTTTGCTAATTCTGACAGGTCGTTAGTGACAAAACATGTGGAATCGTACAAATTCGTAACAATTCAAATTTGATATTGAAATCATTGTTCCTTCGGTCGATATCATAAATTATTAAACTAGCTCACAATTGACCTGTCAAGCAGTATAGAAATACAAATCGAACAAATTTTTCTTGGACCATTTTTTTCAAACCTTACACAATAATTAACATGAAAACTGTATTGTTAAATTTTAGCCGTGGGGTTTGATAGTTATCGTACTTTTTTTTTATTTTCACTGTTATTAGTTATGACTGCCTAAATTTTCAAGTATTTAACCAAAATAATTGTTACTAACTAAATTAAATGTTTGTTATAAAAAAAGTGGATGAATGACGAAGTGACTAACACTATACCTTATTTTATTGGGTTAAATTGGTTGTTTTGAAATCACTTATATAATAGTTTTATTACCAATAATATTGTAAGTTATTAGTATTATAAATATTCACGCTACAATCTGGCATTGAACTCTTAATCACATCATCAAATAATGTTTTTTATAAGCTTTACATAAAATTTTAATGGAATTCAAGTTCAAGCAGTTGAGGTAAAAATCTGCATATAACATACACCACAAACAAAATAATACTGACATATATATATATATATATACATATAGGCGATATCTTGTAGTACTTAATCAATTTTCAATAAATTCGAATTGAAATCACGTCAAGGATCTTTAGTTGGTATCATAAATTTTATCAATATATGTATAATAAAACAATTGTGAAAAAAGTTGTCGATTTTTCATTAATTTAATCTTTCATTAATCGTCAAAATTTATACCGTACAAATCGCGAAATAAAATTTTCATACGACGAGTGAAAAAATAAGTTTAGTAGACAATCATATTTCAATGTAATCAAAGTTTAAACGTAAAGGTGATCACGAAACATTTCAATACGATTATATCCTCGCTCCTTGAAAGCCTCAAAGATCGCATTTTTCTTGCAGGGAAGTGTTTTGAGAGTAGAAACTGTTAATGCGAGGATAATCCGCGATTACGAGATGACGCACGCTGCTCGAAGCCTTAGAGAGGCTTTAGTTACGCACAACAGATGCGGTAGGGGCCAGATACGACCCTCGGGACAGTTACGAACTGGGGGTTATTTGAATGGTGAAATAAAAACGGAGAAAAATTCCAATCAAAGGTTTCTCTCTACTCCACAGACGCTTTATAAATGAAACTGACGTTAGTTCTTCACGACAAAAAAAATTTAACTAACCAAGCGTTACGATATGACATAAAAATAGCAAAAAAATAAATAACAGCGATAGATATTTAGACATCAATAACAAGAGGACGTTTAACAAAAACTTAAAATTAATACAGTGAATGACGAAAATATTATTTCTCTTACTAAAATATTTAAAGCCTTCTAAGAAAAAAAATTATGATCTATTTTTGTAGAATATAATTTTTGCGTGAACAAAAAGGGTGTAGTGGAAGTGTGAGTTTTTGCTATACATTAAAAATCACTAAGCTAAAAAAATATTGTGATTTACATTCTCACACCCGCACACACACACACACACTTTCTCTGTGCATACGCAGATCTACAGTTAGATAAAAGGAGATAAATAGTGCTTTGATACAGATATACAGAAAAAATACAATTTTTATAACTCATTAACAACCTTTTCCGTGCTGTCGTTTTATCCGTTGCGATTTTATAATATTATATAATTAATACAATATACGTCTTTGAAAGTTGAGTAAAAACTCACAAATTTTGGATACCGTCCGACAGCTTTTTGTTACCAACACCATTGTAAAACGGCGCATTATGCTGCAAATGCAAGGCTTTACAATGTCACATGACATTGCAATTTTCAAATGCCTTATCCCGATTTGTAAGATAACTTACACCAACTCATCATTCAGCGCTGTTCTATTATATCCTGGTGCTTTAGGGGTTTCACTGGATGAAGAATGACAGTTGCATATCACCGAGGGAGAGGCGTGGTACTCATGGTACTCGGTATTAAACTTAACAGGGTGACAGAGAAGAAAACCCAAAACGATCTGAAACATTCGCTTTTGAAATATTCCATGACAAACCTATTTATTGAATACACGTTACTAAGAAGCTGTTTTAATGTAACAAATCTTATATATGAACAGCAAATGTTTAATGGATATTTTTCAAATAAATTAATAAGATTCTTGGTATGCTTTATTTACATTTAAATGAAATGTTTCATTCATCAATCATGTTTCGGAGCTTTTAGTCTAGTTAAAACCAACTATTGGTATGGTAAATAACTCATACTTTTGCTGAAGCGATTGTGTACCAAATAACATAAGACCCGTAATGCTCTCTAATTCGTCCAGTTAAAATGTCCAACATGTAAAGTATGTAAATATTGAGTACCACTTCAAAATTTTCATTGTAAAAGCTGGTCGAAACTTATACAATAAAGTATAATTTATGATATGGATTGAAGGTGCTTGATGGAATTTCAATATCAAATTTGAATTGTTAAAACTTTGTGCGATTCCACATGTTTTGTCACTAACGACCCGACGTCAGCTCTGTTGCATCCGTGTGATAGAATGCCTGAAGATGCCGAAAGGCGAACCCCAATTCGTTAGTGACAATACATGTGGAATTGTACAAAGTTGTAACAGTTCAAATTTGACTATAAAGTATGTTTAAAAGTATTTGACTCACAAAATTTGGCACCGTAACCAATAAATCTCGTATTACATGAGAATAAAACATGATTAAAAATCTAAATATTATTTTGCGTCTTGTGACATAAATCTAGACTCGCCCAATCGCTTTTACTACTCCACTAGTGACAATTAAAATAAAGCACTTATCGTCACTTTCAAAGTAAATATTGTTTTATTTTTAATAATCCGCAACACTGCAACGTGTTGCTCATTTAAGTTCGTAGTGAATACACAGTGCGAAATGCAAACAACGTGGTTCCTAAATCCTCTACTGCAGAATCAGCAAGGGTTAAAAGCCTTTTCGAAATAATGCTACGCTCTGAGGGGAAATATTATCGAAGTAAAAGAGCGTACGCAAAGTGCAGGTGGAATAAACTTTTCCAAATCTATATTTAAGCGGCGCTTCCATTTTCGAATCAAAACCTTAATGTCTTGTGAATGGAATGTGGAAATAAAATTAATGGTAGTACCTACTTACTTGTACATTTCGACGTTTCTTGTCTTTCGTTTTTATCAGTCCCTCGTGTCATTTTATCAAACGGTTTGCCGCTGTTTTATATCGACGATGCGTTGTCAGCTTATCTTACGTTACCCAAAAGAAAAGGATTGTAATACACTTACTCGATAAATTTGTTAAAAAAGAAAATAGCATTTACGTTATTCTCGATTAAGACTTTATTGAGCTTCCGAGAATGCACTTATCTGGATTGATATCAAAACAATAAATGTTATCTTTTTGGTATACGGGACTTATCATACATTACTTTTAGAAATACAGCAAAAGCTTTATGAACGAAACAATGACAAAACTGACTCGCACATTTTCAGTTGCGCCTAACGAAATTTATATAACATATGACACAACGGTTATGTCCATCACCAACTTGCAGCATTTAGGCTGCAGTTTTATCTAACCAAAAGTTTTCATCGATAACTGATTATTATACAATTGCTCAACTTTATTAATTTATCAACGGGAATCAAAGGGATTGATTATTTAATCGTTTTCGATATTTACAATCGATTTATCGATTTCAAAATCAAATTTACAAAACTGAACGTGAATAAATTTGTATTGTAACCAAAGTAAACTACATTGACTATTTTATTTGGATTTACAAAAAATATACTTAATTATTTCCAAAAAATAGTAAAACGTTTATATTACACACCTTTTTATTGTGTTTTTTTTTCTTTCTTACGCTTAAAATGTATGTAGTTTGTACACATTTCTATGTAATATAAATGCATAATCGACAATTCTGCTGGACGCGCAATTGTCACGTGCGTCACGGAAAAAGGTTACAACTAACAAAGATCTCACTGTAACAAGTGTACATATACATATATATATATATTTCTACAAATATCTTTGTGTTTTGTGTGAGAAATGATGTTAGTGCGTGTGTATGTGTGCACAGTATAATAATCTAAAGATTTTATAGATTAACCATGTGTTTTGTTTTGATGACTAAAAATTCTCACGCTACGATTTGAATATAATGCCTTAACCTTAATTACCTTATAATATTATACAATGGTTTTTCGGAATTTTAGGAATTTCGGAATTAGAATTGTAATCACATATCTTGACTAAATAGGTCCGGATTTTATTCTTCATATTTTAGTAATATAAGTGGTAATCAAAAGCTAAAACATATGATATAAGAATATTATAAAATTTGTTTTAAAATTTATTTTTCTGGAAACTAGATAGATTTTTATTAATATCATTTTACTATTTTAAAACCGTGAGAAGACAATTTTTTTGTTTCATTAATTTAGGTGAGAAAAATAGCGTTGTACCACAGTGCCTGAAACGATTACAAAAGGAGAAACAGAACACATATTATAAAAGATGCTTGTAATAAAGAACATGGATAGTTTAACAGAAGAGGAAGAAGAGAAGGCTCGCGATTCTTGAGCTTAATTAAACCACGCTTGCAAGTTTTAACTTCAAATTTATGAGATTGTTCTTTACTGCTCGCTTGCTGCGCTCCTGGTGTGGGGGTGAAAAGCTTGGAGGATGAACGCAGAGGAATTCAGAGGCTACTCTTGAACAGGGATGAAATTTCATTCAATAATTTACCAGAACAATCTGTTTTAACAATAAAACAATTGAACTTATCTTGAGTTTCCATTTCCTTAACTGTTGATGATTTTTTTTTTTTGCTAAACGAGACGTTATAAACAAAAATCGCAATAAATAAAAAAATAAATTTTTATTTTTACTTTTTTTTTAAATTTTCATAAGTTTTCATTACTTTCAAAATAAAATTTAAATGGTATTTTTATACCCCATATCTGATTAAATCAGTTAAAATTCATATAAGAAGAATATGTTCATAGCCTGATAAAGTGTTAGTTATCCGAATTTCAAATTTGATTAAATTTAGCAATCTAGAACTATACCTAGAAATGTTTTCCGTAGAATTTCTCGTAGAAACTCTTACAGTTAAATAATCATTTCTCTCGCTGATTAGTATAGAAAAAATATATCTAGAAGTTTCAATTCGTAAATACGAATTAGAAAATCAATTGAATCAGTTTATGAGGCCGTTATTTTTTTTAAATCTTTGGTATCAATTTTGACGTTTACATATACTTTTCATTATAAAAATTCTACAGACGAATACGAAAATATGTAAAGTATGTCAGTAGACTTTTGACTCAACATTTTTTTTAATGAAATAAAAACAAATGTTATATTGTACGTGTTTTTATGATTACATCACTTAATTATAAGCTATCAGTTCCTGCCAAATGGTTTTTGAGACACTCAAAATAAACGTTCCATCGATACATTAACAAAGGAAAAGCAATCGTGACAAACTTTTAATTCAATTTTAAAGTTTACTTTTTAAAAAATATCGAAGCTATAGGAAATATAACTCATTTAAAAACCACAATAATAAGTCTCCATGTTTTAATAGAACATTAAACTTATATGACAATCGTTCTCTTAATTATTACAATTTGATGTTCAGCCCTATTTGCTATATTTGTAATGTATTTAGTCAAAAAGTTGGGGCTGTAACAAACGGGGATGAAATGAATGCCACTACGGACTAAGCTTTGAGAATGCATATTGCAAATGCACCTTATTGCATAATAAGAAGCAGTAATTGGCGTTATCGTGAAATTAATTTCACACTAAAACTCTCAGCTTCGGAAGCAGGCAATACGAATTTATCATCAAAAAGACGGGTCGTAGAAAAGCTTTCTCCAAACTTGAATTCTTACATGGGACAAGGGAATTATTGACTACAGAATTTATTCGACATTAAGGAACTAGAAAACATAATCTCATAACAACAGTAATAAATTGTCTAATATTATGCCAAATAAATATCGCATTCAAATCAAAAAAGAACTAGAGACATATAATTTAAGTAGAGAGGAAATATGTGTTTTAAACATCAATACGCTCGTGTTAATTTTATCAGTCATTACTTCCTAGACTCTTTTATTATGTAGCCACTAATAGTTTACTAAATAAGTAAGTAACAGTGAAATAAAAATTGATTTGAGAAAAACTAAATCTAAAAGCCAAAAAAATATATTTATTTAACAAAATGGCAATTTAGAGGTATATTTTAATTTTTTTTCATATAACCACTGTTGTCATTTTGAATATTATAATAATATTTACAAAGTCTTATTTACATTTGAATTGTCTAATTCTTTATCAAGCAGCGTTAAATAGTTTTCCGAAAACACTACATCAAACGCAGCGTTATGTTTCGAATTTACATATTTTAAAGTAAACATAGTTGGAGATAAAATAATAACTGTAGCTTGCCCATTTCTTTTCTGACAATAAACAAATATGAAACCCAACGGCCCGGGAACAGGACAAGTTTTGCGAATAAGACGGCAGATGGGAAATAAAGTTTTACTTCTAGAATACTTGACACATAAGAAATAAATTGTTCCACATGCCATATATTTAATTAATGTTGAACTTAATTAAATGCATTATTTTTTTATCATTCTACCTTCTCCGTTGTTTGTTTTATGCAAGCTATCTGTAAAATTGATTACAGATAAAACAAGCAATATATAATCATTTTCAGTATGACGGCTCATTTAGGCTTTCCTAATTCTTTATTGCATACAAATTATTTCAGGAAAATTTTTGCAAAACGTCTCTGCTAACACGATAACACTTCATTTATTATCTTTGATATAATAAAATACTACCAACTAAGCGTCGATTTAATTGATATTTAATTACATCTTTCACTATTTCCATTTGAATTTCAAAAAACCAGCATCACATCTAAGTTTAATTTACATAAATTGGAAATAAAAAAACACAGTCAATCAATAGTTACTTACTGTGACTGAATATTTATGTCTTGATAAAAGAAATATCTATAATTAGATGTATAACAAGAAGAATTTTGGCAAACACCGCATTTTCAAAAAATTATAATTATAGTAAATAATTGAAATTTAAAAATAAATTTTAAGTCACTTCACTTAAGCCAAAAAAAGTGCATCGTCGTCGCATTCAATAGTTTTCGTTGTTCTACATAATTCGTTGAACATTATAGCAATAATTAACATCAACAATTTGTATTTTGTAATAACCGATTGTGCTGTGAAGTTTTGTTGAACGAACTGTTGCGAATGTTGAAATTATTCGCTAAGAAAGGGGAAAATATGAAGGTTTGTATAGCATTTCTCTCTTGTTAGCGATACAATAATAACAATAATAATTGTATTTAAAAGAGCTTTGTATGACTTGTTTTAAGCTTTTAAGTAAAATATGGTAGTAAATTATTTCAGACAAACAAATAATTGAATACCTGTAAGTTATACAGGAAAAGCGAAATAAATTAACATTGAATTTATTTGTCACGTATTCAGCAAATAAATAAGGAATATTTGATACTGGAGGAAATTAATAACAATATGAATCGTGTGAATATAATCGTATAAATAAGCTTAAAATGTATTGATCACTTAAAGGAAGAATAATTCAAAATATTAAACTAAAAGGTGAGCTTAAAAATTAAGGGAAGATGATAAATCCTATTATTTTTTATATTAGGTTAGTAAAAAGCTCAAGAATGAAATGAAGTCAAGTTTGAAACCTATGGACTATAGGAAATAAAATTACAATATATATGTTTTTATTTTTAAATTTTACATTGGTGCATTCTTTTGGGTCTTCGTATACGTGATAAAAATAATGTATCTTAATACATTTCTAAAAATTTACCCAGACAATGAATATCACGTTTTTTAAGCAATGTGTTTTCGACAGCAATAAAAGACTAATTTAATCTATTACAAATGTATATTGAAAATTTTCATGTGTTTAAAACTATTGATACTTATCATTTGAAATTATCAATCAATAATAAATAAAAAAATATTTATTTGAAGACCTTTTGATTGACGATAGTCTTATTGATAATAAGATTATTTGTAAAATGTATCAAAGAAAAATATACCTGTATTTTCCTGAAACTATACACACAAAAGATTTATGTTAAGTAATATAATATATCTAATAAAAGTAAAGTTGTATTCTGAACACCAAATAAATAATTCATTGAAACTTTGCCGTATTCGTCGGTATTTTTCAATTTGTACATAATCTAAAATAATTACTGCATAATATTTTCATAAATCCAAGAATTTTCATTTTTAAACACAAGTTTTCAATCATTCTAGAGCAATGACTACAATTATACTACTTCCTTCTTCAAGATGTCGAGGGAAAAAATATTCGTTTTATATTTTAAAAATGTGTATACCGCTCCATATCTTTTGATGTTTTTACAAAAAAATATTTAATTTTCACGCTTATTTCATTACAACATTTGTTGTTTCAGTCAAATCATGAATTAAATCAACAATATTCACAAAAAATAAAAATTGAGTATTGTTTTTTTTTAATCTACTATTTATAATTTAATTCTGCTTTAAATATGAACACTTTACAAAATATTGTACTACAAATTTTAATACTCTGTTTTATACGAAGTTTTTTTGTATTTGTATTTCAATAAGGAATAAAAACAATTGAAATACTTATGGGCACAGATTGGTTGTATAACAACCAATCTGTGCCCATAAGCCCATATGCAATACACGATTGCGTGTAAACACGCAATCGTGTACATGAACATTAAATATGAACACTTTACAAAATATTGTACTACAAATTTTAATACTCTGTTTTATACGAAGTTTTTTTGTATTTGTATTTCAATAAGGAATAAAAACAATTGAAATACTTATGGGCACAGATTGGTTGTATAACAACCAATCTGTGCCCATAAGCCCATATGCAATACACGATTGCGTGTAAACACGCAATCGTGTACATGACCTATATTTTTACTATCGAATATGCTATCGCCAGCCATTTATATTTTCAAAAAGTTAGCATGCCATGGTGTGTTTATTAACAAAAACTATTATTCAATAAGACATTTTTAAAGAGATATAATTAATAATCTAGAAAAGACTGCTTTATTTGATATTTAGTTCGTAGAAATGCATTGTAATAAATATTATAAAACCACAATTTCTCAAAATGTTATGTTCTTACAAACTCATTAAATTACTCAAAGCAAGTGTTAAATGTTAAAAAATATATTTCTACCTTATTTAAAAAAGAGAGAATAAGTTATAAATTTTCACATGAGTTTGCGAGATAAAAATAGCAAGTATCAAAACTGTATATATTGTTAGGTTCAAACATTTGCCCACACGAACACTTTTCACTTGTTCCACATACATTAAATTTTAAAAAGTAAAATAAAATTTTCAGCACTATATCCACAATTGCATTTTATCATGATCGGTATTGGTTTTTCTCGCGCATATCACTAGAAATTGACATAATTCAAATTACAACAAGGCCATTTTTACAAAGTTTTTATGAACTATCTATATATAAATAGCATTCAAAGCAAACGGTTTAAGAGCTAATTGATTGAATTGACAGTTACTTGATAGAGCTCTATTATAACATGGTTAAAAATAGCGATGAATTTTATTTCTAAAAAATTTATAATGTATACTATGATAACTATTTCGGCCTCATTTAAACCTAGTTCTGATGAGGGGGTGAACCGAAATAGCTATCAACCATATATCGTATAAATTTTCTAGAAATAAAACACGTTGCTATTTTTCACAGTGTGCTCGAGAACTTAGATTATAATTTACAAATAATCATAAAATATTTAATGAAATAATAGAATAAACAAATAAAATGTTTAGGAGCTCTTCAAATTACATGACTAAAAGTTTGTAGTGAAAAATAATCTAAATTTCATTTTGAATCAAGAATTAATTTTGAAATAAGGAATGGGTAAAAATTACAATCAAATTACAGTCACTTAAATTATTTTAGAAAACCACATTGAATTAATTAATAAATATTTTTTGGCATTACAAAATTATTACAAAAAGTAGTGAAGAACTTTTCTTTCAGGGACATTCTGAAACACAATCAAAAAATAGCGAAATATATACTTACGAAATTTAAAAAGTATTTATAACACATATACGAATTCATAGATTTATCAACTGTGACGGCGAGAATATTATTTGAATTTGGCAAAAATTTGTATCGACTATTTTTTGGTATTTATTATTTATCTAACATTTGAAATTATTATTGTTTAGAATTTAAAAATATTTCAAATATCAAAATTACGTTTTCTTGAAATATAAGGTTAGACAATTCTTCGATTTTTTGTGCAAAAGCATTGCGTCATCTTATTTGGTTCGACGTTATGGGATAATAAATAGCCCAGAATAATGTTTTCATTTTTTAACTTTTCAATCTTTTTCTTTTGATTTCCGTTATCATAAAATTTTTATATGTAGCAATGGCTTACATAACTAATCGCTTTTCTAAATGCCTTCTTTTATTACCTTTTATCATTGCCATATACTTCAATGAAGATAAAATGACAGACTTACCACAGAATGCTTTTGTTATTATTATTTACGATACACATTTGTTCTAAATTTAATTTTAAAAATGGTAAATCTATGATTTTACTAAATTCATACTTTCGCATGTAACATAAAATGTTTTACATAAATACTGAAAAAGTATTTTCTTTTCGCGCTGAACGCTTTCAATTCTTCATCCGGTAATCCCCCACTGAGAAATAAAATTGAGCAAATGAAATGAGTTGGTTCGATTGGAATCCGGTAGGGGTTGTTTTGTAAAACATCTCCCAGGTGCAAATGCTTGGCTTCGTATAAATCGTGTTCTGAAATTTCCGATAAACCGGATGCTAGTTAGACTAATACAATTTCCGGTTTATAAATCCATTATTATTAAAAAATTTATTAGATACCAAAGATGGAAAATAGTTTAGTCATCGATAGAATAAATCTGAAAATCTTGTTTATTTTATGAGCTGAAAAAAGGTTTTACATAAAGCAATTCGAGGTCAATACCCTCGCTTATTCTTTCGTTCATTTAGTGTGTAAGGCGATCATTATATTAAGAATTATGCCTTAAACATTTATAAAATATAAATCACATATACATTTTTTTATATAAGTATCGTATCATGTCATGAGAGAGTGTGATAGAATATTTTTTTTTTTTTTTTAATTTTGTTTTACAAAAGCGTTAAATACATTTGTATAATATGAACAATGAGAAGAATTTTTCATTTTAAATAAACCAATTTAAATAATAACTTAATTCTTACATTTATACCAATGAAAAAGTATATTAGATATTGACATAGTTTCGGTGATTTTTTCTATGTAAAGAAAGATACCATTCGTTTTAAATTCATATCATTTATCAGAGACCTTCAAACTTTAAAACCGATTCCCTCATTACACTACCATTTAAAAAGTCATAAGTCTCTAAAAATCTGTATTCATATCTCGCAGCTTTGAAAAATATATCATTTGAGATACAGTTAAAAAAATATTGTTATTACCTTTTTCGGCGTGAATAGATATGCTTTATAAACAAGGGTGATATTCTTTCACGTTATGTAAAAAACAAATCCTCTTTTATCGTATTTAAAAAATACGACATTGAATGTTTCCATGATTCGAACAATTTAGGTTATACCGACTACCCTTCGCCCACCGAAATAAATCTCATACAACTTAACTAAATCCTTATTTAAAATCCCATTCTTCCGGATCACTACCTAATAAACTTTATATTCCTCATATCGAACGCGGGAAAAAAACATATTGTGGTATATTTATTCAAATCGGACCCTTCTCAATGGGCACTAAATATTTTGACAATCCCACTATCGCCCACGTCCGGTCGACCAACTATTTTTACAACCAATACAAAAGTACTTTCGTCCTGAGTAAAAGCGTTAGTATCAAATAATAATTCGGACCGAAATATTATATCACCGTTGGATTTACATTAACCCAACCAAAATCTTTTTGACCACATCACTTGTAGAATCTTATATAAATATTTAACAATTCAATCGAACTATTGAATGTAGATAGATAAAACAATGCAAATTTACACAAAGCATTCATCCGTAATGAATTCTATTTAAGATTATTTTTTTATGGATGGATGTTTCTATTCCATCTATCTAAAAAAATTCATAACACTCTAATATTACTCCTTTATAATATTTTTACTTCCTTCCACTATAAAATAAAATTAAACATTGTTGATCAACATTTACGTATATGCCATTCTTTCATCGGGTAGAAAAAATATTAGCTTTTCTGTCAAAAGCAATAATAGCTCAAGTGCCTATATTGAGAATACGGATTCTGGAAGCAAAGTCAAGCTCCTGCGTACGATTTAATTACGATCCTTCTTTGGATCAAATTCTGCCCACCACTGTCGAGGGTCGTGGTGTTTGAACCAACTTCGATGGAGTCGTTTTCACACCAAGTTGTCTGTGCCAGGCGTTTTTACATACTTTCCTTATTAAAAATGTGTTATCAATTAGTTAAGAAAATTTCTGAAACCATTTCTTTTGTTATTTGGACATTTTTACCATACCTAGTAGATTTTCTTCATTGAAAGCTTGTTTGCTTATTGATTTGTTTTTAAGTACTTTGTTAGTAGAAATAAAGTTGGCTTAAAAACGTTTGCGTTTAGACATCAGTTTTCTTTAAATTATTGTTTAAAAAAATCTCTAATGCTAAATGCTAAGATGCTAAAAAATCAGTTCTGTTACATCCGTGTGATAGAATGCCTGAAGATGCCGAAAGGCAAACCCGGGTCGTTAGTGACAAAACATGTGGAATCGTACAAAGTTGTAACAATTCAAACTTTAAAAAATCTGTTTAAAACTTTCGATATCGTTTACTACAGAATTTTGTAATAGACTTAAATTTAATTTTTTTTTTGTGTATCGAATATCGTAAAATTACATTTTGTTTTACTTATTTATGTATTATACTATAAATATAATTGACTTTTCAATTGTTTTCGATTTCAAATGTCTTTTCAACGCTTAAAGCAATGATATACGGTGTACACTTAATACAAATTTTGATTGATGACTATTTATGATAGAACTTTAGGCCCGCGGGCCTCAGCCATGTAGAGCACTGGTGTAAGGGATAGGGGTGAAAAAGCCCTTAGCCCGATATTAAAGAAAAGATAAACAAAAACTAGAAGCAATTTGAAAACTGAGACCATTATTATGCTCGGGTTATACGTTCAAATGTCAAGGCTCCATTAGGTAGGGTGAGATATTATGTTGTTTTTATTGCTTTCTCGATCAAAAACACTCTTTTTAGAAGATGAACTTTAACGAGAAAAGATCAATAAACAGTCAGAGAGCATTTGATAAGCGATGGAAAAGATATCGAGTTCATTAGATATCAAGCAAAACCTCTGTTTGGTTGGTGTATTGGTAAACTCGGAACGAGTATATCATTCTTGCTTTCAAATCATTTATTTCGCTTTCATCTATTATTGCTACCTTTTACAGGATACATTTAACTTTTGATTTATTTATCAACTACATTTTTTAAGTTTTCGCAATTTAAAAACACAACTATGTTTACACCTTCGTATTATAAGTTTAGTGTTGCTTTAGGCTTTGGTTTTTTTTTATTGTTTAAAAATTTAGGTGTTTATCACTTACGATGTTAAGTTTAACTTCTTTATGGAAAGGTGATATTTTAAAGAATAAAAACACATTTCTAGTACTTATGTTTATTTATTTTATGATAATGATTGCGATAATCAAAACCGGTCTTGATCATAAAATAATATATATTGTAGATATAAGCACTTAAGAAATATTTTAAATGTTTATTAATATTTGAAATGTTCATAAATATGAATCAGAAAGTAACAAACGCAAAAAATGACGATAATTTATTTTTATGTCGTAAACATCATGATACAGTAACGGTCGTTATAACCGGAGCTTTGCTGAATAATCAGAGGATTCACAAGACCAAGTTTTTGCAAATCCACTGCGATCAAGTGATTTTTTTCCATCTATAATATTTTACGAATATGAATTTGTCGGACATTTTTTCAGTATCTTAACTTTATCAGCTGTTTTTTTTATTCATTTCTACGTAGATTAAAATTATTATGCTTTAAAAAAATGATTGAAGACTTTTGATTCATTTTTAGTAACTTGTATTATATAAACTATTTTTTTTTAAGTTTTAAGTTTACAAAATTGAATTTGTGTACATTTAATACTTACGCACTTTTGAATATCTGGTATCAAATTTAAAGATGGTATTGTGTTTTTAGTATGCCAATTTTTAATATGAATTTATTTTACTATTGTCTTATGACTAGAAATAAACCACTCATAAAATATTGTTTTTCATTCCAAATTCAAATATGAGATTCACAGTAAACTAATCGTGGCCAGATTTCATTACTACCAATCCATCCGAGATAACAATAAAGACAGTTAAATACTTAATTTTTGTATACATTTACTCATACTGACTTCCAGAAACAGTCTTTTTCCGTCAAAGCACTCAAATATTATCACATAAAATACACTCTATGTCTAAAAATCCGAGTAATCTAATGAAAATTTTGGTGATTTTTCATCTGCTCATTTTCCAAGTGTTATACTTTATTTTAAGAAGATATCAACTAAAACTTGAGCGCTTTCGACGTTGATGTACGACTCGGTATCCAATATTATAACGTAATCTTATTTGAAACATATCCACGACTGCAAGGGTACGATTTGCCCCCGAGGCAGCCTCAGATGATCTCACCCCTCACGCAAAAGAAGCCTTTGCCCTGGGGACTAGATTGTTTTGTTCGCTTCTTGCGTCGGCAAACAGGAATGCTCATCATTTATCAGGTGCGGACCAAATCACATCAATGATTAAAGCTATTCTGACAAATTGATATTTTTGATGCAAGCGGCTCACGAACGGTTATTCGAAATTTCATAGGAAACTGACACTATAACAATTCAAAATTGAGACATTTTTATGGACGTGATTGAAAAAGCAAAAATAACGTATTTATCGGTGAATATACGTATTAGCCATCGGAGACGCCATTTTTAAGAGTGCTCAACAAATTAAATATTTCAAAAAACTCATCGGTGACTGACGGATGAGTTTTTTGAAATATTTTTTCTCTGCATAAACATGAACGGAGGAGTTGGGATTAAACACTTGTATTTTTCTTATAATATGAATTTAAATATATTTTTTCCATTAAAATAATTGATTTTTTTTTATTCTTATAATTTTATTTTTATGATAACTATTATGTTATTCATTTTCGATTTATAAAAGCAATAAATTAATACTACTAACAATGAATAAAAGCAGAGAATGCCGTACGACCGAAGTCTAATAATAAAGTCTCATGTAGAAATTTTTATTTCAATTGAGAACACAAAAACACAGTTTATTGTAACTAATTTCTCAGATTATACTTACAAAGATTAAAATCATTTAATATTTTTCAACTTGTGTAGCATTGAATGAACTGTTTACCACTTATAGAAACTTACAATTGTATACTATTATTGAAATGAAAAACAATTATTAAAATATTTATCGAACCAAATCTGGTCCAAAGACCTGAGCTTGGTCACTCCAGGCGTTAGGTTATGTGGCAACCACCAGACCGCGGCATACCAAGAGGAATGGATACTAAAGTTGTAGAGAATGGGTCCTTATTTACGATATCTCGGTATAAATTATGAGGATTCCTGATAACAGAAACTTGTCTTTTGGTAATCTCTTGGGCTAAATACAGCGATGACCGCCTATCTATTAGCTGGAACCGCTTCACACAATCTCGTTCACACAACACTTAATAACCAAGTTACTTTCATCAACCATGTAGACTAAAAATGTTGAATAACACTTTCTTCCTCGAAACCAGGCGTTTATGTAGAGTCCGTAGCGCAGTAGTTAACATCGTTGATTATCGTAATGGATCTCACGGTTTTATTTTCCAGTTTTAACAGGTTTTATAAATCGATTTGTAGATTTCTGTTCGAAGATATGGGTGTTCGCAATGCTTAAAAATAACTTACCCCACAACTTATCCAATTTTAATAAGGGTGCATATTTAAAGAAATTATCTAACCAGTCTTTTTTTTGTATCCCTATCATTTATATCCGTACTTTCTCCTTCAAAAAAAACCGTAGGTAGTAAGCCATAGAGTAAAAATCATTTCTCATGGGAAAAATATAATCAGTTATACTTATATTAGAAGGCCTTATGCGACACAATGGAAGTAGTTATGGGTTTGAAAAAATGAAATCAAAAATATGTTCACCAGATAAATAATCTAAAAGATTATTTGGGAAATCATTTCCTTTTGTTCGTGTCATTGGCAGGCAACCTTATTTAAAAGGTTGACATTGTTTAATAATTTGACGACTGACATTTCAAGCTTTTTATGTATACTATATTTTTATCAATATTTATTTTATATAAATATCCATTCGAAAATAAAAATTATTTTTATATATTGCTGTCAGAGCATACATTTACTTAATCAATACTTATACAATGTCCATTTAGTAGTGTACACCATATACGACACTTGAACAAGTCAGTGTACATTAACTAAAAAATATGTTGATACTGTAGCCACAATATATTTTATGATCATGTAATTAATTGTTGTAATATAATCCAAAGCATAAATTTAGTATATTTATTTAGATTTGTAAATTTTCCATTTTAATCGTATACAGTACACACGAAAGAACGATCACTTGAACACGTCAGTTTTAAAACAGTCTCAATTGTACCAAAAATGTGTTTTTATTATTTCAAATATAATGCCTTTCCACCAAGAAGTGACAGTCAACACCTTAAAAGGTATACGTACTTGGTGAACTTTATTGAAAATGTTCAACGATTCCTATTTTTTTACTATGCTTAATCCAGAACAATACTTAAGAGCTAATTCTTAATTATTCTCATATCATTCTCCTACCCGTATTATTCCATTTAAAAAAAAATCAATACACTCCACAAGAGAGTGAGTGTTTTTTTTTTTTTCATTAAATCATAGATTCAAATTGCATTATTTCAAAGGTAAATAACTTTATGGTGACTAACCGACACTTTTACAAAAAATCCACTTTACTTCAAGAATTTTGTTTTGAATTGTATTTCAGAGAACGACGTAAACATAAATTTGAAACAATAAAATTTATTTAGTGTTTACAAAAAAGAAATATAATTCTAGGTACATTTTTTCTGGTGACAAGTTACGGCGACGTTTTGTAAATTACAAATCATAAAATGTTTTGCAGGAGTTTTTTTAAGGGATTATTAATAGAAATCAGTTCTGAAAAATCATAAAAGAAAACATTAACAATAAATAAAGGTCTGGCAAAAAGCTTATTACGATTATTATGTTTTTTTCTTAAAAAAGAAAATTGTTTTCCGTTGAATTTATTGTTATACTTCAATCACCGTGACAACATTTTCAATAAATTAATGAAATTTATAAAATATTGAAAATTTGTTTTCTTTTGACTTTTGATATTATTCTTTTTTTCATGAGAAATTAATAAAATTTCTAATGCTTATATATTTATTTTAAATTTAACATAAAATTATTTTTGTCAATAATGCATTGAGATTGGATTGGACAATATTAACATACATTGCAATGTATTCCCAATGAAGAGACTTCTGAACTTGAACATTTAATGGACAAATTTTCGTTTGACGTAAAGTACCGATACAAAATATGAAGAACGTATTTAAATTGTAGTAAATAAAATGGATTGCTCGAAAATGAGAATGATTGGCACAAAATCAATATCATTATTACAGGTAGTATATTCTTGCTGACAACTTAAAAAATTTATTGATACATGAAATTATTAAAAATCATTAATATGATTTAATGAAAACTTGAAAATTAAGTGTGCTTTTTATGCTAAGTCGTAGAGGAATTAATTTTTAAAAACAAGCCAGACGATAGTGTTTAAACAAAAATTTACAGATAATATTGGAGCAATAAGTTTGTTTCCTTATATCATAACGGAAATTTCAAAAAGAAAAGTTTTAAGATATGAGGACTGACGGGACATAATCACAAATTCTTTAATATTTGTAGAATTTCACTTTTCACATTCTACTGCAAATATTATTTAATATATAATAAAAAAACTCTGAATATTTTTTTCGTTTAACGAAGAATTGTCTTTTTATTGATACATTTAGACCTATGAAAACAGAAAAATCGAAGCAATAAACAATCTCAATCATTAATAAATAGAGTAATCAATTTAGTTTTCCAAAATGACAATAATTAATTATAATGTACAAATAATGGTTTAAAAAGCGAGGGTCAGGGAAAGTAAAGTTTTCCGCAAAAAAATCGCTAACTTTTTGAATTGGTGAAAGTTTTCTGAATGTAATACTAAATTTTTGTATCCAATAGGTCCATCGCGATTATTTCTTCATGAAAAAAATAGAATAGCTGTTTCAATAAACATAATTTTAATTTAAGTGTTAACTGCCTCTTCCTACTGGAAAAAAACTATATTTACAAATAAAACACAATTCCATTATATAAAGATTGAGGCTTTTTACATTATTCACAGTTTCAAATTAAATTACTTTTACAATACTGTAGCGCAATTTCCATTCAAATATTATACAAACTTTCAATGCAACTCCTTGATGCAGCTAAAAATCAAGACGGCTTAAGAGAGACAGTCGAATCGTAAAATTTGATACTTAAAAATCAATAGTTTTTTTCTCATTAAATTTCATCGAGCGAATTTGCAGCTGCAATGAGATAAATTGCATTGACTCTCAAATCTACTATCTTTAGAGCTTGAAGCTTAAGATCTTGTCAAAGGTAATTGAAAGCATTCTTGCTTTGAATATTCCGATATGCGTGAACTGTAAATTTTTGGCAAAATACTTATTTTAAACAGCATCAATTTTACTACTTTAACTTATATTATAATCACGATCGGATTTTTATGATTGGTTAAATAAGAAAACGGCTTTTTATATAACATTGAATATGTTTATACAATGTATTAAGATAATGAATCGAAACTGAAATTGAAAGAGACATATCAAAATATTATTTTTCAGTACACCTAACTAACAAATAAAACACGAAAATATGCTACTGAAAACTGAATTCAAAACATATATTATCACATTTTATATTCTTGTGTTTATATTATATGTTTTGCAATCTCTTAATCGTTACAAAATAATATTCCATACAAATTAATTACTGCAGAAGAGCCTTAATTTTTTTACGTTTATTGCACCGATCGAGTTTTAGTTAATTGAAGAGAATATTGTTTTCAAAAATTAAAACGCTCTTTTTTTATCAAACATTGACAATGCTAAAAATGAGATCAATCAATAATCAACACGTCTATACTTTGAAATAAATTTCAAACGTGGGAACTTTTATCAGAGTGTCGAATCTTCGATAGGCTTTGTTGTGATTGTCAACAACAAAAGGAAAACTCTAAAGCTATGGCGGCTTTTTACTGTCATCGCATTTTACAAAAGGCTTTCAGTTCACAAATTCGAAATACAATTGCGAATCTTTCGAAGGACTGTCGTTTGAGATTCTGAATAAATCTTCTTTCGTTCTAATTGCATGATGCGCAAATGGCATCTGAATAATAAAAGAATCACAAATTGCATTCTCTCATTATTTTATGTTACATTCGTTTACGATTACTCAAACTACAAATATAAGTTATATGACATCGGCTGAAGGTGTTTGATGGAATTTCAATATCAAAATTGTTCCAATTCTGTTGCATCCGTTAAATAGAATGCCTGGAGATACCGAAAGGTGAAGCCTGGATCGTTAGTGACAAAATATGTGGAATCTTACAATTTTTAAGCAATTCAAATTAGATGAGTTGAATTTTATTGTTTACCATTCGAAATGACATTACTTTTATGAAAAAAATAAGAAAGTTATATTTTTGAAGGGACCAATAGATATCAACAGTTTCTCGAGATCACCATAAACAATTTCCGAATCAATGTTTTTTTTTATATATATTTAGTGTTAAAGTAAACAATTCAATGGATATGTATATATCAGATAGGGTTCAATTGGCTTTGGCAAACCTTTTCTCGTTTCTCATTTTACACTACCAAATATTTCATATAAGCAGATACAGAAGTATTCTTTTATAATAGTGGCCTACCTATTCAATACTTTAAGAATCGGAATATTTCCAATAATATAATTTAATAATTCGTCTTATATATAGATGTCACGTTATAAAAAACTGTAAGGTCTGAGAAAAATTCTACAGAAAATGTAACTTAATCAAATAAAAGTGAAATGGTAGACTGAACCGAGACAACTACAAATACATGCTGAGTAAATCGATAGAAATAAATATCAATGAAAATCCAAGAACAAATAAATCTGAAAACACTTAAAATTTTATAACTAGTGAAAATGAATAAAAATTCTAGTATAGAATGAAAAAAAATCTACAAGCTATAATTAAAAGGATTTTAAAAGAAATTGTCATTGCATCTAATTTAAATAATACGAAATAACTATTCTTTCTTTACCGAGCAACAACATTCAGAAATGTTAAATTGAATATTTATTTTACAATATTCAGAAATTTGCATGTTTATGAAGAAATCGTATTTTTAGTTGTCTCATTTAATAAATACCACATGTGGTATTTAAAATTTTATAAAGTTGTCAATAATTTATCCAATTCATAGGTTCACGAAAATTTTGGTGTACGTTAATATCAAGTGTCGTTTCTTAGTGAAAATATATTATTTTTTATATTATAAAACATATTTTCAGTATTTCATAATATATCAGTTAATAATGCTCGCGGTTATCGAAACCGATCATAATCATCAATTTTTTTGGTGAAAATAGTAAAAAAAATGCTTTTATTATTTAAAAAAAAGTATGATTAAAAAAACGAATGTCGTTCTGTCATCTTCACTAAAATGGACGCGAACGTACTTTTTGCATGCCATAAAATAGTTTGGTTTTATGAGAAAGTATCCTCACATATTGTGGTGAAATAGCGCAGGCTGATAAGGCCGTAAAGTCTCCTAACAATCCCAGCCTTAGTGTTAGGGGTGGTCGAAAGGGTTTACACGACTGGTCATTAGGAGCGAAATCGGAAACATGTGCGCGAAGACCCTTTCTCGAAAGAGGAGCGAAGAAAATATATTATATGCGGTCGATGAATAAAAAAAAGACATTAAACTTTTCCAATATCGCTGGCTTTCGAAATGTCACTGCAAAGTTTTTTACTTGGCCGTGATTGAAAAGTTTATACATCAATATTCGTAGGCGTCAATTCGTCACATTAACACTTTACAAAAACTCTTTCTACATCGAAGAATATCATAAAGAAATATATTTACTGTTTAAAACACGCGATTCGATAGTCTGTTATACTTGATTACATTCGATGTACTGATTTCATTAATTTATATTATATAAATCGAATAGTAAATTCTTAATGACGCTACAATTGCCATGATCTATGTAACCAACATAATGCAAACACCTTGGAAAGCTGTCAACTATGTATTTACCAACTAATGTAGAGGTACCGTTAATAGTGTGGAACAAAGAATAATTGGGTAGTTTCTACCAATATTAATTTAATTTCTTATATATATATATATGTATATATATATATCATAATATTATTAGCTTTTGAAAAAAATCAACAGGATAGCGGTTGCCAACTTCTTGTGTTGTTGCGCCAAATAATAAATGTATCTTCAAATTCTACGCGAAATTCTCAAACCTTTTTATCTCGTGGACCCCTTACCGTTTCCTTTTATTTTCCATGGATCCCACTTCTCTTAGAATATCGATTTTTTCGAAACTTCAATGAGGATACAATGTGGATCACTGTGATCGATTTTTTTAGAGTGAATGCTATATTGTTAAAAAAATAAAAACATGTATATTTTTTATTCATATTATAATTTTATTGAAAAGATATTTTTTGATGAAAACAAAATATCAGGTAAGCATTTGACTTTGGAACGAGACAAATCGAAACATAACGAAATAAATAAATAGCATTTATAAATACTGTTAATGAGAGATATGAGCCTGATGCTCCAATATTAATTAGTGAAAGTTTCGAAAGAAAACTGCACTGAAACCAGTTTTAATAAACTTTCTTGCAATAACCCATAATGCAGTGCAAGCAACAGAAATATCTTTCTAAAGCCAGAACCACTAATAGCCCTTTCTATACTGTACCTTACATTCGTCGTCCATGCTTAATTCAATCAATTCATTTTGTAATATGATATCCAATTCTTCAATGCTGCAGTATGGACTTCTAATGAGATATTTTCATAATCAAAATATATTCAAACCAAGCCAAAACATTTAAATGTTTAACGTATACCAAAAGGTTATCATTCTGAACATTTATCAGTGACAAGATGGGAAAGTTACTTAACTTTACTCTGCTACGTTACTATCCATAGTCTAGTAAACTGAATCCCACCTGTGAACCCTCAATTTTTCCCTCCCTGACATGGACCCCCTTCGAGTCCCTTCCAATAGTCCACAAGGACACTTTGGGAGCCTATGATATAAATTAAAACGTCAAGTCAAGAATGTGTTAACCAGCAAACTGACTTTTGGAGATATTTGCGAATTCAGTCCTATTCGTTGAACACCACACATACTTTACATTTATCTCAATTAGAGTTCTTTCTTTGCCAAGAGTGCGTGGGGAATACTTCATCACAATGTCAAAAATGCCAAAAAAGCCAGTAATACACAGTGTTCCCAAGCGGTCACCCATTCAAGCACCATTCACACCCAACGTTGAATAATTTCATTGTTCAGACACGAACCGGTGTTGTCACCGTAATAAAGTCATTGGCGTATATTGTGATTCAGCAGGTTCACTAATTGTTGGCAACGTAAACGTACGAGGACTTAAAGGTCGTTCTACAAGCTAGATGCTGCCTATACCTTGCATCTTAAAGCTTTTCTGCGTGGTTTCTCTCAAATTTGAGGACTTGAAAACATGATCTCTATTATTTTTATATTTGACACATGTAGCAAAACGCTATCAATCCAAAACAATCATCATAGATTTCCACACATTTCAAATCATCAATAGAATAGTAAAGCTGTTGTCGAAAAAATATTAAATATTTAATAATATCAAAATATTCCAATACAACTAATGTGAAGATTACTGACAAATTATGACAAAAACATGTTTACTTCACTCTTAACACATTCATAAAGATATTGGTTGATTTGTTTTTCATTCAAAACTTCATTCAACATTTTCAGCCCCTGAAAGATTCATATGGAGGGTCCAGATCCAAAAGTAAGTTCATAAGAAAGAACAAACAATCTAGAATTTACTGCCCTTAACCAATGTACAAAAAAAAAATATTATTGAATACTATGCACATATTATAATAATCAAAATATATATTCTAATTATTTGAAACATAAATGTTATGTCTAATAATTCCCATTAATTAGCTTCATTATTGTATTTCATAACGATCATCTTTGAATCAATAATGTGTTATTTTAATGATTACACACATGCATCGATTTTTTTATAAGCCAACGTCTATCTGATAGTTGTGCGATACTGACATCTATGAAATAACCTTTAAATGTTAATGACTAAGTTGCTAGCGGGACCCTGTGAGAGTTTTCAGCAAGCTTTTAGGAAGTATCGTAAGGCTAATATAATTCTTCATCGAATAAAAAGGGTACATTCTACTACTCTATAGAAATCTATTTAACTACATAAATGTCAAACATTGCAACAAAACAATTGTCAAAAAATGCATGAATGACTATTGTTCTAAACTGATTTCCACTCGTTATTGGAAACATATATCCATCACATAACAAATCCAGACTGTCCCAGGCAGCTGCTTCACATCCTTGTAAGCCATCCCAATTTCTAATAACTCAGTCGAGTATATTCTATGAACTGTTATTAGCAGTCTTCGGAGTCTCAGACCAATTGGTAATTGATGGACACAGGCCAAATTTAGGCTCCCTTGGGTTGTATTCACTGTACTTATCTTAGCAATTCCATTGTTGTTTTTTTTATATATAAAGGTTATTAAGGGCTAGAAAGTCTGCTTCCACATCTTGGAATCCTGACTAAGTTAAACCACTGTGCCTCAAGTGTTCATCATAAACATTTGTTATCAAAACACGGTATATGTAGGCCCTCTGGTCTCATAAGGTACATTTTTATTTGTCTATTTAATAATACATCCACGTAATTTACTTTAGAGAGGGTGGTTTTAACATATATGACCAATATATTGTCACAATCTAATACTGAAGTCCTTCCTTCGCAGAAAAAAGTTTTAATCTTCGCAGGTGCAAACAAGTCTATTTGCTGTTCCTCAATTCAGAAGCTTGATTAATGCACCTGTGGCAACTGCACACGGCTGTTTTACCCAGTTATCAGAAGCAAGATATCAACAGTGGGCAAATGTGGATCTTCGTTCAAACAAGTGCGGCTTCTATCGAAAATCCATTTTTTGCAGTACAATTACAAAAATGTATGGAAAATTGTTTTGCGAATTGCGCACAAATAGAACATATGTGAAAACACACAGACGATTAAATCGCTTTTCAAAAGAGTTGTCAAAGAAGACACAGATAATTCACCCAGAGATTTATATGGCCTGTTATAAAATAGCTGTCAATCTGCAATGAACTGAGTCGTTTTGAGCCTTTTTGTGAAACCCCTGAGTCCTATCATAACATTTACAAAAGAAAATCTTACAGAATTACTGAGAATGGCTTTATCAAATTTTATGCCAATTTTCAAAGGTTTGTCCATATATCTTCGTTAAGTCATATTTCTTTTCCTAATTTATTTTTTTATGTGACGCATCAGTAGAAAATATTATTTAAATGAATTTTAAAAATGTATATTATTAGCATGGTGTGGCTCTTTACAATATAAGAAAAACTTGAGTTTGGATCTCGTTGACCTCATACGTATCCACCCCTGGGCTATACAGTGCAGTGGTAGAAATAGTGACAACTAGGGATTGCGATTTACCGTCAAATTTCAATAACCGGTAAATAATTTCACCTCTTACCGGTTTATCAGTAATTTACCGGTAAATGAAAAAATAAAAAGACGTGGATTACCATCATTAAAGAATAACTATACGTGGCCACTATCATTTACCGGTTAACTGGTAAACCGGTAATGCAATCCCTAGTGACAACAGATCATTAGCCGAATATTTCACAATAGACGCCCAGAATTGAGCCCTAAGGGCATTCCATGTGGTTATTGGTCATGGTGGTGTGTTAGACTATTTATCTTTTAGCTTTGTATCATTGCATATAGGTTCATAAGTATCCGCAAAATTCAGGGCTTTGTTGTAAGGCTATGCTGAAAATATGATGTTTTGACGATACAACTCAGAGACTATGTGGAACCTGACATCGTTAACAAAAGCAGTTCATACTGGTGATGGGAGGTCAATTTCCTGAACACCATTCCATCTAATGATATATATGAAACGTTTTATCTAAGATTCTCATATCAACATTACAATATCTTCTACACACAAGTGAGATTTATTTGATTCTTCATTTAAATTTTTCAGGAAGAAACAATGACAAAAATAACAGAAATGAAAAATAATCCAATAAACCAACAGGTTTTTTTTTTGACAGTATAAATAACCTTAAAGAATAAACCACCACCACCAGCTTTCCTCTCAATTGTCTACCTCAAATGAATCTTGTTTAATTGATTGACTTGGCATTCACTTGGTAGAACTCCATTATAACACGGTGAAAAAATAGCAATGTATTTTAGTTCTACAAAATTTTGTAGAACTAAAATACATTGCTATTTTTTCACCGTGTTAATCTTGTTTAAATTATGTATCGCATTTGATCTCTCTATGCTAAAAATATAAGTAGGTTTTATGCATTAATCACAGGAAACTGCAAAATTAAGGCATTGAGGGCTACATGAATGATTATTATTAAAACAATATTAAATATGAAACAACATACTTGTCAATAATTATACAAATATATAATTAATAATAAAAATAATTTTAAATATTCTGTCAGTCTCCCTGTAAAAAAGAATCAAAAGATGCGTCACTACTAGCAAAATTTTACATTTTACATTAAATTTTCTTACTCAAAACCACGCCTAATTAACATCACTCACTCTAAATTTTTTTCATTTACTTCAACCAATTCTACAGATTTAATATAGAAGCCTTTGAATTACTGTGTTATTTTCGTTAGTTCTTTTATGCTGACCAAGCAAACGACACACCTACATTCTAATGCCTCATTTATTGTTATCCTTTGATAAAATTATTCATTTTGACAATGCAGGACACCATACGTCAAGGGAAATCCAAGCAAGTCAATTTAAAAAATTCTTCAAGATATAACAAATCTACCCATTCATCCAGAGTGGGATGAACACACTCTTGAAAGAAAACTATGGATATTAAGTGATATCAATCATCCGAGTTTCACAGGATTTTCAAGTAATTCAAATTGTGTCCAAATTGAAATATGTTGGCAATTGATGGTTCAGCTGTAGAATTATTGTTGATCATGGTTTTTCAAATTTGATTCAATTTTCAGACACATTTATTTACTCATTTTGCTCTCCGAAGAAATTATAATGAAGGATATTCAAAGGACCGTGATGAGGACAAGAAATTTTAATGACGGATTCTTTTATTTTTTTTTTAAACACACCCATCTCAAAGTGTCTGATGATAAGAAAAGGGAGAGTAATGATATAATATGAATTGAAATGGTGACACCTAGAATTTTTTTTTTTTTACAGTTGATGAATGGGAGAGGTAAGGGAATCATATATATACTATATACTACATATATATCATATACTAGGGACATCACCCCATACAACCGTTCACTTTGTTTACTAATCACACTGAACCCGGAAACCCTCGCGTTCAAAACTGGATTTAAATATCGATTTATATCAGATGACTATAACTCAATTCATTTTTAAGGATTCAATAACAATAAGTTTTAAGCATGACTACCGAACATCTACATTTTCGTAAACTTTTTGTACTACTGTTGTAAGTTTCGTTGAATTGAAAAAGATATTATTATTTTGACTATTCACTTTATTTTTATGCATCAATCTCGGAAGTAGAAAATGTTTTTTTAGAATTGTAAAAATGTAATTTTCATGATTATTTTACAATCCAGAAGCCTCTACTTCCATATTGGGTTGGGCATGTATTTTGTTCATTTGCAGGCGTATTGATTTCAAGTTAGATATCTGAAATATTATATGACTAGATATTTGTTGTTAAGTGATTATGTTTTCGCAAACATCTGAAGACTGACTAAACAAGATCACACATATCCATATATGAAAGTTACATAACAGATGAAACAATACCTGGCCATACTTGTGCTGTTATACAGAAATAAAAAAAAGAACAATTCAAACAAGAATTCATTCCAATTATATAAATTTTTAATGTTTATTAATAAATCAAAATTATATGTCAAAACAAAATGAAACTAAAATTACATAATATATACATCTAGCACAATTATCCACAAAATAAAACAACTATGTCAGGCCCTTATTTATAGTGCGAAAATTGGAAATCTCAACAAATATAAATGGTAGCTTAATTTGGTACCACACTATAAATACGGACACAAAATAAACAGAATAATAATAAAGATTAGAAATATGTTCATAAAATATAAAGAATTGAAAATAAACATGGTGATTTAATACAATAAAAATATTAACATTTTTCATCTGTCACATATCCCTAATAAATCATTTTTAAAATTTGATAAACTGTGAAAACTAAAGGCATCTCTTGAAGGACTATTTTTACAAAAAACTTTCTGCGACTAATTAATAATTACAAAAGCTAATAATGTGATGAAAATAGTCCCAAAAAGAATTAATTTATATAAGACATTGCATATCTGAAGAGAATAAATACTTTTTACATATTTGAAACTTTGACCAAATGTCTGAAGTGATACAAATCCAAAGCACATTGATTTGTCAATCTCTACACTGCTATTGCATTACAAGTCATCAAAAGAAAATTACATTAAATTCCATGATTTTTATTCAGAGGAATGTTCATGAACATTGCAGCCGGAGAGAGGGGGTCAGAAAAACAATTTACCAGATTAATACAACAGAGAGTGAACTGCAATTTACACAGAGTTCACCGGTTAATCTACACAAAAGAGAAAAGTAATTGACATTGTGAGAAATTTCATGAAAACATTTTCAAATCGGCACACATGTGTGGTTCACATTTATTTTCAACTTTTTTAAGTAAAGGATATAGAAGGAATAAAATACGTTTAGAAAGATGAACTTTACGAAGAAAGGATAACAGAAAATTCTATAAATATATATATTGTTACTAACATGAGACGTAATATTGTGTCTACTATATTTTTACAATCATTTGCAAGTTCAATTTAAATAAGTTTCTTTTATAATAATATATTACGTAGTATGTAAAAGTCGCACGCAAAACACAAACATTAAACATTTGCTTTTATCGTTTTAATAGCGTGTGTAATATTTGGGAAATGTTAAATATTTGAATTCGGCAAACATTTATATCACGAGTGTCCGGAAAGTGTTTATTGAGAAATATGCTACTCTTGCAGACAAATAAATGAAAACAATTGCAATTATGAAAAAAAATAGTTTTAGGAGGGTGAGGGTCACACCGGCGCCAGAACAGCTCTCTGCCATTTCAAGACAGACAGTGCACAAAGAGACATGGTCGACTGGATCACGAAACCGGACCGAACGATAATTCGATAAATTTAATCCAAAGTAAAGAAACGGTTACAAATTAACAGATCCAAAAGGATCAGACGCCTTGCGTACAGGCATAAATATTGCTTTCAATGAAAAATTTACAGTCTTCAATTGCACAATAACCTGTCTTCAAATTCTTTACAAATTTTTCCAGGACGGCGTCCAAATAGAGGGTTGATTTTTTAGCTAAAAAATAATTTTTCAAACAATTCAAACGAGTAACTAAATACCGGCATAGCTAAACTATACAAATATAAGAATTCATTGTTATACAATTATACAATACGTGAAGCAAAACGTTCCTAGTAAGGTGTGGTAACAGCAGCGGATGGAATTTCTTCTCAATTTAGCAGCGGAAGGAAATATTTTTATAATCATCATATCTCGCCGTTGTATATTTCTATCGTAAGCACAAGTCTTTTTCTCTAGAAACACTCAAGAAAACCCAGTATTATTCATGTTTATTTTTATCTAAATCAATCTGATAGCCATAGTCATTCAAAATTAATTTATTGTTTTGTTTGAAAGAAAAAAATATTAAATTTCATTAGGAATTAGTCCGATCGAGCAGGGTTTTTGCCGATCCCGAGTTAATAACTCTGTTTCGCCGGAGTGTCGCAGAGAGCGGTACAACAGCGCACTTGAATCCGAATCGCTTGGAGTCGAATATACACACCACATTGTTTTTCTTTTGTTTACACAAATTTGTTTTCACTGATTTCGTACAGTTTGTTGAGAAGCATGGAGGTAACAATTGGACGGCCGCCGATGGTGGCCCGCCGCTTCCCATTCCGTCACGAGAACTTACTCCTCAAAAATATATCATCTGACCCCGTTTTTCACAATATCACTGTACACTTTTCCAATTCAGAACATTCTGCGATATACGACGTGAAATATCTTCAGTTCACAGTCCAATCTTCGTGATTTATTATTATCAAATATTATTAAAAAAATATTACACATAAATCTGCAGAGTTAACAAAAAAAAAACTCACTAAAATTTCATAACCCATTTAGAAGTTAAATTATTATATGATCGGGTAACATCAAATAATAGAAAAAAAATGTCAATACAATAATGAACCAGCGTTTCAGAGACTGTTGAAAAATACAAAAATGCTTTTAAATTCAAGCCGTGCTCCGTAACTCGCTTAATAGAATGGCACTATTGTGTTGTGGACATCTTTAGAATATATTTTTCTTCTTTATGTACATTTTAATGAGGCAATTTATGATTATTCAAACCTATCAAATTTCGGTACAGTTTTTTTATTGAAAATTATACATAATTATAATAATTACCTGTTAATTAATGTTTTACTGAAAATGTCTAATTTGACGTATATATAAAATATATTTTTGAAAACACTATGAATTTCAATTTTCAGTAAGCCACAAGATAATTTTAAAATTGAAAATTACAGATACCTCTAGACATAAACACCAGAATTTAAAAAAATTAGACTATTAACTTAAAGAAATGAGATGATGAATGATGTGCAGCTCGCGAGAAAGAAAAAGATTATTCTTAATCATTATGCAAATTGAGCATTATCGGATCGGATGATTGAAATCAACAGGAACAATTCAAAGCAGTTTTCGAACGACCAAACATTTAAATAGATTGATTGTAGTGTATTGAAGTGTCATAATGGGTCACATTGTACTGCAATCATAAACTATATGATAACTCCTCTACAAGCATCGTCTATTACAAATGAAATATAGTTCAAAAACCTATCCATATCTCTCAAGCTTCTGGAAACTTGATATTTTTAATGACAGCATGCTATTGTGATTCGAGGTTATTCAATGCCAAACCAGTTGTTATCAGCGAATGTGATTTTTCAGTTTAAAATTAACAGTGCCAAATGTTTACTCAGCAAGGCAAAGAATCTAATATAAAAAGAATGAAAGAGAGAAAATCAAACACTAAAAATAAACTATTGAAAAAAAATACACGTCGAGCGAGCTGACACATTCATTCATTTCTTCAAATTAGTATTGTTTAAAATAAAACAAATACAAACAACACTGCTTCCGATGGAGGAAATTTTTTTCTATGGCGTTTGCGTGCATCGTCCCGGCGGCAACGCCCACAAAAAACGGAGGTCCATTTGCCGCCACGCGAATAGCAAAACTCACTCGCGCACTTTCACTCACAAAGACTGCGGGCGGAAGAACAAGCGCTTCAGATCTTCTGGATCTTCTCGCCGACGACCACAGGGTTGTTTCGGCGGATCTCTTGCGCGCCCAACTCCCGGTAGTCAAACGTGCAGTCGTGTTTGTCCGAATACCGGTGAACTGAACAGAACAATCCTCCGCATCTGCATTCAAAACCTGAAAAGCATGAAAAATGTTCTAAGAAAAATTGGATTTTGAGTAAGGATTTTGGTAAACATTGAAATTTGAATTGTTCAAACTTTTTTACAAATCCACATGTTTTGTCTTCCAATGACGCAATGGAACTGACTAAATCAACAGATTTTGTATTTGAAATTATACATAATTACAGTTCTGTTGCATAAATGTGACAGAATGCTTCAAGATGGCAAAAGGAGAAACACGCATTGTTAGTGACAAAACATATGGAATGGTACAAAGTTTCAAGAATTGAAATTTGATATTAAAATTTCATCAATCACCCTCAGTCAATACCATAAATTATAGAAGTTTATGTTACGTTAACACAAATTCCATTCTCTGAGACCTGTAAACATGACTCAATATTGTCAAAACCAATAACTAAATGAAAAGACAAATTACAAATATTTTTTTTTTTTTCATTCCATCCATGTCCACTCTCTGTGATAACGGATGTATCTCAACACATCTTTTCTTTCGAGAACTGATTGTAGCTCAGTTGTTCCACCTTCAAAGAGGGTATGGATAGAAAGACAGGACTGGGAGACCAACTAATGGTTAACCCTTTCTATCTTGATGTTCCCTGTTTTTGAGAATCAGATGTGTTGGAGAGAATTTTTAAACATAACTAACACCCATATACCTTTGAACAGAAATCCATACATCAATTGAAAAAATCTGCTCATGCTTGGACTCTAACCTGTGGATCTATAATGAATGCCAAAAGAGCAGAGAGATCACTAGAGACAAAACAAGACTAGTATATATTGAACAAATATTGGGATATAATTTACTATATCAACTGAATTTGAATTATTGAAAGTGTGCACCATAATTCCAGATGCATTGTCACTCATGATTCTCGTCAGTTTCATTACATCAATTTGACAGAATGATTCATGAGTAACAAAACATGTCAAATTGTAGTTGCCACTATTTAAATTTGAAGATTATGGAAATCAACAATTGATTCAATGCATTCGAGTGTAGCTGATCCCATGCTTTCAAGTGCGAATGACGAGTTAACTGACGGTGGATATGCAGGGGTGGTTTGGTGGTTGGTGGTGGAAACTGCTCATTTAGCAAACATGTAGTGATCACTCATTGGAGGTGTAATTGCAATTTTTATAAAATACATTTCTCCAGCCAAACTGTCGTTAAAAACAATGTTCACAATAAATGAATTTTACACACATATCAAAAATGATGTCATCAATAATAAATGCATAATATGGTTAGATCTAAAATTTAAAACAACTACACTCATATTTGAAATAATAAAAACACATTTTTTGGTACTTATTTCCACAATATATTTTTTGATTAGGACCGGTTTCATTCATCGCTAATCACAAATTGTTTCTTAGTTTTTGAACCCATGGTTTTGTATACCTGCTACCTTTAACTGAAATATTTTGTATAAATAGACTTGTTAGTGAATTGTATTCTATCAGTTGATAATGTTCGCGATGAGGGATACTTGCCCTGATCAAAAAATATATTGTGGAAATGAGTACTAAAAAATGTGTTTTTATCATTTAAATATCACGCCTTTCCATCAAAAAGTGACAGTTAACAGCTCATATCAAAGTCTCCGTACTAACCTGTGAGGCCAACCTTCTTGCGACATATGGCGCATCGGTTTTTCTTTTTCTTATCTTTGGTGAGATCTTTATCGCATGCATCTGCTTCCTCCTGTTCTCCCGATGACACAGACCCACTCGTACTTCCGCTTTCTCTTTCTCTCTCTCGCTCTTCCAGCAACTGAAACACATAAAATTAACATTATATTTCAAGCATGGTGATATTTCTCTCTTTTCAATTCTGTTCCAATAATTAGACAGGATTTTAACAACTTTTATCTTCAAATAATGAGTGCATGATGATTTTCATGCAGTGTGAAGTGAATGCAAGAAGCAATCATGAGATCAGTGAAATAATCAATACGACAATTTCAACGTGAGTCGAGCATAGATAAACATGTGAATGATCTTTAAAATGGCAGGAAAATATCAACAGAGTATTACCTTATAGAAAAAATTACTATTTTAAATAATAAAAACACATTTTTTTAGTACTTATTTCCACAATATATTTTTTGATCAGGACCGGTTTCGCTCATCGCGAGCATTATCAACTGATCATCAGTTGATAATGCTCGCGATGAGCGAAACCGGTCCTGATCAAAAAATATATTGTGGAAATAAGTGCTAAAAAATGTGTTTTTATTATTTAAAATATCATGCCTTTCCATCAAGAAGTGACAGTTAACACCTTAAAAGTAAAAAATTACTAAGTGAATCCACGATTTTTACCGTGTTCCCCAGTTATTATCTTTGTATGTAACATTATGAAATTTTTTCATGAATTATCTTGAAATAACATTATATATTAAAGTGCTGGAAATAAATGAACGCGAGGCCTTTCTACAACACTAGAATCCATTTTGGTTTGAAGAGTAAGTGTATGATAAATAATTGATTGAATTGGCATTTACTTGGTGGAACTCCATTATAACATGAGAAAAAATAGTAATGTACTTTAGTTCAACAAAATTTATAAGACTTTAAGTTGTTGGCTATTTCGGCTTACACCCTAAATATTTCTTATACATAATATTGTAAGACCTTCGTTCAATACTGGTTATACGTAGCTATCAACTTATTCAGTTTGAAGATACCAACAACAATGAAGGTGTATTAGCAACACTTTCTGCAGTACTGAAATAATTAAACAATTTTTATATCAACACTTTTTTGAGTTTTGGTATGCCTGCTATTCTTTTCTTAGGATGTTGTCCAAAATGGATGTCACTTTAATGTGCCAATTAATAGTTATTTCAGAATTTTACAAAAAATATACTATTCAACTGGCACAGCAGCCAAAAATATAATTTTAGTCTTAAAAACACTTCATGTTTCATGTTTGGCGAGCATTAGTGAAGGTTTGTGATATTAGGAGCAGTATAATCGGAAGGACTCGTAAAAAGATGTCTTCCGATCCGATGATAATGATTCTATATAAAAGTCCTGAAAGTGTAATAACTAAATAAAAGTATAATCCTTACATCAGCATGCAGCTGCAACTGTGCATCATTGGCAACAGGGGTGCCGAGGGCGATGGAGACTGCGGGAGAAGGGGAGGGCACGAGGGCAGTGGCGGGGGACGGCGAGGGAGATGGCGATGGAGAAGGTGCAGGGGGAAGTCTGGTCGGAGGGGCGGGGGGAGTTGAGCCATAGCCAGCCGAGACTGATGACGGTGCTGACACTGACGGAGGCTGCTGCTTTTTCTTTAACGCCTCCTGGAATTCAAAATATTAATATGTTACAAATATCATAAATAATTTTAATCAGTTCAAAAGTATAATCACTACCTCATCCTTTTTTCCTTCAAAATACAATTTTCATTAAACATTTTCCATGTGAAAAAATGAAACCCATTTTTATACAGCTGATGTCATCTTTTCTGTCTACCAAGATTGCGAAACAAAATAAGCCACCGAGTAATACTTAACTCATTCCCTGCTGAGTCACGTAAAAGATATTCCAACACGGAATATATAAAAATTCAATTCAGAAGTGTTAGTATTCATCAAACTTGTTTAAGATTATCACACAAATCAAGATATAGATATAAATAAATTATATTTAAACAAAAACTAGCTTAAAGATGAAAAAAGTGAAGATGAATTAAAATTCTATTTTAGGGTATCTACATTAATCTTTAACCGCCCAAGCATTTTTTTGTGAAATATTCGCACGACCCGCAGTTGTTCTAAAAATAATTATATCTCTAAATCTATTCATTATATTTGCGTATAATAAGAAACATTGTCAAAATAAAAGATTGTTTATAATTTACTAAAGCTTTATATGTAATTTTTCACATTTTATATAATTACGCGTTAAAGTTGAAGAATAAAAACTTCTCTGAGGGGTTCGCGCACTCAGATTGGGAGCCACTGCCTCAAAGAAAAAATATTCTATGTATTGTATGAAAAAAATCCGTTTCCCCATCAAAATGTAGTGAATAGTGTAGATGAAGCTGAATTATTATGGTTCGCCTAAAATAACAACGCACATACCAAGAGCCAATATTGTAACACAGATGTTTATATTAATCATCACGATAAAAATATTTTTTGGAACCGAAAATAAAATTATTGAACGGTATCTCAAAGACATTATTTATATAAGCTAATATTCATATTTTGAATACTATTTTCATAAATCAGTGTAACTCGATAGCGAAATGCACCATAATCACCGGTCCCGTACGGGACCGCTGGGCGTTTAAAGGTTAATGCACAGCTATTTGTCATTTCAACAGTTGAGATGTTGGTAGACAGTGGGTAAAAATTTAGAGAAGGTCATCTAATGAGGTAATTTACTTATTTCAGATAAGTATACAGTTTGATTTAAAGACAACAAATTTTATTTGTCTTTAAAATAGAGACGCAGTTTGTCTCGAGACTCAGATCTTCAAGAAATTATTACATTATTATGAATGTTTTAAGAGTTTGAAAGAACGGCTTCAGCATAATGAATATTTATTTGAATAGACAATAATTCGTCTTAAACTTGACCCATATCTTTATCTAGTCGTTGACCCATAAAGTCCTAAAAGCATAAATGGCATGCAGATCAAAGATGTATGACATATCATCCTGTTTAACTAACTGATTTTTTCCTCTGTAATTTCAAGAGAATTCTATTATGATACGAATATATTGTCTTAAGAGTATTATATCATCACAAAAGTTTGATAAACTAACTGAACGTTTTATAGCTAAATATCTGTTATAGACTGCCATATTGCCATGTAATATGTTATCATGCTGTGTTAAATCACAAGAATCATTACCAAAAATAAACATTAGGGGTTCGAATACCCCTGAAATGAAAATGCATATTTCAGTGAGAATGGAGCTGTGGAAGTAAACATTGAAATTATTACTCCATGAGTTACACAGCAGGTAATCTGATATCGACTGTGTCATTATTACTCAAACCCATGCCACAAGTGGCATTTTCAGATTTACATGTGTTAACAATATCTGCTTGGCTACATTTTAGTTATAAAGTTTTGTTACTGTATGTGATTTAAATTTTTCATTCTTAAGACAACATAGATAGGATGGCAAATAAACCAATATTTACAGTTTTCAAGTTATAAATATATTACATAGTTATTGAAACAACAAAAACAATAAGTACACATTGGGACAATTTATATTTCCATGACTTCAACTTCTAAAGATGCTATGCAAAAATTTTGTTGCTATGCTAAAAAATAATTTGAAACATATTTAATGCGGATTTACACATTCAAAACTTCTGGATATATGGTGAAGTTTAGGCATAGGAATCTTTAAGGTTTGCAAAATAGCTTTGCCACTTAGAATCACAAAAAGCAAAAGTTTTTTCATTGTTATGAAGAACTAGTTCATATGAATTTCATTCCTCAATTATTAAATCATTATTATCAATAGCAATGCACATATCAAAGACATATTAAAAAAAATTAAATTTATGATTGGCCCGCTAATGATGAAACAAAAACGATGATTAATGTCACTTTTTATTTACAGAAAATAGTTGTGGCTTAGCTTAATATTTGCACTGGAACTCACTGAAGTGCAAAAATCAAGTCGACATCGGTTTGAATTCATTTATGAATTCAAATGCCTGAGCGTGCATGAAGGTAAAACTCAGAAAGGTAGTGTCAAAAGTTTAAGATTTTAATTTCAAAGAGAAATATTTATTGACTTGCGACAATAATTGAAGAAATTTATGGAAGAACCACTTAAACTTATGTGATATTCAATGTTAAACATTTCGAAACATGTTTTTGGTTTTTTTTTTTTTTTATATGTTTGTGTTTTTGTTAACATTAACAAAAAAATCTTAAAATAATGAAAGAAGTAATGTTTTTATGCTGGCAATAAAAATATAGCTTTGAAATGTCCTTCTACTGCAAGATACAAATATAAGAAATGTTTTATTCAGGGCTTTGGAGTCTATGAGTCTTAAAAAAGGAGTGACTCCAGCTTCCTCGATTATATTATTGATTTGATTTTGAAGAATGTCTGAATCTACAATGGCCAGGTGTTGGTTAATCTTTAATTTAATGGTCATAAATAGGAAAGGTAGGGAAAAACTTAAAATAAACTTTTTGTTTGGTCGGATTTGTGTTGTTGGTTGATGTTGGATGCGGAGTCATGTTTTAACAACTCCACAGTCCTGGTTTTATTTTTAATAAGTAAAAAGTAAAAATTATAACAAATGAAAATGAGAACTGATCGAAGAATTGAGATTTAATAAAATAATATAACTGACAACACATTGCATTATTAACAAGAAAAATCTCTACAACTTTCAGAGCTAAAATGACTGAAGCTGATTTATAAACTATAATTCACTCCATTATATAAATCCATTCAATAAAATTCTAACAAATAGAAATATAACATAGCAAGGGTATGGCAACGGGCTTAACGATATTTGGGCCACTAAATATCTCCATATAAAAAAAAAAAAAATTTAAATCACAAATCTTTAACAAGAGTGAATGCTTACCTTAAAACACACTGAACATAATCCATCGGTTGCCGGGTTTCCATAGAACCCGCAACCCGAACGGCAGAGCGCTTCCATGGGGTTCGACTCGCGCTCCATTTTCTCAATTTTGGAATCAATTGCGAAAGCTTTAGGCAATGCCTACTATTATAATGCAAAATAAAATTAAATCTCGATATATCTATCGCACAGACACTATTCAGTTCGACTTTTTATATTACTTTGTATAATAATAGAGTATTTTTTCAAATATATTGCACTTCACCACACTTCACAGCCCCGCAAAGGGGATTTCGTAATAATTTCACTATTAATAAAATATTTTGATTTTTAACACGTGTTTGTATTTCACAGCACACCGGGCAAAAATGACAATAACGTTTAATTTGGTAATTTCGACTTTTTCCGCAATGGGGGAGGGTACTTGTTGAGGGAACTGTAGATTCGATCTCTGGAGTCGTAAATACTTCGGAGATCGCGTACAAAATGCGCCTAGAACTCGCCTTACTCGTTGCGGATGTGTCAGGAGTGATGCGTCACCTGGAAATTCAAGAAGAAACTCATTGTAATACGGCCACATCACTACGTGCATAGTCAAAAATCAGGATAAGAGCGAATCATATATGTATCTAAAAAGTTCATATGTAATTAGATAACCTACATTTTGTTAAAAAAAAAAACAGATAAAATTTTAGTACTATTTCCACAATGTATTTCATAATCAGGTCCGGTTTTGCTCATGAACCGATAAAATATATTGTGAAAGTAGTAATAAAAAAAAAATGTTTTTATATTTTTAAATATCATACCATTCCATCAAGAATTGACAGTTTTCACCTTAAATGTTAAAAAATTAACGGAGACAAAATTACATCGTGAATAAAAAAAAATATGTTAAACAATATTTTATATTAAACAATATGAAAAACTCATATAGAAATGAGGCAGAATACAAAACGATGATTATGTGAAAGTTACGTCATAAATACGCGTCACTTACGCGTCACAATTCTAATACGTACCTCAAAATAATTTGGATTAATGAATCACAAAAAAAAACATTTTCTAATCATAATGAACCGTTGTGGAAATAAATCAATACCAACGGAACGGAAACCCTGGGTGGCTGATACACTTTTATAATAACACTATATTGAAATTATTTCATAAAGTATCTTTATAATTCGAAAGAACTGACAAAAGCGTGTTGTTCGAATTTGATGTCAAATTCAAAATTTTGTTTTTTTTTTTATACAGGTAATATTTTGCTCAAAAAAATAAATTGAACTTGTTACAAAATTTTATTGGTCAATAAGTACTCATCAAAGAACTATTTTACCATTGACATGAAAAAAGCTAAGAGTTCATTTACCAGAGGTTTATAGCTCACAAAAAATTAAGAGAAACTTGACACTTTTCACCTTTCACTCGATTTTTTCTCCGGGCCAGGAGCAAATTATTACACATCTAGTTGTAAATACTTCGACTTTTTTCAAGCACAAACGATTATGATATACCGACGTCATAAGTTGGGAATCTCATTTTTACTGGCCATTTCTGATAAATTTGAATTTATAAAACTGCAATAATCCGACCAGTTAAATTACACACGAAACGGGAATGAGTCACCGTCATGGAAGTATTGTGGACGGCAAATTATTTTTGCAAGTGATGAGCGTAGACGACGGAACGTGTAATGGGACGCCGCAAATAATGAATTAAAAGAACCAACAATAAATTTGTTCCGCAAACTACAAGAAAAATAATTATTGCAGCCCCACAAACGTGAGAATAACAAATTTCCGATACAGCATTCTCGCCCGTGTGACCTTGCCGTCAAGATTACAAATTACATACGAGTTGAATTAAAAAACAAATAATCATAACACCAGATCAATTTTATGCTGACTATTAAAAGAAATACTAATATAATAAAGTAAGTTGTAACGGGTATAAAATCTTACACTGTTTTCTGCCATTATGAGAATGAACGATGACATAAATTAAAAATAATTACAATAAAACGACAAATCGAAATAATTCGGGCGGGCGACGAGGTTTCCTTTCAAGCCGAAATGACGCTAAATAAACAAAGCAGCTTTTTTCATATATAAGAGATACTACACACCTTTGTGACATATATATTTTCAATTAGCAATGCAATATATTTCAATTAGACCTGGTACACACTGAGAGCGTTATGCGTTCCGCATTATTTATTATAAAGGGTTTTTCAAAGTATGCGAGAACTTATTATTAGTCAATTGCAATACAGAAAGGGATAAGCAAAACGCTCTCTATGCGCGCCTGGCCTTAAATTTTGTGTAAGCGACGTTCTTTGTAAGACCACCTGTCGGCTGTCCATCATCGGTCAACACTCGTTCAAACTTCTGCAGCTGTGTGATCACATTCTCGTCACTTACAAATTATTGTTATCGAGCGATGACTCAGATTTTGACAGGTTTTTCTTTTTGACAATTACAAATTTGTTAGGAATTTTTGTTCTAGTGTAATAGACGATAAATTTAGGTACATAAGGAATCTTTGAATAACAATTATATTATTTTTTACTTATGCTCTGATATACTCTTCGCCTGTTACAGCTATAAAAATTGAATCTAAACAATGTGGTTCTTTTTTGATATTCATATGAAAATTAGATTTTTCGTCTATTTTACTATACTTTTTATTTACAAGGAAGATTAAAAATGTATTATTTACTATGTTCTGAATTATTTTATACAACAACTACGGCAATTGACTACACGTGCTCAGTGTTAAAAGTCGATATGCACACTTTATAAAATGTTGATAAGTATATTATAACTTCAGCAAATGCAATCGCAAAATTACATAAAACAACAAATATAATTATCATGGATCGCGTTGACTGAAGTGCAAGCACGGGTCTTTCAATGTGGTTCAATTCGTCAAACAAAAACCACAATACGTCACTCGAATAGCGTAACATATCCAACATAAATATTTACACAAAATTACCGACCAAAATAAGCGTTCCATTTTTTATGTCAAATATTAATAAGAAACGTAAAAAAATCCGAAAGCAGAAATGGGATATAAAAAAAAATCTGAACAATCAAAAAAAATTGCGTGAACAGAAACTTTTTTCGTTCTCAAATATGAATAACACGTTTAATAAACATGAATAGTTTAATTTCAGATTTAATTACATAAATAAATTTGAATGAAAAAGTTTCATCACGGAAAATTCAGCGAATCGAAATTAGAATAAACAAACATGTAAATAGAAAACAAAACGATACAATTTTCAATTATTATTATTATCAAAGTTAACTTTTTACAAACTTCGTTGGGTACTTTTCAAATTATACTACAGTAAAAAAGACGTGATGCAATCGAAGTTTGACAAGATTTTTATGCAGCAAGTTAAAATAACACCCACTGTTCAATTAAATATTAACCATTCATTTTTTAGAATTCGATGGCCTGATTATAAAATAATATCGATAAATATTCCTTATACGTGTTGCGTTTGTTTGATATAATTGCATCGAAAATATGATAAATATTGTGACATTCTTTTTTGCCACCATAAATAATCCTTTGCCCTCGGTATAGTCAAATGAACACGCACATGTTTCGTAATTATAGTATGTCAGTATAGTAACATGTGCATCGTATAATACGTAAAGCTTATATATACCTCAACCTAGTTCGGTTGTTACAGATCACATTATCAAATAGTCAGTTAAAAAAACAAACTAGAATGCATCTACCCCCGCCTTTGAATATACGTCATACAAAATGAATGTATTAGGTAGTTCGGAAAGAAATGACCATTATTTTTATTCGCCTCTGATTGTTGACCAAAACCGATTGTTTTTTGAGCAATTGCTCTTTTGAAAATTCTATAACAATAATAGATCACTGTACTCTTCTGCCATACTTTCCTTTTCTGTGTATTGTAAAAACAATTAAATGAAATTTTATTTATGATATCGACTGAAGGTGCTTGGTGGAATTCAAATAAATAAAATGTGTTTGTTAAAATAAATTGAATTGAATAAATAGTACTTGTAACCTAACACCAAACTACATAATACGGCAATAAATTTTAAAAATTACATATCTTCACAAACCAGAATATTATATGTACATATTTATTTAATACTATTTATCCACTGCTATATGTAAATAAATTTAATTTCATATTCCTACGTCATAATTGTTTACTCCGCGTCTTATCGATAAGTTACACGATTCGATTATCAAAAGAAGATTTAAAAAAAAGTATTTCTTGTGTGACGACGAAGGCAACTAACTAGTGCGTACATGAAAATGCTCGGCAGGTATAGAGAGAAACAAAAGAGCGGCAGAACACACCTGGCAAATTGTCCAAATCGGCTTATTGAAATGCATCGCATTTCGTTATCTATCGCCAACAACGGTTAGCTCGATTCCAAAACAGCTGTAAGGGAGGAAGCGAGGCAAGACGAAACGAGGTGAAAGGAAAGGGGAACAAGGTCGGCCCTCCCCCTTCACCCCCTGCCCATCGGCATAGGCTCCCTTCACCTTGCTATCGCGGTGTGGTAATCAGTAGGGCACCAGCGGAATGAAGCAGGTGAGCGGAGGGCTCTCGCGCCGAACACTGCCGAGTGGAAGCGAAAGGCTCCGCTGTATCTTTTGTTGCCTCAAAGGAGCCCGTAGGCGGTTTGCCGACCGGCCGACTGATGGTTCGATACTCTCGGACACGGCAGGGGATTCTTAACGACTGAACTGGCGCCGAGAAGTGCCCGTATAGGAACATAATGAGACTATTTATCTAATAACGAAGAAATTCTACCAATCAGTAAAAAAATTTAAAAAAAATAGGATGATCGCTTTTTACAAATTATCAAAACGCAAAATCAATAACAATTAAGGAAAGTTCAGTTTCATCATAAAATTTATCCAAATATTCCATTAGTATTTTTCAGCAACGGTAAAGCCGATTATATTTAACAATATTATTCAAGATATATCAATAAAATTCTAAGTCGTGTATTAGCATTAATAATTTTAATATAAAACACATAAAATGATACGAAAAAGAACAAACGTGCTATATTAACATACCACACTAAAAATAATTGCTGGCAACATTAGTATTCCAATATGCCGTTATATTAGAAGAGGTTTGAAGCTTTTTGTGTAAAGCGATTATATATATCAACAAGAGTTTTATAATAATAAATTATTTGTTTAAAAAAAAAAGAATCTCCCAGCTCAATATGGAAACAAAATAAAAATGTAGATATCGTTAGAAACTTTAAAAAGGTGTGGTATCCAACAGAAAGGCTTTATGTACGGAAATATAAAATGTATTTTTATTCTTCAAAGGCATTTTAAATAGCTTTATTCTGTAATGGTAAAGTAACAATAATATTATTTATTACGTAAGTCGAAAAGTAGGTCAAAGAGAAAATGAATTAAACATTTAAGCAGAGATAGCGATATTATAATGAATGGTTTATAATGCGACATAACATCTAGCATCGCTGGGCTAGAACATAATATAAGAACATATGCGTATTTATTTTGATACAAAGAAAATGGTAATTAATTTCAATTAGTATTATACCAATAGAATCGGGATTGTCGAAAAAGTATCGTTTGTGGTCAACGATGGTCAGGAAGGGTGTTTGACAAAGGGGGTGGAGGGGTGAGCGGATAAAAACGATCGTGCTGGGATTCAAATTCGGAATGTGGCACAAACGGTACAAAGATTTATGCATATTAAAAATCTCTAACATATTATGTGTGCCACATTCATTGTTCTGGCAGCCTCACGAAATGGAGCGCCCACGTGGCACGTAATTTTAGGAAGAAATATTCTCAAATCAAATTTGTTTCGAAAGACGGGGAAATTCGGACTTGTCGGAAAATAGCTGCATTACAAGGCAACGTCATCTAATAAATATTTAAATAAAGTTGTAAATATAAACTGATCACAGTAATAAAACAACTTAAACGGAATATTGTTTGTTCATACCAAATACCCAGAACGGTGCGGTTGATTTCAATTAATGGATTCAGTTGTCAATCAGATGGTAATACTAACTCGCCGAGCGAAACCGACCCTGATAATATGACGGAATACCTGTTTCTATTGATGGACAAAAAAATATAGAATTAAAGTGTTAATTATGTAGATATTCGATACGTATTCGACATAAAGAAAAACTAATATCGAGAGCCCATAATTAAATCAATCAACTTTACATAGTAAATTTAACAAAAATCCAATATAAGAAAAAAATATAATGGAAATTGCCATTGCACTTTATTTAACTTCTGAAGTATCTAAATTCCACATTTAAGAATTGGTACCATTCTTGGATAATCCGGACAATAGAGACAATATGGATTGAGAAAAACGATTCCTCTACAAGTTGAAAGTTATAATTGCATAGCTGATATTTGAATGTGCAGTGAATTTGTCAATATTAAAAACAAATTCGAAGATTTCGCGACTAAATGGATAATCACGACATCTCCGCAAACTCGCCCTTATCATCATAATAATTGCGTACTAACTCTCACGTTATATTTGCATCTTATTTTTTATTTCTGATGAATGCTCTCACGTCTCTGAGCTTCTTTCTCTTTCTCGCAGCCGGAGTTTGAAAGGTAGGGTGTGTCGTCACGCGTCCCTCGGCGCTGGGCAGACGGGAGGGCATTCGCACGTGCGCGGCGCGCGTGGCGGTGACCTCCCCTCTCACCTTTCATTTCCCCGCCGACCTAACCCTTCCGACACACGTTTTGTCTATCGCAAACACGTGTATTATCTGACACAGTAGGTATATAATATAATAAATTACGAGTTATATCAAAACAAAGTGATCACAATTATTCGACCAAGCAAAAAGCAAAAACCAAAAAAAAAACTCTCGTGTATAAACACATACAATGATCTTTCCTATTATATTATTCCATCCTTAGTTTTTAATTCACTCTTATAAGTCGGAAACAGATAATATATATCATGCCCCGAAAAGAATTATCAACACTTATGACAAAACACTACTAATAATGGATTAGTACTGTCGTATTCTTTGTTTACACATTCAAATTATAAACACAATTTTTTTTGGTTCGAACTGAAATGAAAATCCTAAAATTTTAGGTGGTGGTTTTGACACAATGAGTCGCGCCTACAATACTACCTTATAATTATGAGCACAATTCTGGTGGTAATCGCATTTTCTAATGTTATTATAAGAAAGGCAGCTACCAAATCAATCGTATTTTTACACTAGGGAGGCAATCAAGGAATACAACATAATTTAATATCGCAGACGTAGACGTAACACAAACATTTTTTTTTTTTTTAATTTTACAATTTCAAGCGTTTCTACTTTTAAATAATGTTATTTTCGACTTATTCAATTGCTAAAGAAAATTACGGTTATGGGTAAAAATATTATTATTATTTGCGAGATTTAAACGATATACATATTTTGTTTTACGTCATGAAGATTGTGTTGGTTTGCTTACCAGCTGAGAGCAATTGTGATCGAACCAGTGCAACTGACAATCGAGAAGGAGATCGACGTCACCAACTGTTACTTCAAGAAAATTTCAAATTTCTTTGCTTTCTATTATTATTATATAAAAAACGACTTCTCGGGTATCTATATAATATTTCCGTTTTAGGATAAACAAGAATATATTATGCACACTTGACAGGTCAGTCAATGTCGTCTTCGCATCCAATCCGTCTACATATTGTAAAATGATCACACAGCATAAGAAAATTAAGGTGGTTTCAAGGGCATGTAAAATCTAACGTGGCTGGCCAGGTTTTATTTACACAAATCAGTCTTCGGTGATATTAAAGTTCAGTTCTCAATTCAACTTTGATAAGCAATAAAAGTTAAAAAAAATACACGGAAATAAGAATAATACTAAACTAAACTATCAGAATGTGCTTGCGGATTGTTGTGTTCATCAATTGGATGTTATATCCAACAATGTTGCGTGAATTCATCGTGGGTAATCATCCCAGGCAGTTAGTAAAATTAATTATCAATCATAATTATCGAAGAAACTGCTTATTTATTTAACGATTAACGATCTTCAAAAACATGTCTACATCAAATTAATAACACTGTCGCAGTCGAAAAAAATTTTAAAAAAGTACGAAATACAGTTTCCCAAAGCAAATAGTGAATTTTCATAAAATTGGGTGGGTGAACGAGGAACCTCTCCGAGGAGAGGTTCTTCTTTTCAGAAAACAATTTATGTTACAATTCACAATAATAAAATACATTCACTAACTCATGTAAAATAATTATTCCAAAAATATACGGGCATAAATTTCTACATGGTCTCATTTACTGTATTTGATGCCTGCCAAAGAAATAAGACATTCAGCAAAAAAAAAAGTTGGCAATATTTTGAGTGGTACAAAAAACTGAATACATTAGCACACTAGTTCGGTCATTGTGACACCGTGACCAGTCTGAAAATATCCCGTGCGATTTATTTACAAATTCATTAACGCATTCAATAATACTTGCAGCTTGGCGTGAGAGTCACAGCGTATTCCACAAATAATAAGCTGACCGTTTTTCTTAATGTTCAGTATCGAGTGGCAATAATACTTTAAATTTTCAATGTGAAAAGAATATGATTGGAAATGTTTCAAACACTTTTATTTTAATTTTACATACTATCATCAAAACGTTTCACATCGATATGATTCTGTATCTTCTACCGCGTTCTGAAATAATATGAAACGTTCACTCTGATTCTGTTTTAATACAGCAAGTACGTTTATCACTCGAATGCAGCAGTCAACACAAACAAAAAAACAAGCGTGTGAATCGAGCCAAACATTCAGCGATAGGAAAAAACAGGAAACCAAAATTGGTATTATTCTAACACGAGTCGCTAATAATAAATAAAAAAACATCTCCCCGCATACACAACAAGGCCGATCGACAGTCGCGGTAAGTGCCATACGATTTTGAAAACAACTTTACCTCAAGTTTAATTACCAACAAAACTGATTTAAGCCCTGCATACTAACATTATACGTTAGTACACGTGAACTGTCAAAATTATTGATCCAATAATTTAGCACCGCCATATTTCTATGCCTGTGCTAATCTAAAAATATGACTTGAAAAGATTAAAAGATATAAATAATAGCACAAATTACCTCTGATAAACTTGATCCATTAAGACATATGTAATCGATAATGCGACTGAAGGTAACAGACGTACGTGAAATAGGAATAAAAACTATATCCACCTAAATCAATGATCGGAAACTATTATAATACTTTATAACGACGCAACCCAACTATTTATAATAAAATCTGAGTTAATATAAGATTGTAAAGATTCGCTCACGTCAGCAAAATAGGGTTTTAAAAAAAGTGAATGAACTTTTATTTTATAATGAAAATGAACCACTGCAAAGGAATTGATTTCGGACATCTGTGGTTTGATGATTCTATGAACATTCCATTGCATATTATTTTTATAACAAAGTATAAATTGCAATAGTGAAGTAAGAAATATAATCGAGTCGATTTTAGCGATCTTGAATAAAAAAAGCTTCGATTTTCATTCGGTTATATAGCATCAAATCCAGTCATGCAAATCAGTCGTTCGTTTTCCTTATTCAATAAAATATTATAGATACAATTATAGAAGCATGTCGCTTACGATCTCCGTTCAAAAACAAGCAAACGTAAGTTTCCTGCGACCGAATCAAATATAGCATCCCGTATTATAAGTTTAATTAATGCTGCCAAAAAATTGTTCAACGGCTATATGTTTATGCTGCTCATAAATAAACGAAGTAGATATTTCCTATAATAAAATGTGTAAGAAAGGGAAGGCCAGGCCATTGCATTGCCCATTAGCCCGGTTCACACAGAAACGCAGAACGCTAATACACCTGGGAAAGCCGCTCTCGGAGTAGATGCGATCTTCTCGCGCGATTCCGTTTGCAAGAATAATAATCATGCAGTTAATAAAAACTCATCAGCTAAGTTTACGATACAATCACGTAGCGAATATAGTATATTCAAAATTGGCACCAGCACGTGCAGCTAAAAATGACTGCAGATCGTGTATTTAAAATTGTAAAAGCGCTGCATTTGTTAATCATTACTGAACACTTCATGTTGCCACGAACATGAAATTTTCGATTCTGACAAAATTAATAGATATCATTTTAAATATATATGAGAGAAAATTCTTTTGATAGGTTAACAGTAAATCCTTGGTGGAAACGCACATAAATGTTATATATATTTAAAAGGATATAGCAGGTAGTTTTCCTGCGAGTAATTATTTCACAAAATTATATCGACATCCCAACAAGTTATGTTGAGGAATATTTATACTTTTAATAAGTTTCGAATATGTGAATAAAGACATCGTGTCTGTTCAGTCGTTTTGTAACCACCGATCATTTTTACTTGATAATACAGTGCATCAAATACAAATGAAGGTGAAAAACGAAGGTTACCAACATATTAATCCGAGCTGTTTTCCTTGTATATTACACTCGGTACCAAATAGTAGTTTTATATTCATTCCACGATACAAGTTCTTAAGTCGGAAACAAAAGAAATTATTTTGTGTTAATTATTAGATTGATTTAAGACACATTTAAAATACTATTTCCGTTAATTGCATATACCGCATAAATAATTATACTTAAATATGCAAAATGCTTTATTTAAATATGACATCAATGAAATAATTTCACAATTCTATATGTATAGATTAATTACCTACTCGTGTGAAATTCTGGCGTAATTGTTACATTTGGATCGAGCCCCTATATTGCAAAAAATATTACGTAGCCACATTTCAGAACATAAAGAAAATGCATCCCTCCTAGCCCGCATAGCTGTCTTGTATACTTGAGTATAACGAAGTAATAACTATAGCACGATTTTAAAGGAAAAAATAACAAACCAGCTGTTGAGTACGCATATAAATCAATACCATTTCGATTTCGATTAAAGAAATGTATATTGCCAGATGAACAAAATATGAAATATAATGTATGATATAGATTTAAGGTGGTTGATGGAATTTCAGTATCAAATTTGAATGGTTGAAACTTTATACTACTCTACATATTTAAGTATGTGAAATAGTGCAAAGTTTCAACAGTTCAAATGTGATAAGAAAAATAGTTCAGAAATGATATCTGATATAATTTCTGAGTAAACATAAAAGCAATGCATGCGGCTGTTGTTACATATTGCTCACCCACCCACTCACACATGTTTCAGTAATCGATTACGATATCATTATTAGTCCCTTCAGTAAAAAAATCTAAAGGGCATATCACAGAGGGGGTTGTGGAATAACCTGCCAGATACCATGTTATAACTGTTATTCGAATATTGGATGAGTCGAGATATCGCTCTGGTAATGAGTCACGGCGTATAGATAATTTGCTAAAAAGCACTATGAAACGTCTCTTGCTGGCAGAGTTCGATCGAATTTATATATAACGCCCAAGAAACAAAGTGATTCATCGACCATGTGAATGACTCACTGATAGTGGAGGAATCGCAATGAATTCGCGGTGGAGCATTTTTTTGTCGTGTTATTATTCATGAAATTACAAAATCAATTTCTTGACATCGGTGTACTAACGTTATGCGGTTCAACGTTATTGTAGACTCGTTACTGAAAATGCAATGTCGAAGGATATAGAGTTAGAGAGTACACAATGACTTGTATATAATCAAAATCGCTGAATTATGTGCGTAGAATAATTAATGACATAATGAGCTATGACGTGAATCGACGTCAGCTCGTGACATATACGATCATTTGCAAATAAAAAAAAGTAATTTCTTAAAAGTTCGCGTACATATTAACTAAGTTATTAAAAATTTCATTATATAATGATGCAGAATAGACTTGACTATCACCCATAAAATATACATATATAGTTATCGCTATGTGTAAATAAAAATCCGACACTTCGTAGTCCAAATCAAAGTAGAATAAATTAGCTTAATTAAGCATTGCAGAGTATGTATACGCAAATAATGTACAAAATGTGATAAGTGCGTAAAATTGCTGATTAAATAATATCAATTTGAATTCTAATGTTTCATTCGCACTCCAAATTATGGCAGCTTTAATTATAATGGCAAAATTAATATGAATGATCGTAAACATTTAGTGTATGTGTGAGAAAATAAAATATACTGACGCATTGAAACGTTCGTTTATGAAGATTAGGAAAAATAGCGATGTATTTTTTAGTTCTACAAAATTTTATAAAATATAGTTGATAGATATTTCGGCTCACACATCGTCAGAACTATGTTTAAACGTACATTTGCTTATCTATATATAGCTGTAAATAAAAGGTATACAAGACATATTCTCTTCTGTTTTAACAACCTAGCTTACATCGTGCTAGCCATAAAACTAATTAAATTTTGTAGAACTAAAAAAAATTGCTATTAAATTTGAATTGTTACAATTTTGCCTGTAATGCCTGAAGATGCCGGATTGCGAAATCCGGGCCGTTAGTGACAAAACATGTGGAATAGTACAAAATTGTAACAATTCAAATTTGATATTGAAATTCCATCAAGCACCTTCAGTCGATATCATAAATTATACATTTCTATTTTTCATCGTGGTACAATGGAGTTCTACCAAGTAAATGCCAGTTCAATCAAAAAGATTTAAACAAACCAAAAGTTTGTCATATACGTTACGATATTGTATTGATAAACTTGTGCCCATATAATCAATGCTGATGCGTCGACTGAATCAGCAATCAACATTAATCACCGACATAATAAATTCATCGAACGCTTTCGGATTTCGCTCTCGTTCGGGGCGAGACAGAGTTATCCCCGGCAATGGCAACGAAGAGCAGCACCGTATACAGTAATATGAAACGCATAAAACTAGATAGGTAGCGTAACGATGGGCTCCACTTCTCCCCCACGGTGTAGTTATGGTAGCTGGCGACCAGTCGGGGGCCTCATCCCTCCGAGGGCAACGCACTGAGGACTGCGCGCTCAGGTTCAAAGACCCCGAACATTCAAATCCGCACGGGCCCGCGCGCGACATGGCTTGCACAGCCCTTCCGATGGTTGATCGGTACTCGTCTATGTCCTACGCACGCACCCTAGTGCGAAGCGAAGATACACGATTTGAAGTCGAGGGTCGGGGTTCCAAATGTAGCCGTAAGATTGACTTGTATATTACCATTGCTTTAAATCAAAATACTCCACGGTTGTGACAAGCTCCTGTTCAAGTTGATTTCTGGGCTATTTTTTTTTGTAAAATCACTTCAGTACATCAGCCAGTTGAACTAAAATATCCAGAATAAAAATCGTTTCACGTCAAAAATATTAACTATGTATTGACACTGTATCCATTCGTCGCGTCGACTACCGAGTACGAACGTGATAAATATTTATTCGAATGCATAATGCGGAATTTATTTAAAGAAGAAGACAAATTAAATGAATAGGCATGACTTGAATGAACAATTGTGATACTTCTTCTTTCATGGCAGACCCTGAGACTTCTTGCAGCACACAGTTTGGCAGACACTGTTCTAGGGTGAAATATAAAACTAACAACCACCTCCAGCTCTAACGCAACATAAAACTTATTATCAACCAAGTAAATTCCTTTCTCCGTTTCGTGTCTCTGATAGAACATTGGTTCATGGTTAGTAATATCAATCTAAAAACAATGATATGTATGCAATAAATACATCGAACTTCTTTAACATACATCTCTTAGAGGTTATGAAATCATGCTAATTTTAAATTCTTGTCATTTTTAATATTGAAAATATCGAAATAATCAAAAACCAAACTTTTTTGGTTAGTAATAAATAATCCAGATGAAAAATAATGCATTAAAAACAATAGTTATTCAAGTATCACAAAACACGGTTTATAACAATTTACGGAGTTACCGTTGAATCCATCGAAGAATATTATTTTGAGGAATATTGATCGACATACAAATGATCCAAGAATACTTTTTTCCACGCGTAAAATCGAAAATTCAAAATTGTCCGTCTTCGATGTCGGCGTCTTAAATGGTTTTAACAATATGTTGAGGGTACCCATATAATAGAAGGTGACGCATTTAAATCACTCGAGCCATGTTTCCTTCGTGCTAGAGTAGTATCCAATAAAAAGGATTTTTAAGCGCCACCCATAAAACTAATGTCAACTTAAAGAATTTTATTGAGTCTTTCAATAGGACTCTAAATTATTTGTCCTAGCTTCCCCTGAAATTTGAGCTGAATCCGTAAAAAAAGAAACATCAACCTTCCAATGTCTTCTAGTTCCTGTCTAGTCTAGTCTCGATTCCGTTGCATGCGGTTGGGATTCTCTGATCTGTATATAGCCGGTGCAGCGTGTGAATAACGATATTTCAAACAGCGATTACGCATATATATATATATATATATATATATATATATGAATACGATATATCTAAATAGAGATTTTTTTAATATTCTCGAAATTCCCATAAATAATATTATATATCGATAAACAAAAGTCCTCAAAATTTCCAAAACAAATAATATCGAGAAAAGATAATAAGAAAAATTAACGATTCTCGATCACACTCCCTACTCCTTGCAAACCATTTCGTAGGGGATGACACGTGAACGAAAATGATGCATCGTCGCCAGTCAAATATTTCACCTTTATACTATTCTAACAGATGTCCCATCCAGCGCAACGTGGGTACAGTCATAATAATTTAAGTATTCTTCTCTCACAAAACATGTATCGCTGTCGAATAAGTGAAACGTTTGACTAGTACATACGTGAACATCGCGAGTGCGAAATTGAAAGTGTGATGACATTTAATAGCTCGATTATGAACGCAATAATTCAATGCACGAGCAAAGCGCATATGCATTAACATTTTATAAGTCTCCCTGACCTGCTTAGGGCAATCAAAGTACGAATTGTACCCAATTTCATTAAATATTATTAAAATCCACAATATATAAAAAAAACTAATTCTAGCCATATTAAGGGCACTCGTATATCACAAGTGGCTGGCGTAGCAACGCCTAGCACATAAATATTGTCGGTAAGCATAATGAATTCTCGAATGACGCCATAATATCGGATGTAAAAATATTTTGTTAATCAAAAACTATACTCCTACACGAGCCTATCAAAAATATTGCACAAAAAACTGATTCAAAAGACATAACATCCGGAAACGCCCTGAACGGTGGATAGATATTCAAAACCAGTACGGCGATATGTAGAAAGTCATTTCGAATAAGTGGAAGAATATTTTGGTTTTCAAACTTCCTAAGGAATATACAATGCATAAAATCTAGCAAGAATTAAATAAAAATACTTTTAAGTGCGAGGATATTTAGGTTCAATGACAATAAACCCCGCACATACTGTATTCAATTTGATTTTTGTGCTACATATAGAACTAAGTACTGCGTTTTATTGATTGGATTGGCATTTACTTGGTAGAAATCCATTATAACACGGTGAAAAAATAGCAATGTATTTTAGCTCTACAATTTTTTTTATAAGATGTAGTTGATAGTTATTTCGGCTCACGCCATCATCAGAACTATGCTTAAATGAACATTTGTTTATCTATATATAGCCGTGTAGAATATGTAACACAATACATTTTTTCTCATGTTTTAACGACCTAGCTTATTTCTTGCTATTAATAAAACTAAAAAAAATTTTTTCAATGAAACTAAAAAGGCGGCTATATCATAAGCTTACATATTGCACGGAAATGGTTTATTGGATGGGGATGGTTTATTACAGAAAAGCCCGTTGAAATGGCTTGAGGAGTGGTGACAGATATATATTAATTTGTTCGTTAAGAAATTTTTGTGATAATTGATATCTATTGATTTCCAGCTGTTCTAAAGCCGTAAAAACGATTCATAAAGCCAGCCGTATGGATTACTTTTTTTAATATTATACAACAAACAAAAGATAGTATCTTAAATATGCAATGAACTTATTTCGTCGGCAATATCTTGCCAATATTTACCACATCAGATATTTGCAAATGACAAGGTAGCTTGGTTAAAATTAAAAAAAGAATCTAGATTTATCTAGCAGACAGAAATTGGTCTGGAGTACAGTCATGAAAATAGTTGCACGCATGAAAAGGAAGAATGAAGTGTCAAAATTGAGAAAACCGGTATCATACACGTTCCGTGTAGGTAATTTCCGTTTGATGGCGTAGAAGATGGGCAAGTGGCACCCTCACGCATAGACCAGTAGACAGCTAAAGATACGGAACTACACAGTCATGATGGGGGCGGTCAGTGAACTGAACCGCCCGTCGCCCCCGCCCTAACCTCGACTGCACTCGACGTGGCTCGCTAAAACAAGGACTGCGGCGACATGCCGCGATGATGAGACTCATAGAATACAATTATATATATTAGGCATTTTATTTTAAACCGCAATACTTGTGAGCGCAATATACCGCCCAGAAATCTTTTGGATATTTAAATTTAAAAAAAATATCATACGATGATCTGATCTTCAAACCCAATAACGTAACAGTTGCTCTGCCGATGTCATTCCATGTCAGTGATCTTTGATAAAGCTTTTTATAAATATGATGATGTTTTGAATCGAAATAATTAAAAATTCCTAATGATAGATGTTCACGTAGAAAGTCAATAATTATTTAAATAAAAAAAAAACGCAATTGTGTGTTGAAAATGTACGTGCAACTTACAAAGCAGTCGATTAAAAGATGACATTTAAATTCATTCTTCCGTCAAGTAATGTTTTATTTGCTTAGTTTCTACTGCACTAGTCAACCAAACGAAAAACGTCGCAGTGCTCCTCTCGCAAATTGCAAGGCGATGCAGTATGAGCGTTGCAGCCGACAGCAGCTGTTAAAGTGACGTCGAATAAATTTCGCTGATTTGCAGTCATTCATATACATTCCATATATTTTTTAAATAAATTATCAATTCGATGCTTTTATCGCCTCTGCCGGAAATGACTCGTCACTTGGTGACGTGCTATGAATATCGGTAATGTTATTAAAAATCTACGTTTAAACTCCAAGTTCACCAAGCAACAATTCCTCATCGAATTATTATAGTTAGATTACTTTCATTCATAAAAGCTGTGATTTATATAATTTTTAAAAATGATTTGATTGATATTTTCCTCACGATTATATATGTATACAAAATAAAAATATATGTGATATAGCCGCTTCGTCGCTGGCCTTACCCGATTTGCCTGCATAGTTTTTCCAATATGGAAACGTACCTGAAACAAGATAAAGACAAAAATTAGTTTTCAAGGAAAACGCAAAACATTTCTACAAATTACTATTTCTACCATTGAAAGTTATTTGAATTAGCTAATCTTAAATTTATTAGAAATTGACAAACATGTAAAGAAACACACAAGGCTAAGTCTTTATCAATATGTTTGATAACAGGAATCGTGCAATTCATTACGTCAGTCATTGCGTACATGGATAATAGATTAAAATAAGTACATATATTTAAATTACCACTAAAGTTGCGTAATGTGTCTACTTATATGTAATGGCTAACATGACGTTTGCGAAAAAAGTTATATTCAGATATTTTTAACACCTAACAACGCGATGGGAGCTATTCAGCACCTGTAAGTGACAATAGACCGACCAATATAATTGTATGAGACACTTGCGGCTGAGGGCAGTATGTCCTCATCTAAGCGCAAACGCGTTTCACATCCGAGTGCGAAGGCAGACTCGCCGAGTTCAATGCATCACGACCACTACTGCAACAGGGGTGAAAAACTTTTCATGACTTGGCACCTGCCGGTGAGAGCACCAATCCCGCGGCGGATGTTTAGAAGGGCACATTTCGCATGAACCTTCGTTTATTCGTCGACAACCGAAAAAAACAGCTGTTCCAACAGCTGTATCACGCGATTCAGGCTAGTATTATTTTCATTTGAAAACAGCGGTGCATGTGCGAAGCTCGACGAACGGCACAAAGAGTACCAATATATTAAATGTACAACAACCATTATGGATAAGGTCTACAAATGTAAAATATGAATTTGAAGAGGTATTGAGCATAAAACACTTGTATGAGCTGTTGAAATTTAGGTGAATCAATACAGTCAAAGAATAATCTTGTCATTAAACAGTATTGACATTCCAATTAGGCAACTAATTAAGTTATCAATATTGAAATAGTTTTTGCATAAAACCTAGTCTCTCATATAACATCGGGTGTATGACGACCATGGTAAAATAAATATCTCAAACGATAAGAAACTTCGAAAAATAAAAAAATATTCGAATTTCTTAGAACAATTAAATTGTGTTTACACTAGTGGGCACTCGTACGTGTTACAAAAAATGCAATTAGCGTATCTTTAATCGATCGACGAACGAAGCGATGGCAATATTTTTGAAAGTAAAACTCATGTCACGGCACCTGTAGGCTGTGACGCTGATAACGATTCAAAAAAAAAAAAAAGAAAGTGAAGTATTTAAGAGCGGCGATCGGCGACCATCGATCGAGCACACGAATCGGGGTCGGCCGAATCGAACTCGAATCGAGGCAATAGAGAGGCAGAGTCAACCTCCTCCGCGGCTAACGGGAAAAGGCGCCCGTTACACCTGACAGGTTCGACAATGACCGAGCGAGAGAGGGCGACGCGGAGGGAGCGCGAGGGAATCGTTTCCCGCGCGAGATGGATGAACAAATTCTATTTCATTTGGCCTCGATACTCGGTTCTTCAGAAGGTAAGAGTTCGGCAGCACATTCGGCCGACGTCTACGTCAAGCCTACAAATCACATAAATGGTTATCAACTCATCGACAAAGAAACAAATGCATATTTCGATCCTTGGAAAATATAATTGAAAATAATTATTTTAGGTTTTCAAAGTTATTTGCTTTACAAGTACCTAATATTTGAATTACCACAATAAACTAGTAGATAGAAAGCGTATATTAATAAAATATATATAAAACTGTATTGATTGTCAACTATTTATAATATATGAGACAATTATTTTCTCTGTAATCGAGAGATTCAATCATTTAAATGCGCGAGGTGACATTAAATTAAATGTAGATAACGTATACTATTAATCGCTGAAACACATCAACGTGTGGCAAGAATGTCACATCCGCCATTCCGTTATAGAAATCGACGGTATTTGAGATTTCCCACTGATGAATATGACAGAAATAAACTGGCGCACATTACGAATCCGGCTAGTTCAATTCAGAAACTAGATACAAAAGTTTTTTAAGTGCGTAACTAAATATTAATTTATGCAACCGCGGCCATTCCGCTCAGTCCGATAGCTGTGATTTCGACGGCCGCCTGCAGTAATTCCGTAGGTGAAGCGACCTTTGGCCGCGACAATAACTGCTTGTGACGAAACATATATTCCGTAAAATAAATGTTTCACATCAACTCAAAGCTGGTTCGCATCGACACTATTAATTAAATAATATAAACGGCACACGAATGGGTGGGTGAGCGGACATGGACCACATTCTTAGGAAACGTTCTCGTTTCACGGCGAGTTACGCGTTCATCGCTAGGCTCGTATCGCGGTTGTCCTCGCGGACGCGCAGATAAGAGGAAGCTCTTTGTTTGTTGACTAGCTACAAAAATGTCAATAGAATAGCTCTGAAGGATATACTGGTGACGCTCTTTCAATAATTCACATGCCTACATGTTTACTACTTATAAGATTGTCTTCGATTGTTCTGCGCAGTGGAAACGCGAAGCATAATGTGCCAATTAAGTACATTTGAATATACACGATGTCAACATTTACTAATAATGCTGGGCTTTGTGTGTTAATGAGATATTCAGACATTGAGCGAACATTCTATATGTTCATAAAAAATGCCTTGAGAATTATTTTATAAAGATCTTCCGACTACCCGTAACAGATCAATGTTATGTAATTAAACAATCCATTATTAACATTGAAAATTTGTCTGATAAAAAACAATACCATTGCATAAAAAGCATTTTTTTGAATGAAGAAAAGATTTGTATAAAAATCATGCTTACCCATCGATATTCTAATTAATATACACGGATATGTAGCTCTAGGTGACGTACGTCATATTATAAGACTTCCGAAGCCTTCATATCGCGACGACTTCCGTATCATTAACGATTGCTTACCGAGAACTTTATAATACCCACTCCGCAAGTTAATAATCAACATTATTGTCAAATTCTAGATACGTCACGATCAATGGGTCACCCATACATATTTGATAAAATCCGATATTATCCTCACACACATTAACAACGATAAACTGACATGATAAAAAAAATCTTTCATCGCAAGTAAACCCACCTATATCTTAGATCCGAAGTCGCACAAAATTGCAAACATGAACAAATTTTGATGTGTAATTCTGTGAGTTTAGTTGATTTTTTTTATTTTGAATTTATAATATTTAAAGCAGGTCTTTTTAAATCAACAATATATAGATGTTCCATCGTACGTTTTGATAAAATTTAATTACAGTAAATTCATATATATTTAAAACATAATTATTTTCTATTCGGCTGATATCAAGTCTGCGAAAATTTATTTTCATCATACTCAAACCCGCATAGTCGTAAGAAATCATTAGTTGAACAGTTTTATAGAAGGAAAATAATTACTGTCGTTGTTTTAAAAATCATATCAAATGGTTTTTTTTTCCTTCTTTCCATTTTCATCAATATACTACACCTGTCCGATAAAGTTAATTTCCTTGTTCAACTTGGGTATATGTAAAAAAAGTCGCGTGCAGAGCAAGATGATGGGTGTGCAGAGGGGAGACGAAGGGGGCTCTGGGAGACCTCCAAACGCGACGGAGGTCACTCACACATCGAGATCGGTTCCTACTTGTGTTGCTAGCTTTGCGCGTCGACCAGTTAGTTGCAGGTCGCTTAGTGGGTCGTACTTATACATCCCGCAATGGAAGGAATGCAACACGACGCTACGCTTTTCTGTCGTTTCCTGCTTGGTTCGAATGCGATTTTTGTTTTGTCGCTAGCATAGTATTCGCAAAATATCGACTGAATTCATTCGGCTTCGGCGTCGTTTGCACAAGACAAAAGAAATTCTCACGTATAATCCAAAATGTCACGTTTTTGCTTCACGCGTTTAAGTCCAATAACGAATTTACCATTATACGCGAATATGTACAGCTAAGTATCTATTCGATTGGTTGTTAACGTAGAATATATTTAATTTATTATGTAACAAATATTTAATAATAGTCAGTACATTAAAAACAAAAACTCACTTCGAATACAGAAGACAATTTATAACTGGTAAGCAATAAAAAACATAAAAATATCGAGGAAAACAAGGAAGATATGAAAGGTATCTTAATACCGTGGGGGTCAAAAGATCTTTGTTGAGAAGATACAATCTGCTGGCAATCCCGAAGCAAACGGGAATACGGTAGTTTCGCACACAACAATCGAAATTCACCGCTATTATTATGATAGTGCGAGCTCTCTGCATGGAAAGAGGACAAACCGGTTTGGCGGGACAGTTTCGCTAACGGGCTGCTACACTGGATGGCGCACTGGGAAGAGGCGATCATCCCGAGGGAGGCGTCGGTGAGCGCTGGGAATAACGGTGACACATCGGCAGGATGCAACGACCCATTGATCCTTTATAGGAACATTGATAACTTAGTTACACGATATAATGTAAAACAAATTATATCAATTTTAATTTTATATTTTGAATATTTAAAAAGCAAAAAAAAAGGTCTTGATGAAATTGCAAAAGACGCGTTTATAAGGCTGTGAAAAGCGAAGGGCTGTGCAGTATGTTCAAATATAAAAATTTCTGGCGGGAGATCGGAAACACGGCTGTTTTGCGAGACCTGCGTAAATAAGCCAGGATTACATGTGAGCGATTGCTTTGTGAAATACCATAAAATGAATAATTCCAAATAAAATAAAAATATGTACATTATATCCATTATATATCTATTTTACAGAAAAAATAAAAAAATATATATATTTTTTAATTTTATATATATATTTTTTTTTATTACTTTGATTCATGTAGCGAATACGATTTTCGCAAAAAAACGCGTCGACTTGCTGGTAGGCACATACGAAAAAGTGCTCGAGTGCAAAAGGTTAATACATTTTGTTACGTTCGTTTCTGTCTAATACGTATTTGCCCATTGCTTCGCTTCAAAAATGGCGAAAGGGAACGCACGCAATATAAAATACTTTCTCTGAAAATATAACTATCCGGAGTATTAAATATATTATGAGTTTGAAAACGAATGATATAATTCTGACATCAGTCGTCCGGCTAATTGTCGAGTTTGGAAGCCTCTGCACTCATTACTGATTTAAAAATGACTACACAGCCGGTTGCCAAATAAGTAATTGTAACAAAATGTCTTCAGACTCGTATCCGTAAGTAGTCCACCTCTACTAGCTGGTATATTTATGAAATTCGAAATTGATGATTTGTTTTGATTAGCTACCTTTCAGTGTATAAATGTCATCAAAAAATATTAGTCGGTCTTTAAATTGATAAGAGTAATCATAAAATAAAAAATGTTATACAGTAAAAAAAATATTCAACGGTAAAATTCTGGCACAATTAGACACATAATTTGTATAAACGCTATCACACGTACGCACTATCTGCGTGTATCTCCATCAACTATATCGTCCCGTTTGCTGATCTTCAACAATCATCAATTCCATAGATCTACGCGCAAGCCAAGTTATTTGAACACGGTGAAAAAAAAGCAATATATTTTAGTTCAACAAAAATTATAAGATATATAGTTGACAGTTATTTCGGCTTACTATCACAGCTCGGTTCTAGAGCACCAATTACATTCTCACTATAGTATACCCCCCAACTGAACTTATTCAGTAGCTGATACGATGATACTAAAGAAAATTAAAACACTGGTTTCAGTGCGGCGTCTCGTCAATAATAGCAATATTTACGCAACCAATCATTATAAACAACATAATAATTGGAGCCTTGAGTGACGATATGTACAGTAATAATCGACTTCCTGAAACACATTGGAACCATTCTCAGATGAAAAGCTCTTCTTATTAAAAAAAGCAGTGAGTAGGATACGATTATCTGTAAACATTGTGATAAAGAGAAGAATAAATAACACTAAACAATATATGGTAGGTGCTTAATAGAATTCGTATGTCTAATTTTAATCTTTGAATAAATCCAACTCTTTCTCGATATTACTAAAAAAATATTACGTAATACAAACTAATAAAAACGCAAGAAAAAGGATACTGTAACGTATAATTATAATGATATATAGAAAATTTTATCATGAAGTAAACCGTATAATAACAATCTGATCTCATAATAGATTCGAAGAGGCACTATTTTTTTGATACGGTAGTCCTTATTGCTGCGAGATAACGACAGACCACAAAATAATGCCTATCACCGGGGCCACGAGCGAGCGGATGCGATAGACATAGGCAGCAAGTGTCAGTCGCGTGTATCCGGGGTTAAAGAGTAAGGAAACCTTCCCGGGTGTGATCATCTCGTACGTGTCACCTGATAAGCCACAGAAACCTCACAAGTGCCGGTGTCACAACTCGCCGATGTGAAGTCTCACATTCGCTACGTATTGTATTCCATCCTTCAAACAGGTTCTCACATCACCAAAGGCCCATCATGCTGAACGTATCCGATAAGCAAACAAATCTAGGCTCGAATAGGAAGGCTGTCATTAATTTCCCGAGTATGCACATTTTACAACAATTTAACCAAGCCTTCATTGCCTCTACATTATCAACGTGTTATATTTGATTCATCGCCTTACGACGATTTTCTCGAATATGTGTAGTTTCGATTGAGATAAAAAAAACGAATGTAGTGTTAAATTTTCCTAGTAAGCAGCTGTGTAGGCCGGAGAGTCTGACCCAAAACAGGAAAATGTTTACTCGCCGATCTGAAGAGCACATAGGTAAATTCGATTTACGAAATAATACCGCCGATAAATGTAAGTGAAGTATGTTAGATAAACCCTTACCTGCAATTGAATTAATCTTCAAGTCGGATTTATTCTAAGAAAAGTAAATGTACGATTTCAGCTGGTTGTATATTTGTCATGTTACAATATTTTTGGACCAATAACTTTACCCTTGCTTAGACCATATATATATCAACACAAACGAAAATCATCGAAAAATTGAATAAAAATAATAACCAAATTATTTCAACAATATTTCGATGATAAAAAAGCTTAAATAAAGTTGATTGTAAATTTATTTATTAAAAAATGTGGAAATTCACCCGGATATATCAGAAATATTCGAAGCGATACCTGACAGTGGAAGTGCCACCACATGCCTGATAACATTGAAAGATCTTCCGGAGAAGATTATGAAGAAATTTACTCATTAATTTAGAGTTACTTTAAATTCTCTTGATGGTACACATATTATAAAAAAAGAATAAATGCACATCTCAGATAATAATATAAGAGACCAACCTATCAGTCAAAAACCATCAACATTTAAGAAAATATAGTAAGTCAAAGCGGAATAGTCAGGCAGAACGTAGGAATGTATAATTCACAGCAATATTAGTTAGTAAGTTGATAAATAAAATTGTTTAAAAAAATCCCAAGCTATACTTCCACGTGTAATTTATGAAAGATACTTTAAGATATGATAAAATTTTAAACCTTTTTTAGATATCAGTTTCAAGAATTCGATATATGCATCGTAATATGCGAAAATTAATTTTTGTATCATTCAAAATAGAGCGCACTCGCTATTGTTTGGGCTATTTTTAAAGAACGAATACATTCCAAACACATATCGGATTGCATTCATGACAACCTAGAAATGATCCGCGTTGAAGCGAATTTTAATAATCATTGAAAATAATAGTTAGATTGATAGATCGGTAACGGTATCTGTCGGTGGTGATAAGACCGCGTACGTTTATTTTCGCTCCGTCTTACTTGCAACATTATTTCGAAAAATACTTGAAAGATAAGTAATATCTATACGTTATTGCTAAATCAACCAATAATCAAATTCGCACCGCAAAACCTTAGGTCGGTGGCTCTCTTCATAAAATAAAATAGATCTGTATAGAATATAACGGTCTACACTTATTGATATACATACAAAAAAGAAGATCGAATCAATTTGGCTGAGAAGCGTGCGATTGTCTTGCATTTTTAAACATCAAACGTTAGAAGAGACGGGTGAAAAATTTCAGACGCGTACCAGAGTACATAATAACATCACAAAGCGAATGCCTTACCAACCGGTTTCCAAAAAAGACAAACTGTGGATTTGTAATTATTGAAACAAATCAATTATATCGATATCTCATTCATCGTAGAACTAAATTACTATATTATTGATTGAATTGGCATTCACTTGGTAGAACTCCATTATAACACGGTGAAAAAATAGCAATGTATTTTAGTTCTACAAAATTATTTTTAACAAATATAGTTGATAGCTATTTCGGCTCACGCCATCTTCAGAACCACGGAAGAATGGTTACTATCAAGACGGACCTAGCCATTGTTAGCAATTTTCACTGATACCAAGAACAGTTAAAAGATTAAAACATGATTCAAATAACTATTCCAAACGTACAATGTATCATTACAAATTATTGATTACGATGATTGTTAAACAACTTAATAATCACGGGCGTTGTTAACAAGTCAATATAGTGTTCTAATATAAAGTATAAAAAACACGACTGCCCTGACGCGGAAACCAGAAACTCCCGTTAATGATAAACCAAATTGAGAAAGCCCACTGCCGAAAGAGTGAGTTTTTTGTTGCCGAAAGCGGTTCACGCAATCGACTCGCGCTGAGGCAATATTGAGATAAATGCACAGGCGGCAACGGCGACCGAAACCAGACGTTTTTACGTGAGATGGCAAAAGAGGATTTTGTGGCTCGGAGGGCGTCGAACTCGAGTGCGGTGGAATGCCCAACCGGAAACGAGCGCCGCTCGGCCACCCGTCCTCATTATCAACCCTCTCGACTGAAAAGCAAAAAAGGTCTGCTAAATTGAGGAATTTGATTTGCCTTGCGGCGGCCTATGCGGGCTCTGAGCGAATCTGAAACGGCCACTATTCATACAGAGCGGAATATAATAACTAGTAATTAAACTCCGCTTGCCTCGAAATATAATACCTTTGACGCAGTCACTTTGGCTATCACCGGCAGATATAGTCCAATGGTCGACGGTGAAAAAAATGTTAAAATCAATTTTGATGAGCTATAAACTTTTTTTTGTGATAAGTTTTTTTATTACATCATAGTTCTATAGCTTCACACAACACTTGCTATTTGACTAAAAGAACAAAAGTTATTTCCGTGTTTTGTATGTGAAATTCTGTTAGTGTCTCCCTTTTAATAACGAAATTAACACGCTAATAAACTGTTTTTCAAAATTACATAAGATATTTTATGATGATTAATAATCATTAACCATAAGCGTGGGTCAATATTTAACGCATGTGTTCAGCTCAAAATACAAGAGCATAAATAACACTACCAGAGCGCAAGGCGAATGAATGGTTAGTTTAGTTTCACGCTAAGCCGAGGCACCGGCAGGTGATTCAACAGGTAAAATAATATTATAATGAAAGGATATTCTTTCCTACCGCTTGCACCGGATACAACACACTACGGCAGTTTTTTTGTAGCATCAGAAAATTGGAAAAATTAATATCGGATTTTTCGCTATTCAGTAAATATCTAATTCGATGTTTAGTCGGCAGTTAAAATTTCACCTATAGAATATCTTGTTTCAAAAAAGGTTAACGCATACTATTTACTCAACAAAACCAAGCGATTTATCAGTATTCTCAGTATACACAGATTTATTGTGCATCAAACGTGAATGCGTTCAAACTTGTACAACTTTTTTGAATATATGAAAACTATAAAATGGTAATGTAAAGGGTAAAAACTATTTTTTTAACAAAGTATAAATCCGTTATGAGCGAACTTTCCATATTGATCGTAAAAGCAAAAACGCCATATGGTAAAGTCGCGATACCGGTTTATTCAGCATTATTCATAAATGGATGAAAAAAAACGAGGGGTAAATAACATAGAGTGACGGACTAGAATAACATACATTATCATATGATTCAAAATAGCTAGATACTAAAAGTCGATGCAAAGTTTAGTTTTCATGCGCGATGATAATTAATAGGTCACAATATGAATCGTGGGTGAATGGGCGGAGCGCAGAATCAGGTCACGCTACCCTCTGCCCTTCCGCCGCCCCGCCAACACTTTCTGTCGCAGCCCCTAGGCGGCATACTCTGAGCACTTTCGATTTCACTCTCGAATATAAACTGCCTCATAAGATCTCAGCTCTCAACTCCAATTTAATTGATTGTATAAATGAAATCAACATTTATACACAAATGTAGAAAAGATGCAAGGATGGCAACATGTATTTTTATTTTTCTTGCAACAATTCTGATGATTAATAGAACGCAATAATATGGACTGCGAGCAATATCCATAATAATTCTGGTTGACTATGATACAATGTCATAGCAACTCTCGACGTTATTTAAGTCTCGTGTTTCAATAAAACATTCAGAAAGAACTATCAAATAAGCTGTAGTTCATGATTGGATTAAATTGGATCTTCGGTAAACCCAGCATGCCAATAAGTTTAAACGCAAACTCTACCTACCCGGATGACCAAATACTTGATTTTTAGGTAACAGAACCGTCTGTTATACTGGAACAAAGCAATGGAAGATTTGAAATATACACATAACAGCATAGGTATGAGAAATCAGACAAATGAACGGATGTTTTTAGACTTCATAAATACTTACCCAACGAATACGAAAAAACACTATCATTATTATTTGATAGTGGCGTTCACTGTGACGATATTAATGCTGTGCAATATTGAAGGGGGAGTAATATTATTATTTGGTTTATTCATATATAGACAGCTATATCTATGCATAATATAAACATGTGTTTCTTCGGGCCAAACCCAGCACAATGCGCCAACCGCAGCATGTTCTGTGCTATCTTCATTTAATACATACTTTTCACACTATAGTCAATGGCAATCCATAACAAATTATATCAGCCAATTTATTTTCAAACTGATACAAATGCTACTTCTACACCGATTCCGCACTGAGATACTATTTTTTAAATTGAAAACTCAATGGCAATAATAAATTACTTATATCACTGTACGAGTCATAAAATATCTAAAAATATTTTAAAGAATTAAAAACACATTGTTTACGGATACAAACTGGCTTGTTTGTATTCTATCAGTCGATAATGCTCGCGATGAGCGAAACCGGTCCTGATCAAAAAATATATTGCGGAAGTACTAAAAAATGTAAAATTTGAATTGTTACAATTTTGTTCGATTCCACATGTTTTGTCACTAATGACCCGTGTTTCGCCTTTCGGCATCTTCATGCATTCTATCACACGGATGCAACAGAACTGACAGTGAAATTCCATCAAGCACCTTCAGTCGATATCATAAATTATACTAAAAAAAATTGTGTTTTTTTAGTATTTAAAATAGCATGCCTTTCCATCAAGAAGTGACAGTTAACACCTTAAAAGTTATATCTAAAAATACTCGTGTTTTTCCACACAAAGAAGCGAACCTTGACTAATAGAATCAAAAAACACCGCCAGTCATCCACCAAGATATTAAGCTGAATGGCTTCAATCGAGGATTCATGTTGCGCTACTCACTTCGGAATCTGGTTGCAAACGAATGCAGTATGGGTAAATACACATAGCAGGCATGCACGATGAGCATATAAACGTTCATTCTAAAGATAGACAGATAGAAGTGTGCGGTAGTTGGCCAGAATGATAGCGAATAGACTGGCCACGACCCGTGACCCACTTGAGAGGACTGTACGCCCAACGCCACTCGCTGCGCGCTCTCGCTTCTCCCCCGCTCGGGAGTCCACAACAGCATTTTCATACAATGTTACCGAGAAAATGTACGTAGTAGTCTGCGGAGATCATTTGGGCCACAGGTTGAATTTATATCAACTGTCAATTCACCAATCAAGTGATGATAGATTTATATAGTCAGTATGAAAATGCTTTCAAAATTTCAATATAAGATAGGTCACACTTTTTATAACACGGTGAAAAAACAGCAGAACAAACAGTAATTATTGCAACATTACACATACATATTTACATAGTTTGAACGTTTACAGTATTTTTATTGTATTTTAGGGTTCAATATTTTTTTAATATTGTTTAACCGATCACATGATTTCTCATATTTCTGTTGATATTATGATAAAAAATAGGTATTGATTGAATTGACATTTACTTGGTAGAACTCCATTATAAAATGGTGAAAAGATAGCAATGTATTTAATTTCTATAAAAAAATTCTACAAAGATATAATTAATAACTACTTCGGTTCACCCACCATCAGAACTATGTTTAAACGTACATTTGCTTATCGATCTATAGCTGTGAAGAAAAGGTTTTTTGTTAACACGATATAACCTAGGTTTTTAATACAGAAGAGAAGACGTATTGTGTAACTTTTCTACACAGCTATATATAGATAAGCACGTGTACGTTTAAACATTGTTCTGACGATGGTTGAGCCGAAATAGCTATCAACTATATCTTATAAAAAATTCGTAGAACTGAAATACATTATTTTTTTCACCGTGTTATAATGCAGTTCTACCAATTCAATGCCAATTCAATCAATACATATTTTTTTATCATAATATCAACAGAAATATGAGAAATCATGTGATTGGTTAAACAATAATAAAAAAAATATTGAACCCTAAATACAATAAAAATACTGTACACGTTCAAACTATGTAAATATGTATGTCTAATGTTGCAATAATTACCGATGCATTGTAGAAACCGTACAGAGTAGTACAAGTACGACGGTAGTTTTATCCAAGCCATTATAATTTTTAAATACATTCCGGTGGCAATAAACACGCTGTGTGATGATTTTACCATAGATGTCCCAAATACTTAGACCTGGCGGTCTCGGCGAATTGCATCGATAATAGATTGAGGTTCGGGTCGGGCAAAGAATGCTAGGTAGGCGCGGAAGTATGAGCTCACACGTTCACCTGCGCGTTATGTGATTACCGCAGCAGCACAACGGAGAAGGAGCGATGAGCGCATGTTTCTAAACAAAGGACACGATTCGAGCGCCTTTTTCAACAAAAATAATAATGGCGAAGATCTAATAGCGAGGCGCCCTTGACATACAAATCGGAACGGAGCGCCAGCAAAATGAGATCGTGTCGTAATGACGATATTGCAATGCAGGTCGTGGCTATCAATTTCGATTCGCAGCGCGTGTGTGCCGTTTATTAGTAATGCACATAGGAAAAAACATCGGTTTGATGATACTGAACATAGTAGTAGTTAAGCATTGGAAGCTATGCGATCTAAGTGTTGCGAAAAGGAACGACGGTCAACATAACTGTATATATTGATGGTCTAACATTTACACCTCGTAACAGGCGTTTGACATATTTCTACCAAGGCCCATCAAAAGAAATTTAACGATTCAATTAAACAGTAAGAATATTGAATTATTTGTTGGAATTAGAATTTATATACAATATGAATGAAAAATTATTCATAATTGTCATATACAAAGAGCAACGTATATATATCTTAATCTATAAGACGCTTCCTAATACTATTTTTCAAAAATACGAAACGCATTATCAATGTGAGAACGACGATATGTCACCTGCCATGCGAGTTATAAAGGTTCTATGAATTCCTAAAAATGATAGAGGAGCAATTTAATAGGCATATACACAAAAGTACGTATATAAGTTAAAATGGCAAATATAAATGCAATACGTTATGATGGAAAAACTAGTTACTAAAAAAAGCAGCCTTCCGTAAATGGTTAGTCAATTCTTCACTCTTTCGTTCTTCGGTCACTCTTCTATTCGTTTTTTTTTAACTTAAAATCTGCACGTATCTGCATCGCGAATAATATAGCGATTACACCAGATTTATATTGATTATCAAAATGAATCAGATTGACACATCAAATCACATAGATATAATTTTTCAAAGATACGATTTACGGTCAATTTTAGTGTCGTACATTCGTCACACGAACCGCCCGATTGGGACACAGACCAAATATGCTCGTGTCACAATATTCCACACAACGAACGGACGGTTTCGACGTGACGGAATGATTTACACCATCTTAGAGTAGCGGAACGTCTCCTCGAGCAATGCAAGTGTAAAGCATACTCACATGCACCGATCATCGACTATACGTCGCCAACTAAATTTGCAACAGCCCGAGTGTAGAAGGAATGTAGGCGACCACTTGTTAATAAATTGGTATGAGTCGGTACCCACGGACTACACTGACACAAATAATTTTACCTGCCGAGTACAAATGGGTATTATGCGATTTGGATGCACGTACACCAAACTCAGCCAAGTCATCAAAAATACATTTAAATATGAAAGTCGTTAGTGTATTAAAGATTACCCAAGGCGAGATACTACTATTAGCCACCGAAAGACAGTGAAAATTAGCCAATAACCAAATCAATATGTACATATTTTCAAATGGCAAATCTAAGTTGGTTTGTAATTGTTTGGTAAATTTTGATAAGTAAAGAGAAACCGCAATATTGTTTCTCTGGCTCAAAAAAACTAATTCGTAGAACAGATAACAAATATAAAAAAGCGCTGGCCACACTCCGTTAGGGAATTTTGTTATCGCGCAACTCGAAAAACAGAACAAATACGTGACACTTCTGAACTTAAAACTGAGGACAATTTTCAACGTATCGAACAATTCATGCGAAGAAAACGATGCATTATAATATGCACAAAATGACTAGCTTATCTATCGATGAAACACACAAAACCCCACACAAACATATTTTTTATTATTACCTATTTGTGATATTATCATTGGCATGTGTGCGTAGGCAATACGGTAACAGTCGAATAAACAAAAACACGGCGGTGTTGGGGGCGGCGTGACGTCATCCATTCGAATGACACGGCGTTACGAGTCGCGCAAACAGCCGCGCGGCGCTCGTCGACGACGGCAACATGGCCGACGCGCATCAGCTGATGCGAACGCATTTCTAAAGAAGCGCGGAAGGGGGCGGAGGGCCGAGATCCTTCGCTAAATTATACTAACTTATGACTGTCGACTGAATTGAAAATGCAAATATTAAAAAGTATCATACGGTTGTTCGCTAACAAAGAAACGAGACCTTTGTGACAATCCCGAATGACGAACATGAAGTCCGCAAAATAAAATTATAGCCCGAAGCCGGCTAATAACCTTTAACCGCCCAAGCATTTTTTGTGAAATATTTGCGCGACCCATAGCTGTTCTAAAAATAATTATATCTCTAAAACTATTCATTATATTTGGGTAAAATAAGAAGCATAAACAAAACAAAAGATTGTTTATAATTTACAAAAGCTTTATATATAATTTTTCATATTTTATATAATTACATGTTAAAAAATAAAAACATCTCTGAATGGTTCACGCACCCAGATCAGGGAGCCACTGCCTCAAAGAAAAAATTTCTATATATTGTATGAAAGAAATCTGTATCCCCATCAAAATATATTGAATAGTGTCGATAAAGCTGATTTGGTCCGCCTGATACAACACAACGCATATGTAAAGAGTCGAAATTGTAACACAGATGTTTATATTACTCTTCATGGTAAAAATATTTTTCTAAACCGAAAATAAAATTATTGACCGGTATTTCAAAGGCATTATTTATATAAGTTAATATTTACATTTTGAATACTGTTTTCATAAATCAGTGTAACTCTATAGCGAAATGCACCATAATCACTGGTCTCGTATGGGACCATTGGGCGTTTAAAGGTTAAGTGCGTTCATAAGTTTCAGTAAAACTGATGAATTACATTTTACACATTGTGACATATTCGAATACGAGAATAAAACCGCAAAAATACTACCAATAGCGAATTATTAGTATCGGTGACAATGCTTCGACGTGTAAATTTCACATCTTCGGAATATATGCCACAGATGAATACTTGTAAGAATGACTTTTCCAATAATATTTGGAGTCTTTTTCAAAAGAGCACAAAAATCATTCACCCTACCCAAGTAAACCAACACATTCGATTCGCAGACACAATCAAATTGAAAATAAAGAATACAGGGCAGGTCCATGTGCGCAACAGCATTCAAACGCATCGCATCATAGGAAAATAGACGAACACAAACACACGCAATGGGGTTCAGCAGATCGAGTCGGTTATCAAAAGGGGGGTCCCTCTTCGACGAGGTCGTGGAACTCCGGGGGTTGGAACGGCGGCTCGGCAGGCCAACGACCTCGGCTAGCAAAGGGAGCGCGCCCCGCGGATCCAGACGCGAGGGTTCCACGCACATTGACGTCCCGATGACTGTCATCGTCCATTCCCTTTGCCCATATCGGATCATGAAACGAGAACCACGAGGAGAACCACATCAAGTTCATCAATACATATAACCGGCGTCAGCACCAAAAAATATATTAATTCGGCATACCGTCATTACATCTCGAATACGTGGAATTTCGAAATTTCCAATAAATTTTATATAACAGAACGTAAAAAGGAAAAGCAAATTCATCACACCTATCCACATATGGGTATTATTGTTATGTTGAGCGACTCCGGAATTGTTGGAATATGACTTACTATGAGTTAGAGATCTAACGAATTGGAAGAAGTAATAAGAAATGGGCAAAAGGCATTGTTTTGCAAAAAATAGATAATCATGTCTACAACCGCTAAGATTTTTCTCTTGGAAAATTTAATTAAAACTGATGAAAACTATGCCATTATTGAGGAAATTGTTTGACAAACACATGAGAATCAAGTAAACAGACAAATTATATAAAAAGAAAACTGTGGAGAATTGGCATTATTTTTTAAATTTGTCGTGTTTTTTTTCTAAAAATGTCTATTTGACATAACATGACGGTTTTTTTTATACTGGTATGATATTCATATTTCGCATAAGGTCTCCTTGATTTCAATTTTTGTTCACTGGTTTCTGATCCGCAATACATTTCTTAGATAAACACTGTTTTTAGCAACATCAAGTAAATTTTCGAAGAAAAAAATCACGCATGATGGTTCAAGCGCATTTATCAAGCAATTCTATTGAAAAACAAAACAATTTGCGATGTTTATGATAAACAAAAATACGTCGGAGAATTATTATTCAGCTCAAGAAAATCACGTGGCGGGTTGCCAGACCGGATAAAAACCCAAATATCTTAGTATTTAGTAGTGAAAATGAGCACACCATGCGACGTGTAATTTACGGCAACAATCTGACAAAATAATGCGCAAATTCTTCCGTCTGCAAGGTGAACAGCCAAGTGGGACGTTTCCTTTATCTCGACAACAGGTGTCAATCTCTTTATTTTTCAAGCATGCATTTGTCACACAATATCGAATTGACGACGCACATTTTTCAACTATCAGTGACAAACGAGTCTGGTTCAAAAACCTCTCGCTTAAAATTTCATTATGTATCATCATTTTATAAGCTGCCTAAACTATGACGCAACGTGAAATAAATTATTTATCATCATTTATTTATCGAACAGCAAAGGACAAAGACAAAACACGATAGCCGACGTGTACACTGTTCAGCAATATTTTACACACAATCTCACGCACACGGCGGCACTTACATTCGCTCGTAGTAGTACGAGAGACGAGCCGTCAGCTGGCCGAACCGTCTGGCCTTTGCCTGTGGCGTCCTTCTTCGCTCGAATCTTCGATCCACGCCACAATCGTCACTTTCGAAGAATCGAATTATTCACTCACAACAACTGACAATCGACAGCTATATTCAAAAATATATATCGCAACACCAGAACACACGGTCGTAATTTTATTTGAGACGCGCTACTGCACTTTGCTCATTCGCGCTAGGCGGAACACGTCGACACGGTACTGAGAACAATAAAAGCTTCTGAATTCCCGTTTTCGAACGACACGGCGAACGAAGAACACTAAAATTGCAGTAATATATTATACTCGGACGACGATGCGTTCTTTGAATTTGGATATACTTTTGTTTAAATCTGTTTTGTAGATTTGCGAAATCACAAATCGCGAGACCCTCCCTCGACGAAGGTTGAAAGCGAACTGACGCGAGGCGCGCGGGTAGGAGAGTTTCCAGCTTTCGAGCGAACGCTTTCCCCTGACGTCTCGCGCGCCGCACGTGAAATTAATCGTGGAGGGGGAAGCCGCCCGCGGAACCGCGATGAAAAATTAATCATTCGCGGAAAAGCCTGCCAGCGGCGGAGCTCTCCCGCTTCGACGAAAGCGGTCACTGAGCGGGATTGACTTTTGAGAAGATATGAGCTCACAATCTTCTCTGGAAACGGACCATAGTGCTTTAGCGGGTATTACGATATTCATAGAATATTGATAATTCATCGTGCGAATGAGTGCTATGTGTTTGACAACGTGGAAAATAGTGCTCGTCATGTTTTAAACAAAAATATATTGTTGCACTATATCAATAACTACTTTGAAATATTTTTCGACAATAAATAAAGTTCACGGAAATGCTCATGACTCACCGTATATACCAGAGATGTAATTTGCAAACAATTTATTTTGTGATTCATAAGCTCCAGTAGGTTTAAGCGTATCTGATGCGGGTATGTGCACACATCGTGCAGAAATTCTCATCAGTTTGTTATCAAACAGAATATATAAAAAATATTACATAATTAATAATTGAATCGAACTGATATCTTTGGAACCATCGATAGTGCACAAACGAAATACATTAAGAATACAAAATTGAATAGTGAATCAATGTTGTTAACCAGTCTTATAAGAATGCATGTTCACACAAATTATTACGGAATTTCACATGACGTTCCATACCATGTCATCTCAACTAACAAGCAGTTTCGCAATTTACTAGCGATTGATTGCGAGTGTCAGACAAAATATATTTTATTAGTTTTATATTCTAGATTTCACGAAGTTCTTCAAAAAATCGCGATATTTGGAAGTGTTTACATGTAACACGGTGAAAAGATAGCAATATATTTTAGTTTTAATTTTATTAATATAAAATACAGTCGATAGCTATTTTGGCTCACCCCATCGTAAGAACTATGTTTAAACGTACATATGCTTATCTATATATAATCGTGTAGAAAAGGTACATAATACATTTTCTCTTCTGTTTTAACAAACTAGCTTAAGTCGTGATAGCAAAAAAAAACAGGCAGCACTTTCAATTAGCTTAAATACTAGCCGGAGATGATTTATTACAGAAATGCATTAGCCCCTCGCAATGGTTTGTGGAGCGGCGAAAGACTTATATTTTTCTGTTCGTTTAAAAGTGATAACATGTAAAAAAAAAAAAAGGCCCTCAATATTCACAGAATAATATTTATTTTAGGTGAACAACTAACGCCATTTTATGTACTACTAGGCAACCAATCTCTTTGAATACATTCATTTTGTGCGTTTATTGATGGCACACGTTGATAACATTAACATTCATAATTTAGGATACACGATTGTCAATTTAAATATAATAATATCACTATCAATGAAAAAATAGGCTAGTTGCACATTATACTGAATAAATATGATGAAGTTTGTTTGTTTGTTTCGATATGAAAAAGTATTTGCATATCGAAACTAACAAATACTATCAAATCGGCTTGCATACATAACTTAACGGGCGCACGCACACCACAGCTCTACACTGATCATGTCCGAACCTCGAATGCGTGTGTAGCGAATAAAAAAGTAATGCGAGAGCGAGGCAGCCGGGCGATGTCTCACTCGCACTCGAAATAAACGCAAGTCACGATCGGTGCGCATGTCAAGACGTACCCGAAAAGTTCCGGAGTTTACCGAGCCGCGAGCACTGTATGTAGAAAATTGAAAATGATTATAAAGACGTCGACATCAGTAGCGTCAAGTTTTTAAATTGCCATGGAAAACCCTCGAAAACAAAGCTTTCGTTTTATAGCTGCGTATATTTTCATCAGATAAGATTAAATGAAACTTACTTTCCATAACTGGTGGTGAAAAGTTACAATCAAAAAATATAACAAACTCGCAAAACGATGTACGTTTGAATTATTTTCATTAAACTTAATTTATAATTGATATTATGACCTACGTCAATTTGAAGTTAGTGGAATAGCGAGCAAGTTATCTATGGCGATATGCGTTTCAATCTATTAGTGTAATTGTTTTTTAAGATCGTGCACAAAACAAATGATTGAGAGAAAAACATTCGGAGGTCAAGGGAAATAGACCGGTGTTCCGCAAATGGTTTCGCGAATAGCTCAATGAAATCCTACATAATACATTTCAAATGTACACCGAGGCGAAGATAAAATATTTGAAAACATATTATTATTTATAATAGAATATTATATTTCGACAATTTCATTTTTATATCCACGCAATCATGAATTTTATTGAGCTTATGTATTATTTTTTCAAAATAATATGCCTCAATTTAAATTTTATAACTCAAGCAACTTAAGACTAATACAATTAATATTTACTAGTTTTTCCGCCGAGGGTTTGCGAAAACTTTGTAAAAAGTCTGTAAAAACGCGTAAAAAGATTGCGGAATACTGAAGTAGAACATACTTATATTATTGCCTTTGTGACGAATTTTCGCCAAAAAGTCATGTGTAAAATAGCTCGTACCCGGCATTAACAATGTTAGGGTTTTCCTCGGAAAGTAAACAGAATGTGTCTTATTAGTATATAATGTATGAATTTTCTTTAAATTTGTTTCATGATATTTTTTTAAATATATATTGACCAAGATTCATACACGGAGTCGACGTAACAACAATCTAAATTGAAAATAATAAGAAAATGGTACATTAAAATCTCACGCATACTTGATGATAGCTGAATCAATAATGAAGAAGAATGTCATTTAAAAAAAATCCATTCTAAGCAATGGAAATATTGCATGGTCGCCTTGAGGAGACCATACGTATAGGAAGAAGGAAATCCTTCGATCTGAGATAGACAGTGCCATGTTTGACATATACAGATACATGTGTACATAATTTTAACACAAATGGGTGTAGCGTCGTCACAAAGGATTCATGAAAAACAGGCGCGCAACCAGTGTTTTCATAATGCGAATGAGGGGTTTGAATCTTACATTATTATTTGATTCTTGGAACCAAATAGTTTGTAGAGTTTTACAATTTAAAGGTAATCATTATTTTTAAATAAAGAAATATCATCAACCATGCCAATTATGTAAATGTGAAAATATATTTCAATTTGTTACACAACTAATACCAAATTCAAATATCCAGAAAAAACTTTAAAACTGAGTTAACCGTCCAAGTACATGAAACAAAAAAGTTGAAACAAAGTCGAAGAATCTTCTCCGGAAGAAAATACGTTTGGATTTTTTCGGGTTTAACACTATCCGTCGTCTGTAGAGATCATCATTTATAATAATAATTCATATAGAATAAGAGAATAGGGTTTTTTCTCCCATCGGCTGCACCTATGACTAGATTGCAACTGCGCCGATTTTACCGAGTACTGATGACATAAAAAGTAAACGAGAAGTCGAAGCACATCTTCTCTGAGGCATGAATGCATTTTGATCGCTCCGACTCGGCGCCTCTGAAGGTCATTTCAATTTAAATACCAGTCAGTATATGGCCAAAGATCTGAATAAATAATAATTCACAATGCAGAGACCCGCATAATGAGTGTGAAAAAGCAATCGCAGCAACTTGATCAATTCAATGGTCGGTTTTCATTACTTCCGTTCTAACTTAATAATTTTTAGCACAGCTTAGAGACGTGAAGAATGAATCAACTTACACAAAACACAAAGAAAATATTTTACATGTACTACTACTATGTATTTATAATTTACATAAAAATACAACCATGCTACAAAAGAACAAGAAATGTAAAAAAAACCGATATTCTCAGTTTCTACTTGGTCATGATGTATCGGTATTTATCTAAATAAATTCTGTACACAAAATGTGTATCGAAAACGGCATGGAAAAGTGTATCAATCGATTTTAAATAAGTAAAACACCAAAATTAAAAGAAAATACGACGGAGCACCTCTGTCAACACAAGTGTTCTTTAAATGGCAAACAAAGCTATCGTCTGTCAGTACAAATAATAATTAATTCATGTATAAGTGCATTAACATGAAAATAATTAAATACAATGACGGAAAAATATAAGGAAAACTTGTGTAATTTGTACAATTAAAATAGCTTTTTTAAACATTTGATTAATACTGCGAGTGATTTGTAGGAAGACAAAAGAATAAACTCTCCCATTTGTCAAGTCCCCTTTTAAATGAAGCGTGCTAATGAGTATATTCACTGAGGTAAATACTGCAGGTGATTGGCAGTAGAATATAAAGCAATGAACTTACTCACTTCCAAGTTATTGTTTTAAAAATATCACAAGATGGTGCGACACCTCCTTTGAACAGAAGATAAAGGCCTCAAAAAAGAAAGACACGTTACACATACATTATCCTACACGCATGAATATTTTGAATGTTTTTCGTTGATTGTCTTACGAAAAAATTGTAGGCAATTGTAGGATTATTTTTTAAATGCAGTTAAGAGTTAAGTAATTTAAACGTAGCGTTTCTCTCAACTCATATTATCGAGAGTTTCTACAGTCTTGGGACCTTAGTTCAAAGTAAGATTCTACTAAAGCACACGCAAACCCTTCAATACCGAGTGCGTGGTATGCACACTAACAAGCTGTCTCAGCAGCCATTCTCGATTCGGAAGACAGCATCCAACTAATAATTTTAAAAAAAACTTAGTACAAATTCGACATAACGTTTTCCAAAACAATGGGTTTAATCAGTTCTGAATGGTCAATACTGATTTTGACAAACAAATAAGCCAATAAGTGATTACATAATATTGATACATTAAAATATAAGAATTGTTATGAATTTGCAATAAATCTATGATAGAAACTCGTGGAAATATTTTCCTAAGCTATAAAATGCATTCGGACGAGACTCGCGATTCTAGTCAATCGTTTGATATACAGAAAATTTTAAGACAAAGGAACCGTGACATGCAAATATTTAGCAGTCATGTCAAGACGCAATACTAAAACACATAGGAATACATACTGTAAATAATCCGATAAAAAGACAATTTACTCTAAGCTGGAATAAAAGAAATAGTCACAAACCTTTGGAAAACATTGGAAATACTGAATACTACACAACAAAGAAAATTGAAGACGAATCTACGCCATTAAATTTGTGAAACCAATATTCATTGTGAATTTAATATTCAATAATATCTGTTAAAACAACACATTTATCTACCTATAATCGATACGAATCTGATTTTTTTAAATCCCGCACAATGCTAATACTGTCAAATTAGAAGCCTACCTGTCAAAGATAAGAATTAAAAATTGTGCCAATTCAAAATAGGTGCATTGTGCAATGCAATGATTAATTATTATATATTGGTTATCAGTGTTATCACAAAACGGTTAAATCACCATGCGAAAATACAAATGAATATATTTGAAAAATTCTCGTTTACAAAGGCATATCGAATGTTTACGAGCGATGAACGAAGAGAGGTCAAGAGCTTTGAAAATCGTTCACCTTTTGATTTACATCAAGAGAACGGCCGAGCAGAAGAGTCGCGTAAAAAGTACTTTCCTCGCGAAAACTGTAGTTGCACGCGGTAATAAATTAAATTCATCTCCACGCAAAGTTTTGCTTCGTTTTTGTCACGCCGAATGCAGCACGCGAAGCTGAGCTATGTACTTCGTAGATGCCGCCCGCTGCGACCGATTAAATAAATAATTTGAAACTCGATGTGAAATAAAATTTAGCAATGCAAAGGGTACGTACGTGTTATAATGTGCCAACTAGCATCTATGACATGGATAAAATGCTTAGTTTTACATTTTTTAAAAAACACAATTATCCATTTTAAATAATTTTGAGAATGCCCCAACATAAAAATAATCAAATATTTTAAATCTTCATTTCGAGCGATTATAATTTACTCAATTTCCAAATTGTAACTATCGCTTGTAGTCATTTCTACTACCCAGCAGTTTTATCTTTTACATTTTTATGTACTTTCTTGCCTTGACGTCAGAGATATGGTTATTATTATGAAACAGTTAATTTTATTTTCTCCAAACGTTTATTGATACAAATACGCCCCAATAAATTTGCTAGTAAAATATTGCCTTAATTTAAATGGATAATTTTCAAACCCCTGAGAATCATCTCCTTGTACGCATCCGACGACTGCATATTATTGTCAGTCACACGCGACAAAAGACAGGGTCTAACTCCATTGACAAAACAAAGAAATTAAATTGAGATGAAACCAGCATTGTTAGACATATACAATGATACATCTAAATATATGCGCCCAAGTATGCTATAAGTGTCGTCCGCGATGTTTCGTGCCAAAGCACTGAACACGTGTCAAAATATGTTGCGCGGTAAGTGCGGGAGTGAACCGCTTTGTGCATCCGATGAATGTATACCGTGTGATCACGAGATGGTGTGGCCAAGAATGCAACGCAGAAGGTGTGACAAATGATGATAGACTATTATCTCTCAATCTTAAATCACTATTTGAAATAAAACTATAGCAATTAATATATGAACCATATATTATTCACAATTTCTTTCATAGTTAGAATCGAAGAACCTCAGAATCAAAAAAACAAAGACTAATATTAGGAATTCTCGGTTAATATTTATTTGAAGGTTTGAGCAAGTTTATTTATTTTTAATTAATAAAACATATGTATAAAAATAACGTAAAATGCTGAAAAACTTTACACTAGTGCTAACTACAGTTTTAAAGGAAATAGCTGAGCACTTAATTCAATTCGATATAGAAAATCTCGAACGATAATCATTGCGGACTGTGGCAATGGTGAATTCGCGACGGAGAACGGAGGTGCCCCGAGGCCTTCCGAATGAGCAATTTCGCAGCGATTAAATTGTTAAGGGCGCGCCGTAGGCCTTCATCCCCCGGCGGTTCATTGCACCGGCGAGGGCATGTGGTTCGAGATCGAAGCATGCTCACGCAATCGGGACACAGAAAAACGATATAATTTTACATTCCCGATATCCCATACATCGTTCGCGAGTTGGGTTAGCGAAAAGAGGAGAATTTGTGTACCAATACAATCGAAATTTAAAAGTTACAAGCATTTGCCGAACAAACATTGGCTTAAGAATTTACGCTTATATAAGCGAATTAATTATTTTTCTGTTAGTCTGACGATGCGAGTATTGTAGATTTAAATTTGGTTAAATATGTATATTCAGATTAGATTAGACAAAGATTCGTGTCGCATGTGTTCTTAAATAACTTTAAAATATTATGAGCAAACATACACAAATATAATATCGATTCTTTCCAATGTATATCATTGTATGCTAAAAATGTTCTATTGATACTTCAAAGAACTTTATAGCCTACCAGCGAATGGGTTATGGACATTCACTGCGTCGCAAAACACCAAAATCTTATTTCTGGGGCACAAATAAAATCAACTAAAAACAAAGACGAAAGCGAAGTTCAATATCGGTCAATTACTGCAATGGCGTAGCACACAAAGATAGCTGCGCGAGAATCTCACACAAATGTGTGCGTAGAAAGTTCGCGGGACAAAATGCAAAGATACGTGTCAAAATAATGAAAATTTTGCGCAAATTTTCTATAGACCGTCTACGCCGAAAAGTCATAAAAATAGAAACATAGACGAGCATAGCTGATGCGGGTGGCGGCGGCAGTGCGGGGGGAGGGCAACGCCGCAAGGTTACTGCAAACGGCCTACAAAGGTCGACAGACGCGTCAGCCGCTCTCTTCCATCAAATAATAATATAAAGGTACATACTTACTAGCGCACTCTATATATTACGTGACAGTGAACTTCAAAGTACAACAAATATTTTAATAATGACTAAGGATTTTGGAGATAGTGACTAAAAACACAGAAAATGGCATTTTTTTCCAAATTATTTTGAGAACACCCCACCTGATCTTCAATAACACGTTACATTGAAAATACATAAAATTTGAGTTATTAAAACTTTATAAGAATTCACACGTTTTGTTACGAACGACCCGGATTTTACCTTTCGGCATTTTTATATATTCTATCACACGGGTGCAACGGAACTGACATTTAAATTTGCTCCCAAAGAATGTCAATGACTTTTATTAATGAATAATAATGACAAAATTATGTAGAAGGACTTCGTTTTGATATAAATGTGCATACAATAGGTTAGAAATGTATCTTTTTCAGAAGCATGGTTTAAATAATATGACAAGATTATCACAAAATACCGATGCAACTATTTTCAATTAGGAGTGGTATCAATTCAACACGACGGCTCGCAGATAAATTGCGAGTGAAGCAAGATTAAATATATGCCAGCATGGACAGTTGAATAAATATTGGGATATTTAAAACATTTTTTTGTAATACCCCTTTTGCGTGATTATGAAGAGACGCACAAGACCGACTATTCCGTGGTATTCTTTAGACTTTTAGATTCCGGGACTCAAAGAACCGATTTTTTTTTTGTAATGAACTAATACATCGATTGTGATCGATAATTCTTGACAATATGTCACGTCTTTCACAATGTCACAATGATTCCAAGAGAAATCAATGCGCTCTTAAAATATTATATTATTTGAAATAGTCAAACTATACAAGATATTGATATGAGAAAAAAGTGCAGCGCGTATTTAAGCTCATTTTCTATGGCCGGCCTGCCGTACACGGAATTATAAAAGGTGCTAACGGGCTTATGGCATTTAAAGATTTATCGTCATCAACATTTAAGAGAATAAATATTTAGCAAACCGAATGTGTAAGTTGCATTCACACGTAAATTGAGAAAGTAGTGGGGCAAATGGTATAAGACAACGCAGTATACGAATTGACCAAAGTGCAAATTGCTTTTAAACGTAATGAATTTGTTCTATCGTGTAAAGCACAAAATGAAAAATTTATGTATTATAAATGAAAAAACGATATAAAACTTAATCGAAATCAATTGAGTGCAAAATAGTTTCATTTCATATGCTTGCAAGATAAGCAGATGATATGAAAAATTGATGAGCATGCAATTAACTTTTATGCACTTCGTGCGTGTACCCTAACACCACTGACCTGTCCGTGCATGATTTATTTACTATTCAGTCATAATGTTGCAGGGGGGCGATTAGTTTAATGGGTCACGTGTGGCAGTGTATGTATCTACTTTAGAAAGGTGATAAGCACAATAAACTTAGAAAATAATGTAAATATTCGTATCAAGCATAAAGCGAGGGGAGTGTGTTGCAAAAAGGTCACCTCGGCAAATACAGGAGCAGTGACCGAACGACGAAGTTGTTGGAACGCTACTTTTTGTAGACGCAGATATAAACCGGCGGGTGTTAACCTTAACACATTGGATATCGTCGATTGATTGAGATTGATACTATACTTTGTATAATGAATGCATTCACAATAATAAAAATACAATAGTATTTTCATTCATTCTTATATGTAATAAGAAATATCAATAAGTTTGTCGTCATAATTATAAATGCATACTAACATATATATGTAAGTGCAATAAAACCTTTTCTATGCATCATTTCAAAAGTCCAATTACGATAAGTTAATTCTTTTTGTTCTCAAAAAAAATATTTTTATTTCCGTATGACTATGAAAACTAAATAGAACATTTTGTAATGTTATTTAGATGATAATTTAAAAATTGGACGGTTTTCTGCAGAAGTTGATATAACAAACTTTTTTTAGCATGGATTTATATCAACTTATATCGGGGTATCTGTATCTAACGTGACTATTGATTTTTCTCACCAAACCAGGACACCTAAAAAACATAGGTACTTTATCCGTCGATATGGTGATGTTTAAGTCATGTCACATTAGGTCACTATTTTTTGAAGATATCAATATATTTCGTGGGCGCAAAAACCAAATGAGTTTCCACATATTTTTTCATAGAAAAAGTTATTTTATTCGCGCCCGTATTTTTATCTACTAGTACTACATTCTACTGACGGGATTTTAATTTTGCGCCGTTTATTTTTGTAATTGTTACTGCTAGTTTCTCTCTTTTCGAGAACGGGACATATTGACGTTCCTTATCAGTGTTCGGTGACACCGGGAATGTCCCGATGAAAACATGATGTCTGGTCACGTCAGGTATACCACGAAATATTATTATTTAATGCATTTATATACATGAATAATATTTTTAACTTGACTGATTTACTATAGGTGTCATGCGTTATCAGTACATAATAAATTGTATGAAGTACCAGGAATTAATTTTTTCAAACGACCTTTACTGCCAAAATAAATGTCAACAGCGCCAAATAATTTCACACATTTTTTCTCATTGGTGACCGCCAAGAATTAATTTAGGCGAATCATGTTAATTTTTTTGCAAACCATGTTCACTCCAGCTGTTGAAAATATTATTAGACTAGTGTCGAGTCTTCACAATGTATTCAAAATATCATCAAAAATACTTACACTGTCTAGTTAGTGGATTACAATGCCAAATTAAGCTTTCAACGAATAATCTGAATCGATAATTATGTGGATGACTTAGCGGGTATAATTAATAAATTAGGTAAGAATGAGAGACATTCGTCCGGTGAAATCTTGCCAAATCGCCATGGACACGTGAGCTTGGCATATTTACGTTTTTGGCCATTGCCCAGCCGTTCCTACTAGTTTGGCACAAAGACGTCCGTCATCGACCACGCGTTGGACCCCAATACGAATCGGTCATTCCGGGTAAACGCAGACAACCAAGCAAAAAAAATGATTTCTGTTGTTAAAGATCGCCCAAAAATAAATACACTGTAACCCAAGTAAAAATTAAACTATCAAACCTTTATTTATCAAAAGTTAGCGACGAAAGAACCACTGGACAATGTGTACAAAAAACGACGACCAGTTTTGAGTTCCTTCTTCCGCCTATTCGATGCCAGCCCCATTTAGAAAGGAGCCAACTAATTTCTTCACCGACGCACTTTCAATTTGAACGCGGAGCTCCCGCGCTACTGGACTGAGCGATAATAAATTTAAATTAAAGATAGTAGGAGGAAATCTCGTGAGTGGAAAACAAAGTTTGCACAGTTATTTATTTACACTTAAACGTTATCTTATCGCTTCGTTTCTCGAAATCGTTTATTCGCCGTTTCCCGCACGGAGATGCTTCGGAAAGAGGCAATCTATTCAAATTTATCCAACTATTTTTACTATCAATAGCGAAGTCGGCATAGGTCAAACTCTAATACGAAATCGTTAATGTGAAACTAAACATAACGCTTTCTACACATTTATCGAAATTTAAGCTGTAAAACTGAACGACCCTTGAATGAGATATCGTTATTATCATTCCTTATCCAGTCTATGTAGTATCAACTCTAGCTTCCTTTGTTTTCATAGAATATTTGAAACATTGATAACCGGTATCGGCATTCGCAAGTAAACGAAGACTTCATTTAATTTGTAGACATTAGAAAATGATTCAATATATAAATATATAATAGTTATATATGAAAAAGATTCTTATATAGGTATCAAATTTGTAAGCGATTTAATGCGATTACTCGTTTCAACGATCGAACAATCAACACCCCTGCAATATTAGCCCCCACACCTCTATCTGCACAATTCAATTCGACGTATATAACCTGCAATGCCGTTTGATAATAAAATATATACACGGGTGATATGGTGTCCATAGAAAACGAGGTGAAGAAAAGTGGGTCAAGTAAGCATGAAACAAGGATGAAAAGATTTAGTTATGAGGGCGAGGTTCCTTTTCCGTCACAATTCATACGGATCGATCTACTTTTGCACTAAAACTTCTAAATTTATTTGCGGAAGCAAATAAAATGTCAATGCAAATACGAATAACACAGAAATTGATTCACAACGCGAAATTAAAAAGGAATATTATTTCCCTGTGGTCAGACAACCACTCAAAGTCGCCAAAGCCTTACTTCAAAACTTCCTAGTTTGTATCGTCTTGCATTCATTGGTAGGTTATTTACATGATGCATATGAGCAGCGTAACATCGTTGATGTGGAATTCAGTTTTAAGTACCTACAATTTAGGCAAATACTGGAACGCGTCAACACACCTTTCATTCGCCAGGCACCCCTTTGAATATGTTAATTTTCCATACAATTTCTTTTTAACTTCACATTATATTTGATGTAAATTATTGAAGCGATATCATTACAATTGATATTTAATTCCATTATTAGTTTACCATTAATTCAATATTTTATGGTAACATCTTAAATGCGGTAAATGTTTATCTATTTATTGCACCGTTCGTATGAATTTAAACAAAAAAAAATATATACTGTTTAATGTGATACAATTATGTGTCATATGTCAGTATAGTAAAATACTCTACCAAGTTTTACTTGATTATAAGGACTTATTTAGAAGTATTAAATGTTTTAGTGATTAGACTATAGTCTTTCAGGTTATATGAAAATCGTGTACGAAGCTTTTTTACGTTTAATTATATTGTTACGATAAAGAAGTTGAGTTTGATTAATTTTCTTGCAACTCAGGCATTGGAGGTACATAACCCAAACATCCGATAAAGTGGAAGCGAATGACAAAATCTAAAATAACATGAATTGATGACAATGACATGATGATGGTGACACCACACGAGCGCCGGACATTTAATTAACCAACTCACGGAGTCAGGATGAACGTGGTCAGCATACAAAGAAGGAAATTAATTACTTACAATTGGTAATATAATTAACATGTGTTCAGAAGCCGAGCATAAAGGAATTATCCGAGTAGAGTGAATATTCAAAAAGACACTTAGATAATAACACTATGTATGCGTTAATAAATTATGATTTCTAGGGCATAATACACCATTGTAAGTAATGATCCAACATCTTTAACCCGAACATAATATTTTATTTAAAAAAGTCTCTACACACTTTTTCTTTGTTGGTAGTTCATTGTTTAAACGCAGTGTTAATTGCGGCTATGTTCACTGCTTTTATTAGACGGAACGTGAAACTTCAACGGTGTAAGTTTTTTACCTTGATTGTATGATTATTCTTTCGAAGTATTTATACGTGTTAACTCATTGTACGTATTAGAGTGACTTTTGTGATATTTGGTGTTTTCAGCACTAACCTCGCTCCCGTTAATTATGTTGATTGTGTTAAACAATAACATTATAAAGATGTATTGAGGGAAATATTAAAAAATATATAGATTACAGTTCAGGGTTCGTAAAGGTGTAAAGAATTGCTGCCTTTACTCTATTAATGTCTTGTCATTTTTATAAGTTTAAGAATTAATTTGTAAGAGCCATTATAAGTTTTAGCATCCAAAAGTGTAATAAAATTTACTCTTTATTTGATTTTCCAAATGTCACAGATTCAAGAGGTTTGTCTATCGGTGTATTTGCTTTATTTTCTCGCTATTGACAAGAAGACCTCGAATCTAATCGTCAGAAACTGCACACTGAAACGTAAGGTGCCTTTGAAAATAACAGCGTCGCTACTTTGCTGTAATATTTAAATTTCATCTGCATTCGGTCTATTGCATCGCGACACACGTTAGATAAATCTTTTATAATTAGTACAGCGGAATGAAGGTCACAGCTTCATACCTTATCGAGATATCATGAAAACCGTGTGCCACGAATTGGATTCCTAGTAGGTGTGCAGTCAGTATAAAAATACAACTGGTCAACGCAGTCAGATTACCGATTATAGGAAACAGGGCCGCTTCTAGCATTTAGGTCGCATAGGTGCAAATATAAATAGGCCGCCCCTAATGGTTTATATTAATGAATATGAAAATGTATCATTCTGAACGAAATACAACTAGGCAAATTGAAGCCTTGCTACTTCGATAACGATAAATAAACAAGTCGAAAAAAAACCGATACGTATTTCTTATTTTTACAATAAAATGTGTTTTTTAGTAATTCGCCGTATATATAAGATTTTACATTTATCGTATAGATTTTACATTTACATATTACTGTATTATAATTACTGTATTTTCTTTATGATCTTTTACTTAAAAAATGTATGAGTAGTAGTAAAAAATGCTTACAGTTATGCAAATATTATAAAAAAAATCTTTTTATTAATCAATTTTAATACCAAAAATATATTAGTTTAACATATTAAAAAAAGTTTGTTATGTTTCTTAAAACGTATAAATCAATCTACAAATAAGGTAACATCGGGCCTGATGCTTATGTTGAAATAAAAAAAATCTGAATGCTTGTATGAAATAATGATAAACACGCAACCAAGACTTTACATTACAATAGATTCATAATTTCGTATAATTATCTAGGAGATATTATAAAGAGAAAATTTTCTCTCCGATATGGTATGCATTACAATAATCTCTCCTCTATCGACCAGACATCACAAGCGAGTACCTACCCCAGAGCAATCTATGGAGCTTTCATAGCAGGCGGATGGATAAATCATTCTCGACATGAGAGCTCGAATAAAAGGGAAGGTTAATTTTGCAGCTGTGCAGCGGAGTGGCATAATAATGCAGGACTGCTCACCTGACCTACATAAGGAATGTACAAAAGCGACACCATGCACAAAATAATAATAGTTATATTGCACCTACGTATGGTATCAAGCGCTAAAATCTCGAGCAACACTAGTACAATTACACATTGTAATGTGAAACCCGATTCATTGTTCGATTACAAACAGAAGAAAATTTAGCGAAGAAAACAAAAAAAAACGAAAAGCGATTTAATCGAATTGTATGAACAACCAATATTATTATGCACGTTTCTATAGTTTTAAAGGAGACGTGTATATGAAATAGTTTCGTTTACACAACAATCATAGCCATAGTCAGCAATAAGCCCGATTTGAAAAACGATTCAAGGAACTCCAACAATATTTGCATTAAATATTCAAATACATAATGTTTTTGAAGATACGTATTATCAAGAAAATGTGATTAATTCCGTTATCTAAAAAAATTAAAACTTCTTCGATAAGATTACATCATGCCAATTCCACACCCTTTTACTAACTAAAAACGATAAAACACCGGTTATAATGATTAAAAAAAAATACTAACCAAAACCGCTATTATAATAAAGGCAGAATTAAATGCCAGAATACAAAGCGTTTAACAATAAATTAAGCATCGTTAGAACCACAAGACAGGCATATAGATAAGCAATTGATATTGAAGAAATTTCTTTATTTCATTTAAATAAAAATAAATGGCCGAGTGTATTATGAAATTAGTCACAACAATGCTTGGAGAATTGCCAACGTAACAAATATTAACCTATAAAGCGACACGTTGCATAAGTTACGAGGTGTAAAATAGAAAATTTGTCAATTACTTACCGGTTGCGGCGGCATAAAAAGTTATATCTCCACAGGGCGATGGCAAGCCGTACTGCCGTACTACGGACCCGGCTGATAAAATTGGCCCAGATTTTTGTGTGGAAATTTGACCAACATACTATCAATGATTAGGGCCAAGATCAATAGGTCGAAGCATTATTGAAGTATTTATGATGGCCACCGAGGTAGATAGATTGCATTATAGATTTTTAAATAATCATGCAATCGCAGTTACACATATAAAAAAAAACGTTACGCTGACCCCGCATAGACTCTAGTTAAATTCAAAAATTATAAATCATACTTAGGTTACATTATCAATTCAACAACGAATATTCATATAATGTGGAATAGCATTGGTATCATTTTGCACATGCTCTCATGTATCATTTCAGTTTGATAAAAAATCTGCGAAATTACTATCGACACTGCAAATTAAACGTCAATCCGAATGTGCAGAATCCAAAAGCCGTGCAATACCAGATAATAAATGCCAGATCAACGACGTGTAATAAATTTAACATTTCTATAAATAATACGCTTATACTGGTATAAGGCAGAAACGGGCGTGAAGACTATCGTTAGTCAGTTAAGAACTGATTTAGCAACTATTTAACATGATTATTATTGTAGGAGACGTTGTGAAAATCACTTGAAATGAATGCGTCACAGCGAATATAATGAAATGGATGGAAATTTGGTTAGTTTTAACGTGAAAGCTTCAACTAACTGTACTCGAGTACTCGCTAGCCTAATCTTTCTACCAGACACGACTCAATTATTTATATTCGAAAGCGTTTACTTTAAGAATAATAACAATTCAAATAATATATTATATAGACAAAAAAAATGTACGTATTTTTAACAAATTGAGAATGGACAAGTTTGATAAAAAAAAAACCATTGAAGAAAAAAAAACATAAGCCGTAAATTGCATACATATCAGATCTAGGCCATGTATACTTTTCGGGCCGACACTTGAATAGATTAGATGGATATAAGTTAATACATATACTATAAAATGATTAAAAGAATATACAGTTGTCAATTAAAAAACAATCAAAAGAAACATAAACCATTTTTTCGGCGGTAGAAATTTACGGCACTATCATATTACTAACTAAAGCAATCAATTGAATATTTATTGGTAACAAATACTACGGTGTAATTAAGTTTTATGTTCGTCGTAAGGTATATATATTTTAAAGAAAGCTGTATTTTTGCCTATCAGACCAAAGTCGAATTGATAAAAGATTACATAGACTCGTAAGTAAATTAATTGCTCCGCTGTCACACTAATGATCAAAATGCATACGTAAGCAGTGGATCAATCAAAATATATTATTCTCAAACTCCAAGAAAAATGTCACTGCTCAACCGCATACGAACGAACGACGTTTCAAACTTTGATAAATGAGCAGCAGTGTGATAAGTATATTTTTGAGTGGTGAGCCATTCTTTATATCGATTTATCCTGAGTAATCTATTCCGTTATATATTGACTACATAAGTAAAACAAATCTGTTATTTCAATACCGATGATACGAAACTTGGTCCACTGACAATAATCAATTGTTAATTATATTATTGATGTAAACCTTTAAGCAGACGTACGTTGCTTTGTGCCTACGAGAATATTAATTGCCTATGAAATCAACACCGTTTGCCTGTGTTTTATTCAGAATTAGATATAACTATATCATTGAAAAATAACAAACATTGCCAGTTAATCTCCAATTTCATTGATAATTAAAATAATGAGCAGAATATAGAAAATACCGACCATCTTCTCTTATATTCAGAAATCAGTAGGCAATGTTAGCTGTGATATAATTACTCGTTTTAGTTACTCAAATCCAAGTTCATTTCCATAATCAAGTCCCAATATAGATATTGGAACTTGGGACTCGTAAACGACAAAAAGTTTCCGATCTCTGACGACGAAGTGATGAAGACAAAAACTCTATTGGTCACTTTTGCCCGCAGCTTGCACCGAAGGTGGGGCGAGGCAGCATAACTACTAGCGAGTCAGTAACGGGGGCGTTTTGCAAACGATCTTGCAATACAAACTGACGGAATAGCCTACCTGCTCGCCGACTTGCCCAATTGACAAGACGCCCGCGTATCACGTTGTTATATTATCCTACCCATTGTTTTCACTTTCGACCGAAAACTTCGCATATCATACTCGCGTGCGAGACTGAACCTGCTATGTGATAATGGTGAACACAATCCAAATTAATTTTCCATCAATAGTCGGAGTCGATGTTCTTCACCAGAATTAATTCACCAAAAACATTTAAAGAACTTAAAATAATTCTTTTCTTATATAATTTGATCATATACCATTTCTCCTATAACACTATGTTTCACTAGCTTTCAGCTTTTACCCATATCAGAAATATGAATCACCGAATCCGTCAACTAAATAGTCGTCATCAGAAAGTTTTCAATGAAATAAGAGAACCAGTCGGATCACAGCCTAACTTTTTCGGCATACAATACATAATCGATTTCAGCGTAAGACGAACGAGTCGGAAATGAAAGGAATTTCAAAGGCCCAATACACGATAAAAAAAACCATTTGCACACCACAATATTTTGACCTTGCGTATAATTGTTGCGCAACACTTTTGAATCCGTTCGGAAATATTAAATTTTGGTTGCACAACACCCGCATCGTCAGTAACGAGGCACAAAGGCGATACATGTTTTACTATGTGGTTGTTATACAAAGGCGTTTTAGTCCAAATATTTCTCCATATTAACGAAGTCTTGTTGCATGGCTAAAAACGAATCGGATTCGTGAAATCGATACCTGAAAAGCAATTCGCGAAAACTAAGAAATACTCTCTTAAAATTTTGAAACCCCAAAAAACGACGAGCAGGTAAAGCTTCGGTCAACAATAAATGCAACAATAGTAGGTATGAATACCACAGTATATACTAAATCACCCGATTTTATTTGTTGAAATACACGCAGAATTGATGGGTGCATATGCATACTACTGCAGTTCCTTTGTATCCATCCAACTTTAAATGCAAAAAGAAAACATCAACATCTATTTATATACGAAATCACGGCGAGTTCAGCGGAAGATATTTCCGAACAAGAAAGAGTTCAACGAAACGCAATTCCGAAATGTGATTTGGCAGACCTTTTGCACAGTTTTTAGAAATTCTAAACAACCATTAACAGTGAATATACAAAATCATTCCCATCAAGGTCGATCGGGTCATAAAAATGTTGATGTTTTCCACCAAACACAAAAAAAAAAACAACGTCGACATTGGAAAGATAATGTCGATTGCATTGTAATATTTCACTAAGCAAGCCATTAGTATTAGCATTTGGACCTTGTTAAATTAATAGTATATATTATAATATTAACAGCTTAGCGACCGCATGTTTTCTATCGAATTTCGCGTGTTGGTCGGCGATTTTGCAAAAAAATCGCCCGAAAACTGTCCTTTTACTAGATTCACTATAATTTGTGAACCGATAGAGATATTTTAACCAAATTTGATTTGCTGGCTTCTAGATACTTTGCCCCATAAATCAATGCCATTTGAGCGGTGGTTCTACACCTGTAGGTTGTGTACGCATGTGGTATAGTGAAAAAAAACTTAAATTTACTATAATTTTTTTTTTTAATATGTAAAATTTACTTTTTCACTGTTTTTTTTTTAATTTTATGTTTATATATATTAGAACTCATTAGATAAACTCTATACGTCTCTATACTCTATATATTGTATAAGTATCTATATAAAAAAAAAAAGGTTCATGGATAATAATTAATTTTGTATAAATACCTTTCATTATGAGTTGATGGGAAATATACAATTTCAATTCGTGTTTACCCCATCGATAGATTTATATCGAATCTGAAGATGGCGAAAGGTGAAAGCCGGATTATTAGATCGATATGAACCATGGAAAAGTAAGTACAATGTTCTCAAGAATTTAGCTGTAAGTAAATTATTTTACTTGAATCCATATCTGTTTTGCTGAAGAAGTGAAAAAAAACAAGGTTTTCTTGACCATACTGTACCTTTTGTGCGTATAAAAATTAATATATACAAATAATTCATATCGATCCTCATTGTTATATTGTCTGCCTTTATATACCCACAATAATATCTAAGTAAAATATAAGAACGAAGATAAAATCATGCTACATATATTCAAGATAATATTATAAAACCCCGCAGTTTAAAGAGCCCTGGTTCTCATGTCATCCCCGTTGCAGATGTTGTCACTCCCATTAGTTTGTTTCGTATTTTTTTTACAGTCGTTCTGAGAAATCAGGGTAGTGTGTGTTGCAAGTGTTTCTCAATATATAAGTAAATTGTATTCTGTCTTCTCTGAACTATCGGTGAAAACGTCGCGAAATTTGCTTTTCTCTTGCTAATCATTTATGATTATAATTTTTATATTTTTATTTTTAATCACCTCAAAATTGAAGGAAGAGATGAAACATATTTAGAAAATTTTGAGGATGCACTGTCGGAGGTTCCCAGTGATTGTGAACAAGATGACGCGGACGATACTGGTTCTGATTCGAGTGTACATACATTCTGTAATGAGCGAGTTGAATCCAAATATGAATAAGTGGTACAGGATTTATGCATATAATTTTTATAACAGTGTATCGCTCGCTAAAGATTTATTTTTACGTAAAACGGGACTTTGCGGGACAATTCGGAAAAATGGAGGTTTACTGGAATCTTTAAAAAATATATAATGAAAGCCTCAAGAAACCAAGCATTCCAGAAAAGGTGACACACTCGTCCAAGTGTGGAAAACAAACAAGAAAAGGAACGTCAGAATGATATCCACTATTCACTATAATAATGTAACATAAAAGAATATATTAGAGAAAAATATGTTTTTATTTAATTCGTCAACATAAGTTGAGAATAGGTCATAATTAAATCAAATTAGCATTAAAAATGTCAAAAATGTTTTCAGTTAAATATTTCATAACCATCATAACAATTCCATGTGGCTCAGTCGATAAATCAAAGGTAATGTGTAACACCAAACTACGATCTGTAAAGGGCCCCGAAATGTTTCTTGGCATGCGTATCAGTGTACACTGGACTGATGAATATCCTTGCTAAGTAGAGAAACAAACCAGACTCGATTTAAAAATAAAATCTTTAACCAGAATGTAAAATTGTGTTATGAAAGATCACAAAAGAAAAAAATATACATGAATTTTTTAGGGGTATTTTTACGAAATTGTTTAGGAAAATAATAATTTAATCTTTGTTAAATAATGCGTTGATGTGTATACTACCATACCCCATTAACATTTGAAATCAAACCCGATTCCAATCACATGATTTTTCAATGGAATGGATGACGTAGGACGCATATATGAGTCCGCGGCCCGCAACGGAAGTTCTTCAAGGACTCAAAATACGAGTCCCCGGTCGTTAAGCTGTTAATATGCACATAATTATCCCCTGCGTATCAGAAATATTTTTAGTATAAACATTGGAAATCCTATTATAAAATGTACAAATACAAAAAGCGATGCGCCGTTACTTAGTATGTAATTATTGTGCATACGATTAATTGATACAAGTTGTTAGCTACCATGGGAATGGTCACGAACAATATTTTCATAATATAGCGATTCTATTACTATGCTGTTTGAACAATATTACACTTTTTAATTTCATTTGTTTAAATTAAACAAGGGTAACAAATACGATATAATCATATTAAAAATCAAGAAACCTCTTTTAATATTATAGATTAAAGCAACGTGTGTTGAAATTCTCCACAGTCCTGTATAGATACCACTTCATTTTCTGTTCTACTAAATAGTTAAAATATCGGTAGAATTTTGATAAAAAATAAAACTAAATTGAACATCGGTTGCAGGTCGATCATATGCAACAGATTTATATAAACCTCCAAAAGATACGTTTTATCAATGTCGATAAAAATATGAATGCTATGTGGCAAGTGCGCAGATCGCAAGATAAACAGACTCCACTCCACGACTACAGATTATCGGCTGACAAAGAAGTGTGACAGATGTTCCGCAGGTGGGTCGGTCAGATTTACACGTGCGTACTCTGCATATAATAAAATGCATAATCGAGCACGCGGGGCCACGGTGTGCGCACCCCTGACACGTGCGACATGTATGATCGTCAATTTGGATTTTATATTAGATTTGCGAACAGAAGTTATCAAATCGCTCTGCAATCCTAATCCAACATTAATAATTACAACAATTAAAAAGTACATTTGTCAACTATTAATAATTAAAAGAACATCAATACGCTTCGATAAATAATTTTTAACATTTATTTTGATTAACAATTATAACAAAACGGACGACGGCCATCGATTCCAAGTTTCCTTGAGAAAATGCATACCTAATGGCGCGACACAGTAGAAACGATTATATTTGAATCTATTGGCTGCAGTATACTTTCTCTCGATTTTGGAAATTTTTCACATACAATAATCATTCACCCCACTCAGAGTATAGCTATAAAAACTGGCCAGTACCGAATTGCAGTACTAATAAAAGTTTCTATAGACTAAAGATTTTAACAATAATGTGTGTTAAATAACGTGTTTCTATTTTCTGGAGATTTTGATTAACTCGTAACCTCCGTCAGAATGAGTTATAATTTCACGATGACAATAATATCTTTTTTATCAAAAATAATTTATTGGCCGATATGGCTGTGCTACTAAAATAAACACAGTAATTTTAAATTATATAAATAAAACATTTTTCCCTGACCTCCGCATGTTTCACAAGCTACTCTCTATCAGTGCTTCATAAAAAAAACTATCAAAATCATATTCAAGAACCAGATAACCCGCACCCGGATAGTCAAGAGTACAATATTTATATCGCGATACTCTCAACAACAACCAACACCAACAAGTAGGCAGATGCACAATAAGCGCAATTGTCGGACTTTGGCTGAATCATAGCGTATACAATTTCAATAGCGATAATTATGCACGTATAATGAGTTCGTGCACTCGAAATATTACGACTAATTTTGAGGACAGTTGCGAAAAGTGTCATGTGTCTTCTACACGACACGTAATAATTTCACGTTTAAAATAGATCTTTTCATTTTTAAATTTGTAACGCAAATAAATAGCAAATGCGATACCGATACGAGACGATACGAGAAAATTATTGATAGCCGACTAGGTGGACACGCACGAACGCCACGGGTGGAAATAATCACATGGCACGTGTGCAAGATAAGAATTTCAACTGCCAACGTGGAGCATGTTGACTCCTATTTGAGTATTTTAGAGTAACGGTCCAAACATTATCCAAAAACTTTTAATCCTGTTTTAATAATAAGTATAGAGAGACTGGAACCATTATCTATATGTACTACTCGGCCACGGACATATAAAGGAGACAAGCATTTATTAGACATTCTTAACGTTGCACCATTCTTCGACTTCACTCTGAATGGGCATACTTTTTTTCTAAATGTATATTATATAAGATAGTTAAAAACATTTAATCAGCTCGTCTTTCCACCATCACCTATTTTAAATAACGATAATTACATCGCTTGAAACCGACTTATATCTGATTTCCTTTGAATACATATATATTCTCAAATAACCGATTAGGTTCTACTGTTATTCAATTGTATGGCTAAGACACTTTTTATAGCCTAGTTTACTTTGGAAACCAAACAATAAGCATGCTGACATAACATACATATAAGGTTTAGTAATGGTGGATTTGTAATTACAAATGTTGCTGTTCAAGGCACCTATAGCAGTTTATACTATAATTTTGCAGTATTTTGAAGTATTATACATAGCGAGGCAATGAACAAGTTTTCCGCTTTAAAAACTCTCTTCGGAAAAGGAAATAGAGACCTTTCTCTCACAAGAAACAACTGCCAACAAAGAAAATGTGGGGTCGGTAGTTTTGTATTTCTTAGCAGGTACACTAAGGGTTTTCAAATATTATGCTCTCAAGAACCAAATCACCACATATATAGTGGTATATAAATATATATCTTTACACAAATATGTATAGCTTAATAAATACAGCCATGGAATAAGATAAATAATTGAAGATATTTAATGTTGCTGATATATACTAATTGTGTACATTTACTACATACAAAATTTGAAGGTGTAAAAAATATGTATTAGGTGTAGTAAAAAGTCCTGACGTTTTTTTTAAATGAAACTCAGTATTTTTTTTTTTATAAAAAGTAATCTGCCTGTATATCTATAACCTTCTGCTACCTATTAGAAAAGTCTGTAATCCATTTAGTAAAAAACTCTACTGATTTGGAATTAAAATAGTCGGAAATAGCGTTTTCCACTTCAATTTTTGTTTTAAATATTTTATACCTAATTTTTTTTATATATTAAACGGAATAAATGGTAATCCGATTGTGCTAGATCTGGTAAATAAGGTGGATGCAATAAAGTTGTCCAACCCAACTCCTGGATTTTTTCCCAGGTCATATTCGCCACATGCGGTCGCGCGGTGACGTGTTGCAGAGATAATGTTGCGTATATTCGTCCTGCCCGGCCTTTTTCTTGTCAAAGCTGCACTTAATTTGTTTAATTGGTCACAGTATACTTGTGCCGTCATAGTTTCACCATATTTTAACACGCCATAATGAAATATTACTTTGAAATCCCTCCAAACACAAAGTAAGAGTTTTTTTGGGTGTAAACCAGTTCGAGGGGTAGGAATTGGTTGTTGTCCACGATTTAGATATTGTTTTTTCTTCGATATATTCGTAAATAACACCCACTTTTAATCTCCGATAATCAGATTTAGAAAAAATGGTCGTAAAGTGTGTTTTTTTGCAGCAATTGGCACGCGCTTAGTCGCTGCGCCTTGTTCCGATCGCTCAACGCGTGTGGCACCCAAATTCCTACTTTTCGTATTTTTCCCAGCCTTTACAGGTACTCAGTGTTATGGACCATTTAGTGCCGACTATATTGGACAATTCCTTTTTTGTTAGCATAGGTTTTTTTTCGATTTCAGCTTTCAGGGCGACTTCATCCACTGTATGAGGTCGTCCACTTCGAGGGTAATTTTCAATGCTTAAATTGCCAGATTTAAAATTTGTAAACCATCTCTGACATTTTCAACCTTTAACACGTCTCCATAAACGTCGCAAATGTTTTTTGTGGCGACGACTGCACTGTTCTGGACGTTATATTGAAAAAGCATGCAACCGCGCAGACAGAAGGGCAAAGGTCGGTCATTCTGTTTGGGGCGAATGAACATATTTTTTTTCTATACGTAACGTAACTTGAGATGTCACACCACACGAAAAAAAATATTTTGACATCTTATTTAACCAAAGGCCCGAAGCCGACTGATTTTAAGACACGCGTTTGAAAAAACGTCAGGACTTTTTACTACACCTAATATATCCAAAATTATTAGCATAGATAAATAACTAACCTATACAGAAATACCACTCCTACATTGAAAGTTAGTAACACAGTGTCTTAATATATGATTCTAAGATAAATAAAATAAATCTGATATGCCTCTACTATTGGACGCTTCATTCCAGTTACTTGAAATTTATTTGGAATTGTTTAATAAGTTTGCATATATGTATTTATATGTTCAATTATGTATGAATTCAAAATCAAAATACATTTCAATTTCATATTCCGACCATACAATAGGGAGATTTGCTGATAATCAATGCTGCAAGATGTAAAAATCACCCTGCGACATAAGGTAATATATTCTGATTTAATGACAGATGCAAAATCTTTACTGAAGAATTCAACGGTCATCTAGGTAACATATAGTGGTCTTTATTAATACATAGACAAGTTGGTGTCTTCATAAAATATTAATTTAAGGTATCAATATTTTACCTTGGATGATTGTGAATTTCGGCTAATGGGATGGATAACAATGGAACTTGTGGCTAGTGGAACGTGACCCAACGACACCTCAACACAAATGGCCACAGCATGAACAGGCATCACAGTGTTGGGCTACGATTCTCCTAAAAAAACAAAATTATGAAATATTTACACACAGCCAAATCGATGCTCAGTTTGAACATTTTAGCCAATAAACAATTAGATAAACAAGACATAAGACGAAAAGGATTATATATTGAATTCTCTGACCACAGCAGTTACAAATTGAACAGGAAATTAAAGAGCCATCTTTACAGGATCCACACAAGTTTCATGACAATAAAAAGCCATGTCATATGACTGACAATACCTTAACTACTGAATATAATTTAATTAAATACATACTGAGAAATATTTTAGAATATGTTAAATAAGGGTGTATTGACGGTTGTGGAATAAATACACTTATGTCTCAGTATCATTAAGAAACAATGGCATCAACTTTTCTCAATTTTGTTTTTGCAAATGTTTAATGTTACAAAACCAATGTGGTAGATTTTGTTTTCAATATATTCAAAAATATTAAATTTAGTAGTGTCAAAGACAAGATTTTTTTTTTTTAAAGCAATCAAAAAGAGATACACACAAGTATTGACATAATTATTTGTATATATGCAAGATACCAATATGATATAAAACTAAATATTTATTTCTTTATTATGATATATTGAAAGCATTTTTTTCCAGTTCCATAGAAAAAAATGTACCTCTATTCAATTTCAGGTAATTTTAATTAATAATAAATAAACACTGAAAAATATGCAAAAAGGGGACGATGTTAAAAAACAATAACTTTTTGAATAAAAGTTTCGAAAAAATGGTAGGTTTACGACTAGGGATAAGAATATTTTTTATAAATGTATGTTGTAAAATAATCATGTAAGTAACGATCAAAAATGATTGGCACCATTTTTACCACATTGAAATCAGAAGACTGTTCAATTAAAGTGTTGATTGATTTATTGAAAATTTTCGAATTCTTTATAAAATACAACTAAATATAAATATATCGTCATGATTTCGGATACGTTCGTATTCAAATAATAGTTCTAAATGTAGGAAACTTGGAAACCAATAAACGATCGCAAACTTAAAGTAGTCTCGAGAGATAACAGGATTTCTCAAGTGTCACAATAAGAATATTACGCCATTGCTAATAAGGCCATGAATAATGCAATTTAATTCCGAATACGTTGAGACATAACCGAAAAGAATATTTGTCGTTTCTTCTAGAACAATCGTTTAGCCATAATGACTAAAATCCTTATCTATCAATAGTAAATTACCTACCTTACAACAGTGGACCCACCTCGTTTTCTAAAATATAACTGATACGAATAACGTAGATGCTTAACAAATCACATCCTGCATATGGATAAGAAAGGATGTTAACTATAAATTAAAAGAATCCAGAGTCGCTGATGAAATAATGAAGATAAAACACAAACAATTAATAACTATTATTGTAAAGCAAGAAAATGGCGTCGAACCAAGATTAGGCAATCGGCCACGAAAATGCATAAAGTATCTCAAACGCAGCTTTCTATCCAGTCTTATACAGATAGACGTGTGAGATTATTGCATGTAAACCAAAAAAATATGTAATCATTTCTTACAGAGAAATCCAACTCGATGAAAAATAATCCGAAATTATCACTGATGACAAGGCATTCCACTCACTGATCACAAAACTGGACTGACTGACTGACTAATCACGTGACGTATGTTTTGAACACAATTGGTCAGCATCGCGATCGAGAAATATCATATAATTCATTACTTTATATTGTAATGTCGTTAGTTAATAATATATTTTAGGTCATATAATAATTGAATTAAAGAAATTTTAGCCCAAACTAATGCATTTCCTATGAAAGGGTTTTATAAAATTTCATTTCTAGTAAAATAATGTTTGGTTTTCGTAGCGCTACTAGTGGTAAATATAGGAAACACTGAAAAGTTTACAGTATACTCATTTTGACTCTTTTCTGTAAACAATCTAAATATTTTGTATCTATAGAAAAATAATTGATTTTTTCAAATTAAAATTAAAGTATATTTTATTGTCATGGTTTAAAGTGTTTTGATCAAATTGTCACATTGGTAATTAAATACAATGTAATAAATTAAAGTTTACGATATTGCAATCCCTTGATCTCTGTAATTTTTCATAAAAAAAAATGTTTATTTTCTTTATTCCTTGACTATTTCATGTACATATACGTTTTACATCTTATTTGTTGAAAATCTTCCAACCTTTAGTTATTCCTTTTTTTAACAATCGTTCATTAGAGATGATTGTGTATTTTTTTTTTTAATATGAAATTTGTAAAACGGGCTCATTTATAAATTTTTTTATATATTAAAAAAAACGAATTCAATGAATGTGTCATACTCAATGGATTTATTTGATTGGATTGCTTTTAATTCACTATTGGTCATGTTAAATGTGGGTTTTTTAGGCAGTCAATTTGAGATAAATAAATAAATATCAAGTATACTGCATATTAAAAAAGTTCTACATTAACATTCTTTTATAGTACTGGCAACCATGATGCAATTTTTCTAACCTAACATTTCCTTGCAGCTAAGTGTCAACGTCAGTAGCTTTTCGAATTCAAGAATATCGCCGATTTCTTTGAATTGTTCAATTTATACTTCAACTGTAATTTTATTTTACAGCTGCTAACATGCCGACAATCGGTATTAAGAGAGATGCTCTTTTCGCAGCATTAGGAAAGACGTACAGTAAGTAAATCAATATTGTTAAAAAGTCTTTAGCAGCTGTTCTCGAAGAGAGCACTTAAATATATATATAAGTATTGTTTTAGTTTTACCATAGTGTCCCTTATCTCAAAATCTTGATAAACAGGTATTTTATTTATCGAAAATCAGTTTTTTGCATAAAATTTTTGCAATGATAATCAACAAAAACACATAGTACTTATTTCCACAATATATTTTTTGATCCGGACTGGTTTCGCTCATCGCGAGCATTATCAACTGACATTATCGACAGTTAACACCTTAAAAGTGATTATAAAATCTTGCCGAGAAAAAAAACTTTAATATCAATTTGTGTTTTATTATTATACTGGCAAGTGATCTAGTGTCTTTAGTTTGTAATAATAGTAGGGAGTTTTATGCCAAAAACATTTTATTTTGTGACAAGTCGTCTTGGACTGTATAAGCCCCTATCTGGAGTAAATGTCACCTACCAATCGCTTTCTCTTCCTTCCACATTAAGGTTCTTTAGAGAAAATTGCAATATGTGATAGTTCCAATGCCATTTAAAATCCTTCGTATCAGGGATCGCTACCAGTCTATACGTTAATATTTTAGATCTGTCTAAAATCAGAATATATCCCCATGTTTTTGCTAGTCTTCATCAGGTGGCATTATTCTCTTACCAAAGAGCAATACTGATATAATGCAAGAATTGAAAAAATAATATTTTTACTTTGAACAGCTATATATCACAAACAGTCCATATAAGGTTAAATATGGTTCCAGATATCCCTACTGATCATATCGTGGACACGTTTTCATGCTTCATTCTACTCATAGTTGATTCATAAACTGTTTTCTGACTATACTTCATGTTGAAATAATACTAATATTTAATTTATTGAAATATAAATAAATGAATGGCCCATGATTAAAGTACGTCTGTGAAACAAGAATTGAAAAAAACAAATATAGTAATCTAATTCAGTTGTTATTAATGTTTCAGGTGATGATGAATTTCAAAATCTGTGTTTTGAATTCGGTCTAGAACTAGATGAAGTTGTAAGTGCATTTGGTATTTTTATTCAGCTTAAGAAAACATTGCTATATTTTCCTCTTACTAGTGTAGAAGACACCCAATTTAACAGTTCACATGCAGAAATCTATATACCATACATTCATATAAATTTTGGCCAGAAAAGATACTTTATCATATTTGCGCAGAATTTTCTATTACTTTCATCTTAATTTGATTCAAAACATCAAAACTTGATCAGTGGTTAATGGTTATAGTAGCATTGAAACTTATTTTAACAAATATCATCTATGAAAAATCAATATTTTAGATTAAAAATGAATCAAACACAGTTCACATTTCTATTCTTTAAAACATTATTATAAAGGTTCTCTTCTTCTCTGCACTTCCACGGTTTGGGGACAATTATGCTACTTTAACATTATTTAGCTTTTCAACATTTGGTTTTAATTTTCTTTATCTTTGATTAAAAAGTCCCTTTAAAAATAATTTGCTTTTAGCATTAAACCTATTTACAACAAATCAGTAAGTTGCCGATAAATTAAATATTATATTGACATAGAAAATAGCTGCAGATATCTGCTGATTATTATTTCTTTGTATATTATTCCAACGTGAACACAGTTAATAATTTTTTAGATTTAAGAATTAGCTTGTAAGTATAATTCTGTTGACGTGTAAGTCAATTTTTGTTGTTTCTAAAGACGACTGAACAACAAATGGTGGCTAAAGAGCAAGGAGTGACAGCAGCAGCAGGTGGCTCGGAAGAAATCCTTTATCGTATTGACATTCCGGCGAATCGATATGATCTTTTATGCCTTGAAGGACTTGTCAACGGGCTTCTCGTGTTCCAAGGAAAGTGAGTATGCCTTCAGTTGTACTTGGCGGTATTACATATAATTGAATCGTGAATTACTAATGTTACGAATCACACTTTTGTAATTGTTCAGGAGAGAGAAAAATATAAAATTTCCTTAAGAAATGTTATATATGTTTTATAGTAAGTATAAACCCTTGTATTGAAAAGAAAAAAATCTTTTTTTTTGATTATATCCAAAGTTTTTGTATTATTAACACTTTAAAATACTTTAACATACTATTTGGGTATTCTGGAAATGTTTGCATATTTAGCTGATTTGTGGAAAAAAATACTTTCAATGTACATGATTCAATTATATACTATTTTTTTTTAGTTAATAGTTGTAAATATCTATACCAGTCAATATTGAAACAATTTTGTTTTGAGCTTTAGACATATTTTCGTTAATATATCTATATATATTTCTATTCCAGAATGTCGCCACCAAATTATTCATTAAAAAACCATGAAGATACATGTTCACTTCATTTAACTCCATCCACAGCTCTCATAAGACCATACGCAGTTGCAGCTGTTTTGAGGAATGTTACTTTTACCAAGGAATCATACAACAGTTTCATCGATCTACAGGTTTGAATAATTTAGTAGATTAAGTTTTTTGAATCTTAAATAAACATAAAGTTTTTTTTTCCTGTAACAATAATTTTATCTTAATCCCTTGTTCTCAGAGATATTGGAATAAAACCACAGTGCATAATATGTGATAAACTCGAAGAAGAGTATTCATCAACAGTAAAAGTGTATTGTCGTCTTTCATTAAGTTTAGTGCTGTCAAAAATTCCTATTAGATAGGGAATGTTTTAAACTCATTAGACCGATTCCCTTATTTCTACTTAAAACCACAATTTTACAAGAAATTATGTGAAGAAGAATTTATACTTATTTTTTAAAAGATATCTACGTAAATGTACATCTATACAAATATGTATTTTTTTTTTTTTTTTTCATAAATTGCTTTACTTTTTTTTGATGTTACAAAATGCTAACCCTAATTACATTTTTATATTTTAATACATCTTTGGTCAATATAATTTCTATTATAAGAAATTAATTATTTACAGGACAAACTGCATCAAAATATTTGTCGTAAACGAACCCTGGTTGCAATTGGCACTCATGACTTGGATACAATCCAGGGTCCTTTCATTTATGATGCATTACCTCCAGATCAGATCAAGTTCAAGCCTTTGAACACTGAGAAAGAGATGACCGCCGTTGAACTGATGGAATTTTATGCAGTATGTTGTTTTTTTTTTTAATTATTGCTCTTGCGGGATGTTTCCCATTTAATTTTTTTTACCATGCATTCAATAATTTACATTCGAGAAACATATCTATGAGAGAAGGGAAAAATATAACATGTATTTTATTAAACCTTTGACTGCCATGACGTTTATCAAAACTGACAAAGCAGAATAATAATGGCATGTCATAAAATCAGTGTCTGCACTTGTAATATTTTAATCATGAATAGTAAGTCACAGAATATTTAGATTTACTAGCTTGGTGCCCTTAAAAATGAATCCGCAGTACATATTTTTCATTTTGCTCATTGAAATGGATACATGAGTAAGCGAGAGGCATGTGCAAACTATACAATATGCCTTGGTTTATTACTTGCAGCTATTGAAAAACATTTTATCACACCTTAATATTGTTTTTAAATCATTCTATTACCTGACAAACAGTAGTACACGCCCTCTGAATTTTCATTTTATTTTTGACGATTAAATATTTGAATATATTGTAACTGAAACTGCAAACTGATGAAAAACAGTGAAATTGAAGGAAAAAATATTCTATACTACTGAGGCGCTATCGCTGTATAATGTTCATGTATAAATTTTTTATTTTATTTTATAATGAATAATCCTCACTATTATTACTACTACAGTGTTATGTTATTTAGTACGTATTTTTTGTAATAACAATTACTTGTCACAAGTATAATCAATTCCATCAACTTTCACTTACCTCTTCAAAATATATCCTTAAATTTAGTGTGCTTCCCATTAATTTATTTTTATATCACTGTCGTTTCACATTTTTTTATGAAACTTTCAGCATCATCCCCAACTGAAGCAATTCTTAGGAATAATTCGAGACAGCCCAGTGTATCCTGTAATTAAAGACAGAAATAATGTGGTACTATCTTTACCACCAATTATAAACGGTGATCATTCTAAAATCTCTATTGATACAAAGAATGTATTCATCGAGTGCACAGCTACAGATCTTACAAAGGTATGTTTTTATTCATATCATATATAGCTCATTATGTAGGTTAATATGCTGTCATGATTGATTGGTTTGGACACCCAATGAAGCCACTTAAGGTTTCATTCATATATCTGGGATCTAATATTTCCTGTGATTACTACTGATTATAATACATTATATATTGATTGTTTATAACTGAATTCAATTTTACTGCATGGTGAAGACCGTTTTGAAATTCAGAAACATAAACATGCAAAACACCTTGACGTTATATCACCTTTGTGTTCACTTCCCATTTAATTTTAAAATCATTTCAATACATAGGATTGTTACAAAGCATGTCCAAAATACATTTATTATTGAATTTTTGAGTTGACACTATCACTGACATATTTAAAGTATGGTTGATTATAAGAAAATTTTTGAAATGAGTTTATATATTCTTGGCTAGCAACATTACTGATAAAACTCCGCATACCACCAAAATACACTTTGTAAAGCCGTTTTCAGCTTTGAGGAAATGATTAAAAACTGTGTGTGGTTGATAACTCGATTCCACACTGTAGTGATTTTTTGCAAGTCACCTGAATATTGATAATATTTTTCAACGAACTAAATTGAAAACTGGCACTTGATTTACTCAGTATCTCTTTTTCTTAATAGAAAAGATGGATTTATATAGATCCTTGTTATTTTATAAATAATTTTTGTTTGTCCTTTCGTTATAATCTAAGTGTAAAAAATTTTTTTTTTAGGCAATTATTGTATTGGACACCATTGTTTGCATGTTTTCTCAATATTGTTCTGAACCATATTCAATCCAGAGGTGCAAAGTTTTCTCACCGGATGGCTCTTGCCAATTGTATCCTGAGTTAAATCATCGAACAGAAATTATAGATGTCAATAAAATCAATGGATACATTGGAATTTCGTAAGCATTTGATATTTTTTTATTTACTAAAATGTCGGTTTTATGTTTCCATTTCTTTCGGTGTAGCTTTTTTTCTTGTTTTTTTTTGTCTTAAATTAATCGCAAAGCTAGCTAAGTTACTGAGTTATCTTCTTTTTAATTTCAAGTTTTTTTTTCATTTCTTTAGAAGCTACATGTTTTTAATATTTTATTACTGTATTTCCACTATATCTGATTAATACCATCTTCGAATCACTGTTCCATGTGCTTCCAATATTCATTTTATTATTTTTGATTTCAGTGAATCAGGTGATTCTGTTGCAAAATTGTTATCCCGCATGTGCCTCACGTCAAAGTATACAGATAACAAACTGTATGTGAAGGTTCCTCCATCAAGGCATGATATCATACATGCATGTGATATATATGAAGATGTTGCAATATCTTATGGGTAAATTATAGTTCTATTTTTTTTATCATGGCAATATTTATTGTTTCAAATTGACAGCTTATTAATTTTTTTCATATCTCACATATTTTGTATATAAGTCTATCAGATGTCATGAACCACATTGAACTCTGGGTTTTTTATGTTTTTATTCGGGAGTTGCTATAACATTTCTGGTTCAGAAATTCTTTAATACAAGATTTTTATCCACACGATGATTGTGCACAGAATATTTTAAATGAAAACCCTTCAATACTAAAATTTCAGCAATCTACATTGAATCTCTTCCACAATAACGCCCCAACGTATGGGGTGGCAATGTGTAAGTCCCGTACGCGAGCGCCCCAGACGTTGGGACGCGAACATTCAAACGTCGGTAACGCAGGCCATCTTTTGCATATAGGACTGATTTTGGTTTTAAAATATTGCCCAATTCGTCCTGATACTACCACCTCCATAAACTTGTCAAAAGTATTAGGTTTAAATGTTTGAAACATCGATTTTTCGAACCCTTCAAATTTATTCCGACCCCGCCAAAGTGTAACAAAACAGCTTGAAACTGCGTGCTAAACTCGCATCTAACTTCGCTCTGAACTTTGCACCAATCTCGCGGCATTGCAATGTGACACTCCATGACACGTGAGAGTAGTGAAGGTTGTTGATTTGAGTTTGATTGGTAGCTTCGTTACGTCACAGTAATGGCGATTTACGAATGAGCTATTTGTTAGGGATATGTCTGTTAAAGCGATTGTGACAATACAGGACATTTCTTTGTGTTTTTTAATGTTATGAAACATTCCTAATGCATCTAGCTTCCATAAAAGCCAACCCAATTATTTTTTATCGCTGTATTTATAGCTTTATGTGGAAAGAGAACATTTTGAAAAATAGCAACGCGGACAGATTTAGTTTGTATGAAAAACTGTCGCGCTGATCGGGTTAAACATTGAAATTTAATAATTAGTTGCTATCAAAAAAACTTAAGTGCAAAATATTCTGTTTGTCAGGTTTGTCCAAAGAATTCATGTATGGAGAATTCATTCAATAATATATCTGTATTTTTTTATCTCTACTTAAAATTTTCAGGTACAATAATATATTGAAGGAAAAAGACAAATCTCATAAAGCAGCTGGTTGTATTGGTAAACAGCTGCCTGTCAACAAATTATCAGAACAACTGCGAGCAGGAGCTGCACAAGCCGGGTGTACCGAAGCTCTCACCTTTTGCTTGGTATGTTAAGAAATAAAAATTTACAAATCTACTGCTGAATCTGTGTATTTCCATATCACTTATTACATGAATAATTAAAATGAAATTACAAATATCTCGAACAGTGTGGTTTGCAATTCGATTCGCATTCTAAATGTAATTTCGATTTTTAGTGTTCCCGTGATGACATATCAACCAAGTTGGGTGTGTCCATTGAATCAGTTCCTGCTGTTCACATATCGAACCCGAAAACTTTAGAATTTCAAGTCGCCAGAACCATTCTATTGCCTGGATTATTGAAGACCCTGGCGGCTAATAAGAAGATGCCCCTTCCTATAAGACTATTTGAAATCAGTGATGTTGTATTGAAGGATAGCAAAGCTGGTAAGCATAATTATACGAACTGAAGATTTTAACTTTTCAGGTTCTATGCCTTTGTTTACTATTCATTCCCAGAGTTGATTGGTAGTCATATGGCAAATGTTGCTAACTTTGGTTACGATGCTCAAGGGTTTTCATTCCACTATGGATGATTTCCTAAATTTATTCTTTTATATATTCATGGATTTCTGTTTTGAGGCATGGATGTCTATTATATCTAAAATTCACTCCCATTAAATCTACCCTTAAAAAATCACATAGCAATAGCAATCATTTATTCACCTCTACTCCTATAGTAGCCCTATCCATCCACCCTTATTTATATAGAAAAAGAGAGATATAGTTACTGGGTAACAACTAGTTGTCATTAAATTGCGAAAACAATCAAATAATAAACTTTTAAATTGTTGCAACTTTGTACGATTCCATATGTCTTATCACAAACGACCCGGGTTTCGCCCTTCGGCATCTTTAGGTATTCCATCGCACGGATGCAACAGAACTGACAAACTGATAAATTATATCAAATAATATACGTTATAGAGACATTTATTTTTTACATTAACTAAAAATTAAATTGCTATGATGTTTGATGATATCATAATTCACATAAATCACTTTTGAAATTGTTCCCGTGGGATCTATACCTGTGTACGCTACAACCAAATAAGATAAATGAATGTAAATCATTCATCTACAGGGTCGGTTCAGTTACTGCCTTATTTATATTAGAATAATGTACAGCACACATGTGGAGCCACATTTTAAGAAGACAATCTTTGCAGTAGAGGAGGAAAAGGACCCGGGTTCCAAAATTCTGTCTGCGATTTTGTTTTTGTTGATGCAGAGATGTGGTAGTTTTTTTTTACAATAAAACAAAAGTGACATTACAAAAGCAAAGCTTATTTCTACACGCTTAAGACAATTAATGTTGTACACAGAAAAATGGAAGTATTTTGAGAGAAGAGATTGGAAAACAACACAGAAACTTGGTTCGATAATGTAAGGGGTGAAGCGCTTCATCCTCATCGTTACGGAAACGAATGAGAGTGAAAAATTTTAACATAGCCATTCTGTAAAGGCTTTGGTCATTGGTAGCTGGTTGTAGTTGCCAATATTTGTACTCCTGGTCTAATTTTCACAAATCAAAACATAGATAAACAGAAAATTGTATAAGGGGTAGATACAGATGGAAAGAAACTTGATTCCTAATTCATTATGTTCAATTTTATTGCATCATCCTTCCTAATGTTATTCATTTTTGTTTTTATAGATAGGAATATGGGTTATGAATATTTTTTTTAACTACTTTTCAGAGGTTGGGGCCCGTAATTTAAGAAAATTATGTGCGGTTCATCTTGCCAGAAGTGCTGCTTTCCAAGCTGTCCACGGTCTGCTTGATCACTTCATGCGGCTCTTAGCAGTTTCTTGGGATCGCCAGAATGGATACTACCTCCGACAGGCCGAGGGTAATTTACTTTAAAATCAAACATTGTACACGCCAATAGCTTTACTAGTTATAGCTCTGTTAATTATGTCATATAATAGAAACACTTTTTTATCATATAATATAAAGATTTTTGGCATATATGGGAAAATGTAAGGTATTCTCAAATTTTAAGTATTTTTTTGAATTATTATTTTTAGTGGTCAATTGCACTTTATCTATCAAACTTTAACAATGTGTATTGTCCAGTTTATTTGATGTTAATATTGAATTCCATCCCTCAACTCTTTCAATGCCTAGATTGTAAAAAACAATTAGTCAAGTGTTTTCAATACATTGAAAATGCCATAAATTTTATTAGAAAATATTTACTTTTTATTCGGCTGCGATTACTTTTATTTTGAATAAAAAAGCATCAGTGAAGAGCTCTATCATAACATACTGTATTAATTGATTCAAACTTCGGTGTTAGCATTTTTGAGTGAGTCTCTGGAGAAAATATGATCTATATCTGATAAACCATCACGAATTTTTGACCATAAAAAATTTATGTTTTAATTGCCCCATCAATCTTTCAAGTTTGACTTTGTCATAATCATATAAATTTGATTGCTTTATATAGATCTTGTGTAGAACTCTTATATACTCAGTCTCAGCTTTACCTTCAGCAACCATTTATGAATAGTACTAAGAACTTATGAAGATTCACCAATTTAATTGGAAATGTATTATTCTTAAAAAGTTTGTTATCTTGAGATAGTTAATAATAGACTTGACATATTTTCATTCATTTTTAACTTATTATTAAGGTTATTTAGTATCGAACTGCTTAAAATTCAGTTCATTTTAGTCAGCCTTATTATGAGAATTTTAATTAACTTTATTACACATCCAAAATTATAACTCATATCTTTGTTAAAGGTGAAAGAGATAAGAAGTCCATGCTGTAAATATTCATGTACTATTTTTTCCTTCCAGATCCAGCATATTTCCCTGGCCGTTGTGCAGAGATCACTCTTAAAGGACAAGTGATAGGCAAAATCGGAGTATTGCATCCGACTGTTCTTGCAAAGTTCGAGATCACCAATCCTTGTTCTGTTGTTGAATTCACTTTAGAACCATTCGTTTAGTATTTTGAATTTTGATAGATTTATCATAACATATTCCAAAAATGTTCTTGTATTTTTCTGTTATGCACGCCTTTCTTTGCTTTAAAACATGAACAATCATAAGTGATAAATATTTTTCCCACATGCACACCTTTTATATTGATATTTATTTATTTCTAGTAACAATTTTTCATTTAAATTAATTTGTTGCGTTTTATTGATGTGGTATTCCATCAAATATTGAAACATCAGACAGTGAAAAATATTCCATATTGGAATATTCATCATCAATAATTATCATTCATGATATTGTGACCCAGTATAATCGTTATGTGATTCATGTGCTTTTTTATTTATGAATAAAGAATTCTCATTAAATTACTTTGGTTAGTTCATTTTTCCAAGACAACCGACATTGACCAACAACCCAACTCCGATTAAGAAAAGTTCAATTATGTCAGATTTTCTCCTACTTTCCTATTTATGTGAATTAAATTAAAGATCAACCAACCAATCCGGCAGATTGTTCATTGAGATATTTTTTTAAATCGTCTAATAGAAAAGCTTACCAGAGTTGCTCATGACCTCTGGCCCTACAGTCCTGCATTTTTCACTAACCCATAACATACAATTTGATTATTTCTTTCCACTGTGTCCACAGATACATCTCGAAGTTATATACTACATTATGCAGCATCCAAAGAAAGTCTGACAACGAGATAGTTTCATTGAGCTGCCAACTTACCTAATGATAGATCTCTTATAAAAAAATCTGATAAATAAGTTTATCTAAATAAAATATTTTTTTGGGTTTGTGACATATATTGATAATGTGAAAATGCATTTGACATTGTGTGCACATGCATTTGTTTGAGTAATTCTTAGAACACACAAAATTTTCAGTGCATTCTGTGGTAAAATTCTTGGATATTGATTTTAAAATTTGGAGCCAGAACTTAGGAGAGTAGAGTCCTGAGGTTTTTTTGCGCCGAGTTTTAACATTTTCAAATTTTCATTAACACTAAACCAGTCTTTTGTTCTTTGGAGTGCTTTTAAATGGATTGATGAAAAAATCAAATTACTGTAGAGTAAACCGAAGTGTCATGGACATTGTGTTTCATAAGTAAGAAAAGGTGAATTAATATAAGAAAATATTTATAATATTTATGTACTAGAGTATATCGGGGAAATTGATTCAAAATTATAGGGGCAAAATCTGTAAGACATTATCATTGTGTATTGAAAACAGTTAAATATTATTACGGCTAGTGATAAAACCATTAAAAATTAGTATTTAAGAAAAAATATTACATTATTAGGAACCGGTCTAGGAGCCATTCTGTGTATGTTTTGTTGGTACGAAGGTCCTAGTGTTGGGTTTTAAACGGGATCAAATTTTCTTTTTCAGTGCAGCCATAAATCAAATAAAAAACTTCAGATAACAAATATCTGAAATTTATAACACGCCGGGAGATTTTATAGAAATTGTCAGTGATTTATAACAATTCCTGAATGTAACAGCACTCCAACATTCAAACAAATAAATTGCAACATGGCAGTATGAAAGATTATTCCTTTTTTATCATAGGGTACAAATACTATTTTTAATGTATTTGCCTATAATATTATCAATTATCATATTGGCAGTGCTATTTTTATGAAAAATGAGAACGTAATATTCAGTGAATGTAAACACTTAACTCTCTTTACCTCTGGACTTCCGTATGTTTTTGTGTTGGGAAAGGGAGCTATAAAAGCATCTTTCTATACTTGAATTTTCTGTGAATAGGAATGTAAATGAATAAAAATAAATTTGGACCCTGATGTTCTTTTATTTAGCTTATCAATACACAGATAAATACATATTAAAATATGAAACTTCAAAAATTCGAGGTAAATTGATAATGGTAATGAAGTATTTTTCTTTGTCTTGAGACATAGACACAATAAAATTTATAAATGTAAGAAGCAACAGGATATATCACAAATATAACATTTTATAAAATATTACTCATCTTTTGTTAATTGTATAATTAGATTTACAAGAATATAATTAATATGACGTAATGTTAATACTTTCACAAATAAATCTCACATACAGCAGCACAACAAAATTGTAGATAGCAGGTTTTGTTATTAAAATATTCTCGACATATATTTAACACCTTCAACATCAATAATAGATAACTTATCTTCTAGGAAGTCGAAAACTATTTTATTTCAAAAAAAAATCCAGATCATTTGAATACATAATTATGCATTTAACATAAATACTAATACTGAAAATAAAACTGATTGATTACTGATTTTAATCCAAAAGCAAAGAAATACTGAACATTTTTTCGATTTCAGATCTATCGAATGATTTTTCCATTACAAAGGGACACTGGTAAAATGATAGTTCTCTAAGTTTTGGAGCATTAGTCTTGATAGCCGCGGCCACCCTCATAGTAACGTGCATACACCGAGACAAGCTCAAGTATGTCAGTCTTTGGAATACGTTGTTTGAAAAATATGCTACCAAGGCACTTGTCGAAAAGTAGCCGTGTCGCAGTTTCAGAGACTTCAGTCCTTTCAACTTGGCCAGGTGAAGCAGACTGGAGTCGAAGAGACTTTTGCAAGTGGTGATATGTAAGCTGCACAGCCGCGTGCATTGCGAGAGAAGTTTAACAATATCATCAGTCAAAGTGTCTCCGTAAATACATAAATCTCTGAGAATATGCCGTTTAGATGTCACCAGACATTCTAAAAATCTGCTCGGAATATTTTTCATTTTTTCCATGTTAATGTTACTTAGATGTTTGCACGTGAGCATACCATCCAAACTGGTCGAAGTCAAAGCAAAGTTGGACAGGATCAGAGTCTCCAGTTTAGTCAGATGACCGAATGGCATGCTGAACATATAATTTCTGTCAGTATCGTTAGCATCTTTCATAATGAGCGAGTTTCTGAAGCTTAAAAATTTTAGTTCTGGCCAAAGCTTTAAATCGTCAAAGATACAGTTATCAACTATTGATATTGATATTTCTAGATATGTTATGTTAGGGCATAATGATGTTAAAGGCACTCTTATTTTTTTATATAACTTAAAATACTGAAATTTCACCAATTTCAAGTTAGTTGCGACCCTCGGAAGGATATTTTCTTTGATGGTCTGGTAGTTCTTCATGCATAGGATCAAGCGCATCTTCTCCCACACCGCCGCTGACATGGCCAACGAGTGCCATCTCAGACAGACCTGTTCGACAGCTTGAATACTTTCATAGTCAACGAGTGAAAATATCAGTATTAAAATTTCATTAGGTAAATCATTGATATTGATTAAATATGGCAAAGCTTTTTGATCAGGATCTGTTTCGTATACAGCCAAGAGAGGTGCATATGGATCTCCAAAGGAACTCATGGCTTCTACCACGCTGGTTGAGCGATATCATTGCAGATTTATACTACCTCTTTCGCACCCATTATCCTGAAAATAAAATACACAAAGTATATAGCATTTTTGTTGTATACTAACAATCATTGTACATAGTGTAGATTAAGTAGAATGAAAAGCAAAGAAGCCGAATGTGGCTAAGTCGTACTATTGATTACTTGTGTATCAATCACAGTTTCATGGTCATTTTTAATCTATTATCCATATCAAAAATTATACAGTCTATTCATTATGGAAGGTTTATATTGTAAATGAATTGTTACTTTGTCTATAGATTGTAATAATGTTGCAACATTTTTGCAAACATTTAACAAAATGCAGAATTCCTGTATCTCCAGATATAATCACAAATAAGCATTTATTAAACAACATGACTTGTATAGTGGTCAACCATAAGAAAATGGGAAAATATTTTCTATCATTTATAAATTTGTATCAAATTACAAGTTTGTAGTCTTTTTATACTACTGTAGCTTACATAATTTTGAAAATAGTCATTTCAAATCAATCTACTTTCTTAACGAAAAAATACCTGCAATAAAAAATATATTATATTTGATAAATGGTCACGCCAATCAAGGAATCAGATAACTCAACACATGTTTTGAAATAGATATATTCATGCAAAAAATATTGATATTTATAAACAAACATAAAAAAATTAACATATATTGTATTATATATTTGTGTACATATTCATTATGTTGGCCTCCTAACATTTAATTAATAAATTGGAAGAGCTGGTCAAAGCAACACCATTTCAAATAATACATATTTTTTCGAGGAACATTTTTAGAAAAAAAAACTTATAATTGGATATATCAAAAATATTCTCAAATTGTTGGTATATACATTTAAAAATGTTGATACACACTATTATGATGTAGCTAAAATACATGAATACACGAATGTGCCATTTACTTATAACTTATCCTTACGGTGTACACTGAGCATTTGCTGCTTTTACCCATTAATGTAGGGTATCCTTAAAAGTAGATAGAGAGAATTGAATATACATGTTAATAATAACTTTTCTAATGGAACAACATATAAGTATAGCTTACAAACAAAAAAAATCAAGAATAATACAACTTTACGGAGAGTATTATTAGAGAATGACTCAAACATTTCGCAGAACACTGGCATTGCATACGAATATAAAAAGAAATAATAACACAATATATCATGATTTCTTATTCGACCTTTTCTGCAAAATTTTGTTTCGTTTAAATTCAAGATAGCAAAGCGTGCACATTGTAATGAACCGCATTTTTAATTGGCATCGAGTTTGTCTAGAAACTGGGACGTCCCATAATAAATTGCGAAATAGCTTTTTATGCATCTTTTTGCTTGCTATTTTTGTCATGCATCACTGTCCTCCTAATACAAGGCTATGCTTTGGACTCTCACATAGTGCAGGTTATAGTTTAACAACGTACCTTTGCAATAGAATTCCATTTTTAAAGCATTTACAAATTGAAAATGCCAATAAATCCACTCAAATTCTTTTTGATATTTGACGTTTGTTGTGCTGCCAGATGGAAGTATTTCGATTAATCATGAAATATTAAATGTAATCCAGGAATACTTAATCATTTCTAATACTGAAACGTAGATGTTATGAAGAAATATAATTGATGAAAAAAAATATTTCTCATCGACATCAAATACTTTTCACTAAAATAGTTGAAAAATCTTTTTCATCTGTTTTATAATATATAGTTCTTACGATTTTTATTTTGCTTATTATATTATAAATTTTATATAATATGTATTTTTGCATTGACATCAAACTTTAAATCTTTTTGGCTGTTAGTCTCGATACAATTGATCCTTCTGGTTTTAATATACTCTTATCGGGTTTATATAATAAAATAAGTGTTATTTTCAAATATTGATTAGATATTTTTGTAATAACACTCAAAACAAAAAAAATGCCTCTACGTGTTTGGCTTAGAGATAATGATAATCATTGTTACTAAAAGGAGAGAGTCGAAATTTTATTCTTTATTTAACATTAATTTTCTCATACTTTTTGAAATTATTCCACCACTAATTACACGCATAAATAGTTTTTTTTATAATTATTTTTGTGGTACAATCATATTTCCCCGCTTAGAATTTTCCTCACAAGTGTGATTACTAAACGTGAAATGCAATCATTTTGGTAATTAATATCCTACTTACAATAATACATAATTATTTTTAAAGCTTGCACCTAATTGAAAATTCTACTCGTCACGATTGTGGTTTGAGCAATGACTCTTCACCTATACCTAATCTTTTTACGCATCCGTAACATTTTACTATAACGGAGAAGGAATAATTATTTTAAATACACCTTTCATTCATTCAAGACTATTTAAGTCAGCTTGCCATGAAATTTAATTTATTTAAGAAAAGAGTTCCTCAAGTTTTGTAATATCTACCAACATATTGACCTGGTCTAAAAGACGTTTACCAAAAAATTGGAAGGTATGCATATAATATTGATATTATTACCGTTTAAGTATATGGCTGTCTTACAAGAAAAATGACCAAAAGCCTTTTCACTAAATCAGCCAAAATGAGAAAGAGCTACAATATGTGAAATCAAATGAGCATTAAAGTTATCTGAAAATTTGTATGTACGTATAGCCATAACCTGTAAATTACAGATGTCACAAAACTAAATTAAAATAATTGTGAACACAATATGACAGGTTTTTAAATTGACAAGAAATGAACGGTTCTTTTGAACATTCATCGAATGTATAACGACGGTTTGTTTATTTTAAAATCAGTTCATCTAGTACATATTTTTTTAATGCTTAAATAAGATGGTCAGTAATTTTTTTAAGTAAATTAAAAGTTAAGAAACTGTTACAGTATAATGAAGCACTGATGAGTTACGATGACACTGAAAATATAGATACATCCGGACGATATAAAACGGCACGGGGACAGAATCGTGCAAGGATAATACTGCACAAGATAAAACCATGCATATAAATAAAAGTATTCACATTTACAGTAACTATAATCTTTTCGCGAGTTTTCAAAATATTAAAAATATATTGTAATATGTCAGAGGGTTAATTAGAAAATCCGACTAAAACTTCAAAATATAAATAAATTTCTTAAAAATCAATCAGATTCAAAATTAATTATGTTATACGACTGGACGAAATGTGTCATATGTGCCGTAATAATATTGACAATGTAATATAATACATAACAATAGTTACAGCTTTAATAGATATGCAAACCCCATATCATTAGCTGTAAAATATTATAAAACAATCTGATTATTTTATTCGTAATCAGTGATGAATTCATACAAACAATGTGGGGAATTTCTATAGATGATGATGTTTTAAAAGCATTTGATAATCGAACCATAAAAACCGACCTGCATTATTTAAAATCATTTTTTTTCATTTCTCCCAATAACTAAAGGAAAACATGTAAATTTGCGTTACATTTTGTGCCAAGAATTTTAAGGTTTCCTTAAACAGACAATGCCAGAATTTAAATTATAAGTTAGCACCCATAACATCAGTTATTAAAATCCATTGTTATAGTGAAATACTTATGAAAAGATTAGAAGTAAATATTTTCAATCTGAATACTTTTCTATGTGCGGCTTTTATCATGTCGGGTTTTATTTGTAAACTTTTATGCTGTCAATGTCTTTCCCAAGCCTCTAAATGTTTTTCAAAGATATTTTTTATTTTTTTGAAAATACAGTAACATTTTTACTTATTGTACTATGCATGTGTTTCTTTTTGGTATAAAACCTAGTGAATATAAGGCAATACATTCTTATTTTGTCAACTATTCAAACTACACCACAGGATACCTTATTTTAATTCCACTCTATTTTTTTCAGATCATGAATATCAAGTGTATCCAGATACTTTTTGCTTTATTCAATACCCTTTTTATAAGTAATATAAATGGAAGAGTTCAGGACAAGACCACTACTAAAAAAAATATGCATGAAAAATATTTCAACAATAAACCCATTTATGAAAGTGGTCATATAAGATCTATAAAATGTATAAGAGTGATAAGACAAGTTGGCTATCGCTACGAGCGCCCATCGGTTTCCTTTGACCTGCCAAGTCAAGGAGCAGGGTATGAGGTGCCCGGGCCGTCGTCACCAAAACAAGACAATTATCCCAAACCATCTACTGTATCTGCCCCACAGCAAACTGATGACTATGCTTATCCAGCTCCAATTGAAATATCCCCCCAGCGTCCCTCCAGCACAAAACCGGAGACGAGTGTGCAGAGTTCATCCGGGTTAGCCCAAGGATACCAATCTAATTCAGCTCAATCTGTTAATTCCTTAATGTATCCGTCAGTATCGCTTAACATACAATCAAATAGTGCTGGAAATCCTTCACAGAATTCTGGTGACTATTCATATCCTCAGCCTTCATCCTCTCAGCCTCCATCCGTTATAAACGATAGCCCATCATATTCATATCAACAACCTACTCAGTCACCATCTCCATCCCCTTCTCAACAACCGCATTCTTATCCACAATCGTCTGGGTCTTCTGCTGGACCTATGTCAACACCCGGACCCTCATATTTGCCACCATTGCGAGAATCTACACCTAGACCTTCGCCGCCAACGAATTCGTACTTACAGCCGAGCAATCAAAATGCCAGTCCGATTAGTTCGACACCGGGGCCACCATATTTACCCCCAAAATTGGCACCCAATCCGTCAGCGCCTTCACCAAATTCATATCAACCTCCTTCAAGTCCAAAAATGGTTATTGTCGTTCAAGAGCAAACTCAATATCCTCGTACACCAGATAACACATATTTACAACCCGGATCGATGCAAGATCTTGATGTCAGGGCACTTTCGAAGCCTAATAATTCACCAGGCGATAAATACATACCTCCATCTATGGAAAACCCAACTATAAACAAACCACAGAGAAACGATCCTCCTTCGGCGACTTATTTGACTCAAACAGCAACCTCTCAAGCTACCATTATGATATCGCCGTCACCTATGCCTAATATAGACAATTCATACTTGGCACCCAGTCCTGAATATGTTTCGTCGAATGTGCCGTCTAATCCTTCAAAGTCTTACATACCACCTAATTCTGGGAACAGAGAAATAAGTGTGTCACCAATGCCATTCAGTCCTTCTAATTCGTATGGAGTTCCTGTGTCTGGCTACGGACCTTCGTCAGTTACTGCCAAAATACCATCAAAACCTTCAAAATCATATGTGCCAGCACAACCAACCGGATTTCAACGACCTGCAACCCCTTTCCCTACGTCACCTTCGGTGTCTACTCCCGCAAGCTCATATCTTCCACCTTATAAATAATGATATTGTATTTTAGTTTACGATTGAATTGTGTTTTTTTGATACATAAATATATTATTACATATATATTTTAAACATGACTGTTTTATGGAATGTATCAACTAAGAATGTTCGATGGCATTTCAGTATTCAATTTAAATCGTTCCAATTATGTCACTCAAGTCAGGTTTTGCCTTTTGGTGTCGTCTGACATTCTGGTTAAACTCATTTTGTTTCCCACCTGCTAACAAACGAGTGACTTTATATTTCGTAAAATTGACAGGTAAAAACAAACCTACATAATTTTGTTATCATATTATAATGTTCATCAAACATGGATAAAAAATAGATTACAGTAAAGAAATTCGAAGATAAACTTTAATTGGCATTTTCGCAGGTTTCTATTAGTATATAAGTAAGAATATATGAGCAGGAAATAAATTAAAGAGAAAATAAAAGGGAATTTAAATACCGCTGTAATAAATATATAACAGTTGTAAGTAATAACAATTTACTTGCTTATCACAACTTTTAAGAGAGTAACAAAATACTTTCACTTTTGTGTGACTCAACAGAATCTCGATTTTAGCACTGAATACAAATTGTATAGAGGGCCAGCAATATTTATTTGTTTCACCATTTATCCACTTACTGATAAAAAAATGTGTAAAATTATAGTATAGTCATAGGCGTATGAATAGCTATAAAAATGCATATATACGGATTTACGAACAGACGATTCCACATGAAATCAAAAGGCTGTACTTAGCATTTTGAACGAGTTGCCGTTCAAATGTGTACTGCCAAATCCCGCTAAGGCGCCTGAATCTATAGCCAGCTGTCGTTATAGTTTGATAGTCAGAGCAGACGTCTATACATATAAAAATCAATATGTGTGTGTTTACCTTTATGCATTACTTCACCATTCATTTGATCGATATGAAGCTTTACAAATTTCTTGAATACACTAACTCTCCAGCCCCTTCCCAATTAGTAAATAAATATAAATAAAGTGACACTATTAACAATTAAATTGTTATCAAAACGAGTTTCCTTTAATTCTCTTACTCTGAGATCGCAGCAACGCGCGAAGTGTTAGTTAGTAGTATTATAGGATTAAATACGCATAAGACAATATAATGTACACCCAATCAATTTTTTAGGCAATACACTGATGCCATAATATGGCGCGTATAAAAAATCAAGTAAAAATACCTTATTTTCATACAATTTTATAAATGGGTTCCAACAATCAAAATATCCCGTAAAAAAGTATGTAAAAAAACAAAATTCACGCAAAAAAATAATTTCTTTGTTGATTATAAAACTACAATGAGAAACAGAAAGACGTGTTACACATGCATCATTTTATTCCCTCATGGGAGTTATTCACTGCTGTCACTGTCAGTTTGAAAATTAAATTTTAATTATCTCAACACCTCTTTCTGCTGTAAAAAAAAATCAACAAAAAATGCGTCAAGAGTGAATCACTTAAAAAAGTAACGATATCGCCCAAAAATACTGCGTAAAAAAATACTGGGTTTAATATAAAATTAATTACAATGCAACCCTAGATTCCTGCAATTTAAAAAATCATAATATTCATGCACTCGATTCTACATGATTATATATTATATGTAGTTACTGGTAGTTACTTACACCGATTTGGTAGATGTAGTCAAATACCTAAGAATCTCCTACGATTCTGTTCGCTAAGGTACATAACTACTTAAGAAAAAAAAGTGAAAGGAAATTAACAACGCCAAGCCGGCAACGGAGACCGGATTTTAGTGTTCGAGATAAAATTAAATTAGTCATTTTTTGACGTTTTCAGGAGAGGTTGTGTTTTTTATCGTGGTATTCGGCCTTCATTTTGGTATGTGATCTCTGTAAAACGGCAATGGTTATTATTGAATTATTGATATTGATAGTGATTTTCACGTAATTTTAGATAACATAACCTCCTAGTGCGACGTGTCTCGCAGTTAAACATGAAAAAATTAATACTGTTATCTTCTCTAAATAGGTATTTCGTGAAATATTCCCTTGTTACCATTGATTTTAATATTAGTATAAATAGCAAGTTGGTTATTAGTTTTTTCTGAGTTAAAATTGATGTACATTAGACAAATCGAACAGCTACGTGGGTATGCAAATGAGTACATGATTCGACATTAATCTAGTTGTACATTACATAACTTTTAATTATGAATGCATAACTGACTCAGATTCATGAAAAGTAATATTATTGTTTTATTTTATTATGTAAAACTAATAAATATAAACACAGATTCAAAATACAAGTTTTATTATTTTGGTCGTCAATATTTTAAATGGCTCCTAAATTTTATTTTATTTGGTGCATTGTTAAAAACCTCTATACATAAACTACTAAAACAAAAATAGATGATTAATAAATGCTATCCTACATAAATTTGATGCGTGCATATTTTTTAATACCTTATTAATTAGATGATTATTAATTAGATTCATTTTCTTTTTTATATCGGAAAGCACGACGAACTTCAATGAGATACATCATTAAATATATGCATTGAATAAATGAATTGAAATATTTGAAACGCTTCAAGGACTTCACTTCGCTTTTGTGTTAGATAATTGTAAATGAGCTTCAGGTAATCTCAAAAACAAAAAAAATAAAAAACAAGAAGTCAGGTTGTTTGTTGGATGGTATAGTGGTTTAAAACTAACGTTCCGGGGCGCTGCTTACATTAATTGACCTTGAGCACCCTCCATATTTCTTAAGATACTTCCATTTTTTTGGAAGCCTTGAAAATTTGAATAACACGCAAATTATTTCAGGATTGTATAATGTGAATTAAAACATTGCTTAATGCAAATTCGTGTGCGACGATCTTTTCGTTACATAACCAAATATACAGGCTGTTAAATATTTTGCAGGAGTGTTACAGCTCTGCAAATTTGTGCCATATTAGTATGCAAAAAAATAAGGTATGCGTTCCAGAGAGATTTCAAAGCTTAGAATGCTAGCATTCATTCTTTTTTTTACGAAACAATACAGCACGTACAAAATCTAGGTGAATAAAAAAACTTTAAATATATCAAACATGTCGACTACGTTTCATGTTCGATAGTATATTTTCTATGTTCACGATTTTTTCCCTAAAGTTGTGCTATTCAGAAATATATGAATACACAAACCGTATGATCCCCGAAGTTATAGTACGGTGTAATATGACAAAATGTTATGTCTATGATGAGCGGAATTATGAATAAAACTCAATTTTTGATGTTACGTTAACCTCTTGAATACCGTACGTACAAATAGCTATAATGTCTTGTGTAAGGGGCATTTTTTCATTTTTATAACCCATAAAAAAAATACGAAAACCTTTTTCTTAAATATTTTAACTTACAAATTGACGGTTGGGAAAGCGTTTTTTTTCAGTTTTCGATTGAAAATTGAGAATTTTAAAGTGATACCAAAATGATAACCCACATCTTTTTTTTCATAAAACTATTTTTTCTAAAATTATTTCCATTTTGAATCTAACCTAAGTGATTTTTTTTTATATTTAGGACAAAATTTTTATAAAGGGTATTAATTATATTTAATTAAACATATGAATTTTGTCTCCTATACGGTTGAATGGGATATACTCCATTTGCGTCCATGTGACAACCCTCGACAAGTCTGTGAAACCCTTAGGTACATCATTCATTTTCTGTGATATACACATATACAGTGAAACCTCGATTTTACGTTTTCCAAGGGACCCTGAAAAAATAACGGTAATTGCGGGAAACGGTGAATGCGGGAAAGCTTCAAATAATAATAAACAAGTAAAATCGTAAAAAACATATATTTATTAGTTACTTGTACATACTGTATATAATTATTTTTTTTTAAAAAAGTCCTTTATGTTAGTTTGCTTCTTTGTTATTTGGCACTTTAATCGGAACAAAGACTTGTTACTAAACTTGTGACTAAAAGTTTGTATGTACAGGAATCATTATTACCATGAATTTTAAACAACTCTACATTTGCATCATAAACAATAATACGCGTGTGGTGGATTTCAACCCAAAAAATAGCACATGCGTCCAATGCGTTACATCTAACATGTACAGCGGATTCCAACGTGTCTAGATATAACACCTGCACTCGGCTGTGTCAAACTTGCTTGTCGAGATACGGAGAAATATGCAATAAAAACGGTCAATCGGGATAATATTTTTGACGGGACCAAAATATTTAGACGGTTTATCGAGGAAATCGGGTAACTGTCAATGAGGGATTATTTAACATTGTTCTTATGGGAGTTTGACGGGACTATAAAAAATAAGTGTTCCAGCTGGGAAAACGTATTATGCGAGAACGGTTGATCGAGGTTCCACTGTATTTGACACTTTTTAAAAATTTACACTAGCTCTACATACGTATCACTATACATATTCATCATACTAAAATAAAAAAAATATTGGAATATCATGTAAATAGTTTTTAAAATTTCACGGGCACTGGTATCTGCTTGGGAATGGCTTAGTGCGCACAAACCTTACAGATGTTATTTATTGGAATTATTAAAAATTAACAGTTTCATTTTGTAGTTAGGTCTATATACCGTTGTGAGGTACACAAAATTTTTAATTTCCGTTCAAAGTTGCACAGCCAAATTGTTTGCGCACTCAGCCTTCTATAAATTAAAGGGAACACTGGGCGGCAGCACCCTAACCCACCTAGACCACTTGATGGGTGTCTAAAAAAAGAAAGTTTATTTATCTTTCAATTTTGTAACATGACTTTCTATTCAGAGCTTAGCAATCATACTTTATACTATTATTGAATCTTCTTCTTTTTCTCTTTATCTAACCGCCATTGTCTTAAAAAATATAGTTTAATAGAAGTATTAGCATCCATTTCAAATAAATGGTTTTATAAGATTTTTCATACTTTTTTAATAACAGACTAAACAAGTGATTCCTGATTTTCTTTACAGATAAAAATGAAACTTTACTCAGTGTCTGATGGTCCTCCATCTCTTAGTGTACGACAAGCATTGTTATTTCTTGACATTCCATTTGAGCTGGTAAATGTTGACTTCGGAGCTGGTGATCATATGACAGAAGATTATGGAAAGGTGAATAAATCCATCAATTAGCGTTTTTAATCCTCTGACTGCTAATATGATTACTCTTAAAAATGTAAGACGGTTAATTTTTCTATGGAAATATAACCTGATTTGTCTTAATAAAATTTTGTGTATCACCATCACTAATGATATATTTTTAAAAGATTCGTATTTGGAAAACCCTTTACGTGGATTATTAGGAAACAGGCTAAGATGTTATTTCATTCGATACAATTGATTGTTGGTAATCAATTTCAAATTTTCTTATAGCTATGTTTTTTGATCACAATATAAATTTCTCGCCATTATATCAAACTATAGTCCTTACTTTTATTGGAATGTGTCAAATGTTGAATTTTTCCTTTTGGCGAAGGTGGCTAAAATATTATTGTCAGCATTACAATATTTTAGAAAATCTGATGTGATGTGATTGTTATACAATAAAGTCCATTTTCAATTTTAGAAAAATCCCCAAAAGGAAATTCCTGTCCTAGATGACAATGGATTTTTCTTGGGAGAAAGTAATGCTATTCTTCAGTACATTTGCGATCAATACAAGCCCGATAGCAACCTTTATCCCAAGGATCCCAAAGTGCGGTACGTAACAAATATTATCTTATACCTTTTTTTTATTTTAGGTTCTACTGTATATGTAACATGAAATACGCATTATGATTTTAGTCCATTTTATTATTATGACTGTTTTCGATACTCAACAAATATTTTTCTCCTCTTTTACAGTGCTATAGTGAATCACCGCTTATGCTTCAATTTGTCTACTTACTATAAATATATCTCAGAATACAGCGTAAGTTATACACTGAATAAATTAATATTGATTACTTATCTTGTATATTATTTGGATCAGTGTCACATTACAGTTGCAACATATTTTCTTGAGATTGAATATCAAATTGCAATGGCACTGAATAGTGACATGCAATATGGATTGACTACATTAAAATGACTTTCTATTTAAATATTATGTTACACAATTAAGTATTAGTCAAAATATCTATAAACTTGAAATTTGTACTTTGAAAAGAGCTAAATAAAAATTTTTGGTAAAAATATTACAGGCACTCTTGACATATTCTGGTGAAATTATTGATATATTAATAAATTTACGTTATTTTTAATTACCTTTCAAATATTATTTACTTGTATCTTTTTAATTTGAAAAGCAGGTTTGGTATTTTCATACATTCCAGAATATGGAAAAATGCAAAATGAAGGACTACATATTATTTAAAGGGCAAATATATTATATTAGGTGTTAGGGTACTCGTAGTCTTTTCTTCTCGTGTTGATTTTGAGTGAATTTGTAAATTTTCCTTGAGTTTACCTGAAGTGATTTGAAGTTAGAAATGCATTTACATTAACAATTAGCTGAAAATATATTGAAGTTTCATTAATAATATTTTTAGCTTATTTTTAACATCTTGCACACGAGAAAACCAGATAAACACACCATTAACAGTATCACTTGGATGTTGGCTGGAGATTTATGAAGTGATAACCTTGAATGCAAAGGGTTAATGCCCGTTTACAACAATAAATCAATGAAAATAATATATATTTCATTGAAATTTTGTTGAGTGCTACAGTGTTTGCATTTCATTCAAAAGAGGTATCAATGCTGTCTCTAAAAAAGCATCTAAGGCTTAAAATAAATTATGTATAATTTACTAAGTTCATCATTGAAAACAATTCCTAATCATTCTATGATTATTTACTCCAGATGGCACCGATTTTCTTTGACTATGAAAGAACACCACTTGCTTTGAAAAAAGTTCACATTGCTTTGGACGTCTTTAATACTTATCTGAAGACATTGGGAAAGAAATATGCAGCTGCTGATAATTTGACCATTGCTGATTTTCCACTTATCAACGCTACTATGTGCTTGGAAGCTATATCTTTTGATTTTTCAAAATATGATCTCTTGCAATTCATAGAACATATTTATACCCATTATACAAGCCTGAATGCAGGGCAAGTATATGTATAAAGCCACCACTACCATTAGATAATAAGACTCTTTTTAGAATAACTGAAGTGACTGACGAAATTTATTACTGAAATTAGAGGGAAACAAAATACAATTAAATCGGAACATAGCTTAACTAATCCAATGCCCCTGTTGCGCTCTCTTAAGTAGTTTGCCTCTCACCCGAGCTCTTTGCTCTCTCACTATTTTGTGCTAAAGCTGTACTTACACTGAATGTTAAATTTATATCATTTTATCGAGAATTATTTCATTTCATTTATTGTTGCATTAATGTTTGCAAAATGGGATAGCATAACATAATAACATTTTATAGTAGGCACAAAACTTATCCGTAGTTTTTTTTTAATTGAGTTTCTTTGGGATTGCGTGTTTGTCTTTGAGTTTTCCAAATATAAAGATATAGCGAAGCTTTTAAGAAAATTTAGAATACCTCTTCAACAAATATATTTGAACAATATTAAAAAAATATGGTAAAACTGATTCCTAGATTCAGATGTTATAAAGCAAATTTGTCACTTTCAAAAAATATTTATTTTACCTACATGTCACCTGCAACAGCATATGCTTCTGTTCTGTTTCATTATTCGTAGTATTTGTGACAGCTCTTATCGTAACAGATTAGAATCCAGTTTACCTCTCTAGTATCTTTATTTAAGGAGAATATATCACAAAGCCTCAATTGTGAAGTAAACCATTCCTATTCTATTCTCTATTGAAATTGTTATAACTGAAACAAACTGTGCTCTGTTTTATATGGTAACGATTTATTTTTTTAGAATTATTGAGTGAATGGGTAGAACATTTATAGAAATGTTTATTACTTACCCATTAACACATTCACTGTGTCAAAATATATCACATAATAGAGAGAAATTGAAAATTCGCGGTATTCAACCATTTTATAAGACCGTATTACTCTAAAAATCAAATCTACCATGAAATTAATTACCTAAAACATGTTATACCCTAGCCAAAACGTGGCTGCAATATCTGGGTGGACACGGGAACCCTGTCGGACGCACTGAATGTGTTAATGGAATAAAAAAGTGATGAAGTATTTTTTACTTTCAGATTTCCATGTGGTATTCAACATTCAAAAAAGAGTATCCTGAGTTTTGGGATATTTCTTTTGGAGGAATGAAAGAAATCGCTTATTTTGAGAAGAATCCACCAGATCTAACACACATGGTTCACCCCATTCATCCCATTCGTCAAATGAAGAAATAAATGTTTTTTTTTTTTTTCGATATTGCGAAAATGGAATATTGTATTGTGAGTGACACATTTTTGTACTTCTTCTAAATGACATCAAATAAATTTCCACTTATTTTCATATTTAATGCATTATTTTCAACAAAAACTGTATGATCTCTTGTATTATTAAAGTTATTAGATTAGATTACATATTTGCTCGAGTATAAATATTTTAATAATTGAGGTGTCTGTTGAAGTCTGTCTGAAAGCCTCTTTATAATCTCTCTGGGTTTGAATTGATGCAATCGGGTATTCAATAACGGATCTGTTAAATCTTTGACAGCTCATGGTATGTTCGTGGCTGTTTCCAGATCTTATAGAATCATAGAGATCAGAAGTCTCTGTGGAGGTTATTGCGAACACACCATGTGTGTTCATGATAGATAACAAAGTCTCATGTGTGTCGAAATATTTATCTTTATTATTTACCAGTTACTAAGCAAGTTGGATTTTAAAGCATACAGCGGAACTCCAATTTATCATTCCCAGTCACATCATTGAAGGTGCCTTAAAAATGAAAAATCCTGTCGTAAATCACTGATGGATGAATAGTAAGCGCCTACCCTGACCCTAATTGTCGGAAGTGTAACAACTCTCCAAAAAATTTTTTTGTCTATGACTGTTTCGTATTTTATTATTTGAATATATTATCATTGCATAAGACGTAATCCCTAAAAATATCTTCACAAAATCATGTTAGTAAAGGTACAGGGACCTATAGTATATGATTGATTATCAACATATCGATAGCCAATAACCATTCCGTTTTGAGTGACTTATTTTGAATTGTTTAGTTGAGGCAACCCGACAAAGACCATTTTTGACCAAAAGTAATAAAACTCTCGAGTTATTAGACAGAATGGTTTCATTCATTACGTAAAAAAAGATATGAAACATGTTTCTCGAATATTTACAACTTGAGATCCAGTGATTGTGAAATTGTAGGAATATCGAATATATATTGTTATTTATTACATAATTAAAACTAAACTATATCATGAACCCGCAATATCTTAAATATTTCAAATTGAAAATATGATTAGTGCCATTTACCTAATTGACAAAATTAAAAAACAGATGTTTATATTCGGCTTAGAAATATGCTAAAATTATGACATAATCAAATCGTTTTTTTTATTTAGTCGATGATGACCAACAAATATCACACATAATTTCTTTGAAAATTTCAAAAATTATATTGTTTGGCTCTCAAGTTGTGCCGAAAAACGCCCACTTTTGGCTAGAGTCTATTTTTCGAGACTCCGGACAACCGAGTGATATGAGAATATAACGGAAACAAATAAACATATCCACAGTTTGAGAAACTCCACATATAATAAACACACAATAATGTGTAACATGGTGTAGGATTTCTAAAGAATTTGACATTCCTTTGTGGGTTTATATGAGTGTTAAAAGATATTTTTTTTGATTTTTATGAAAAAAAAAATTTAATCATGCATTCGTAGCTTGATAATTTTATTTTTAAGCCAATTGTTTTTAAATTACATATATTATACAATACTCTATAAAATACTTCTTATTTTATTAAATTCACTCAATTAAGTAAAAAGTTATAAGCATAACAATTGATGTCGCGAGAAATAGCAAAGTATCGAAAAATGTGCGGTGATAAGCGTTTTTTCTGCGCGAAATGTACGGTTGCTTGAGTGTTAAGGAAAATTTTTAATGAAAAACAGTGAATGAAGTCATTCATTTATTTGAGCAATTTTACTATTAGCAGTCAAATAAAATGTTATCAATAGATTATTAGTACATAGTGGAACCTCAATTCTTCGTTTTTCAAGGGGCTAAGGACAAAAATAGTTGGATATTTATCTTTGCTATCTCAACTAGAATCCTTACTTTCATCATATGTCACATTTTAGATGCATATAAAAATAACATTGACTGTCCCGGTGAAACAATCGAACAGTCTGCACACATGTGCTCAGCTCAGGTAAGTCATCAGTGAAGATATTATAAGCTGACATTATATTACAAAAACAACTCATTTGAGAAGTGTAGGTCTTTTTTACAAAAGTGATTGAAGAGGGCTGCACTTGGGGACTTTTATTGCCAGACAAAACTATCATAAAGGTATAAAATTTGTGAAACTCTCATTGTGGCTGAATAAAGTTGTGCACACTTTTGAGAGATGCATCTTTTGGATACCTTTAAATATTCTTATTGAGTTGTACTTTCAAAAATATTTGGCACTTTAAGTATTACTATGTTTATTGTAAAATATGTTCATAATTATTAACACTTTTTACCACTTAAAATAATAGAAAAAAGAATAATCAGAGTAGACTTATGATATGTTCTCTTTAAAAAAATAGGTAATATTGTTTAGTTTATATTTCCGATACAAATAAGTAGAACTCCAATCTATCAGATTCCATTGTCTCCGTTTACCTTGGTTCCATAATATTTACTTTTATTGACCACTTTCAGAATCGAGATTCCACTGTAATTAATAGGTATTTTACACAAAATTTTCTACTGAACTAAATAAACAAATACCATTAAAAGTATGTCACAATAATAACATATAACATTTTTAAGCATGTAAACTTAATGAAAATATTAAGAAATCATAAATAAAAGAAATGTTTGACAGGAACATAATACATGAATATATCACTGAAAAAATATATTGTGCATGTCCAAATGTAAAACACATTGGCTCTTAACAACTGTATTTTAAATGAGCGTCAATAATTGTTGATGATCCTATATAGTAAATTATACGACTATAACAATGACTTATTTATGTGAAAATATATGCACCAACTACCAGTGGACATGGGTCAACATTTACATAGAGTTGAGAAAATGTGTTAATGTTAATGATTTTTAAGCAAAGTTAAATTCTCTAATAATATTGTTCTCATTGCATACAAATAATTGTTGAGTGAGACATGTTTAGTAAATTAATATTGAACTTAACTAGAATCCAGCTTCAGTTTGGGTTAGAAAGAAATTTAAATAAAAATATTATATACTGTAAGGTGTTTTTAGTGCATTATATCTCCGAAATAACATTGCATACAATAAAACATAAATGACAATGTTATTCAATTAATTTTTCAAAAAGTTTAATGAGTTGTAATGAATCATACATCATGATATGGATGATATCTGTATTTCTGTGATAAAATGCGGCCTTTTATTATGTTTTCTATTTCACGTCCATTTTTGATAATTGAAATACATTGTTGATTCTTTAAGTCTGAAAAAAAAATACATTCAGATATTAAGTCGATTTTTTATTTCATTTGCATGATATTTAGTGTCATATTTTTCTGGAGGACATTGCCACCTTACAGAGAGACACCCAAGAGAATTTGATCACTTTGCTACAGCACTAGTGACTTTTATTGAAATTGGAAAGAATTGGTAAAATTCAATTGTATTTAAGCAAAAAATCTCATATTTGTTAAAAAAATAATGTTTTTTTTTATTCCTTTTATAATAGTTTTACAAGAAATCATTAATTTGTTTCTGTTTTTTTGATAATTTTACTGGAAAAAAATCATTTTTTTTTATTAGGAGTCCCAAAACCGCTGGGTGCCCATGGATGCTTGAAACTTATAGAGAACTCTGGTTGTTAATGCCAAAATACATATAAATAAGCAAAAATTGAATGATTCAAATTAGATGTTAAAATTTCATCAAGCACTCTCACTTGACCCTCAATAACACCTGTGTTCCGTGGGTAAAAGTAGCCCCCACACATTCCTAGAGACGGTATAAATATTAATATTATGCAAATTGAGGAATTTTGTTCATTAAACTTTTAGATAAAAGGTAAATAATTTCACTGCTCCGTTGTCATACTGATTAATTGATTGAAACTATATGAGATGGCTATAGGAATTGAAAATTCAAATAATAGGCATACTTATCAGTGAATTGAAGATTTTTCCAGCAGCCATCCCAGTATGAGTAACACACGATCCCAAGTTAAGTATGTCTCTTACAGTCACAATGTCACTTTTTGGCCATAGCTGAAGCAACTTACTTAGAACTCCATTTTCATCGAACTCCTTTCTAAAAGAAATATGACGAGATTATTATAGGCCACTACTAATGATCCTATCATAATTTATGACAATTTAAATCCTTGTTTATTAAGCTGGCATCTGATAAAACTCTGAATATAAATTTTTAAATAATATGAAATATTTAGCAAGTTGATATTACAAATAATTTTCTATCAAAATACCTTGATGTTCAAATGATGTATTTTTATGGCTTTTATGAATGATTATGCAATTTAGGAATTTTAGTGCTCAGTGGATTAAAAAGAACATAAATACAATGCACATTAAAGAAAATGTAATAAATCTATATAAGTAAATGAGATATTCTTCCATAAGAGAGCCCACTCATTTGTAGACATCGGTTTAAACAATATGGAAAAAAGACAATTTATTTTTAGAATATTTTAGAGGATTTTTTTATCACAGTCATTCAAAATTCGTCATGAGAAAGTAATTAAATCTTTTCCGTCATTCCATCAAAATATAGAGGACATTAATTGTATTTCAAATCTTCTTAGTGTCTCAAAAGCAGCAATAATAGCAGTTTTGACCCTTATTATACTAAATACCCTTATCCGTTACTAGTAGCAGTGACTAGTATCAAAAAAAAATGGCATATTATACAAGAATAGCTAGCGCCACTTATCTATTCACTAAGCACTGTCACACCATGCATCCCACTGACAAATATTGCAAACCGTAAAGAAACATCTCTCGTCGTCAATAATCTCTCTGATGAACGATCCGTGGATGAACCACAATCCACATCTGATTGATCTAGTTCACTATAGTTCGATATTGGGCATGTGAATATTTTCAAGCTCTTTATATCCATGCCTTTGGGATATAAAACATGAAATGACTGCGTCCGGTTGTTACAGTGTCGATTGCCTTTATCTGAAAAGAAATCTTCTAAATTAAAATCTTGGGTGTCCGATGCCTCCGATACCATGTCCATTGGAACAGGTGAACACGTCGAGGAGGATTTCTCTTTCCCATGTTCACTCATGTAATGTTTATCCATGTGATGAGATATATTGACACCCCCGATAGATTGAAAAGAATGATTCTGTTCATGATTTTCACATTGCTCAAATGTAAAAGACATCAAAGAATCATTATCACTAGCTCTGCGTAATCTCTCAGGTGATGGTAATTCTTTACTTTTTTCCAATTCTTTCTCAACAATTGACAGCTTAGGTTTCTTTGTTTTATGTTTGACAGTTCTCCTTATTCGTCGCTGAAAAAAATATCGAAGTAGAATAAATGACTGTAACTGAGAATTAACTGTGCATTGATTTTAGTAATATTTCATCGAACAGCTCTTTTTTAAATATATCTTTAATAGGAAAAATGTTCCTTTGATGAAAGCAAAATAAACCTGACTCTGGGGACTGAATAAATGTATGAATACCAAAGACTGTTTGCATACAGTTAACTATATTTTATTATACTGATCCTCGTTTTTCAATTTGTTTCCAATTCAAGGACCTAGTATTTATTATCATTTACCTTGTATGTTCGACGTTTTTGGCATTTTTTTTTTCTTTGATTTTTAGTGGGAGATGTATTGTCATTATCAGACCAATTGTGATCGCCTGAGCCTTTAGAGTTAAATACAGGCCTAGTGCTTATATTACTTGAAATTCTATTAGATCTTCGAACACTTTGTCGTAAAGACTTTATTCCAATAAATTTATCTGGGTTTGTTACCCTCGGTCTACGATCCTGGAAAAAAATAAGAAACCTTCAGAAATATCAGTATATAAGAAGTGACAATACAATACACAATACATATCGCACTGTGAATGTAAAACCAGCACACCTGCAGGTAACCTTCTTAACCAAAAGCTTGGAGATATTGGTGTTAAAAGTTTTCGTTTTGTCAGGAAAAAAAGAATTTCTTGAGGTGTAAGCATAAGATATGTAATGAACAATTTTAAACATTCTTTTTGCATCTTCGTGACAGTGTTTGACAGGATTGAAGATATTCACTGAAGAAACATCATTTTCTTATTGAAGAATATATCTTGAAAAAAAAGTGGTACTAATAGAGACATTTCAAGTCTTGATTTTGAGTTAATGTGATTGATTGGGTGACATATTGATTAAAATTTGAGGGCGGGTTTGTAGAAACCAGTTCACTGAAAAGAATTTTTTGAACAATTGTCACCTATATGCCACATTTTTAAACATACTAATTTTGAGGATGATTACAAATGATTATAATGTGAATGAAACTGACTCAACATGTTTTTTTGATAAATTGTATAAAAGATAATAAACGGATATTGAGATTTTTTTCTGAAACAAACCGATATCAAGTTTTCCCACAAAAGGTGACCCGAGTTCCGCTTGTGTGTCAAATTGAAAATAAGTTCTTATTTTATCCCTAAGCAAATATTTTTTTGAGTTATAATTAGTTGCTCCATAGATTAAAATATATATTGAATTTGTTAATGGAACACAGAAATAAATATTTGTAAAACGGTGTACGTTGGTGGCTTTTAAGCATACCATTCACCACAGGCAATGAAATGGATAATTTAAGAATAAAGTTCATTAATACAAAGAATATCTTCTTTCCCATAACAATAAATTTAGAATATAGCTGTGGCCAAGTAAACTGTGACTTACTGTGATTAACTGTGATTACGCTTTGACATTATTGCACTACAATAGTTAATAATTTAAAATTTATAAATATAGGAATGCTAACGTCAGTCACTAGAATAAATGATATAGCTAGGATGTAATAACAGCGTCCAAAAATGAAGTAATGTATATTTTTACACTAACTATTTTTTCTAACACAATCTCCAGAAACAATTCTATTATATATTTTAAATTTTACGCATTATTGTATCCTCTTTATTCGAATAAACTAATTTCAATTGCATGCAGTGTAGGAGCCAATCAGAGCGGCTTAAAATGCGACCAGTCCCTTATAAATATGAATGTGAATTGTAGAGTTACTGGTACATACATTTTTACTACAATGTAGCGTTTTTCCATAATTAGATACATACATAAATATGTGTAATAGGTTAATAAAAACATTCAAAAAAATTCTTTCATATCCTGTGTTCGTAAATGATTTTTTTACACTGTTATTTTCGTTTGTAAAAAAATGGTTGATTTAATTTAGGGACCCAATCTTCAATTCTGTAGTCAATCACATTTTTTACCCAGTTTTTGTGGAACGTAAGCACCGTACATAAAAAGAGTGTGTTTGGTGTAATACTATGTAACTTGGTAAGAATGTAAACGGAAAATAAATGTAATGAAAATAGAAATAGTACCACATTGACAAAATTATCAAAGGCGTTATCTTGGGGGCAAGAGAAACTTCTGGGTGCTGGTTCTGTAATTTGGCGAGAAACTGAAATGGAAGATAATAAATATTTGTTAAATTATACTAAAGAATATCTTGTGACATCAATATTTGATGAAAATTAACTATGATAAATTTCAAGAAGCTATTAACACAAATTGAAATGCCATCAAATTAAGAGATTCCTGTTCAAATTAGTCCAGATATAGTACAATAATACATTTGAAAATCATTTCAAATATATTTTTCCGGTAGTGCGCTTGGTAGCACAATGTACTCCATGCCACAACATAATAATGATGATCATAAGTATATAGGTTGATGCAAAATAAAATTATAATTCATCACTTTATTATTTCAAATGACACCATCAATTATAACAGGGGAAACCAAAGTGTCAACCAACTGTCTAATACTTTGAAATATATATATATATATTTTGTTTTCATCAAGATACAGTACATTTTGTTCTGTATTAGATTTATAAAATCATATCCATTTTGATTCCCTTGTATGTAAATTACTTTATTATAGTTTTATCCATCTCTCATAATAAACTCCCGCAAAAAATTCACATAATCTAACCTAACCTAACCTTAATCTTTTACAGACTATTTTTATATTTTAGTGAACTCATCATTAATTGCTGTTATTAAAATAACTTGATATTATATTGGTATTGTCCATTTTTGTTTTCAATTTAAACTTATTTTTGTCGTTGATTTACTATTTCTAGATCACTGCCAAAAAATTTAAAAAAAAATTGCCCATAGAGGTTAAAAGTTTGGCCATCCACGAATTATAAGATATACCTACCCTTAAATTCCAATTGTAAAATCTACGTTTGAAAAAAGAACTCATATAATGATAGTAAAAAACATTTTACATAGATATATATAACAATTTATATTTACTTCCTATCCTATCCTAATATCGTACAATAAATCTAAAACTTAATAATAATAATATATAATATTGAATACTATATTGTAGTAATCAAAAACTTAAAAAAGAATTGCCAAGTCAACAGAACAGATTTTTAACATATCGTTTCTTACATAGTTACCTCTATCACTAAATGGGGAGTTTTCTTCATTGTCTGCTCCACAATATTCATCTGTATCATCACTGTCATATAAAGAAGTCCTACAATAAATCAATAATTGATTTTCATCAGAACGGTGAAATAATAGGAACTCATTTTGTTAAACAAGAATGATTGACCCAGCCGAAACAGCTCAACAACCAATTTTACAAATTCAATAAGACTCCCATGCATCGGGCATTTACTTCGTGATTTTAAATGTGATAATTATTTTTATCCTTTTATAGAAAAGTTTTTCACCAAGCATTATGATATATATTATAGATTCATTAGTTGTTGTGACCTTTCATACATAAAGAGCTATCAATGATAATACCCAATGGCTCTTGCATTAATTATGATATAAAATATGACTTTATTCATATGTATAATTGCCAAATATATTTGTAAATCAGCATGTATTTCAATGAATGATAAATGCCTACTCACATTTCATTGTATGGTTTTTTTGTCGAGGTTTGTAAAAATAATTCACAGCAATTATCTGAAAATTTAAAAAAATCAAAGAACTTATTTTTAATTTATGATATCGACTGAAGGTGCTTGATGGAATTTCAATATCAAATTTGAATTGTTAAAACTTTGTACAATTCCACATGTTTTGTCACTAACGACCCGGGTTTCGCCTTTCGGCATCTTCAGACATTCTATCACACGGATGCAACAGAACTGACGTAAAATAAACAGTTAACATCATATATATATATATATGAAAGTCATTAATTACAGGAAAACACTTACCCCTAGGCAAGCAGTAAATTACAGCTAAAACAAATTTAACAATATTAATTAACACAATTGCTTGTGATAATTTTCATTAACAATGTTTTTAGTGAGTCATTCTTGATAGGGGCTGCTTGCCTAGGGGTAAGTGTTTTCCTGTAATTAATAACTTTAATATATAAAAGTTTGCTAACTGTTTATTTTATGTCAGTTCTGTTGCATCCATGTGATAGAATGCTTGAAGATGTCGAAAGGCGAAACCCGGGTCGTTAGTGACAAAACATGTGGAATCGTACAAAGTTGTAACAATTTAAATTTACTAATTTTTAAGTTAATATTTTGACTTTTAAATCAGTATTAAATTAATATTCACTGTCATGAAACATTAAAATTGTACAAATATGAAATAGATTATTTGAACGATTTAAATAAAATATTATGAAAAATCCCTGTCCCTAGTGCTATTTTTTTTCTTAACAAAAATATACTTGAAGCATTTTTTACTCCAGCCTAGGTTTCCAGAAATATTGTCAGACATGGATAATTAAACTATGGGATATTATTATAACAATATGTACTAACCGTATAACTCTTCTATTTGTTTTCTTAACAAAAGAGATGTACCATATATTAATGTAGCAGAAAGTCTTAAAGAAATTCTATTTTTTATTGACAAAGATTTCGATTTGATAACTTCTTTAAGATCACCACTGGAATGTAAAATAAATGGGTTGTAAATTTTGCTATGATAAATTCAATGCATGTCAACCTAATGATTATAATAAACAACAAATGAATAGTTTAATTACATTTTCATAACACAATATTTCACCAAAGATCAAAAGTAAACAGTGCATTTAATATTTTCATATAGATAAAATTTGCTCACCAAATTATTTGAACATTTATTTTCTCTAGATTTTCTGCACAAGAAGATGAAAAATTTCCTTTGATGGATGCAGCTATCCAAGGTTCAAATAATCTTCCTTGTTTAGTAAGCCATTTATATCGGTAAAACATTGCATTTATTCAAGAATTTCACAAATATATCAGTTTAATTTCTCATATAAACAATAACAACTACATTAATTTAATGATAACAATAATGATGTATACATTTACTTTGCAGTCTTACAATGAAGAAATTCTGAAATACAACAATAATAATAGACAAGCCTAGAATGTTTCAAATTAAACAGACAAAAAAAAAGTTGTGTATGGCTATATATTATAATTAGTGTTCACAGCTTTTTTCATACATTTAACTTCCTTCAAATATGATTTTTTTTGTCCAAAATTAGAATGTAGAAAATCAAAAATGATATAAAAAATGACCTCTAAACTATTTCTTGTAAATCAATAAAATGAACCTAATAAATGTAGATGTTATGTATCTCTGAAATGAAATAAAGGTATCAGGCTTACAAAAATACAAAGAACACAATTTTTTGTGGATGATATCAGTGATTTTCACCTACTAAATGAACAAAATGCACTGAATTTTCTTATAAGTACAGTAGAATCTCATTCTCTGATTCACTATTCACGCTTAAAATTACGCACACTATATTCAGCTACACTTGCAATTACTCCACATATTTTATGCCAATTTATAATTGTTGTGGAATATTTGTCATTTCGTTTATAAGGATGTGTGACCAAATTCAACCACTATCATTAAAAGAATTAGACTGGTCATTCAGTGCTAATTTTTTCCCTGTATTTCATATCAACAATTGTTTTGAAATGCAAGAAAAATATCCCTTTATGGAGAAAGTTATGTGTCTAGTCGAGAGACTGAAAAAACATTCATTAATTTATTGCTATTTTTTTTCAAGGTCCATGTCATATTGAACAATTTGACAATTAGCCCAATCCATACTCAGTTTTAAAGTAATAATTAGTTCATTAGAAACGGTAAAATGTATTCTATCAAGGAAAGTAATAATTTATTGATTGAATTGGCATTCACTTGGTAGAACTCCATTATAACACGGTGAAAAAATAGCAATGTATTTTAGTTCTACTAGTAGTACTAAAATACATTGCTATTTTTTCACCGAGATAAAGTAATAATTTTTAACAGTTCTCAGCACTTCTAAAATAAAGCATATTATGTACCTCCAACTAAGGATGAATTTAATGAGATTATATATATTTCGAAGATAGACTACAGTTGATTGTCCTGTTTTATCTTTGCAGAACAAATAAAAGAAGAACGTATGATTTGAAGAGAGCTGGTCATAAATGACCAGTCAGCATTTGGAAAGAGGTAGCCAGTAAGAACATTTTTGATTCTGATTAAAATAAAATTATTGTCACTCATCGATGTCAACAAAAAATCTAGGATTATCATTCTTACTAAGCGAATAGCAGGTAATATACTTTTTTTGAATTCCTAAGTGATGTTTATTATTTACTGAGGGCATTTCTACACACTTCAAGTATTTTTTTTGTAACACATGTTTTAAAGGTTATCGAAGAAATCAATGGTTGCTTTTACTGCCACTTCAAGATTTAAATATTTCAATTTAAAATAAAAGTAGTACGTAATGTTTAAATTAATGAGATGTTATAATATTGCCTATTTAGTCTGAAACAGTATATAAGCTGAGCTTAATTAAGTATAAATGATATGGTTAAGCTGAAAGCCAGCAACAAGCTCATAAGGTCTTGAAAAAGTAAAATACTATTTTTACTCTATCATAATAATTGTTTTCATCTTTAGAAATGCTTTAGTTTGCTTCTTAAGAAATTACTAACATCAACTTTCATTAGTGGTCTGTGACAATTGATTATTATATTTTGATTGCTGACTATTTTTATTTGATCTGTATTGCTTGATAATACTGCATGTAGATGAGGAGAATGTACTATATATAGTATTCTCTCAGTAGTCTAGTACACCTCTATAGAGGTGTATTATTGTATACTCCCAATAACTTGCATATCTATCTTCTCGGGGGCTAACGCCATACAGGTTCGGTGTGCCCCCAGAACCTGGTCCAACATTTAAAAAGTCCACGCATTTAAAAAAAAAAGCATGTACACATTTATGACATAAAACGATACCATAACTCTCCACTAGTCAGTGACAGGAGTCCAGGTGTATTTTTTATGTACAGTTAAAAAACTGTCACATCAACAAAGTTTATTGAAAACCCAAAAAGAGACACATTACCCAATTATTCATTACATTCCATATATTGAATACCACAGTTATAAATAATAATTTTATACATTGATTCCTATTGAATCCAATTTAACATTTTTCAGCTTAATTAGAGGTGAGCCAGTTTATACCTCTGTGTAAAAGTATCATGACATCCTGATAAGACTCTTATTAGATGTCAGTAAAATATCAATTCAAATAAAAAGCAGTTTCTTTCAGCCATGAAAGGATGTGAACCTTATCTAGATAGATTAAATAAATGTTTATCATTAAGTTGTTTTGTAACCGGGCGATCAGTTCTGATTTTCTGTACCCGAATTTTGTTGGCCTTCTTTAGGAGAGGCGACTAACTTTTTTAACAATCATATGAAATATATGGTGCTCACTGTATCGAAAACAGAATACTGGACCAGATGATTTTTTTATTTTCTCTGCTCTGGCTTAAAAGAGTCTAACTAACTACTGGTCCAATGTTTCTTTTTACTTGGAGTTTGGATCGAAGGACATTATTCATGGTAGCTGTTAGAGGCAGCCAAAACCAACCACTGAAAGTTAAACTTTTGATGCCAAACACAGCTTTGATATTTATTTTATTTTACAAATTACTTAATTCTTAATAAAATCAAAAATTCAACAAAAACCCAAATAATTTGTTAGATTTCACAGCAGGACAATTAACATAATGGATCATGGACAGGCAAGATTTTTGTATGAAGTACATCCTAATGTATTTTCGTATATCTTAGTTGCATTATAATATATTTATATATATATACATAGTTCGGAAAGAAATGACCATTTTTTTTGAGTCACTTTAACGTCAGTTTGTCGACGGTCGCCGTTAAGTTAGCACGTCGTGGTTGGTATCATTTTAAAGCTTTATTAGTACTCTTTCTATTATGACGTCTTATTTATTTTTTTGCCGCTGTAGAAAAATGCAGAAGCCTGAAATCAAAGAAAATCATTTGCGCCATATAATGCTGTTTTTGTTTGATAAGGGATTGAAATCCAAAGAAGCCGCACAGACTATTTGCAATGTTTATGGGGACATTGTGAAGCTCGGAAAGTGCTCTAGATGGCTTAAAAAAATTAAAAGTGGTGATAGGAAGTTAATGGACGAACCAAAAAGTGGAAGACCTAAAAAAATCGATGATGACACCCTGAATTCGTTGGTAGAATCCGATTCGCACAAAAAAATTGAGGAATTGTCACATGAACTTGGCTCCCCGAAGACAACGGTATACCATCATTTGAAAAGGCTCGGGAAAAAAACAGGCAAGGAATTTGGGTGCCGCATCCACTTTCTTCAATGGCCTTGCATCAAGGAGTAACCATTTGTGCTTTTTTATTGTCCAGACATGAAACGGATCCATTTCTCAGAAGAATTATTACAGGGGATGAGAAGTGGGTCCTGTACAGTAATTCGAGAAGAAAAAAACAATGGTTATTGGCAAAGCAGGTACCTTTACCTACTGCTCGGTCTACATTTACCCTAAAAAAGATTCTCGTTTGTGTTTGGTGGGATGTTATAGGAATAATTCACTATGAATTATTAAAACCTGGTGAAACCGTTACTGCAGAGGTTTATTGTGCCCAATTAGAACATTTAAAAGAGCAATTGCTCAAAAAACGATCGGTTTTGGTCAACAATCAGAGGCGAATTAAAAAAATGGTCATTTCTTTCCGAACTACCTGATATATATATATATATATATATATTTATATTCGGTATTAATATTCGGTTAACACGCTGGTTGCTAAAGACGCACCAGGTGCGTAATCACATATTTTGGAGAGACGCTAATTACGCGCCAGGTGCGTAATTCGGTTTTCTTCGTCTATATGGTACCGAAAATTATCGAGCGACGTCAGTTTCACCGCGGATATCGATCGTGTCGGGTATTGTTTTGATTTTTTGTAATCGAGTCATATAAAGGTGCGTCCACACTGTATGAAAAATATTTATTAAAATTTGGTCATTGTTGTGTATACTAGCAAATGATTCTAAGATCTTTTATACTTATAAAATATATCAGTGTTAATAAATCTAATATAAAATAATCATTTTGAACATTTCTGTCAATAACCCTTCAATTACCTATATATATTTTTTAAGCTTTATTTTGTTTAGTTTATGAAAATGGAAGGACCTTCGAATTCTAAGAGAGCCAGAGTTGAAGATGATGAAAATGATAATGAAAGTGAATTTTATGATAGTAGTGGCGATAGTGACGTTGAATTTGATGTACAAAATGAGTCAGAAATTGAATCAGATAGTGATGACGAGGAAACTAGACTGGCAGAGATGCCAATCGATGACACATGCACACCTGGACAATTACCTGGTTTATTACGTCCATCATCTTCTAGGTCTACACAATGGTACAGTGTACGAAAACCGGCTAAAAATATAACATTTTTGGGAACTCCGGGTGTAAAAATTGATATCCCAGGCAAGGAACCTATAGACTATTTTAGCGTTTTATTCAACAATGACTTTTACGGCTTGATTGTAAGAGAAACAAACGCTTATTCAGTATAAGTGCTGGCACAATCGACAGGTGGAAACAGTAGAATAACTCGTTGGAAAGATGTTACTACAGAAGAATTTCGTATTTGGCTAGGGCTATTGTTTCACATGGGCAGCATCCGCGTCAACAGGTTGAATGGCTACTGGAAAATGGATGAGTTATTCAATTTAAAAATATTTTCCAAACATATGCCAAGAGATAGGTTCCTATTGATTCTACGTACATTGCATTTTAGACAGAATTCCGAAAATAATTTCACATTAGACAAAGTACAGCCCCTAATAGATTTTTTAATAAACGTATGGATACAATATATGCACCTCAATTTTTTTATCTATTGATGAATCTCTGGTACTGTGGAGAGGGAGACTAATAATACGGCAATATATAAAAGGGAAAAAAGCTAAATATGGAATTAAATTATACATGCTAGCGGAATTTAATGGCCTTGCCTTGAAAATAATCGTTTATGGTGGTATCGGAGACAAGGAATTAGGTGGGAAAAATCATACCAACAAAGTGGTATTCAAACTGATGCATGGAAAAACTGGATACGGTCATTCTATTTTTATGGACAATTTATACAATAGTGTGCAGCTAACAGAACATATGCTTAACGAAGACACATACATAACTGATACTCTCAGAACCAATAGAAAAGGCAACCCGGTAGATATTGTAAATAAAAAACTCAAGCGTGGTGAAACTAGTAGTAAATATACTGAGCAGGGAGTTTGTGTTACCAAATGGAAGGACAAAAGAGAAGTTTTATCGATTTCATCAGAATTTGACGGCGAACTGACGGATACAACCAATCGATTCGGGAAACACTGTGTAAAACCTAACATGATAGTCAATTACAATAAATATATAAGTGGTATCGATTTTCATGACCAAATGATGGCATACTATCCATGTCAACGTAAGACACTCAGGTGGTATAAAAAACTCGGGATTCATATATTTCAAACCATGTTTCTAAATTCTTATTATTTATATAAAGAAAATTGTGAAAAAAAAATACATTTTATAAATTTAGGTTAGACGTTATAAAAAAATTGCTTGGTTGTATTTCACCGCAGACTCCGTCATGTAAAATACATTTACCCATATTCTTAGAAAAGGGGAGTAACGGGAAAACAAAAAGAAAACGGTGTAAATATTGCTTGGACACTTCAAAAAAGAACCGATTCAAATTTTTGCTGCCCAGATTGTCCCGGGAAACCCGGATTTTGTATTCAACCTTGTTTTAGATTATTTCATAAGTATAAATAAGTAGTGTGACTATAATGATTGACTTTTCTAAAGTTTTATAATATGATATAATAATAAGTTTTTTCTGACTTGAAACTCTATTTTACAACAATAATTATAACATTTATATAATAATAGAAATGTAATAATCAAAATAATAATAATAATTATAATAATATTGTAGAAATAACATCATAAAAAATAATTGTGTAAAAAAAACAACGGAATAACTGTGTGGACTCTCCTTTAGGCACTTCAACAGTCATTCTTTGAACACATGATTCTGGTCTTAGATCCCGTGTACAAGATCACGGCCACTAGACATGCATTCAGTAAGTATGCAACGCAGTGATATTTTCAAAAAAAAAAAAATTGAAAAACTATTTTTTTGATAAAGTTTTAAGCTTTCGAAAAATGGAATTTATTCAGTACCTCTATGCTATTTATACATATATATTCGCAGTGAACGTGTTAATAAGTATTACTAGGAAATATGGTTACCCGAATAAAACATAAGTCGTATTTGAACACATTACATCACATAGTAAATAACAAAATTACTTCAACTGAAATGTATTGACCTTCACACACCAACAAAAACTCAATGCTAAGGGGGACGGAAGATCAGTGGCTGACAAACGTTTTTTTTTATTGCCATAGTTTAATAATTTCATAGTAAATCAGTATCACAATAGAAATATCCTCAAATGTTTGTATTTTCATTTGGACAAAAAAAAACATTTTATCGCCGAGGCTGCGTGTCGATGCTGTACAGCTGTGTCCTAAACGTTTTTGCAATTTGTTTAGTTCCTGAATCGACATTACAATTATTGAAAGCAATTTATGAATAATACCTTAAGGTCTATAAAATTTAAGCCCGAAAAAAGAGCAATCTGCTAAAAACTAGAAATTACCAAATTGTATAGTTGAACCATTTTTTTTCGGCTAAAGATTCATTGAGCGGCAAGCTTTAAGGTTTGTGAAGTTCACATAAAAACCACCACAAATGAACGTAATTATATTGAAATATCCTTGTAATTGAAATTGACACGGGTACTATGTTATTTTGGTGCAAATTACTACAAAAACACATCTTAAAATATTGCAGTTTATTATCACACAATTATTTCTATTACGAAATCCTAGTAGAGTAACTGCTAGTTTAGAAACCCACCGTTTTGCCGTGACCCCTGGCTAAGTGAATTTTGTCAACAATAGTATCTTTTTTTATTCAACGGAGCTTAAACGCTTTTTGTCTACTCGGTATTGCTGTGTATATCTATTTCGAATAATAAAGCCCGTCTCTAAGAATTTTGAATCAATTGAAGTGTTTTCCAAAATAAACAGAAATTGAGCAATTTAAAAACACATTTCACGCCCTATAGAGATAACTCGACAAATCTTTCTGAAATACAAAATGTGTATGCTGTTTATCATGAAATAGAGTTAATAGATAAAATTTCTAGAATTTAAAAAAATATGTTGTATTGATCCATTTGGCGGGTTTTATTTTTTTAGATTTGGAGCCACTGATATATTTGATTATCTTGCTAGAGATGTACTCACAGCCATAGCATTATTACAGCACAGCTATGGGGAATGAGAATTATACAAGATAGTGTTCGTATACACTTGTATTATTACTACACACATACACATATATATATTTAAAAATACTTTAGAAGTGACTTATGACGCTTCTTCACAAATTATTCGTCCATCAGAAAGGGGTGTACTATGACGGCTGTTTTTAGTTAAAATGATCGAATGGCGTGTCAATTACTATCAATGCAATGGTTGGCTCATTTCACCGGCAATGACTACTTTCGAAATACGAAGCGTTCACCTGGGTCACCTTTTATTTATAAGAAAGTCTTTCGCTTTGCACCGCGCTCGTGAAGACCATTTTCCTACTATGACGATTGAGTGATTATTTTCCTCAATCGAGGCATTACACAAGCCATGAGCGAAAAATTTATTCGTTTTACATTACTATGCTAATATTATGAAGTTATCTGGGAATGTAGAACGTGCGATATCACCAAACTAACAAAACATAAACTATAGTGAGAATAATATTTTTCAATAGCAGTACGTATTACTTTAATGTGGATTGGAGATGTTGAAATTTTTTTCTACTTTTTTGAGACAATGTGTGTTAACGGATGAAAAATTATAAAATAGCAAAAAAAGAAGGAATCCTATTTAGTAATATTAAAAATAAAATAAAATATATGGCTACAAATCTTTTCTATTTCACGGTGCAGTCAGCCTGGGAAGGTAGTGTTCCTTCAATTTTTACCAAAGGCATTTATATGACTATTTCCTAGCAGCACCAAACGTAAAATAAAGTTATTTGCTCCACTTATATAATGTAATTTTTATTGATATGGCGTCCAACAAAACATGAAGTTTGCGTTTCCTTTTGAAGCGACGCAGTTGCAATCAGATACATATCTGACAACCCACTGTTTTTAAAATATATTTTTTAGACTTGTTACATTCTGACATTCTAAAAACCATATTCCGAAATAAGTTACTGAATAATTTCATATTCTGTGAATAACAAGGGCCAATGTACGAGTGTTACCAGAAGTTATTATAAACACACTACTTCTCACACCTTTTCGTAAAATAAATAATCGGCTAATAAAGAAAATATCGGCGTATGTACTCAACTCCACCCATAAATGACTTGACATAAATGTCTGTAAACAGTTGATAGGATACACCTTGAATTAGAGATTAATTTGGAAATTCCAAAAATCCTTACGATTTGTATTTCATTGATTGAAGTTGAATTTTTCTTCTAAATAATAATCTTCTAATAACCAATTAAATATAATCTGTCACTTTTAAGATTTTAACTGTCAATGTGGTGGAAAGGCATTATATTAAAATAATAAAAACATACTGTTTAATACAATTTCCACAATTATTTTTACATAAAATTGTGGAAATAATACTTAAGATTGTGTTTTTATAATTAAAGTATATGATCTCATTTATTATATGATGTTTTTTGATTCAAGCAATAATGATTGTAAATTAAATGTAAAACGACATGATATCAGAAATATATCATTATATCACTAATCCGTAGGATTACTTTTGGGGTCAATATTTTATTATTTTTTGTCAATATAAATGTGTTTATTGCTATCGCATCATGACTTTTCTAATGCGCTCGCGTCGTCGATAATAGTCTCAAATTTCCTATCGTAAACATTGGCCAACTAAAATGTATTACTACATGTCAGTCAATTCAATTCACCATCCGGCTGTATTTCATTAACAGATCAGTCTCTCGTGAATACGGGTGTCGTAAAATTTCTGGCAACAACTACTAGTGAGTTGAATTATTATAACATGTTATCAATTCGCTGTATTTGTAAATTCAATCAAATTGGTCAGTTATTTTTTGATCCATGGAATTTATATGCTGATTGTTCACGTTTGGCATTAATTTTTACAATTATAATTATTAGTTTGTTAAAATACTACATATTATATGTTGTGTAGAATCAATAACTTAACCATACACATATTATAAATTATATATATATTAAAGATCTTTCCAAAAAGTTGGTTTTTCAATGGGAAATACGAAAGAGGTCCCCGATTATAAAAATAATTGTGCATCATTTATGTAATTTTTATATATTATTAATTTTTATAATTCTGCTCTTTTCTCTTCCCAGTTTTACAAAATATTATGGAGCCAATTAAAATTATAAGAATATTGATCTTTTATCTACTTAAATTTAATTTATTTAATAACATATATGCCATATATAAATTTTAACAATCTTACTACAAAAGAAGATACATATATTTTGGAATACTTTTGCTTTGATAATTCAGTAAATTATGAAATTCTATATGTAAAAATAAAATCAAAAAAACAAAAAAAGGCTGAAATTATTATATTGCCAATGAGCAAAAATATTACTGATATTGACATGGAAATTTTGCTTTCATGTGTCTGCATCTGATTTCATTAATTTTTATTGCCTTCTTTTCTACACAAAATGTTTTTTTTTTTCATGACTTTTCTGCATGTTTTATTTCAGATAAAAATGAAACTGTATTGTGTTATTGGAGGACCCCCGACACTTGCTGTAAAGCAAGCATTTAAGATTTTGGACATTCCAGTTGAATTTATTGATGTCAACTTTGGAGCATCAGCTCACATGTCTACAGAGTATGCTGAGGTAAGTCATATTGATAACCTGTCAGTCTTTGAAGTCAAACAAAAAGCATTCCACTTTGTGTTCAGAATACTCCAGCTTACATTTCTCTATAGCTTTTTTTTCTATTTAGTTTTAATCAATTTTGATTTCAGATTTACATGGAAGTTTGATACACGTCTGAAATTCGATTTAGTTTTGGATTATTTATATTTGTTTCTTTTCAAAATGGTATATATAGGCAGTTATTTTGATATTACAGATGCATTTTATTTTTATTTATTACTGATTGAAAACCAAATTAACTTTGTTGTCGTTTATTGCCACATACTACTTAAATGTACAAAGAAATAAATCAAATATAATAATCATTATGGCAACTTAAAAATTACTTTGAATAAATTTCGGTTTGTGTTAATGAAGCAGAGGGGAACTAAAAACGTTTCAATTTTAAATAATGTTTTGACACTTTATTTCTTAGAAAAATCCACAAAAAGAAATTCCGGTGCTCGATGACGATGGCTTTTTCTTAGGAGAGAGCAGTGCAATTCTTCAATATTTGTGCGATCAATACAAGCCTGACAGCAACCTTTACCCTAAAGATCCTAAAGTTAGGTAAATATGAAATAATTTTTTATTAAGCCCTTAATAGATATTGGTGGTCCAGGAAACTTTGCATTTTCAGTAAGCATTCTATAAACATAACAAGTAGTTCAAGATATCTAAGAATTTCCAGCAGTTGTGTTTTTGCATAGATGAGTATTAATTTTTATATTATTGTGAGCATAATATAACAAGACCAATTAAAATAATGTTTACTCGTCAAGGAGTATGACATCAGACATGAAACTCAATAAAGCAGCGATTGTACCAAATATTTCCTCAATTTATATTATATGCTGTTGAAGATACTTTTTATATGATGATAAAGAGTCCAAAATCTGATTTTGATGGGGTAATATTAAATGTGGAGGTAATAATTAAATTGGGCAAAATACAAACGCAACTAATAAATAAAACCAACAGTGTAGACAGCTTTGTTTGTTGTAGAAGACCTAAATTAAAGAAGAATCAAGAAAGTAAAATCGTAATATTTGGTCAATTTATTTCAGAGCCATCGTCAACCATCGCCTGTGCTTCAATCTGTCAACATACTACAGATATATTGGGGAATATGTGGTAAGTTATCTTACTGACAATTTCTGGTAAATTGAACTAAAATTCAGGACATCTATATGTATCTAGACTGTTGGAAATTGTAGTTTTATAATATTGTTAGCGAGTATTAATTTGATAAAAAGAGAAACGTAGCATGCTGATTTTTTAAATAATAAAAACACATTTTTTAGTACTTATTTCCACAATATATTTTTTGATCAGGAAGGTTTCGCTCATCGCGAGCATTATCAACTTAACTATCAGTGTGTTTTTATTATTTAAAATATCATGCCTTTCCATCAAGAAGTGATAGTTAACACCTTAAAAGTAGCATGCTGAACTGAAATATTATATTTATAAATACAATGTCATGTTGAAAATTAAAAGAAGCAGTCTTTTGATGAATGGTGAGATTCTCTTTTGGAAATATGCCCAAATAAAAAACTATTATTAATCTTTATTGAGACTGTCATTTGTTAAAACATGCCACATTTGTCAATATCAAATTTTGCTTCATACATGTATTATTTTCCAAGGTATAGACGAATTTAAATCTGATATCATGATTACTTTTTACAAAGCTTTACAAATATTGAATATGATCTTCATTCAATATACTTAGTTTCAAAGAAAAAATGACAGTATTGTAATTAAAAATATGGTTTTTTTTTTGTTTTTTTGTTTAGGTGGCACCAATATTTTATGACTACGACCGAACTCCTCTTGGACTGAAGAAAGTTCACATCGCTTTGGATATTCTGAACACTTACTTGAAACAAATGGGAAAGAAATATGTGGCTGCCGACCATGTGACAATTGCTGATTTAGCACTCTTCACCAGCACAATGAGCTTGGAAGCAATTTCTTTTGACTTCTCTCAATATGAATATGTATGTAGACATTTTTAATTTGTGTTTTGATCAGCTATTTTGTAAATTTTTTTAAGTAACTTTCTTTCATATATATTTTTAATTAATTTCTGTAGAATGGTTTACAGATAAGCATTTTAGCAATAAGAATCCTAATTTGAATTTCTTAATATTACTACAGATGTGCTTGATATTTTTTTTAAGCTTTACATAAATATTTTTGGAAAATATAGCTTGACTCCAGTACCTTTATAAGAAGTGAAGATTTATGAATGTCAATATAGTAACCTAAGATTCCTTTGGTTTATTTGCAGAACCTTTTAAAATGAGGGAATATCAGCTGTGAACAGTATTTTACCTTCAGTCTTTACCTCTTGTAAAGTGTTACAATATATGTGTATAACATCCAATTCTTTTTGTTATAGGTCACCAAATGGTACAACACATTTAAGGTAGATTTCCCAGATTTATGGGAAGTAGCCATGGAAGGAATCAAAGAAATTGGCGATTGTGACAAAAACAGACCCGACTTATCTCACATGGAGCATCCAATTCACCCTATTCGCAAATTCAATAAATAGATATAGTCTCTCACAAATGCCTCCGTAGAAGGCATTTTGTAGCAATGGATTATATGGTATAAGTCTGATCAAATTTTATGTGATCAATATTTTAATCATGTTTAATGAATATACACAGTATTATATCAAAGTATTACAAAAAATATGCATATTTTGATGATAGAATAAAGTATGGAATGTGATGCATCACAAGTCAAAATATCAAACTAGTGTTTTTCATTCTGAGACAAATTGATTAAGCATCATGAATTAATCGCATCAAAATTGTCACCATAAAAGCCAACTCACAGTTCACAACACTCAAGTGTCAACAATCAATATACTCCAATATGTTGAGATGTTAGGAGCCTGACGATTAATAATGTTCAAGATACATTAATCATTACAAAAATATACTTCCATAGGTTAAAAAATCTTAAAATTGTAAAAATATTTGACTATTTTTTTTATATAATTATTAAAATTTAATAAATAAAAATGGACAGGAAATTTCTTGAGTGAATTTTATTTTTCAATTATTTAACAGAATCTTTGAAAAATTCTTTTATCATTAGGTTTTCAAAAGAGTTGAATAAAATATATTGCTACGAAGTGATTATGAAAACTAAGCAGAAATGCATAGAGTCAATAGACATCACAATAAATGAATAATTATTTTCTTAATTTATAAAAAGTTCTCATTTTCAATGAGAGACACAGCGCTTCAGGTATCCCAAGCAAGCAAAAGAGCAGCAGTCTTCATGATAAGTGCACTATAAAAGAAAAACAAAATATATGAATATAATTTATGTAAAATGTATAAAAAGTATTTTAACTCGTTCCAGCTTAAATTCCAGCATCTCACACATGAACAATTCTCCATTAATTTTGTCATAACACATACAACCAATATAATCCAACCATTTTGATACAAATAATATTCTTGGTCACAACCTTTAAATTATTTACTGCCACATTTGAAATGTCGAGAAAATGAAAAATAAGAGTGGACACAGTTGGTAGTCAAAATGAAATACTGACACACATATTGAAGTAAAATGTGATAATTTTTGAATATATTTTTTATGTGTTCTCCAAGAAAAAATCTGCACAGTATTTATTTTTTTAAATACACGTTTTTATTCAATCGGTAGTTAATGGAATAATTGAATACATGGCAAAAATTGTTGAAAATTTATTGTATGCAAACGGAACAGTTAATTTTAAATAATATACTTATAAAGCAACATCATGTTATATTTGTTCTTTTGGTGTTACTTTGGAGTAGGTTAATCTACTATTTTTATAAAATACATATCATAAATAAACATCCTGTAAGCAAAAAACATTGTCTCAAAACCACATTTGATGATAAACATAGAGAGCCTAACAACATGACTAGGTCTCTCAATTTATAATATTTTTGTTTTTGGCACAGTGGGAAAATTTTATATATTTCAATAATATTACATTTTTGGAAAATATGTCACAGTTGACTGATTTTACAGACTTAATATCATAATTTCTCACAGCGTTTTAACTTATCCATTTTGGTCGATATTACATATTAGCACATAAACATATTTATATAGATGTTTTACGAAAGGTAAGGTTGTAGATTTTTTGTGAATTGTTAAATAAGTGCTAATTGGATCCCATTGTAGGTGACATTTAATTGGTCGAGAGCTTTTATCTCTTAATATTATCCTAAACAATTAGCCAAGTATAGGTTAGGTACCACATGTTTTGTTGTTTATGGTTCATATTATTTACATTTTATCTTAGAATTCTCAGCAACAAAAGTTCCAAATGTAATGAATGATTCCATTTAGTTAAGTAGGGGAAATTCATTACCTAAACAAAACATCATTAGCACTGCTATCTACCATGGAGAGCATTGATTATGCGTTTATCAGTATTGTCACTGTTTCATGACCAATTTGAAAATGGATTATGAAGTAATAACAGATAAGAGAACACTAATGATTCCACTCTGAGTAAAACTCTAATATATAAAAAATATATTTCATAGGTACATCAATTTGATCAAATAAATGAATCATCCACTCAAAATTGAATTCGCATCTCTCCATAAATCACAAAATTTCAATAGAAAAAAGAATGAATGTTTTTCAAGTGAAATTGGCTTTTAAGTAGACCGTTACAGTCTAAGAGTAATTAATTGTGAAATTGTTGTACCAACATAAAAAGCAAAATACAACGTAGAAGAAAGCTCCAATTTGTAACTCCTATATAGCCTGTTCCTTATATTTATTATAATGTATATTCTGAAATTCTTCTCAAGAAACCATAAATTTTTACGACAAATCATAGTCTTCTTTTAATTTTACAACGTTGCTTGGAAATATGAAATTTAGTTTTCTTGTAATGATTCATGGAGATTATTAAACGAATATTAAAATTAATAGTCAGTGAATAAATTTTATCGAAAGGAAAATGTATAATTTTACAGCACAAAATACACATATATAAATATTTTTAGTAGAATAAATAGCATGTCAGTAAATCTATTACTATTATTTTATAAAAATCCTTGAATTTTATCAGTGAGATATGCATTGGTTTTTATTATGTTTTCCTATAAGAAATTTGGTTTTAAAATTTTTTTAGAATTTATGCCAGGTGTGTTCGTTGGAACCAATTACCTCAATGGTCATGACTATCTTTTCATTTACGTTGAGCGTAGGGAGCTTTGCTTCGCCTATTTTATGCAGCAATGAAAACAACTCTCAATTAGTCACTCAAGGCCAACCTGTATATCCTTATTCAGTATTATTTATTTTATTTATTCTACATACATCAATACACTACAATTTGGTATATTTATAAATATTATGTTACAGTTAACGCCGTAGTGATGTAAGACACATTTTCAAAAACCTTGCTTCAAATCCAAAATATATGAACACATGAGAAATATTTATTAGCAAGCTTCAAATAAGTTATAATATTCCAGTGAGAATACATAGGCCTAACTATCCTAACCCACTGATTAATAATGTCTCAACTGTTGAGACGGCAGATTAAAGCGAATTAATACTCAATAGTATTGCATTATCTTTCCGTACAAGATAATAGTTGTGTTAAAATATAGTCAGGTTTTCCTGAAAATCTTCATAAATCTATTAACACACAAATATTTTGTGTTGGGCAATCCTATATACCATAAAGCAGCGAGTGGGTAAAGAATGAATTACAATTCTGACAAGTCTTCTGATTATATTTAAAACATGAATAAACAAACTCAATGCACTGCAAAATATAAGATATTTTAATTTAAGTGAATGTTGAGTATTTTGGTGTCATCATTAAGTGTCCATGTTATATAATTTACTTTGATTGGTTTGCAGCAACATGGACCAGTTTGCTTTTTGGAGCTCTGTATTAAGCATTATAATATCAAATCGAGATAGAAAATATATAAAATTTATGAGTGGCAATAAATATGCCCCTCATAAGATGGGAATAAATATAAGAAAAAAACAAATATGTGCTGATAAAAAATTAATATTAAAGGTCAATGTTGTATTATTGCGACTCAATGCTCTCATTCATATAACATTGAATTTTGTTGAGGAAAAATACATGAATTAAATGTTTAGTAGACATAGCAGAACCATAGATAACTATGGGCGGCCCTAGGGCTCTCTAGAGATTCTTCTAAGCTGTGTGAGAGCTTAGTAGGAAAATTGTGAAGGTGACTAATATGTTGGTGTAAAAAAATAAATTCCACTCTGAAATTTATTTCATAAAAAAATACACAAATAGATAAAATTTTTTCAATACTATTTGTTTTTAAAAATATTCAAAATTTCTTCGAAAATTTCCAATGCTATACATATGTTAGTGTTGCAAAATTTTATTACTTATTTTGTCGCTTTTTTTAATATGGTGATTATAAAAAATCATGTTAACATATGAATGATACTAGAGTAGGTATATGGGTATATAATTAAATATTGCAAAAGAGGGTATTCCAAAGAGTAAATAATAGACCCCTTTAGTCCGAAAATACACTGTCGCCAGACCGTACAATACATTTTGCTGATGTATTGAACATTCAATTGCATTTCAGAAAGATTTCAAAAATCTTTATGTGTTAAAAAAAACTTACGATTTTCTCTTCCTCGGCGATTTTCAATCCTGTAGTAATTCATAAATAATTTAAATACAATATAATGATATTCTTATATTTAGTACATAGTTGCTCAACCTTTTGCAACCGCGTACCACAAAAAATCCCAAATTTTTTTGGGAACCATCAACATTAGAATAAAATAATAAATATTTATATAATTGGTTTTTTACTCAAAAAAAATAATTTTGCAACACCGTATACTGATATAACAATATTTAAGTAAATTAAAACAGACGGTAGCAAAAAAATATAATTTAAAAATCCATATAATACAACATAAAACTCGATTATATATCGAAATAATATCACATCGCGGACCACCCAAAAATTTCGCGTACCACCGGTTGAGAAACTTTGATTTAGTACACTGTAATGCTTGCCCAAAAAGGGCAGTCAACAAATATTATTTAATTGCATTTCATATTGTATTATATGCCCCGATTCTTTGTTTTTTAAGGGACTCTGATAAAAAAAATCTAATACGGGGGAATTTTCAAATATTTTTTTCTCTCATATGTAGTCCTCACATTACTCATACGGAGCATTTTGTTTGCAAGCTAAAATAATCCACGATGAAAGATGCGATGTGAAAATGAACAATGACCGACCCGTTGAGATAACTTAATTGTCTGTACAAAGGTGCTTAGAAGGTGAGTCATCCGCAGAAACATTATGAAAGTTACATCATCGATCATTCACACGATACTGTTTGAATGGGATATCAATTTCTTCTTGAGTGAACTATCAATCGGGATAATATTTGTGTTGTAACAACAACATGGTTGAATGGCGACTCCGTAGAGTGCAATGTAAAGTTGTCAACAAAAACGATTAATTGAGGTAATATTTGCAACTGAACAATACTAATAATATTATTTCACATATCAATCGAAACAATCGATAAATCAGAAAACGAGAATGGGAAGATTTTTGCCATTATTCGTCCTAGTTTTTTGTCGGGACTACACAAAATGGACGATTCGACGTGGAAGATTGATGTGAGTTGTAATAAAATTGATATATTGCATAGTGAAAGACAAGACAGTAATAACGGATAACTAAAATATGTATATATGTATATATTGTTCATTCCTATTAAAGTGTCTTATTTTTTTTTGTCTTTGCATACAGTCCCTCTAATTATTCCATTCCTGATAGGTTGTAGCTGGATAGAAACGTAAAACCAACTTTACAAACAATAGAATCCCTTCCTCTGTAATCAATCAACTAATCCTCGCTTACGTTGTAAAAACTTTAATTTACCTAGACGTCAATAAAAATGTAATACACGCGAAATAAAATAAACAAATATATTTTGCTAAATAAAACCGATATAAATTCCGCCAAGAGTACGAAATTTGATAGTTTGCTGTCAACAACATCAAAAATAGTCAGCCAAAGTACAAAACAGTAAACATACTTTTAGGTTGAGTCATCAATAATTTATCGATATTTTTTTCGTGGCCATCCCTGTTATTCACAATTTGAATTCTTGGAATATAATTGATTCGTTCGCCAACGCAGAAAGAAATATGCATTAAATAAAACAAAAAGGAATTATAGTAAGTACACCATAGACACGAATAAACGAGTTTTTTTAATATTTGATTTATTACATCCATCCTAATAAAAATCAAAATAATATTTGTTGTTGTGTTACAAAAGTAGATCAATAAATCAATATTCACATATACTATTGAACCGAAGAGTTACAATGGAAATATTGATGTTATTTTTTAGTACCTAATAGCAAAATATTGAATACAATTTTGATTAAATTTTGATCTCCGCTGGTTCATGAACTATTGACCATAGCCAGTAGATTCTGGTTGGATTCAAGCCACGAATGATAAGAAGTAATAGTAACCTAAGAAAAATCTTGAGAGATAAGAGAAACTCGATTCTTAGTAAAAATTACTAAATAAATTTATATATTTATAAATTTCGAACAAAATAATGACTTTAAACGGCATAACTTAACCCTATACTCACGTAGATATTTGGGTGCGCATGATAAATGTTTTGAATAACGAAGGAGCATAATGACATTCATTTTCTTTTAATGATCTTACGGGCGCATTAATTTTAATAATATAATCTCAAATTTGAATATTATAAACAAATACCAAAAAAATGGAAGATATAAAACAAAATTAAGTTTTTAAAACAGTAAATAGTTATCACATTATACCGTGCAATTCTGGGCACTTCATTTTTTATTGTTCGTTGGATTTATTGCGGTACAAAACAGTTGTAAGAAACATTTTTCTGCACAGTGAAAAAATCTGATTCTTACCTTGCTGCTTTTAGTAATTGCTTATTATGCTAATCTACTGTTGTAAACGTAGTGTTTACAACATTACTTATTACAAATTTTTAATAATTTATTGATGTACTTAATAGTTCAAATTTGTTTTACATCAGTTCGATTTGGATCTGTTTTCTGGTTTTCATAAACAAATACTCATTTTTAGCTGATCAAAAAAACTGATATGTTTTATATGAACAAATAGAATATTTTATTATTAAAAGAAGAAAAGATTCATCATACAAATTCTCTCGAAAACTTTCTCGAAATTTTATTCGACAATCAATAGTATTAATACGACCCTGAGTGATAAACTTACTAAATGCAATAAAATTTACAACAGATCATAATTTTAATGGTTTATTACGTCAAATTTACATCGTAAATGATATAATATATATTTTCTAAATGTAACGTAATATAATATTTAACTGGGTAATCATTAGCATTATTAATGGCCGTTATAAAGTCAAACCTATATTTAATATAAAATTTTATTACAATTGTAATTAAGATGTTTATATACGTCGCTTTTTGTGTAAATATAAAAGGGGCAAAAAGCAGAATGAATGTGAAACAAACAATAAACTCACCATTTCTCCAACAGCTCTGCACGCTTTATTCACTGGTTTTTCGTAGAATCGCTTGTTTACATAGTCCGCCAGTTGAGCATATCTGTACGCCATAATGTATCTATACCAAAAGTCCAGATAAGACTTGGAATCAGGTAAATCCAGATCGTTGGTTTCCATCGTTACACCAGCTGATGCAAATACTCCGACGACAAAAAAAGCCACCAAGAAACGCATCGTTGAAATTTGAAAATCTTCTCAACCGCTGAAAATGAATATGACAATAGAATCTTGCTCGTGAACTCACGGTCGACAAAACAAATGATTTCAAATGACCTATGAAGACTGCGTTGCGCTGCATTTGGTAGACTTATTTATATATAACTTATTTACGGTGAGGTTGATTGTCGATAATATGAAGTTGCTTAGACCGCAAGTTTGTAAAAATTGACATCTCTTGACTCAAAGCGATTGCGGTTAGGGACTCAAAATTGGCCGGTTATTCAAGAATCGGTAAAAAATCTCAGACAATACCGATAGTTTGTGTTTTGAAAAACGTTTTCTATGTTGTATATTGAATCTAGCCAAATATGAAAGGGCTATCAATATAATTTGTTTTTGAAAATTTAATATTTTAAGTTAATCGTTTGTTACATTTTGATATATTATTCACAAGGCGGTAATGCCACATTTTCAAAAATTCGCTCATGACTTATGCCCGAACAAACACGCTATATGCGCGTGCGCAGACAAGCGTAGTTTGCGTGTGCCATATTACGGCACAACGATAAATAATGATAATATATAATATAAATACATTTTTTAATAGCTTTACACTCATAAAAATACAATCTTTTTCGATTTCAATATCAAATTTTAATTGTTCGAATTTGTACGTTTCTTCATATTTTGTCAATAACTATTCGGGTTTCGCCTATAGACATCTTCAGGCATTCTGTCACACGGATGCAACAGATCTGACTACCATATCAGATAAACGTTCATTAAACTAATCAATATATTCCAATGTGAATTAATTTTTGAACATTGATAATTCGGTTAGTTAACACAATGTTTAGTATACACATTTAAGTTGTGTTCGGAATAGGTAAATAATTTTTAATGAATATTTAATGAGTTGTAAATTGTGGTATTTGCATTGCATATTTTTTGACACTATGGCATATTGGCTTGCCGATAAATAATAGAAAATCGGTAAAAAAAACTAATACTTTTACTGGTAATCGACATCCCTAAAAATGTGGTGGGTTGTCATTATTCGCCAGTAATATATCGAACGAAGCAAACACGTAATGATAATTTAAAACCATCTTTAAATTTCAATTTGTAAACATACAACATTCGTATTGTATTTTTTTGAAATGCGTTGAGGAATTGATGAAGAAATAAAAGCGAGAAAAAATTTAATCTCTTTCCTCTATTGGCACAAGGCTGCGATCGGAAGTCCCAATGCAAAAAACTTGCTTTTCGTGGAAATATATTTGATGGATTTTCATGGAAGGATTCAACTTATTTCACATTAATTTAAAAAAGTAAGTCATTTCTTTTGGGAAGAATTGTTTCTCGCTCTTCTTCTTCTTCTTTCTGAATTAGAAAAGTAATATACGGTAAATTTAAATCGTAAAATTTTACCCTTTTCCTAAATGTAGATTTATTAAATGATGCAAAAAAAACAATGCGATCTTATAATAAATTTACCAAACACTAAATATTGAATACAAGGACAGCGATATTTCCGAAATATTAATACGAGAATTCGATGCTATGATTTCTTATTCTCAAAATAAACTATTCTACATAAATATGTATTTTAAACGCAATGATATTCTTTATTAATGATATCCAATGAAGGTGCTTGATGGAATTTCGAATGACGAGTTCTTTGTCGGCTCTGTTGCATCCGTGTGATAGAATACCTGAAGATGCTGAAAGGCGAAACCCGGGATGTTAGTGACAAAACATGTGGAATAGTACAAAGTTGTAACAATTCAAATTTGACAATGATGTTCCATGTGTTTTAAATTCTATTAGAAAAAAACTTTATTGTACTTAATTAGCGGCATATCTGCATGAAACAAATTTTCATGTTGAAAAAGAGTGGCCTAGTTTATAGAATATTTACCAAATGATCAAGTATTATCAGGTCCTTGATACAGTGGTCAATATTGTCGGTTTCTGTAGAAGAAGCGTTTTTTGTCAATCGGTTTATCAATTATTTTTAAAGTCATGTGTGTTTGTAACATCTAAATGTTCCCTCCAACCTATCCGATCTTAAAAACAGGCGTAGCAAAAACTTTTCGCTAACCACTAGCCCTAGAAAAATATCTTTACTAGGAGGCCATATGCTTTATACTAGGGGTAGATATGTATTAAAAAAAAAATATTTCATTATAAATTCAATTTTAAATAAATCATGTAATTGACAGCGGTTTCTTTCACTCATTTTTTTATTTACCTTAATTAAATGTAGTCTCAATCCATATGTATATTAAGTGTAAAAAATAAAAGTATACTTTATAACGACTATTTTTCATTTGATAAAGAAGTCTCATGCGAGTTCAGTAGTTTTTATTTCAATAACTAACTTATCAAAACAATTTAAGGCTTTAAATAAATAGAGGGTTCTTTTTAAAAAAATTAAAATTCTTCTCAATTGCATAACCATTGGTAGTGGATAGTAATAGAAAATAAATATTTCATTAATAATTTATACCCCATAATTGGGTCATCATTTGATTGGAATCGATTGCTATTTGGAACAAATCCCAAAGCACAGAAACCATTGTAGAAACTTATTACTTTGTTTATGATGGACACCATTTTGTTTGATCGACACAGTTTTTTCAAAATATGTATGTAATGCATTTAATAAAATTTCCATTGTTCATTTGATAATTATTCAGAATTTTCGATAATAGATGGCAACTCATTACATACCTGTGAGAATGAAAACTATTTAGATGCAATTTTTGTAGTCATTAAATCAATTGCTAAGCAAAGACTGTGGCATCTACAAAAATGATGATATATATAACCTTATTCACGTGAGTGATTTGGAAGCAAACAAATTAGAGCCCGGTTACAGCGTTATTTTATACAAAATGATAGTAATGTGAATAAACCTTTAACCGCCCAAGCATTTTTTTGTGAAATATTCGCGCGACCCGCAGTTGTTCTAAAAATAATTATATCTCTAAATCTATTCATTATATTTGGGTATAATAAGAAACATTATCAAAATAAAAGATTGTTTATAATTTACTAAAGCTTTATACGTAATTTTTCACATTTTATATAATTACGCGTTAAAGTTAAAGAATAAAAACTTCTCTGAGGGGTTCGCGCACTCAGAATTAGAGCCACTGCCTCAAAGAAAAAATATTCTATGTATTGTATGAAAAAAATCTGTTTCCCTATCAAAATGTAGTGAATAGTGTAGATTAAGCAGAATTATTTAGGTTCGCCTAAAATAACAACGCAAATACCAAGAGCCAATATTGTAACAGATGTTTATATTATTCATCACAATAAAAATATTTTTTGGAACCGAAAATAAAATTATTGAACGGTATCTCAAATACATTATTTATATAAGCTAATATTCATATTTTGGATACTATTTTCATAAATCAGTGTAACTCGATGGTGAAATGCACGATAATCACCGGTCCCGTACGGGACCGCTGGGCGTTTAAAGGTTAATCATACACTGAATGCTTGTGCTGATTTTGTACAATTATTACAATCCTGCAAACATCAGAGTCAGACTAAATATATTATATAAAGAAAAAATCATATTGCTTCTTCAAGACTATTGATTATTTTATTTGAGATTACCAATTACTGGTTATTTTCTGTAATTTCAATATTTTAATAATATATATTGAGCATTTCATGTAAACAACGTCTGTTGAGGTATGTTTCAATATAAGTCTAACTCCACACAGGGAGTGTGCAATGCTAGAATTTACATTTGCACTCGTCCATTACAATATCTTCAGATGAGTATTTATAATTAACTGATGATGGAACCTATAGAATATATTTTTTGAAGTGAAAATATCTTGATTTATGTCTTTACATTATTTCTTTTTTATAAAAATGAACAACATTTTATATAATTTCATTGACCAATCAAGTTCAAGCATTTTTTTCAAATCTGAACTCAAGCATTTGTTATTTTCAAAATTTTAACAAAAATGAATTTTAATAGATAAAAGCTATATTCAGATATTGTAGAGTACTGTAGTGAACTTTGCAAGTTAGATTTTATCATGTTTTTCTTGACTATAATATACTGTGGAACTTCAATCTATCATTCTCATATTCATAATTTTCCTGGATTTATAGTTAATTTTTCCAGCCAGGAAACAATAAGACAAATGTAAAGTAATTCTAATTTCACCTTTCCCTAATAAATCATTTTGTTTCTTATCAGTTTATTGATAATCAAATTAACTTAAGTGTTTCCTTGATTATATTATTAAAAAGAAATTCAAGCTTATCAATGTGTATAAGATTCTTAAAACCTGATCAATCTTATGACTGCTTTGTGCAAAACATTACAACTCAATTCATTTTATGGACAGTGCCTGACAATCTTTCTGAACTGATTGGATTAAGAAACTTGTTAGCGTGAGACTCTTGGGGTGTACACAGCACACGTAACGGTCATCATCACAAAAAAAGACCAATATGATTGATAATGTGTTAAAATAACTTTTTGTCGATGCCATGTCTTTTCTGTTGGTCTATGGTTAAGTTATTAGTTTATTCATAATAAAAAATTTCTATTAAGCTTAGTCATAGTTTCTCAGCCGTTTTTTACCAGTGGCTTCTTTTACGTGAAATGTTTACAAACTAATGGTTAATTGACACTGTAGATTGGGGGAGAATGAAACTAATGAATACTGTTTTTTGTTTTATTTATTTGAAGGATACACATACATTATATTAAACAAGAAAAAAAAACATTTAGCTAGCATATTAAATGTGTTTAGGAATACAAAATATGCATAATGCTACAAAGTTTCTTCGGTGTGATCTTAGTGATTGATGCAAAATAGAAATTTATTGTCTAGTTGGCAATTGTTAACTTTTGAAAGATTATGACGTGATGAGACGTGGTAAACGCACTAAAGAATAATTTTATTTTTCTCAGTTCTCTGGAAATGTGCTTAAGATTTCAGTGGAAGTGTATTTTATTTAAACCGTCGAATCACTATAGCTGTGTGAGACTTTCTTGTAGTACAGGGTCAATATCAATTGAATTTATCCTGAAAGCATCAATCACTGAAACTGGTATCTTTGAATTCATCATATTAATTAAGCAAACTTGCAGATCACCATAAAGCTGTCAATCATGTACCTCAATGTTAATAACCATGAACATTGAAATTGAATTCAGAGCCTTTACAGGTACAAGTTGACTTCAAATGACTTGAAAAAATATCAACTGGCATTTAGCACCTCTCTTATGGAGATTTTCAAGCTTCCTATTGTGTATAGACAGATCGCCAGGCACACACTGAGTTTTATGTTGAGGTTTCTGCTTTCTGAACTCATATTTATCTATAAGGATTGACTGTTTTTAGTGTAGTTGTGATTAAAACAAAAATGATAACTACAGTAACATCAAATGCACTCTTAATTAAAATTTATAAACAATAAAGTCATACCATGTTGACATTCCATTTCACTCAACAAGATCACAATGATTTGGTGTGAAATGGTATGATGATTAAAGTTAACTTGATTCAAACCCACTTCAAGTATGGGGTATGGGACCTGTTTTTATGTAAAGTACAGTAAACAAGACAACCATTGTGGCACAGATAAAAAACATTTACAAATAGTTTGCACACCTCAGAGTATGAAAAATATTATGATGATTATTATCAGTTTTTATGGTATGTATATTAGCTTGAAACATGATGAATTAAAAGCTGAAATCCGGGAACATAATATGTAGTATATATAAAAATAATATGATAAGAATTCTAATTGTTTGAAAGTTGTGAACTCTGTTACTATGAATGCGAGGTGCTGTATTCTTTGAATGCTTCTTGTTGGAAATAACTTGCAGGCACTACACAAAACAATATTATTTCTGATAATATTAATATAAATGACTTTGAAAAAGATCTAAGGAAATGGCTGAGATGCGTAATTATAGATTGCAGAAAAATGTATCAAAAATCAATTATTGTAAATATTGTCAGATACCCACACAAATTTACAGATTACTATCACATCACAACTCTTTGAATTATCTTTCGTGATGTTGATTTATTGATAAAAGTGTGGAAAATAATCACTAAAAGTAATGTTAAATTAATTTATGATATCGACTGAAGGTGTTTGATGGAACTTCAATATTAAATTTGAATTGTTACAACTTTGTACGATTCCATATGTCTTATCACAAACGACCCGGGTTTCGCCCTTCGGCATCTTCAGGCATTCCATCGCACGGATGCAACAGAACTGACCTGTCAGTACAAAGTACACAAAATCGTACAAAGTTGTAACAATTCAAATTTAAAAGTAATGTTATTATGGATCAGCAAATAATATGATATTATTTGCAATCGAGAAAGAGGTGCATTGTGATGCATCTCAACCCATAATTTAAAGACAAGATCAATATGTGACAATAAAAGATAGCAAACATAAATTCATTTTTCATAGTGAAGGTAATAAATATATAAATAACTTGGAACAAATTTTTCCCGGTTTTGCCTGAAAAATCAATAATTTCCATCCTCAATAGAGCATTATGAATTCACATTCAAATGAAACTAAGTTGTTAAAATTGATAACAGTATTAAGAAAGGCAGAAAAATAATAAATGGTTTTTTGGCAGAGCTTGATACCTAAGATCAGGTGTTAGACTTTTATCCATGCAGAAGGAAAACATTGAGGTGGTTCTAATAAATGGTAAATCATTTATTTCAAATGGGGCTATGAAGTCAGTCGTGAAAAATGAGTATCTCCGACTTCTTTTTGGATAAGATAATGTTGAATTATATCTCAATGAACAAGAGGAAATAAATCATCCTCGTTTGAATCCCAATATAGTAGATGAAGGATACTCCATTTCAAAATTTTACAATGCATTGAAAAAAGTGGAAAAAATGATTGAGATTAAATTCGAACTTGTTTTAAAAAATCACTATCTATATTGTAATAAATGTGGAATATGAATCCTACTTTATACAGTGGAGCAACAATAGCTCATAAAAATGTCTGGAATCACATACCCCTTGAATTGACTGACCAAAGCAGGGATACACAACCCAAATCGTTCGGTGAGCCAAAAAAATATTACCAAATTTGAGTGGACTACATATATAAAAAAACAGAACATGTTCAAAATAGTTTTTTTCCTTGTAACTAATGTGACAATTATTTATTATTTTGTTTGCTATCTCCTTAAAATCAACTGGTACTTTAACCTATGCGCGTTGTAGTTGACTGGTTTTGTTTTCATCGAGAAACCTTCTTCGACCCTTTGTAAATATTACATTTGATTTTGAAAAGAGCGATATACAGTGATATCTCGTCGCAAATGCGGCTATAGTGAAATTCATCTTAGTGGATATATTTCTTATAAAACGCAAGCTAGTTCCCATTGAAAATGCGCAACTATTTGCTTCATTGTAGTTATATTAGCTCTGATATTAGCTGAAGGCTTCCACTCAAACTATTGAAACACAACCTCACATACGAATTGCTAAAGACTTATAAATATGTACAAGCAGGTATTGTAGCAAGAAAGTTCTAATCCATTAAATAAGTTATAAATTTATAAGAACTTTCTTATTGTATGAATGCTAAAACGCAAAATATAATAAACGATTGTAATGCAAATGCTTAATTTATAAAAAATATAGAAGACGAATTGGACCGTAGTTTTCAATTGGATCGTATGAGGTCCATGGGTCGCGGGTTGGCCATGTCTGGATTGAAGTTTTGCAGTGACGTATGTATGTGTAATAAAATCAGCCTGGTATGAAATGAAATGCACTCAACTCAGCAATGAATGTGTTCAACAATAGAGAGGTGAAACTGTTACTGTTTCAATTTTTTAGTCTTGAAATTATACGTTTTGTTTTTCCGCATTTTAAAAATAAGCTTACCTATCAATATATTTTTGCATTCTGAACATATGCGTTTCTCTTCCTTCGATGTTTGAAATAAAAAGTTGTTTTTTTCGCATTTAGAAAATATCCACATGTTCCCTTTTGTTACTATCGCTACTGTTTCACTTTTCAGAGTATTTTTAAGCCTTGAAACTATGCGTTTCTTTTCACATTTCGAGAAAACGCGCTGTTCGTTATTTTTTCATTTTTAAAATAAAAATTTCTGTTTTTTAAATTTTGAAATTACACGTTTCTCTTCTTTAATATTTTGCGAATACGCGCTTTACTTTTTTGTATTTTAGAAATAAGATTATCTCTTCCTTTCTCTCGTTAATTATTTATGAAATTAAATATTTAAAGAATTCATCTGAATTTCAACGTTTTAATAATTAACTACAACCTTGTATGGTTAATTTACTTCCTACTGAACTGTTTCTTCAATCAAAAATTTAGAAATTGATGAATAATTTTTATATTTTTTCATCATCATATAAGTTTATTAAGTGGGTACATTATGCTTGACCATTTTATTGTGATAATAGTAAATTGGGAAAACGTCCTAGTACTAATAAACAATAACACAATTAGCGTTAAAAGTTATTTCAAAATAAGGGATATAAAAGTGTGCAGCATGAAATTGAAAACAATTTTAAATGTAAGTACATAGTTAAAAGCTATTTCGGCGGACGCCCTCATCAGAACTATGAGTTGCCCAGAACTAATTCTGACAAGAGCGTCAACAAAATAGCCATCAACTATATACCCTATATATTTTTTTAAATTAAAATACATTGTTATTTTTCATAGTGGCATGACGTATATGGTTTATATTCGTGACGAATTCATATCCGAATTAAAACGGAAGTGTTACAGTAATGCCAATAAAAAACAAATATTTTATTAATTCTCATAAAATTTATTCAATATTAAAATTGTGACATTTTTATGATTCAATGATTGATGTTTAAATATGCAATGTACGTCAATATATCGATAGTATGTGATACGTATAACCTTGACATAGTAATTAATGCATTTTATAACGTGTCTATGAATAATGGCTATAAGACGAAAACGTTAACGGCACATATAAATTGACGTATTATAATCAATAAATTAAAAACTTTTTTTTATGTTTGCATAATTTATTCATTTTATAGTCACAGAAAATTTCATAATACTTCATTAAATACTAGATTGGTTTTTATATAAATATTAAACATGGAAGTAGTGGGTATATACAAATATGGCATAATGAGTGAAACGCGAGAGTTGTTATAAAAACATTTCCATTGTAACAAATTTTGTTTATAAATGCTTAGAAATGTTTCGAATGATGATAATTGACGTCAAATAAATTAGTGAGAAACACATTTTTTCCAATATCCCAAGCACGCAAACGAACAGCAGTCTTCATGGTAGACGCACTGTAAAATAAAAAAAAACAATATTAGATTAATGCAGTTTATAACAAATTTTGGGAAGACATTTTATTGTTTTTTTTTTATATGTATAACGATCGCAATATATTATTCACTACTAAATCAATTAGTCAACTTGTATTAACTGTCTAGCAACATAATATTTAATAAAAAAAAATATTTATTTACACGTTAATGATTTCAACTAATTGTTAATAATTCTTGATGAAAAGTCATAATATCGATGTACTTAAAATCTACAGTATTATCGAAATTAGGAAACCCCCTCCGATCTTTTTATAAGGTTAGTTAGTTATTAAATTAAATTAATAAATTTATTGTTAAATTAAAAGATATTATATTATTAAATTAATTAAAATTAGTATGAAAAAGGGTTTACAATATAATTTTGGACGGAAACATAATTGCTGTAAATATGTTTTTCAGCAATTCTAACTGTATTTAATACAGTATTTGTTAGCAGTGTTATATTTCGATGTTAATCGATTCAAATCCTTGCAAATTAGTAGTTCTAATATTAATAATTGATTGATAATGGCAGTCATAAAATGTCATTTTTATTAAATAATAATAACACTATTATGATTATAAGTATGTGAGTATGGTATCTGCTGCTATATCTTTGTTATACATTCGTGAATTCGGTTCAATTACGATAGTGTAACAACTCCGCAGGCCATTGAATTGTTCTAAATGACCATTAGTAGTACGCCGACCACCAGTTGGCGACCATTATTCTAAACCACTATTTTAAATACCGTGATCCAACTAACTATCAAGAGTATACAAAATTAACAAAATATCAATAATCTCATAATGGCATAGCAAAAAAATTCGAATGTTTGAATGATCATTTAGTTTCAACAAAGCATAAATAATAAAAAAATCTTTTATGGGTTATTACATTAATTTGGTTTTAGTAAGTGATACGTGTTTTAGGAGTAGAGTAGGCAATAGTTTTCAGAAACAAAATCATTCACAATTATATTAAATAATTTGGAGATCCGACTGTAGCGAGAATTGAGGATGTAACTCGTATTAACGTAATGAAATTGAATCTTTTATCTGCCAATATTGAAAAGTGAATCGATGTTAGTAAAATTAATTATTTGTAAATCTTACCCTTTCACCAACGCTTTTGCAGTCTGCCTTCACTGGTTTGTTAGATAAACGTGTATTGACATTTATTGGTTCGGCAATCTGAGCATTTTGAACTGATGCGAGGTATTTGTTCAAAACATCCGCATCATTATTACCGGAAGCCGATTTTATATCGCTTCTTGCCATAGCCATGCAGACTGAAGCAAACACTCCGACTACGAAAAAGGCTACCAAAAAACGCATATTGAAGAATTATAATTATCTCAATTTAGATTTTCAGCAAACTGTTGGCTCGGTATAAATGAACTCAAATGATCAGCGGTGACTGAAGTCTGCTGCATTTTGCAGGGATATTTATATTAAACTAAAAAAACGTGTGTAAACTTTGCAAGGCTCTCAGGGATATGTTATGACGCATAACGTAAAATTCGGTTAAAAAGATACCGTCATAAATTTTATCATTTATTGACAGAAACACCAACAACATTCCCTATCTTATCGCGATACAAGTATTCTCAAAGGGTCTGGAAAGATATAATCCCGAATCTGTTGATTTCATCACTGTTAATTATCTATGATCAATCATTTATATGATTTCATAATGCAATTAAAAGAGGGGTAAGTGCTTTAAAAAATACGTGTTTATTGCTCAATAAAATGCGTGTTAAACTTGATACCTATCGACGTCAATATAAAAAATGCCACGTATGTTTTCTTTATCCGTATGATAGGATTGTTTAAAAAATAGATATACAACACACAACACGCAATGCCAATTATAATTGTTTTTAAAAACATTTTTTCTTCCTTCTCATCTCAAGTAAAGTTGTTTTGCCATCATGTAGTTATCTACTTTATCCTTCATCCTATTCACCGATTTTAGGATTGGATTCGTGGGAGAGAATATTGAAATCATTTCTTTGACCACTGGACTGCTGGGCTACAGGTATGGAAGCATAAAATTTGAGAATATTGTGAAAAATCATCATCGCAGCGCGTGGGCGTAAATGCAAACCCAGTCACAAACTTTGAAATAAAAAAAGTCTAAAACGCAACAGTACAAATGGATCAAAAAAATATATTTTATGTGTTTGTTACATATCTGAAATGGGATTGCCTTAATTTGAATAAATATCATAATATACAGATTTATTTTGAAAGCTACAGAAAATGTTAATTGCAAATTTTATTATCAATCAAAACTCGTTCTTATTCTTTCAACATTATTTATGATCTGCTCTTCTATATTAAATGTTGGATTCTTGGTGCATATCATCAAAAGGGCCTGCAGTGAAACCTCGATTCTACGTTTTTCGTGGGACCCTAAAAAATAAACGAAAAATGCGGGAAACGAGGAATGCGGGAAAAATAAAAATATTTATTAAAAACGTTAAAATTTAAGAAACGTCCCGGTTTCCCTTAATTTTCAAATATAGGTTACACAAAAATTTGGTAAATACGAGAGGGTTTTGTGAAAGTTATATTAATTAAATCTTATTTATTGAAATATTCGAATGGTGTTTTAAACTTCTTGAGAAATTCTTTATTAGAGAAAATCTCAATACATTTGGGCGAACATTAATTTCTTTAAAACTTAATAAAAAAAAAAAAAAAATCTAAAAAACTTAGTTACATGGGTACAAGAACTAGGAAACAATTTACATAAAATCATACAATATTGATCATACAATCACTTGAATTACAATTACAATTACGGTAAATCAATAATCCATTAGGAGCTCTAAACAATCAATAAGGAAGTAAGGAGTGGGAAATTTTTAATGACGAAAATAGCCCACACGCATTACTTAATGGAACAAAATAAATTAATACATGAGAAGTCGATTAAAGATGAATCGATGAGATGGGAAGATATGGTCAGTCAGGGGCGTTCCAATATTTTTTGTAAAAAAATAAATGAATAAAATAATATATATATATATAAATATAATAAATATAATAGCCGATAAGTAAATGATGACCTCTGACCCGTATTGAAAAGAAAAAAGAAATAAAATTTTCTAGGAAAATGTTTATGGACTCCATTAATGGAAAATTTTCATTTATTTTTCAGAAGGAAGATACATCCTGCATTATTTTATACTTGGAATACAAAAGTAAGTTCAATCATGATAAATGCTGAGAGACATCGTGACCCACTTCATAGCTTACCAGTTGTGTGTTATCTTTAACGTCTCATAAATATTTATCGTTATACGAGGACAATAGTTGCTTAGCTAATTCTACCTGGAACTGACGTAAATATTTAATTGTTTCAGACAAATTAAATGAATTCATCGAAAAAATATAAGTAAGACCCTGAGATAAAGCTAGCTGACACGAAAACACGAGCCTTTAGTAATTGACAACGTTTTATCATGGCATTGAATGAAAAAAATAAAATACCAGTGGGTTTTATCTATGGACTGCTAGATTAATGTTTTCGCAGTATAAAAATTGTGTCACCTTAGACATTATGTGCACATCATACATACTTCATACCAAGTAACAGCGCCACAAGTCAACATTCTCTCAATTACTATTAGGTACTATTTGAGTACTTTTGAATACGTCTCGGAAGATTGTTAAGTAATATATTTTAGTATCCGTGAACCAACAACACAATGGGAAACACAGGATATCGGGATTGTACAAATTACGTTTTTATCAAATATAGAAATTGTAAGACAAATATAGCCCAGTGATTATTTCAGTTTGTTGACCATGTTTCAGTTGTTTTATGGGTTATGCCCGTATATGGCACTATATTAAGTTCACGTTTCGTATGTAGATAAGTGAAACAATCATAATTGAAAAGTTGTTTCACTTATCTACACACAGGTATGCCGCATCTATAATATGGAAAGTACGGGTGCGACTTGATATTTGTTTCCATAACTGCCGTAACCTGATTCGTCCGTGATTCATTCAGAATAGAATAATTATTTAAATTGTCGTATAAAAGTATGCATAAACCATTTGTATTGGGCGCATTTTTTCAGCCATGTCTGTTCCCAATGTAGAGCATACAAAAATAAATGGAGCAGTTCTTGTTTTTATGAAAACTGCTTTTTATTCCGGTCGTTGAAACTCTCTTTTTGTTGAAAGGCGAGGATGAGAACAAAACAACAGGATCAGCCGTTTCCTTATCGTTCTCGGCATGGTCCGTTTTTATGATTGGATGGTTACAAAAACGTATGATACAGTAACTCGAAACCTTTTCTTCCCGACAGCATATTATAATATATATTGCAATTAGAATTAATACATGCTTGGCAAGAGTATTTGTTTTTTTTTAATAAAGCTAATGAACACGGTACACCAAGCACAACCTTTTAGGAGCACTGATATACATGCACTATTAACTCATTCCCCGGTGAGCCGTTTATAGGATATTCCAACACCTAGACTTTAAAAATGTATTCAGTAATATTAGTTTGAAACAATCTTATTGGGTTTGTTAGGACAAATCAAGCTATGCATCAACTCAAAATTTAACGAGTACAAAAAGGTTTATACCACTGTAAATTGATATATTTTTGGGTATCAACTATCAACACAGGAAAATCAGCCGTTTCAACAGGTGAGAGGTTAGCAGTCAGAGGGTTCTGATGGGTCTTTCAATAGCTCTAACACTCTACACGAGACTATAATTTTTACGATAAATGAATAGCTTTTGATTTTTGATACCATACGAAGATGACGTATATGCATTCTTTTAAAAGAATTTCACACTATTAAAGTTTTTTTATTGTTTGGTTGTAAGTAACGTTGAAACTTTCTAAATTCATTCAACCATACATGTTGATTATCTTTCAACACATAATTTAATACGAATGTGTGAATAGTTAGCCGCGTAAATTGAGGGATATGAGGAAATTTAGTTAAATAAATACAGTTTTTGTACCGGTGAAGTATTTGGAAAAATTTATTATTTCATGCAGGACATAAATACATGCATCGTTATTTGTTGTCAGTTTTATTATTCAGTAAATGATTCGCTCATGTATGACCCTATGATTGAAGGAACTGTAGAGTTAAAGTAAAATGAAGTCAAATTTATATAAAAAAAACATGTTGATTGTATGATTAATGTGAAACGCACTTTTTCCAATATCCTAAACAAGCCTTCGAGCAGCATTCATCGTGGTAAGTGCACTGAAACAAAAATACATTAGTGAGTTAAATGCGTTCATTCTTTGGTCTATTTGGTATTCAGGATTATTATATAATTAGACCAAACAAAAATACCTCCAAATATACTTAATCAATTATATCGCCTATTCCAAGCCAATAAGGCAGGGCTTTAATGAAAAATCGAATGAAAAAATGTCATGTCAACGAGAACAGCATAGATTCTTTATCTATTCTTTCCATTTATATATATTCCAATACACGGAAAGAAGTGATTTAAGAAATTAATTTGTTTTCATTGACACGATATTTTTCTCTCTGGAATATTAGCGATTTATCACTAACGCCCTTTTGATTTAGTAGGGACGATATAGTCCCTACAAAATAATGATAAAATCTTTCAAGTAAGCCTTTTTAACCCGTGTTTTCGTGATTTAAAAGACTAACACCATGGTAAATAAAACAACGTTTAACCATATAAAACAGATACCATCGAGGGAGAGGTGCATATTAATGTCATGTTACTTTATAAAATAGTAGTTTTTGAATGCTGAAAGTAAATTTCAGTCAACGATTTGAAACTTGGAATATTAAATGATATATTCTAGAGAATTTCAGTCCGCTTTCCTTTTTTTAAGAAAAATTATATATAACATGGTATGGCTACAAAAGGACTACTGGTCAGTTGATTAATCGAGATATGTACTATTTTAGAATTGTGTCGTAAAGAATTCGGACAAGGGAATAATATTTCATAAATCGATCGAAAAACAAATGTAGGAGACTGTCCGCACTAAGATCTGAACGTCAATTGCAATTGATGGAAGTCGTTGAAATTAGTTGAATCGTAATCCATATTCACAAATCAAATTATTACTTTAAAATGGCGTTTTTTTTAGCTAGGAGGTGGGATGCGCTTAGACTTTAATACTTTATTGATTAGATTATATAATATATTTTTAAAATTTTTAATCTTTAAAAAACATTGAAGGGAGATTATTTTTTTCCTTAATATGTGGCGACTAGAAATAATAGCGAAGTAAAAATTGTAAAATCAGCATGAGAATATTATTTCAGAATATTTGTCACATATATTATTGATTAATATATTGGGTCTATATTGAACCAAATAAAGGATATTCCAACATTGAATAATTAAAGAATAAACAACTATGTTGGCCGTATTTTAAATTTAGTAATTGAATTGGCATTTACTTGGTAGAACTCCATTATAACACAGTGAAAAAATAGCAATGTATTTTTGTTCTACAAAATATTTTAAGCTCATTGACAATGTCAAGATAAGTCAGGCTATATTTCAATACAAAAATTAGCTCTCTCGTGATAATTTTGACTGTTAACTCCCTCATATTTTTAAATGTCAACTAAACTGATTGACTGACTTGCAATTCTCCGTCACAATAGTTTCACTTGCAACGCTCCACATAGAATGAATGTATTTTACATAATATGAAAAAATAATATCGTTATACGCACCATTTCACCAACCTCTTTACACTGCTTTACAGTATTCGGGTTATTTTTAAGAAACAGGAGGAATCTGGACAAAACTTCTACGTCGTCGTTGCTGGCGATTGGTTTCACGTCTTCCGTCTCCGCAGCCATGCTGGCTGCTGCGAATACTCCCACAATGAAGAAGGCAATCAAAAAACGCATTGTGAGAAATGACTTACTCCTGCTTCTTTACGAAAAGAATATTATTAAAAATCGGCCTTAAGCTTAAACTGGCGATTAAACGTATTTGTTGGAGTATTTATACGAAATTGAAAAAAATATCTGTATTTGATTTCATACGATAAATGAAGATGTAAATGATAATAGAATAAAAAACAAATGATAACGATATTATCTCATACTTAAGAGAGGTTAAAACGGACACTTTCCATTTCTAATGTCTAAAACATTCTGGAATTATTAATCTAATCAATAAATCTATCGTTGTTACTTATCTGTAATCAATGATTGCAAGAGTTCTGTTTTGTTACACAATAAGATATAATACATAATACAATTATTTTAGTGTCTACTATTTCATCAAAAAAGCAGGTTTTTTCTATAAATTCTACGCATCAATAAATTTAATCTAAGTCAATATCTGTAACTTGTCAAACAAAACTCTACTCTCGTCCATTTTTATAATACTTATTACATAAAATACATATTTTGAAACTCATTGAAACAAATGAAAAACGATTCTAAACCAAACTTAACGCTCATCATTAGAAACTCTAGAAAGTTACTCAAATGAACCAGAAGAAATTAAAAGCAATTTTAAAACAAACCTAACTAATCTAATTAATATAATATCATTTATATCTTAATAAACACTATCAAAATATAATTAAAAACTGATAAAATTAGAATTACATATCAAAAACTATCTGTCATGTTAGTTAAACCTAATTAATATGCAGTCAAAAGTTGATTAAACATTAAACAAAATCAAATCAAATAAATCTCAAATTAAAATCAAGTTAATGTCAAAGTGTTATCAAATTAAAATCCAGTTGATCTGTTGAGATGCCGGATACATTTTCGAAAGGATTCTTTTCTTAACGTCAGGGAAAGTTCAAAGCTTAAGCAAAATTACGAAATATTTCATAGTGCCCTACGGAATTTTTGGCAACACGATGCTGATTTTTTTGTCACACTGGCATGGTTACTTGTTTGAATATAAGTCATATTCACGATTTAGTGTCGAATCCTTTTTGATAGAATATCGATTTTAGAAAGTCACGATTATATTATGACTTTTATAACAACGAATTGTCTGGTGTTTTTAGTGATGGAGAATGTGCTATCACTACCATTATTGATATTGATATCGAAATAAGGTATCATCAATTAATGGCTATTATTTTCCAGTGAATCTGATGATGTTAAAATCGACCGCGAAACCGACTGGATTAATACGGATAAAGAAAATGAATGTTTTGAAGACAGTCCAGGAATGAAAGTTTTTCCGCAAAAATTACACCTCCCTGCGAAGTTGTTCGTGAAGGAAAAACTTGAGAAAAAACAAATTCGTTTTGAGCGAAACGTATATAAGTATAAAGATTTTGTTCAATATGGATAAACACTACGACGGTAGAGTTGGAAATATAATAGTTTTCGATCTTGTTATGGGACAAGTGCGTAATAACAAATTGATAGAATGTGCCGTAACCAATTTTTGCAGATTCTTAATTTTTCTACATTTCAGTGACATTGGTAAAAGTGTGGTAGTTTAAAAAAATCAAATTGAAATTGGTCAATAAGGTTTTTCGTTGAATGTTAAAAATATCACCGTGAACTGTCTGTGAAGGTCTTAACTGTCAGTTTTTGGTGGGATGGTATAATATTTTGAACAATAACAACACACTTTTAGAACTATTTCCACAATATATTTTATGATCAGGACCAGTTTCGCTCATTGAGAGCATTATCAATAGGTAGGATACAAATTCCAAACGAGCCTATTTATGAGTAAAAAAATTAACACGTATAGAAAACCACAGGTTCAAGAATTAAGAAAACAATTTAAAGGGAGTCATACATATACAGTGTAACCTCGATTTTACGTTTTCCAAGGGACCCTGAAAAAATTACGAAACGTTGAATGCGGGAAAGCTTCAAATAATAATAAAGTAAAAAATATTCATTTATAAGTTACTTGTACATACTGTACATAAAATTTATTTTTAAAAAAAGTCTTTTATGTTCGTTTGCTTGTTTGTTATTTGGCACTTTAATCGGAACAAAGACTTGTTACTAAACTTGTGACTGAGTTTTTATGTACAGGAATCATTATTACCATGAACTTTAAACAACTCTACATTTGCATCATAAACAACAACACGCGTGTGGTGGATTTCAACCCAAAAAGTAGCACATGCGTCCAATGCGTTACGTCTAACATGTACAGCGCATTCCAACGTGTCTACACATAACACCTGCACTTGGCTGTGTCAAACTTGCTTGTCGAGATACGGAGAAATATGCAATAAAAACGGTCAATCGGGATAATATTTGTGACGGGACCAAAATATTTAGACGGTTTATCGAGGAAATCGGGGAACGGTCAATGCGGGATTATTTAACATTGTTCTTATGGGAGTTTGACGGGACTATAAAAAATAAACGTTCCATCCGGGAAAACGTATTAAGCGAGAACGGTTGATCGAGGTTCATTGTATACATAAAAATGAAGTATGTTAATTTACATTGTTAGCGATTTCTTAGTAATAATTTGCAAACAAAATAAAGTCCAATCAAAAATCTATTTCGAGTTCAGAAACAATCGGGTAAAACTCATTAGAACGAATAACGACTGGAAAATTTTTACGATCAAAATAGCACTTAAATATTTATGGAACATAATGCATTAATAATTAAACTTTTAATGGTAGTTGAAAGGATGGGGAGAAATGGTTAGTCAGGGGCGTCACAATAATTTGTGAAAACAAAAAAGGTAATATCAGTTTGAAAGAATCTTTTCTATCAATAAATACGTTGATATATTAATCTAACACAAAATAAAAGCGACGGCGATAATTTTTTTTTTTTTTTTGATCAATTGTATGATTTAAATTTGGAAAAATTTGTGTTGATCGATTTCTAAAAAATGAAGGATTTTTTATTTAGATGCAGGATTTTAAAGTTTTTTGATTCCCAAATAAAGATAATTCGTATTCGTATATATTCTCTGATAGAATCAGTAACTTACAACGTTTTTTGTAAAAGTTTGGTTGTTTCATGAAATATAATAATTTGTCGCTCTCTGAAATTTCTTGAAAACTACATTCATTTCACTTGCATAATTACTTAGCTATGTGTATGTCGTAAGTCATTTTTGAGAATGATGAACGATTTTTTAAACATATACCGTCAAAAAATTAAATAAGTACTTAGGGCTTGTAAATTGCACTGTAGAATATTAAAATATATGCTTTAGATTGATATCTACTTTATCGACATGATCTACATACTATTTCTATTCAGAATATAAACAAAGCAATGCTCTCAATATCTTCAATAGATAATAAATATATAAAACGCAATAAATAGGTACCTATTCTAAATATTATTTTGATGCAATTACTACGTGAATGGAATAATTACTATTACTCGTACGTCAGTAAAATGTTAAGCCTACAATATCTTGAAGAAATTTAAAAATAATATTATGATATAAAGGTTATGCCATGCAGGAGAGACTTTTAAAAAATACACTTCATTTCAGATATTGCAAATTCGTATCGTATTTCATTCACAACCACAGTCTGTGGGCAGTATTATATCTATTAAAAGCCAACATAACTTCAAATAACGACACTCGTTGTTGATATTGGTTATCTCTTTATGCTGCCTGGAAGCCCCTGAAATTTGTGTATTTTGTGAACGAGTAAAATATTCTGGTGTACGAGATCACAAGAGATTGGAATCCTAGGCAGAAGTGCATTCAATATTTATAATAAATAGTCTCAATTCCATAATCATCACTTACATTTGTAATAATGCCAGCTGAACAATTTTAAATAATTTCCTCATTTACTGTTATTTAATTTATCGTTTTCCTTGATTTAACGGTCAAATATTATCTCAAAACTCAATTCAATAGATTTGCTGTCTCGTCGCTAATTTACTCCTTATATATTTTATCGGACACTTGTGAAATCCTCAGAGGTATTCTTATTGTTATAATGTAATTTATTAATGCTTCCGATGATGACTCCGCTATTAAATTTTTGTTAAGCTATGGAAAAAATTAGGGCTTGAGTTGAGAGACTTAAAAGACTTTCTCGTATTGATCGTTTTTTGGGAGTCTCTTAAAGAAGTCATTATGTACATAATACTAATATTTTGTTCATTCAAACCCTCTGTCTTCTTTGAGCGTAATCTTTTGAAGTACCATCATTTGCTTCATCAAGAAGTCTGGCCAGTGAGATTAAAAATTGTTCCATCATTAATCTGTAGCAGGGTAATCCAATCTGAGGATCATGGACCGCATATGGCCTGTAAGAAAGCTTTTTAAGCGTCAAAAAAATTATTTTTGAATAGGACTTTACTTGTAATAAAAATTATCAAGTTTAACTCTTTACACGGGATTTCTAAAGCATTTTTTTCAAAACAAACTACGCTATTAACCATACAAATTCCAATCAATACTTTCCTGCTTTGTAACAGATTAAGTCAGACGGTTCTGATGTCGGCTTTTGTGGACAATTGAATGAAAATAATATGAACTGTTTCCTAAAACATTGAATAAGTAACCAAGACTATGTATGAGAAATCTCTGCATCAAGACAATGAGTGGTATTTGTGAAAAAATACGCCAGGCGACTTGCTTTTTTTACGAAACTTTAATGAATTATTAGCGACAACCCCCAATTCAAGATTCTAGGTGCGACCATCGACTATATACGGTTGGACAGCCCCTCTCAATGGGGTTGAGCCATGATGGTTCATTGAGCCTAAACATTGGGATGATGAAGATGTACAGATTGTTGCTGATGTCTGAAAATAAAAAAATAAAATGGATACCTTAATAATATAGTAAAGTATAGGAAAATACTGTACTTTGTTAACTACCATTCTGACTTTTAGAAACCGTTACATGTGTCATCGGATGATTACCAACAATCACATTGTCTTCCCAAATTTAGAATCAATCAAAACATTATAACTGTAAGACCAAGAATATACTGACTATAGACAAGGTTAGTTGAAATATATGAACTGTATAATTTATTTCTATTTATCTTTGAAGTTAAAAATATTTCATTGAAAAAGCCACGGTTTTAAAAAAATGTGGTTGTTGATATAATATATCAACAACAACAAAATTTAAATAATAATTATAACTCTCGATTATTTTTGTGTCTTTGGTCATCACCATCCGACACCGAAAGTTCTATTTGTCATTGTAATATTTAAACATACACTTATATCCCTACCCTGTAATAATAATAATATCGAAAACGCGTTTTTTAACAGCTGCGCGCGTTCCAGATCGATTCAGCTCAACAGGGCCCCATACCTCTCTTTCGGGACCGGCCGCTTGGCAACAGGATACCAAGGACCCTCGGTCGTTTTTTGAGGTATACGCAGATCGCACTTTTAAAATGGTTAAAAATTAGGAGTCATATTTTTTATGTAATGGTTGATATGTAGGCAAGTAATGAATTTCATGAAAAAAATAGCAGCATCAAATTCACCATTTCAAACACCAATTAGGTAGGTAGTATATTCTCATGTTGGATTTCTAAAGCAAGCCGGGGAGGCTTCCAATCAGTAGCGTAGCAACGGAATCGTCTCATCCCATTTTTTCCATCTAAAATCAATGATGTTTAATTGAATCAAAATTTAGTTAAGGTTCTAATATATTTAGTTATGATGATTGAATTATTGTAAAAAACATCAAGATTAATGTCATTTTTAAAAGTATGTTTTGAGCATTAAAAATTAAATAAGAGTACTCGTTTCGTTTAAAAGATTTTTGCATGCCTCTCTAATATAATTAAAAATAAAACCTAACCTAAAAAAGAACAATACTATATTATTAAATTGCGACAATATGTAGTCTACACGGCATACTTTACATCAAGATCACGAAGATTCTATTATATCGAATTTATTTCATATGACCAAAAAAATTCTCCGTACAATAAATAACGAATAATAAGTCTACATCGAGAAATTTATGAAACTCTAGAGATAATCGTAAAGCATTATTCTCGATTATCCCCAGAGTTTCGTATATTTCGTATATAGTTTGGCATATAACAGTGCCACGCAATCTTTTGTCTTCAACGGCACACTAATGTTTTTTTTCCTAAATTTTGCGGCACATTTCAATTCAATATTTATGAAAATTTGAAAAATTTACCATCGACGCATTTGTTAAAACTCATTCTTTCTGTATTGTTTACTTTATTTACGTACATTTTTTCTCTAAGAAATGTACATTTTATAGTGAGAAGTGCCAAATTGTCATGGAAACGGGATAATAAATGTACTAGAGAGCCACACGAATGTTATATACGTCAGTATACGTTAACGCACGAAGATTCCGAAAAGCGAAACCCGGGTGGTCAGTGACAAAACATTTGCAACCGTATAAAGCTTAACAATTCAAATATGTATAAGGACATAGATTTTTAGAGAAAAAAACTTCGAGATGTTTTATTGAAAAATTGCATAAGAATGATGTCCATGCACAGCATAACTATATCTGACAAATAGCTACTTATTTTAATTTGATTGCGAATTTTCGTCCTTTATTCACATGCGACTCATATTAACCAACGCGAGTGTGGTCATGTACGGATGGGCTGAAGAGTGTTAGAAATTATACCGTACGAGTGAAAGTTTGTACGGTAGCTCTGTCTCATAAACTTAAGACTGCTCGAGATGCAGTGAAATCGGAGTTTACGTCCAAAGAGCCGCCCCTGCCGACCCCTGCGCTAAACAGTGAAATTGTGAATGTATCACGGTGGAAAAGTTGAAATATATTTTAGTTCTACAAAATTTAAAAAGAATATAGTTGATAGCTATTTCGGCTTACGCCCCCAGCAGAATTAATTCTGGTCGACTCATAGTTCTGATGAAGGGGTAAAGCGAAATAGCTATCAACTATATACTTTTTTTTCATTTTGTGGAACTAAAATACATTGATGTTTTTTCGCCGTGTTATAATGGAGTTCTACCAAGTAAATGCAAATCCAATCAATAAATTGTATGTATGTATTTTTAAATAATGTATTCCAACGCACGTCAATGTTGTAAAAACAGTTATTATGCCTATTATTTTTATGCTTGCGTCAAAAATAATGTCAATGGTTACGTTATTCCTGTGCTTTAATAGTACTGTAAATATTTTTGGCAAACATTGTTTAACTCCTAATAAGATCGTGTCGAATGATTAAAAAAAATAGGAAGGTATTTAATAATATCTTGAATTATTAGTTGTAAGTAAAAGCCTATTAAGTCAGTTACAAATTATCCGGTCAAACTACTCCATCAGAAAAATAATGATTATGTTGGTTTCGAATCAATTGTATGCGTCTATCAAAAAGCAAGTGGGTACATATTTTATGTTGTTTCCTAATCAATCTCATTATTTTGTCACGCAAATTAATATTTTGTTTATAAATTATGAAAATCGGAATCCTTAATTAATTTTGGCGTAGGCGTTTAAATCAAACCAAAATAAATATCATCACCGCCTGAAAGACGTGTCCCCGCGTTATATTCGTAAAATGTTAATTCACTACGTATCGAAAAACAATTTTAATCTCATTGCGATAATCACGTTGATATAATAGCTAGCTATTCAATTAAAATTTTCTTTTAGTTTGGTTGTATAATGTACATACATAATATTATATTCATAGTTACTCGTAGCTTAATTCATAAAAAATATTAATATTCCATTTCAAAACACCGATTCTCATACAGCCAACATTCAATCATTTTATGCCCAGCGGAAATGGTATTATATTAAATATACTCTTTATGGAAATCAAGAGTAAGTAATTAAAATAATTTTAAAGGATCCCTTGTTAGCCTGTAGGTACGCACGGCAAAAAAATCACATGCTTATACTAATTACATAGGCTATTTTCGTTTACACGAAAACCGAATGCTGTTAACGTAATTTTAAAAATCTTATCGTATTATGAACTATCAGTTTAGGATAAACACACTAAAAAATATATTTTATTATATTACGAAATAATGTGTCACAATGATAAAACAGGCTACAAATGATATTTATGACATTTAAAAATCGTCAATCCATTTTTTTAAATAATGTAGGACTGCTTTGAAAGTATATATGGCATTTTAAACAATACAGCGTAAGATCAACTGTTCCAACGGAAATAATTACCAGCTCACAATTGGAAACAAATTCCTTCTTTACCTTTAAATATATTGCACAGACACGCAGACTGGTGGCAGCACAGTACAGCTTACAAAATTACTCCGCGGGCTGACGCTTAGCATTATTGATTCTCCGGTGGTGTATTCTAAATTAATTTTCAATAAAAACAGTCATCCATAAAAGTTAATATTTGTTTGTATATATTATATATATATTTATTTTAAATCGATCACCGATGTTCCGAAGACTGAATATACGTGAATATTAAATTTGTTAATCCGCTGATTACAGTGGCTCACTAGTCTATTCCACCGACAAAAAACAAAGCTTGCACTTTTAATTTTAAATTAAAAAGGAAATCTCAAATTAACCGTCGAATTCATAGAAAATAAATATAAACATGTAAAATTGGTATATAAATATAGTACATGTTTAAAATTTCGATTTTGAAAGCAATCAGATCTCTTAAAATACCACATTTATGGTGTGAATACACACATACTAACCGACAACATGACATACATATACAGCTTGAAAAAAATTATATTAGAGAAAAACTTTTTGAGAATATGCTAGCAAAAACCACTTCTAACGTGTATTTCACAACAGCATATACCATTAGACGGTACCTCCAAGTATACTAAAAATTAAAGCTGCTCTACTTTTATGTACTTCATATTAGCTCAAAAGGTTTGATTCAAATGACAATAACTTTTTAAAAAAGATATTTAAGGATATTTTGACATATATAATGACAATAATTGATCTGTGTTGGTCAACCAGTACTATGGTGGATGCGTATTTGGTTAGTTGTGTGCTGGCCTTCATGAAAGTTCTTGATTTTTAGATTTTATGTTGCTTATTCAAATTAATCTAGATATAACTTGTGTAATAAGTTTCCACATATGGTAATAATCATATTAAGACTCGCATGAATCCCTAATGTTTTAATACTCACCTTGATATTGACTGAGGGTTTATAATGAAAATTCCAAATCAAATTTGAACTGTTGAAACTTTGTACGATTCCACATGTCATGATACTAATGGTTTTAGTTTCGCCTTTCAGCATCTTCAGGTATTGTCCCACGGGTGCAACAAAGCTGATAGTTAAGAGTCAACGCGGAGAGTCAGATTTGCGTAAGATATGGAAGAATATATTATTTAATATTGAGCTGTTTAAAAAAAGAGATCTGAAATAACTTTAATGATTTAGGTCATTAGATATACTATGTTATTAAGAACATATATATTCAACGATGTATTGAACTTTGCTACCAATTCAATGCAGCTGATTTTAAAAACATATATTAACTTCTCTGTTTTTTGAAAAAAGTTTTGAATAAAATTTATGTGTAATAGTCGATTTGCCAGCGATTTTTTAACAATGTACGTTAAAACAAAATAGCATAGAACTGCAAAGATATTTTGGTGATAATTACACCCATGCGCCGGGTATCACAAGTTCAAGAAAAAACCTATATTAGTACTTAATAAACATTCATGTTTTTACAGTTTTATTCAGCCATTAAATTACTCATAAGAAAATCACGTTTAATAATTTATTTTATGTGTATTTCTTTGAGATTGTTTTTTATATTTAAATAGTATGGTAGAACTATTTCTTATATCGTATAGCGTCATTTCTAGAAACTAGAGTTGGCTGGAGCGACCATCGACGTCATTTCAAAACGGGACACGCTTTAGGTAGGACGTACGAACCTGCGGTGAACTAGACATATCCCGTTGAAACCTCAAATCATTATTACTAATGATTTTCACCGCGGCCTGCTGAATACTACTTTAAATTAAGGTATGTGACACGAATTAATCGTCCATTTGTTTTACATGCAATTATATTACATTGAATCGCGTCGGCGCCGCGCTTCGCTTGTCTAATTGCGACACCAGACAAAGCTTCGCTATAACTGTGACCATATATTAAATGTTGGGCCTCTATCTTGTCTGCTCATTTATATCTTTGTTTTTCTCCCATCAGTGATTGTTCAGTCTTCTCTAAAAAATAAAGATATTTCGGATTGGATCCACAGTAATTCTTGCTACTTAGTTAATTTCCACGTATATGCTGACGCCCGTTCACCGCGTTAGTCCGGTGCGCATGCGTGACTTGGCGGTAGCGTCCTTGAGCCGCCATTACAATGTTTGTTTCGCCGGGCCCGCCGTGTGAAATTTACTTTGTGTTAGCCCCCTATATTCATACATTATTTCGAACTATTATTGATCCGACTTTGTCAACTTATCGCCTCACTTAATTTTTTCTTTAATTAAGCAGTCTGTCATGTATATCCGACGATAGATATCGCCTAATTTTACGTTCGTTTAAACCATTTATCTTTTTTTCCTTACAGGGTTGAACACCAATAGCGTCCACCATGGGGTCGGACGAGCAATTTTCGCTATGTTGGAACAATTTCCATTCGAATATGTCCACTGGGTTCCACGGGCTTTTGTCCCGGGGAGACTTAGTGGATGTGACGCTGGCGGCCGAAGGCCGTCTTCTGCAGGCGCACAAATTGGTGCTTTCCGTCTGCTCGCCATATTTTCAAGAAATGTTTAAGATGAACCCTACTCAGCACCCTATAGTATTTTTAAAGGATGTCAGTCACTCAGCATTAAGAGATCTCCTACAATTTATGTACCAGGGAGAGGTAAATGTGAAGCAAGAAGAATTAGCATCATTTATAAGCACAGCCGAACAGCTTCAAGTTAAAGGCCTCACTGGAAATCAGAATGAAGAAAATTCAACCCCCGCCTCTAAACCAAAGCCGTCATCGAGACCCGGACCTAGATCGTCGCAGCAGCGGTTGTCTATGACCAAACCTGAGACTGACCTAGACAATAAGCCAAACAATCCAGTAGCCATTAAGAGACCGAATAGACCTTCAGTTACTCCAACCAATCCCCAGTCGTCACAACCTGCGCCAGCGAAAAGAAAATGCATAGACCCTCTAGAAGCCGGCCCGTCAGGTGCGTCATCAAAGGAAGACTTTGTGACGATACCCGACGATGAAGACAATGCCGTTGCCCCCAAAATGGAACCCGAATTTGTTAATGAAGCTTTGTGGGAGGATGATGACGAAGGTACAAATAATGACGACGGCACATTCGGGGAAGACGATTCTAATATGGACATGACTGGTGGGTTGCCTTTCTTTGCTCATCCTTTTCTGACATTATCACCCTGTCCTATTGTACATTATCGCGTTCGTGTTTGATGCAGGTTTTGGCGACGGATCTGTGACTGGAGATACGACTATTGCTGGAGCGACGGAGGGCGGCGCAGTTGGTGATGCACAAGGTAGGATTGCAAATCCAACTTCTACGTATTATCTGCGGCCTATTGGGGAAATACTGCTAGGGATATTGAAATGATTTAGTTTTTCTGATTATTTAAATTGCTGACATCCCACAATGCCCCGGGGCACGAGTAGGGCGGATCTATTTTGCTAGCATAATTTCCCTCATTCAGACCGTGTAACAAAAGTGAAACTGGCTGACGCTCTTGAGCACCTTTGTTTCCCCTGTTTCTTTTCTTGCATATCTGTATTTATACATTTTTATGTCGATAACTAGGGTAGTGATAATGCTCTACTGGGAAGGCTTATTTACCTTCGCCGTAACTTATGTTAAAAGTTGTAGGTTCGAATCCTACGTAGCTGACCAGTTCTCTTACTGCCTCTTGTGAGGTTTGTGGGTCTGCTTAGAGCTTCAGCGAAAGGTAGGTGGACGTTTCTTTTGAACCTTAGGTGTCTCGATCAAATTATATCCATAGCATTCTGATGCATTAAACCACCTTTTGCACAATTACTCTGAAGCGTCAGGCAGTTTCATTTTGTATCTTTTAACTTGAAAATTATTATGTCGACTATTAGCAGCTTTGCGCAATCGGCTGCCATTAGTCAAAAATGAAGTATTTAAATTCTAGTATTAAAAGTTTTTTTTGTAATTATCAGATAATGCAATTTTACACCAATAAAGTGAATTTATGTTGGTAATGTTTTGGTGGTGTAGTGAGGTATAATGGTATTTCAAAATGTCCCCAGTGTTAGTGTAACTGTTCCATGATCCATGTAAGATTTCATTTCAGATCGGTGAATCCGCGTATCGGTATTCTTGGTTCATTCAGTGCAAAGACCTGTGATATCTTCAGCCCATACAAGTGACAGTGTTTTGAGAAGCAGATCAAGTTATTGTAACTAGTTGTTGTGGCGGGTTGGTGGGAAGACAACTGTTTTGATAACTTGTGATGCCTTCGATTATTCGGTGGTAAGGTTTATCCGTTAGCCAGCATCTAAGGCGAGAGTGACAGAGGCTCTACGTATGTTTGATAGGCAGATCAAGTTCTTACAAATAGTTGTGGTGGGATGGTGGGAATTAAACTATTTCGAGAACTTGTGAAGTCTTTAATTGTAGATATCGTCTTAATGATCGGTATCGAGGTTAGCATTTATTTACTGGTAGTGTATATCTGTCAACGTTTTTTTTTTTTTTGTTAATATCTTGCACGTGAAATGTGACAGTTATTACATGCAAGGTGTAAGGTAATATGTTCGTCGCTTGGATTCGTCTCGCGTTTGTACTGTTATCGGTCCATCAAACTCTTCTACATAGAGCTGTATTTCAAAGTAAGTATTAATCACATGATTGGACGACACTGAGAAATGTGAAGTAAAGTATACAGCGATCTTTGGAGATGAGGTTTTCCGTACGGAGATCTTTATCCTTGGGAGTTATTTATAATTTCTGGAGGACCTTGTGCGCTAATAAGCATAAAAATTTCCGTGGGTTTGAGCGCTAAATGTTCTGCATTGAGAAAGACTCGTGAGCGCTGACTTCGTATAAACGTTAGTCTAACGGTTAACATTATTCGTTAGCAGAGGGAAATTTCGGGCGGGGTGAGTATCACACCTGGAAAGTAAGTAAACAATCGATGCTTTTTATTTCTAGAGCAATTTGGCTACCTAGCTGTTAGCTACGAAGATAAATTTTCTATACGTGCTTTTTCGAATCTCGGAATTTGTCGAATGTAATATGTATCCAAGTTTAAAGCTTTTTCCTATAACATTGAATTAATATCGACAGCTTTCTTGTCCCCTGACTTCATCATACCCTTAACTCTCATCTACATTCTGTAGTGCCACAAGAATTCTGTTGAACATTTCAGAAGACAACTTAATGCATTCTATTTATGAAGTTCGTTAACGTAACAACTTTGTGTTACGAAGCGTTATTCAATTAGGCGCTGATTTCAGTACTTCTGTAATGAGTACGAATTATTGATTTCTTGAATACCTTATTTTGACTAATATAATCATTTATGGATTTTTTTTATTTCTTAGCTATGTCTGATGGACCTAAAGGGAAATTCACTAGGAAACGTATTTCACTTGAACAAAAAGCACAAATTTTGGAACGATTAAAAGGTGGAGACACGATCAATAAAATATCTGAAGAATTTCATTTGAGTAGGTCTACAATATCAGGGATTGTTAAAAGGGAAGAGAAAATACGAAAAAGGATTTCCATTGGCTCATCAGCCAGTATAACTCAGACTTCTCGGGTCAAAAATAATTTATTAGCTAGGACAGAAAATTGTTTAATGACGTGGATTGAAGAGCGTCGTGAGAAAAGTGTACCACTGGATGGACATACGATTAAAAGCAAAGCAATCGAGTTATTCGGTTATTTAAAAGAAAATGAACGCGATTCCGAAGAAACATTTATAGCTAGTAATGGGTGGTTCGAAGGATTTAAAAGACGCTTTTCATTAACGCATGCTATGTTGACTCAAAATGTCTTGTATATAATGCCTGACTGAATTTGGCGGCTGTATTACATGGTTCGACAACAGAGAATTCGCGTGGCATGTGTAGTAAGTAAAATTATTATCGTTGCGGTGTTTGTTGTCTCGACTATTGTAATGAAGTGAACTATAATAAATTTGAGTAGTTGCAAATATGGTTATTTAACAACGTAACTTAAAATGAAGCGAAATTAAACAACTTCTACTGCTGAAATCCATACATGTGATCCGAATATGCCTTTTCAACGGCGTTCGCCTTGGGTACATATTTGTGTGAAATGATGCTTAAATAAAAGATTTACACCAGTATTAATGACCTGTAAACCAGAATAAAGATATGGGAATGCGATTCCTCTTTGAGGGGTATTTCTTGAAGTTTTCAGTCCCACAGATTAGTCGCGTAAGTACTGAGGATATTCCAGAATTAAAGGTTTGGTTATAAAATATAGATAAAACTTAAATATCAGGTACCTGTTGGAAGAGTTCGATCTAAAATAAAAAACTAGAATTAAACCGATCGCATTTAGGAATGTCTAGAAAGGTAGCCTTTATGTGCTGTATGGTCGCGTAACACGAGCGTTAGCGTGTGGGGCTAAACTTTTTCCGCTGATCCGTACGAGTGCATTCAAGCAGGCTTTATGTCTTGTTCATTTGAATCTGATCTGTTAATTAACTTTCTTCAAGGACAGATTTCCGAATAGCTAGCAGAATTTGAAATCGTTCCTGGTCGAGGAAAACGCAAATTGCAGCTACGCATATATATAAAACTATTTTCGTTTCGCTTCAATGATCGATATATTATATATATATAAATCATAAAACTACAGTTTTCATATTTTGGCAATCTGACTTGGGAAATTATATTTATAAATTAATGAGTATTCTATACAGCTCAAAACTAAAGATACAGTTCTCAAACCTGTGTAGCAAGCATGTCCACAAGCTAGATATTCGTATGCTTTTTTGCACATTTTTTCAAAATTATACGGTTGACGTGCAATTGCTCGACTTAAAATTACGAAGTGTACGCAGGTGGCGCAATGTAGACTTGCTTTAATTTTATTTAGCTGCCATGGTTGTATTTAGATAGATGAAGAAAACAAGTCGTTTCGCATGCAGCATTCATGAATAATTTCTAATATATATTTCAAATCTACATGCGCTGCCGTAAATGGTTTGAACTGGTTGCTCAAATATAACACATTTTGCAACATGTGCCAGAATGGCGATAGTTTTTGCATTACTTTTCCACAAGGCTCCAGCAGTCTAGGAGTTGAGTAGGTTTGGAAGATGAATTCTCATTTCTTTGTATTGCCCGCCTTTATGTAAATGTCTAGCATCAGAGCGAGGTGTTTGTCGAATGATTATTGATGAAAGTTATTTTGTAGATATGTGTGTGTACAGTGCATGCTGGAATTTTATTCGACCTGATACGTTTAAAGAAGTCATTTACCAATTATAACGTAGATTTCATATTGCTCAATCTGAAAACGGTGCTAATTGATTTTTAATTTCGATCAAAATTTTAACGACTGACCGATGAAAATATACTGATTTCAGGGAAGAAAATTTGGAGATCAATTTTGGTTACTCCAGTTTGAAATTTTTCTCATTGTCTGTCGATAGGCATACTGAAATAGTCGTAATTGATGCATGATTATTTTTATGTATTATATCAAACAGAAAAACAATTTTTTATTAAAGGCATAACTGTATTAATATTAAATTACATACACTTTGAAATAAAGATTCATATAACCATAGCCTTAAATTGATATTTGTGACCATAATATGCTTGCGGGTTATGGGAGTCTCATTGTCTCTTCAATTTTTTTTTTTTGATGTAGATGAAGTCATTTAGTTATTAATATTGGCCCGTTCCCAAAGATATGGTCTGTAAATATTTAAAAGACCCGACAATTAGGCCAATACACAATAAGTGCATAAAACTATCAATAGAGGAATCATGCTTCCATCTTTTAATTCGTTGAATTTATGGTAGGAGAAATCACCAAAAAGTAACTAGTAATTACCAAAAGAAATCTGGAATGGTATTTCATAGGCACTCAATTTTTTATTTGCTGGTTGGGTTTGAAAATCCTAATTTAAATTTGTCCTAGAAAAATTGTGCTCTAAATCTAAAACAATCTATTTCATTCACAAGCATTAATGTTTCATTTCTAAAAGATTATTCAATAATATAACATACAATTCAGAAATAAATTATATGCCATCAAAATAACCAGAAATATAAGTAAGTATTATATCTTCACAGCACACTCCAATATTAATTACATATATTTGAATGTAAACTTTAATATTTAAGTGCCGATGCGATCAAAAAAATATCTGATATTTTTGGATTAATTATTATAAATTATCACAGCAAAATCGTGCGATATATATAGCCAAAGTTATGATTAAAATTTATTTCAATTTATGCAAAAATTGACATCTGATGAAAAGTTAGCAGAACCCAATGAAATCAGGTAAGTTAAATGAACACTGCTACAAAATTTGCTGATAATTTATTTAAGATTCATACTCTATTAAAAAAAACTTAATTAAAATTTTACACATTGGTTCATTTAACTGGGATATCATGAAAGAAAATTAAAAGTTAATTTTTATAAAAAATTTAATAATTAATCGCTGGTGGCGTGTTCATTTTTCTATTTGTGAACTAATGGTTGGTTTAGTCGATAGACAATGCCTAACACATTGAATAAATATATACCTTTTGGGTTGATATTATAATGAAATAGTTCTAAGCACGACTAAGGTTAGGATGAAATAATCGATAGAAGTTGATTTCCGACTGGATTTACAAATTTCATTAATTTTAACTCTTAATTTGGATGGAGTTGAATCCAATATGGCATTAAAAGCACACCCGAAGGATTCATTGAATTCATTGTGTATATTATTCAGGCTGTGGGTTTAAAAGTAATTTATACTGTGCTGGTATGAAATATGTATAAGAATGGAAGTTTTAAAAACATCAGGAGGAATGAAAAGTTGGAGAAAATTAAAAGATATCAACCTTTATCAAACCAACCAACTCACATTTATGATATGGTTAAAAAAATAGCAATGTATTTTAGTTCTACAAAATTATTTTTTAAAAAATATAGTTTATAGCTATTTCGGTTCACCCATCGTCAGAACTATGCTTAAACTAACATTTGCTTATCTATATAAAGCTGTGTAGAAAAGGTACACAACACATCATCTCTCCTGTTTTAACGGCCTAGCTTGTTTCCTGCTCGCAATAAAACTAATTTTTCTAAAAATGTAAATGAAACAAAAGGTGGCATTTGGCCTATGACAATAAGTTTCCATGTGGCACGGAAGTGGTCATTACGGAAGCAAATCAGACCACGCTCCGGGGATAGGCTGAACTAATGGGGACGATAATATATTAGTTTGTTCGTTAAGAATCCTTTGTGGTAATTGATAATCTACCAAATGAATGCCAATTCAATCGATACACATTTATGATCTCTAGAAAATATCACTGTCTGTACTGAATGAAAGTTTCGACCTTTAATTAAGACTCAAAACTGTGGCTCAAATACATTGGCATGCATGGAAATGAATTATACACAATAAATTGTATGATATAAACCAGTTTTTTTTTAATTTCATAAAATGTTAGTATACTTAAAAGAAATCATATGCTATCTGGTGACTTCCAGTAATTTCTGTAGTTTATAAAAATTAAAGCTTATCTTTATTAGATATTTTTGCGCACACATAAATTAGGAATGGAACAAGTTTAATACAAGGCACTTTTAAAAAGAAAAGAATCACTTATCAAGTGTGATCCCATCACTAAGGTTCACATAGTGAATACTTTAAAATACATCTGACAATATGTTCTATTATGGGTATTTGGATGTGTGAAAGCCAGTTGCTGGGTATAATTTTTTTTTTTTTTTTGAGTATTTTGCATTAAGATAAAGAAAGTATACAATATGGATTTTCTTAGAGGATGGGCGTTCAATTACATAACTCGTCTACTTCATTGTTTACTGAACAATTTTTTTTTTGAATGTAAATAAAATTATAATTATTTTCAATGTAAGTGCCCAGTATTTTAGAATACACGTGTCAGTTTCTCCATATTACAATATCACTATTAGGCGATATACACCTGACACAACAAAAAATATATTTTTCATTATAAAAATTCATTAACAAATTTCAAGAAAAACAACATCGTTTTTGCCTATACCATTTAAAATATTTACAATGAAAATTTTTATGAAAGTAATGCTACACATTTGCAATTACAATATACATTTTCATCTGAGATTTTAGTGGTTGTGTTCTCGCCATTCTCGTACAACAGTCTCTCCTCTTGTCCGCACTCTGGCTTTGCACCTCAGGGAAGAATGTCGGCAACATCTCCAATGGGTGACGCCATCCCTTTCCCCGTCATGACAAAATGGATACTCCTTATAGACAAGCTGCATGCCGCCACGGCGTGATAGTTTGAAATAAACCTCACCTGAAAGAAGTGCGTCAAATGACGCAAACTATTATAACATCGGTCAACAAATATTTATGTTTTATTATTTAACTTGAATTCAATGAAAATGTCGATTTACGAAAGATATTTCACAAGTTATTATGGTATAGAAACACTGAGATTGATTTTTTTTGATCAAATGTCTGCAATTTTTTAAAACTAGATTTTCCAGAATCAAAAGTGATTGAAATGATGTCAAATATGAAAATCTTCAAAATAGAGTAGGACAAATTTTCGCAAATCGTATGAGGATGCAGCGTTTTTCAATGGAATTTGAAAAAAACTTTTCTTCTATGATGAAGAATGAAAGTAAGTTGGATATTGAGAAAATTTATTAAGCAAAACAATATAAGCTTAACTATATTTCAATATTCACTCTTTACAACAAAACACAACATTACATAATCACAATATGATCAAATTTGAGTTATTAAAACTTTGTATACAATTTGATCAGTTAAAAAAAATTCAACAAAGACTAGGTTTTTTGACTTTGATTTAAGTGAAACAGGTGGCATATTTTTATTTTACCACAATTTACATTCGCTGATTTTAAGAAAAGGATATGAATTGATTGAATATATATAATAAAATCTCAAATGTTGTGTATATATAAAAAAATCGTGCAAAAATTTATTTCAAATTATAATTTCCATTTTGATACTCTTCATATTCTTTAATGCCATGAATCTATCCAACAAAAGATAAACTTGAGCGACAGGTTATTTTTCAAAGAATGATAACAAACCCATGGCATTATGAGGAAAACAGGGTTTAAATTTTTTGGTCACCTTAATTATGACTATTATTTATGTTAAAGAAATTGTTGAAAGACTATCCAGGGTAATTAGGAGAATGATTATGAAGTCCCATTGTGGCCACTACTTCATCCTCCACAGTGTGAACTCGGACTTTGCACTTAAGTTTAGCACGTTGAGAACATTCCCATTCAGTTTTGGAGTTTCTCGTTCTTTGACGATGGTAGGAATTTCGATTGAATATAAGCATTTCCCCGCCTTTTCTCGATCTCATGTACGTAACATCTGCTGATGACAAACAATATTAAGACAGTTACAAATTTAATGATTCCAAATGTGGCAGTGAACTAGAAGAAGAATATTGTAATCTAGGGAATATTTTGAAAACAGCCGATTAGACAATGGTCTAAAAATCAATTCTCTCCGCACACATGATGTTGATATTATTATTTTATCTTAGGCAGGGAGGGAGGGTGGTTGAATGTATAAATAAAATGAAAAAATATTACACACCCAGTATTGAATCTAATATTTTATTAAGAATTCATTTAATGATGAATTAGTTTGAACACATAAATACATTATCCTTTAATAAGTATAAAGACCCTATTGTTGAACTATTTATATTCCATATCTTTTTCATTAAAACTGAGTACAATTTGGCCCTCACTTGAAGACATCCATTGTAGAGAGATTTTGTGCATACTTGGGGGTTGTGTGAGGGTGAGGGTAAGAAACTTTTATACAGTTAAAAAAAACTGGACTAATTTAGCAATTGTAGGGAAAATGGAATTATAGTCTGAAGATATCAGTTAACTAAAGAATGACATGTTAATGAAATAAAGTCAAGACTGAGTAAGAACTAGAATAATACGAAACACGCAATTAAGATAAATATATTTCTTAATAAATGTTTTAGTGTGAGGTAAATGAAAAGGCTATCAATAATACTGAAACATTTTATTTTTTGTATAAAAATGGCATGTAATAAAATTTTGTATGTTTTATCTCTCACCTTTAAAACAAGCCTCGGAGATAATTCATAACATATCACACTGGTATAAGATATAAAAGGAGTTTTCATAACATACTTCTAATATCAGTTAAATCTCAATATCAAAAATATTTATCACTCGAATCTTAATTACTTAACACATAGAATAACACATCTAATTCTCTTTATGTTGATTCAAAATAAAACAATCAAAGAAAACCAATTTATTGTTTTATTACAACTGTTTTGTCCGAAAAGTGCTAATTCAACAAGAGAATCAAATGTTAATTGTATCAAAATTTAAGTTTGCATATTATCAAAATATCAAATCCACTTATAGAAGGAATATAAAAAATAATTTTGTCAGTCACAAGCCTTTATGGAGACAGAAATGTCTTCCTTTAAAACTGTTTCATTTGTATCAATGCTAATTAATTTTGCAGCTGAAGGTTTTCTAGTTTTTACTGGCTTTACTGGCCTTTGTGGATGGTTATGTAAACCTTTAGCGCAAATAACTTTATCACCAAGTGTATGAATTCTCGCTCTGCATTTTCCTTTTTTTGACGTGCATCTCCAGATTACTTTATTCCGGACCGCAGACTCCTCGCAAAATGAAAAATCGTTAACTATCATAAGAAGTTTTCCTTTCCGGGACCGAATGAAGTATACATCTATGGGATTAAAATAAAATATGATATTAAGGTGAACAGAACACCATTTATTATGTATTACTAAAAATTCATGCATGCAACTAATAGAAAAATTCTACTTAAATGAACTACAAAAATTGGGATAAAATAAAGGAATAATGGACAAAAAAATAATATTTATTAACAAAAAGCTTTGTCAATTGATAAGAGTATAGCATGTATGGCATAAATAAAACAAAAAAAAAAAAACATTTTTGGATATTCATAATGGATTAAAAAAGTGCATTTTTATACAATCACAGCTTAAGGTTACAAGATGCAAAGACAAGTAAAACATATTCATAAGCAAATGCGATGAGTTATTCAGAATAATGTAGGTACACCATACTTTTTTTTTGAGGTTAAAAAATAGCCAAGAATTATTCTCACGTTTGAAGGGGATGTTTATTTGCAATTCATAACTTCACTCATTAGTCGGCAAATGTGATTTTTCAATATTCCTACCATCATAAGATAAATGTGAATAGAAGTAAAAGTGAAAATTAAATAGAAAATTAACACATTGGGGTGCGAATCAACAGTTTTCGGCAACTGCGCATACCTAACCCGTCTAAAGCTAAAAAGGTGTGTCGTTTTCCTATATTATTAATTTATAGCTGTTAAAAGGTTAAATTACAGCCCTAATGTTTCTTCTGAAGGTTATTACCTAATAATTAAAATACAGATAATGCGTAGATAGTTTTATAGTAGTGAAATATAGGCCGTAATTTCATTTTTTTTATTATAATTAATGAGAATATAATATTTCAGAAAAGATTAAATTTGCTTCTCCTGAGACCTCCAGTTTTCAAGAAATTGGTCGGGATATATGTACTTTTGAAAATAGTTCACCGCAAAACAAGTAAAAATAGCAAGAACATTTCCACTAGATGTGAGCCAGTCTAAACTTTTTTAACAAAACAATTATTGATTCAAATTTAAATTTAAATCACTGAAAGTGTGTAAGAAAATGTCTCTGTTTGAATGCGGATTATTATGAACAAAAACTTATTTCCATGAACTGAATGTATGTTCATTATTTCACAATCTATTTCAAATGAGCAGTTATCGTAAATATTGTAGAATTGATTAAAATGCTGAATATTATGTTTTGTTGTTATGTTTGGATGTTCATAATATAATAAAATAAATATGACACATTGATTGAAAATTGCGATTTATGACTTTGAATTTATTAATTTTCTAAAATTAACGGAAGTTCGATATAACCTAACATTTTCGAACCAGAAAAATGCGCATTGGATATAAAAGAAAAATAGTTTTTGGTGAAACATTGCTGATTCAAAAAGAAGCTGTAACGAATTGATTTCACAATAACAACAGATGTAGTCAAATAGTAACACAGATAATGTAGAAAAATATATACTTATGGAAAGAAACCTGTTGTGTATCATTCATGTTTCCAAAACTGAATTAAGGTTTAAAGTTAGAAGAAAAAACAAAATAGATATTTGAAAATTATTTGAAAGTCGTTACACATGCACTGACTGACTTGTTAGTATTTAATTCACAACACGTGAATTATTAACAAAAACAAAACTCGACGCCACCACAACTGTAAAATGTTTGTAAATTAGTAGCTGTCACTTTGTTACGCGTGTTGGTATTGGTACGCATGTATTCTCATACGTGTTCAATAATGTAACTAAAATATTTTCTTATACAAAAACCTTTATAAATATTATATTCGAGATTAATGGAGCATCAAGTTTGCAAATCTTATCTTACAATATACATTGAAAGAGAAAAATAAAAGATTATTTTATTAATTATTTTGAAAACGACAAAAAACGCCATTGAATATAGATACAAAAATAGTATCATAAGTATCAACACAGATTTACTTCGAGCGAACAGCATTATGGCAACTATATTTATATTCAACCATAACTTTTACTGATAGATTTTATTAAATAAATTCGTATATTTCATGGTTTACATATAGCATACATGAGATTGGAGTGAATAAATGTTTCATAATTAAAACAACAAGTATAAAAATAAAGGATTAAATTTATTAAATGGAAAAATAATTTTATAACATTTATAAATGGATGGAATGTTAATCTTAAAGCTTAAAACTTTTTCTATAGAATAACATGTAAAATTTAAAAAAAAATACTGAAAGTTTTTGATAAAATTTTAATATCAATTAAAAATCATTCTAATTTTACATATAAACGTTTTTGTCAAAATCAAATTGTAGATTTTTTATGAGTACCTAATACATTTTACAATGTTGGAAGAATTTTCATATAAATATATATTTTATTATCTATAAAATTGGAGTAACAGCATTTAAGGCACTTAAATTTAATAGAAAATGCTTACGCACCTGACAGTGTCATCTATTTAGGTGTAATTGAGATATTTTTCTTTCTAAATCTTCGAAAACGTCTCAGTTTATTAAATATATTCTTTATTTTCCAATACACGTCTGCTGAGGCGTGGGTAGGGGCCACAAGCAGCTATTTCTAAATTCAAACAAGTTTGTCAATCACGTACGGGTTTTTCATCGGTAGATGTGGTTAGTTACTAACACGTTTCCCTTGCATGGACAATGTAAATTAACAGACACTTTAAGTAAGTGTTTATAACATATATCTAACATATATATTGTCACTTTTAAGGTGTCAACTGTCACTTCTTGATGGAAAGGCATTATATTTTAAATAATAAAAAAAATATACCATCGGTTTTCAGTATGAGTGAAAATCTGACATTTGATAATCATTACTAAAGTAGGGGGTATACGGGGTTTTATGCCGTATAGCTTCTGTTACTCTTATAGAATTAGCATACGCTCTCTATTTAAATAGAATTATTTATCGATTAATAAAGAAATTTGTTATGTAATAGGTATATTTTATAATGTGTGTTAGTAAAAGGTATACAGTATCGCACTAATAGTGCATTCCAATATACCATCGGCAAAGTTATGTATTGCCTATACTATCATGTATCACTACAGTATTGATATCGCATACAATGATAAAAATTAATAAACTAAAAATTAATTGTTCAGATTAAAATCAGATTCAGATACGATTTTTAAAATCATGAGGGTAAAAGAGGTTGCTCATGAAATATTAAATGTATGAAATTGTGAAAAAAAACAAGGAAAATAAAATCATCTATGTCGGTGCCAAAATCAACCTACGTAAATATTTCGTATATATGTTTTCGATTTTACTATCTTATTTGTAAAAAAAAAATTAAAAATATACCTAAATGTATAATAATATGATTAAAATCTATAGAGCTAGAAAAAAACTTCACAAATAGCGTAAAAACAGGAATGGAATAATATTTTGATACAAAGTAGAATATTTTATGTGAAAACAATTCGGTTTCTGTTACGATAAATGGCAGATAGGTGTAAGCTTAAATATTTTACCGTCAGATGGCTCTGTATGTATCAAATCGCGCTAGTCTCAAAGCATAGTCAAATGAACGAGATTCGAATTCTTACGTTTTAATAATTATTTTCTTCTGTCCCATAAAACATATTTGTCTTTGTTGTTTGAATAGATTTTATTTCTTAGTGTCTTAAATAAATGCAACGTGCAAAAAAACTATATATTGATTTGAAATTATTTCAATTTTATATTGCATTATAAGAAACACTATCATTATCATTTATTTCTTGTGCTTAAAGAAGAGTTTGCCTTCTTTCTTAATCCATTGTCCAGTTAGACGATATTTCCCAGTGGTGTCTGCTGCCCTGGCGGAATTTCCATGCTTAACATTATCGTATGTTGGCGGGTGGTTATGTCTTCCGCGTATATAAGCCACGTCCCCGTTTCTGATGCAGATTCGAACTCTGCATTTTCGCTGCCTGAAGAACTGTGCACAAAGCCATGAGACTCTCTCACCTTTTACGTCGCGGGATCCCGCCTCGTTGAAGATATTTCCCGTTGCAACCAGCTGTGTGGCACCCTTCTGTGATGTTATATAGAACCATCTCACTATGGAAAAGGAGAAAATTATGTTTTAGTTAAAATCCGAAAGTAGTAAAGTTATTTTTTTTTATTTATTTTCAGAGATGTTTCAATTCTTTGAGATCAGATCTTATTAATGGTGTTCTTTATGTCAATAAACATATGTTAAGGTGCCTATACAAAAATGATAGCTAGATTCGATTACCTATTTATAAATACGGAAAATAATAAAAATATTTATAAACTCAAAAATAAATAAAATGTACAAAAGTTATTACTTATTACATAACTTTATGCATATAAAAAGTAATAAATTTAGATAGCTTCGATTTAAATTAAATTTTACAGATGTGCAGCGCATGACAGCGAATCTAAAATGCAATATTTAAAATATTTGTTTATTTCCATATGTTACGTTTTTTATGAGTATATAGGTGACGTTGCAATATATTCTTATTTGATAAATGCGTATAAACATATATATTTTATTCTTTTTGATTTTTTTTCAGCGGTATTACAGTAAACAAAAACTGCAAAATAGAATAAAAAATTTCGGTTGTGTATTTTGAACTGTCGTGAAAAAACAGAACAAGCGTATTTATATTAAAAAAAAGTTTTACGTTAGATGGTTCGAATGCAAGTAAGGTTTCATAAATTAATTGATTAATTAATACATCGATTTTGGATCCGATCATAACGATGGATATGTTGAAATACCTTTTTTTGAAACTTCACACGCAAGGACGAACCGAGAGTCTTATAAGCAAGGAATTTAATAATAAAACGAATTCGCTAGGTTTATAGTTTATTTTTGAAAATCCATTATTTTGACAGAATTATTTTATGGTTTATAAAGTTTCTTAATAGCTATCTTCGGTCATAAAACAATTATTTTAAAGATTTAGGTAATATACTACAACAATTGATATAATTTTTAGAAAATCTTAATAAATATGAACTGTTGTTTTTTTTCTGTATGTAAAGTCGATTTAAAAGTATAATCATTGGGCTTGTTCTATTCAGTATTCAGGCATTTGCATGAGAATGATTGCATACGTTGTGGTAACTGATATCATAACCAGAAGATATTTGAAATCAATGTCGAATAATCCACCGATGTTGGCGTGAAACGGCTTTCTTTCCACGAGCAGACTGAACTTTGAGAGCGTTTTAAAGATGTCAGAACCTAATGAAACATAAAAAAAAAATATAATCGTGCAAGAATAAGAAAGAGGAAAAACAGACTCTATGCGAATAAAGTCTTTTATAAAATAAATAAAATTAATTGAAATTTTACTTAATAAATCGGTAATGGTGGTCAATATATTTTAGAACTCTGAACAATAATTCAATTATATATGTATATTAAAAATTAATAATCATTTATACAAAAAAGACACGTATGATTCCAAAAAAAATAAAATTAGTCTGCGCATTTGTTAGTTTGGCCGGTTCAGGTTTATGCACTCCTAATAGTCTTAGTATTGTTGGTGGTGTACTAATTTTTCTTCTGTATGACAAGTCTGATATAATATGAAAGGCACAATGGCAATGTGAATATTTATTGACTTATCTGTTTATTTGCAGAGGAGCGGACGCAGTTTATTGCCAGAGCAGACAGAGAGTGTGTGGGTGAATGTTACAGGCGAATTTGTAGTGAATTTGTACAAGCGATTTTTTTTGACGCACGTCACATAAATGCGCATTGAGTATATTAAGCGGGTGTTAATATGTGGCACTGTCACCTGATGATAATTTATAGTATATTTTAGATTCATCTATCTGCAATGCATACCACAGTATTGCGCTTGCAAATATATGGAGAAAGTGTGTGCGCTGGGTGGAATGGCAATCGCACCTGTTATATAAAATAACAAGCTTTTGTATCCACTTACCTACATAACTGTTGGGCATCATCTTTCCAATCAAGTCTGCAGTTCTTTGGGATTCCTTGATTATCAGCTCTGTTGCACAGCCGATAGAACTGATGAGGGCAATATAGTGAAGCGCCCACAAGAAAAGAGATATTTCAGCCCATATATCTTTCTATTTAATATTTACACGAAAAAAATTAAAACAGCTATCAACAACAGATGATAAAATATAACTGCAGATTAAAAGTTTCATGAATTTAAAATAAAAAAAAAAAAAAAAAAAAAAAAACAAATGAACTATTTATAGAATTATTTAAAAAATTATCAAAAATGTTCCATATAAATATAAATAATATACCGAGCAAAATAGAGATAAAAATAAAGATTCGTTTTTTTGTCTGAATCTAGAATATTTAGATTTATCCATCGAGTTTAATGTTTTGAGACTTTGTGATTTTCCACATATAGAACAATATTACTGACGACACCAACGGTATATTGCTTCGGTGTGAACGAATGCTTAAAGATACGAAAGGCGAAACCCGGGTTGTGAGTGATGAAACATGTGGGAGGATAAAAAATTTCAACGATCAAATTTTGACATTGAAAGTCCATCAAGCACCCATCGTCGATATCGTAAATTGTATGAATATGATGAGATTTTTATTCGTCTAAATACGATTTGCCCGACATTAATAATGGAGAGTGCTAGAAATTTAACCGGATTGACTTACTTGCTTGACGGGGATTGCGGCGGTTTTGGACACAATCTTTAGTATCATTGAAAATGTTAAGATAGCCAAGAGAGAACTGAAAAGAAACTAAAGAAATATATTTCATATGATAATGACAATGAGCCAAGAAAACAAAATCGATGAATGAAAACAAAATGAAATGGATTAACCATTTAACTGCTAACGTCTCGACTGTTGAGATTGACTGATTGCAGTGTGTTGAAATCAGACACTTAATAATAACAGAGTAATAAAACAGTAAAAAGTACGAGAATAAGCCTTTGTTTATGATCTAATTTTTGATTAAAATATAGTCTAGTATGTACTTATAATTTTTGTATATTTGGTTAACACTAACGCCACTGCATATATATATATTTTAAATTTGGATGTTTTAATATTCTGTATGTGGTTCAGAAGGGAATGAATGTACATTGAATGTATTGAGAATAAGATAGATGTCAAGTGAATGAACGTCTACACATTGAAAAATATTTTGCTTGCTCTGGAGACATACGGTAGGTAAAATCTATCGGAAATGCTAAAATTGATCGGTTTTAGAATGGGGCGCTATCGTGCATGATTACGTGGTTTACATGCCTTAAAACGACAGTTCGTTTTAAAACGAGAACGTTGAATATAGACTTTATCATTTTAGAGCACACAGACCTACGATCGCGCGTAGATTTGTCTGTGTGGAAAGAGATGCAGAATGATTGGTTATAATAATTCCTAATACAATAAGAGATATAGAAAAAAATAGATACTATAAATAAAGGAATTAAGGAAGGTTTTCGAAGTTCGATAAAAAAACAAAAATAATATTATTAAGCTGGTGATAAGAGATCAATTTTTTACAAATTTACGGTGGTGTGGATGAAAACAGTTGTGATGAAATACATATTTACCGATGCACTGAAGCGTTTCCCAATTAGTGTTACATTTTCCACCAGTTTGTCATACGCTCTCATGATTGCTATGAAATCCACAGAATCTGAATATTTGATTTCATCGTCATACATATGACTCATTAACAGACTTGTTCTGACCAGATCAACTTTATCACATCCCTGGAAAGATGAGCATATATTTCTAAGACGAGCGTTTAGGATTTGCAGTCTCATATAGCAAAGATAAATTTCAACACTGAACTGTATCGCTGATAAGTCCATTGCGATCATCTTCGCCGAAAGTATGATTTGACGATAGCCTCTGTTCCATTTGATATAGTCAGCTGTATACATAGCAAATGTACATATAGTATAAATTGAGAAACATATTTTCAATTTTCGAAATGCGTGACGGTATTGATCTCTTTTAGCGTGAATTAATGAATCCACGACGAACAAATTGGTGTGCGTTAGTATTTTCTGATTGCTTTGTAAAACTACATCGAAAAGTAGTGCGACTGCTGGCGTACACGACTCGAGAATTTGTACAAACATAAATAGCAGCTGGGGAACATGTGATTTCTTTTCCAGATTTGGTATATTATTAACTATAATTCGTTCAATTTGAGTGGCGATTGCGATTATAATAAGAACACACCCGTATATTTTGTTTGTTGGACCTTGGAGAGACACAACATTACCACTGTATTTAATTGTAGGATATCCGAAACACCAGTAGAATACGTGAATTAAATACATATTTAAAAAAGATAAAAAAATACACAGAAATTATTATATTCAAACGTAGAACTCTCCCAGCGAGTATTGCTTTGAATATTAAAAAAAAAACTATTTAACTAATAAATTAATTACCAATTCTTCAAAATATTTTTTCTATCCATTAAATTTAATATCCATAATTAATTGATGGCAGAACAATAATAGTTGATATGTTATAATGATAACAGCCATTAAAACTATCGAAGAAATATACTAAAGTTATTTTTGACAGCTTTACAAAGAAGACATGTCTTAGATCAGCGAAGCAAAAAGGGTGTTCCGCGTGTCGCAAGTAAATTTCATTTTGGTGAATCTTAAATACAAATATCTTAAAAATATGCACACATTTGTATGAGAGTGCTTTTATCACAATCTAAAACTACTGAGGCGTGTTCCAACTTGTAGATGTAGTCCAATGAGATTGTTATTTTAGAGTTTTAATTTTGATAATCCATAGTGGTATCAGTAAATTTTAATGACAAATTATGACAAAATTATTTGTACAACTTACTTCAGTATTAAATGTGGGTTATTTTTGACAGTCTTTTTGGCATTCTTCTTCACACTTTAAGGTAGGTTATTGGTTGTCTTTTCTTGCGTTTTACATTCATAAACGTCAAAATTTCCCATGTACACATACGAATGTGATTGTTCGACATCGTGGATTCCAAATATCTCTGTAACCTCTGAATTGTGTAGCCCATTGTGCTAGGACATCTTGAATTGTTCCGCTTTACTTATGTATCACATCGGACTTCTTCAGGATAAAGTACAAGCAATCAAACTAGAGCTTCGCAAATATTTTCATTTAAGGGTCTATAAAATTTAATACACAAAAACCACGGCCAGCTCAAAAAAAAAATTAAAGTTATCTAGTTATCAAAAGGTTTGACTCATACTTTGTGTAGTATAAAATCATTTGAACTGTACAATTGTCTAAAAGACACATTCTTATAAATATAAACATAAATTATAATATGATCTTAGAATATTACAAATATTCACCAAAAAAAATGTAAAAAAATCCTTGGTAGCTCTGCTGTAATACTGTGAAGCCCTCTAGAACGCGACCCAAATTTTGATAAGCGTTAATTTACAGGATTACAGCCTCTCTAAGTCACACTGTCGTAATTGGCATGGTTACATTTGTGATGTATGGATTTAAATAAAAGTATTTTGTTAAATAATATTTTATTTATTAAAACAAAAATTTGAGAAAGCCTGACTTCACTTAAAAAACGACTTATGTTTTATACAATACCATTAAGAATCTCCGAGAAATTTGAATTGCTTAAAACTATGAGTTTTTGTTAAATGATGCAACAAAGAATTCCTGAGATTGCAAGTTGTTTTGTTGTACGAAATAAGATGTGTGATGTCTTCGAAAAAACATAATAGATACATTTGTTACCGGTTGACAGATGACGGTAACATACCATATCTGTTTATCGGGCGACATATTATGATTGTTAACTGATTTTGATAGCTATTACTTCTTATTCACAAATGTACTATTCAGGCATTTGCATCAAAATGACAACGTACGTTGTAGTCACTGATATCATAGCCAACAGATATTTGAAATCAACATCGAACATTCCTGCGACGCTCGCGTGAAATGGCTTATTTTCGACAAGTAAGCGGAATTTCGACAACCTCTTGTAGACCTCAGAACCTATAAAATATGACATAAATGTAGGAAAAATCATCTTTGATTTGTGTTAAAACTCAGTAGTTATGTATATAAAATTTTAATTCTGGAAACTTTCTATTATTCCGCATGTTTTTTTTACCAACAAAATGTGATTCGTCTTTTAGCATATCATCACACAAATGCAACAAAATAAACTCAGTCAAATCAAATTCGATATCGTAATTTAATTAAGCACTCTCAGTCGATATCATAAATTATGTATATAAGTAAGAATAACGGTTCTGAATGTTACATGTGATGACATTTCCTTGCTTAATGCGTATAGTACAGCCTCAAATATCCAAAATAGTCAAAGATTGAAATGGTCAAAAATGGAAAATGAGATATAACGTTTCAATATTACTACTACATGCATATGTATATTTATTGTGTAGGACAAGCTTTACCAAACTTTTTCATCAACGGATCACTTCGCAAATTCGAAAACTTTAACGGAACACCTATTGAGACTCCGCGGAAGACCTGTGTTCCGCAGAAAATAGTTTGAGAAACCCGAATCAATGTATTGATTTTTCTTTAATGCCAGCTGTCATGTTTATCTAACTGGTCAATATTTCTGACTATTTTAATCTAAAAGTTAAGGCTACGACTCGTGTTTCCGAATAACAATATAAAATGAGCAAAATGAAAAAAGCATGTATTTTGAATTTGATTAAAAAATGGTCATATCTCACATCTATTGATTGAATTGGCATTCACTTGGTGATCACGCCATCGTCAGAACTATGCTTAAATTAACATTCGCAAATCGAAAAAATTCAACGGGAGATTAAAAACTCAATAAACGTAGCTTTCAAGGTCAACAATAACTGAGGCAGACATCTTAAACATAGTAAAGATAAAATCAATAAACTGGACAGAAGCGGTATTTATAAAATGTCCTGTGGCTCATGTTTATCCGTTTATATCGGACAGGTAGAAGTGTATCTACTCGAGCTAAGGAACATGTAAGATCATTCAACAATAAAAAAACAGATTCACAATTCGCTAATCACGTTATCAATGAGTCACATAATATAAATTCAAACTCAGCCCCTAAATGTTTGCATCTTTGTAGTAAGGGTCGGAGAATGACGGCTTTGGAACAGCTGGAAATCAATAGACAACAATTATCACAAAGGATTCTTAACGAACAAACTAGCATAATAGTATCGCCTCTTGTCCAGCCGTTGTACAAAGAGTGGTCCCATTTGCTTCCATAAGGACCACTTCCGTCCCACATATAATCTTATTGTCATAGACACCTATTGTTTCATTTAGAATTTTGAAAATTTAGTGTCATTGTGTTAAAGTAACAAGCTAGGCCGTTGGAACAGGAGAGAGGATGTGTTGTGTGCCTTTTCTGCACAGCTATATATAGATAAGCGAATGTTAGTTTAAGCATAGTTCTGACGATGGCGTGAGCCGAAATAGCTATCAACTATATTTGTTAAAAATAATTTTGTAGAACTAAAATACATTGCTATTTTTTCACCGTGATATCTCACATCATTAAAAATATCGAAATGTTCGGTTTTGTAAACTAAATACCAAAAAGTCATTATGACCTCCGAAGAGGTAGGTAGTAATTGGATTGATTTAATTGGAGTATAGTTAATATAGTGATAAATATATAATACATACTCATGAAGCTATTTAGCATCATTTTTCCAATTAGGTCTCCAGTTCTTTGGGATTCCATGATTAACAGCTCAGGCCCAAAGCTGATGCAGCTGATAAGGGATGTATAATGAAGAGCCCACGTTAATAAAGAAATGTCACCCCAGATATCCTTGTTTAGAATACGCGAAAAAAATTAAGCTATTAATATGATTTTATCAGTATTCATTCAGAAACAATAATATTGAAATCATCGATAGAAGTCATCAAAAATAGAAGGATTACATATTATAATTCATTTATTAAGTTAACCGACTAAACATAGTCAAATGGGTAATGTTGGTACTTGCCAAATAAATTAAGTATCAAACTAAAATTCACAAGTAATCTGAACGAAATTGTATCAGAAAAATGTCTTCACATCGTAGTTTTTGATTTCATTTCTTTTGAGTCGTTGATTTGATTCGAACGACAGAAGATTGGCGGAAGACTCGCCAATCATAAAACAAAATAAGAAGTTATGTCGAGGATTATCTAAAATGCAAGTGTAAACTTTAGTTGTTTGATTGACAGTTTTTAAGGTGAATTCTTGAAATGAGTTTGCTATAAATTTAAATATTTTAAAAGTCCTCCTTACGTCTAAGGCAGAGCTGGTAGCTGCTTTGGACATAATTTTTATCATCAAGGCAAATGTACATATAGTCAAAAGTGAGCTGAAAAGAAACTAAAATATTGTGTTAATCAATTTATTATTAGTTAAAATGTATTTAATGCTACTTCAAGTTATCGATCAAGTCATATGTACACAAGTCTACAGCTTTGTTCGTTTTTTTTTTTACTATAAAAATGAAAAAATGTAATACAGTGGAACCTCGATCAACCGTTCTCACATAATACGTTTTCCCGGATGGAACGCTTATTTTTTATAGTCCCGTCGAACTCCCATAAGAACAATGTTAAATAATCCCGCATTGACCGTTTCCCGATTCCCCGATTTCCTCGATAAACCGTCTAAATATTTTAGTCCCGTCACAAATATTATCCCGATCGACCGTTTTTATTGCATATTAGTCCATATCTCGGCAAGCAAGTTTGAAATTCATGGTAATAATGAGTCCTGTACATACAAACTTTTAGTCACAAGTTTACTAACAAGTCTTTGTTCCGATTAACAAAGAAACAAACTAACATAAAGGATATTATTGATTGAATTGCATTCACTTGGTAGAACTCCATTATAACACGGTGAAAAAATAGCAATGTATTTTAGTTCTACAAAATTATTTTTAACAAATATAGTTGATAGCTATTTCGGCTCACGAATTCACATTATAGTTCTGACGATGGCGTGAGCCGAAATAGCTATCAACTATATTTGTTAAAAATAATTTTGTAGAACTAAAATACGTTGGTATTTTTTCACCGTGTGGTAACATAAAGGACTTTTTTAAAAAATAAATTTTATATACAGTATGTACAAGTAACTAATAAATAAATGTTTTTACGATTTTACTTGTTTATTATTATTTGAAGCTTCACATCACTCGCATTCACCGTTTCCCGCAACTACCGTTTTTTTTCAGGGTCCCTTGGAAAACGTAAAATCGAGGTTTCACTATACAGCAATTTCGAAAGTGTATATTGAGAAGCCAAAAAAACAATGGGAATTTCGAGTTGTAATTAAATTATGAAAGATATTTATCTATTTTTGTGTACTGTTGTAGTGAAAAATGTAGATTTAAATAAATGAAAAAAAAATGTGAGAAATTTAATATAGTTTCATTTCGAAAATCTTTTCTTATTTGTAAAAAAAAACATATATATTACGGATTTTCCAATCACAAAACTGTTAGACGGCTAAGAGGCTGGAAATATGATAATTTAAATAAGGTGGATAATAGCCGACTGGTCTGGAGTGAGACTGAACAATAAAATATATCATATTAAAACTTACTGGTACACTGAAGCGTTTCCCAATGAGTGCCACGTTTTCCACCAGTTTGTCATACGCTCTCATGATGGCTGTCAAATCCACAGAATTCGAAAACTTGACTTCGTCGTCAAATTTACCACTCATCAACAGACTGGTCCTGACCAAATCAACTGTTTCGTATCCCTGGAAAGATCTGCAGAAATCCTTAAGACGAGCATTCAATACCTGCAGTCTCATGTAACATAGATAAATTTCAACACAAAAGTACATCGCCGATAAGTCCATCGTGATCATTTTGATCGCGAGGATGATTTGGTGAATACCTTTTTCCCATTTGCAGAAATCGGATCCGTAGTAAATTACAGTACCAGTTGCATACACTGAGAAACATAAATTAAATTTACGAAACACATGTTTATATTGATCTATGTGTACACGGAGTAGTGCGTCCACTGCAAATAGATTCGAGTGCGTTATTATTTTTTCTTTGCTGAACACCAACACGTCGGTTATTAATGCAATGGCCGGCGTTATTGATTCAAGAACTTGCATCAGTAGATAAAGCAGCGGCGGGATATGAGATTTAATATTAAAATTAGGTATGGTAAAATTAATAATTCGTTCGATTTGAGTAACGATTGCAAAAGTAATAAGAACACATCCGTATATTTTGTTTGTTGGGCCTTGAAGAGAGACTACATTGTTATTGTATTTAGCTGTAGGATATCCGAAACACCAATACAGCACATGGATCATATACATATTTTTATACAAAAAATCTGCAAAGTATTAAAATAATGTTTCAAATCATTTATCAAAAACATTTTTTCCGAAAAGATGGATAAGGTGACAGCAATATTGTATTACATGACAAACTGTCATCAGCGTTCGAGAAACACCGCTTGACTAAAATAATTATTCGCTGTACTTCATTTAATCAAATATCAGAAATTGATTAACAATAAGGAAAGATTGATGCTTTAAAATGATAATCACCTTCAATCAAAATATTGAAAAGAAGAAGTAGATATTTTTGACATTATTTCAATAATAAGGTTTAGGCGTAAAATTACTACGATTTGTGAAGCAAAAAATAATAAAATAATTTCAATGTATATATGAATTCATTCAATATTATATTATATTTAAGGATCAATAAATGTGTACTCAGAAACGAAATAAATTTCCACATAATATTTTGGATCATCAATTAATACGCATACAAAAATAGTATTGAGAAGCTCATAGACATTTTAAATGTATTTTAGTATCAACTAGAAAAACAAAATTAACGAAATCTAAGACAGAATAATCTTTTGACATTGAATAGAGTTTTTATTTTCTAATTTAAATATAATATATTATACACATATTTAACAGTGAGAAAACGTATTTTCAGTTGTCTAAAATTAATGAAAATAAAAAACTGTCGGAAAAAGCTTTGTTTTTATTTATTGCAAATGTATTAAAACACATTGTTTTATAATATGAACACCATTTCGACATATTTTAATCGCACAATACTTAAAAGAACTAAAGCAAAATAAATGAGTAACCATTGTGAATTTAAAATTTAGTTCACACTATATTATGATGTATGAGAAAAAATATACATACAAAGTGTTAACGATTGAACTACTTATATATATATATATATTGTATATGCATAAATTATGTTTACTATGTAATTCAACGTAAGTTTTGTTTGTTTTATAAAATATCAATATGACGACTAAGTAAAAATATGTTCGCACAAATACATTTCTATATAAACTAGAACTTTTTGATATATTTTGAATATCTTGTACGAGCGACGCGACAAGCGGTGCGACAAGTACAAACATGATGTGCCACCAAGAAGTCCGCACATGCAATCTAGCGGCGGCGAGATGGACACGATATGGAACAACATGTAATCTCGGCTATTATATTTTTAAAATTTTATTAAGCGTTTATAAAGTCCAAATTCTAAACTACCATACTAATTATTGGTATATGATGAACTATTTTGAGTAAACTAAATTTACTACCACTCGAGACAAGACATTTTATCAAACATGTATCTTGTTCATACATGCACCTGAAAATGTGCTATAGTCTTCATCAAATATTAAAATTAATTAAGGGTATATTGCTAATTGAACATAGTTTTAAATATATGCCAAAGCGACAATAATATAGTAGAATATACAATAAAAGTCTTTCCGATATTTTAAATTATAAAACCGTGCTGGGTTTATATAATAAAGCTAATCAATTGAAGCTGAATAAAAAATAATGTTTAAGAATTTTTTGCGTGACAAAAATGAAACATTGCATTGCAATTTAAAATATATTATTTAAGATGAATCGAGAAACTTTAAGTATAGTTTTAAAATGAATTCGAGGTCATAAAAAACATTAAATAAACATTCATTGACTTGATTTTGAAAATGTTGCTTTCATGAAAAAGGTATCTTAAATACTTAAATTAGAAAAGAGTAAAATCTTGTATACTTATAAAGGTGATGATATCGAAACAGATTGAGAATTCTTAAGAAATTTTACATTTATTACATATACCGACCAACATAAATTGAAATACGATTTCTTTATTTTAAAGTTTGAAGCACCTCGCGGACATAAATCGGCTTAGTAAGTATGCGAAGTGGGGTCAAATTTTTTTTTTTATTAAGTACAATTTTTGTTCTACCAATAGACTAGTGTTTCTTTGATTGTACGATGATATTGCTAATTAAATATTCACAGTTTGCAACAAGTTATTATTAAAAAGAGTTATTCAATTATTGCTAAATATTTCCTTAAGACGAGATCTTTTTGTTCAAACATAGTAAGTTGTTGTGTAACTAAATATACGTTTTTAATACGTTATAAATATGCGCTGTCTAATTTTGAAATGTTCTTTTCGAGTAGGCAAGTAGTTTATTATGAATACAATCCGATTTTTGAATACAATTTTATATTGTAAAAAATGTGACAAAGGATATTTGAGTTTCAGTTAAGGAAAGAAATTTGAGTATATAAACAAAATAATAAGAGGATATAATGAATGAAATTCTATGAAAATCGATAGATTTTCATGTACATATTGTAAAAAATATACAAAAAAATTAATATTATATTTATGTTAGGTTATGAGTTGTACTATTTCCATTCAAAAGGTGTGTACATGTACAATATATGGCGTGTAAACATACTGTGTAAATATCTGGTTTGAAAAATGTTACTGACCCTTGCTTATCGGATAGGATAAATATAGAAGGAAATTAGTAAAAAAGTATTAATTTCTCACTAAAAACCCCCCGTTTCAGGATTCTATATTGTGAGTAAAAACCAGAACGGCGGAGCAGATACAAACCACAGAAAATTTTCAGTGACTGTATGGGATATTTTTTATTATACTTAAAAGTTTGTCTTTAATTGTAATCAATGAATTTTAAAAAAAATTTAAATAATAAAAACACATTTTTTTTAGTACTTATTTCCACAATATATTTTTTGATCAGGACCGGTTTGGCTCATCGCGAGCATTATCAACTGATCGCGATGTGCGAAACCGGTCCTGATCAAAAAATATATTGTGGAAATAAGTACTAAAAAAAATGTGTTTTTATTATTTAAAATATAATGCCTTTCCATCAAGAAGTGACAGTTAACACCTTAAAAGTGAATTTTAAAAATGTTAATTTTCATTTTTCAATATTGAAAAAATATTTTTAGGTCGTCGCAACTTTATTCATGATATACAAAAACGCAATATCAATACTTTCAAGAATTTATTTGATAGAATCAATGATGATAACGACTTTTATGAATGATATGTTGAAAGTTTTATTTGAATATGATATAAAGGGCGGGGCGCTTTATGCACGGAGCACAACGGAGTAATTTGATACCGGAACGGAGTAATTTAAAAAAATGTTCGTTCCAATCCTTTGGTGGGACAGTATGGAAATATTTCGTATATCCATTTCTTTGGATACATATACATCGATTGGCAAGGCGATAATTCTCAAATCAACTGAGTGTAATGGAGCTGTGACGGACAGATTGAGAAAACAAAATATATTGTAAAAAAAATACTGAGAGAGCTATTTCGCAATTTATCCACTGTATACTTGAGTATCGAATGAAAGGAAGTGTGACATCACGAACTTCAAACCGGTCATTTCTACGTAGGGATTTTTTCAAGACTTATGAAATAAATTTAACGTCAAAAATACTTTTCAACATTTTTTTACTTACAATTAAAATTAACGGAGCATACAGTGTACTCTCGATTATCCGTGTATAGATTATCCGGTTTGCGGATTATTCGTGCATGAAAATAAATATCTTTTAATTCAAATATAATCTGATTGATTTTTATTCTATAACGATTATGTGATGCATTAATGAATTGCGATCTTGAATATGCGCGTTGTTCAAAAAAAGAAGGATGAATTTAGCAATGTGTTAGTGTTTACGTAACTAGTCGGTGAATTTTATTTTGACCACTTGTGTGTTTTGAATGTATGAATGTTCGCATATACCGCAATAAACATCATAATTCATGGGACTAGAATGAGTCAACAATTGAAATCTTTTGTACTCCACATGCGTTTCTATTTACATTTCCAGTGAAGTGCATAAACCAGCGCGAGTGCCCGCAGTAAATTTGTTAATTTCGATATTTATTGCCTATATTTGTCAGCTCTCGGGACTACGTCTGTTATTAAGATAACATATTATATTTTTACGTATTTTTTTGTGTTTTCTTGATAAATTATGAATATTTCAATAACGTGTAAAAAAATTGTATAGTGTATATGATATTATATTCGAAAATAAAATAAAAAAATTGATGTTTCGGATTATTCGCGTTTTTCAATTATCCGTGACCATCCTCCCCAGCATTAACCCGGATAATTGAGAGTGAACTGTATTTCAGTTTGAGTAAATGTTTTAAGGTTCTGAAAAAATGCCAGACTGTACATTTAAAAGAGCAATATCTATTTAAAAAAATATTTCAAGAAAAATAAATACGAAAAAAATGCGTGTCTATATGTCTGTATTGGTTGTATCTTCTGTCGAAGGTTGCGGTGGTGGTGGCGGTGGCGGAGGAGGAAGAGGAGGAAGAGGAGGAAGCGCAAGAAGGGGCGGAAGGGGAGGAACTTTTGGAGTTATATTCCTCTTTTTTTTCACTTGACAGTACACTCCGTTTTCAGACTTGGTATATAATGGCGGTTCATGAGGGTGTTCGTTACATATTTTGACGATATCTTCGCCGATGGTCCACACGAAGGCTCGGCACTTGTTGTACGTGCTGTTTTTGCAACGCCATCTAGTTTTGTTCCCGGATAGTTTCGCTGACATGGCGGAAAATGCGTACTTGTCCACCATTAGAAGTATCCTTCCCGTAGAGAGGCTTACAAATTCCGCTGAAACGAAAAATGCAGATAAAGTTAGTGCTATCAATATACGCATTAAAAGATAAGATATAAAAATATTCAGATAATTGTAGTTTTCTACAGTTATCTGACCTATTTCTTATACCTATTTCTTCCTGGTGGAGTTTTAGAAATTATCATACATTTATGGCTACACATTTTAATATTATTGTAAAAGATTAGTATAAAACATTTGCCTCCACAAAATGAAAAATTCTTGCAATCTAATTTAAAATTTTAAAATAAATGTTAATAAAAACACTATTTAGCATCTTTTTTCATTTAAAGATGTCGCTGTCTACATTACGGTCGCCCCTTAAAACTGAAAGCTCGTCATTATTTAAAGCACATTGGTGTGCCTCAGCACATTCTACAATACAGAAGTAAAATCATATAATTCGTCTACACCATAGGTTTCCAACCTTTTCGGTAGGCGACCCCTTTTCATAAAATCCATGTGACTCGAGACCCCCCATACAATCCAAAAGCATACAAAATAAATATTTTTTTAGTTGACCATATAAGTTAGCGACCCCCAGGTTAGGAACCTATGTTCTACCCTATAAAACATTTCGTAAAAATTTAATTTAATCCTACGGGAGCAAAAATAATTATTTTTTCGTCGGAGTTGTATATTGTAAGTACATAAATATAGTAAACACGATCTAAAATATAAAACGTAAATTTATAAGAAACAACATTGTACGTACATAATGTAAACAATGCAGAAAGAATGAGTTTTAACTAAACGTCAATTTTGCATATTTCGTTTTTTTTAAATTGACTTGTGGTGTGCCGTGGAAGACAAAAGGTTTCGGAGCACTGGTTTAAAGAGGTCACGACACAGTTGGAAGGTTTTTAGTTCACATTTTCGTGAAGAAATAAAATGTTTTTAGGGATGCGAATCCAGTTTTTTATAAGACAAATGAACAGTGTAGTCAGCACTCAATAATAAAGCCCAAATGACAATTATAATAGAAAAACAGATCGCAATGATATTTTATAATTCAATGGAAAACGTAGGTGAGAGAAAAATCACACATGAAAATATAAATTAAATTTATTGCATGAAATAACTTTCTTCAACATAATTCGATACTATACATAAAATACTAATTTTATTGATAAGATAACACTGAAACGTACGCAAATATATTTTATTATTATTTTTTACTTATTACATACACATTTTAAAGTAGTATGTATTTATAAAGCAAACAATGTGTATGTGTAACCAAGCAAGACAATCGAAAATTTCGTATTAAAACAAATGTGATACGATGAAAAAAATAGCAATATATTTTAGTTTAGAATAGTTCAGACGAGGTCATAAGCCGAAGTAGCTATTAAATATAAACCTTATAAATTTTCTAGAACTAAAAAACATTGCTGTTTTTTCACCGAGCTATATTGAAGTTCTACAAAGTAAATTCCAATTCAATCACGAAACAAATGTGTTTTCAATACAATAAATATCTTTTTTCTATTAAGTAATTGACATGAAATTTATAAAAAAAAATATATTCATAAAGTGCATATTATTTACAATTTCAATAAATAAAAAATGACAGAAATAAAATATAAATCGTATGTTTATATTATTAATTATAATTATGAACTACTGGTGGAGTTGGTTGAACAGAAGTTTTTTACGGAAACGTTATGTCATTTGGTATTTTAACGGTCAGTAGTATTGTTGCCAGAATTAGGTGAATGTCATATGTAGATAGATATATTGAATTGAACATGATAATATTTATACATTTACCACATCGGTCGTTTTCTTTTGTCTCATATTCAATATAAGATAAGTTTAACTCGGGTGATTTATGTAATTAACCTAGACATTTATAAAAGTGTTATTATTTTACAGCATTAATATATTTGGATTAAAAATATATGAAGAAAAAAAGGTCTTTATTTGGCGTGTGGATTCTCTATTTATTTTTTAAATAGCTATAATGATGCTTATTTTGAAAATATGTATAGGGTATTTCAATAGGGACGCTTGAAATTTGTTAGGTTATAGCAGTCATTTTGTTAAAGTGACATCTGTCAAATTTGTTGTCAATTGCTTAATAGATTATGAAAAATCACTATAGAAGGTTAAAGCGTTGTGCAAACATTAATTTTAGATGAACATTCTGCACAAGCGAGTTGAGGGTATAGAACTGGCCATTAAGATCGACTGATTTTACACCTTCTTCTTTGCGGTTATCTTGAATCGCAAATCTTTGCGAATACATCATTAAAACTGTACACCCTCAAAGTCAAAATTACAAACGCTATCCGATAAATTCAGGCAGATTCATGCGACAAAGTCATTGAAAATTGGACCTCCGAATACGTGCCACTAAGCAAATCCGCGAAGGACATTTGCACTATATTGTATTACACATTTAATATCATAAAATAAACTTTGAAATGAAAAACAAAATAAGCGTATATGTTACACCCAACGTGTTTTATTTAAATTTTAACAAATTTCGAACACCCCTATTGAATGATCCTACCTATAAATTACTACAAATGTTGTGTGTTATTAAATTAAAAAATAAGTATGGTTTTAAACGAAAATGCAATAACTTGTACAAATATCAACCAATTTTGATGATTCTATTTGAAATAAAACAAGTATAAAATGATATTTTACGTTTCTTATAAAACAATTTCAAAAGATTTTAAACTATGTCGTTTCACAATCATGTTTTCCCTCGCAAAGTCCATGTAGTCCCTTTTTACAGCGAGCGCATTTGATATTGGATCGCTTCATTTTTTTTTTTTGCTGCACACCATACACTGACGTTTTCTAAGCAATTATTTTATTGAGTAACGTTCGTTATATTGGTTCACTGTTTTTGTGGAAAATTTGTTGCTTTTCAATATCTTCTATAACTTCAGATTTTAATTGAAGTATGTTCTTTTTCCTATAAAAGAAACCACATATGTTGAATCCAACCGTGTGATGATTTTATTTAACGATTTTATAAATAGATCTCTCATTAAAATTGGGTGTGCAATTACGTACGTTAAGCCTATGAAACGTATTTAAAATACGTTGCAAAATCATTTTTTTTGACCTAACTTGTTGATAAAGATTTCAATTTCGGTATTAACGACACTGAAGTCCTTTTATAATATTGACTAAATATTAAAACACTTTTATTGGTCTGGAATACTTTGTTTGGTTGAGTTTGGAAATGAAAATCTATTATTTCAGTAATATATTGTACGGAATTATTTAAAAGTACTTTACGGACATATATTAATTGAAAGAAATAATGAATTTTAATATATTTTTTTTTATGTTAGTTACAACGCAGTTGTTTTACGAAAGTATTTTTTTAAAGACAAAACATTTCTAACATCTGTCATTCACATATTTTTGTGTAGTGCGACCCTCAATCCAAACTTCTTTTGTATGCCTTGATTAATTTCCCTTCGGCGGTTTGGTAGTACATGGGCGGACTATGGTTGTGCGTAATTTTCTTAAAGACAATTCTATCCTCGATCGTGATTACACTGGCGTTGCAATTCTTTGACACTGCTGCACAGCATTGCCATCGGACTCTTCCACCTCCTCTGGAACAATGTCTGCAGAAAGTATAACCGTCAGTCACCAGAAGCCGACCGCCGAATTTTGACGGTATGTAGACGGCTAGAAAAAAAAACATGATGTTAATAACGATTCAATATAATTTGACACGCAAAATAAAGAAATTGTGTTTATGACCCGGGTTTCGCTTTTTGGCATCTTCAAGCATTTTATCTCACAAGTACAATAGAACTGACACAAAAAACTAAATTATGATTATTTACACACAATATATACATTGTGTTTAAAATAATCATATCCAAAATTAAATGTAATTATAATATAACCAAATCACTAGTTATTAAAATTATTTCACATTTATATTAAACTGCTAGCCTTAAGTTGGTGTTTTCCAACCTTTTTCGGGAGGCGACCCCTTTTTATAAAAGTTATATGACCCACGACCCCCATAAAATCAAAAGATAGTTTAGTTGACTGTATGAGTTCAATTTGTAAATAGTAATCTAAAAACTTCAATGTCCATTATGAAAGATTTGCAACCGAATAGTCACGTTTTTTCTTCCCACTTTAAACTGGTAGGTAGTCTATAAACCTCATGTGCACTTTTATTAAACTGGATTAGACGTTATTTTTTTTGATATTGATAAACCATCACAACTGAGGAATTGTGTGTCATATTATAACATAAATAAAATCCAAATATTGAATAAGTAAATAATAGCTTTAATATCAAAGTATCGTAGCGTTACAAATGATATAATAAAACTTATTGTGTGACGAAAACAAAATTGATTTGTAAAGACAGTGAACTATTTGTTGACTTATTTGTTACAATTTTTTTAAATATACAAGTAAAATTAAGTGGTTGATAGAAATTGATCGCAACTCAGACGAATTGCATAGTGAAAAAGAAGAGGATTATATTATTTTCGGAACTGACATACATACATTAAAATATCATCTTACTTATGATTTTGTATTCAATAGTAATGCAACGTTTTCATTTATAGCTTTTACCTTTTTTGTAATGGAATAGTCTATCTTTACACTAAATGAAAAGACGTTATAGAGAATAGAATGTATTCAGCGATATTGAAATGCAGTGGTCGGAAAGTTTCTTATCATAAAAATGAATACTGTTGGCGGTTGTTTGTTTGGCGCCGGGGATATCATGGTATGCAGCTTGTATCTGATTGTGTTTTATACACATAAATACAAAGATATAAATTGCGATAGACTTATATTGATAACAATATTTAAAAAAAAAAAGTCAATTTAATTTCGACTTTCAAACATTTGTTTGCATTTTATTGATTGAATTGATATTCACTTGGTAGAACTCCATTATAGCACGGTGAAAAAAATATTCTTAACGAACAAACTAATATATGTCGATCACCATTGCTTAACCCGCTACGGGGGGCCGTTTTGTTTCCATAATGGACCGTTTCCGTGCCATATGTAAACTTATTGATATAGCCACCTTTTTAGTTTCATTTACAATTTTTAGTTTTATTGCGAGCAAGAAACAAGCTAGGTCGTTAAAACAGGAGAGAAGATGTATTGTGTACCTTTTCTACACAGCTATATATAGATAAGCAAATGTTCGTTTAAGCATAGTTCTGACGATGGCGTGAGCCGAAATAGCTATCAACTATATCTTAAAAAATAATAATTTTGTAGAACTAAAATACATTGCTATTTTTTTCACCGTGTCATTTGTATGCAGTTAGTAACTCCTTAAATACGCACATTGAAATTCAGTCGATAAGTTTTATTTTATTGACGTAACCAGACCTATTTTAAGGAACGGCATGAAGCAGGAGTGGAAGAATGGAAACGGTTTGGTTTTTTTACGTTGATTTAATTGATACGGATCGCGTTTTTTTGTATCGTAGTTTGTCATCCTTCATTGTCGTGGTTGTGTTCTCCAAATGATTTAACGACAATGTCTTCTAAGACAGAAACGGCTGCTCGACAACCTTTGTGCTCTTTCAAACACCGGAATCTAATGATTCCAGCCGTGTTGACTTTTTTCTGGACAAAATTAAAGCCACCATAATACAACTTTTTTTTACCACGTTCTGTGTAGCCAAAGTGGTATTCTGTAACACGAAACAAAGGAATGTCAAATTAATTAATCTTTCATTTATGAAAGCACTGTATAAAAAACGATAATTAAGAAAACATTGAAATAAAACACTGATAATAATTTATCAACCGATTATAATTTAGTTTAATGCCGCACAATTATAATATAATATTAACAACAAGATGATTATGAATACAAAAAACAGTAACATAGATTAAATGTGAAACGATCAAATATATATTATTTCGGTACCTGTCCTAGTAAATGATAGATGGAAGAAAACGATACGTTAGGGTTTAATTGAACGTTTAACTCTTTAAAATTTCTTAAATGTAGATTCAATACAAAATGACCAAATCGTTTTTGCATGAAAAATAAAAGGAAATCATTTATCCTGTACTTTTTAATTCCGATAGATTTAATAACACCACGGCATATAGCAAAATTTTTCGAGTAGAAAATTAATAGTCATTAAAAAGAAATTAACTCATACATTCTCGGATTTTTAATGCACACGAATTATTACTATTTGATGCACACTGCCGAATTATTGTATGAATGTACTCTTAATTTTTTTCCTGTGTTACAAAACACAGACGAAGGAGTTTTTGTGATGTGATTAAGTGTTGCATTTATTTTTAAAGCATTAGATGCTTTATCAGAAGTGCATGGTATGGTCGTTTTGTATTTTGATAACAGTTTCTTCCAGAACAAAGGCAACCGCCCTACATCCTTTCTGTTGTTTGGTACATTTGAAACGAGTTACGCCACCTAAGTTGGTCTTGTGTTCCACGAAAACGAATCTGCCATAATTCAGCAATTTCTTACCACGAGTCGTCCAACCAAAGAAATAGTCTAAAATAAGGTTAATTCTAAACTTTAGTTACAAAAACGATATATATCCAAAATCGAGCGAAATGGTAGAGACCAAATATTTAAAAACAATAAAACACGATTTGATTTTTGTCCACATTTTGACAAAAGTTAGAACCGGTTTCGTTAATATTATCGCTAGTATTATTATAGCAATTTTATTTAATTGATGTATAACTTGTATTATTGTTTGTAAATTCTTTCCATGTATATCGAACCAATTGTAAATGTGAAATTAGGCCTAGATCTTTATAAGAAATGCTAAAGGTACTTACATTAAATCGTTTATTATTTTTTAAAATTATATTATGCTACGTTTTCACCACGAATTCGACTTTAAAGATCGTGTATAAAATTGTACTTGCGATACAAAGTGAACATGACGGTTATTATTGAAAATGGCTTTAGAAGTAAATATGCAGGGGAGGTAGTGATAAATTTTCAAATAAAATATTGTACAGCATGTTTAAGAAAATATATATTTTAACAGAAATTTAAAAAACATAATAAAAGTATCAAATCTATAATGTAGAAAATTTTATTTATGACGAAATTATGTTCATTTAATCCTTAAAGGATACTCAACACCAACTGCTTCAAAAAATAATGCACGAATTAGCTATTAATGGGTGCCTCTTGCCACAGATAATGAATCAAATTTCATCAATTTATCTTACTGCGACATACAAAACCTTTCACATTTAGTCGCTCGACAAGGGCCATGAAATAAATAATTTTTGCACATGCTTTTCGTGTCAATTAGCTTCAAATGTCATATTGACATAACCTTAAAAAAAATTAATTTAAAAAAGTCATGAACTTCAGATCTTAAAAAAACAAATATTACATCAAAACCTTACGTCACTGTCATTTTAGAATATGCAGAGGAAGAAGTAACGAAATACATATCAATGAGGCTGTATATGTTATAAAATATGATTCGAAAACTATTTTTATGTTGGTTTTACCATTAACACTTTCAATGCTAATGTAAAATTCCATGTAAAAGTATCGTGCTGAATATATTTTAAATTTAAAAATGTATTGCAAATTATTGATAATATCCATTATTACAAAGACAATACACGAGAGTGTCGGTAAGTACAAATAACTCGATGTCGGTATTTTTGCGTCTCATATAACACTGATAAATCTGCGGCAAGTTCATACCGTAATGGTTGGTCCATATGTGTATTTATTTTCAAAATATATATTGATTCACGAATGTAAATAAATACTATGCCCATAAATTCCTATACTATTTATTCAAAAAGCACTTATGTTTGCTCAAAATTCACTAAAAATCACTCAAAATCGAAAATTGCCGAAATCAAAATCTACATAAAATAATTCTTCTGCGCTGAACTTTTCACAAAACGACGTTAAAGAAATAGTCCAGTTATGTTTATTTTCCATTCGCTAAATATATAATAAAACAATGAAAAAAAATTTGAATGAAAATTACAAAAGAAATATTCACAAAGGCAGACTCAGCTTTACAATGCAAAAAGTGTTACGCGCGGTAAGATCCAAAGCGACGAAATCAGAAATGAATATTGTCGACTAATAAAAATACAAACAATATCAACAGACATAAAACTATTTTTTACGTTTCGGGCATGAACACGCGACGCGGGTTCTGAGTACGTAGTGTATATACGTAAGGACACGCTAGGCGTGTGTATAATTGGGTATCGTCAATCAAAGCACTATTATTAAAAATTGAAAAACTATTTAAGAACGCGTTGAACGTATTTTTGCCCGACGTTTAAATAATGGATCATTTTTTATGTCATTGTCATTTCAAAATAAATTGTTAATTTATCAATCAACGTCTAGCAAGTGTCGTTAGTGTTTGAAGAGTTTTATTTCAGAATCGTTTATCTTTTTTCCACGAAAGCAGACTTAAGATTATGGTTATTGTGTTCAACGTACGCTTTGATAACAGTTCATTCTGTAACAAAAATAACAGCCCGGCATCCTCGCGGTTGCTTCATACATTTGTACCGATAAACACCACGTCGGTTGACTCTATGTTCTACGAAGTTGAATCCACAGTAATTGATCAGTTTCTTCCCGCGGCTCGTCATACCGTAGAAACAAGCTAAAATATATAAGTTTTTTTACAATGGTCAGAATGATAATATCGAGCACAAGGAATCGCAATTTTTCAAGAAATATCAACAGATCATATAATAGTAATTAATGTAACAAACTGGACATCAAGAAACAAACTTTTTCATCTTTTAGAGAAGTGCTTCCCAAGCATGAGCCCACATTTTTTATTTACATGTGTTTTTTGTTCGAGGAGTCGTGGCATGAAACAGTTTGGAAATCACTGTTTCAGAAGAGATATGAAGCCTGGTGAGTAAACTTTTAGTTGCAAAAATAAATATATATCTTAATTTATGATATCGACTGAAGGTGCTTGATGGAATTTTAATATCAAATTTGAATTGTTAAAACTTTGTATGATTCCACATGTTTTGTCAGTATCACACGGATGCAACAGAACTGACGAGTGCAGTCAGTCAGTTCTGTTGCATCCGTGTGATATAATGCCTGAAGATGCCGAAAGGCGAAACTCGGGTCGTTAATGAAAAAACATGTGGAATCGTACAAAATTGTAACAATTCATATTTGATATATATTTTAATAATAAATGATACTGAAAAACTTTTTAATCTGTGTGTTTCAAATAATAGAAAGCTTTAAATAAAAGACTATTTTATTACTTTTTTCATTTTATTCCAATTTTAAATTTACTTTTACAAATACATACTATTGCTTCAAAAGTTAATGTGTAACTTTAAAAGTCAGTCAAAAAAGATCTTTTAGAAGAATCACATACATGATTGTGGACACCCCTTATCTTAACGATGGTATCTTCAAGGCAAAACACACGTGCACGACATCCTCTATGGACATGCTTACATCGAAATCTAGTAATGCCATGCATGCTCTTTAAATGTTCGGTGAAAGCGAAGTTGTTGAAAACGAGGGTTTTTTTACCCCTAGAAGTCATCGTAAACACGGGAGAATCTGAAATAAGAATAAATGTCCAATATTTGAAAAAAAATCTTGGTTTCAAATATTTTAAAATCGAATTTCAAAACTGTATGAGATTCAAATATAACATTGCATGAATTTCATAATGTGTATTAATGGCTTATTAATACTTTTGGCGTGAAGTGTATACTGTTAACAAACTTCTTTAAATAATAAAAACACATTTTTTAGTATTATTTCAACAATATATATTATGATTAGTGCCGTTTTCAAGAGATAATACTCTTGTTAAACGAAACGTCTTAATCATAAAATATATACTATTAAAAAATGTATTTATTATTTAAAATGTCACGCCTTTTCATCAAGAAGTGACAGTTTAAACGTTACATACAATATTATGTAATAGTTCTCAGCACCGAGCTTGAATGAGCTTAGGTTTAGCAATTTGTAGCAAGCAGCTCTCGTTTCCACCATCAAAAGCCATATGCTGCACATAAGAAGTGTGTATAGATAAAAAAGATTGTTATATCGGGATATAATGCGACATTGAATTGATATCTTGTGTTATTACATTAATACATAAAGCAAACGAAATTCGAAGACCATTAAACATTCCAAAAATTGGATTCCCGTTTAGCACTAATATGTGTTACAATTTAAAAAATGACTACAGTTTATTTTCTTTGTAAAGTAAAGGGAGTAAATTGGAAAAATGAACTAACGTTGAAATGTTTTTTTCTGGCTATTAAGACTTATTATTCTTTCAAAATGTGTGCACTTGATTAATCCAGTGCATTAAATATATGCAAAAGAGTGATTGTTATGTATTTAACGTGTCATATGAAAATTGATTACCGACATCGTTGAAAGTTGAAAGGTCGCTATTATCAGCAGTGAATAGCTGTAAATCAAGCCACTCAGCGTATGGAAACCAGTGGGTTGCTTATTGTACATTTGAATAAAACGCAATATGAAAACGTTACTAGTTTATTTAAAAAATCTTACAGTGCTAAGAGAAATTAATTTATATTGTTATTACAAAAGAGATGACCGTTGTTAATACAACGCTGTGAGATTTTCCTAACAGTGTTATTGTATACATTTCCAAATGATATTGAGTGACAACGATATTCTAAATGATTTCATATTATACAGTAAAACCTCGTTATTACGTTTCCAAATGTAGATTCGGGGTTAGAAATGTAAAAAAAAGAAAATATTTTTTTATTTAGATAATCATGAATATTTTTGTGCTGGTTTACAGTTCTTTCGATTTTGTAAATTGGTAAGAAAATTTCATCTTTTACGTTTTTAATGTAGCTGTAATGTTTCAACATATTTCAGTTTCCAAATATTCACTACAAACATTTTAATTCGTCGCGTATTTAATTAAATAAATTTTTAATTGATTTGAATTTTTAATATTTCAAAAGATAATTGCGAAAAATGGAATACGTAAAAGCGGCAGTTAAATGTACTAATATAAAACGGTATTATAAAAACTAAACGCGAATGCGAAAAAACTGGAAAACGTGAATTAAGTGTACGTAAAAACGAGGTTTTACAGAATATGTAATCGAGTATGTCGCGTTGTTAATGTAACGAGTAGAAATTGTTTCAAAATAACATTTTCTATATGCTTCAAAGAAGCAGTATGTGTAAATTTTTTTTACTAAATATTTATGTTCCGCTATAGTATTACAAGCATGTCATCACAATATTTCTGGCAACATTACCAAATAATCATCATAAGAAACAAATTCAAGCAATAACAGGACAGATACCATATAATTGATTTGTTTTAATACGTCATATCATAATATATGATGATTAGGAAAAAAAACTCTAAAAAATACAATAATATACAATGTAAGCCCAAATAAAACGGAATATTTTTTTTATCTCAAATAATTTTCGTTATGTTTCGGGTCAAATGAAAAATAGTAAGTGTTATGTAAATGAGACAACACGTACCTACTCCAATAATACATTTATGATTTATATTTCATCAATCGACAATACTCACGATGAGAAAAACTGGTCCTGATCCTTATAAGAAATGTAAAAGATACTTATCTAGAAGTCAAATTATAGCAAGGTGAAAAAATAGCAATGTATTTTAGTTCTACAAAATTATTTTTAACAAATATAGTTGATAGCTATTTCGGCTCACGCCATCGTCAGAACTATGCTTAAACTAACATTTGCTTATCTATATATAGCTGTGCAGAAAAGGCACACAACACATCCTCTCTCCTGTTCCAACGGCCTAGCTTGTTACTTTAACACAATGACACTAAATTTTCAATATCAAATATCAACTATCAATGCGGCATTAATATACTAGCATTTTTTCAAGTATAAAGACATGTATAGTGAAATTCGGACAATAATGGATTAATAAACAATAAAAAAATACGTTAAAGTAAACCATCAAAGTGATGGTTATTGTGGTAAGCGTGAGCTTTGATAACAGTTTCCTCGACAACGAAAACAACTGCACGGCATCCTCTCGGCTGTTTCATACATTTGTAACGATAAACACCACGCTGGTTGACTGTATGTTCTACAAATTTGAATCCGCCGTAATTAAGCAATTTCTTCCCGTGGCTCGTCTTACCGAAGAAGTAATCTAAAATATCAGAGTTTTTATAATGGTTAGTAAGATAATATCCAATAAAAGCAATCGGGACTTATAATGATAACAATGTTTTATTTAGGACGTTTTATCAGTCATTATTATCATAATGAATGTAAATAAATGAACATCTAAGAACAACACGTTTCGTATTTTAGAAAATATATGTAATAAGTCTGGCGTGTAAACATTCAAATGTATTTTATCATGAACGATGTTGTTTAACATTCCCGCTTGTTATTGTTAATGATATATTAAAAGTTCATCAGTAAATCAGTTGATAATGCTCGCGATGAGCGAAACCGGTCCTACCAAAAAATATATTGTGGAGAAAAGTCCTAAAAATGTGTTTTTATTATTTAAATATCAAGAAGTATATATCCCTTCCGTCAAGAAGTGACAGTTAACACACTAAAAAGGTAAAAGATATGTAAATAAAAAATATTTCAGAATTCACAAAAATTTTGTGGGTGTTTTTTATACTTCTAGGAATTAATGTAAAGGCGATAGAATCTAGACCAGCACTCGTCAAAATGCCACGGCCTGAAGTGAGGGTATCTTCTTTTTTTAAATATAACAAACTCTGTCATTAAATAAAATCAATAAAGATCGAAGAGAAAATATATTAAACTATTAAAATATATCCTTATAAAAAATATGTTTCTTACTATTTTGGGATTTAACCGTGAGACCAGTGTTTCTCAACCTTTTTTGTCCTGTGGTGTGTTTTGAGATTTTATTTTTGGTGTGGCCCCCTGCACTAGTTTTAGCACGAAAAAAAATACATATTAAAAATCAAACTTTATTTATAAATATCAACTTATATTTTATCTGTGGCCCCAGGTTGAGAAACAGTGCGTTAGACCACCAAAAGAATAATTATAAAGCAGTATCTTCTGTTTTTGTCAAGCGGTAAACTGGTGAGTATGTTGTTGTAAAATATAGGGGAAAAGTGACATTTATATTTCGAGTATCAAATCATTGTTAAAATATAATAAATTTAATACTAATTATCTACATTACGTAAATTCCGTTAGTTCATAAAAATAAGATGTATTGAGGAAAGAAAATTTTATTTATTGAAGTATATATATATATATATATAATAGCATTAATTAATCGATGATATTGAACAGTGTTTGTTTCTTTTGTATAGTTTCAGCAACATTTAGATCAGGCGTCTGTAAAATTTTTGGTATAAAGATTGAACACCTAAAGTCCCATTTGTTTTCTGCAATGTTTAATACCCTCGCACAGTTGCCAAGTCCTGATTTGAATGAATCAAAAACATTTCTTATTCAACCAAAAAAGACTTGATTATATTGTTAATTTGAATTTTATAAAAAAAACATGATACCATATTAAAATTACATCTAGTACTAGCGAATATAATTATAAAGGAACTACTATCATTTAAAATAATTATAATTTTAGTTCAACATAGAAACAATTATTATTATACTAAAGAAACTTAAAGTAGCATTTTTTTAAGTATTTGAATATTTATTTATTGAATTATTAACACTAATAAGCAGATTCGGTTCTGGTACAAACCGACGATATAATAACGTTCACTCGAGTGCTTTCTACGACGTGGTTAACGTCAGTCGAAAATCAAAAAATAAAACCTATACTTTCATACATTAATTAAAGTTATAAGCAGTATCTATGCTTTGGTTAATGGCAATACACAGATCATTATTTAAGTATCTATTTGTTCTGCAGAATAACTTTTTATCGGGTGCCTTTTTCTTGCGATAGCAGTATAGCACAAATGTTGAATTTTAGTCTAGAATTTAACAATTTTTTTATTAATGAATATAAACAAGTTGAAGATTATAAAAAAACCCATCGATTTATTATTGAGACAGTGCCTTGCGTTATGACATTTATGTTTCTAAGTATTGTTATAAAATGTGTTTTTGTCTTCCTGAAATTGCTATAAAAATAAAAAATGGTTTTATATGTAAAAAAAGCAAATTTAACAATGACGCATACAGTACGTGACGGCAGCCGTGGAAACCATCGAAATTAAATTATATTTGATATGCCCAAGATTGAATCGGATAGTAAGTGGAACAGAATAAGAAGGAATAATTCATTGATTCAATTGGCATCTACTTGGTAGATCTCCATTATAACATGGTGAAAAAATTGCAATGTATTTTAGTTCTACATTTTTTTAAAGATATAAATGATAGCTATTTCGGCTCACGCAGTCGCCAGAACTATGCTTAAACGAACATTTGCTTATCTATATATAGCTGTGTAGAAAGGGTACACAATACATATTCTCTCCTGTTTTAACGACCTAGCTTATTTCCTGCTAGCAATAAAACAAAAATTTAAAAAAATACGAATGAAACTGAAAAGGCGGTTTTATCAATAAGCTTACATATTGCACGGAAATAGTTTATTGGATAAAGATCCGAGGAATTGAAGAATTTGGAGAAAAAAGATTCTATTTATTAGATGCAAGACATAATTTTTCATTGCAATATAATTTCCGATCTTATTTTATTTAATAGTTGTTACTGATAAAAAGCTTATTAGAATTCATTAATAAATAGCAAATTTACCTTGCAATTTACAAAAAATGCGAAAATGTGCTAATCATTTTGAGCAATGCTAAATTACATGTTCTAGAAAAAGTTTCGCTGTTTTTCATTATGTTATCTGCTCAATAGTATAAATTGAACTATAAAATTATGTCAAGCTAGAATTTAATGTACTCTCCATTGGCTGCTTGAATATAGCGAGGTGGGCGATGGGTGTGGGTTTCCGAAACGCTGATAATCATGTTGCCTCTTGTTATAGCTATGCAAGGGCATTTTGAACTTTCATTTGAGCTGCATCTCCAACGACTTTGATTAATTTTTCTGCTTTCACTATATTTCTTGAACGTATATCTGTGGGCCATCAATAACTGGCTTCCAGAGCGTAGAGGAATAAATATAGCTTCTGTAACTAAAGAAAACAATGTACATTAGTATAATAATTATAATAGTACGGAGAATAAAATATTAAAGCCTAGTTAAAAACAAAAACAGTTATAGAAATATAAGGAGACTACCGGCGATTTAATAAAATAACAACATTTTTGAATTTGCACAGTAACACAGTGAAAAAAATAGCAATGTATTTTAGTCCTACAAAACTATTTTTAAAAAATAGTTGATAGCTATTTCGCCTCACTCATCGTCAGAACTCTGCTTAAACGAACATATGCTTATCTATATATAGCTGTATAAAAAAGGTACACAATTCAACTCCTCTCCTGTTTTAACGACCTAGCTTGTTTCTTGCTCGCAATAAAACTAAAAATTGTAAATGAAACTAAAAAGGCGGCTATATCAATAAGTTTACATATGGCACGGAAATGGTCCATTACAGAAACAAAGATACTTCAGTCAGAGGAGTCAATAATGGTGATCGACATATCTTAGTCTGTTCGTTAAGAATCCTTTGTGATAGTTGGTATCTATTGATCTCCAGCTGTTCCAAAGCCGTCATCCTACGACCCTTACTACAAGGAAACATGCTAGGTCGTTAAAACAGGAGAGAAGATGTATTGTGTACCTTTCTATGCAGCTATATATAGATAAGCAAATGTTAGTTTAAGCATAGTTCTGACGATGGCATGAGCCGAAATAGCTATCGACTATATTTTAAAAATAATTTTGTAGAACTAAAATGCATTGCTATTTTTCGCCGTGTTACGATATTATTATAAATTTCAATTATTTGTTCATTGAATTATCAATTTATTGATTTGTTTTGATTTTGAAAATAAAAAATTATATCCATAACTTTTTAAATTCATATATTATAATAAGCATTACAGTAAACACAAAACGGCTCCCCGTAGCGGGTTAAGCTATAGTGATCGACATAAATAAGTTTGTTAAGAATCCTTTGTGATATTTGATTCCTATTGATTTCCAGCTGATCTAAGGCCGTCATCTTGCGACCTTTATTACAAAGATGCAAACACTTAGGCACTGAGTTTGAATTTATATTATGTGATTTTTTTATAACGTGATTAGCGAATTGTGAACCTGTATTTATACTGTTGAATGATCTTATATTCACAATTCGCTAATTACGATATAAAGGCGTTATAGATCTGACGATGCGTGAGCCGAAATAGCCATCAACTATACCTAAAAATACAATAATTTTGTAGAACTAAAATACATTGCTATTTTTTTCATCGTGTTATAATGGAGTTCTACCAAGTGAATGCCAATTCAATCAATAAATTGCACAGTAATTTTATAAAAAGTGGTGTAATAAAAAATTCTCAGGTTGGTGTGTTTACCTTTGGTACAGTAACATCTCCGATAACGTGAATTCAGACAGCGCCTTTTCTTACTACTTTCCGAGCGAGTTCACGTTTTTAAAGTAGTGATATAATACATCATTAAACGAAATAACGTATCCTATATTTAGTATAAGTGTGAAAAAGATTGTATGTGGTTTATATATATAATTTGGAATCCCATAGTTATCGTCATAAAAACATACCAGGCATTGAAAATCTTTTTAGTTTTACGTGTCTGAAACGCGAAAATGTATATACATGTGTAAATTGTAGATGCGACGAGACTTGGTACGAAGTAGACTTGGGGGTGGGTCTATTGTTTGAGTCACAGGTGATTTGAAATATGCCCTTATAGTGGAAAAGGTTCAGAAGAAATTTTTGAGACTTCTTTACTTGAGGGCGTATAGATATAATACTATCCGTGGCTTTATCCAACTGACTTTCTTTTAGGTATGCTCACTTTTAATTATTTAAAAAATCGACTAATTCGAGGCCAAAATGAGAATTCTGCCATCCGTAGTAATATCAATTTGTATGTTCCGGATATTTTTTTAAGAAATCGTGGACATGATTTCTTTGTTCTTCCAAAGTGTAGAACCATTCTGCCAATGGGGACGCCTATGGTAAGAGCATTCACAATGTTCAACAGTATTGCTTCAGATGTCGTCATATTCCATGTGGACGAAAGTGAATTCAGGCGAATACTATTTTTTAATGTGTAAGTAGATTTTTCATGAGCTTGCTTGGTTGACTTTCTTGCTATCATTATTATTTGTTTTGCTGTTAATTTATTGAATTTCCAACACTAAATGTTTAAATATTTTGACGTTGCAAAAGCAATGAACTTGTTTGTAATTTGTTATTTTTTTAACGTGTATATATAAATAAATAAATAATTCATCACTAAGCGTACGTCAAATTACCAGCCACCGCGCGTTAAAACAGTGCATTTTTGTATGTTTGTAAAAGAGTACTAAAATATGTATTATATTATCAGACATGCCAACAGTATATTTTAGTAAATTTAAAATATATATGGGCACATTTTAAATTGTTATGATGGGTAAGAAAATATCAAAAACAATAGGAATTATATTTTATTGTAATAAAAATTAATACAATACAAACCTTAAATAATTTGTTGTAGATTTTAAATACAGACATACGCATGAAGTATTAAATATATATACATATATTATATATAAAGTGCTGATCATTTTAGGCAATATTAAATTACATGTTTAAAAAAAACTTCGCCTGCAGCGCTGATTTTCTTTATATTATTCAGACTAATAGAATAGACTTAACTCTACAATTCATAATAAAAATAATGTCAAGCTAGAATTTAATGTACTCTCCATTGGCTGCTTGAATATAGCGTGGTGGTTGATGGGTGTGGGTTTCCGAAATGCTGATAATCATGTTGCCTTTTGTTACAGCTGTGCAAGTGCATTTAGAGCTATCAGTTGAGCTGCATCTCCAACGACTTTGATTATTTTTCCTGCTTTGACTATATTTATAGAACGTATATTTATGGGCCATCAATAACTGGCCTCCAGAGCGTAGAGGAATAAATATAGCTTCTGTAACTGAAGAAAATAATGTACGTTAGTATTATAATTATACTTGTAAGAAAAATATAATATCAAAGCCAAATTGAAAACAAAAAATGTTATTGAAATATAAAGAGACTTCAGGCGATTCCATAAAATAATAATATTTTTGAATTTGTACAATAATTTTATACAAAGTGGTAAAATTAAATTTTTCCCAAGTTGGTATTATTTAACCTTTGATACAGTAAAATCTCCGATACTGCGAGTTCAGACAGCACGATTTCTTATTTCTTTTCGAGCGAATTCAAATGTTTAGAGTACAATACATGGTTAAATAAAATAAAGTATCTAAATATCCAGTCCTTTTTTACGAGATTTTTTTGGACGACACCATTATTGTTTACGCAATTCATCCGTTGTTTCCAAAACTAGTTTGCAAAATAAACTGGAGAAGCACTGAACTAACCATTAAAAGCCAGATATAACAAAGATTTTCTTTTTGATACACCTAATATATAAATCAAGAAAAGAAATTAACCTATATTTAGTTTGAATATGTTTTGGTATTTTGGAACTAATTTATCAAATTATATGAAAGTTAAGTTTTTAGGCGACACTTTTTGGAACCAATGTATCGTGTAGAAAAAGAATTGGATGTATTCAGTACGAGTGTGAAATGTTTTTAATGTAATTTTTATGTATAATTTTGAATTCCACAGTCATCGCCATAAAAATACTAGTACCTTGAAACGAATGTCTTTTTAAGCTTAAGGTGCCTGAAAAGTGAGAATGTGCGTCATAATTCACTTGTATACGGTCAGTGACGTTTCCATTCATATATATGTATAAATTACCAGCCAGCGCGCGATAAAACTCTGCATTTTTGTATATTTGTACAATAGTATTCAAATAAATAGCCACTGTAAATTGTTTGATGGGTAAGAAAATATCAAAAACACTTGACATTATATTTCATTGCAATACGAATGTTAAATGGTGTGTCGTAGATTTCAACTAAAGGCATAGGTATAAAGTAACAAATACCATAATCGGTTGCAATTTGCGCTTGCAGCTACATTGAAAAAAACACTGGGTTGCTCTACTTGTCTATTAACATTATAAACAATAGTCCATTAATGATAAAAGAGTGTACAGTTGTAGTATGTAACATTAGCAGATTAATGAAGCATTTTTTTTTTATTAAACTTTTTTTTTTAATTGTAAAAATAAAATGCCGATTTTCTTAAGCAAAATTTATTCATATTGTAATTGCAAAACTAATTTTTTAACAATTTTTTAATATAGTGAAAAAATTGCAATGTTTATAACTATTTTGACTTACTACCTATAATTCTGATGAGGGCGAAAGTCGAAATAACTACCTATATGTAACTATATGTCTTATACATTTTGTAGAAATAAAATACATTGCTATTTTTTCATCGTGTTATTATATAAAGATGTTATAGATAGTACATATCAATTCAATCAATAAAGACGTTTTTAACGTTTATTAATACCTACTCAATAATTATTCACTGTTTAACATTACAAAAATATATTGTTGTTAGTGAGGGCAATGATCTTGTTTTTCGAAAAATCGATATATAATAACAATCAGAGGAGTATTTAGTGATAGTATACCATTTCTAAAATATTGTATTTATATTGGTCAATAATTTACAATGTAAAAAAGTATAGTAAATGAACCAAGGTTCATTTACTGTACATTGAATTGATTTTTTTTAATTAAACATTTTTAGTGTGGTAAACGATATAAATATGCTTTAAAACATTTATAACTCACTGTAGCCATGAAAAAACATGATTATGACAACAAACAAATATAAGTCGGTCGCCGCTCCTCAGACCATTGTGAGCGGCTAATGCCTTCTCGTAATAGACCATTTCCTTCCAATATTTAAGCTTATTGAAATTGACGCTTGTTAAGTTTCATTTAATTTTTAATTAGTATTATTGCTAGCAGGAAATAAGCTAGGTCGTTAAAACAGGAAGATGTATTGTGTACCTTTTCTACACAGCTTTATATAGATAAGCAAATGTACGTATAAACATAGTTCTGACGATGGCGTGAACCAAAATAGTTATTAACTACATGGTATAAAAAATTGTAGAATTAAAATACGTTGCTATTTTTTCACCGTGTTATAATGGAGTTCTACCAAGTACATGCCAATTCAATAAATAAAGTATAACTTTTATTTTGTGTATATTTTTTTTTCGTGAAACTAACCTAATGATTGCTGATGTCTCGACTATTGAGACAACTGATTGCACTGTTTTGATGTATGGAACTTTAACTATAACAATGTTATAAGTGACAAAAATTTTGTTTTCAGTCTAATTTTTGTGTGGAAATATAACCCTATTTGTGCAGATAATCTCTAACGAATTGTTTAATCACATCAATTCTTAAGTATTTTTTTTAATATTCAGTGTTGAAATATTCTTTACGCTATTAAGCTCAGCATAAAATAGGTTAATATGCTTATTCCGAAGAATTTTGAGTAAAGATGAACATTTGGAAAACGATTGAATTGAGGCTCTCTAGTTGTGCATATACACACACACACACATATATATTTTACATCGGTTATATACAATAAATAATACATAAACAATGATAATACTCGAATTAGAAATATTTATTAATAATAATAAGTAATCTAAGAATTTATTGTTTTGTATTTAAATCAAGAAGGTTTCGCACAACATATTTTTTTATTTCATATCTGGATGATCAATAATTTGTTATTTAAATTTAATTATTGATCATCCAACGATTAATTTCAAATTAGTTCTAAAAGCAAAAAAATCTAAGCCTTATCAGACAGCATTAAACTTAATTAATAAAGATATTCAAGGAAATAATAACTAAAGAAATAGGAATCGAACATAGATGGATTAGGTTTTTACAAAATTGACAGTATTTTTTTCGATTAATTCGATCTAATCCAGGGGTAGTCAACCTGATCCCTACCGCCACTATAGAGGTTTTAAAAATATTAAAAAAAGCTGCTTTCCTACTATATAAATCACAATTTATGTGGAACCAACGGGCGGTTAGAAAATATTACTTCGTACCGAGACACAAAAGTGGGCGATAATAATAAAAAGGTTGACTACCACTGATCTAACCGATCATGAGAGCGATTGCCCACACTTCCTTATTGGTTATACAAGACAATTATTGGGTCTTTCGAAAGACACTTATCGAAGTTTTTCGTATATCTGAAAGCTTTGATATTTTGTATATATCAAGTTTTGGGAAATTGTTACTAAACCACTTCTAGCTATGTAAAAACTGTATATATACTAGTGGTTATTGTTCTGTATGCCTCTGCTGTATATGATTAATGGATACGGAAAAAAACGAATTTAAAATAACATAAAATTATCCTTAAAAAAAAAACACATTAAAATTATAGCAAAGTGAACACACCAACGATATATAATAACTATTCAAGAAAATCATCAAAAAAAAAGGCGTATGATATCTTCTCTATGGTCACATAAGTAGACATATTAGATTTTCAAAAGTTCGCCGTCTTGATTGCAATAATATCCGGGCGTATTATGGTTGTGATTTTCAGTCAATTGAATAATAATATCCTCTTGCGTGATAACACCAGCTGGGCATTTTTTGGACTTGTAAGAGCTGCACTTCCACCAGATTTTATCTTTACCAGGATTACAACATGACTTCCTGAATGTGAATTGGTTTACCATAAGCAAACGCCCTCCAGTACGAAGAGGGATATAGCAAGTACCTAAAAAGATAACAGATGTCATTAGTAAAATAATAAAATGACGATTTTTTTTTTATTATTTAGAGTCGACTAATATAGATTTATTCAGAATCGATTACTACGCTATCAATTATCCATCTTCATCGACAACGATAGGATGGAATCTTTGAAATAATGCATATATAATATATATGTTAGTTGCAGGATTGTGTTTGAGCTGAACCAATATAATTTTTGTTTGAATATGTTTTTATGTCGTTTTTTCTTGAAAAAGAAATTATTACTGTTTTTTCAATCCTTCAATAATTGATAACTAATATATTTTGAGAAGCATTTTCCGATTAACTAAAAACCAAGATGACAAAATGAAGAATGATGATTTTCTTTCAAAGAAATAAAGTAAGGCACGGACATATGTAATTCTCTACATTAGGTAAAATTAATATTTTTAGAGTTAATGCTTAAAAAAATCTTCAATCTTAAAAAATGTGTGACAACTTTCTGACTCTACCTTTTATGTTGATTTATTTTTTATTATGGCTATTGCGAAACAAATACTGTTTTTAAAATTAATTATAAGTAGGTGCTGGTGAACTTTTGCCTAGACCAGTGGCTCTCACGTGAAATTTCTTTGTGGCCGCATTGTATACAAAAGCGGTCCTATGGAAATGTCTAGTGGCCGCGTAAATTTTAACTTGACCTGTTTGTAACTCTAGTGATTTTGTACTGCTGGACCAAGTTTAAGTTTTAAAAATTGTAAAAAAAACATTGTGACGGACTCAGGAATTCAAATCGTAATGTATTGATTGAATTGGTATTCACTTGCTAGAACTCCATTTAAGTTACGAACAAACTAATATATGTCGATCGCCATTGTTTAACCCGCTACGGGGGGCCGCTTTGTTTCCATAATGGACCGTTTCCGTGCCATATGTAAACTTATTGATATAGCCGTCTTTTTAGTTTCATTTACAATTTGTTATTTTATTGCAAGAAAGAAACAAGCTAGGTCGTTAAAACAGGAGAGGAGATGTTTTGTGTACCTTTTATACACAGCTGTATATAGATAAGCAAATGTTCGTTTAAATATAGTTCTGACGATGGCGTGAGCCGAAATAGCTATCAACTATCTCTTAAAAAATAACTATATCTTAAAAAATAATATTTTTTTAGAACTAAAATACATAGCTTTTTTTTCCAATGTGTCAAATTTATTGATTGTGATTGAGTCTTTTTGTTTCGTTTTTTTGTCGGTAAACTGATTTTTTATTTTAGGTTTGAAATAAAACTGTCTTTTTTGCTACGCCGAATTATATATATTCAGTGCAATAATGAGCAAAAATTAAGAAAATACCATTCAGGTAAAGAATAAGCTTAAACATTAATGAAATACATAATTCAATTTATAAATGACAGCATAGAAGGAAAAGGCTGAGTGTTTAAATTAACTACGTATAATTTAATTACATATTCGGTTACAAAAAAATGCGACACAAGTACAAATAAGGATTGTAATATCAGAGGAATATAATTTATAATGTAAAGTTTTATTATTTTTGAAACCGGTATTTCATATTATTGCCAGCGTTGAAAATAATAATATTTAATTTGAGAATATAACAAAAATTAATAGCTGCCTATTAAGAACGCATTGATTCTAACGGCTCATATAAACTGCAATGCATTTCTTTATGCTTTGTGAAAAATGAACTAGATTTCAATTTCAAATTGGTTTAGTTTTTAGTCGTGGTATTTAGGTATTACAAAAAAAAAATACCCAATTTATAATCTCAATGCGCTTATCACAGTAAAAAAACCAAATATACATAGACAATGAAAAATAATAAAAATACACATATCACTGACAATCAAATATTCACAATATTCTAAACAACATTCACAACATTTCTAAAGTTGAGCCTGTGAATGGAAACTGGAGTAGAGGTTATCCTCGACTTACGACCGAGATACGTTCCTGGACTTTGGTCAAATTTCATACAATATATGTATGTACTTTAAAATAATTATTAAAATAAAACACTATTTTTTATTAATATTTGTTAATAAAAAATAAATATTTCCTCCATTAAAATTTAAAATCTTTCGTCATATGTATTTATGTAAATGCAATCCATTCGCTCATCATTAGTAGTGGAAGAAGATGCAGTATTAGTCTTTTTAAAAAACGTATCCAATTTTAGTTGAGTTGTTTGCTGTTTTTTTCCTTGTATATTTCTTTACAGGAAGCAAGATCTTTCGTTGTCCGAATCCATTTTTGCAAATATTTACATTACTTGGTCAATTTGAAGGAATTTTATTTTATAATATTTTTACTATTTTTTGGTCGTAAGTGCGAATTGTCGTAAGTCGAACGGTCGTAAGTCAAGGACTACCTGTACATACATACAAAATATGAGAATTATTAAATTTTAATGTAGGCTCCCGTTTTCGAGATAAAATATTTTGGAGGATCATGATTGTGTGTTCCACGGATACCAGTTAACATGTCATCTACGGTCGTCGCTGTGACACCACATATTGTGACTGAACAGGTCCACCACGCTTTCTTAGTATCCTCCCTTTGGACTTTTTTGCGAAATGTGTAATGGTTCACCATCATAAGTCTACCATTCACGCGATTCGGGATGAAAGTCACTGGAAACAAAAAATGTATTTGTATTATAAATATACGAATAAATATTTAATGATATTATGAAAATGCTTATAATACGTTCTGCTTTAGAAGTAATCTTAAATTTCCATTGAAGAAATCCGCACGTTCCAAGATTTTGGTCCCATAATGAGAAAATCTTTCTGGGAGGTTAAAAGAAAATAAAAGGATTAGATTTTTTTTAATGGTGTTTAATTCTAAACTGAAATTTGATTCTGTCATAGGAATTGTCAACAAGCGATGAATAAAAGAATGGAAAGTTGACAACTTATGTGAAATGTGGTGTCTAGACGAGCTAGTTATGATATTGTCACTAAAAGTCTCTTTTCTGTAAATACTGAAACTATGACGATTATTAATTAGTTCAATGGTTAAATCTAAAAAGTTTATTTTGTTCATACCCAATTCCATTGTGAATTGCATTGAACTATGAATCTTATTCATATTATTCAAAAAGCTATGCAGTTGCCTTTCGGTACCTCCCCAAAGTAATTTACAAAATTAGATCTTTTTAAAAATATCATCTATTGATATAGATATGTAGATGATATTTTAGTACTTTGGGGAGGTACCATTCCATGTTAAATCGATTCTTTATTATCTGACTGGCAGTATTACCTGACGCATCGATTTGCTAATCCAACATCGGTGTCATGGGAACATATTTGGATAAGAATGCAATACATGAAAATCTTCGCGACGCATAGTTTCACTATCGGTCAACCAATTAATAATCGTAATTAAAATAATATGGAAATTTATTTTCAATTTGATAAATAAGGCATATAAATGCAAATATTGTATATAGAATCTCATCGGCTGTTATATTTAATATTTACAAATGAATATGAAATTGTGTTGATATTACTGTTCACAATTTGAAATATTTTCCTTGTGAAGAAATGCGATATTTGGGTACTGTATGATTGTGACATTCACGGATATTGATTACTCTATCTTCTACGGTGATAGCAGTTGCTCGACATCCAAGAGAATAGGAACTGCAAACCCACCACTTCTTCTCATACTTTTTGTTCCACCTGGAATACTTATATGTGAAATTGTTCAGCATCAATAGACAACCCCTAGGTGTTGTTATATACTGAGGCTGGACAGCTGCAAATAAAACAATATTAGGCTTAATCAGAAGATAATATTCAGGTTGTATTAAAAATAAAAAAATATTTTTTTACCGACCGTGATTACTGGAGAAAACAGTTTTGGATTCTCCTACGTCTCTTTTATTGAACTTCTTAACATTTTATTTCATTTAGACCATAAGTTTCCAACCTTTCGCCAACTTATACGGTTAACTATATTTTTTTTTGTATTCTTTTGGATTGTATGGGGAGTCGCGGGTCACATGGATTTTATGAAAGGGGGGTTGCCACCCGTAAAGGTTGGAAGCCTATGATTTAGATGTATAACATATTGTATGATTACATCTGAATTATTTTCTTTGTTCTTGGAACTTTGGTTGTGTATACCTGGTTATTTAAATAAAAAATTTGTATAAAAAACCTCGTTTTTAATTTGTATTGTATCAGTTGATAATGCTCAAGATGAGCAAAAACGGGCAAGACCTTAAAAATATTTAATTGTGGAAATGGAACTAAGCATTGTCTTTTTATTGTCTCTTTTCCGGGAAGTGACAGTTAACATCTGTATTTTTTAATGCAAAACCGTTCTCTACTGAGCAATATAAATAATATTTTATGTTTAAAAAAAATACTTTAGCAGTGTTAATCAAAATAAATCAATCTGTGTTTTGACATAGAAATTAGGTATGGCAATGTTTTAAAATGTTTCAGTATTAACTGCCAATAAACCGTAACGAACAGATGAGACGTAGAAATCAACAGGTTAATTATGCAGAAGATAATTGAAATAAAAGTTAGATGTATTCAAAAAAAAATTATTTATTATATATAAAACAGTAAAATACAAGTTGATATAGTCCCGTTATCGTTTTACTTCCAAGGCCGTTGCTTGATGTATTTCCCGCTGGATGTTATGTGAAAGTAGGGTACCTCGTGGTTATGGTCTCCTCGTCGACAAACGATATTATCAGCGACTGTCACAGCAGCGGCTTTGCACCGAAGTCGATCGTATGAGCTGCAAACCCACCATCTTCTTTGTGTCGACTTACAGAATGACATTTGCCTGTAGGTAAAATCGTGATACATTAGAAGCCTTCCTCCAAATTGTGTTGGGATATATTTAACTGCAAAAATGAAAGCGTTGTAATTTAGAAGAGAATGATAAAGTTAATAATTAAAAATGAATATAATTATAAAAAGAATAAAGGTTATCCTTAACTTACGACCGAGACATGTTCCTGGAGTTTGGTCGTAAGACGAATTTCATACAAAATATGTATGTGCTTACTTAAGGTTTCATGCAATAAGCATTTCTCTTTTTTTGTCACGTCTACTCCGTTTGCCAGTCATTTTGAGCACGATTTATTGATTACTCACTTCAGAAATAAAATGGATATATGTATTATTTTATCTTATCATATTAAAGTGTATCTATGTCTACAATCAAAAACAAAAAAAAAACAAAAACTGTGCTAACTGAATTATGTGTACATAATTTAAAAAGAACGAAGGGAAGAAGTGAGAAACGATATTCTTTGCGCACATCCGCGATCTACTGACCGGCAGGAAGTATTTATGACATCATCTTTGTTTATGCATGAATCAGGGTTGACAAAGGCGCACTGTAATGCATTTTAACAAAAATGCTATTTTTTGGTCGTATGTGCGAATGGTTGTATGTCGATCCGTCGTAAGTCGAGGACTACCTGTATAGTACCATTACAGAAAAAAAGTATAAAAAACACAATTTGTTTCAAATAAAAGTTTTTAGTAACGGGTTTATTATTTAAAATATCATGCCTTACTATCAAGAATTTACAGTTAACACCTTAAAAGTGATGAATGAAAACATTTTGGGTATTAAAAAACAATTTACTGCTGATCTATATTTTATTACATTTGACAAGTAAATGGATATAGAATAAGTGTTCGTGGGCAATCATTCTAAAATTTGTAAGTGAAATTTTTCTGCAACGTGATGAAGTTCGTAAAAAAAAAGAAAATTGTATGTTTAATCAATTATGCGTTACTGACTTAGGTTCATTGATGTTCAAGCAGTTATCACAGATAAATTGCTCGAGTTCATCAGGAGTATAGATCGACCACGTTATTTGTGCGCGTGGAAACATGGCTCAGTGTGCATTTCCGGTCTGACACAAAAGTTGCTAAAATTCGAAAATTTTAAATTCCCTACTATTCCATGAATACATTTTACATCAAAGTATTAACCTACAATAGGTTTCAATGTACATAAATACCACGACTTCTTACTTGTCATTTTTGCGGTCATTCGCTTTATTTAGTGGTTTCAAATTTAGTTTCATCATCCGCCGCATTTCCGGGCGCACTGTTATAGCGGTCGGTCAGTAGGATTGTCAATTTCAAACGTTTTCAGAGAAACCCACGGAAACAATTCAAAAATAAAATAAAAGCATTTCTTCTTTTCATTCTTGAAAAATATCACACTGAATAAAAAGTCGTTTTTTACATTTTATTGAGTTTAAAAAAAAAATGCCTTTGGTATAATTTATTGTAATCGAATCTTTGGAATGTGTTAAAAACTATGTAGAAAAATATTTTTTTTAATACAGATTTTATTATATAAAATTAGAAGATGTCACGTTTTATAGAAAAAAAATGAATGGTCACGGTAGTACCGGACGAAAAGGTGAATTATCAATACCGGTATAAATAACAAATAATAATTAAAAAGGATGCGCTTTAAATATAAAACGACGATTGACATTGGCATTTTATTAATACTGAAATCAGTCGATAATGATTTAATCTTACAGAAAAAACCCCTTCATATCGAATAGTTGCTACATGAATAGTTACTAAACAGTAGTATCATAATAAACTATAATACTAATTCTCCATTATTGAACAACAACTGAATTCCCGAAATCACCGTTTTATTCATTTAGTTGGTCCACTCTGTAGTTTTTAAATCGCATTCGGTAATGCAAACTAAGTATTCGAAATTGAGATGAAACGACGCTGGTAAGGGTATCGTATTTTTTATTTCAGGCTTGCGTCGTTATTATTTTATATATCTCCCACTAGGTGTGATTATCAAATAAGGTGCTTTGTGGTTGTGGCATCCGCGATGGCTTACGATAGTATCGTCCACTGTTATAATGACAGATTTGCATTTAAGATCATCGAATGAGCTGCAAATCCACTTTCGCTTGCATGTTGACTTATAGAATGACGATTGTTTGTAGGTAAAATTATTCACCATCAGCAGTCTTCCTCCGAATAGTGTAGAGATGTATTTAACTGTAAAAGATAAAAGTTTTACAATACAGCTAATCGGTACAACAAAGGAAATATGTATTATTTTTTACGAAGAAGTGAAAATGCATGAATATCTTAATCGGTTTTCCATCAGACTGCCTTATTTATATGCTAAACAATTGAGGATATATGTCTCCGTAGATTCTGTGGTCAGCTTCAATTTAACCAATTGACAGTTTTGCACGAGCATGACTCGGGCGAGATTTTACTTCGCACATTGACGAGCCCGTTTTTTTTTACCGTCTAGCCAGGAATGTTTAACACGAGTCACGAAAAAAGACAAGGTGATACTGTCCAGATTGTGATGTAGTGTTGTGCATTGATTGTTTTAAAATAAATCATACTAAAGAACTTAAAATTAAAAAAAAACATTGAAAAAATATATGTAAATTTTTATACACTCAGAAAAAATCAACTGGTAAGTGGTTAATCAAGTTCTCGAATGGCTGTAAAGTCTTGCAATTTTCACTACCATCCGTCATATCATTACGTCTGGTATTCGAAAGACTTTCTCGTGGCGTAACACGTTAGGGGTTAACATGATTTATAAAAAGGGTTTGACTCAGGAGCAATCGCTCTAGACGCTCTAGGCTTTCACGAAAGAGTGCAGACTTAAATTTATTTAAATCGTATGCCTAACTGTGGATGTCAGACCGCTCGCTGTAAGACGCTGCAAATTTGCAAAGTGAAAAAAAACTGCCTTAGTAGTTAAGACAGAGTTTAATTACTTGAAGAACAAGATTGAGACAAGACAAGAGAAGAAGATTGACATTAATTACTTAAAGCATTATTTAAAATTCCCTAAAATATTCAAATTATTTGATTGTAAATTTTTTTCATATGTTATTCTTTTTTATAACTATTTTCGAAATTATAATGGACCTCTTTTTTATTTTAAGTTATTACAAATTACTACTATGAGGTCTTTAACAATTTATTTGTAGAATGTTTTACTTAATTTATATGTATATTGTACGATTACATGTAAATTCTTTTCTAATGTATTGAAGTTTTCGTTTTGTATGCTTGGTAATTCTTTCCAAAATGTTGTGTGTGGAAAACCTCGTTTTTCGAGAACGGTCCTGATCATAAAATATTAAAATTTGGAAACGGTCATAAACATTGTTTTTTTATTATTTAAATAAAATGAATTTCTACTAATAAGTGACAGTTATTAAATTAAAAGTGATTCGTTTTACTCGATAAAAAAATAATAATTAATAAAATATCATTGTGTGATTTAATATATGATAAATAATCCTAGCTATTGCTAAACAGAAACACCCAGTAATAAAAATTGACAATCTGTTTATTAAATTAAAAAACCAAAAAACAAATTCAATGAAATGTAAAACTTCCATGAAGGATATAAAATATTCACGGAAAACTTAATATTCGAATATCGAATATTAAGAGCTTATTGTCATATTCTAATAATAAAATGAAAGTTTCTTAAATATATATATATTGCAAGGAATTCTAATTACTATCACGTGTGAATATTTTTGAGTTAATATAGATACATAGGTTATATCAAATTTGAATCAGTCAATTTGTGATTATTTCTATAAGTTCTATCATTCATTACCCGGATTGACCTTTCCGGTATTTTGCACATGATCTCGAAATGAAACAATCGAATGTCTGCAAATATCTAAAGGGGAAACTTAGGTCGTGAGCGACAAAATTTATAGAAGTGCACATATTTTTAATGATTCATATTTAATACTGAAATTCCATGAAGCGACCTTAGTTGATATCATGAACTATAAAAAAATCAAGAAGTACTTTAATGTACATAGAAGGAGATTTTTTTTTAATCTAATGCGGCTTATTATACATTTATTCTATGATCGACTAAGCAATCCAATATTGGAATATCTAATTATAGAAAAAAGAGCTGAATATTTTTGAAAATTCTATTGGAATCCTTACTACCAGGTGTGCAATTAAATTTTTAGCCAGCCACAAGTTTCACTAAATAGATAATTGGGCGGTTGATGATTGTGAATATCATGAGCCTTCACAATAGCATCTTCATGGGTGAGAATACGAGCGATACACCTCGTGGAATCGTATGAACTGCATTTCCAACGGTGTGTGTTAGTTGATTTGTTGAAACTGGCTTTGTTGAAGGTATACGTTTTGTACATAAGCAGTTGTCCGCCATTTCGCGTAGGCACATAAAACACTGTAAATAAATTGTCTGTGTAAATAATCAGTATAATAACAATACGAAATCTCACAATAATATTTCATATATATCTAGACCACTTTTTCTCATGTGCGGCCACCAGAGGATTTTGCTGCGGCCACCAACTGTTTTATAGAAAAATTCATATTTTGAAAAAATGTGTTTTTACAAATGAATTTGTAAAATTATTATTATTTTAAAATTGATTGAATAAATCTGACTTATCCAGCATTTAGTCGAATTTAAGTAAAGGACCATTTTAATAATAAAATTGTTCAAAAAATTTGGTTGAACCATGAATCAAGTCAATATAAAGAATTAACAACAATTGTTTTATTAATTTTGTCGATTTTACCTACAACTGTGTATTGTAAAAGATCATTCAGTGTAATGCACTATATAAAAAATAATTATCGAAACTATTTTTATCACATTTGGTGCGGCCACGAGACATTTCTATAGGACAGCTGATGTTTATAATGCGGTCACAGTGAAATTTCACGTGAGAACCACTGATCTAGACTGAAAGTATATAATTTTCATATTTCTTTTTGCGTTCGCATATACATTCAGTGTCATTGCAACTGCATGACTGCAGTTATTAACTGCCGGATGTATTTCGTCGAAAATGTCATTGCTACACTTAAGTGTATTTCTGTTGTAATACGCTAAAAAAGCATTTACATGACCATGAAATATGAATGTTCCAAAATAAAATCTAATGAAATTGCAAAAAAATGTAGAGATGGGAACACTTGATAGTACCCCACTGTTGTTTACACTCCCGTAGAGAGAAAAAAGATATTACATTAATATGCGGAGTATTTAGTTCTTTATATAGTATATTACAATTATTAATGGTTAATTGCTATTTGTGTACCAATTCATTAATATAAAAAATATCGTCTTGCTGAAATAACCTTTAATTATGATTTATGAACCCTCTTCATAAAATATCTACCATATAATATTGAAAATCAACCAAGAAATTGTCGGAGCAAACAAATGAGAATGATGGGGCATGAGAAATTATTTCACTTACAAATATGAATATGATATCTTTATTTTTCACGACATTAATTTTACATAAAACATTGATTTCACACATCAAAATATTCAATTCGGGATTTAAGCCCCAATCCAGAGTATGAAAACGCACGTGGATTAACCCTTTCACTGCTGAACTGTGTAAAGTATATTCCAATACCGAATAGTTCGAGAAATAATTCAATAGCGTTGGTTTTAAATAAATTAATTGATTTTTTAAATAATAAAAACACATTCTTTTATTACGTATTTCCATAATATATTTTTTATCAGGACCGGTTTCGCTCATCGCGAGTGTTGTACCAGTTGATAATGCTCGCGATGAGCGAAAACAGTACTGATCAAAAAATATATTGTGGAAATAAGTACTAAAAATGTGTTTTTATTATTTAAAATATCATGCATTTCCATCAAGAAGTGACAGTTAACACATTAAAAGTAAAAAGATATTAATTGAAGACAACTCAAATTATATTTTAACATAAAAATGAGCTTGAACATTATTAACATTTTTCAGTATCAACAACCAATACACAATAATCTGAGACATTGGTAGTTGATGGGTTAGTATGGCTGACGTTAATAGATATTCAATAGGGCTTACTATAAAGGAATTCGAGTAGACAATGACAAAATTACGTCATAGAAACGCATTTCAATGAATAATAAATTAATGCGTGAATAGATTAATGACACTGAAACGACTGTACCCTCCAAATGAAAATATTTATCACAATTTTTTTATATATTATTGTAGTCAATTGAAAAAAATAATTGCGTTTTCTTTACTAACTGTTTTGACAATATTGTTTTTAACGGGATAACAAGCTTCTTTACGTAGACTGTAGATAACACAGATGATTCGAACCCGATTTACCGTGGTTAAAAAACTCCTACCAGGCACTCACAAAAAAGCACTGCAAGGAAATATAATGACTAGAGTTGCAATGCAAGTATGTCTCGTTGATATTAATTAGGCGAATAGATTTTGTAATTATTGACGGTTTATGTGAGTGACATTTATAGCCGATTTTTTCGAGCTCCGACGAGATTAGAAAACGTCTATCTTCGTTTAGTAGACGATATGCTGCAGGATCTCGTGTCGTTTATGATTCCCAATACCACCACCAGCTTTTCCAAGTATCCAGGAGAATCTCACCTACAGATAAATTTAAAGAGTTAAAGAATATTAAGTTGTCATGATAAACGTATTTTTATGAATAGGAAATTGGGATTCCAAACAGATATTCAAAAACTTAACGAAAATTGACCGTGAATAAATTGTTCCAAATGTGGCAAATTTGACAAGGTTAACGAATATATTCCGCAATGAAGATGTAAATCGTCAATCTATAATTGTGCTAACTTCTATTTTTTGATTAAAATGTGAATACTTTAATACAGCTCTAATATTGTAAATTTTGTAAAGAAATATAATTTGACTATTTTTACTGGTTTTACACACAAAACGATCCATGCTGAGTGTTAATTTGGATAATATTTGACATTTCAAGTAATCAATTTTTTTCTCTTTTGAAAATGAAATTTATTTATTTTTATTTATTTATAACTACACGGTACAAAACTTACAAATTATCAATTCATTGCTTTTTCAACGGTAACATATTTAAATATAAAGTATTGGAAATTTAACAAATACACAGTAAATATGTATGAAATAATTCATTATAGCATCCAATTAAATATCCAGAAGTTTTTACTGCTTATTCAGCACTAAACCAAATTTGCGTTACAAAAGTACAGAAGAAGGTACACAAAAGATCATCAGATAGGTTGTATAAAATAAAGGCATTAAGCTTCAAGTAAATTGTTTATATATCAATAAAAACAACCACAAGTGTGTTGATTTTCTTACATTCACAAGTACATTTTTCTGTGTTTATTATATTGTATAATAAACAATTCACAATAAACATTGATTAATCTATAAGTTTCACTATACATAAATTGAGGTGGTGGGTGATTGTGTTTATCAAATGTAGGGATTGCATTACCGGTTAGCCGGTAAATGCCCCAAAATGCACCAGCGGTAATTATCGGTAAATTGAAAATTTCAATTTACCGGTTTTTACCGGAAATGTTTGTATCGTTAATTAATGCCAGATACAGGCATATAATACCGATTTTTTATTATGATATATGCTTGAGGGAGTGAGAAGTTTTTTTTCAACTCCGGCAAGATAAAAAGTTTTTTATCTGTCACACTGGTGTAATCAATCTGTCATTGCAATCCCGGTTACCGTGATGCCCACTGCAGGCTGCAGCCGATTCTAGTTTTTTATGGGATAGATTGAGAAGAAAATTCGTATTAAGGTACATATATATGTACATTCGTACATACCAAAGAAAATTACCATTTATTAAAAAACTCTATAATCCAATACATATTTTTAAAATTTTTGTTTTAATTATGAATTTACATTAATAGATACAAATTATGCATACATGTATAAAATATATATATACTACATCAATAAGTTAATCGATAAATTAATAGTTTAGCTTGAACTTCTTACAGGCAGGTAAACCAAATATAACATAGTCGTAATTTAAATTAATCAATCTTTATGTGTCAAATACTAAATTATCTGATTTACTTAAAAAAGCACATTTAAAACATACATATATTCACCTGAAACATATTTAAAGTACATTTTATGACATTACTATTCACCTGAAATGTATTTTAAATTATTTATGTTTCAATCCAGGATACCATTTTTAGTGAAAGTAGCCACGTACAGTTATACTTTAATGATATAATCCACGTCTATTTTTTTCATTTACCGGTAAATTACGGTAAACTGGTAAGAGGTGAAATTATTTACCATTTACCGGTTATTGAAATTTGACGGTAAATTGCAATCCCTAGAGCAAATGCACGATATTTCATGACGTTATATGAACTGCACCTCCCTCCAATTGTATGTATTCCTATTCCTACTTACAGTTGTCTTGTTAAAAGTATATTTTTTACACATTAACGGCTTACTACCGCGCCGCGAAGGGATGAAACCAGCTGTGAATAAATTAGTAAAACAAACATTAGTGGACTTAAATTTTGGTTTTGAATTTATAATAAATTTTTTGAGCATGAAGACATAGAATAAAAATATCTCTAAACGAAGCAGATACATTTGTTAGGCTAATCTTTAAATTAGAGGGTACACAGTAAAAAAAAAAAACAATGATTATATAAATTAATTGATTTATTATCAACCGTACATTGATTACAATGATAGTTCTTATTTTTTTAAATTTGAATTGTTACAACTTTCTACGATTCCGCATGTTTTGTCACTAACGACACGGGTTTCGCCTTTCGGCATCTTCAGGCATTCTATCACACGGATGCAACAGAACTGAAGTAAAATAAACAGTTAGCATCGTCTATATAAAAAAGTTAATAATTATGGCAAAACACTTACCCCAAGGCAAGCAGTTAATTACATAATTTATGATATCGACTGAAGGTGCTTGATGGAATTTCAATATCAAATTTGAATTGTTGTAATTTTGTACGATTACACATGTTTTGTCACAAACGACCCGGGTATTACTGACTGTATTACTATCCGACTGGATATTACCAGTTATCAAATTCAAACTTCATTCTCAATGATCAACTCAGTCTTCCCAACTCCCCCTTGTTGTACCCTTTACGTGAGATCGTTTCAATGAATCGACAATCTCACGACGTAAATTCTTATGTCTCATCACTAGATGTTTGATAGTAGGTATTCTCTAAATAAAATATAAAAAAGCCCCATTTATAGTTAAATGTTACTTGATTGAAATTTATTGAAAATCCCCTTTCAATAACGACGACTTATTAGCAAGATCGTTAATGAAAGTTGTTATACGTAATTGAGTTAATTATTATTGGATCGATATTGTTACATTTGTTTCAGCTGCAATTTACCGCTTGCCTATTGGTAAGTGTTTTCCTGTAAATAATAACTTTAATATATTATATATACGATACTAACTGTTTATTTTACGTCAGTTCTGTTGATTCCGTGTGACGGAATATCTGAAGATGCCGAAGGGCGAAACCCGGGTCGTTTTTGACAAAACATTTGGAATCGTACAAAATTACAACAATTCAAATCAGTAAATTACAGCTAAAACAAATTGAAGATGCCGAAAGGCGAAACCCGGGTCGTTAGTGACAATACATGTGGAATCGTACAAAGTTATAACAATTCAAATTTACTTTCTAATCATTAAAAAAGTTGATGAAGTGTTAAGCTGTGTTCCATTTATTAATGAATATGAAGGTTAATTTTTAAGGCATTCGATAATTTTGAAGACGTTGCACGAACAACGTTGTACGAAACCGTTTGGTGACTATACTAGACATTAACAAAGCTATTTAAATTTACAGCGCTGTTCTACAACATAACGTTTTTTAATATAGTGCATTTCTGGCAAGTGTTAGTAACTTTTTCCAACACAGTCAAATCTAATCCTTAAAGCGCAGTGCTCCCCAACCGGTGTGCCACGGCCCATTTTTCTATCAGAAGAATTACAGGAGAGCATAGTTAATTATTTCTTTGCTGAACTAATATGTATTTGATATTGTACACACAATCAACAATATATAATGTGAATTTGTAAGAAAAAAATTTACATAAAGTAAACAATACATATTATTCGTATTGTTGTAAGTATTGATTTGTAGTGTGCCGTGAAATTTTAGAAAAAACGTTGGTGTGCCGTTAAAGACAAAAGGTTACGGAGCACTGGTATAGCGTTCGGGAGACATCTTGTGGGATAGGGTCTTAAAAATATTTACGGCAAGAAAATTGGAGACTCGGTGGTGAAATGATAGTGGGAGAAAAAAAATATTACAAACTTTGTCATCAATGAAATTTGAAAGAACGACACTTCTATGTTCGTTTTTTTCAAATTTGAATGAATTTACCTTTCATTGCAATGATTATTCAATTTATTCCGGAGTTTGACAAATAGCTGTAGATGATTTCAAATTAATGTAATAAATATGTATTATATGTCTTGATGTTTTAATTTTAAGTGAGAATGTAACAAAATTAAAGAAAATGTTGTGGCAAAATTATTTATTTAGTACAGCTTAGAAATCGATATTTTGACATAATATATATTATACAATATTTTACAATCCGGATTGATAGCACACCTTACACAACATGATTAGCATTCATTCCTTTACGATAGATTAGTAACAATACCTTTGAAGATTAGATGGCATGTTTCTAAGTCCTTATAAATCAAAATAAATAATTGAATGGATATATATATATATAGTCATTGATAGCGAAAAATATACCAGTAATTATCAAACATTTAATAATAAAAATGCAACGAAAAATTGTGCAGACTATCGTGGAAACGAGATATGTACAACAAAATAATGCAATTTTATTATAAAAAAAATGACTCGATGAATCGTTTCAAAATTTCAGGATAATGTGTTTTAAAATTTGCTTTCAAATTAAGTTTGGGAAACATTACCATGTACCACGTTTTCAGAACTATATGTAATCTCAGAGTAACTATTAGGCAGGAAATTTACATCATTAATAGACGATTACACAACACAAGGGTAGTCAACGTTTTTATAAATACCGCACAGTTTTGTATCTCTGTTAGTAGTAAAAAATAAACGCCCATTGGTTCCACAGCAACTGATTTATAAAGGATGGAAATAGCTTTATCAAAACTTTCAATACTTTCATATGGTATGTCATAATCCCAGACAGTCATGCTCTATTCTCGAAGGTGGTGATATGCATAAGACCACTGACGTAAAAGTAGCTTCGTTGAAAAATATTTCGTTTGTGACAAAATAGTAAAGCGATACAGTGAAACCTCGATTTTATGTTTTGCAAAGGACCCTGAAAAAATGAGGGTAATTGCGGGAAACGGTGAATGCGGGAAATCTTCAAATAATAATAAGCAAGTAAAATCGTAAAAAACATTTATTTATTAGTTACTTGTACATACAGTATATAAAATTTATTTTTTCAAAAAGTCCTTTATGTTAGTTTGTTTCTTTGTTATTTGGCACTTCAATCTGAACAAAGACTTGTTACTAAACTTGTGACTAAAAGTTTGTATGTACAGGAATCATTATTACTATGAATTTTAAACAACACATTTGCATCATAAACAATAATACGCGTGTGGTGGATTTCAACCCAAAAAATAGTACATGCGTCCAATGCGTTACATCTAACATGTACAGCGGATTCCAACGTGTCTACACATAACACCTGCACTCGGCTGAGTCAAACTTGCTTGCTGAGATACGGAGAAATATGCAATAAAAACGGTCAATCGGGATAATATTTGTGACGGGACCAAAATATTTAGACGGTTTATCGAGGAAATCGGGGAATCGGGAAACGGTCAATGCGGGATTATTTAACATTGTTCTTATGGGAGTTTGACGGGACTATAAAAAATAAGTGTTCCAGCCGGGAAAATGTATTATGCGAGAACGGTTGATCGAGGTTCCACTGTATATGAAATATTAATTGAATAATTCATTTTAACAGTCATTTATATTGATACTAAGCTGAATATCTGAACATTTTATTCAATTCATTTCATTTTCAGGATTGCCGTTTCCTAGTTAATTAGTCCTACACGTTTCGATGCAAAAAAATCAATTAAATTGGTCTCGTGATAGCAAAATTTATATAAATATGCAATATAAGGTATAAAATACAGATACCTATAATTCGGATATTTTCAAATATCAAATTATAATACGATAAATTGTGCTTAAAATGAAAGCATGCTTATTTTGTTTTAATTATTGAATGGCAGATAAAAAGATAATATAGCAAAACGTTATAATATAAATAATATAGTAATGATTCTTAAAATTCAATCCATTGTCCTTCTTTGGTCATAAGATAGCGAGGAGATTCATGATTGTGGTTTCCAAAGGCTCGAATAATAGATTCTTCGATCGTGAAGACAGCTGAAGGGCATTTAGTAGCGATGCACGAAGTACACTTCCATCGGGTAATGTCTTTTTTCCGACTATATTTGATCTTTTTATATGTGAAGCGTTTCCACATAAGAAGGTGCCCGCCGTATACTGTAGGTATGTACGTTACTGTGAAAAATTTCAAAGTAAATGTTTTGAGTTAGTAAACTGTGATATCTTTAGTTATTGAATTAGACACTTTCCGTACGCGCTCCGACAAGATGAAGGTTTATTGAACGGTCCTATCGAAGCTCGGCATAAACCTAGCCTGAAACATGCACGCATACTATTTATTGATTGAATTGGCATTTGCTTGGTAGAACTCCATTATATCACGGTGGAAAAATAGCAATGTATTTTAGTTCCTCAATTTTTTTTATAAGATATAGTTGATATTGGTAGTGGAAAATAAGCTAGGTCGTTAAAACAGGAGAGAAGATATATTGTGTACTTTTCTACACAGCTATATACACAAAAACAAATGTTCGTTTAAGCATAGTTCTGACGATGGCGTGAGCCGAAATAGCTATCAACTATATTAAAAAAAAAATTTAGAACTAAAATACATTGCCATTTTTTTTCACCGTGTTAGTTTGTTGATCTTCTGATTCTCAAAGAAGAATATGATTTTTTTTATAATTATAATATTTTGACAACAGGTTAAGGTCGATCGTATCCAAAAGACACTCTTATACTGCAAAAATTCCAGCTTAAAAGTGTTCAAGAAAAATGCAAATAAAACGACAGTTATAAATAAAGTGATTGTATTGATAAATTTGAATTACACTTTTATCCAGCTTCCGTTTTCGGTGTGCATATATCGAGGTGGTAGATGGTTATGGGTTTCGTTAATTTTAACAATTATTTTCCCATGGGTGAGAAGAGCTGCCCGACATTTTGTGGTCATGTATGAACTGCATTGCCATCTTGTATTTTCGGTTTTGGCATAAAACTTTGCCTTATTAAATGTATATCTGTTGTACATAAGCAAATAGCTGCCCCGCGCTAAAGGGATGTAAACCACTGTAAAAAAATAAAATGTAACACTGTAGCTAAAATTCTATTCTCTGTATACATTTTTTTTAATATGATGTTATTTATATAATTTATGATATCGAATGACGGTGAATCAAATTTGAACTGTTACAACTTTGTACGATTCCACATGTTTTCTCACTAACGACCCAGGTTTCGCCTTTCGGCATCTTCATGCATTCTATCACACGGATGCTGAAGCTCGGGTCGTTAGAACAAAGCATGTGAAATCATACAAAGTCGTAACAATTCAAAAAAAATAATTATGATGTTGTTTTTAAGATAAGTGTTTTTAATATATATTATAGATACTGCAAATGAAATGCAATTATTTATTCGTTTCTCATTCAGAGCCTTGGCTAAAATAATCTTGATTAATTCATTACTTAGCTATTGTTATATGTATGGATATATTTTCAGTAAATAAATAAAGAAAGAAAAAAAAAGAAAAATGCATTAGTTATTTTAAAAAGACAGTAACTAATATATTTATTATCTTTTCTCTGAAAGCTACGTTTATTTTACGTTGCAATGCGCTTCCAAATGTGTTCGATGACAACACAATTTTTCAGAGTACCAAGTGTTTATTTACGCTCGTTGTTTCTTGATGAATATCTGAAGTAATTTTCTTCAAGGAAGAAACACGGTCTATTAATAATAAAAAACGAAATCAGCGTGGAATATTTTAAGTAGTAGTAACAATATTCCGGAATAGCGAATAGGAAAACTGATGTATTCCTGACAACTATTACTGCATCCGTTATAAAAAAAATCAATATATATTTCGCTCGAAAGAGTTGATTTCATATACCTCTTGGTTATTATTAATTCAAAAAATTTATGCTCACTTTATCTACGTGCCGAATATAAATATTGGTAACATAGATTTGATATCATTATTAAGAATCATTTAAATTTTATTTATAATTGAAAAAAACATAACATTTATTATGTACCAATTATATTTGGGGGAGTATTTTGGAAAAATCAATATTTGCTGAAATGTTGGAAAATTATTTATTTTTATAACATTATGTAATATATACAATAGTATGTATAACAGATGAATCAGATTGAAATACATATGACAACTCATTCTTTGGTAACACGTTGGAATATATATTATATATATTTTGAAATCTTATTTAAAACTAAATTTTACGACTTACTTAATCATGAACAATGTACACACAGGTAACAATTATATCACACACATTTAACACTCTTACAAAGAAAGTTTTAAACAGACACGTTTATGTGGAGAATTTTTGAAGACGTCGATTGATTTTCTTTTTTTATTATATCTTCTTAACGATCTATCAACGCGTGTGATTGATTACAGACACAGTCTCAACCCACTCACCGCCCATTTTTAAGGTTTAAATTTAAGCCATTGAGCCATCATAAACATATATTGTAAATTTAAAAGAAATTTATTTGGCACACCTTCATATGTTTGATTGTTACGGAAACTCGTGTGGCGAGTTGAGGGGATTGTCATAAAGTTAATTGCCGAAATTACACACCGACAATTTCCCGCGCGATCAGAAAGTAAGCAGCGTGACAGCGCATAGCGCATACGAACACATAGTATTGACACTGTATTGTGCCAATCTGTAATTAGCCGAAATATGACTTCTTATATGTAATAATAACGTAGCACGTTATTCGAGTTTGGTAAAACATTCTTAGAAATCGATCACTGAATTTTCAACTTCAGTTATACAATGAGAATCAACATGACCTAGATTTAACACATCGTTGCCATATCTTTCAAAAATGTTGTCCAAATCAGGTGGATCGTGGTTGTGATTCTCTCTAAGACTGATGATAGAATTTTCAATTGTTACAATTAATGCTGGACATTTCGCTATCCGATACATAATGCAATGCCACCAACATTTGTCAACCTTCGGTCGGCGCTTCGATTTCCGAAAAACGAAATCGTTGACTGCCAGAACTCTGTATTTATACAAGACAAAGGCGCCGCCTGGAAGAAAAAATAAACATTAAAATCAATTTTAATATTGAACATATTTTTTTTTCTTTAATAATTTCATATCCAATTAATAATTTTTATAACTAAATACGGGTTTTTAAAATATCTGACAAAACAAAACTTAAGTGAGATATTTTTAAAGAAACAATTTGAAACGATTAAAGCGTAATGCAGTGGTTTCCAAACATTATATTACTACGCCTCGATAAAAAAGGCTCGCTTTGAATAGTACTAACTTTTTAAATAATAAAAATCTAAAAACACAATTAAAAGAAAAATAACAAGTATGAATTGTTTACCTTTTCTACACAGCTATATATATAATCGATAAGCAAGTGTACGTTCAAACATAGTTCCGGCGATGGCGTGAGCCGAAATAGCTATCAACTATATCTTATAAAAAAAATTGTAGAACTAAAATACATTGCTATTTTGTCACCGTGTAATAATAACAAGGTTTCGTAACGTTGTGATATAAAGCTTTATTTATTTGAAGATATTATTATATGACAATTCTTCACTCGTCATTTTCATTCTCTTTCTGCACTCTTACTAAGCCAGAAGTCGCTGTGTATAGTATATATTCATAAAATATATTGAAAACGTATAACCGGTTTTCAGTAGACAAAACATAATAAAATACGCTAGTAATTTCTTAAAAACGTATTTAATGAAATATCTGAATGTGGATGTCTTAAAAAACGTTAAATAACGTTTTGTTTACGCTTTTTAACCACTTCAGTACCGCGAAATTTTAAGCTAGGTGACATTCATATACCGCGAGTTTTCTTTTATCTTAAAAAAAAAACTTATCGAATTTATGAATAATACTATTGTTTTATTTATAAATTGACATATATTGTTTGAATTTTTAATATCAAAGTGTCGAAATTTCAACTTTTTTTCAAGGGTTGTCACTAGCATTAATAATATTTCATAAAACATTGAAGGTAAATATTAGTTTGAATAATAGGGACAGGATTTTGACAACTGAAATAATTGTGCGTGAAAAAAGAAAAATTCAGGGGAAAATGCTTGTCACAAGTTGGCACAAGCAAGAGTGCAGTTATAAATTCAAAACAAAAGACTCAAATGGTGAAAGTTGGCCAAGGGATACATTTATTTAGACTTGCATTATTTCGCTTCAATTGTATAGATTACACCGAAAGTGGCACCCTAGTAACATTTCTACGTCGACTACTATTGAATGACTCAATTTTTTCCATGATAATAGGTAGATGTCGCTAACAATATGTGGAAAAATAACACGATATTTCCAATTGGAATATTTTATACGTATTTTTAAAAGTCTGTGTATATGTATAACATATGTCCCTACGGTATTCTCGTCGTCCCCGCCTAGAGGACACATGTCTTCGCGGTATTGAAGCGGTTAAGCAGTGTTATCTCTAAATATGGAATACGGTATTAGTTTAAGTCTAAAGATAGAAGGCTTAATTGCCAAAGTGCTAGATATTTGGAAATTTTTAATTTACTGGCACCGTTTGTATGACAGTTTGAGTGCCAAATATAAAAACGAAGACAAACATAATCAAATATTATAATTTACCAACTTTTGAAGTTAGAAGTCCGTTATATCGATGTTTCAATATCGTCATGGAGAATTTTTATGATGTCCATGCATACTTTATTTTATCTTCCATATTTACGATTTTGTTGTTTTGTTTTTAAGGAAAACATGTTTTTGGTCCGTGGAAGACAACATTGTAAGCTCGTGAGGTTCGAAAGGCTAACGACCGTTATAATAAAAAAAGTGTTGTGAGAAGATTTAGATTATGAATTCTTTACTTACAGCATATTTGTGATAAATGTGCTAATCCTTATAAAACACATGTATATATATATTTATATCTGTAAACTAAGAAGCGTGAGATATGTCTAGTTTTATAGATCGTTGGAAGAGATGTAAAATTTGCTGGGCATCTGATATCAACTGGGAAGTCATTTAGAGATATTTAGTTGAATAGTGTATTTTCCTTTATTAAAATCGTTGATCGATACAATAATGGCAGATTCCTTTTATTTAGCCAGATTGAAATGTGCATATCAGTAATCTTAAAATCCAGTTAACCCTCTTTAAAAAAATCAGCGATAAGTTGTTGATATTTTATTGATTGAATTGGCAGTAACTCGATAGGACTCCATTATAACACGGTGAAAAAATAGCGATGTATTTTAGTTATACAAAAATTAAAAAGTATACAGTGATTTAGATTTAAAAAGTATGTAGTGAGCTATTTCGGCTTACGCCCTCGTCGGAAAAGTTAGTATATAGTTGATCAAAAATGATATAATTTTACAGGCAACTTAAATTTATTATTGATCGTGCAATAAGATCGATGTATATCTTTAAAAATTAATTGCCTTTCACTGTAATAAAAATCAATAAAGCAAAAACTATATTAAAACAGTTAATTTGCGACATTTTTTAAATGTTTTGCTAATATTTCATGTAAAATGACTACAGCAATACTATTTATTAGAGTAGTATAATTTACTTTTTAGTTGTAAATAATCACTTCTTTTTGGATTTTAAGCAATGTTCATCCATAGATAATTATATCTTCGTACCATCAATTAAGAGAAATGTAGTACAATCTAGGTTTAAAATACCCGTAGTAATAAAACAGTTTCTTATAGGTTGTTCCATTTATTGAAAAAATGTACAAAACATAGATAAATGTGTAAGATATGACAATAAATGATCGACCAGTATACATTAAGTTCGTCATATGTAGGTGAAATTTTGCTATACATGCATATCATTGATTATGGGAGACGGTTTTTACTTTAAAGCATGGATGAATACATTTAACAATTTCAAGTTTGAGTCCCTTATTACCAAGCTCTAACTCTTATTCAATGGTCTTCAAACTGCGTACATCTGCGGCACCTCTTTGTGGGTTCAGCAAGTCAAAATAAAAATTCGTGAGTCAAGAAATAAATAGATTTATGTAAATTTATAAGTATAGTACACCCAGTCCTTTTTTTACGCGATTTCGATTATACGCGATTTTTTTGGACGGCACCGCTACATTTTTTTATGCGCTTCACTCGTTTTTACGCAATTTTTTCCCCAAATTTGTTTTAAAGAAGACATTTATATACGATGTACGTTTCATTATTTTTTTAAATAAAAAAAATTATATTTTTTAAAACTTAATTTTGTAAAGCATTCCATTTTTTTAAATACATATACAATTGCCAAATGTTGACAAGTGTATCGGATATTATGCGAATTTATGTTTTAGGGTGTGTAAAGAAACATAATGCAATTGCGTGAAATCATTTTTTTACGCGCCTTTTTCTGGAACCAATGTATCGCGTTAAAAAAGGACTGGGTGTATAGCTTAATCAGCAGACTTGCAATGAAGAAGAATTTATTAAGACATTAACACATTCGACGTCATTAAGTAAACTATTTATAACACATTGATTTACTTTGAATATTTTGACATATATTTTCCTAAGGATGGCATGTGGTTCCTCGAAAAAGAATTAGAATTCTAAGGTTCCGCGAATCGACAAACGTTGAAGACCACTATTCTAGATTAATCATTTACAGCTTGAAAGAGGTCGAGTGTATAAAGTGATTTTTTTACTTTTGAAAATATATTTTTACTATACGTGGTTTGACTGTAACGAAGTATTATAGAAAAATATAATAAGTATGTTAAAAGTAGAAAAATATAATTCAAAGAGATATAAAAAAGTTTAAATTTTGATATATAAGCCGTCAGATGTTTTGTGATATTGCGGTGGTGGATGATTATGACAATGTTTAACAGAGATGATAACATCGTCTTGAGTGGCCACAGAAAAATTGCACTTATTGTTCTGCATGGAGCTGCTGCAGACCCAATATATTTTGTTTGCGCGTGAAGATGCTTTACGAAGTGTGAAACCGTCAACCCACAGTAGCTTTGTTCCGTTCGTCTTTGTTATGTATGTAGCTGAAAAGAGGAAAGGCGGTTTATGTTGAGTAATTAAGTTGATGACTCAGTACAAAGACTACCCTATTGCGTATTCCCTTCCCAGTCGTTATACTGCTAATGAATTTTTCATGATTATTTCTGAAATTTTAATGGATTTTCCATTAGGTTTAACTTTGATATCAAATAAGTACTGAGGAATCGTTAATATTTTAACATATTTATTGATTGAATGGACATTCACTTGGTAAAACTTCATTATAACACGGTACTATAAAAAACAGATTTACAATTCGCTAATCACGTTATAAAGGAATCACAAAATATAAATTCAAACTCAGCGCCTAAGTGTTTGCATCATTGTAGTAAGGGTCGCAGGATGACGGCTTTGGAACAGCTGGAAATCAATAGACATCAACTTTCACAAAGGATTCTTAACGAACAAACTAAGATATGTCTATCGCTATTGCATAACCCTCTGCGGGGTGCTTCTTTGTTTCTGTAACGGACTATTTCCATGCCATATGTAAACTTATTGATATAGCCGCCATTTTAGTTTTGTTTACAATTTTTAGTTTTATTGCGAGCAAGGTTGTTTTTTTTTGTAGAACTTAAGTACATTGCTATTTTTTTCATCTTGTTATAATGGAGTTCTACCAAGTGAATGCCAATTCAATCAATTATTATTCCAGTTTAATAAACATAAGCAACTAATATATGTGGGACGCCATTGCTCAATCCACTACAGGGGGTTGTTTTCATTCCGTAATAAACCATTTCCGTGCCATATGAAAGCTTATTGATATAGCCGCCTTTGTAGTTTCATTTACAATTTCTAAAAACAAATTTTAGTTTTATTGCTAGCAGGAAATAAGCTAGGCTGTTAAAACAGGAAAGAATATGTATTGTGTACCTTTTTCTACACAGCTATATATAGATAAGCAAATGTTCGTTTAAGCATAGTTCTGACGATGGCGTGAGCCAAAATATCTATCAACTGTATTTTAAAAAAAGTAGAACTAAAATACATTGCTATTTTTCACCGTGTTATAATGGAGTTCAACCAAGGGAATACCAATTCAATCAACAAACATGAACGTCCAATATATTTTCCTAATTCTTTTAAGTTCGGTTTTGTGTCTGCGATAAATCAACACCATTTGCAAACGTATTGTTTGTATTGGCACGTAATTAATAATAAATATATATTTTTAATTATTAAACTATTTTTACCAATACATCTTTCTTGCTCGAGAGGACCGAAGGAAGTCATGTAAAGCTTGTTTGGTCGTTTTTAAATGCGAACAGGGTAAAAAAATACCACGATTATTATTTCTTAAAATATAATTATCAAAAGTAACAACTATTTACTGTAATGCTAATTATAATATATGAATTAAAAAAGTTATGGATATAATTTTTTATTTTCAAAATCAAAACAAATCAATAAATTGATAATTCAATGAACAAATAATTGAAATTTATAATAATATCGTAACACGGCGAAAAATAGCAATGCATTTTAGTTCTACAAAATTATTTTTAAAATATAGTCGATAGCTATTTCGGCTCATGCCATCGTCAGAACTATGCTTAAACTAACATTTGCTTATCTATATATAGCTGAATAGAAAGGTACACAATACATCTTCTCTCCTGTTTTAACGACCTAGCATGTTTCCTTGTAGTAAGGGTCGTAGGATGACGGCTTTGGAACAGCTGGAGATCAATAGATACCAACTATCACAAAGGATTCTTAACGAACAGACTAAGATATGTCGATCACCATTATTGACTCCTCTGACTGAAGTATCTTTGTTTCTGTAATGGACCATTTCCGTGTCATATGTAAACTTATTGATATAGCCGCCTTTTTAGTTTCATTTAAAATTGTTAGTTTTATTGCGAACAGGAAACAAGCTAGGTAGTTAAAACAGGAGAGAAGATGTATTGTGTACCTTTTCTACACAGCTATATATAGATATTTCGGCTCACGCCATAGCTATCAAATATATTTCTAAAAAATAATTTTGTAGAACTAAAATACATTGCGATTGTTTTCACCGTGTTATAATGGAGTTCTGCCAAGTGAATGCCAATTCAATCAATAAATATCAAAACAATTATTATGTTCTGAATTATAAAACAACTGAGTCTCAGGAGCAAGTTTGAAGCAAATATATTTCCAAATAATAGTTATTTGCGAATTTTCACGTATGTGCCATTTGAATTCATATAATATCGTGATGGTGGATGATTGTGTCCCCCCCGAAGACTAAGGACATCGCTTTCCAGTGTAACACCTTTACAGCAACATCCGGAAATACGACTGGAGCAACATCCCCACCATCTTTTGTTGGAGACAGGGCTGTGTTTTAATTGATAGTATGTATAACCGATGACACAGTTGATATCCTGGATCGTCGAACCGTTTATCATCAAAAGCACACCGCCATTTTGTAGAGGCATGAAAGTCGCTGTAAAATAAATTGAAATGGTATTAATTACATACATCAAATATGAGGCTCTCTTTCATCGAACACATTTCTTCCTAGTATGGTACAATATACTTCATATATACTTCAGACATGTTACCAGTAAATTCTTGTATGGAGTTTTTTTAGAGGTATACAACTTTAAGTTGGCAACACATTTTTAACTGGTGGCCATTTTGTCAGCTGTTAAGTGATTTATGGTAAGTTTGGTTTGGCATTTCACCATAAATAGACTAACGCCTGAAAAAAGCTTCAAAATTGTGATTTTTTTTGTTGAAAATCATGGTTCTGTTCTAAATACGTATCGCGCACTACGTCCATTAGCAGTGAAGCTCACTTTTGGTTAAATGGATACGTCAATAAACAAAACTGCCGTATTTGGAATGATGATAGTCCTCAAGTATATGTTGAGACACCGTTACATCCTGAAAAACTGTTTGGTGTACTTTATGGGCTGCTGTAATCATTGGTCCGTACTTCTTTAAAAACGATGCCGACCAGAACGTTATAGTCAATGTTGACCGCTATAGAGCCATGATTACAGACCTTTTCGTTCATCAATTGAATAACCATGACGTGCAGAAGCTGTGGTTTCAACAAGACGGCGCAACATGTCACACAGCTCGTGCCACAATTGATTTATTGAAGGAAACGTTTGGTAACCGCATAGTTTCACGTTTCGGACCCGTGAATTGGCCAATCGACGCCGATAAGCCCGAAACGATTGACCACTTGGAGGACAACATTCGCCTCGTTATTGCCGATATACGGCCACAAATGTTGGAAAAAGTCATCGAAAATTGGACACCAGATAGATATAGATAACAATAGACTACGTCCGAGCTAGCCGTGGCGGTCATATGCCAGAAGTCATATTTAAATTATAATGCCAGAAGATTATCTTTAGAATAAAGTAAATTTCATGTCTATTTAAAAAAATCATCTTTGTTTTAATCCATTTCAAAGTTCTATACCTAGTAAAAAAACATCCTATATAAGTACTACAATCATTTGTATTGTAGAACTGATAGATGTAAATTCTCAATTTATCTAAATATACTTATTTTTTATTGCATCTGTTGATAGTGCTCGCGATGAGTGAAGTCGTTATCTTTATATTAAAAACGTGTGGAAAAATTAACCGCTTAAGGTTGCAATTGTTTTGTAACATAGTAAAATTAACACATTATTTATTTTAAATAATAAAAAAAAATTTTGTACTATTTCTATAATATTTAAAATATCGTGTCTTCATCAAGAAGTGGCAGTTTACACATTAAAAATTGCATATATAAATCAAACAATGAAGTATCATGATAAGAAAGAAAATATGGGTGCCTCCCATTTCAATTGACTAATAAGTATACCGCTTAATGAGACGTGTTTTTAGCAATGTTAATTTATATATATTATTTTTGTTCTTAAAATAATCGCAGTAATAAAACAGTTTCCACAAATATTGTTTCGTTTATTGAAAAAAATAAAAAAAATACAAAATATTTATTTACAAAAGTCAGTGAAGTTTCCATAATTCGATTGAGTAAGTTTAAGTGATTTTAAAAACGTGTTTGTGAGATATGGTCCATTATGATAATACATTATCGATCAGTATAAATTAAGTTCATCACATGTGGGTGATAATAGTGATAACATAACAGCTGGAAATCAATAGACATCAACTATCACAAAGGATTCTTAACGAACAAACTAAAATATGTCGATCGCCATTGCTTAACGCTCTGCGGGAATGCTTTTTTGTTTCCGTAATATACCATTTCCGTGCCATATGTAAACTTTTTTATGTTGCCGCCTTTTTAGTTTCATTTACAACTTTTAGTTTTGTTGCGAGCAAGAAACAAGCTAGGTCGTTAAAACAGAAGAGAATATGTATTGTTTACCTTTTCTACACAGCTATATATAGATTAGCAAATGTTCGTTTAAGAATAGTTCTGGCGTGAGCCGAAATAACTATCAACAATATCTTATAAAAAATTTGTAGAACTAAAATACATTGCTATTTTTTCATCGTGTTATAATGGAGTTTTACCAAGTGAATGCCAATTCAATCAATAACTATTTTATATTGATCTACTTTTAATATTGTTTTAAGATAATTTTTTCTAATAATGAGATGGGGTTCTAAGAAATGAGCTTATAATTCTAAGGTTTCCGTGAGTCCACAAACTTTGCAGACCACCGCTCTAATTAAATTACTAATAGCCAGAAACGAGGTCAAGTGTAGAAAGCAATGTTTTATATTTTCAAAAGATGTGTTTTTACAATCTATAATTCAATAATAACTAGGTATAAAATAAGTACATTAAAATAAAATTCGGAGTTTTTATGAAATTTTGATATAAAAACCGTCTGATGTTTTGTGATATCGCGGTGGCGGATGATTATGGGCGTTTTTGTTAGAGACGATGACGTCATCCCTAGTAGTCAAAGAAAAATGGCATTTATACGATTGTGTGGAGCAGCAGACCCAATATATTTTGTTCCCATGCGACGATGTTTTGCGAAATGTGAAACCGTTAAGCAATAGAAGCTTTGTCCCGTTGAATTTTGTTATATATGTAGCTGAAAAAAGGAAATGCGTATTATAACAGATGAAATTGATCATTTATTATCGAATCTACTTAATGAGACGACAATTAACTATCGTAGCGCAGTCGCTCGCCAAATGCAGAGCCTAGCTAAAATAAGGTATGAAAGCTGAAAATCATTTATAAGATGAAATCGTTTTTTTTAAATTAAATCGAAATTTTGAAGAGCTAAATGATTTTGCCAACAACTTGCATTTATCATTTCGACGCCTTTGGGCATTGAGCATTTATAAACATAGGATAAACTGAGAAAAAACACCAAACTAGGAGCTATATTGATGGTTATCTGAAATAATTACACGAATAGTGAAAAACTGTATTTTGTTATCGTAAGTGTCAATAAGAATTAATGGTTGTTCAAGAAATTTTGTTGATGCTTGTTTTGCTGTTTAAAAAAATAAATATATTTTTCTTTAAATTAAAAATTATCGTTTTTATTTACGAAATCATATAATTATAATATTTTTGTACTAGTTTTCCATAGTTATCACGTTTTATAGTTTGTAACTTTTTTATACCAGTGACAGATTTAGCGCAGACTTCGCAGTTAATAATGTACAATAAGAAGTACAAGGATATAATTATTATTATATTAGTAGTTTATTTTGTTAATATTAGATAGAGCGTTAATTATCTATGATAATATAACACGTAGAAGGCCAGCGGCAACGACTAGCAGCGAAGACCAGCGGCGAAGCTCAAATGGTAAACTCATGTAGTTAATTCGAAATGGTAAATAGACTAACGGTAAATTTCAAATGGAAAAGCCCAGTGTTGAATCCCAGCGGTAAAGCCAGGTGTACGATCGTTTCTCTATGTGAACGCTATCCATTGGCATCTTGGCTTTATTCGCTATGGAAAGGTTCGATCATAATCATCCAATTAGTATTACATTACCACGAGCATAGTATCCATTGTTAGCTTTGGTTGTCCCATTGAACCAGGTTCTCTTCATCACAGCGGTAAAGAACGCTTTTTTCTTTGTGGGGGTTATCCATTGCTTTTCACTGTTTTAATACTAACTACTGTGAACTGTAACTAAACTTTAATAAAACGTTTAGCGTGATGCGGTGAATTAACTATTTTAATTAAATCAATAATATTAAGGCAATAAACAGGTTGTGCGAATGTGCTTATAAATGATTTATGACAGAAATGGTATTAATTTTTAAGATAAAATTTTATTTCATTTAAAATTTTGAGGCTCGATGTGATTTTTAGCAGACATTAGTTTGTTCCGATCATCTCCCCAAAGGACTAGCAGGTAAAATGAATAATTAGAGAGAGAAACTTGCTCATTCAAAATTGATAAGCTATTTAGGTGTACCCTACTATTTGCTCAATTTCTTGATAACATATTTCAACTCCTTCGTTCGTGTTGAACAAATACTTCTTAGATGAATGCTTAGCAGATATTATATTGCTTAGTTTTTTATTATTTACATATAGGGTGGAGAAATGGTAATTGAGAAGTACAACTGACGATAAGGCAGGCGTCGGTGAATCAGTCTCTTCTACTAATTCTTGTGAAATCATTTCTTTGCTCAGCTTTGCTGTTTATCTTCTTCGACAAATAAATTGAAAGTGTGTCGATTTTATCAACAGGTACAAACAAATGAACATTGAAAATTTGATATTATATAGATGTCATTTTTATGCAGCGGCAAAAAAAAACGACAAAATAGAAGAAGTACTAATAGAGCTTTAATATGATACTAACCACGACATGCTAACTCAACGGCCACCGTTGACAAACTGACGATAAAGTAACACAAAAAAAAATCTCATTTCTTTCCGAACTACCCAATATTTAAATAAAGAGACAAAACAAAAAAACTCGATGTGAATGAATCAATCATCAATGTCATTACCATTAAGAGAATGCTATGCATCAAGACTCGACAGAAGACGAACATTATCTTCCAAATATGAAATCAGAAACAGGCCCTCGGGCCTAGCCACTGTGTCTGAACGAGATACAATGCAAAGTAAGCACACCCACGGTTTTTCTTCAACCAGGAGTGCCTCAAAAGCAAATGTGTTTTTTGAGTACGAATCAAATTTCGATCTGAATTTGACATATTTTTTTCTGATAAGACTAAATATTGTAGAGGATACCCACACTGTTCACTCACCCCTGTTTTTCCGCCGGTAAATTATAAAATCGTATCAGGAGTTAAGCGCATTAACAGTTTATTTCACGTGTCTCAAGAGGAACTTTTCCAGACAGTATTTTTCCAAACAGTTGTTAGTTTTTATTGCGAATTTTCACATATATACCATTTGAATTCATATAATATCTTGACGGAGGGTGATTGTGTGTCCCCCGCAGACTAAGGACATCGCTTTCCAATGTAACACCTTTACAGCAGCATTTGGTAATACGACTGGAGCAACATCCCCACCATGTTTTGTTGGAGACAGGGCTGTGTTTTAATTGATAGTATGTATAACCAACGACACAGTTGATATCCTGGATCATCGAACCGTTTATCATCAAAAGCACACCGCCACTTTGTAGAGGCATGAAAGTCGCTGCAAAATAAATTGAAATGGTATTAATTACATACATGGAGGATCAAGATAAGATCATTCAACAGTAAAAAAACGGATTCACAATTCGCTAATCACGTATAAAGGAATCGCATAATATAAATTCAAACTCAGTGCCTAAGTGTTTGCATCTTTGTAATAAAGGTCGCAAGATGGCGGCTTTAGAATACATGTAAATCAATAGATATCAACTATCACAAAGGATTCTTAACGAACAAACTAATATATGTCGATCACCATTGCTTAACCCTCTGCGGGGTGCTTTTTTGTTTCCGTTATAGACCATATCCGTGCCATATGTAAACTTATTGATATTGCCGCCTTTTTAGTTTGATTTACAATTTTTAGTTTTATTGCGAGCAAGAAACAAGCTAGGTCGTTAAAACAGGAGAGAAGGTTTTTTTGTACCTTTTCTACAGAGCTATATATAGATAAGCAAATGTTAGTTTAAACATAGTTCTGACGATGACGTGAGCCAAAATAGCTATCAACTATATCTTAAAAAAGAAATTCTGTAGAACGAAAATAAATTGCTATTTTTTTACACCGTGTTATAATGGAGTTCTACCAGTTCAATCAATACATGGAATTTGTTGATAGGTTCTCTTCCATCGAAGGCATTTCATACTAGCACAGCTGATGTCGAACATGTATGCCACATACAAAAAAGAACCCACCAATATTTAAATTAGAACACAATTTAAAATTTATATCACGCTGATGAATTTGATAAGTTAATAAAGGATATTACCATGTAATAATAAAAAATGTATCACTACTGATTTTTATCTTATTTGAGTTTTATCGCTTTAAAAAAGAAAACATGTTCTTCGTCGACGGGATTTAAAAATGTGAATTTAGTGGCTAGTGGGGTCCATAGGGTGACCGCTGCAATAGGATAGTGTGTTCCTTAATGACAATGTAGCAATGTGATTTATCTACCTGGACAAATTGAAAGCGATTATAAATGTTACAGATAACTCAATACCAGAAAAAATATATATGTTACCTGCTATAAAACAATGAAAAACAACAATCGTTCAATTTAAAAAATAGCTTTCATACTATGGGTAAATGGAAAGAGGAACCGGTTCGCTGAACGACCTTTTGGTCGCATCATAGTCAAAGATAACGTTTTTTTCTTAGATGTATAATTTTATTAAGGAAATTTTTCTGACACAATTTTTATTGATAGCTTAAAAATACTCTAGAACTCAACAAAGAGTTGTCAATCAATGACAAACAACAATTTCAAAAAACAGACACAATTTTTACATCGGAAATGCAAAAAAATATTTTTTTTTCAGTGTTGGGTGAATTACTTATTTATTATTGTTAAATATATTTAATTCTTAAAAATTAAAGTAAGCTTATTCTACGAAGCAATATCGTCAATAAACACATTACAATAACATAAACCATTCAACCTACATTTAAAAAATATTATCAATTCAAAAATTTCGAAAATTCATTTATACTAAGAAACACGTTTTATAGATAATTACAGTGAATTATCTAGTATTTCAATGTGGACATAATTTGTAATCATATAAGGAAAAATAGTGCTTAAAAAATACATAGTAATGAATTAAGTGATACGTAAAAATAAGAAAGCGATATAAGAAGAACAGCATTTTTAACATTGTTTCATTTTATCTAGTGATCGCAATACCGTTAAAACTATCACCGGGATTCCTTAATTTAGAATATCTTTTTATGAAAGATTTTTAATTTAACACACCTGTGTTTGTAATTTAGTAAGTGTTTTTTAGAATCGCAATCAATTTAGTTTGCCCCACTTATCTAATTTATTGTTCATTTTAGATGAATCATTATACATTTTTTTTGTTTATTTGTGTGGAAATACTGAGAAACTAAAATTGATTTTATCATGAGGTATTGCAACCCATACTCGTGAAACAATATTTAGTGTTTTGTTACGACAGTTTTAACTTTGACGTACTCCCCAGATGATTTTCTATGGTACTCTGGTGGTATATGGTTGTGATTCTCACGGAGAGAAAATATTTTATGATGTATTGTAATAGCGAACGACGAGCAGGAATGACTTTTCGTTGAGCTGCAAATCCACCAGACTTTATTTTTCTTTATATTCACGTGTTTTACACTATACGTGTAGCTGTTGACCATCAGCAGTTGACCGCCAGTTGATAATGGTAGGTAGCGAACTAAAAAAAACAAATATGTTGTAGTCGGATCTATGATTGTTATCACCATAATTAAACTTATATAATATTAAAGATACTTGAACCATTTTTACCTTCGTAAATAATTTATTTTGAAACCGTAGAAAATTTGCATTTCTACGATTCTACGTTTTTTGTCACTAACAACCAATGATTCGCCTTTGGGCATTTTATCATACGGATGCAATAGAACTGAAGTACAGTTTGCATCGGTTATGTACATAAAAAATAATTATAAAGAAAAACAAAGACTAAAATCTTAAAATATATCTCAAATAATTGATTTGATAATGACGCACAATTGCAAATGATAACTTTCATATGATAATCAACTATTTAAAATTTGAGGTATTTATTTATTTCAAATTGGTGGGTCACGGTTGGATTAAACACCACGTGATAGAAATTAAATTTATTATATTGTCAGCTCATAGAAGTAATCTTTAAGAAAATACTTGCAATAGAAAGCAAGTCAGAGTCTAATAGCGGTTTTTTTTAACTTTTAAAGTTATATTTCGTAAGAAATTTAGCCTAAGCATTCGTTAAATGACTTAATATGGAGATATTATATAAAAGTTTATGGTTGATCGAATTATTCAACGGTGGCGGGAAGAGAGTGACCAATAAAATAAAACAATCAATAGTTTTATATGTTTCTTTTATTTTAATAAATACATAAATTAATAAATCAAATCAGTGGATCTTTCTGGTCAATATCTGGGGTTGCAGCGTTTGTTTGTATATTAGTATTCGGATTTGCAGGGGAATTTGTGTCTCTACGTTGAAATTTAAGAAGTTCGTTAATAATCTTTGATCTGAACGTGAGCTTATCAAATGTATTCAATTCACGTACCATCGGAAGTATGGAATTGAAAAAGGAAGCGTCACTATCACCGGCATCACTAGGTGCACGTGCCACTACATGTATCAGTTTTTTATCAACAACGGGTTCACTCTGACGTTTTCGTTTGTTAAGATTGTACAATTTGGGCGCCGATTCGATTTCTTCGCACTCGTCACTCGTACCGGATTTGTCGAAATTGACTGGATTTTTCTGCGGCGTAGTTTCGTCCACGTCTGACTCATTGAGTTTGTCTAGAAATCGAAGTTGTTCGTAAAAAATATACGTCTTTGGTGGTTTATCTGAAGGGTTTTGTTTTGCATTTTTCTTCGCCATTCGCGTTTTGATGTAACAGTCTCGTGCATTTTTCCATCGCTGTTGAATTTTTATAACTGTAAAAAATATAAAACACACATAGGATTTTTCTTTTGATTTAACACATTGAATGGTCAAGTCGAGTTTTTTTTATTTTCTAAATATAATCTTTGTTAAATATAAAACAACGTTTTCAAAAGGGTTATTTTGGCTTGAAATTTATTTCATATAATAAAATTAGTAGCCACAAAGATTTGAACCCTTATTTAGAAACTTTCATTAATATATACACAACATAATAATAATATATTTATGATATTCAAGCCAGTGTAAATGGTTAATAAAAGTATAATTCCATCGAATGAATGTTTGGACTTTTTGTGATTGCCAACCTTCAAACATCTGCGGACTAGTTAAAAATATATAAATCATATTGTAAATCGGTGGTATAAATAAACATCTCGTAATTGACAATTGAGTTATTTTTTACCATGTTCAACAGTTCAAGCAAGACGACTTAGATATTTCTTTCTTTTTAAAAGCATTGCTTGTGTTGATATTTTTTTAAATATACATACATATCTTGATAATATATATATATATATATACGATGAACAGTTATATTTTAACATATAAGAAGTGTGCTATTTCACGATAGGAATACAAAAATAAGAGGACAATTTTTGACACCGATGTTTTATACCGGCAATGGTCCACGACTCATTGATTGAAAAGTACTGCACTAAATCAAAAGGTAACGGCTTAATCGTATTTCAGTGCTGTGAAATATGTATTTCGAATAAGCCAATTGATCTATTAATTTAGACATTATTTTCTTTGGTATTCCAAAATAAAAAAAACATAATTATATTGAATCATTGTAGTGTATTTATTTACAGGATAAGAGTTGTCAACTGTCTTAAATACGCCGGAATTCGTTTTTTTTAATTCATATATTTAAAAAAATTACATTCGTACAGGTAAAATATATTTTTAAAATAAAACTCCAAGCTCTTCAGTCAATTTAAAAAGCGAATCAAAATTTAAGTACAAAAATACACCACTGATGAATGCAGGATAATTTGTTTAAAACTGGAGAATTGGATGTGATAAAAAGAACAGTTTTTTGTTTGTTCAATTTAGTCTGAATAGATTAAAATCCAAAATGAAATTAAATGAGTTATTTCAAAGATTAGGTGCAATCTTTTGAAAAAAAAAATATGGATTTATACAAATTCTTTATTTAATACATATTCACATACATATCTACTACGTATAAGTTTATCATATTTCATATAATTGACATCCGGCCCCAAAATGTCTAATACAAATTACCAAACGTGCAAAGAGTTGAAGGATCTATTAATACATAAAGAGTATAGGTTCGAAAACCTATCAGGTAGAAACTACAAGATAGATTAACAAAAGGTATGAGTGTACAGGCGGCCACATTTAAAATAAAAATACAGTATTCTTTTTTATATTATAATATTTTTAAAGGTTAAAATCTCGTATGGTATGTTTTATAAGGTATACATTATACGTATATAATTATTAAGAATTCGTGCAAGCAGGGTTAGCATAACGGTGTTCATAAATCACAGATCCTAGCTACACGTTTACGCGGAATCAAATGCTCCGGTCGTCCAGTTTCTTTTATACTGTAAACTGACTCGACAAGTTAATGATTTGGTGATTGTTGTGGAAATGATAATGACAAACTTTTAAGAAGAGTCGCTGTAGATGGCAAAGGTCCAGACAGTGAAGACCCTCGACGCCATAGGTTCCCAACCTGGGGTTCGTCAACTTATACGGTCAACTTAAATTTTTATTTTTTTGTATGCTTTTGGATTGTATGGGGGGTCGCGGGTCACATGGATTTTATAAAAAGGGGTCGCCACCCAGAAAAGGTTGAGAGCCTATGCTCTACGCACTCCATGGGATAGTATACCCTTTAGCGAGGAGGCTGACATGAACGAGAGAAATTTGGTTGGTTGGGTTTTTTAGTGTTCGAGGGTTTTAAAACGTGCTCCCTCCCTATCTTTTTTACCTTTCGAACAGCGAACGGACTTTTCGTAAACATTTGAAGGGATCGTCGCTATGGCTGCCATCGTCGACCACCGAAAGCGTCGAGCGAGGTGTCACTAGACCGTTTTCATACAATATATATACAAAAATATTCACTATAATGCAATTAAAATTTTTAATGGTGTCTTGAAGTTTGAATAATTCAATATATTTTTTTAAAATAAAATAAATAAAGTGTTATCTAGATATGCTATTCTGTCACAATTGTTTGAAAAATATATTGAGAGTTAGGGAGTAATTGTGAAATAGCCGAGAGCCGAGAATATTTTTTTTTCAATTGCATCAGGCTCGCGGGTTACATGGTTTTTTATAAAAAAAGGTCGCCAACCGACGAAAAAGGTTGAGAGCCTATGCCTTAGTATGTGCTGAGAATTGCGACGCAACGAAACCGCGTTAATATTTATATATATTTTACTATCAACGTTTGGTGGCAAATGATATTATTATACAACATATTTATTGCACTTTCACGGAGGAATAAAAATATTACTTCGATTAAATTGGAATATAGCTTAAGACAGAAGTAATAAATCTTGTTATTATATTTGAGTGTTCGAATATTTTTTCTCGCTTTAAACCTCACAAACCTCTCAATCGCGCGTGAAAGCGTCAGCATACAAGCCCGCGTTAGATAAATATGCATCGTATAAAAAATTGACCTTTAAAAGCCGCGCATTAACTCGTTTGAAAATACAAAATATGACACTTACCTACTTTCCTTTTTTTCCCATCACTTAAGTTATCGAAGTCTGGAAGCAACTCTGCAGCTACTTCCGTCCAAGCATTCTTTTTGTTGTGTTGATTTTTGTACGAGCTCAACGTGGCATCCCACAGGCATCTTCGTTGCGAGACTTCGTAAATTACCTGCTCTGTATCTACGTTCATTTCATCCGAACAAACACTACCGACCGCGTCGGTTACGCGCAGGGCACTGACCAGTGGAACGTATGCGGGCCACGGGTGACGGGTGACGGGCGGTAAGTGAGCTAACCGCCGCCAACTGAAGATCGATTTTCAAAACCGCAGCGCGCCAAAACCCGCCGCGCGGACGACCGACCATATTCATCCGCGCAGCAACCGTGTTGGTATAAGAGAAAGTTTTTTTCTAAAAAGGTTTTTTCTTCAAAAATATATTTGAAACGATTAGACTTATGTTAATTCAAATGTATTTTTCGTCCATGCCAAATGATTTCCAGATTAAAAAAAAAACGTTTGCAGTTTTTGCAACCAGATCCGCTCTTAGTGTGGAGCATGCATATCGACAAAATAACATTGATACCACGTAACATACGTTTATACAATTTCTGCCAAGGTTTTATCAGAAGAAATTTAACAATTAGCCTATTAAATTGAAATGATTTTTTTAATCAAAGATGTAGTTAATATAGAACAGTAGTACTCATTTGCGGCCACCAGAGGATTTTACTGCGGCCACCAACAGTTTTATAGTAAATATTGATATTAAAAAAATGTGTTTTTACAAATAAATTTGTAAAATTATTAATTATTTAAAATTGATTGAATAAACCTGACTTATCCAGCATTTAGTCGAGTTTAAGTAAAGGACCGTTTTCATAATAAAACTGTTTAAAAATTTTGGTCTGAGTGATACGTTGACCGTGAATTAAGTCAGTATAAAGAATTAACAACAATTGCTTTATTTATTTTATCGATTTTACCTACAACTGTATATTATTAAAGATCATTAAGTGGAAAGCATTTTATAAAAACTAAATATCGAAACTATTTTTATCTTGGTAAACTATTTGGTGCGGCCACGACACATAGGACCGCTGATGTTTACAATGCGGCTACAGTGAAATTTCACGTGAGAATCACTGATATAGAATGATGTTGACAACATCATACCTATTCGTAGTAGCTAGAATTTCTACCACGGTTCGTTAAAAGAAATTTAACAGTTAGCTAATTTAATTGCATAAAATTACGATGATTTTTTTCATTTAAAATGTGTTTTAAGACACGGTTAATATTGAATGATTGTGACATCGCACCTTTTCGTGCATCACACCTTAGCCTAGCCATCTCGAGTATTCAAGATAAACGGATCGAAAATAAAAAATACCTACGTCCTTTCAAAATCTTAAAAGTTTTACATGTGAACATTTTACGTCTACACTTTCCATAGAATATAGTTCACCTACCCTTGTGGATACTCGATACGTCTATAGAGTTTATGGAGTTCAAAAGAGGCAGATAATAAATAATTACACCTAATATTATGTATGTAGTTTGAGTACTTAAAATAAAACAGAACATTACACAAATCATTTTAATTTCAAGTAAAATATTTATCGGAGAAAACAAATGCGGTTCATAAAAATAAACGAAAAGATTTTAATCAACATATCGAAATATATACACATATAAGCAATAGTAAAAACAGCTCGTCGATATTTTAGTATCACGAAATACGACTATTTAAATGTCAATTTTGATCAAAGATATACATGTTAAAATGGTAATGTATTTTAAACAAAAATATAGTTTTATTTGCGTTTCAGTGATATCACATTCAGCACATTCTCATTGAATACAATATGCTTCTACTATTGAAAATGTAGCTTAAAAGATACTTTCGGAAGATATTAAATTCGTTTTAGAAGTTTCATTGAAACTGTATACTATATAATGGTACGATCATTGACAGTCTCAGTAAATTTTGAAATGGTAATCCATATACTTTAAATGCGCCTTCGATGTTAAATGTGTATAATAATACCGACAGCTTATTAAATAAAAATAAAGTTTCGTTGAGGAAAACAAGTAAAAAAAGAATTCATGTTTCAATGTTAAATATTAAGAATTGGGCACTAGACACAATCAAGCCAAGTCACAAATCCAATTTTCCCATTGTCTATGTTTTATAAAACGATTTTCGTTAATTTTAAATAATATAAAATCGCGAGCCTTACCAATTGGCATGTTGGCAACTGAATGCTCGCGATGAGCGAAACCGGTCCTGATCATAAAATACATTGTGGAAATAAACTGAAAAATGTGTTTTTACTATTCAAAATATTATGCCTTTCCATCGAGAAGTTTTTTTTTTTAATATTTCTTGTAGCAAATTGATTGATGATTGTGTTCTCTTCGAAGTGAAATGATCTTATTATTCACTGTTACAGCTTTCGCATGAAATCTGTTAAATTCGCAGTAATAAAATCTGCAATACAATCAAACTTTATTCAAGCTTCAATGCATTCTTGCTTTATTGTATGATTTTTTAAAAATATAAGTACCACGCCACCTGGATTTAAATTATGGTAAAATCAGACAAGAGTATAATATAATAATGTCTTGTTACAACTATTAACCCTCACACCTTTCAATGTCTAATTATTTACGGTACGGTAAGTAAACCCTTTCAAATCCATCGAAAATGATTTATCGTCAAGAATATTTATATTTTGTAGTTTATCTTTCTCACGATAGGTAACAAAATAGTGAAGAAAACAAAATGTGTGTCCAAAAATATATATATATTTCATCGATAATACATTTGGACAGGCCTGTAATAAAACAGAAAACATTTTGAAAACCTTAAATAAGTGTTCGTATCAAAGAAACAATTTATGAAAATATAGAATATATTTACTCTTTCAATAAAGTCACTTTGAACATGATAAACAAAACACAAAAATTCTCTTTTTGTAATTATTCACGATACGTATTATTAAATTAATTCCGAGTACCAAGTTAGGAATCTAATGAATAGAATATGTCTGTATTTCCAACACTGATTTCGTTGCAGAAAAAAATCATATCTCTGGGCATTGAATAGATCAGTCAAATATTATAATACATAGCTCTTGTGAAGAAAAAAATTAGTCAGTTTAATAATCCAGCGGTTTAAATAAATTTAAGGAAAAAGGGAGCGTAATGAGCGGTTTTCACCACTGTTATAAGAAAGGAATCAAAAAAGAATTTGAAAATTAATGTATGAAATTTTCTTAGATGCCCATTAGAGGATTTAACACCATCGATTGTTATTGTATGCGGCACACTGCAAATTTTCGACTTTTCTGAGCAATTAAAAAAAAATCGTATCGCATTGTCTACATAAAGGAAGAGATATTTAGATCTCGTATTTCAGGACTTAAAAATGATTTTTATTTTTTGAGATTTATCATCAATTACAGTTTTGTATATGTAATATGTCTCGATCAACAAGATTTTGTTTTACTCGATATAATGCAATCTATCTGCCGTCTAAATCGAGGTATAACTATGGCGCCATCGTGGTAACTGATTTTAATTGTTATCAGTTAGGAGTTTTCATTATATATTTAACTATCAATAAATCACTATAATTTCACAATTTCACCGGAAGCTGTCCGTAGAAACTTGGGCTTGGGGTGATTATGTTTTTCACAGATTTCATCGATATTGTCGTCCGTCGAAATGATGTGAGCTGTGCATTTCTTAGCTTCATGAGCACTGCAGTTCCACCATTTTTTGTTATCAAGAACTCGATCCTGGTAAAAGATGAAGCCGTTTAACATAATTAACTGCCCTTCTTTTTGTGACGCGATAAACGCTGCTGTAAATAAAATAATCATCAATAAAATATCTTACTATGATTACAAAAGTTAATCAAATTATTATAAATAGTTTGGTCTTGCAGAAGATTTTCTAATATTAAAACTAGATAGATTAAATTTGAATTGTTACAATTTTGTACGATTCCACATGTTTTGTCACTAACGACCCGGGTTTCACCTTTCGGCTTCTTCAGGCATTCTATCACACGGATGCAACAGAACTGACTGTCTGAAATGACTGTCGTCAGTCCTGTTGCATCCGTGTGATATAATGCCTGAAGATGCCGAAAGGCGAAACCCGGCTCGTTAGTGACAAAACATGTGGAATCGTACAAAGTTGTAACAATTCAGATTTGATATTGAAATTCCATCAAGCACCTTCAGTCGATATCATAAATTATAGATAGATTATGTTTTTCATCGATGAAAAATCCAAAATTCCTATATTTTTTTTTTGTATTTTTCAACATGATTTTAAAACTGATTGGATATTCGTTACAATCTTCATCGCCCAATAATGAATGGCTTACAATCTTCAGAAATAATTATTTATTAAAAATTACAGTTTCACTTACATACAGTTGTTTTGGGAGAAAAAAGTAAAAGTAAAAATCAATATTAATTTAATAAAAATTTCAACATTATAAATCAAATACGGAATAATAAGTCAAAATGAAAGATTTGGTTGTAAGAATCTTGCAAACTACGATATATATATTAAGAAAATCTTTGATTCAATCTCTGAAAAGCATGCCGCTATTGACGGTCCGGTGGTTGTAATAAGGTGACACATATTGTACAATATTGATCAATGAACTCAGGGTATTAATAAAACACGTTTTGACGGTTAGTAGATATTTATTTTCAGCCGGTTGTATAAAGTAACAATAAAGCAATTGGAAGAACGATAAGGCAACATTTCCATACAAAATTGAACATCAGATTGAGAATTCGTAAAATGTAAATTGAATACAGCAAAGAAGAGTGCAGGTAAGCAATTTGACATATTAAGTATATTCTAAAAAAACAATAATTTACCACGTATTTGCATACTACAACCAATTCCATTCTTAGTGGACCGCGTTTAAACATAAGTGAAATTAAATCCACTTATTATTTCAACGAAGCTCAAGATTAAGTAAATTAGGTACAGACAAGAGAATCTTCCAATTGGTGCGAAAACGTAGCGCTTTGAATGGTTCCGGCATCGCGCGCAGGTGAAATTGGAAGGTACTGTACAAGTTCTTCAACTGCAAACGTTGCTCGTAGAATTTTGAATAAATGCTTCGAAAAAATTATTATCAAGATTGAATTTAACGTAAATGATGGGAATTTTTGCTTAGCTTTTTCTAATTTGGCACATGAAGGTGGAGAGAGTTGGCTCGTGGGGAAATCGGTGTTTGAGCCAACAAATAAGATACAAAAAACACTTAAATAAAAGGCATAGTAAGCTTATAAAAAGAAAATATTTTACAGCCGCACATAAGTTCCTTCTTTTGAAATCAAGAAACGACGGGGTAAGTGAGTGTGGTCTTCTGGATATTTAACAATAGCCATATTTTCATTTACATATATTTTTGAAATACATTTGTTGGAATAACTCCGAAGCGAACAATGCCATTTTTCTATATCATTTTTCAGGCGATTACTTAAACAGTATGTGTGACCCTTAAACAGTAGTAAGTCTTTACCCTTTTGAGACTTGATGACTTTTACTGGAAGGAAAAAACAAACATTTAAATTAGACATAGTTAATGTATACAATAATAAAAATTAATTTGTAGCAAATCTACAATAGCTCAAAAATTAGATACGCGTAGATCGAATACAAACAATCCAGTTTTTGTAGCGAACGATGGTCCATACATATAGATAAAAAATGTCTGTCATTTTTTACCGTTCTACTATATCTTTCCAAAACGTTTTTGTTTGAACATGGTGAAAAAAATAGCAATGTATTTTAGTTCTACAAAATTATTTTATAAAATATAGTTGATAGCTATTTCAGCTCACGCCATCGTCAGAACTATGCTTGAACTAACATTTGCTTATCTATATATAGCTGTGTAGAAAAGGTACACAATATATCTTCTCTCCTGTTTTAACGGCCTGTTTCTTGCTAGCAATAAAACTAAAAATTGTAAATGAAACTTAAAAGGTGGCTTTATCAATAAGTTTACATATGGCACGGAAATGATCTATTACAGAAATAAAGAAGCACCCCGCAGAGAATTAAGCAATGGTGATCGACATAGTTTGTTCGTTAAAAATCCTTTGTGATAGTTGATGTCTATTGGTTTCCAGCTGTTCCAAAGCCGTCATCCTGCGACCCTTACTACAAAGATACAAACACTTAGGCGCTGAGTTTGAATTTATATTACGTGATTCCTTAATAACGTGATTAGCAGATTGTGAACCTGTTTTTTTACTGTTGAATGGTTTTACATGTTCCTTAGCTCGAGTGGACATACTTCTATTTGTTTGACTTGGATAAACTTGTAATGTTGGAACAAATAAAAACAGAAATTGCTTTTAATGTATGAGAGGTAAATATTTCCTTTTTTATTCATCATGATTGTGATTTTCATATAAAAGTTTAATAGAATCTTTGAATGCTTTGCCCATTAAAACTTTTCCAGTAAATTTTGTGTGGTAAATGGGCGAGCATATCCAACATACGCCATTTGTTTATTTCTGAGTGAAGCCCCTTGAACATCAAAAGTCTGCAGCGTGACGGAATAAAGATGCTTGTAATACGAAATCATATTTTAAACACATTATATCCAGGTATTGCAATACCGAGCGAATATATATATATAATATACGCCAGTTTATACGGCTATGTATCTATGGCAGAATGATTGGGCGATTTTCACGGACGCCTCGACTTCTTGTCAGCGTTTTAAATTTCGAGCAAACTTTGTTCGAAACGTGTGGCATATTTTCTGTATCATTTGGTGAAATCGAGTCCAGGAAAACAACACATTAATAATTGTTATTTTCGACCAAAAATAAAATCAAAAATCTTAATCTATAAAATTCGAAGTATATGTTTTTGAAGCGCGGTATACCGCGTCCTTCATATTTTTAATATGATGCACAGAATTAATAAATGTTACATGGAAGGAAATCATTTTCTCTATGTATATTCTTTCGGAAATTTAAACGCTCTACGTTGGGAGGGGGATCGTATGAAAAAAAAACGTATATAGATCTTTGTGAGTATATTTAAAAAACAAATGTATGATTGCAAAATATCGGAAACCAATAAAATCTTTTGTCAGAGTACACACATTATAGACCAAGGGAGCGCAACCGGTCAATTTGTTGAATTTTTAATGTCAAAGTGTCGAAATTTCAACTTTTTTTTGTCACTAGCATTAATAATATTCTATAAAACATTAATTGAAAGTAAATATTAGTTTGAATAATTAAAATTGAATAGTAGGGACATGATATTGACAACTGAAATAATTGTGTGTGAAAAAAGAAAATTTTAGGACTGTCACAAGCTGGCACAAGCGAGTTCAGGTATAAATTCAAAACAAAAGACACAATTGGTGAATGTTGGCCAAGGGATACATTTAGACTTGCATAATTTCGCTTCAAAATTATTTACGCTTCATAATTATTCACGCTTCAATTGTATGCATTACACCAAAAGTGGCACCCCTAGCAATCTATCTACGTCGACTTCTATTTAATTTTATTTTTCGGCAATATTTATTAACAGGAATGGCACAATTTTTCTCCATGATAATAGATAGATCTCGCTAGCAATATGTGGAAAAATAACACGATATTTCCAATTGGAATATTTTATATGTATTTTTAAAAGTCTGTGAACACATGTCCCTAGGGTATTCGCGTCGTCCCTGCCTAGAGGACACATATGTCCTCGCGGTATTGAAGCGGTTAAAGAGCAAGAATCGTGACATAGTAGAAAGATTTTTTTCTAAAGACGTATGCGTTTATCACAACGCGTAATGAAATGATCGGGTGGGTCATGGGAGTGTGAATTTGTCTCCTTGACGACGCAATGGTTGACAACATGGATTCTCGCCAAACAATGTTTAGAGCCGGAACGAAGTGAACAAACCCAGACCTCTTCGCCTGATTTAAGATATTGCTTCAAAGAATATGTAAATTTCTTGAAAACCGACTGTTTTTTCCCTCTTCTGGATGTCATGTACGTCACTGAAAATAAAATGAATGAAATATGTCAGCACTATAACAATAATTAATTTTTGTTAATATTTTCATCATACATTCTATATTTTTTGTATAAATTGTCATTTTTGTCGTTTGTATTCCATCAGTTAAGAATACTTGCGATGGGCGAAACCGATTTAGACCAAAATATATATCGTAGAAATCGTACTGAAAAACGTGTTTTATTATAGAAGTGACAGTTAACATATGAAATGTGACACATATTATAATTACATTGTCAAATATGACATATATTTGACATAAAAATCACAGGCAAAAAGTTGATTTAAGGTGAAAAAGGTGCTTACTACACCACTGGCTATAATCCATGTTCTGTTTTTAAGATCTTTTATATATAAAATTTAAATTGTTACAACTTTGTACGATTCCACATGCTTTCTCAATAACGACCCGGGTTTCGCCTTTCGGTGTCTTCAGGCATTCTATCACACGGATGCAACAGAACTGACAGTTGGTCAGTTCTATTACACCCGTGTGATTGAATGCCTGAAGATACGGAAAGGCGAAACCCGGGTCGTTAGTTACAAAACATGTGGAATCGTACAAAGTTTTAACAATTCAAATTTGATATGTTATCAATGTGAATATTTTTCTATAAAATCGTTGATTATCTTTTGTGACACCCAAAAACCTGTGAAAAAACATAAATCATTTTTTTACCATTTATACTGAGTATTACAGGGTGACATATGAACTATTTCCGGATTGGCGGAAAAATCTAGCTTTGGGCTCGATGAACTATAAATTGAACGTAACCTTAACTACACGTATTTTCATTTTAAGTCCCATTAATAATATCGTGCCCCTAATGAAAAAAAAACAATTTTACTTAAATCTCAATTTGTAATGTATTTTAATATTCGGTTGTCGTTGATAACAGTATTCACTCCAGTTATTTCTCACACCATTGCGTTAGTGCCATCGCTACACACATTGAACAAATTTAAAAAAATATATGTGTTAAAGTATAAGCTACGTTATACTGACAACGATTTGACAGCTTGATGACAATTTGCAAGTTTTCTATAATGTGATATTTGCTGATTTAAAAGCTGTATGCATTTTATAATTTCATAATATTTTATGTTTAGCCACCACTCTTTAAATACGAGTAACAGATTTATCCACACTAATATTGCACTGCATAATATATTTCTAAGCAAATAATCCAGTAATATTTTTAACAGTAAATAAATACATATAAACTTACCTGTAACACGAAAAACTGTTATATCGATTTTATTATGTTTATAATTGTGACGTATTGCACAATTTAAAAGAAAATCTGCAAAAGTATTTTAGATTATTTAATGAAAAACTATTTGAAATGCGTGCTTATTAATTCATGAGTAAAAGAAAAATGATTTTTTTTGGGAATACAATTTTTTGATAGCAGAAAATTAATAAAACAAGGCTTGTAAGTATACAATTTTATTTTTGACAATGCTTAACAAATAACGCAAGAAACAGTATTTTATGTTCGTCGCACAGCTGCAATACTTAACTCTTTGGCGACTATATGGTTTTTTTTACAAAATCTCAGCGAAAAACGCTTTCAATTATGCGTAATTGTTATATTTTATTGATTGAATTGGCATTCACTTGGTAGAACTCCATTATAACACGGTGAAAAAATAGGAATGTATTTTAGTTCTACAAAATTATTTTTAACAAATATAGTTGATAGCTATTTCGGCTCACACCATCGTCAGAACTATATATACATATAGAACTATAACTACATATAGAAATATAACTAAGCTATCAACTATATTTGTTAAAAATAATTTTGTAGAACTAAAATACATTGCTATTTTTTCACCGTGTTGTATTTTAACCCGTTGCGTGTGGTACACCGTAATAATACGTTATGTACTGAGTGATAAAATTATAATTAAATGAATTAGAATTGGCTGGCGTATGAATTTAAATGTACGACAATCGGTCTCTAAAAGCAAGTAAACGAGAAACACACGCAAACTTTGCGATCTAGGAAAAATTGTCAGCAGCTATTGAAAACATTTTTTTGTGTCGTAATATTAATTATAGTCATTTTATAATCGTAAGAGCATTAGACAGAACGTGCCTTTTTCAGAAAACATCTCTTATTACTGATTATTCTTTTTTTAAGTCTCGAAAAGTGATAATGGACAGCGAAAGTGATGATGAAGTAACTACAAAAAGTTCAAATGTGTATGTAAAAACTTTAATGCCAGTGATGGACTAGTGAGTTAACTACTTGATGATTATGACGGCAGTGAAGATCATTGTTAGCAAATAATAACAGTAGTTATAAAAAAAAATGTTTCGTTGTTTGTTAGTCAAAAGGTTAAGGATTGTAATGTGAGCTTGTGAGCTAATAAAAAAAGGTTCTTTTATATAAGTATTTGTAGCAACCGTTCTTTTTACGATAAAACGGATCGGCTTAACAACAATATTATATACGAATGTATTCCCCTTTATTTGTTAAGCAATAAGGAAGAGGTTCGTGGGAATGGAAGGTAGATCCTTTGATAATTGAATTGTTAAAGACGCTGACGTGTGCATTACATTGCCTTTGACCAGAACGTAGTGAACAACGCCAAACCACCACCCCAGATTTTCTCACCACCGTTTGACTGTAGGTATATTTTTGGTACATTAGCATTTGCCTTCCTTTCTGAGACCGAATATACGTGGCTAAAATCAAATACAAAGAAGATGAGTAAAAAAGCTGAATTGTAGGCAATTCATTCCGACACGATGAACGCGAGCAAGAAAGCTCCAGTTATGAATTACTACAGACATAGAATGTTCATCACATGGAAAAAATTATACTATATAAAAATCTAGACGCAAAATATTATGCGCAATGAATATTTTTTCGATCAAAGGGTTTTTTTTTGATTATTACTGAAGAAAAAATGTAAGGCAATTTCAAGAAGTGTGCTCTAATACAATTGAGTCAATATTCTTCGGTTCTGTTAAATAATTGATTGACTTATTTTGATCATGTTGCGAAATTGCCCGAAAACTTATTTCTAACCATACTATGAAACAATATTTTATGTAAATTTGATCAAAAAATATTGAATGTAAATTTGATGATGATATCCTGAATTGTTGATAAATTAGCCTGCGAAATTATTATAAATGATTGAAAATAAATGAATAAATCAATTTTAGGGGTTAACCGTCATTTTTGGTATTATTTCCACAATATAGACCAGTGATTTCCAAACTCAATACGGATGTAAGCTACTTTCAGAAATTGAAATTGTCTGGGTGAGTTACCTATACGTATTCCTTCTTTATAATTTTTTTATCATCGTCCTTAATCGTACCATACAATATTATAATATAATTTAAAATAAATAAGAGTATCAGATTTTCAATGAAACATAAAATGCGTACATAAAAGTTATTTATTTATAAACAAAATAATACTGACTGTAATTCTAACCTAAGCGGTGATACAAATGGGTGAGACAGAGACATAGTGTATGGTGTAGTTCCCATCAATCGTAATATATCTCTGACCGCTACTTCGATTTAATAATATTACAACAGCAACCTTATTATATAGATATATATTCTAAATGTATCCACAAAAAACCAAGAGTACGTATTGCGAGAAAATAAATAAATAGTGTGACAAATTATTGAAAATTCATATACGTCGTATTTTTGTAGATAATTGTATTTATTATCTTATCTATAAATGTTTGAATTCTTATTTTTCATTCATTTATAGCTAGTTCGCCGGAATGTGCACAATTTCGTTTGGTCGTCGTTATGGTAAAAGTAAATTCTGACAGATCATATTTTATAAGTAAATTGAATCTTGTTTTATTTTTAAGATAATATAAACATATTGTTTTCTTCACAACAGGATGACTTTTTTGCTATCAAAAATCAAATGTAAAAATTCGCATCACGAAACAAGATGTTTTTTATCGATCTGTCTACTTTTACCTTTGAAGAAGGTCTACATGAAATTGATTGACTTGGCGTTTACTTGGTAGAACTCTATAATAACAAGGTGAAAAAATAGCAATGTATTTTAGTTCTACAATTTTTTTAAAAGATATAGTTGATAGCTATTTCGACTTAAGCCATCGTCAGAACTATGCTTAAACGAACATTTGTTTTTGTATATATAGCTGTGTAAAAAAGGTACACAATACATCTTCTCTCCTGTTTTAACGACGTAGCTTATTTCCTGCTAGCAATAAAACTGAAAATTGTTTTTAAAATTTGTTAACGAAACTAAAAAGGCGGCTTTATCAATAAGCTTACACGGATATGGTTTTTTGGACGGGGATGGTTATTACGGAAACGAAACAGCCCCATGTAATGGCTTGAGGAGTGGCGACCGGCATATTTTAGTTTGTTCGTTAAGAATTTTTTGTGATAATTGATATCTATTGATTTCCAGCTGTTCTTAAGCCGTCATCTTGCGACCTTTGTTATAAAGATGTAAACACGTATTGTATACCTTTTCTACACAGCTATATATAGATAAGCAAATTTTCGATTAGACATAGTTCTGATGATGGCGTGAGTCGAAATAGCTATTAAAAATATCTTACAAAATAGTAATTTTGTAGAACTAAGATACATTACAATATTTTTTCACCGTGGTCTACACGAAAGCCTTGTCACGGCATACTGAAGATTTTGATTTCGAAGAATTCAATTCATCTTTATGTATCTGCCATCCGCAGTGATGAAGTATTTAGGGGGTGGATGCATATGTTTATTAAACTGCGAGATTATGGCATTATTATATATTTCTAGTTTGGCGTTGCAACGTTTGTTTTGTCTGCTCAACGAACAGGTCCACATTTGTGTATCTGATGTTTTTTTCAAATGGGTACGACAGTACGTGAATTTTTTCCATAGTAAAAGTTGAGTGCCCACTCTTGAGGTTATGTAAGTTACTGAAACAAACAATAAGATTTCATTAGATATAGGATGAAATTTTTATTTTAAGTTCAATCACGCAGTTTACCACATGGTTTTCGAAAAACGATTTTTTCTCATTTCGATTCGGATCTTTGTCATTTAATTAGGAACCAGTATTATCTAAGATATAAAACTGAGATGTTTTCTCTACTGGAACGTTTACAATTGCTTTGCGATATTGTAATATCTGAAATGATTAGATATCTCATGAAAAATCGTTTTTTTAATGTAATCAATTGTTTGACGTCTCTTCTTGACAGGTAAGAAAAAAAGCTAACCAATCTTTTTAATAAATCAGAATTGGACTTGGAATGTTTTTGGATAAATATATCTTCAGAGTTATCAAAGTCTTTGTATATGAATTCATGAAAATATTGAAATATAATGTATGGGAGAATCTGTTTACGGACAAGAAACATATTAACCTTTCAATTTCACAATTTATCTAAGTAAGGCAAAAGCCGAAGGGCATTATTGACCACAAGGTACACAAAACTGGAATTATAACAAACCTCAATGTAAAATACGACGGTGAAAATAAGAGTTGTAAATGAAAAGTCTAATTGTCATTAAGTTTACCTGGAGTAAACGTAGAACATCGATTTATTGTACAATAATATACCAAAAGCAAATGTGTACGCAATACAGCAGATATAGTTTATAGCCTATTTTCACAACATTTTAAACTCTAGGTCTAGACAATACATTGATGAAATAACAATACTTCAAGTTAACGTTCATTTAAAAACTCATATAAAAATAATTCATAGTAATGAAAATAATATTTTTTTTCGAACAGTTTGTTGAGCATAAGGTAAGAATAAGATATGTTTGAATAAGTAATAGTATTTATTGGCAGGAGGATAAAATGATAGTATGTAATACAATACATTTATAAAACACAACAATTATTAGTAAACGTAATATTAAGGGTTGCCATTAATGATATCGCACGATTTTGAGAATTTACTGATCCTCTCATCACTTTGTCTATTCGTACAACTAAATCTCTAATAAATTTTCGACGTTAAACTTCTGAGTGTCTATTCTCAAAAAACTCAAAGAAATATATATATATTTTTAAATATTTTAGTCTCCGATACATAGTTGGTTTGGTCATTCTAGTATATATGTCACATAACTTTTAGTTTGGCCTGTGTTACATCATTTTTTTCAATGGGTACAGACCAAAATAACAGCGTTTTATTTATAACGACGAAGAGAAAAACATTTGAACTAAATGACGATTCATTATTCAAATAGACTAGATTGGAAAAAAATTGATTGATAATGATACCGGTCGTCATCGTAATATGAAAAGACAACAATTTATTTAAACAAAGTGAGACGATTTACAACGAAGAGACGAAGAAGAGGCGTTCAAAAAAAAATCTGGTCAAAAGGTTTGTGACGAAATGTGACAATATGTACAAAGAAAAATTGTTCAAATCGGGGTTTTTTATTCATGGAATGCCCTTATCGAAAATATGCTAAAAACAAAACACCTAAGAAATGTTTAAAAATGTGTTTGACCCGATCGGCGCGACAGTTTTTCATACAAACAAAATCCGTCCGCGTTGCTATTTTTCAAAATTTTCTCTTTCCACATAGAGCTATAAATACACAAATGAAAAATAATTGGGTTGGCTTTTATGGAAGCATTGGGAATGTTTCACAACATTAAAAAACACAAAGAAATGTTCTATGTTGTCACAATCACCTTAACAAATATATCTCTAACAAATAACTAACTCGTAAATCGCCATTACCGTGACGTAACGAAGCAGCCGATCAAACTCAAATGAACAAGTGCCATTACTGTCATGTGTCATGGAGTGTCACATTGCAATGCTGCGAGATTGGCGCAAAGTTCAGTGCGAAGTTAGACGCGAGCTTAGCACGCAGTTTCAAACTGATATGTTATTTTGGCGGGGTCGGAAAAATTTGAAGGGTTCGAAAAATCGATGTTTTAAGCATTTAAACCTAATACTTTTGACAAGTTTACAAAGGTGGTAGTATCAGGACGAATTGGGTGATATTTTAAAACCAAAATCAGTCCTATATGCAAAAGATTGCCTACGTTGCCGACGTTTGAATGTTCGAGTCCCAACGTCTGGGGCGCTCGCGTACAGGCCTTGCACATTGCCGTCCCACACGTTGGGGCATTAGTGTGGAAGAGATTAAAGATTAGTGTATGAAAAAGCAAAAACAAATTAAATATAATTATAGTTATATTTTGATATAGTCACCATTTTTTGTTATATGGAATTTTGGTGGGTCGTGAGTATGCTCGCCACTCGAAGATACCACAATTCCGTTCGACACACAAATGGTTATGGGGCATGACGACCTACCGCTCTTCTGTGTACAGCGCCATTGAAAGGTGGCATCTTTTTTCATTCTTAAGAAATAATACGTGTACAGATTCGACAGCAAAATATCATTCCCTTTTTTCGACTTAATGAACCTAAGTTCTGAAAATAAAATTTTCTTTTTTGATTATAAAATACAATAAATTTATAAATATCAATTTTATTTAAATCCAATAACAGTAGAAATGTGTGATATAATGAAGTATACAGAAAAAAAACGCTGAAAAATAATTGTTATGCGATATGAGAAATATTCTGATAGCTGCACGGTTTACTTAATAAAAGAAATATTCTCAACGAATCAACATTTACAAGGGTCTTGTTTGCTATTTCAGCTTCAAGCCATCGTCAAAACAAACTTGATTCGGGATCAATTTTTATATCTTCTACTATGCTTTTTTATAAAAAGTTTTTGATATGAATATTTATAATACTATCCATAGACTAATTATATATTTTAACACAAAAAAAGAAAACTAATTGATATGAATCCCCATTGATAATAGAAATTATCTCAAAAAGTCACTTGATGAGTCTTTTAATGGTTACAACGTTATGGCATGGAAATGATTATTGGTAGTTTATCGATTTTGTTCGATTGGGATAAAAGTTTAGAAATTGGGAACATAAATACTCTCACAAGCCGATCGAAAAATCTGTATCGTTGAACACTCGACCACGTGCCTGGGCGTACTAGTACGTTACGGTGTCATTTTTTCAATTGAATAATTGATCAACACATAACACTAAATACAATATCATATTCACATTATATCATCGTACAATAAGTAAACGAAAATTGGAAAAAGAAAATGACAATATTTTTATTAGCGTTGCCAAAATAAATACTTACGTTACTACATATCAGAAAAATATTCAATACAATATAAACAAAGAAAGCGCACTGGCATCAAATGTTTTATTTACAAAGCTCATTTTAGTTGCTATTCATCGATATACAATTTTAGTGTTTGTTTTTTACGTTTAAGGTATAAAATAAAAACACATATATTAAAATTATGATCAGGACCGATTAGTTGATAATGCTCGGGATGAGCGAAAACGGTCTAGATCATAAAATATTATATATTGAGGAAATTGTATTTGAAAATGTGTTTATTATTTTTAAAAAAATCGTGCCTTTGATACAAAAACAGAATATTTGTAATTGTTTTACTGAAACTAAACATAAAAACATATACGAGTTTCTTAAGTAATTAGATTGACTGCGATCAGTTATACCAGCCAAACTCAACATCACAAAGCTTTTCAGTGTGTAACAATTATACAACTTATTTGCCAAAATGAGTTTGTTTGGATGAAAAATCACACTTACATAAAAAATACACATTTAATTGTTTTTATTATAATGGTATAGTTTACAATGTAATGGTTAACGTAACGTATGAATTACATTTATGTGACCCGACGAAGAAAAGGATAATGGTCGCTAAACTATGCGGAGCAAATTACTATACTGATTTTAAACATATTTTGAAGCTTCGTTAGCGTTGTTGTATAGTCAGTGTACCACATCGTTGACATATTCGTTCAATATTTTATAAATATCACTAGTACCTAACATACTCCCCATTTTTTTTAAAATGGTATGTTGCCGGTTCATGACTATGGTCACCGCTCACAGAAGTCACGACTCAGTTGACGCCGAGAATTTTGATCAAGCACTGCGATCGACCGCTAGATTGAGAACAGCGCCACTGCGTGACTCCCGGTGCCTTCGTCTTGATCAAAGAAAACGTATATTGTCTCCAAATCAATAGCGTCCTTACTCTTTTCGATTTGATGAATTGGAAAGAGGAAGAATCTAAAAAAAAACAAAAATATTTAGTGCATAGTAAAAAAAAACACAAATAAAACTTATGTTTTAAAAATTACCATTTAAACCAGTGGTCTCACGTGAAATTTCAATGTGGCCGCATTATAAACATCAGCTGTCCTATGGAAATGTCTAGTGACCGTACCAAATGTGATAAAAATAGTTTCGATTATTATTTTTTATATAGTGCATTACACTCAATATACTTTCACGACATACATTTTTAGGTAAAATCGACAAAATTAATAAAGAAATTGTTGTTCATTCTTTATATTGACTTGATTCATGGTCAACGTATAACTTCGACCAGTTTTATTATTAACACGGTCCTTTACTTAAACTCGACTTAATGCTGCGGAAGTCAGGTTTATTCAATCAATTTTAAAATAATAATAATTTTACAAATTCATTTGAATAAACACATTTTTAAAAAATATTAATATTTACTATAAAACTGTTGGTGGTCGCACACGAGAATCACTGATTTCGACTCACCTACATTCACGAGGTACACGTCGATGTCAAAAGATATTTTGCGTTTAACCAACATGTTGACTGCAGAACAAAACCTAGCGCGTAAACATATATTTTGGAAACATATAGAAACACGTTGTACAAATACTTGGCATTATTCGATACCCTGCAAACTCAGAGTAACCCTTGAAGCGATAAAACTTGATTAGCTTCTCTCTAATATGAGTGTGTACGCGCTAAGCTCATATTACGTCTGTAACATGTTAATTAATTGTGCCTCTTGTCTTTGGTTCATTTGAAAAAGACTTTTGAAAAAGATGAAAGAGGTAATACAACAACAGCAACAAAAAAAATGCTTTTTTTAAGTTTATTACTGTTTATTTCGAAACAACTTTCAAACCAATAATAAACATATATTGTCTATTCTACTAAAAAAATAGTCAGATATTTAGATGCCTTCGTGAAATAAAAAAAGCTCAGAAAAACTTCCTCTCCGTGAATTGAATTACATAGTGACCGACCGCTATAACAGTGCGCCCGGAAATGCAGCGGATGATGGAGCTAAATTTGAAACCCCCGGATAAAGCGAATGAACAGACCGCAAAAATGACGTGTAAAAAATCACGGTATTTATGAACATTGAAACGTATTGTAGATAAATATTTTTATGTAAAAATATTTATGAAATAGTAGGGGATTTTAAATTTTCGAACTCTAGGAACTATTGTGTCAAGCCGGAAATGTATACAGCGCTACGTTTCCACGCGTATAAGTAGCGTGGTCGATCTATATGTATAAAGCTGACTTCATACAGAATATTTCCGACAATAATTTTAATACTAGGAACTGCAAAAACTCTTCAGTATCGACCTGAATCACTCGTTAAGATGATTGTTTTGTCATTTAGCATCTAACGTATTGACCATGTTCAGTTATATGGTATGTGGGCGGATCATGATTATGTTGACCATGGATGTGTACCACGATGCCATCGATGACGGTAATTGTAATATGGCACTGTTTCCCGCCACTTGATAGAGAACATCGCCAAACTTGACTACCGGATTTATTCGTTTTTTTTAAGGAATACGTATACTGCTTCCACATTAATAAAGGTGTTCCTTTTCTTGAGGTGATGTATACAACTTCTGAAACAAACAAAAAACAGAAGAAAAAATTTATCACCGAAATGAAATACTTCCGATATCAAAAGATCACGAGTATACATGGGTGAGTCATTATTTTTTAACCACTTGGATCCCAAGCGGACAAAGGTGTTTAAGATAATTCAATAAATAAATATTCGGTATTTCAAAGAGATTCACGCAATATTTTGATAAATATTATATATGTAGTTCCTTATATACTAAGTCAATATATATTAAATATCGAGTCCGAGCGAATAAATATGATAAAAATATTTGTTTCTCTCAACGTGGCACGCGCGCTCGCGGAGAGTAGACCAATTTACACATTATCACTTTGATTTATGACCACTCATAGCTAATTCATTTGGAATTATAGTACCAATTCAAAAAAGGTTTTATCTGAACGAGGAATACACGTCTGAAGATATAAGAAATCTCAGGAATAATTTATGATAGTTAAAAGACGAAATTTTATCGTTAAATGAAAAACGAATAATCTTGTACTCTGATAACCCTAATATTTTTTACGTAGTATTAAAATAGAAAATTGGAAAACCACAAAACAATTTATTTAATTTAGGTGTAAAAGTTACTAATAATTGCTTATTAGCCTCCCACTATTTTTTGGGCCATCGAAAACACACGGTATCTGGGATATGTCAATCATTTATTGGCGTGGCAGTGAAACGGTTGAACATAGATACGTCATTGACATAGTATTTATTACTTTATTATTATTATAAAATGGCGCTAGGGGCCGTTCAGGTCCATGGCCGACTGCACAACCTCTCTCCAGGCATCTCAGTCGAGCGCTCTTTCTCTCCAGTTGACTATCCCCAGCCTCTCAACATCCTTTTGAGTGTTATCCGCCCATCTCCGTCGAGGGCGACCGAGAGGTCGGGTGCCAGCTGGTGTTCTTTCATAAATCTTATGGAGAGCTCTAGACTTCTCCGATCGTACAACGTGACCCGCCCATCTGAGCCTTCTCGATCTCAAGACATTAATGATTCTTGGTTTGTATCGGTCGAAGAGCTCAGCGTTCGTACGAATGCGCCACCGGTGATTCTCATTAACGGGTCCAAGTATTCTCCGGAGGATTCTGTTTTCAAATACTTGGGGGGCCTTTTCTTGTTTTTCTGTTAAGCTCCAGGTTTCACATCCATACATGACTATCGGTTTAATGATCACGTTGTACACCCGGCACTTGGTTTTGATTGACAGCATTTTGGATCTAAACAGACTATTTAGCGCGAAGTACGCTGCATTTCCATTTCTCAGTCGGTCAGCAAGCTCCAAAGTCATCTCATTCCTAGAGGAAATATTAGAGCCCAAGTACTTGAGAAGAGAGGTTCTCTCGAACGAGGAGTTTCTTTTTACAGTTGTACGGTGTTCGTAACAAGTTTGTGTTTTTATGGGAGAGGGTGGTTAGCCCTTTGCCCAAACCCCAACCTGGAGGGCCAGATCTGTTGGTCCGCAGGAGATACTTAATTTCTTTCCTACCCTTCAATTCCTGAAGAGTGTTCCCCTATCCGCCATCTGGGGACACGCCCTCTAGGGGTTACAGACTCCCCCGAGAGTATTTATTACTTATTAGTATAAATATGAACGATAAGAGAACAACTGCATGGAGCGTTTGATTTTATTAAACCTCGAATCGTGACGTAATTTCAACATCTGAATATGTCAAAGCTAAACATGCTAACTGTCATTTTTGACGAAAATGGGTTATATATTTTATTACGCTTTTTCGTATCTTAGCAAATGATTAACTCATAAAAACTGTAAGTAGCCATAACATTTGAATCTTTAAAGTTTTCGAAATGTTTACTTCGGTGACCAAAAAAACAGATATGTTTTTAATTTTATTATGGCTTAATATGTAAAGGGATGCACGAGGTTTGGTTGGGTAAGATACAAAGACTTCATATAGAAAATAAAATTTAATAAAATTAACATCCTCTGTTAACTGATAACAATAAGTGGAATATATTTAAGTGTTCATATACTTGGGTTTATCATTTTATCTTGTAAAACTCATTCAATTGTGTGATGATACATTGATAAAAAATACAAAATAATTTTTGGCGTTTACTATAGCAGAGAAGATATGGTCACACGCTATTTTATGATCTATACATTTTCCCCGTGCAATTTAGTATGGAATATAAGCAAACTTTTTAATGTTGGTCAGATTTATTGCATATCTTATGATACGAAATCCTATAGAAAGACTATATCAATTGTGGCACTTTGTTCAAATTTCATAGGATGCTCAACAAGTCATTTGTTTTTTACTCCGATTTTGACAAATTAGAGTAAGAAATCAAGCGATTAAAGAAGATTTTAATGTTTTCAGTGTGGTGAACAGGTACTATGTTGACTGCAAATTTAAGTTCGTCTGTTACCATAACACGAGTACGCAAAGAAAGAGGTGATATTTAATAATTGATTCATAAACAGAATTGAAGTATTTAAGCAAATACTATAGTTGGTATCAACATTCAACAAATATTTGGCATTCATCAAGTGTTCAATAAAAAAAATAATACTTTCTATTTAATCACCGTCTATCTTCTAGTTAAGTATTTCCAAGCGTCTAAAATTGATAAGCTGTGTCTGCAAAATACGATTTATTAATTAAAGCAAATGGTCCAAAAAACACATTTGATAACAATCAAACATATTTAATAAATTCCCCATTTTCATTAATACGATATTTTGGAGGATTGTGGGTATGCTCGCCACTCGTCGATATTACGATTCCATCCGAAATTTGAATTGTAATCGGACAGCGTGATTTTCCACTTCTTTGGGAACAACGCCAAATTGTAACTCCCGAAGTGTTAATTTTAACCAAGGAATATGTATACTCCTTCCAGATTGAAAGCTTCCTTCCTCTCTTAGATACTATAAACTTTATTTCTGAAAATAAACAAAAGTAAGTAAGATATTGTGTGATAATATTCTAAATATATAGCAGTTAAAATACAAATATGATACATTAATTAATATTAAAGATTACAGCAACCAAATTTTTAACAATTTGAAAATCATTTTTTTTTTATATTATTGATGCTCTTACGCGATATTTTGATTTTTGGAACCAATTTATCGAATTATGTGAAATTAAAGTTTTTTTACGCGGTTTTTATGTGCGCCACCTTCTGAACGCGTAAAAAAGGATTGGGTGTAATGATATCTGTGTTCGAAAATAAAATAGCGTTAATTCTTTATATTTTCTTAGAATTTAAAATATAATTGTTGCGTTTATGTTTCAACATTAATTATAATAACAATGCGATAAACTGGTAAATCTTATGTGACAATTTATTTTTTAAATCGATGGCGGATTTTTATTTTGAAATGAAAACAAAAAATATTGTTTATATTTTAACGATTTATTGAAAATTAAAAAATAATCCATTAAACGAAGGATACATCAATAATTTCAAAATAAGAAGAAAAAAGAAAAACATATGTTTTAGGCCTAACGGTATTAAAAATCACAAAAATGAAATACTCAAGTTATCAAAAAAAAGCTTTTGGTTTATTTGATTAATAATAAAAAAAAATCTTAGATATATATTAAATATCGGCGTCAATTGTGGAGAATATATTTATTCAGTATGTTTGTTTTAATGAAATAATTACTTCCTAGCATAAGTTATACTACGTCATCTTAACTAATTTTAATTTTAATTAATAACTTCATTATTCCACTAGTAGTATGAATAAATGTAACACGCGTTCTGCCTTTTCTCGGCGACAAGAATCTCCCAACCAATTGTACATCAATGTTACTTATTACACAGTAAGTAAAATGTTAAAAAGGGAAATTTTATTAACAAAGACACCGGCGAATCCATTGAAAATATTGATAAGTTTTTGCGCCCGAAATCGAGCGTTATACATTCTAAATACTAGGGTCAGGGTTGCAATATTATTTGAAAAAAAAAGAGTTAGACAAAAATTAGAGGTCTGTATGGGGTGGATATTGAAAAGATTACTCGTTCCAAGCCCGAATTTACAATTAAATATGATACTTAATGATTAATTGAACAATTGGTAAAACTTGTTTTTAGTGACAGACTTTATTATTTTATTTTTTGAAAAATTAATTCTACTCTCTAGACCAGTGGCTCTCATGTACGGCTACCAACAGTTTTATAGGAAATATTGATATTAAAAAAAAATTGTTTTTATAAATGAATTTGTAAAATTATTTTTATTTTAAAATTGATTGAATGCACCCGGCTTGCATTGGAAAAGAGAACTGTTGGACAAATTTCCATTTGTAACGCTTTTAAACAATTAAATACCAAAATGTTAAAAAAAGTATTTTATTTAATTTAAACATATAAGTTAATCCATTTTTTAGTAAATGCAACTGCTATTTTTACCATATTTGGTGCGGCCACGAGACATTTCTAAAAGACCACTGATGTTTATAATGCGGCCACAGTAAAATTTGTGAACGTACCACGGGGCATTACAAATTTGTCGCAATGATTTATTTTGAACAATTTGAAGTGTCTTCAGATGCTTCTGGTGAGCATAAGCCCACACTGGAGTAGCGTACACCATAATTGGTCGAGTTATAGCTGTATAGAGGAGCAGCTTGCTTTTGAGAGTATGCTTGCTCTTCACATTGAGCATAAAGTTTAGTTTAGCTTTTACACCATAAGCTTGACGTTTTTTAATCGCGGTGTGCTCATAGAATTTTAGCCTATTGTCTAGAGTGAGTCCTAGATACTTGACAGTATTGGACCACTTGATTTCTGTATTTTGCATACGAATGCACTCGAAATTGGGTTTTCTAATGAAACCCTTTGAAAACATAACTGCAGCGCTTTTTTTGGTATTGATTTTAATTCGCCAGTTTTCACAACAGTCCGCTATGGTATCAGCCAATAGCTGGACTTCTGTGACAGCACTTTGCCGATTACGAGATTTTGATAAAATAGCAGTATCATCGGCGTACTGAGCTATAACTGCTTCGCTTTCCCTACCGCAAGGAATGTCATGCGTGAATATGTTATACAGTATGGGTCCCAGGACGGAGCCTTGCGGGACACCTGCCTGGATCGGTCTGAAGGAGGATCGAATTACACCCATTTTGACTTTGAAATGTCTATCCGTCACGAACGAGTTGAGAATCTTTACTAGTGGTAATCCTATGCCAGCCTTCGACATTTTGAATACGAGCCCTTCGGTCGATACCCTGTCGAAGGCTTTAGCAATATCTAAAAAGAGGCCCGCCGTGACCTCTTTATGAATGAATCCACTTGCGATCAACTCTACTACCCGAAGAAGTTGGTGGTTTGTCGAGTGATTCGCGCGGAAACCATGCTGTGTATCTGGGATTATCTTTTTCTCTTCCACCACTTCTTGCAGTCTAGCTTTAATCACACGCTCTAGAATTTTGCTCATTGCGGGTAGCAAGCTTATTGGTCGATGGTTTATCGGAAGAGTGTGATCTTTCCCAGGCTTTGGAATTAGAATAATATCCGCTTCCTTCCAACGTGATGGAAAATATAGTAATCTTAAGCACGCGTTGATAATATTGACTAACGAGCTAATACCTTTAAGCGGTAGATGTTTTACAGCCTTATTACCGATTCCGTCATTTCCATTTCAGAAAGCGCTTTGACCAGTCCGTCCACCTCGGCAAATGTGGAAGGAAAATAGCTTGACAGTCTACAGTTAAGGGTTGTTCTAGGATTAGCTTAGCGGTTGCTTCTATATCTAAGAAGCTATTTTTCAAGCGTGAATTACTTGTGTCAATTGTATTGGGTGTAAATTGTTTCTGGAGGCTATCCGCAAACTCTTCTACCTTTTTACTGATGGTGAATACGGGACCCTTTGCTCCGTGAAGTGGCATCAAAGGGTATTTTTCTGCGCGGAGAACTTTGGAGAGAGCCCAGTATGGGTCGCTTCCTTTGACGAGTTCATTTAAGTAGTCGTCGGTAGTTTTTTCGCGATAAGCCGTCATGGCTCGTCGGATTTCTGCTGACAATCGGTTGACGCGTTGTCTTACTAAGGGGTTGCAGAACTTTTTCCATTCCTTTCTCGCGCTCCGTCTATCATTTATAAGCTGTCTAATATCTGCTGGAAGCGCTTTACTGTGCGGTGAATTTTTTACCGTTTTACTGGCATATGCAGCAGCTAAATTGATATTTGTTGTGAGGCTATGAATCTCAAGATCAATGCTTTGAATATCCGTTAAGTCACTGTGCGGGATAAGCATGTCGTCAACAAAATTCTCGAATTTCTTCCATTGGATAATATTACGCGTCTGATTAAAATTATTACAACTATGGGTAGACGGTACTCCTAACCATAAAATGACTGGCTGGTGATCAGAGTTAAGCTCATGCACTATATGAGTATCGTACTGAAGGTTCACTCCACCCAGTATTGCAATGTCTATGACATCTGGAATGCCGCCATTTCTCGGTAGGGTAGTTGGCTCAGAGGGTGCCGCTACCTCTGCATCGATATCATCGATGTAAGATTTCAGTAGACGTCCACGTGAGTTCGTCAGTCTACTATGCCAGTCGAGGTGTTTTGCGTTAAAATCACCTGCTGCTATTGTAGGTATACCACGGGGAATAACTACTTATAGGTCACAAGTCATTATTTGTCCATCAGGGGGGCTGTAAACTGAAACGAATCTAATGAGTCCCGAATATTTTGTATTTACAACTATCGCGTTTGCTTCTAGTTTGCCGGTAAGCGCTGGCAATGGCACCGCACAGTGGTCAATATGTTTTTTTTTTATATAAATCGCAGTTCCTCCTTCCGAAGTTCGAGTACGATCAAATCGGTATAAGGAATAATTAGGTATCGATGGACGATGCGATGACTTGAGGAAAGTCTCATTCACAAGAAGGATGTCGATTTCATATCTCGATAAAACGTCAATCACTTCAAGTTTATCGTGCCTTAGGGTACCTCCACTGTTCCAATGGAGAATCTTTAATGATGCCGGTTAGATTTTACTGGCCATCTTCGGCATTACATGACGCCTCTTGGGCGGACAGTTTCACGAGGAATTGATTTCCCTTTGACACGATGACACGCCATTCCTCGAGCATGGATTTATGATCCATGCGAGCATTTACGTTTGGCTTGGGCGGTTGGGAGTCGGGAGTCAACTTAGCCGCTACAGCTTGTGACTTTGATGTCGAAGAGCCCTTGGCTTCAGAAAATGTTGGCAACGGCCATCTATCATTTTCAGTTACTTGAGGTCTCGCGCGAAGCGGTTTAGCCTTCTTTATTCTAATCGGATATTGCGAGCAACCACGGTAGTTTGCTGGGTGAGGCCCAATTAACGCATTTCGCTGGACCGTTCTCTTTCGTGTATGTACACTCCTGAGAAGTATGTTCACCCGCGCATCTCACGCAGTATGCTCGTGCACGGCAGCATGATGCCGAGTGACCAAACCCTTGACAACGGTGGCACTGACCAACCGAAGTCTTGTTCCTCAGTGACTCAACAACAATGCTGTAGTGGAACAGTGAGGCCAGATTAAAAATTCCTTTCCCACTCTGGTTCCTCTCAACATCTAAGAGGATAAGAGGAAGCGCTGTTTTATTAGCGCTGCTCTTCATTCTCTGGACCTTTTTGACGGAAAACTTGAGTAGCAAAAAATATGTACCGAGCTTCCACAAGTTTAGACCTATTAATGTTTCATTGGACACTATGAACTCTTTGAACTGCTCATAATTGTATTCAGATATAACTGGCTAAGTAAACACCAACGAACAGGTCGACTTATCGAGCAATTGCTACATGCTGTTACATAATTGTTACAGTTATTTGGATATGCTAAAAAGATGTGATTAACATTCTGAATCATATATCCGAAAGTACATGATGGATCAATAGACACTTAACATCTGATGTACACACCACTTTTGGTAACATGATAATTAGGAGGATCGTGATTGTGGTGGCCATTTGTGTGCACCACGACGCCACCGGACACATGAATTGTGATTGAACAATGAGCATTTCCACTAGATTGTGAGCATCGCCATAATGTTGGTCCGGATGCCTTGATTTTAATGAAGGAAAACGTGTACTGTTGCCACATAAGTAATTTCTTGCCCTTCTTTGAAAGGATGAACTTGATATCTGTAAAGAAAGATATTTTTCATTAGTGAAAGGGAATTCTTTGAAGAATAAAGAACAAACAAAAATACTATAAATAAGCACACATTTTATTCAATAATTAAATAGCCATATGCTTGTAATTATACAATAAATGTTTTGTATAAAGGGCTTTGTTCAAATTTGTTTGTTAAAACAAATAAAACGAGGAAATAGCACTAAAATTTTGTTGTATTATTTAAATATAATGTATTTCCACAAAGAAGTGCCATTTAACACAATAATCCTATTCTAAAACCAACAATTTCATGACAGTCGAATGTCGTTACCATACATAGTTTTATGTTAATTTGGGAGAGCCATGGTTATAATCACCACTCTCTGGTATATACCCTAATTTTGAGAAGAGAGAGATTGTTTGTTTCCACAAATATTTCTTCTTCTTTAAATATTTCGTAAAATCAGTTATTAAATTGTAAGTGATTCAATTCATTTCTGAGGTTTTATTGATAGTATAGTATGACCAAATAAGTCCTTCTGCTCCAAATTTTGAATGGAAAGTCCACTGATATATTTGGTTTGTTTTATTTATCTGTCTGTCACGTGCATACCCTATTCGTATTTGAGTTTGTATTAGCGTGAGCGTTGAACGAATATTAACTTGTAGCACTGAATCATCTGGCTTACAAAACATTTAAGCAGAACTATTAAGCATATAACAATATTTACTACATAGTGTCGTCAGCCAAATGCAGTCAAGTATTGTCTTTCTTAACTCCTATTCGGTAAAGATGTAGATATGCACAATTGTCCAAACATTTAAAGTACATATGAATGTGTAAATTTTATGCCGACGGAAGTTGCAGTATCAATTCGAAGAATAAAGATAAATCAAAAATTTTTTTTTTTTAACATTATACGATTCAAACTGTTTTGTCGCTGACGACCCGGGTTTCATCTTCAGCATCTTCAGGCATCCCATCACATGGATGCAGCAAGCCTGACGTACTAGGGTCGTTAGTTACAAACATGTGGTATTGTATTGAAATTTCACCAAGCACCTACAGTCGTCATTATAAATGAAATGTGAATTGTTTTAGGTATATTTTTTTGAAATTAAAAATGAAACTTAGGTTAAGGAACATCTTGTATGAAGTAAATAAGAGTAACCTCTTTCATTAGTATTTATTGAGTTCTTTAAAACACACATTGACATATATATAGCTCAGTGGTTTCGTTAGAAAATCGGTTGCAATAGTGAATTATTTAATCAAAACAAAGACATACTTCATTGCCATAAATATAATTATTGAAAAATAGGAATGTTTACTCGTTTAATTTCAGGTACAGGTAATAAAATTTATAACAAACATAATGAATTTAATAATATATATATATATACATAAAACTATAAGAAGGAAGATCAATGATCAAAGTTATGAATTTATTTTATAACTGCAAAGAAAAAAATATTGTTCACTTGTTTTAGAATTTCTAACATCGAGTTGTATCAGTGCAATATGGGTTGCTAAATCTGATAAGATTTATTTAAAATTTAAATAATTGGCTGTCAGAGCGTTGGGATTCGGGTTTTAAGAGAAAAAGCAATGCCGTGTCTTTAGGGGCGTTCGAGTGCAAAAGGTTAACACTGACGTTTGAAATAATATGGCAGTATTAAACAAAAATACGTATATTTTGAGAAATCTTAACATAAATCAAATGAATGGCAAAGATTTATTTATATATTATTTGTATTTTAATTTAATACAAATATATTTTAATTCAACACATTTTTAGAGACATGTAAGAATTAAGAAATGGTTTAACATTTTCGCACTTCTGTTGAATACTTTAACTGAAAAATTAATCAGCAATTACCTAATTACGCTATAAATTATTAATACTATTTAATTACACTAGACTTATTAAATAAGTAAAATAATATAGTTTCAAGCCTAATTAGTAATATCTACTAGTTGGAGTTATATTTAAAAACTGTTTCCACCTCTAATAACCATAATATCTATTAGTTACAATTTTAAAACTTTAGAGAAATACAATAGTTGTTATACTCGAGTTTTACTTCAAATAAGTTTCTATTGCAAGCAGTAATAGTTACTGAGCTCGAGTTACGTCTGAAATAGTTTCCAGGTCTCTCGTGTTAGTTACTGATCTCGAACGAATAGCCACTGATATTGAGATCCAATCTCAACACTTTCTGCTATGCTCGTAAAATTTGTAATTTTTGACAACTTGTGAGTTAATTACATCAAAGATTATAATACCACACAACATAATTTTTCGGGTTAATATAATAGCATAATGATAGCAACATTTAACAATTAAAATGGGCTTGCATTATTTTTCTATAATACACGCCATAAATAGGATATTTCCTTCACTATAAACCCTGATACTCTTCTTTCAACTTTTTTGCATGGTTTCGAAAGAACACGACTAAAAAAATAAACTTAAAATACGTTGTACTGTCGTCTTCATCACTGCTTCTCAAACGTTTTTATGCCACGATCCCCAAAACGAAAATCATGATAACATTTTTTTTTGCGGTCCTCGCAGAAGACCAGCGTCCTCGAGTTATTTTTCTGAATTTGGGTATATAGAATCATAATGACGTAACATAAAAAATAATTAATAACGTCATAAATATAAAGGTCAAAAAAAAGAACAGTAACGGGCACATTTATTACCAAGTAGCAATGCTGAATGAATACATTTATCTATTGTTCATTCATTTTAAATCAAAATCAATGTACATTTTCTTAATTTTTAATACACCTTGTGTAAGTAAAAATATTTTATATACAATCACTGTTCACTTATATATTTTTCCGATGTAGCATTTGGAACAAATTCCTTGTGTAAAAACAGGATCATGTTGCACATACTTGGGAAATCTCTGAATCTTGAAGCTCGTAAAATACTAAAATATATTCATCCCTAGTAGTAGCACTTTACAGGTTTATTGAGATAGTATTTACTAGGATCATGGGTATGGCAACCATTTTCGCTAATGACCCGTTCATGATGTACAGTAACAGAGGCTTGACAATTATTTTTAGGGCTGCGCTGACAACACGTGTATACCATTTCTCCCGATGATCGCGTTCTACTGTGAGTGTAAGTGAATTGTTTCCATAGCAATATTGGGTTACCTCTTTGAGATGTGGTGAAACGTAGAGCTGAAAAAATAAATATTTCGTTAAAATACGATAAAATAAAGCAAGGATGGACAGGTATAGGGTCAATTAGAGCCACGACATACGTAAATATGAATAATGAACTAAATGAAATATTTTTTATTTATTTAAATAATATTTTTTTGTATAATATATCTCATAGAACGAGGAATTTTGTATAAACCTTTCGTAGTAATTCTGTGAGATGTTGACGGTTCAATAGTCAACGACATTTCAGTTTTACGAACTTCATTCATTTTTTTTAATTCATTAAAAAAAGGATTTAAAAATTTCAATGTTACCCGCATTTGTCAACAGTTGCAATGAAAGATTTTTTCAAACATTATATCTGAAAACAGGAATTCATTTATTGCATCATTTCTATGTATTCAACTTTTTTTAATAAATATGCCTGTGAAATAATACACATTTATTTTGTTTATCAGATAATCAAGCGTACATTGGACACGTACATAACGATTCAATTTATAATTATTATTGAAATCAACATTTGTTTCGCCATTTTGTACATGTGAGTTAAATGTTATTTAAATTAACTTTATTTGTATTAATTATTTTATACGTGTATCACCGAAGAGATATGATCTTACGCATACATCAAAGGTTCTCAAACCTAAAAGCACTTTGAAAAAAAAAAAATTTGAAATTACGTTTCCTCACCTTATTATAATATATTATTACGGTATTTTTTTATTAGTAACTTGTACTTCGATGAATTGTAAATCAAATCGAAATACTTCAGATCTATGTAGCTCTTGGCAGATATACACTTTTTCTCACATTCTCAGTTTACTTCTATTTGTTTACTGTTTATGATTATTTTTATTTATTGCTAAGTCAGTCAGATACTTTGGAAACAATTAATTGGTTTCTAAATTGAAATTATTCGATTTCGTTACAAGATAATTTTATTCCACATACAGGTATGAAATGGGTTCTATAAAAATGTAAAGAAAGCTGAAAAAGTAATATAATAGAAAGCAGTTTTTTTTTTAATCATTTTTAGTGTATTTCACAGAAATAATATTAAAAAATAATACATTAAGCGCTACACAGATATCTTATATATGTAGGTATAATTAATACATAGATAATATAACATGTTAGATATATTATTATACTCTGGAAACAATTCATTAAAATCTATATCATTAAAAAGAACGGCAAAATATGGCACTGTCCAATTGTGGCTAATATTATCCTAAAATGTACAGTAGATTATCGAATATTCGGATTCATTAAAACTGAGGCTCAGCGACGAATTATGAGCTTGGGCGATCACAGTCGCAATTGAATTGGCCTATTTTTTGGGTACTAAAAAGTGTCGCAGAATAAATGCGTATTTTTTTATACATTATAAATTCTATTATTCGAAAGTCAAAGGGTTAATCGGACATATTTCATTATGTCAGATGTGTTACGATGAAACCGTAAATTGAGAAACATAGCAATATTTACGTATTATATAATACAATAATAATCTATGATATCGACTAAAGGTGCTTGATGGAATTTCAATATCAAATTTGAATTCTTACAACTTTGTACGATTCCACATGTTTTGTCACTAACGACCCGGGTTTCGCCTTTCGGCATCTTTAAGCTTCCATCACACGGATGCAACAGAACCGACGCAAAGGCAATTGTGTTAATTATTATTGGATTTATATTGTTAAATTTGTTTCAGCTGTAATTTACTGCTTGCCTGAGGGTAAGTGTTTTCCTGTAATTAATAACTTTAATATGTATACGATGTTTACTGTTTATTTTGCGCCAGTTCTGTTGCAATCGTGTGATAGAATGCCTGAAGATGCCAAAAGGCAAGACCCGGGTCGTTAGTGACAAAACATGTGGAATCGTATAAAGTTGTAACAATTAAAAAAAAACTATTATAATCGTTTGCAATTATTGTTTTTTTTGTTAATTTTAAATGTAATTAAAGACGATAAAAAAATGTCAATTGTATGTCACGTTTTAGGCCTCTAGCGAGTGCCTTTTGCTATCATGCGGTTACGTACAACTGCATTCAATCTGAACATTCGATAATTAAAGAATATTTTACATTCATAAATATACAAAGCAAGGATGGTTTCTTTAGATCCTTCTTCCTCGACAACATATATTCAGGTTAATTAACACCGAAAAGAAAACAATTTAAGATACCCTATTTGACTATAAATATAGATATTTTTTCAATATTCAATTAATAGAAAATAGGGTTTTTTATGCAGACAACTGTTACTATAGCAAAACAATTACTAATGAAAAAAAACTATACATAGTAAAAATAAATTCTTACATGGAGCAAAATAACGAATGGCAACGTTCTTTATTTTACAATTTAATAGTAAACTTGTTCAAAATTAAGCTGCGATGTCAATAATTTATTTTCTTATATTTTAGGAAGACAGATAAAATAAATAATAATATATTTCAACTGTATTATCTCACTAGAGTTGAGTTCTACACAATGAGAAATTAAGATTTTTATTTCAATTTTATTTCAGACACAAAAAATACTATCGAAATAATTCACAACCGACACGAAAAACATGACATCAACATCATTTAAAATTAAATGACAAAAATGACACATATTAAGAATAATCTAGCTTATCGTTGTGGTAAAATACGTTAAGTCACGTATTAGGTAAATAATGCAAATATGACACAGAATTATAAAAAAAATATCATTTATTTGCGACACTTTACCGACAAGAACAGCGGTATTATTTTAAAATAAATATTTTTCTTATTTTGTCTGTCTGCTGTTATGCAAAAGTTATGCACAAGCACATCAAACACACACACTCTCTCTATGTCTATACAATGGAAATTAGGGGAGAGTTGACACGTGAAAAAACCACCTTTTACTTATATTCTAATAATTATTATATCGTTGAAAATGTTAGTCGCGTTAATACAGATAAGTGAATCACACATAAAATTGAATAAATACAGTAATTGTGTTAAGTAAATTTTGTACTATTAATTTCATTATGACATTTGTAGACATTAAAAAATTCGCTTTTTATATATATTGGATACTGATGGTCCATGCGAGTGCGGTATCGGAGACGATACAACTATTCTGTCGAGTATTCTTATGGTTGCAGAACACTTCTTGGTCTTATTCTGCACGGAGCACCGCCAAATTTGCAGACCTGTGGATCTTGTCGCTTGGTAACTGTAGGTATAGTTCTGCCACAACGCCAATAGAGTTCCGACCCTGGATCTTACAAATTCAACTGAAAGAAATCAGGAATATGAGTGCAGTATAGTTGACATAACAGTGAATACAAATGTGTTTGATACAGGTTTACGAAGAAATGATTTAAGATAGTAATTAGGCAAGCCACTTGAGATCAACTTGAGAAGAAAAGACTTCCTGCGGCGACTTCTGTAACAGAGGCTGACTTATATATAGATGGATAAACATGGAAGATTTAATATGGGATTAGTATTTAAATACTCACCAAGATCGCCAATGCGTAGGCATTATATATTAAAAATATTCTCAAAACTCTAGAGCAATAATTGTGACACGGTGAAAAAAAAAATATTAATGTATTTTAGTTCTACAAAATTATTATTTTTTAAGATATAGTTGATAGCTATTTCGCAACAAGCTAGGTTGTAAAAACAGGAGAGAAGATGTATTGTGTAAATTTTCTACACAGCTATATATAGATAAGCAAATGTTCGTTCAAGCATTCGTTCGTTCTGACGATGGTGTGAGCCGAAATAGCTATCAACTATATCTTAAAAAATAATAATTATGTAGAACTAAAAAACATTGCTATTTTTTTCACTGTGTTATAATGGAGTTCTACCAAGTAAATGCCAATTCAATCAAGCAATAATTGTACGTTGGAATTATGTAAAAGAAATCTAGGATATGTATAAAATCAAATTATTAGGATATTCGAATTTATATATTTTTTAATGAAGTTGAACAGAACTGAAAATAGCGACTGCAAAGAAATGTCATGAGTTTTGAAATGTTTTCGTCGAATGGAGGGTATTTAAAGAATAAAATATTATTAATGTGGCTAAAAATTGTTTATTAAAATAATATGATTTTATATACATAGAGGTTTCATCAATCATTTCTAGGTAAAAGATAATTGTGTTCATAAAAATGAAATAAATTTCTTCGACTAGAATGACCAGGACCGTTGTCGCTCAGTGAGTGATCTCTTTAGGCGGATGAAACTCTAAAATCGAATTGGGATAATTTTACATTTTATTCATGACCGAAATGAATATCTCAAACAAGTGAAAAGTTTTTTAAATGTGGTCAAATTAACATATTCATTGTATTAACGAACTAATCTGTTAAGCGAAATCCTAATTAACTAATTATCATTTAACATATTTGTAACAATATTTATTTTACTTCTATAAAAATATTGCATTTATTTTTGTTGATAATATATTTTTTGGAAGGAACAACCTTACATTAATTAAAAACCATAGTTTAGTCACAACTTTTGCACTTTCAGAGAATGAGAACTTTTATACGCCTCATTAAGCTTTATATGCCTTTATTTATCGAGACAGGTATCGAATCTTCTAATAACTCTCCATGGTTCAAATTTAGGCAGATTCGAACGAAATAACAAAAAAAGTCCGGCACATAAATAAAATTATAAATATTTTATTTCTGGTAGACGACTCGAAGAATTGGTGAACTTTCAAGAAATGTTTTCTGTCATGAAACGTGAAAAAGGTATCAAATGTTTTTTTTATTATGTATGTATTGCGTTCTCGGATGAATTTGTTTTTCTAATTATAATACGGATTAGTTTCGTGAAAAGGGATAAAGCAATCAATACATAATGCTATTTTGCAGTTGGAACAAATGGTTTTTGATCTTTTTTGATGTTTCACTGTGCTGCAGTGGGCACACCTTCTGTATGTAGGACCGTTGACAGGTAGGTGGGATCCAACATTCAATAGTCTGGTTCTATTACATTTAGTAGGTCGAATGCTCTTAAAGTGATTTATTCCTTCAAGATTTATTAAACTTCCTCCATATTTAAGACTTGTAGTTAAATCTTGTTCTGAAACAGTTTAAAAGTGTAAAATATTAAGCTTTTTTGAAAACAAAAATAGAATATCAGAATGACATTTTTCAGAATGAAAATTCTTTATCTTTCGCTTTTGACTCCAAAAATATACTTGCATACACGCAATTTAGTATAAAGAGCAACAACTAAAATCTTAAATAGGAAAACCAGCCACGAATATGGGCTCGTGGTTGACATCAGCGTTCTTCAAAACGTGTGTCGCGAACCGGTTCCGGCCTGTAATAATTTCCTATCGGTAAAATAGAAAATGATTTATATAGTGATTTCTGTTTTTTCTCAGTATCTGATAAGGTTTCTGGAACTCAAGCATTTATAATGTGTAATTAAAGATTTAAAAATTTATGCACAAAATTCGGTGTGAATAAAAAATCAGAATAAAAAAATAATACGTAAGATCTTGGGAATGGGTGTTTGAAACGTTTTTTTTTCTTCTTCTTTTTAATTGATATAACTATTTCAAATTATTTGGCGGATTGGGTATGTTTAACTGAGATGTATATATATTTTGATTTTCAAATAATAATATCATGATGGTTAACTTCAATTCGAAGAACTTGTCTCTTCATGTGTTGGGACTTCAAGAGTAACGCCACCAAAACTGAAAAAATCGTATAATCGTAAAACAAGACTAATAAAAAATACGGAGAAAAAAGAAACACACCGCAAATATAATCAATCTTGCCTAACTTTGTGTTGTAGTTTTATAAACAACTTTATAAAACCCACAATATAAAATTTTTAAATTTGAATTGTTGCAACTTTGTACGATTCCATGTCTTGTCACAAACGACCCGGGTTTCGCCCTTCGGCATCTTCAGGTATTCCATCGCACGGATGAAACAGATTTGACGTAAAATAAACAGTTAGCATCGTATATATAATATATTAAAATCATTATTTACAGGAATCTACCATTGTTACATTCTTTTCAGCTGCAATTTTTTGCTTGCCTATTGGTAAGTAGATTCCTGTAAATAATGATTTTAATATATTATATATACGATGCTAACTGTTTATTTTACGTCAGTTCTGTTGCATCCGTGCGATGGAATACCTGAAGATGCCGATGGGCGAAACCCGGGTCGTTTGTGACAAGACATATGGAATCGTACAAAGTTGCTAATTTAAAATTTAATTTAAGTTTTTACTTCATACTGAGACCAATAAAGGTCAAAAAATAGTAATTGAAAGACTTTCATGGATTGTAGAACGGTTGTATTTCATTTTTAAATATTTTACGTCGATACTGTTGAATTTCACTTCCTGACGTAGTCTCCATTGCGTGTAACAACAAATTTCGGAGGTGGATGCGAATGCTGCTTTTCAGTGCAACTGAATGCTATGTCATCGATAATTTTTATTCTGCCATGACAAGGTTTTTTTTTACTGTTCTGCGAACACTGCCATATTGACGCTCCAGATGAGAGAAACTTTCGAAATGAATGAGTGTATTCATTCCACAATGCAAGTTGAGTTCCTCTACGAGAGCTTATGTATGTAACTGCAAAGTAATAAAGAGAGAAAACATGATTAGTAAATATTTAACACGGTGAAAAAATAGCAATGTATATGTTAAAATTATTTTTAACAAATATAGTTGATAGCTATTTCGGCTCACCCCATCGTCAGAACTATGCTTAAACTAACATTCGCTTATCTATTATATATATAGCTGTGTTAGATTAAGCATAGCTCTGACGATGGGTAAGCCGAAATAGCAATCAACTATATTTTTTTAAAATAGTTTTGTAGAAATAAAACACATTGCTATTTTTTTCACCGTGTTATAATGGAGTTCTACCAAGTGAATGCCAATTCAATCAATAAAATGTATCATGAAAGTAGTACTAATTTTTTTTTAAATATAGTGCCTTTTCACGAAAAAGTGACGAATTGAAAGCGAGGATGGGGTATCATAAATTATGTTATAAAATTTAGACGTTATCGAGATGCATTTTATTGGGCAATCAATTTTAAAAAATAGCTTCCCTAGTTCAATTTTGTTATATCTTCCACGTAAAATAAGTTTAATACGCAAATCAAAATAATTTAACTCTCGATGGTGTAAGCCGAAATAGCTATCAACTATATTTTTTAAAAATAATTTTGTAGAAATAAAATACATTGTTATTTTTTTCACCGCGTTCATTATACATATTTTATAATCAGTACCGATTTCACTCATTGCGATCAGTTGAGAATACTCGCGATGAACGAAGTCGGTCTTCATAGTAGAATATATTATGGAAATAGTACCTCAATCCTCGTTGAATGACTGACTACACGATAGTTATTGATTGGTATAAAATTGTATATCAGAATTTATCTTTACAAGAGTTTTATATACATTTTAATCTTATTGTAGTCTTATCATAACGAATTTGCCACTGGTCATTATTTAAACCTGTTAACTAACTGCAAGAAATTTCAGAAAATCGTGATTAGGGATTTATTTCTCAGACTTACTTCACTCTGGTAATTGTCGTATTTGGGAAACGAGTGATGACGCAGTATAGACTAAGATAGAAGTCTTTCAAACTAATACTGTATATTTACAATCACGATTACGAAAAATTATATAAGTGGGAAAATAACTTAAACTGGTAGATATTGGATAATTTATTAAAATATGAAGTTTTATCAACTTAACATTAATTTATATAATACTTAACATCAGAACAAAATGTGTTTATGAATAATTGAAAAGATATTGTCTTTTTTTGTTTTAGTATTTTTTTTTTTATAGACAGTGTACTCTCGATTATCCATGTATGGATTATCCGGTTGGCGGATTATTCGTGCCTGAAAATAAATATTTTTTAATTCAAATATCATCTGATTGATTTTTTTTCTATGACGATTATGAGACGCATTAATGAATTGCGATCTTGAATGTGCGCGTTGTTTGAAAAAAATGATGAATTTAGCAATGTGTTTGTGTTTACGTAACTAATCGGTGATTTTTTTTAACCACTTGTGTGTTTTGAATGTATAAATGTTCGTATATACCGCAATAAACATCACAATTTATGGGACTAGAATGAGTCAAGAATTCAAATCCTTTGTACTCCACATGCGTTTCTATTTACATTTCCAGTGAAGTCCATAAACCGGCGCGAGTGCCCGCAGTAAATTTGTTAATTTCGATATATATTGCCTATATTTGTCAGCACGGGACTACGTTTGTTATTATGATAAAATATTATATTTTTTGTATTTTTTTGTGTTTTCTTGATAAATAATGAATATACAAATAATATGTTAAAAATTTGTATTGCATATATGATATTATATTTGAAAATAAAATAAAAAAATGATGATTCGGATTATCCGTGATTTTCAATTATCCGTGACCATCCTCCCCAGCATTAGCACGGATAATCGAGAGTACACTGTACTACTTTTAAAAACGTTAGGTGAAAAAAATACGACACACCAGTTCATTGTGACTCAGTAGCAAGGCAACAGATGATAAAATATTAGCCTCTGCTGTCTTTGAATATCAGGGATTATTGCTTTTAAGTTTTTAAAAAGATTTTTATAAAACGCTGATTATTGTCGAATTCTGACATATTCTCCTTTATCGGTAATGTAAAATTGAGGGGCAACGTGTGAGTGATTATTTGATATCCAACAGAAAGCAATTTCATTAATTATTTTTATAAATACGCGACATGAATCCTTTGGCCATTCTGAGAGCATTGCCACATCGAGCCGCCATTGGGTAAAGAATTTCGGTAACAGTATGTGAATCCATTCCATAATGCTAGTCAGGAGCCTCTTTGAGATCTGATGTACTTCAAACACATACAAAGCAACGAATATTTCTGAGTAATGTATTTATAAATGCGAAAATGTTAATGAAACTGTAATATATATATTTATAAAAATTACATAAAAATAACACAAAGATTTAGATACATCTATTAAGAGGTAATATCAAACTCTCACATGTCAAAGAACAAGAGATGCAAGACTTATGAGGTTAAGCTAGGCCTAGTGGTAAGCTTATTGTTCTTGTTTCTTTGCGTGGAAATATTTGGGATTTTGGTATTAAGATTAAGAAGAATTAAGAAGAAGAAACATGATATTTTTCTTAATTTTTTTATTTTGTAAAAAGTATCAATCGAATCTTATGTACTATTTTTATAACGCAGTTTTCTCGTAGCATTTGCACTTTGTATTTTTAAAATGAACAGTAATCCATCAATACGTTTCCGAAACACGAAAAGTAAACAAACTCGATGCATGAAATAAGTTTTTATAATACAACCTATATTAGATTTTTGTAAGTGGTTTACGATGAGGTTAAATTAGTGTAGACCTTAAACTTCCAAAATGTATTGAAATTGTGTTGTGATCATTTTAAAGTTAGTATGTGAGTGTTTTTTCCCAAGAAACCGATATTTTCTACTTATATTTCAAATCTCACACACATGTGGCGCTCTAAAACTTATATGACAGGGAATTATTTGTTGATTTCGAAAATGCAAGGCTGCGGAATCATTTTAATCTCGCGACGAATTCGGCGGTAGCTTTGAGAAAGTTTATTTCAATATAATATTTCAAATAATTTTGATTTTAACAGGGTGAAAAGAATAGCAATGTATTTTAGTTCTACAAAATTATTTTTTTAAGATAAAGTTGATAGCTTTTTCGGCTCACCATCGTCAGAACTATGCTTAAACGAGCATTTGCTTATATATAGCTGTGTAGAAAAGGTACACAATACATCTCCTCTCGTGTTTTAACGAACTAGCTTGTTTCTTGCTCGCAATAAAACTAAAATTTGTAAATATGGCACGGAAATGGTCTATTACGGAAACAAAACAGACCCCTGTAGAGGGTTGAGCAATGGCGATCGACGTATATTAGTTTGTTCGTTAACACGTCGATCGCCATGGGGGTCACCGGTGACCGGCATGGATTATTTCATGGGGGCCATGGGGGTCATTGATGACCGGCAAAAAAGACCAGTACATAAAAAATCAATTATTCAAGTAAAAAAATCATCAAAATTAAAAAAAAAAAAACAATGCATTCTGACATATCCTATCAAGTATTACTTAGAAACATATTATCAATGTTTTCACTATTTTACATAAAATCTGTTGGCGACCAATGTGTTAAGAATCCTTTGTGATAGTTGATATCTATTGACTTCCAGCTGTTCTAAAGCCGTCATCTTGCGACCTTTATTACAAAGATGCAAACACTTAGGCGCTGGGTTTAAATTTATTTCATTTACAAATTTTAGTTTTATTGCGAGCAAGAAACAAGCTAGGTCGTTAAAACAGGAGAGAAGATGTATTGTGTACTTTTTCTACACAGCTAAATAAACAAAAGCAAATGTTCGTTTAAGCATAGTTCTGACGATGGCGTGCGCCGAAGTAGTTATCGACTATATCTTAAAAAAATAATTTTGTAGAACTTAAATACATTGCTTTTTTTCACCTAGTTATAATGGATTTCTACCAAGTGAATGCCAAAAAAAAAATTTGATTTTGATTTATTCTCGCTAAGGCTGCGTAAGAAAAAGTAAGAAGCGAAACTCGTGACACATTTAGAAACGTGGAAAAATTAAAGTTATTTAAAATTTTCTATTGTTTTTCAATTCATTTTCGAAATCAATGCGGAGCATACGTACTTCAGTTGTACAGGAAACATATACACTAAGGTTTTCAACCATTCTCTTACGAAAAGAAAATGTGAAATTATGGGTTTACTGAATGATCGCGAAAAAAATAATCGAAAGAAATAAAAATTGTATCGCAAAAATTTTATCGGGTTAAAATTAAAAAGTTTTTGGTGAGATTAAAAAAAATATGAACATAAAATCAATTCAAAAATTTGAGAGGAATATTTATTTCACAGACTCCTGTTTTTACAAAATATAGGAAGTAAAAGTGCGTAACCTTTTGTTATCTAGCTATAATTCGCATACAATTTAATATTATTAATTTGTTAAAATATATTGGCAAATAGTACATAAATGAATAATAAATAAAAACTCTAAAATAGGTAAAATAATACTTAAATATATGGGGTATCACTAATGTGACCATTTATTTTTGCCCTCAAAACGGGACATCTATCCATTTTTACGTAATAGTATATATATTCAAGAAAACACGTATTTTTTCATAGTTTCTATGTACAGATAAAAAGAAAAGGAATGTTTGAATTGCTTTTAAATAAGAGTGGAATTCTAGGCAGGATTGTTCAAAATTTATTTAATCAACAACATCGCTTTAAGTACTCTGACTTGTAACTGTGTTTTGTGCCTACTTTTGAAAACGGGACATTTCGACGTCCCGAAGCTGTACTTAGGGCCATCGGGACAGGCTACCTAGAAACGGGACGTATGTTTACTTTAGTTATCACCCAAATACTTTGTTGGTGGGTTGCATAAAACATACAACTTTTTGTTGATTTTTAAATATATTTAAGACTGGATGTATGTGTTGTCTGAGATTCATTTCAGATCTCAAATATAGCACAAAACAAGATCACGTAGCAAACCATTAGCTCTGTTCCAAACTCATTATCGGTGTACACTTAAAACAATTTTTGACTATTTTTCTTCGAGTGGTACGGATTTGCGGCTTTTATTATATCATGCATATCTAATCGGAAGAAACAAATAATATTATATATTGTAAATTGAAATTTCGGTAGTGTTTAAATTCTCACGTATGCTCCTTTTTTTGTAATATAAAATAAAGGAGGTGGGTGCGTGTGATCCGTGGTTGAACAGTTGTAAGCTACATCATTTATTATGTTGATTTTGGATTTGCATGGATGTTTATTATTGTTTTGAGAACACTGCCAGAGTGTACTTTCATGTTCATAATGTCTTCTTTTAATGCAATAAGTAAATCCATTCCATAGTGCTAACTTAGATCCCGTCCGTGACGTTATATATTTAACTGCAAAAAATAAAAATAAATGTATATTAGTAAACTTTTAAAATATGAAAATTTACGAATACTAAAAGACATAACAATACTACAAATTAAAGATCTCTTATCATTTATTAAGATAATTTATTATTTAAAAAAAATGACATATTTCATCAAAAATATAACCAGGTTGTAATTTACGATATCGACTGAAGGTGCTTGATGGAACTTCAATATCAAATTTGAATTGTTACAACTTTGTGCGATTCTACATGTTTTGTCACTGACGACCCTGGTTTAACTTTTCGGCATCTTCAGGCATTCTATCACACGGATGCAACAGAACTCATGTACAATAAACAGTTAGCATCGTCTATATACCAAAGGTATTTATTACAGGAAGACACAAATCCCAAGGTAAGCAGTAAATGGCAGCTAAAACAAATTTTATAATATTAATCAAATAATAATTAACACAATTGCCTATGATAATTTTCATTGACGACCTTGTTAATGAGTCATTCTTGAAAGGGTTTTACAAGAAAATATAATTAACTATCATTAAAATACAAATGGGTTCTTTTAAATACCACGTACAGAGTTGTAGCAATTTAAATTTGGTATTGAAATTCCATCAAGCACCATCAGTCGATATCATAAATTATATATATTAACTAAATAAAAATAATGTTATAAAAGAACAGAAAAAAAACACAGTTAATACGTTTTAAAACTGGGAAGTTGATATTATAGCTGTTTATTGATATGTACATAGATGTTTGCAATACTAGTATCATACAATCTTTATTGTTATATAAGCTACATAGAACGAATTGAATTGACCAAAAAATATAATTAAATCAAATGTCAACTTTCAAATGATTTGCGTGATCAAATTTTCACATAATTTCTAGCCATCGTTAATAAATATTTTGTTGGAGCGTGGATGTGTTCAAATTCACCAGATATAACCATGTCACAGTCGTCTATGACTATGTTAGCTTTACAGTTCAATGTTCCACCAGAGCGCGAGCATCGCCAAGACAATCTTCCACTTTTTTTGGCCGTTGGTATGAATAGGAATATTCTTTGAATATTGCTAACTTCCGACCAGAACTCGACGTGATGTAGTGCACTGAAATCAATAATAACGCTTCAATATACGTCTCTATTTTTTTTGACAATAATGTTGCCATATAAAACGATTTGAACTATTGATCGATTGTTTAGACACGAAATATAAACATGTTTTTGGCCTTTTTTATACGCTCGAATATGTATGAAAACCAGCGACAGACAAGTTTTTTAACACATTGAATTCCGGAAACGTGTTTTGACGTGATAGACCGGCCCTTCGAAAAAAGACAAATGTATCTAAAATTAAATTAAGTATTTGACAAAGAATTTTGATGTTTTCTTATTATCAAGACTCAAAATATTTCAAAACCATAATTCAATTAGACTTCTCACCCATGAAAGTATTGGTTTACACGATCTAAAAACTCAATCATTTCGCTTGCAATACACTACACAAACATTCCTCCTCCTGGAAACGAAATAAAAGTGACACTGAGTCCACTCCGAGGAAAATTTTTGCAAGATTCATAAAACAGATTGTTTTGGGAATATAAGAAAATAGATTAAGATCCCTATACCGGCAACAGAAAAAAATAACTACCATAGAGCTTGGGAAGTGTGTGCAAACCAAAAAAATAAGTGAGATTCGGTACATGTGTAAACATTTAAGTGTGGCTCTACACATGGGGAAGTGTTGACAATTTTATCAATCTAGGGCTATTTTTAATAATGTTGTTAACATATATATACAACATAAAAATAACACAAAGATTTAGATACCTCTATTAAGAGGTAATATGGTCAACATTGGATATGAACATATTATTTCGAAGCGATGAGATCGCTCAAACTCTCACATGTCAAAGAAAATTTTGCAAGACGTATGAGGTTAAGCTAGGCCTAGTGGTAAGCTTATTATTCTTGTGTCTTTGCGTGGAAATATTTGGGATTTTGGTATTAAGATTAAGAAGAATTAAGAAGAAGAAACATGATATTTTTCTTAATTTTTTTATTTTGTAAAAAGTATCAATCGAATCTTATGTACTATTTTTATAACGCAGTTTTCTCGTAACATTTGCACTTTGTATTTTTAAAATGAACCGTAATTCATCAATACGTTTCCGAAACACGAAAAGTAAACGAACTCGATGCATGAAATAAGTTTTTATAATACAACCTATATCACATTTTTGTAAGTGGTTTACGATGAGGTTAAATTAGTGTAGACCTTAAACTTCCAAAATGTATTGAAATTGTGTTGTGATCATTTTAAAGTTAGTATGTGAGTGTTTTTTCCCAAGAAATCGATATTTTCTACGTGTATTTCAAATCTCACACACATGTGGCGCTCTAGAACATATATGACAGGGAATTATTTGTTGATTTCGAAAATGCAAGGCTGCGGAATCATTTTAATCTCGCGACGAATTCGGCGGTAGCTTTGATAAAGTTTATTTCAATATAATATTTCAAATAATTTTGATTTTACCAGGGTGAAAAGAATAGCAATGTATTTTAGTTCTACAAAATTATTTTTTTAAGATAAAGTTGATAGCTATTTCGGCTCAGCCATCGTCAGAACTATGCTTAAACGAGCATTTGCTTATATATAGCTTTGTAGAAAAGGTACACAATACATCTCCTCTCGTGTTTTAACGAACTAGTTTGTTTCTTGCTCGCAATAAAACTAAAATTTGTAAATATGGCACGGAAATGGTCTATTACGGAAACAAAACAGACCCCTGTAGAGCAATGGCGATCGACGTATATTAGTTTGTTCGTTAACACGTCGATCGCCATGGGGGTCACCGGTGACCGGCATGGATTATTTCATGGGGGCCATGGGGGTCATTGATGACCGGCAAAAAAAACACGTACATAAAAAATCAATTATTCAAGTAAAAAAATCATCAAAATTAAAAAAAAAAAATACAATGGATTCTGACATATCCTATCAAGTATTACTTAGAAACATATTATCATTGTTTTCACTATTTTACATAAAATCTGTTGGCGACCAATGTGTTAAGAATCCTTTGTGATAGTTGATATCTATTGACTTCCAGCTGTTCTAAAGCCGTCATCTTGCGACCTTTATTACAAAGATGCAAACACTTAGGCGCTAAGTTTAAATTTATTTCATTTACAAATTTTAGTTTTATTGCGAGCAAGTAACAAGCTAGGTCATTGAAACAGGAGAGAAGATGTATTGTGTACTTTTTCTACACAGCTAAATATACAAAAGCAAATGTTCGTTTAAGCATAGTTCTGACGATGGCGTGCGCCGAAGTAGTTATCGACTAAATCTTAAAAAAATAATTTTGTAGAACTAAAATACATTGCTTTTTATTCACCGTGTTATAATGGATTTCTACAAAGTAAATGCGAATTCAAAAAAAAAAAATTGATTTTGATTTATTCTCGCTAAGGTTGCTTTAGAAAAAGTAAGAGGCGAAACTCGTGACACAATTAGAAACGTGGAAAAATTAAAGTTATTTAAAATTTTCTATTGTTTTTCAATTCATTTTCGAAATCAATGCGGAGCATACGTACTTCAGTTGTACAGGAAATATATTCACTAAGGTTTTCAACCATTCTCTTACGAAAAGAAAATGTGAAATTATGGGTTTACTGAATGATCGCGAAAAAATAATCGAAAGAAATAAAAATTATATCGCAAAAATTTTATCGGGTTAACATTAATAAGTTTTTGGTGAGATTGAAAAAAATACGAACATAAAATCAATTCAAAAATTTGTGAGGAATATTTATTTCACAGACTTCTGTTTTTACAAAATATAGGAAGTAAAAGTGCGTGACCTTTTGTTATCTAGCATTCGCAATTCGCATACAATTTAATATTAGTAATTTGTTAAAATATATTGGCAAATAGTAAATAAATGAATAATAAATAAAAACTCTAAAATAGGTAAAATAATACTTAAATATATGGGGTATCACTAATGTGACCATTTATTTTTGCCCTCAAAACGGGACATCTATCCATTTTTACGTAATAGTATGTATATTCAAGAAAACACGTATTTTTTCATAGTTTCTATGTACAGATAAAAAGAAAAGGAATGTTTGAATTGCTTTTAAATAAGAGTGGAATTCTAGGCAGGATTCTTCAAAATTTATTTAATCAACAACATCGCTTTAAGTACTCTGACTTGTAACTGTGTTTTGTGCCTACTTTTGAAAACGGGACATTTCGACGTCCCGAAGCTGTACTTAGGGACAACGGGACAGGCTACCTAGAAACGGGACGTATGTTTACTTTAGTTATCACCCAAATACTTTGTTGGTGGGTTGCATAAAACACACAACTTTTTGTTGATTTTTAAATATATTTAAGACTGGATGTATGTGTTGTCTGAGATTCATTTCAGATCTCAAATATAGCACAAAACAAGATCACGTAGCAAACCATTAGCTCTGTTCCAAACTCATTATCGGTGTACACTTAAAACAATTTTTGACTATTTTTCTTCGAGTGGTACGGATTTGCGGCTTTTATTATATCATGCATATCTAATCGGAAGAAACAAATAATATTATATATTGTAAATTGAAATTTCGGTAGTGTTTAAATTCTCACGTATGCTCCTTTTTTTGTAATATAAAATAAAGGAGGTGGGTGCGTGTGATCCGTGGTTGAACAGTTGTAAGCTACATCATTTATTATGTTGATTTTGGATTTGCATGGATGTTTATTATTGTTTTGAGAACACTGCCAGAGTGTACTTTCATGTTCATAATGTCTTCTTTTAATGCAATAAGTAAATCCATTCCATAGTGCTAACTTAGATCCCGTCCGTGACGTTATATATTTAACTGCAAAAAATAAAAATAAATGTATATTAGTAAACTTTTAAAATATGAAAATTTACGAATACTAGGAGACATAACAATACTACAAATTAAAGATCTCTTATCATTTATTAAGATAATTTATTATTTAAAAAAAATGACATATTTCATCAAAAATATAACCAGGTTGTAATTTACGATATCGACTGAATGTGCTTGATGGAACTTCAATATCAAATTTGAATTGTTACAACTTTGTGCGATTCTACATGTTTTGTCACTTACGACCCTGGTTTTACTTTTCGGCATCTTCAGGCATTCTATCACACGGATGCAACAGAACTCATGTACAAAAAACATTTAGCATCGTCTATATACCAAAGGTATTTATTACAGGAAGACACAAATCCCAAGGCAAGCAGTAAATGGCAGCTAAAACAAATTTAATAATATTAATCAAATAATAATTAACACAATTGCCTATGATAATTTTCATTGACTACCTTGTTAATGAGTCATTCTTGAAAGGGTTTTACAAGAAAATATAATTAACTATCATTAAAATACAAATGGGTTCTTTTAAATACCACGTACAGAGTTGTAGCAATTTAAATTTGGTATTCAAATTCCATCAAGCACCATCAGTCGATATCATAAATTATATATATTAACTAAATAAAAATAATGTTATAAAAGAACAGAAATAAATAAAAATAAAAACACAGTTAATACGTCTCTATTTTTTTTGGTAAAAATGTTGCTATATAAAACGATTTGAACTATGGATCGATTGTTTAGACACGAAATATATATGTTTTTTGCCTTTTTTATACGCTCGAATATGTATGAAAACCAGCCACAGGCAAGTTTTTTAACACATTGAATTCCGGAAACGTGTTTTGACGTTATAGACCGGCCCTTCGAAAAAAGACAAATGTATCTAACATTAAATTAAGTATTTGACAAAGAATTTTGATGTTTTCTTATTATCAAGACTCAAAATATTTCAAAACCATAATTCAATTAGACTTCTCACCCATGAAAGTATTGGTTTACACGATCTAAAAACTCAATCATTTCGCTTGCAATACACTACACAAACATTCCTCCTCCTGGAAACGAAATAAAAGTGACACTGAGTCCACTCCGAGGAAAATTTTTGCAAGATTCATAAAACAGATTGTTTTGGGAATATAAGAAAATAGATTAAGATCCCTATACCGGCAACAGAAAAAAATAACTACCATAGAGCTTGGGAAGTGTGTGCAAACCAAAAAAATAAGTGAGATTCGGTACATGTGTAAACATTTAAGTGTGGCTCTACACATGGGGAAGTGTTGACAATTTTATCAATCTAGGGCTATTTTTAATAATGTTGGTAACAGTCTCAGAGAGTTTCATTTGATTTTATCCAATATTACCATAGTTATCACACTTTTAGTAAACACTTAAGAAAAATGCCGTTTGTTCCAAAATGGGCCGGGACTGATAGAGTTATTTAGTTTTTATTATATAATACAAGTATATTTCATAAGTCGGCACGAAGTAACTTTCATTCACTTAACACATTAAACAGTAGTTCAAATATCGCAAATATATGTTATCACTATTGTTTATTTGAAATTAATGTTTATTTTTGAATGCTATGTCAAACTTCGATAAGAATAAAATTAAATAGTCTCGCCTTCATCGTTCTTCGGTGTTTTAGTTTTAAATTTTAATAGTGTCGAAAACCTTACTCCGAATATTTTTTTTCTTATGATACCGGTACATTTCGCATACTATTCATTAGCATATGCGACACCATTCAACCGATATAATTTAAAAAATACGAGACGTGTTTTCATTATGAGTCACATTCTTGACAAATACGTATATGCTGTTAAACCACCTTGTTAGTAATTGTTTATATGCCTAACTATGCGTCATGAAATATTCTAACTGGGAAAATTTGCAAAATTTTCCATATGAGATAATTAGGGTATTCGCTGAACGAGTAAAAATGGGCAGAACGAGATTTTCCTGAATTTTTCGTTTTGAACTTTTCGAAAAACGAATAGTTAGGTCCTGTTAAATTAATGTTCAAACATAATTTCATAGAAAAAAGGATCACTATAACGCGAAAAATATTATATGTTCATGTTATATTCATGTCAAGTGTATAAAAACGAAGAAATCTAAAACAATATTTTTTTAATGAATTATGTACATATAAAGCATCTATAGGCTTATATATAATAAAAATAAATTTATTTATTGACATAGGTTTATTTATTTATAAATTAAAAGCAATATGCAACTCATTTATACAATATATAATATATTATAATGATTTTTAGAGGCAAGTGAGTATATATGTAATTGCGTCTCTTTTTTTACGATACGATCATAATGTAGGCTGGCATTATCGGTGTTACAAAACAGAATCACAGTATCGGTTATACCGGTACGGATACAATCCTTTACCTTCAATTTTTAAGCGAATGTTAAATGAAATACTAACATTCAATTCTCAGCAAATTGTTTTTATTATCGTATTTTATATATTGCTGTTCCTGTTCAATGAACATGTGTGTGCATAAAAATATATTTTAAAATACAATGTTACGCAGTCATTATCTATGTTCTTTACTATTGTAGTTATTAAGTGAATATTAGTTAACTGTAGGTAAAGGCAATATTAAAATTTGGTTTGGTAATGAGAATAGGTGCTCGTATTCAATGCTGGTTATGTTTGTTACCCTCGCAAAACTACTCGATTCTGAAATTCACTTCAGTTTAAAGAAAGAGACTGAATTATATGATTTTAATCAACAACAAGACTTTACGTATTGGATGCAGTGTTTTTGAGAATATCTTTTAGAGCTACCATAATTATAACGTCATCATTGTAATATGAATATTTTGAAAGTGACAGTATACTGTGATTTTTATCAATTAGCCGCATTCCAATTAGGGGATTTAACATTATATTCAATCACTCACAGCCTTTCGTAACATACGTACAATGGTTGAGTATTTGCTCATTAAATTATCATTCTTAATTCATGTAATCCGTCCAAAATTTAAAGAAATAATTGCAATACTACGTGAGAAATCTATGATACCAAAATAGCGTTAAAATGCCCAAATAAATCGACTTATAATGTTCACTGTTACTATAAAGCTACGATACATAATAAATTATAGTGAAATAATAACACAAAAAAAATGTCACTCGAACACTATAGTGTTCTGTTCTGTTGACAGTTCTGTTTAGTCAGTTCTGTTGTATCCGTGTGATAGAATGCCTGAAGATACCGAAAGGCGAAACCCGGGTCGTTAGTGACAAAACATGTGGAATCTTACAAAGTTGTAACAATTAAAAATTGACATTCCTTTAGATTCTCTCTACCTAGAATTTTTGTTATTAACGCGATTCGATGTCCAAAAAACACCATTATATGATAATTTCTAGCATTATTCTCGTATCATAAAAGTCGATTGCTTCTTGTTTTTTTGCGAGGATGTGAGTGATTATTGTTCGTGTGAATAACCGTTCTATCGTATACACGAATAGTGGCCGAGCATTTCTTCTTGCCTCCATAATGAGTTGAACAATACCAATGCTGCACGCTTTGTGAATTAATTCTGCGTAGGGAAAACGTATAACCGTCTAGGTGCAAGATTCGCCTTCCTTTTGCGTTGATGACGAACTTAGCTGAAAAAAAACGAAAGTAATGTTACTTATGATACACAAATATAATATACCCCACAAAAAAAGAACGTAACTACGTTAATAATTGGACAAACACACATGATTATTAATTGTTAAATACAAGTTGTTTTCGATGGGTTCGTCGAATACTATGTCATTTGTCATTTAAATTTAAGATTTATATTTACTTTATCAATTCACTGGATAGGTTTTTTGTTATGAAATGTGTCTCACAACTCTAAAAAATACTTAATACAATGTTACATACGAGACTAGGAAGATCGATAAAAAACAGTGGAAGTAATACCCCAAAAAGTAGAAGCTATACCCCAATCCACTTACCGAAAGGTTGAGTGAATGACATACGTCAGAACTTTAAATAATCTATAGTGAGAAAATAAAGAAAATAGAATGCTTTTTTTTTGTATAGGAAAGACATTTTGACAAATGACATTAGTGTAATTATGTAGATATAATATAAAAAAAAACCTTTGTTGCAAAAGGTTTTCAAAATATTAAAATTCATTTTCAACATAATTTAAAAAAAAAAAAAATTTAATAATAAAAACATATTTTTTTAGTACTTATTTCCACAATATATTTTTTTGATCTGACCGGTTTCGCTCATCGCGAGCATTATCAACTGATAATCCTCGCATCTGACAGTTAAAAGTGCATCCGTGTACTAAAACGCTTGAGAATGCTGAAAGGCGAGAAAATCGGGAGTAAAAAAACTGTGGGAATGAACAAAGTTTGAGCGATTCAAATTTTATTAAGAATTGAATTTAAAATTGATTCTTTATTTCATGCACACCTGTCGATTCAAAGTCAGTTTTTGTGGATATATTGCTACTGTATTTCTTAACTCTCTGACCGCTAACGTCTCAATTATTGAGACGGCTGATTTTACTGTGTTGATAGTTGATATCTGAAAATATATAAAAAAAAATAACAGTGGTTAAAACCTTCTTGTACTCGCTAAGTTTTGAGTAAACACATTGCCAGATTTTTTTTATTGATTGATTTTAAAAAATGTCCTGTGGCTCATGCTTATCCGTTTATATCGGACAGACAGGTAGAAGTATATCCAATCGAGCTACGGAACATGTAAAATCATTCAACAGTAAAAAAAAAACAGATTCACATTTCGCTAATCACGTTATAAAGAAATTACATACATTCGTAGTAAGGGTCGCAGTATGACGACTTTGGAACAGCTGGAAATAAATAGACATCAGCTATCACAAAGGATTCTTAACGAACAAACTAAAATATGTTCATCGCCATTGCTTAACCCGCTGCTGAGTGCTTCTTTGCTTCTGTAATAGACCATTTCCGTGTCATATGTAAACTTATTGATATAGCCGCCTTTTTAGTTTCATTTACAATTTTTAGTTTTATTGCGAGCAAGAAACAAACTAGGTCGTTAAAGCCGTATTTGTACTACACTTTTACACCCATTTAATTACATATATGATCAAAACAGACATTGGGTAAATAAAACGTTTTGGGAAAGAAAATCGTTTGGCAACTTTGGTATTTTGACGTCACAAAACGAGCGCTTATTTTACGACTGAATATAAAATAGTAAGTACACGCAACCGTATATGAGTGGTTGTGGTGTAGCACAAAAAGATGAAATGGAAATTAATTATCGTCCACGTTTCATTTTGGTTGTGTGGCTTTCATACCGTGACGCAAAGGGATGGAAAGATAGTAGTTGCATTGCCGATCGTAAAATTTTACACATTTCTTCTGATGGCTGTTACGATTTGGACGGGTGTTTACAGATTGAATGAAATTTATGAAAGCAGTTTGGAAGAATCGACCATTATTAAAGGAGTGTATATGATGCTTTGGGTCTCGTATTCGCTGACGTCAGTTTCTACGTGGTTTTCAGATTCCTGGTTGAATTACAAACAACATACATCTGTATACAATATATATTCAGAAATAGATAAATTAATATTGATCAGACAAGTGAGTAAATTTCACATGATAAACACACAGTTAAACTTGTGTTTAATCTATATTGTTATGGCAATTATGACGCAGTTCCTTCAGATATATAGAGTAGGACTCGCGTGGTCTAATTTAAATCAAATAATAATCATAACACCTATAGATATAATGATGATTAAGATAAGAATCGTTCTGGAGTATAACACCAAGAGACTGAGTATTTTAAACATCAGACTCAAAGCAATTGTAGATAAGAATTCAAGAGATGTGTCGTTGAAAAGGGCTGTAGATTTTCAATGCCAAAGATGTACAATTAGGGATGTAGATGTAATACGCGATATAGATGATACAGAACTAACGAAAATGCAAGACTTAACGAAAGCGTACGATCTTTTGAAGGACAACGTTGATGGCATTGGGAAAACATTTCGTTTGACGGTAAGGCACTATTTCCGATATGAAAAATATTGATATACACACATAAATTGATTTATTTATAAAATCTTTTTTAAATAATAAAAACACATTTTTAGCACATATTTCAACAATACATTTTTTGATCAGGACCGGTTTCGCTCATCACGAGCATTATCAACTGGTAGAATATAATTTACAAACAAGTCTACTTGTACAAAATATTTGAGTTTAAAGTAAAGAAAAAAATTTGAGGAAATTCAGGAAAGGATTTCCTGTAAATTGTTTCTTAGTTCTTGAAACCATTGTTTTGTATACCTGCTACCTTTAACTCAAATATTTTGTATAAAAAGACTAGCTTGTAAATTGAATTCCATCAGTTGATAATACTCGCGATGAGCGAAAATGGTTCTGATCAAAAAATATATTGTGGAAATAAGTACTAAACAATGAGTTTTTATTACTTAAAATATCATGCCTTTCCATCAAGAAGTGACAGTTAATACCTTGAAAGTTATGAATGTCTGTCTATGCTTTATCATAACGAATTTCCTTCCTATAAGATCACAGCAACGCACCACGGGTCAGCTAGTATTTACTAAAAAAATAAACGCTTCAAATGTAAAACACAAGTATAACTGATGAGGTATCTAAAGAAAACGTATTTTAAAACCCTTAGAATAAATTTTGTATACGAGATTTTGATTCAAACGCAGACAGTAATTTTTATTTGTCAGAATATACATGAAATTTTCTATTTTCAGATTTGGTTTACAACATTGACAACATTTTTAACAGTCATCATAATGTCCCACGAATTATTTGGCAGCGAACATAATTCAAATGCGGTGGGTAAATTTAAAAAAATCACCCCCATATTGATTATTTTTTTTATTAGTACAGTAAATATTTACAATTAATACTTATTTTAATACAGCGACTGAATGTGTTTGGGTAATTTGAACTGTGAATGATTCGTTGAATCTTTCCTTTAGCAGCTGTAGAAGAGAAGAAAACAGATAAACCAGGATCGATGTGTTGAGAACCAATTTTAAGATAATTACTTTTTTTTATGGTCTAGTTTCATGGTCGGTTGAGGGTATTAGGTTTAACAGCATCACGGTATGATTAAAATATTAACGAGGCCGCTCAAAAACCTGTACGCGCTGCCCGATGTATTGATCATTCGGATAATAATAGAAGTTCGATATGATTCAAAATTAATGGACATCATTATTTTTATTGTACAGGATGCTCTGGATGTAATGAGCACTCTCATATGGGGAGGACGATTGTTGTTTCTTACAGCATTTGTAACATACACTGGAGAGAAAATGCTCACGGAAAATGGCTGGACACTAACACTGATAGCAAAGTATATGACAGGAATCGGAAATGGTAATGTTTTATAGTAAAAACCATAAGATATTGAAGAAAAAAAAAACAATTATAAAGCTGTGATAATAAATTATTAAGCTCTTAAAATATCTATTACCCACGTTTAAGAATTTAATATCACACAATAAAACTAGGCTGTTAGAACAGAAGAGACGATTTATTTTGTAGCTTTCTACACTGCTATGTATATACAAGTAAATGTACGTTAAATAACAGTTCTGACGAGAGCGTACGCCGAAATAGCTACCAACTTTATACCTTATAATTTTTATAAAAATAAAATATATTGCAATTTTTCACCTCGTTGTACTGAAGTATTCAATCAATGGACTTTTAAATTTAAATTAGTTTCTAGTAAAGTAAAAAGAAACGCTCCTCAAACCATTGCGAGAGGCTAATTCTTTCCCGTAATTCACAATCCCCACCCAATAATCCATATCCGTCCAATATTTAAGCTTATTAAAATTGCCGCCTGTTTAGTTTCACTTACACATATTTTTTTTTTTTAGTTTTATAGCAGGAAATAAGCTAGGTCATTAAAACATAAGAGAAGATGTATTGTGTACATTTTCTACACAGCTATATATAGATAAGTAAATGTACGTTGAAACATTGTTCTGACGATGGGAGCCGAAATAGCTATCAACTATATATTTTAAAATTTTTGTACAACTAAAATACGTTGCTATTTTTTCACCGCGTTAAAAAGAAACGTATTATATTAATTACAGTCTTAATGAAAGAAATACAACTAATACTTATTTTGTATACATTTTCAGATTCCAAGGATTATCATATTGGAAAAGTGTTCAGTCATCTGGTAGTTAGAAAAAAATTAAGCATCTATATAGGATCTATTCTCGATTTGGATTTTGCATTTCTACACACTCTGGTGGGAATATCCGCATCTTATATCATTATTGTCTACCAAATCGGAACAAATAAATAAAAAATCAACACCAGGCTTATTTATTTTTCATTCAGAAGAGAATTGATATTTTTTTATGATTTAACAAATGAAAAATAATTTCTGCGTTAGTTCAACATTTTATGTAAAATAAAATCACAAGCCAATGGAAATTAAACAATGATCAAAGAATATAGTTGGTATGATTAAAAAATATTCACAAAAGACGCGTTACGAACTCCATGCTTTTAAGCCAATGAAAGGATTGCAATTTAAAAAATAATTATTTGGTGCAAAGAGAAATCAAAAATCTATTTAATTATAGTGTAAATTTACAAAAAATTGAATCGAATGATATTGAAATGAAAGTGTACAGATAATCAAGCAAAAAATGTGTGAATATTCTCTTGGAGTAAATTATAATATAAATTGTGATTTTGGTGAATTCGTTCTAGCGATAATGCTTTAGAAATAATGGATTCATTTTATTTGATTGTATTGTATGTACACTCAAAAACAAATACATTGAAGTAAATGTCAGTGAACAATCAAAAGGGCAATATATTTAGAATAGATAATCTATTCGACAGGTTAATTTGTCGGTTGTCATTATAATAAAAAAGGAAATAGTAAAAAAAAATTGTTCAATTTTAATAAGTGTTGTTTTGTGTTAAAAATCAGTGAAAAATATGAATATTAGTAAAAAAAAAATTAAAATCATTAAATGTTTGTCATGGATATTTGGGTTTCAAACATTCCAAAAAACAAATGGGAAAATTGCTGTCGAAAAAGCATTTATACGATTTTACTCAATATTTTTTATTATTTTAGTACCGGTTGCCGGATTTTTTCGTAGTAAAGACATATACGCAGTCATGAAACTTGAATATTCATTGGTTATAAAGCTTGTTTACGTTTCCATGGTTTCATTCCACGCTATTGCATCGACAGTTACATGGTTAATTGACAATTGGTTACATTCAAAAAATATACGTGAGATTCACGAAAGATTTGTGAAAATTGATAAGATTCTGTGTATAACCGATGACACGAAGAACGCGTTATTGAATAAGGATTTAAATACAGTGTTTATTTTGATTATTTTCGTAGTAACTTACCATGTAATTGATTCTTATATAGTCGGAATCTCATTCACACAAATAAAGCGTATAACAATGATAATATCGATTGAAATAACCACAATAAAAATTGTAAGTGTTTTAAGATATAGTAAATTCCGATTAAGAATTATGAATTCAAAATTAAAAAATATACAACATAACAAAAAGTGAATGTCCAGTTACTGTTTGCGAAAAACGAAAGATAGAATCGTTCGATGAAAGTCTACAAATGTATAATTTTATGATGTCATATGACATGATAGCCGACAATATGAAGGACGTTAGAATAACATATAAATTTATGGTAATTGTCACATTTTATTCTTAAAGAATACTATTTGAGCCTATTCAAAATGTCAAATTGTTGGAATAACAATAGTCCTGTAGTATGATATATTCATAATATTTCGAATTCGATACAGTTGCTTGAAGTAAAAATTTTAATATAAAAATGAATAAGTAAATATTTATAACAATAAATAGAATTTTTTAGTTTCATGTGCTTGTGCTGGCAACTATTTTGACAATGATGATTGTTTCTTTTGAGTTAATTAACGGCAAGCACTACGTTAACAATGTAAATATGATATTTTAAATTTATTCACAAATATATTTTGTTTGAAATTCTAAAATGAAAAATATATTTCTTGATTGCTACATTATTTCACAAAAAACGTAAGATTTTGTCAACGTTTTCTGTACCAACTTTGATATTTTATTATATCGACTGAGGGTGCTTGACGGAATTTCAATATCAAATTTGAATTGGTGAACCTTTTTACGATTCCAAATTTTTAAACATGTGAAATCATACAAAATTCAGCAATTCAAATTTTAACATTAATATTACTTTGAAAATAGTCTACTATTTCATTTATGAATCAATTAACGAAACAATGTGTTCTCCATTAAACAATATTATGAAAGTGGTAAATATGTTAATTTATTCTAACATAATGGTAAACATTCTGAAAATTAATTTACTAATTTATAATCATGTGAAAAAAACATTGTCAACAGTATTAGAAAAAGTATGTTTTGAGTTGTTGTTTCTAGGGGGCTATTGCTACGATGAATATAATAGTATGGGCTGCGTACAGCGTACTACGGAACGTATATTACAATATCAGCCGTTGCAGGACAGACACTAATGTCAGAATGCCGATGGACCCTTATTTTAATATCAAAACAATTGATAACAATAGAAAATAGCAAGTATTTAATATTATAAGTTTTCTTTTATTTTGTTTGAAATAATGCTGTTAGTTTTCAAAATAAGTCGTTGACTCTTTGTAAAATAGGTGAGACACCTTAAATTTTTGGAATTTTAACAATACGTAAAGCTATGATGATCAAATAACGTTTCTTAATATCGGTTATCAATGAAATGCTTTAAGATCTTTGACTTATTCGATTTAATCTATAATAATTCAGTGACAAATTGAGATAAGTTTCTTATAAAAAAAGAATCTGAAATTCAATGTATAGTTTAGTTTCAAGAATGATGTTTTAAATAATATAATCCATTTTTTTTAAAGATAATAAGCCAAGAGATTACGCGTTAGAGGAGATTGGTATGACATGGACAGCTAAGAGTTATGTTGAGTGCGGTTTTGAATTTTGACATAGAATCTCTTTATGCAATGTTGATAGTGATTGTAACATATATAGTTATTTTATATCAACTTAGCAGAAATAAATGAAAGAATGAACAAGACACATGGAATGATAAGAAACATAATATATGCATGTCGAAGGTGACAAAACGAAAATCGCATATAATTTAATTCTAAAACTATTTTTTTAATAGCAATTATTTTTTGGTTATTTTTTTCTTGTCTATCGATTTTTAGCGTCGGTTCTTAGGAACATTTTATTACATTTAACAATAAGCATATTTAGGCGAAGAAAACTATTAGCTATGCTGGTACACATTAATTTTAGTTGCTTTACTAAATAACAAAAATTTTAAAGATAACTATATTAGAACAATGGGTGAATTTACTAGAAATAGAGTAAGGAAATAAGAAGAGGGAATGTAGTCATTATTTTTATTGTTTACTTCGTATTTAAGGATGTATATTTGTGGCCAGACGTTTGGCTGATTTGTTGGTTTCAAATGCGTGTTCGTGTTACTGTACAAAATGTTTCTTTTTCCTCGAATTTATGAATTTCTGTAAAAAGGCACGGATGTACGTGATGTCTAAAATTGATTCTCACCCACCTGGTTCGAAAAACTTTGGTTATTGCGAGAGATAGCTTACTAAGATAAGAGCTATCTATAATGCAAGTTTCGTCTTTCTATTCTATCTGAGAAAAGCGGCTGAGAAACTGAGTGACAATATGAAAATCTTCTGTTGAGAAAAGCACCGTTATCGGATTATATGCTACAATACATTATTATACAATAAGAGTATAACAAGAGAGAGATAATTTTATGAAACGATAAAAATATTTATAAAATCATTATTTAAACCGTGTTAGTCGATAAAACTTATTCAATAAATATAAGATTAGTCAAATATTATCACTCAGAATAATAGAAAACTGTTAAATCAATTTATAACATCGACATTTAGGCATCCTGGAAAATTTGATTAAATTATTGGATTATTATCAATAAAGTATATTTTGTTTTATGTAAAGATATTGAAGCAATAAACATTTAATAAATAACCAAATAACGAAACAGTCACTGAGGCACAGTTATCGCACTACGTTAATTTTACTTACTTTTTAATGTCAATAACAGAACATAAAAGTATAATTTAAACAGTTTTATACAAATATTTAAATTGAATAATCAAGCCAACGCAAAAATACTACCATTGTTTAGTAAATTACATTAAAATGCGCTTACAATATTGAATATTTAGTACATTTATAATAAATTTAATTTAGCAATTAGATTTTGTTTTACAATTGTAGTGTCATATACTTTAACTTCAAATATAAATTTGATGAAATTACTTTTGATGAATATTCTAATATGAATTTCAAAATCATTTTAGTTAACGCTTGCTTTTGGATAGTGGGATTCGAGACGATAAAATGTTCAAGAAGTAAATCTAAATATCCAAATATTATATTGAGAATTTATTCTACCTTTTTGTGTTTTATGATAACATCTGGTGCGACGTATCGCTTGCTTTATTTAAGTGCAATACTACATAAGAAATATCCGCCAGTATTAAAAATCCTAAACATAGTATCAGTTTCCTGTCATATATTGTCTTCGGCGGTACCATGGATATCAAACATGTGGTTGCATACAGATGAGAATTTCGAAATATTGAATAAAATCGTTCAAATAGATAGTTTATTATTGGTAGGTGATAAGTTAAATTACGAGATACATAAACGTTTGGTGAATATTTCTTTAATATACACTGCATATATCTTTGCGTGTTCGTTGGTTTCAATATTTTCGCTTAGTGTGACATTGAGTATAGTATTAAATATGTCAAAATATGCGACGGATATGATAATGTTGAAATTATCTATGGATATCTACAGCAATGCGTTGAGGTTGAATATACTGAACGTCAAGCTCAAAGCAGTGGTTCTGGAGAAAAATAGCATTCGTGACAGCTTTATAGAATCTGGATTCATCGAAAGAATTAGCGTGCCGAAAAATGATTCAAAATCATTATTAAACATTCACGATTTCGCAGAGGCTTATATTTTAGTAGCAAAGAATATCAATGGAATTGGCAAGATACATCGTTTAACGGTGAGAATTTAATGGTTATATTATTTTCCTTTGTTCAAACGAAATTTCTTACATAATTATTAACACGGTGAAAAAAATAGCAATGTATGTTAGATCTACAAAATTGTTTTTAAAAAATATAGTTGATAGCTATTTCGGCTCACGCCATCAATCACGCCATCTGCAAGAAAACCCATTTACCCGAACACAATTTAGGAGAACCGCTTCTTTAAATCAATCAACTACCTTGGTAGCATTAGTGAAAAAAATCATCGGAAAATTAAAAAGTCAGTAAACAGTAGCTTTCAAGGTCAACAATAATTTAGGCAGACATCTTAAAAATAGTAAAGAAAACAGGAGAGAAGATGTATTGTGTACCTTTTCTGCACAGCTATATATAGATAAGCGAATGTTAGTTTAAGCATGGTTCTGACGATGGCGTGCGCCGAAATAGCTATCAACTATATTTTTTTAAAATAATTTTGTAGAACTAAAATGTATTGCTATTTTTTTTCACCGTGTTATAATGGAGTTCTACCAAGTGAATGCCAATTCAATCAATAATTATTAACATTATCAAACTTCACATTTTTTATAATTTTGTATATGGATATTTACTTGTTAAAGGTTATAAAGATTGAATTATAAACAGAATAGTGTATTTTGTACGTATACATGATTACCACAATTAGTTCCTAAGCTATTTGTTTTGTTTATCAGGTAATTATGATCTATCAATTTATATACAATATATGGCATTCAGTTTAACCATCAACCAATTAACATTATGCTTGCAATGAGCAAAGCGGGTCTCGATCATTATAAAAATCCATATAAATTGAATTATTAAAATAGAAGCCTTTTATTATTTATTAAAAATAATGCTTTTCCACAAGTACGTTACGTGTTATGTTTTTTTCGCAGTTCTACTTTGCATTGGGATCAACTTTTTTAACATTACTGATGATGTCCCACGAATTAATCAGAAACAATACAATATATGTAAGTAATTAAATTAACTTGGGATAAATCAATGTGACAAAAAAAGAATAAAATATAATAGTAACATATGTAATATTGAAAACTAACTATCGAAATCGTTTTTTTTTTTTTTTGTAGGATGCCGATATGATTGTTAATTTATCTCTATGGATACTGCGCCATGTGAATTTCATAATTTTGCCTATAATATTTGCTGAGATGCTACTTGCAGAGTCCGTGTGGACTTCAAATTTGATCGGAAAACTTTTGATAGAAGCAAACGATGGTACATTAAATTTATCAAATAAAAAAAAAATATGGAAAAATTTCACTTTAAATCACGCCATGGCATATGTTAAATTTACGACGTATATTGATAGCCATTTCAGGATTTTATCATCTCCATAACAATTACAATACATGCGAAGTGGTAACCGCTATAGTTACTACGTTTTGCTTGTTATTAAAAGGAACATATTGTTTCACAAGATTTACACAAAAGCACTCTAGTTCTAGTAATGATAGACTGTTATTTATCATATTATCTACTAATTTATCATTTGGTTTCATTTCAGATGTTGTATTGATTACTCAACTAAAAATGTTCCATCACATTGTGGAGCATACAAAATTGCGACTTCATTTTGGAACCGTATTGACTCTGGACAATACGTTTCTCTACTCGTTAGTGGGAATTGCAACTTCATATATAATAATTATTTATCAGATCGGTGGAAAAAACTAAATTTACTATACTGTATAGATGATTGATTCGATTACGAATAAAAATTAATCTTTGAAGCAGCCGACTTAAGGTTTATCGCGAGATTTTGGACGACAAAAAATAATGGATGTGTACGACAAAAACGTCTGAAAATGTGTTATAGGTTCTACGGAGATTCTTATTTGTTATCCAGATATTCTGTACAATTGAAGAAAGTTATTATGCAACTGAGTTCTTTCCGAAGTAAACATATTAAATAATTTATATTCAATTAAATATGTGAAAGAGAATATTCCTAATCTTGAGAATAAAGCTTTATTTGTTTTTGGTGTCGTTAATTTTAATCAATATTCTATAAAATTTTAAAAAATAAATCCCGAGATAATGGTATAAAAAAAAAAAAAACAAGTAAGTTCGGATGATTTTTTTGTATTGATTTAAAACTTAATAATTATAATAACAAAATTTAATCATTGGATGGACTGCTACGTTAAAGTCGACAATCGCGAAGGATTATTGACATGCGTCAGTTTCCGATTAAATAGACGAAATATAATTCTCTTTTATAGTAAAATCGATTCATCATTATTTTCCGATGTCAAATTTGCTAACTTTGGTATTTGAATAAAAAAATATCTTAACCGACTTAATAATAAATTTTACATCATTAACGACACCGATGGTTAATATTATTAATGATATATAGACTAGAATATAGACTGAATGTGCTTGAATGAATTTCAAATTTGAATTATTGAAACGTTGTACGATTCCATGTTTTCTCACTGACGGCTCAAGTTTCGCCCCTCGATATCTTCACGCATTATAACACGGATGCAACACAACTACCATCTTTGTTGTATTGTTGTGAGCAGAAGTCATCATTTTAGGAATGTAGGTTTACATAATATCGTCAGCGTTGATGGATTTTTTTTTCAATGAATTTACGCTGTTTTGACATTATGGGCGTTTTGTGATACAAATGAAATATATCCCATTTCATTATAAGCTTTCAATGCAATTGTAACGGTGCAACAAAATTAATCAAAAAGAAAAAAACTATTTTGAACTAATGCACTATTGGAAAATTATTATCGGTCAATACAAAACACAATTTTGCCTTGGATGAGTGATGACAAGACGATCTTGATTGGGTATTCTAATAACACAAGAGCCTTTTGTGGAAATTTATTACGACTGATTGTTTGAAAAGTCGATTTTGGTCCGCTGATCATAAATAATTAACCATTTAAAAGTTACACAAAAACATGCATATTTTCGCCGGACAAAAATATGATGTTCATATGTTATTAAACTTTTATGATATCCGTGAAAACATAATATAAGAATATTTAGTAGGTGATAAATTAAACAATTATACTGATTTAAGTGATAAAAAATTAGCGAAAACTCGGCATGTGATGCGATGCCACTCGAAAGAAAAAAAAGTGTTTGTACTATAATTCTGCTCATCGAAGTGCTTTTGGATAAACAATATTTTTTGTTTATTCGTCTTTTGTCTAAAGGTATAAGTCGGAAGGTTTTACGACTCGTGAGCAGGCCACATAAAGCTGACCACGTGAGAAGCATATCCATCAAACTTTTAAATATATCTACGATGATGTTCATAAATTTTATCACACGTAAAAATATGTCTTTGCAAATAGAAAGTTCCTTAAGCTAGATTATGCATTCTTACATTTTAAATTTGGAATAACTATCTCACGCACAATAAACTAATGAATATTTATAATAATATTATTGATTGAATTGGCATTCACTTGGTAGAACTCCATTATAACACGGTGAAAAAAAATAGCAATGTATTTTAGTTCTACAAAATTATTTAAAAAAAAAATATAGTTGATAGCTATTTCGGCTCACGTCATCGTCAGAACTATGTTTAAACGAACGTTTGCTTATCCTTATATAGCTGGGCAGAAAAGGCACACAACACATCCTCTCTCCTGTTCCAACGGCCTAGCTTGTTACTTTAACACAATAATACTAAATTTATAATAAAGTAAAGATTTTGTTAACACTAGTTTTATTAATTTTCGATTATCAAATACTCATTTTGTAAGGAAAGATTTTTTTTATTTTTAAGAATACTAAAACTTTTTATTTGGTTATACTAGACGTATACATTTTCATCAGTCGACACAATATTGTTATTTCAGGCTTTTGATATTTTTATCAATTACAAATGAATATAACAATTTTCAATATTATTTTCTTTCAATATATGTGTTGTAAAAGCAATAAACTTACAAAATGTAATTTTTATTAAATAAATGTACCAAAAAAATAACATTGATAAAATGCAATGCTGTATAAATAATCCCGCTTGTATAATTTGCAGCGATCAATATTCATTTTATTGGTTTTAGCATAAGTAAACCTTTTATATTAATGAAACAAATAATACTGTCATCAAAAACTCGTTATGGTGCAAAGCAAAAAGCAATTTAATTTTCTCCATTATATTGTATTATAATTTCTTTAATATATAATATGAAAACAAAGTGACAGAAATTGCAACGACATGTGCAAATAAAAATACATTATTCAAACACTTCTGCAATAAATGTCGTTATCAAGTCAGAGTATACGGAGTACAACTGTTCAAATGAGCGATAAGATGCGTTTTGGTTGTTGGTTCTTTTTGTTAATTGGTCTGCAAATTTATCCAATCGTCCACGGAAAAAAAATCGCAGTAAGGCCCGCAATAAAAATCTACGCTATTTTTTGTTCTATAGTTTCGTTTATTTTCGGATTTTACCAAGTTATTACGAAGAATTTGATAGTCGATGAATTCTCTGAACTCATTAAAAATGTGCAGATGGTTTAGGCTTCGCGTTCCCGGTGACTTCATCAATAGTTTGGCTGTCGGAATATTGTTTATACACAAATAAAAACGTAGCGATATATGAAACATTCAACCGCATCGACAGTATTCTGATGCTAAATGATGAAGGAAATAATCACATTGAAAACAATGCTATGCGAATGATTATAAGTCTTATACTAGCTGACTTAATACTTTACATTTATGATTTTACACAATGGGGGATTTCGTTTCAGCAGTTAATGGCAATATTTTGCGTCGTAGCCACCGATATGTGCATTTTAAAGATGCTTTTAATGTTACATTACAATTTAGTTAGATTAGAAATTGTAAATTTCAATATACAACTAATGGTGAGACAGAAGGACACATTCAATGTTGATTGTCGAAAAAATATTATTCTGGGAAGTTTCCGAAATAATGGCTGTGTTGGTATACCAGGAGTTTCACAAGGGAAGGTACTTCGTATATCTAAGCTAATGGCAGCCTACGATTTGATAAAAGAAAATTTGGGAATTATCGGAAGTAGTTTTTTCTTGACGGTATGCTTTAAATATAATCAATTAGATTTCACGTTGTTTAATAACGTAAAATTCAGCAAATTCATTGCTCTTACGAGAAAACGGTTTTTCATTTGTAAAATGATAGCAAAACTATTTTTTATATAATCGTTTTAATGAATTGTTAGTGTTCAATCCGTTAAATCGTCAGTGTTTTTTTCATACGTATTTATTAAAGTTAAAATGTCTGTTTCGCTACAAATTTACATATATCTATTAATTCAAAATGTAGTCTGGAATCGATGGTGGAAATATCATAACGCACTTATTCAAAAAAAAAAAATATTTAAATTATTTTCATGTTTTGATTTTTTAAAAATATTGACCATTTTTTCACTTTTGCTCGTTTTTGGCAGAATCCCGTTGCCAGAAAATGAATGTTTTATATATTAAATGGCGATTTTTTTGCAGTTCCACTGTATTTTGATGACATCATTTTTAACAATTCTAATCATGACATATGAATTAACACATAAAGAAAAATATACATTTTTGTTGGTGTTTATAAATTGTTTTTTTGGAGGCCACATTGCTATTGAAAATCAGTAGAATCAGTATGAGGAATGAATTTTTATTTAAGTGAAATAAAAACTCGATATTTTAGGATCCATACATCGCAATCAGTATGGTCTTTTGGGGAATTCGAAATGCATCTTACATGGTGCTAGCATCACATATGGGAGAAATACTATTAAATGAAGGAATGTGGACATCTGTTCTTTTAGCAAAACTTACAATTAATGGACCAGAAGGTAAAAAAAAAAAAATCAATATAAATCTATAGTATTGAATTGGTACATGTAATTACAATATGTGTCCTCATTTAGCATAGAAATGAAAAAAATAAAGAACATCACGTTTTTTTTTACATTATACATATTATACTAATTGACGAACCTCAATTATATGTATCCGATTGGAGTTGGATTAAATTTTGTTTCAATCGCACTATTGCCAGCTTTGATAATAATAATTTGATAATCTATAATAGATACCTGGTCGTTGATGGAACAGAAAAAAAAACCGACTCGGGTTTATTATTGTGACCAGACGAAAACGAACTTCCAATCGCGGCGGGATTTCTATCAATTGGTCGATCTAGGGACAGCCGTAGACAAGAGCAGATAATTTCTATTGAATAAATGGACTCTTTTAAAGGAAAAAAAAAATAGGCGGGAACCATTATACATTTAAAATTATAATTTTTGTACAGCACGGAGGTATATAAACGGCGATTTGTATACAATCAACGAAACTAATTATGGAATTTTATTTATAGAAAAATGAATCGAAAAATCATTAGATCATGAAAAGTTTCCAAGATTGGATAACCTACACTTATAAATAAAAAAAAAACAGCAAATATATAAGAGTTTATAGTGTTTCCATGCATTTTTTTCTCAATGAGTATTTTTCTGTAACGTCATTACAAGACAGGACCGCTTGAAGTTGCACACATATTGATTAGGATTATTTTTCATTTGGTTCTGAATATATGCATCAAATTTACAGATACGGAGCTCAATAGAGAGTTAGAAGTTTTCAGCCGTTTGATAGGCCGCCGCAAAATGGACGTGCGAGTTGGAAATGTGTCGGCGCTGAATTATTCATTAGGCGGTATAATGGTGTCGTACATTATAATTTTATACCAATTAAGATAACCTGTAAGAAGCATAATAAAATAAGGATGAAATTTCTTCTTTTGTTGTTTTTTTTTATAACTTGAACACGGAAGAAGATCACATAATGTAGCCTGCCCTTGCATTAGTTTCGAAGAAGATTAATGTTTTGAAGCAAAGAATACTTCCATTTGAAGAATAATGGTGAGTAATTTATGATTTCGATTGAATGTGCTTGATGAAATTACAATATAAAATTTGAATTGTTGAAAAAATTGGCGAAACCCGGGTCCTTAGTAACAAAAATGTGAAAACGTACGAAGTTTCAACAATTCAAATTTGATATAATTTATGATATCACCTGAAGGTGCTTGATCGAATTTAAATATCAAATTTGAATTGTTACAACTTTGTAAGATTCCACATGTCTTGTCACTAACGACCCAGGTTTCGCCTTTTGGAATCTTCATGCATTCTATCACACGGATGCAACAGCACGTCAGTTCAGGGTCATTGTATAGAAAGATACTGTCTCCCATTTAACTGAACATTGAAAAGCTTGATGAAAGAGATGAGAAATACAATGAAGACGCCATTTACACATACCTTTTTATGTAATGCATTATAGCAGTGTCAATCAAACTTTTATTATCAGCGGACCAGTAAAATAGAAAATTTTTGCAGAAATTTATTTACATCGTACAGCTTGGCATACCCAGGGTGAATAAAAGCTACAATTAGAAATATATAAAAATTTTGAATAAAAAATCAGAATTTTAGTTTAATAGTTGTGGTATATTTCAGTATGAATATATATATTTATATTAAAAAAGAAAGCCAAAAGAAACCGAAATATGAAATATAAACACGGTGAAAAAATAGCAATGTATTTTAGTTCTACAAATTTATTTTTAACAAATATAGTTGATAGCTATTATAATGGAATGTTATAATGGAGTTCTACCAAGTGAATGCCAATTCAATCAATAAAATAAAATATAAACATTCTAATGTTAAATGAAACAATATACAATAATGAAAAAATGGAATCGTCGATTTTGGTTTAATAATAAAAAACATCTTTTTTTTAGCATAATTAGTATTATTTGTAATTTTTATTCTATCAGTTTATAATGCCAATGATTATAGAATTTGTTGGGAAAAAAGTATTATATATGATATTATTTTATTATATTATGCCTTTTTTTCCAAGATGTGGCAGTTAACTCATTAAAAGTGATCTTACAACATAATCAACGTGTCGATACTTCAATCAGGTAAAAATAGAACAAAAATTAGGTTTTTTAATTAATATGATTAGTTACCCATTAATATATTAAAAATGTCATGGCTGAAAAAAGGCTGTCAATAAAAGACAGCAAAGAAAAATAAACTTTAAAATTCACACATAGCATTTGAAAAACAACACTCACGACTTGTACGTAAAGTGGAGTGGAATCATATTTTAAGTGAGTCAAAAATAATGAGGGATAAAATAATATGGATGCAAATAATTATTTTAATATTTGGTTTCAACAGTGTTAAACTTGTCAACGACAAGTATGTTCTGGGAATGCCGAAGATAAGAATATATGCCACAATCTTGATAATGCTTACTGTCGCGCGTGTAGTTCAAGATTACGCAAATGACGACGTTTTATTATTTGAGCAATCTTCTGAAATCGTTAAAGGAGTTCAAGCACTATTGGCAACAGCATATCCGCTTACATCTTGCGTCGCATGGTTATCAGACTCCTGGATTTATCCCACTAAACACATAACAACATTATCAGCGCTCCAGAAAATAGATAGTTATTTACTAGTTAAAAAAGAAACCAGCGAATTTATAAGAAACAGGACAGTTTCCGTGTGTTTAATTTTTTTGGCAATAAACATTAGTACGTATATTATTGATACGGCATTATGGGGATTGTCTTGGGGCCAGATATTGTCTGTTCTTGGTGTACTAGCGACAGATATGACAATATTAAAGCTTTGTTTAATATTATACTATAATAATTGCCGAATGAGTATTTTAAATTTTAAACTGAAGTATATCGTAGAAGAAAAAATTAAGAATCTATTTCAGGTTTTATTGGATGACGATGTTTCTCCAACGACAATTTTCTATTATACAGAAGCGACAAAGTTCTATGGAGTATCAGATACGAAAGGCGATTCAAGGAATATGAATCAATATATAAAAGCATACAACTTAGTTGCTGATAATATGAATGTCACCGGACAGATATTTTTATTAACGGTAATTATTTATGTTGATAATACAATAACAGAGTAAATAATCTGTAGAATTGAACGATTTATGGTGCCAAATTGAAAATCGATAGCTGTTACGATTATATAACATATTTGGCACTGTTCCGTAAAGGAACATAAACGATGGTTACATTTCTGAGTAGAGAAACCCACAAATAAATTGTAATTAATTTCTTTGTTTTCATAACAGTTATTGATTATTAAAACCAACATGGGAACTGAACATGGGTATCAGTGCAAAATGACTGAAGGCTTATTATTGTATTAAAAACCCCCATAAAACGACAGGCATCATCAGATTGATATGCAGGAATATTGGATATTACATTACATTCCAACAGTAATTTCCTTAGATACGTGAACACCGGCCGTATTGCCAAAATCTGTCCATCTCCATTTGGTTTTTAATATAAAGATGAACTTGACGGGTTTTAATAAAGTGGCACAAAAATATAAAAATTTCAAAAACGCGTTTCCTTATCGCAATGGATTGTAATGATTTTTTTTTTATAAATTAGTAACCAAATGATATATCGAAAAATGATTCAGTTATCCATCAATATTAATGCAAAGCAAAAAATGATATTTAAATCAAAGCAAACACAATTATTAAACACGGTGGAAAAAAAATATAGCAATGTATTTTAGTTATACAAAATTATTTTTTAACATTTTCAACTATATAAAGCTGTGTAGATAATGTACACAATACATCTTCTCTCCTGTTTTAACGACCTAGCTTGTTTCTTGCTCGCAATAAAACTAAAAATTGTAAATGAAACTAAAAAGGCGGCTATATCAATAAGTTTACATATGGCACGGAAATGGACTATTACAAAAACAAAGAAGCACCCCGCAGAGGGTTAAGCAATGGTGATAGACATAACTTAGTTTTTTCGTTAAGAAAAATTTGTGATAGTTGATGTCTATTGATTTCCAGCTGTTCCAAAGCCGTCATCCTGCGACCCTTATTAGAAAGATGCAAACACTTAGGCGCTGAGTTTGAATTTATATTGTGTGTTTGTAATATAATCAATAGATACATGTTGAATGTGATCCAAAATAATAACATTTTTTTTCCATTCAATTTCAGTTTTACTGTGTTCTTGGAACGACATTTTTGGCGATAATAGTTGGTGCTTATGGCATCATAACACTTTCTCGATTTTCAGTGGTACGTATGAAATAATATTGTATATATTTATTCCATGTTAATATCATATTCAATTTTGGACGATTTATGTCCCCATCTTGCATAGAAGGGTGACAAGACTATAGTAAACATATAAAATATCTATAAATCTTCGAGAAACACGTGACCATGGTACAACAACCATCAATATGAGAGACGTAAAGTATAAGAGACCTTCTGACATAAAGTTACCCTGTAAAGCTTTCCTAGACATAATATTTTAAATAATAAAAACACATTTTTTTTAGTACTTATTTCCACAATATATTTTTTGATCAGGACCGGTTTCGCTCATCGCGAGCATTCAAAGATCGGATTATCAGATATGTAACGAAACAGTATTAGCAGCTGAATGCAGTCGTAAATATCTATGATATATCGAAAAAAAGAACAAGCGTGGCTATTTTTTTTTCGGATAATTCGAAGAAAATGATGAATGTGGGAGTATTTAGCAATATTTTATGAGTGTTTTGTCAGCACTTTACAAGGGACGAAATCATGAATGCGAGAACGATAGACCACGGTGTGGTTACCAACTACAGTTTAGAATATATCATATATTAGTGTATGAGTGAATCTAAATCGAGTTTAATTATCAATCAAAAATTGATTGAATTGGCATTTACTTGGTAGAAATTTGTTGTGTTGCAAACGCGGTGAAAAATATCAATATTTTTTTTTAGTTTTACAAAATATTTTTCCGTGCTGTTTTTTCACCGTGTTGCCAATTAAAAACTGAAGGCAATCTACAAAAGTATTTTTTTTTTGAACAAACGATTTTATATTGCACGGTGAAAAAAATAGCAACGTGTTTTAGTTCTAACACGGTTAAAAAATAGCGATGTATTTTAGTTCTACAAAATTATTTTTACAAATATAGTTGATAGCTGTCAACTATATTTGTAAAAATAATTTTGCAGAACTAAAATACATCGCTATTTTTTCACCGTGTTATAATGGAGTTCTACCAAGTGAAAGCCAATTCAATCAATATGTTTTAGTTCTAGTTAGTTTGTTCGTAAACATATGTCGATCAGCATTGCTTAACCCGCTACGGGGGGCCGTTTTGTTTCCATAATGGACCATTTCCGTGCCATATGTAAACTTATTGATATAGCCACCTTTTTAGTTTCATTTACATTTTTTAGTTTTATTTTTATTGCGGGCAAGAAACAAGCTAGGTCGTCAAAACAGGAGAGAAGATGTATTGTGTACCTTTTCTACACAGCTATATATAGATAAGCAAATGTTCGTTTAATCATAGTTCTGACGATGGCGTGAGCCGAAATAGCTATCAACTATATCTTGAAAAATAATAATTTTGTAGAACAAAAATACATTGCTATTTTTTTCACCGTGTTATTATGGAGTTCTACCAAGTGAATGCCAATTCAATCAATAGATTGTATATTGATGGAATTGTCATTTACTTGGTAGAACTCCATTATAGCACGGCGAAAAAGTAGCTCTGACGATGGAGCGAGCCGAAAAAGCAGTTATCGACTATATCTTTAAAATTTTGTAGAATCAAAATGTTATACATTGCTATTTTTCACCGTGTTAAACGACTATAGCCAAATGCAGCATTAAATGATATTTTTGTATTGATTCGATAGGGAGTGCTGTTTAAGATGAGTCTAGGTATGTGGGCGGTTCGATACTTTTCGTACATGTTAATTGCTGCGGGAATGTGTGAGATGCTCTTAGCACAAGGGGAGATGACGTCAACTTTAGTATCAAAACTTACTATATACGTTAATGAAGGTATGCTTTTCAATTCTAAATATTACTTAATACTACCGATCATCAATTCACTTATGGAGGTGTTTTATACACCGAGAATACAACTATATATTTAACAAATGCCTCAAAGACTGTTCGTCATTAGAGATATAGCTAATTCTTTTTAATTTATCTGGGTATTTAAATGATTTACGAGCGTGAGCTATAATAGTATACCGCGGACCACAGACAAAAAATATTTTAGTATTGCTTAGTGATGTTTTTACTAAACAACCATACAATCACTTAAAACGTGTTAACTGTCACCTCTTGATGAAAAGGCATGATATTTTAAATAATAAAACCACATTTCTTGGTACTTATTTCCACAATATGTTTCTTGATCAGGACCGGTTTCGCTCATCGCGAGCATTATCATATTATTAATCATATAATGAAGATCGAAAATATGGGTCAATATGTCGGCAATACAACTGTAGTTTATTCGTAGTTTTTTTTATTATTATTATATATTATAATTCATTGTGAGGTTTAAAAAAATGTCTATATCGGTGTTACTGTAGCAAAATTTGTACTTTACTGGCATCTAATGTCCATTTTCGTCCATGTTCCGGATGTTGACATATTTCATGTGGACGAAAGTGAGTTCAGACGAATGCTATTTTTTCAGTTCAAGTAGATATTTGATGAGCTTACTTGATTGACTTTTTTTGAAATCCTTGTTGATTGTTTAGTTGTGTATTTGTTGAATTTCCAATACTTTATTTTTAAATATGTTAACGTTGCAAAAGCAATGAATTTATAATTTGTAAGTGTTGTACCGTGTGGTTATAAATAAATAAATAACCATAAACACACATTGAGAAGTATAGCTTGAAATGTACCGTAGACAATTTTAGTTTCAGATGTGATGTTGCACCGTCAGCTGAGAGTCTTTGCCGATTTGCTGTCTCGCAGAAAACTATGCCTTAAAGTTGGCGCCTGTCTTAAGTTAAATTTTGAATTCATTCATAAATTGGTGGGAGTTTTGGCTTCCCAGGTCATCATTTTATACCAAATTGGAATGAACAAATGAAAAGTTAAGACATGAATGATTTCAGTATCGTGCATATCGTCATATGAATTTACAACTATCATAGGTTAAAAAGTTTAGTAATATCGATTAAGTAAGGAATAAATAAATAATTAAATTTTCAATCGATTTATGGATTTCAATCTTACATTATAAGTTCTAATTTTTTTTCATATTTTATACTGTCCTGAAAATGCGACGTGAAAACGTCGATTGGCTGGCTACCTACTGATTTTGTATTAATCATTTCCATTAGTCTGTGTATATTATCCGTGCCCTTTCTGAAGAGGTTTGATTTGGATAATATTTCGACATGTTGTATTCAGGCTTCAAAATCTATACACAGGGAGTCGTTATGGTTATAGTTCTTCAAATAATATAAAGATATTTATGATATCGACTGAAGGTGCTTGATGGAATTTCAATATCAAATTTGAATTGGTACAACAGAACTGACTCCCAGTTCTGTTGCATCCTTGTGATGGAATGCCTGAAGATGCCGAAAGGAGAAACCCGGGGCGTTATAAATATTCTTCAAAACAAACTAATTCGAAATAAAAACATAACTATATACACATTAGACTACAATAATTGCATGCTTAATTTTAAAGAATGTAAATTTCAATAAAAAAAGTTAAGAGAGTTACATACCTCTACATATTCACTATCTTACCGATTCTGAAACCGGAATATAGAAACAGTGCTAAATTGTTTCTTTATACCAGCATCTTTTTTTGTCAACTAAAAGAGTGATTAATCTTTTAAATAAAAGCTTATTTTCGCGTGTTGGTTGGTATGATGTTCCCATTCGCACGAGCATCACGGCGAGATTCATTGAGACCGGATACACTTAAAAAGAGAACCTAAAATAACACGATGAAAAAAATGGCGTTGCATTTTAGTTCTATAAAATTATTATTTATTAAGATATAGTTGATAGCTATTTCAGTTCACACCATCGTCAGAACTATGCTTAAACGAACATTTGCTTATCTACAATATATATAGCTGTGTAGAAAAGGTACACGATACATCTTCTCTCCTGTTTTAACGACCTAGCTTGTTTCTTGCTTGCAATGATCTTGATCAACATATATCAACTATCACGAAGGATTCCTAACGAACAAACTAGTATGTGTCGATCACCATTGCTTAACCCGCTACGGGGAGCCGTTTTGTTTCCATAATGGACCATTTCCGTGCCATATGTAAACTTATTGTGTAGCCGCCTTTTTAGTTTCATTTACAATTATTAGTTTTATTGCAAGCAAGAAACAAACTAGGTCGTTAAAACAGGAGAGAAGATGTATTGTGTGCCTTTTCTACACAGCTATATATAGATAAGCAAATGTTCGTTTAAGCATAGTTCTGACGACGGCATGTGCCAAAATAGCTATCAACTTTATCTTAAAAAAAATATTTTGTAGAACTAAAATACATTGTTATTTTTTTTACCGTGTTATAATGGAGTTCTACCAAGTGAATGCCAATTCAATCAATAGAATCAAAAAAAGTGTGAAACGGAATTAGTGAAATTTTGACTAGTTATAATTCTCAATACGAGGCAGTGTTTGTAAGTGCTTGTGTTACGAATCGATATGTAGGGTTGCTATATACTTGTGTAATGAAAACAAAAGCACATCGTTTATCAAAGTGGATAAAAAAAAAGCTAGCTTAAATAAAATAAGAGTAATCAAGTAAAAGCCATTTGACGGCACTCATTGACGTTTTAATTACAACTTTATTGTCAAGTTTCTTATAAACCACTCGAAAAATAAATACTCAAAAGGTATTCAGAACATAATAAATTGTTACAAGCGTAATGTATATCTATACAAAAATTACTAACGTCTTTTTGTGGGTGTTCGGATTTCATACTTACTCCGAAGTGAATGGTGTATATGTATTAGAAAAACCGATGATTAGGATTTATGCAACAACTCTCAGTGTAGCTACACTTTACTTCGGAATTTTACAAATATTAAGCAGGACCACTCTGATGATTGGAGCGTCGTCGAGTGTAATAAGAAGTTTCCAGATTATGTTAAGTTTTGTATATCCAGCTATTTCTTCCGTCGCGTGGTTATCGGATTCGTGGTTTCATACAAAAAAAACACTAGCCATAATACGAACATTTCGAAAAATCGATATGCTATTGAAAAAAAGATATATTATTACTAAAAAGGTGACAGTAGTAAGTATTTTGTATATATTTTTAAGTGTCGCTTTTTATTCGGTTGATACATGTGTATGGGGAATCACGTGGAATCAAATGACATCTATTTTAAGTGTCATATGTACCGATATTACAATTTTGAAGCTTTCCACGTTACTTTATTACAATAAAGTCCGTTTAAGGACTATGAACATTTACCTGTGGAGTATGGTAAAAGAAAGGACGCCTTCGATTGCGGATACCCATTGTAAAACATATCATTTAAAAAAAATGAATGACTCGGAAGCTGCGTCGTTTAACGGTATGACACGAGCATATAATGTGATAGCTGACAATTTAGATGCTACAGGAAGTACATTTATTTTAATGGTATGTAACGTTTTTTTTAATACACGTATAACTCTGTCTATCTTTCACAATACTTTCTCCCAAACGATGCGCAGAAATCAACAGTATTTTTTTAAAATTAATACGTCAACTCTATTTTGTAGGTAATATTTTCAACTTTCGACTTTGAAATAACGCCATAATTAAAATAACGCATATCATCTACGCCGAAGCTCGGCAATATTCTTTTTGAATTACATATATGAATGTTTATTTTTGGTACAACTAAACACATCTTATAATTGTGTAACTAATAATAAAACACAGCGTTTAGTAATATTTCTACAGTTCATATTATCAAGATCAAAACCGGTTTCCTTCATGATGAACATTACCAATCAGCGAAACTGGTATTGATTCTACTAATATTAAGCTATGGAAATAGTACTTAACATTGTTTTTTTATTATTTATAATTAAAGCGTGATGCGTTTTTTTCATGGAGGCTTTTTAAAAATAGAGCTGAAAAAATATTCATCTGGGCGAATTAATTTAACAAATAAACTTAGGGCTTTGAAGTCGTTAAAAAAATATGATTGACATTGACTAAAAAAGTTAAATTTTATCAAGTCTTTTCCTACCTTTCCTATTTATGTGCATTGAATTTAATAAGCCAACCAATCCGGAAAATTGTTCATTGATAGATTTTTCCTTTCATAACACCGCGACTTTACGACTTTACGACTTGACGAGTACGACGAGTGTTATATATGAATACTGACATCTTTGATCAATTAAAGGCCTACAATACTTCTTCTTAAACGTGCTTTATTATGATAATTAATTTCGTTTCAGTTCTATGCCATCATGATATCATGTTTTTTCACCACGATTCTTATGATATATGAATTCTTTTCAATAAGAAATTACGGAAAATATGTAGGTAATCTTTTTTAATACTTAATTAAAATTAAAATTATTGTCGAATATTACAGAAAAGCATCCTTTTCTTAATAATTTATTTATTCTTTGATAGTTTATATGTTATTATTTGCGAGTATTTTATTTGTATACTTAACCGTTTTATGTTTTTTTTATATTAAAATACACAGATATGTCCCGTTTGTAATAAAATGTGAAATCTATCTCATTATTTAGATTGGATTTAAGATTGAACGTGTATTTTTCACAGGATACGTATACGTGGGTAAGTTTAGCAACATGGGCTATTCACTACTTTACATACATAATATTATCGGTATATATGGGAGAACAATTGTTGAAAGAAGGCGAATTGATGTCTATAACGCTGGCCAAATTGATAATAATAAGCGAAGATGGTAAGACATTTAAGTATTATTCATTAGTTTTCGTTTTGATCAAAATAAAGGCCAAACGATCTCTATTACTTTTGTATCCGTGGGTACAAAGGGGGTCAGCGAATAGACCATAGTTTCCCAACCTTTTTCGGGTGGCGACCCCTTTTCGTAAAATCCATGTGACACGCGACCCCTCAAACAATCCGGAAGCATACAAAAAAAGTTTTTTTAGTTGACCGTATAAGTCGGCGACCCCCCAAAAAACCCCCCCGCGACCCTCAGGTTGGGAAACTAAGGTATAGACATTAGCGCGCAGTACTAAAAGTTTTTATGATTCTTAAAGAAAATGTAAAAAAAAAATTAGCAAGGATACTAAAATAAAACAATAAAAAAATAATTAAAAGAAACAATAAAACACTGTAGGTTAAATTTTACATTAAAAGACATAGCAGAAATTGAAAATGAAGTCTTAAAAAATAAGTACGAACAGTATAAATAACCACAAAAATTTGTACATATAGGTTTTACAATAATAGTTAGGTTAAAGTAGATTATCAAGTTTTTTCAATTAAAGAAATTAAAGAAATTCTATCAAGGTGCATGATAGAATTTCAATATGAAATTTGAATTTTTACAACTTTGTAAGGCTCCACATGCTTTGTCATGATAGAATGCCCGAAGATGCCGAAAGGTGAAACCCAGGTCGTTAGTGACAAAACATGTGCAATTTTTCTTACAATTGTTTGTACCATTTTAACATTGATTTTGAATAAGATAAAAGATGTAAAAAATGTTATTTATTACATATAGCGTGGTAGTGTTGTCGCGCTTATGTCACAAGAATTATATCAAGGTGGTACTTATGTGCTGACGTCAGTGTGCCATTTCCGATCTCATATAGGTTTAAAGCTAATTTTTTTTTGGAAAGCAAAGAAACTTTTTAATTTATTAAAATTAATTCTAACAACCAAAAACAAATTGAGTCAATCGAAGACTTTTTAATGAACAAATTATTAATTAAAATTGTTTTTACAGATGTCTTGCTATACCGTTCGTTAAAAAAATTTTGCGGAATAGTGGTCAGAAGAAAAATACGAGTTCGTGTGAGCGCTGCGTTAAGTTTGGACATTAAATTTTTACGGTTATTTTCTGGAGTTTGTGTAACATATGTAATAATACTTTTTCAGATAGGAGCGGTGAAATAAATAATAAACGAATTTATTTATTTAATAATGTGTTATGGTTTTCAAATCCTTCAAACTTCATCAATACATTGTGTAAAAAAATATGAAACAGATGAATATAAAATAAGTTATAAAAAAAGTGATTAACCATCGATAATCTATATATGTAATTTATGATATCGACTAAAGGTGTTTGATGAAATTTCAATAAGAAATTTGAATTGTCACAACTTTGTACGATTGCAAATGTTTTGTCACAAACGACCCGGGTTTCGCCTTTTGGCATCTTCAGACATTCTATCACACGGATGCAAGAGAACTGACATACAACTATATCTTCTATATACTAAAGGTACCTTCTGACTGCTAACGTCTCAACTGTTGAGACGGCTGATTTTACTGTGTTGATAGTTGATACCCAAAGATATATGAATTAACAGTGGTTAAAACCTTTTTGTACTAGCTGATTTTTTAGTTAATGCATTGCTTGATTTATCCTGGCAAACTCAATAAGATTGTTTCAAGCCAATATTATTCAATAAATTTTGAAAGTCTATACGTAGGAATATCCTTTAAAATGCTCAGCAGTGAACGAATTAATTACAGGAAAACACAGACCCCAAAGCAAGTACTAAACACAATTGCCATTAACAATAAATTTGGTTAATGAGTTATTCTTGAAAGGGTTTTGCAAGTAATTATCACCTATCATTAAAATATAATAATGAAGATTTTTTTTGAGAAACTCCTACGTATCAAACCAATATTTGATCAGGCAAGTAACAACATATAAATAAACGTTTTGATACTTGGTAGCAGTATCAGCCTACGCTGTCGTAATGCTGAAAATATAGAAATTATTATATATCGTCTGACTTATTCAAAATTTCAAATCTTTTATTAAAAATTTAATAACAAAATATGTTATAAATTCTAGAGTTGTTCAAGGAAATTAAGCAGAATTGTAAATCGTTTAATTAAATTCATTGGAATTTGATCATTACCTGGAAAAACCTGAATTAACAAATATTTGTTTGGTAACTAGACTCACATATACAATAGTTCTCGCAAAACCAATTTTTCTTTTACATATTATAAAGAACTATGTTTATCAATAATTTTAGAATAACCGAGAGCTTTTCATATTGCACGTAGGATGCGATTCATGAATATTCCACTAAAAGACCAGACAACGTTACACAATTTTTTGTTCTCATTACACATTTATTCTGTATGCTGATCAAAACTGCTGTCAATCTAGTCAGCTTACGAAAAATTATAAAATATACATATACATTTGCCTGTCTGTTACTAGAACTCTCTCCAAACGGTGTAGATAACGTGGTTCATACAACTATACGACATTGAAGAGTTTTATATGGTGTGTTTCGCTATCCATATCCTATTTTTGTCCTTCATAGAGAAAATGTCCAGCTTATTACGTTTCATCAAAATTAAGAATATTATAAATTAAATTAAATAAATCAATATTTTGAAAAATGTGAAACACTACTTATTTGCTTGTCCATACTACAAAAAAAAAGTGTTCAACGTCGAATTATCCAGAAGTAAAGAAAATAAATGAAAATAATCAACAATTTATGAGGGTGAGTATTTTTCATTAAATAATCTCATTTGTTCAGTATTTTAATGTTTAATAAGACGATTGATTTTACTTTACATTGAAACATATTTATTCAATCATATTTTGACAGAAAAAATGTATGCATTATGGAAAAATAAGTAATATATTGTATTATCGCACTATTACCACCCTAAAATTTCATCAATCATGATAAAAGATAACATTATTATTAATTAATTAAATTGAAAAGAGCCGAATCAAAATTTGAATACTTAAAGCATTTCTGTGTCGTAAACAGTAAGGATATTATGAATATAAAAACTTCTTTTGTATTCAATCCATACTACGAAAATTTAAATAATATAAAAATATTTTAATGACTATTTCCACAATATATATTATGATCAGGACCATACTGCAAAATATTGTACAACAATGAAATATCCCGTTAAAGCAACGACTTTAGTAAACGCTTTTACCTTGGTTCTCGGTTTTAATTCTATACGTGAAGTGAACGCAAAATACATACCTGATAAACCATATATAAAAATATACGCAACATGCCTTTCAATATTAATGACAGTGTTTTGTGTATACAGTATAAGAATGATGATTATAAGGATATATATGATGATAAATGTCAATCTCATAACAATATTCCATATATTTTTAAACTGTTTTCATATGATGTCATCGCAAGTGGCTTGGTTTTCAGACTCGTGGTGGCAATATCAAAGATCTGCAGACATTTATAACAAATTAAATCATGCGGATGAATTGCTTGACGTCAACGTTGACACAAAGAACAAAATAATTCAGAAAGTAACCAAAATAAGCACAAATTTGATTATTTTCTATATTATTGGATACATTTTTATGATACTCATATCTACAACAAAATGGGTTGCTATTCTTATGGTTATCAACGTTGGAGTAAGCGATTTAGTTTCATTACGAATGAACACGGCGCTGTACTTTGCTATGACAAGACTACGGATTTTAAATAGCCGATTCAATTTTGTATTGAAAAGGAATAATCCTAAACATGGAATGAATATTACTTGCAAGTTTGCGTTGTTGAATTATTGGTACGCTGAAGATGAAATTATGTACAATATTAACGTTGAAAAAATAATCAAGGCGTACAAAGTGTTGGTGGATTGTTTAATTGACATCGGGAAAATGTCTGAGTTACCGGTCAGTCAATAAATACCTTTTTACACTATTATAATATGATTTGAATTATAGATTTCGGTATGTTAAAATTCATTAAAAACTATTGTTGAATATATTGTAAAATTTCAGGTGTATTTAATTAGAAAAATAATAAGATTGGTACAGTTCGTTCTACAAAAAGTGAAATAACTTCCTGAAATAACATGCATAATTGAAAATATATCTTAATTAATACGCAGTTTCATCAGCTGACACGAATATATAAAAAAATGAGTCATTCTTTATACCAGCAATTAGTCTTTACTCTATAGGATTTTTTATATATATTATATTTATGCTTATATGTCTCTTGGCAATACAGGGAATGAATTCTTACTTTCATTTTTAATGAAGATTTCTATGTATATACACTGGATTTTTAAAAAAAAATTATAGCTAAAATATGAAAGGTTTTTGTTATTGTTTTTTTTTATATTATTGGTCAGTAACTTCGTGTCAGTACGGATTTAATTAGGTTGGTTGGGTTACGTTAATGGAACATGGGCTATGTCTAAATGCTATGGATTTTTAAACCATTTTTGTATTTAAAAAAAATTTCAGGTTTATCCTGTCTTGGTAACCACATACTTCAGCGTGATAATAACGTTATATACGCTCATTTCAGAAGACGTCGTTAACAAGGTAAATTAATATTAAATTATAATAGATTTTTAAATAACTAAAAACGTTACGACAAAAGAAGTCGTGATATTTGGCTGTATCAAAATTTATTTATTGTAAATAACTGACAAATCTCTTTTTATAAATATCAGGTTTTCAAATATACCAATTGAAAAGAAATGATAAACTTTGTTAACATATTACATTGAAATCGCCATAAGTGTAACGGATTAAAGTTTATAACTAACGAAAATTTTTACAAGAAAAATACATGTAAATATTGAGCTTGAAAATAGTTTAATTTGTCTAATATAACAGGATTCGTTTAGGTATTAAAATTGTCTGTGTTTTAAATATGAACTTAGAGCGGGAACTTCCTGATTCAAATACCACTAAACAGTGGAAGTTATTATTTTTTCTTGATTCTTGGATAACTTATTAACGGATTATTATATTATAACATGACGAATTTAGTTTGGGCCCCAAAGAAGTGTGTCGTAAGAAAATTGATTGATGATTTTTTCATTTTTCAGGAAGGTGTAGGACCCATTATCGGATTGGCACTGTGGGGAGGACGTTATATGTGTTATTTGTTGGTTGCCTCAGTAAATGGAGAAAAAATACTTACTATATACGCGACGACATCCATATTGATTTCAAAAATTATACTGACTAGCAAAGATGGTAACGGCTCTTTCGATTTTCTTACAATCTTATAGAACTTGATTTACAAAATCAGCGGTAACTTATTTTACTGATAAGTGGTTTTCGTTAAAATAGCGTATTCGTTAGTTGAGTGAATAACTAACTACACATACAGTGTAATCCCGATTAACCGTTTTCCCAGGTAGATCGTTCATTTTTAATAATCCCGTCAGACAAGCATAAGAAGAATGCTAGATACTCCCGTATCAATCGTTCCCCGATTTATCGATTTCATCGATCTACCGTCTAAATGTTATGGTCCCGTCTCAAATATTATCCCGATTGACCGGTTTTGGTCTACAAATCTTTATATCCAATACAATTTTTGAGTTTGAATACATTAAAACTTACAATTAAACAAATAAATTATTGATGAAATAAATAGTTGCCATACATTTCTTGAGATTTTCTTTATTTAAGAATTTTACAAGAAGAAGTTTTAAGCAATTATTTCAATAAATAAGATTCAATTAATATAAATTTTACAAAACCCTTTCATATTTACCAATATTTAAAAAACCATATTTTTTTGAAAATTTAAGGGAGGGACGTTATGTTTTTATTATTTTTATTTTCAAATTTCTCGCATTCCTCGTTTCCCGCATTTTTCGTTTTTTGTAGCTTCCCTTGAAAAAAGGCAATCGAGGTTTCCCTGTATTTAAATCAAAAACGATATTATTTCACCTGCGACTTCTATTTTTCTGTACTGCTTACAATAAAAGTATTGAAAGTGATCCTGTTCAATTACATACCAAAAATTTCGTGCTTTATTTAAACGAGTCAGTGCGAATCATGTGAATTGAACTTGCGAATCATGAATATGAATATAAATACAGTTAAGGTTAACTTATGTATGTATGTAAATTTCAACTTAAGTGACTCATTCTTACGTGTAAAGATAATAATATCATATACAGATTACAAACTATATAGCCAAGGCAGTTCTGTCAGTACAATAGAAAAATCGGTGTTTACATAATTATGTTTACCGGGATGCATGAAGAAAAAATAACACTGAATTTATTCAGTGGTGCCGGAAAGTAAGAAATTCGCATAGGACAATTCTAATGCTGTGATAAGACTATTTTGGCAACACACAATCAAGTAAAAGGGGTGGTTTATAATGATGTGAAGAAAAGTTGAATTTTTATTACCAAGATAAAATTCGCTAATACTAATATGTTTAAATATTTCAGATTGTGTCCTCGACAGGCAAATGGCGTTGATGACTCGCCTGGTGGTAGAACGAAAGTTACGAGTTAATGTCGGTTACTTGACATTGGATTATGCTTACTTACATACATTTATTGGAAGCGCGGCGACATACATCATTATTTTATGCCAATTGAGTCACTATTAGATGGGAATATTTTCAAAATTTATTTGAATCAACTTTCGCGCTCTCGTCCTATTACTATCACTAGGTAAACGTGCGTAGAATATATGTAGAGAATAACTTTTCTACACAGCTATATATAGATGAGCAAATGTTCGTTTAAACATGGTTCTGGCGATGGCGTGAGCCGAAATAGCTATCAACTAAACCATATAAAAAATTTGTAGAACTAAAATACATTGCTATTTTTTCACCGTGTTAAAAATAAAAGAGCATTCATCTTTTATTTGTGCGAGTGTTTGAAAAAAAGGATTTTCGCTGGGACACCATTTCAGTTTTTTTCAGGGGAGCAAAATTGTATTTTTTTTCGTCTTATTGGTAAAATCAGTGCAAAAAATATACTAGCGCCCTACATTTGTGACTTTCAAATCACGTTGTCCCTGGAATCCAAGTAATTAAAATGCGAAACGAGATGAAATCGGTTTCGAAAAGAGATCGTCCTACTAGCCAGCATTTTTCAAACAAATACAACTGTAAATTAAGCCTGCTAATCAATTGTAATGTACAGTGATTAAGTATTGAATTATTTTTATATTGATAAATAAAGTACGCATTATATGCTGAAATTTTAATACAACATATTTTGTATCCAACGGTTAGAAATAGACGGGTCTAAAACACGAATAAAACTTTTCGAAAAACTATTATATATATTATAATATAAATATGATGGAATTATGTTTTTCTGATTACATAAGAATGTTAAATACCGTTCTTTTAATATGATATTTGTAATGAATAAAGTATATACGCATTTAAGACTTTCATGATGAAGAGTTTTTATGTACACATTTTTAATCACGAACACTACATACGTTAGTATAATATATATCAGCCAATTTATATAATTAGTAAAGGATAGAACACTTTTTTGAACACAATATTTGTACGTTTTTAACGTGACAATTTTCAAGATTTATTCTTTTGGTCAGTTTATAACGCTCGTCATGAGCGAAAAAAGCGACCATGATCATTAAATATAGTATGGAAACAGAAACAAAAAATGTGTTCATTTACAATTTTTTAAAAATTTAGTTTTATTGCGAGAAAGAAAGAAGCTATGTATTGTGTACATTTTCTACACAGCTATATATAGATAAGCGGATGTTGGTTTAAGCATAGTTCTGACGATGGCGTGAGCCGAAATAGCTATCAACTATATTTTATATAAATAATTTTGTAGAATTAAAATACATTGCTATTTTTTCACCTTGTTATAATGGAGTTCTAACAAGTGAATGCCAGTTCAATAAATATATATATATAATATAAGAAAGAAAAAAATACTCGATAATAGCAATATCAATGGTAATAAATGCAGGAGCGGAATGTCAAAACTACTGTAGGTATAAAAATAGATTATTTATTTACAATTTTAACAAAATTCAAGGTAAGGATAGTAACTACAACAGGGTTAGATTTTTCGACGGCAGATGATTATGTTTATCGTTAATAAATACAAACTCTCCTTCAATTTGATGTATTTTTGCAGGACATTTATTTAGTGATGCTGATGAACAAATCCAACGCTCTCTGCCGGACTTGTTCTTGTAAGGATATCGATATGTAAATTCTCCATATTTAAGCAGTTGCTTTCCTCGCTGAGATGACAAATATATAACTAAAATAAGAAATTTTAAAATCAAAATTAATTTTGTGTGTAAAAGACAATATCAAATTATACACATATTGAGTTTCCTGGATCGATGGCACTGGCTCTCACATGAAATTTCACTGTAGCCGCACCAAATGTGATATAGAATAGTTTCGATATTTATTTTTTATATAGTCCATTACACTGAATGTTCTTTCACATTATACAATTGTAGGTAAAATCGACAAAATTAATAAAGCAATTGATGTTAATTTTTTATATCGACTTCATTCATGGTCAACATATAACTTCGACGAAAATTTTGGAACAGTTTTATTATTTAAACGGTCCTTTAATTAAACTCGACTAAATGCTGGATAAGTCAGGTCAATTCAATCAATTTTAAAATAATAATAATTTTACAAACTCATTTGTAAAAACAGATTTTTTTAAAACATCATTATTTACTATAAAACTGTTGGTCGCCGCAGCAAAATCTTCTGGTGGTCGCACGTGAGAACCACTGATTTATAGTGTTTCTCTGTCAAATATGCGATGTCGTCAATTCTTTATATAGCACAGCTTCTCCAAAAACAAAAAGGCACTGGTGATATTTTGGTAGTTCGTAGTAAATAGTGCAGTTTTATTTGTACTATTTTTCTACGTGACAGACTAAAGGACATTTTATGAACAAAATTAAAAAAATAAAATAAAGGTTAAATACCTCAAGAAACTTGAATGAAATCTTAAATTAATTTAATACCAGTCGATATCACTTCGACCCGGAAATTAATTTAAGACCAGTTGATAGTTCTGACGATGGCGTGAGCCAAAATAACTTTCAACTATATTTGTTAAAAATAATTTTGTAGAACTAAAATACATTGCTATTTTTTCACCGTGTTAATTCAAAACCCTTTGAATCGATACTTTATGATACTATGATGGATATAAAATATTAGGTGTAGTAAAAAGTCCTGACGTTTTTTTTTGAAATGTAACTTTAAGTGCTTTTTTTAGTATTTTTTTTTATTTTTATTTTTAAAAAGTAATCTCCATGTCTATCTATAACCTTCTGCTACCTATTAGACAAGTCTAAAATTAATTTAGTAAAAAACTCTATTTATTTGGAATTAAAATAGTCGGAAATAGCGTTTTTCACGTCATTTTTTGTTTAAAATATTTTATCCCTAAAAGTTTTTTATATTAAATAGAATAACTGGTAATCCGATTGTGCTAGATCTAGTGAATAAGGTGGATACAATAAAGTTTTTCCACCTAACTCCTGGATTTTTTCCCAGATCATATTCGCCACATGCGGTCGCAAATTTTCGTTTTGCAGTTTATCGTTGCGTCCATTCATCCTGCCCGGCCTCTTTCTTGTCAAAGCTGAACTTAATTTGTTTAATTGGTCACATTATACTTGTGCCGTCATAGTTTCACCATATTTTAACGCTTCATAATGAATTATTCCTTTGAAATCCCTCCAAACACAAAGTAAGAGTTTTTTTGGGTGTAAACTAGTCGAGGGGTCGGAATTGGTTGTTGTCGACGATTTAGATATTGTTTTTTCTTCGATATATTCGTATATAACACCCACTTTTAATCTCCGATAATCAGGTTTAGAAAAAATGGTCGTAAAGTGTGTTTTTTTTTTGCAGCAATTGGCACGCGCTTAGTTGCTGCGCCTTGTTCCGATCGCTCAACGCTTGTGGCGCCCAAATTCCTACTTTTCGAATTTTTCCCAGCCTTTTCAGGTTCTTTTGTTTTATGGACCATTTAGTAACGACTATATTGGACAATTCCTTTTTTCCAATTTGTTAGCATAGGATTTTTTTTGATTTCAGCTTTCAGGGCGACTTCATCCACTGTATGAGGTCGTCCACTTCGAGGGTAATTTTCAATGCTTAAATTGCCAAATTTAAATTTTATAAACCATCTCTGACATTTTCGAACCTTTAACACGTCCCTATAAACATCACAAATGTCTTTAGTGGCGACGACTGCACTGTTCTGGGCGTAATATTGAAAAATCATGCAACCGCGCAGATATTCTTATGAAGGGCAAAGGTCAGTCATTCTGTTTGGGGCAAATGAACCTTTTCTTTTCTATACGGAACGTAATTTGAGATGTCACACAACACGAAAAAAAATATTATGACATCTTATTTAACCAAAAGCCCGAAGCCGACCGATTTTAAGACGCGCGTTTGAAAAAAACGTCAGGACTTTTTACTACACCTAATATATACATGGTTATTTATAAAAAATCATGAATGTAGTGCAATTCATATGATTTTTTATTTTCTTAAATAAAATGTATTTTCTTAAAGATTTTAAATTGATACTTGTTAAATTGATTTATAAAACGCGGTGAAAATTTAAACACTTACACGCTCACTAATAACAAAAAAAAAATGAAACGAGAAATGTCTATAGACTGTTCAAATTTAAGCTCAAAACCCTTTTTTTTAAATTGATTGTTATATCAGTATACAAAAACGTGAATTAAATATTGTAAATTGTCAAAGTTGTGTTGGTTGAATAGACTCGGATATGTTGTGAAGGAGGAGTGGTATTTTTCTGGGGTGGCAAAATCGATGTAAAGAAAATATAAAATCTGTTCATCGTGTCGTATTCTGTCGACACTACGCGAGTACATTAATTCCACGACAATACATTCTGTTCTAGTCACGAATGTGTGGGGTAGACTTTAAGTGTCGATAGCGTAGTGGAAGCAGACCATAAAACATTGACTGGGCGTACTTAACGTGTGTAGGTGGGATTCAAACGTGTGTCTTTAGGTTGCTAACGAAATACAATACTTTAAATTGAAATAATACACACTATGTTAAAATATTCATGTGGACCAAATAAGAGCATGATTTAATGATAAAACATTTAAATATTCTTTTGTTGCCTATATATAATAACATATAAAATAACTTGGTAAAAGTCATTAAATAAATACAAATTACACTTGATTGTAACACGAGTAAAATGTAAATTTAAATAAATTTTGATTTTTTTTTCTTGACAAACTAAATAATAAAATTTAGATATTGATCACTGATTATTATACAAAAATTTTGTCATATGAATATATTAAAAGTTATCAGCAAATAATCGACAACCGCCACATTGCAAGTGATAAAATAGTTAATGTTTTTAATCAGATATAGTTTGTCATTATAAAAATAAAATTATGTTTTATGTCTATCGAATATATTAAAAGTTATTCGCCAATAATCGACAGCCACCACATTGAAAGTGATAAAATAATTAATGTTGTTATTCAAAATGAACAAATTATTGATATTTATAATAGTTAAGTTAATAGTTAGTTAATAAGTGTTAATGACTTGGCGATAGGTTGATATTAAACATACTAAACTACAACACCCTTGGAAAAATTTAATACTTGCTTATTCCTCCGTGATTAACTGTAATTGTATACTAGTCACTCACACATTGACAAAATAGATGTTTGACACAAGGGTACATTCACACTAAATAGATAAATACCTGTTTTATATTTGTGACGACTGTCAATGAATTATATGTTTCCCGTGTAAAAGAGATCAAGATTACATCCAAGGGGTTGACAACAGTAATAACAGCGTAGCAATTAATTTAATGAAATGTGCGCATGATAATAAAAAATCTACAGGAACAAAATATTATGGAAACATTCGAAATAGAAACGACTTTAATTATAACACGGTGAAAAAATAGCAATGTATTTATTAATTATTTATTTCTACAAAATTTATAAGATATATTGTTGATAGATATTTCGGCTTACGCCTTAATCAGAACTATCTTTTGTTGAACTAAGTGGATTTAGACATAAATTATTGTCAAATTTTGCGCCGAAGTGATTCGAAAAGTTGTTTCTCATAAAAAAGGACAATTAAATGAATTTGTAGTTCCAACTCCTAATGGATGCTTGAATCGAATAGTCAGTCTGCATATTTATCTAAATATAAATATAAGAATAAGCTTATTGTTTACAGCTTAAAAAATATACATTTCAAAATAAAACTGTGGAACCTCGAGTCAATTTACGATAAAATGCAGAATCAGTTAGCAAATGAAGTCTATTGTGTACAAAACAGTCGATGAATGAGATGTGATAATTTAATTTATAAAATATGTCAAAAAAATACGTCCAAAACATACTAAAAATACACATATTACAAAAATAGCACTAATTGCGAGCATTATCAACGAATGTTAATCTTCACTTCAGTTGATGATGCTTGCAATGAGTTAAACCGGTCTTGATCATAAAATATTTTGTGGGAATAATTAAAAAAATTATGTCATTATTTAAAATATTATAATTTTACTCATTGACTTTATCACAATAAAAAAAAACGGCCAGTGACTTAAACTAACATATTATATTTACTATTGCCATAATTCATCGCATAAAACGTTTTAATAGAGAAAAGATTTTTTTTGTTTTATTGGTTGATAAATGTATTTTTAAATAAATAAATTTATTATTTAAAATATCATGCCTTTCCACCAAGAAGTGACATTTTACCTGACAGTGACCGTAAAATTAGTTTATCATAAGTCTAAAAAACTACAGTGATAAAAATTTCATTGTTGCCAATCTCTTTTTCTGATGAAATTTTGGTGGGAAGTTTCGTATGGCACTAAAATTAAATAGATAGTCGAAAATTGGAATTTAAAATTCAATAATCATTTATCATGCTAACAACATTCAATCAATGAGAATTTAATGCTTTCCGAACCTAATATTACGAGAGTCGTTTACTTCCAATTTATGTGATAAGCCTTACGCTAATGATAAAAAGATTGTACTAAACTGTGTTAATTATTGTTTAGTTATACAAAAAGAAACAATTAACATGCCAGTTGGAGGAAAAAGTCGCAAAAGACTAAGTATAAATATTTTGAGGAATACCTACAGCAATGTAGTATTTGATTGTATGCCAGATTATAAAAATCTAGCAAGGAATTTTGAATTAAGAACAAATTTATATATAAAGGATAATAGTATTGAATTATAACGGTGTGTAATAATTGAATATGTAAATTTATTTAAAATGAAAAATGGATTAAAGTCTAGTTGAAACAAAATAAAAAAGGCAAGTAAAGATGGCTGGCTTGTGCTGTGGATGTCTCGTTAAGACAAGTGGTATATTGGATAGAGTGTTTTGGTTTTTTGGGTTCGTCACCGTGGAATACAAGGACCAGAATGTGAGACTAAGGGGACCAACGAGAAAGTTTTATCCGGTTTTTGTTTTACTTTTTATGATAGCCACAAGAATCGAAAGAATGGTGAACGACAGTTTCGTGGTCGAAGATAAAAAAGCGTTAGCTCCTAAGTTGACTTATCTGGCTCTGAAGAATTGTGAAGCTTCTTCAGCATTGTTCGCTTTACTTTCTGGAGGGTTCAGATTTAACAAAGAAAAACTTGAAATATACGAAAATCTAATGAAAATTGATAAGATACTTAGAATACGAATAGAGAGATACAACTATGCAATTGCCAAAACGGCGGTCGGTATTATGTTCTACATATTTTGGACACTTGTTTACAACACTTCTGATTTCTTCAGGTGGGAAAAAGGCATATCGCAATGGGTTTTAATGTCGAAAATGGTAACAATGGATTTAGTACTCTTGCTTTTTTGTAAAGATATTTACATGAACTTGGTAAGGTTACAAGTTTTAAATTCATGTCTATGCAAAATTGGGACGAGTGATCTATCACACAATGACCAGGATAATGTAGATTTTAGAAGAAATTATATCATAGTGAAATCTAGCTTTGATAAGAAGCCTGATGAACTGCTTTTAGATGATATGAATCCTCCAAACATTACACAATTGACTGATTCTTACATTATACTGGCTAAAAATATAGAACTTCTCGGGAAAATAACAGGAGCAACGGTTAGTACTCAATCAATCATAAAATGAATACCAATAAGTGGATAAACAGGATAAAAATTTCAACAGTACGGATGTCAAAAAACATTGCATCATTAAATACTGCAGATCATTGGACGAGTAAAAATTTTAAATGACTGATTGACAGAACAATTTTTATTCAGCAAAAATATATTTGAATTAATTGTAAATTGAAAGAATGACGATTCGGAATGTTGAATAAAACAAAATTTAAGAATGATTTTATCTGAATTTGTGTCAATGTTGATTGTCATTTGTTATTTTAATATTACAGTTTTCCTTGGTATCAATCACAGGTTTTTTCACAATTATAACGGTGTTGAATGTGTACATCAAATCGGGTACATATCCTGAAACGAATGTAAGTTAGAATTGTTTTACTATGTCAAGTTATATTAAAGAAAATGTACACCATAATACTAAATATCAATAGAGTGTATAAGTTCGTAGTTTGGGTGTTAAATGATTTAAAGATCGTTATACAAAATCATTTCTGATATATGAAGTGTCCTTACGATAGATTCTAAATAATTATTCTAAGCTAAACGATTCCATGAACAATTAATTATCTAACAAACAAACGATTTTAAATGTAGCCCATTGTTAATGTTTTAATTGTTGAAATGGTTGATAGCAGTACGTTGATATTAAATATAAATCTTTTAACTGTTTCATGTATCCAACATTTATATTTGTTTGTTCATAAAGAATGTCATTGGATTTTTACATCTGTCGATCTCAAGTTGTTTGTACGCAGTTAGCTATATTTTTATTTCGAAATAGTTCATTATTTTATGAAGGGATTGTATTTAAAATTCAGATTAAGAACGACAAATAATCACATTACCTATAACTCAAACAATACATCCAGTGTAATTGTAACCTGATTGTAATAAACACATTTTATTTTCAATAATGAAATCAAATAAACACATAATATAAATGCCCCATATAATTTTGTGTGTATGCACGTCAACTTCTTTTAGGTTGGCGGTTTTGATAATTGTGCCAAATAATGTTTGATTAGTGATTGTAAGGAGATTAGTTATACCTACGTCATTATATGTTCGCAGGACCTGTGGACTTTTACGTCCCTTTTGATGTGGCAGATGAAATACATTTTGTATGTATTTTTTGCATCATTATGTTCGGAAATTATGGCATTGGAATCCAAAAGAACCAAACAATTGATAGGAAAATTGTTGATGGTTGATGGAACAGGTATAATTATTAACTTATTATTATTTTATTAATTTTTTTAATATAAACAACAAACATTTTTTTCTTTATTTTCAAAAAGCACAAGAAAAATATATCAAAACATTGGCAATTTTTCGAAGTGAAAAAAATCTGATATAATATACGTTTCCTACGATAAATTTCTTAAACAATTGATGAACTTAGATAAATACATTTCAAACACAAAAATATTTTTTAAAGATTGAAAATACATTACCTTATAATATTTATCAAGGAAATATAAATATGAAAAAAAACAGGAGCCAAATAACAAAGAATAAAATATCCTTTTCGTAGAAACACAAAAAAGGCCAAAGAAAAATATTCAGACTTTTTTATAATGGTCTTTATTCTTCCTTCGTTTTATGTTATTTCATAAAAAAAAATTCTCTTTTTCCACATCATTGTTTCTATTAATCATCTCAGGATATGAAAATATAACAATCAATGAGATGCAAAAAAAAACATTAACTAAAAAAATATTTTTCATAATTGTTGATGATAACAGAAAATTTTATAAAAATAAATACATGGACTTTGCAAATAATTTTATTAACATTTAACTAGTACCACATACTTTTTATGAAGCTATATGTTTTTTTTTTAGAAAAAATCGTAAAATTGAAATTTTCAATCCAATAGCCGGGCTTCTATCGAGGTGATTTCACGCGATTTTATATAGTTTGTTTTAAAACGACAATTTGTTTAAAAACGGATATTTTAAGTAAACCCTTTATCGTTCTAAAGCATATAAATTTTCCGATCGCGCATGAAAGTGTGTGATTGCAAAGCCGGCTAATAATATAATGTGTAGAAAAAAATATTAGGCTAGCCATCTGAAGTAGTGTTGATTGCAAATGTTAAAAAAAAGTATTTTTCTCTTTGATAGCGGTGAAAATTATTCTCGACTACTCCTATAAACATATCAACGACTATTTGAAAAAAGAAACGTTTCAGTTTGTAAAAATCTGTAAAAATAATGCATCACCTAAAAATCTGTCTTTTCCATAATTAAGCTTAGCCAATTACATTTTTTGTCTTTTCTGGTAACACAAAACTCATTCTTCTTTATGAATTTCCTTCCTTTGATTTTTCTACTTTAAGAAGTGTAGATTAGTCCCTTTGCTTCCTAAAAATTCCTGGTAAATCGATGTAATTTCTGTTTTTAAATGCATTAAGTATGACAGTATTGGATATGCACAGTGTTTTCATGAAGAAATTTTGACATACTCTTATTCTCGTCTCATTTTTCGTGAAATAGTAATATTTTGTATTTTTTCTTTGCGATCGTTTCTTGAGAACAGTTTGTGTTTTTGGCGGTAGAACGTCAATGTTACTAAGAATAAAATTAACTTTACGGTCGTATGATTCATGCGCCCAGTACATTTTACATATATCACGTCTTTCTTCTGCCGAAAATAGACTATCGCACTTAAATTTGCATAACAAGCAATTAGTTTTCTGGGGAAGCTTCGCAGATTTGAAAATGCCTTTTCTGTTTTCATACGGTAGGCATTGGTCTCTCTTAATCCTGTCAATATTTCTTTTCCATAACGCAGGGTTTCCCTTCTTTGGACGATTGTATGAAATTTCGGATTCATTATTTTCTAAAAAAGATATAATAAATATGTCAGTATAACGATATCAATGGGAAACAAATACATTAAAAGCGCAAACGAAAGATGGATACAATTTTCCAAATACTATGTTGTCCTTCAAAAACAAAAATCTACAATTTGTAATATTACTTTTACAGTAGTAATTCTATAATATTAATATTATAAACAAAACCAGCTACTGTTATTTTAAGCTTTTGTTAACAATAATTGACAGTTAATATTATATTTAGCAAGACAACCATGGTCGTGGTCTAAAATATATCCTGCTATATTGTCAAAAGCAGCATGAGTAATCCACAATTTTACAAAGATAATTCTTGGTAATTAAAATAGAGCATTATTAAAATATTAGTAGTGTGCAACTCTGTATCAGTCCACGAGCCTGGAAAATAAATGCATCTAATTTCTGGTTATTTGTTGCGTTATGAAAGGTGACCATGAAAAAGCAGTGTTAATATCGAGTGGAGTTACATTTCGTGTACATTTTGATCTTTGAATAAATAAAATCACAAACAACATATTTCATACCTATTATACAGTCAGGGATAAGAGTATTTGGGTGTACTGTAAATACTGTTCCATTTCCGGTTATGTCATCATTTTCTACGTCATTGTCAGTCTGAGGACATCTTTGGGAAAGTTTTAAAAAAATGTATATGAATTAAAATTGGCTGGAATATTCAAATAAATATCAAAATCATGTATTATATAACTTTCAATAGAAAATGGTCTTTCGATATGTAGTATAAAATATTCATTTTTATTTTCAAATGTGTATTTTTTTCCAGATGATACAAAGCGACAGGAGTTGTCAAGACTTTACCGAATCGTTGAACGTAAACAGCTCCGAGTACGTGTTGGCTCCTTGTTTCTTTATGACTTCTCGTTTGTATCAAATCTGGTTTCGGCGACACTCTCATATGCAATTATACTAATTCAAATGAATTCGTGAACAAAATACTCAACAGGTAAGGTAATGGAAAACTATCAATAATTATTTTATTCAAAGTTACACGTAAGCATTGAGGGTTATATAATATTTGGAGAGTTTCCAACTGGGATTTGGAGATATTGGAACAGGGAGATATTTTTGAGTACATACGACAGATAACCAAAGCGGAAATTTAAATACATAACGATTAGAAAAGTAAAAATCATTTTTGTAAAGAGTCGTATGCGATTGATATAACTAAAGAATAAACATTATATGGCATTTTGATACAATACAGGCACAGTCCTGGACAAGACCTTACATTGCAGAACGTTTCCAAATGCTCCAGCGTGATTGGCAACCCTACATATAAGATATGCGAGGAAAGAAGACTTCCAATTTTTTATGGGTTTATATTAAAAATATGTATTTCACTGTGATATTGGCTTGTCACAATTGACATTCTTTCTTATCGTATAAGACAGCTTTAGAAAATATTAAAAATTTATATATTTCTAATAAACTGACTTTCAACAGTAAAAGTACGCTTTTTTTATTTTCAAATTTAAAAAAATGTTCAGTAACAATCGTTGTTCCGTCGAATGATGCAGTGAAAATTAAACTAGAAGTATTATATTTTTTACAATATTACTTTACCAATACTAAAACTCTATTGATTGAATTGACATTTACTTAGTAGAGCTCCATTATAATAAGGTGAAAAAATAGCAATGTATTTTAGTTGTACACAATTTTATAAGATATGGTTGATAGCTATTTCAGCTCACGCCATCATCAGAACTATGTTAAAATGTACATTTACTTATTTATATATAGCTATGTAGAAAAGGTACACAATACGTCTTCTCTTCTGTTTTAACGACCTAGTTTATATTGTGCTAGCAGTAAAACTTAATTTTAGACGAACAGACAAATATAAGTCTTTCGCCGCTGCCCAGACCATTGCGAAAGGCTAATGCGTTTATTTAATAAATCATCTCCGGGGAGTATAAAAGCTTACTGCAAACCATATCTTATAAAATTTTGCAGAACTAGAATACATTGCTATTTTTTTACCATGAACTAAAAATTTATATCCATTCAATGGACAAATTGAGTAACTTCTAACAGCTATTAGGAATAAATTTAGAGTATAGAGGCATCGCGGAAATCCTTCGATTAAGCGTCGAAATTATGAGAGAATTTGTTTGTAATATCCATTCAGTATAATAATTATGAGTATCATCATGATCATCAGCCGGGGTCGATCTCTGGATGAAGGCCTCCCCCTGCTTTTTTTTCAGGAGGGTTGTTTGGACATAGCAACACCACGCTGCCCAGGCGGGTTGGTGTTCGGTTTTCTGTCTGGGTTTTCCTTCCCATTATGAGTATATTAGTTATTAATTCTAATAACAAAATATCGGATTTGAATTCGATATATTAAAGTCACGCGCCTAAGTATATTTTTTTATCCCTATTCATGTTTCAGCTCGATCTATCAAAAAAATTATATTGAGCAACTGAATTACAAACAAATCTTGAAACAAGACTCACAATTAGATAACTTTTATTACGGCTCTATATCCTTCACATCAGAAGTGGACAAATAAAAAATAATGATAACATTCATCATTCTTTAGTTCGACCCGTTTCCACAATGAATGAAAATTTTGAAGCCAATCAATAAACTTTTATGACGTTAGAAGCAATTTCCCCAATTTGAGTAAACAACAAAGTCAATTTAATTAAATAAAAAATATTTGAATCTTGTTCTATATATATATCTGCCAAAAATGTTTACTAGGAGCCTTTCAGTGTCAGGTCGATATTAGTGAATTAACCATGTTTAAAAGTAGGTTGTTAAAATTGGTAATATACTCATATTGGTTCCTAGGCTTTGTAACAACTCGGCCATCACTTTCAGGGAACATTTACTTGCTCAGAATGTATTCAATGTTCATAAGCACAGTTCTTTTTGCCGTACAAATTATAAACCTTAAAATTGTATACAAAAAAATTCATTTCGAATGGATAATTTTTTCATCACTTCGTCTTTTTGAATTGTTAAATCCTTTTTTGTCAGTTATTCAAGACACATTACTATTTTATAATTTGAAGAAAGGGTGTGTTTCAAACTGGCATTCAGTGAGTAAAATTTTGAAGTTTAATAGAGCTGAAATAAATAATACGACAAATAAATTTTTGATAATAAGCATTACGTTTTATACAATGTCTATTTTGCATAATATTTATAATACAATCATTTGGAAGAGACATATTTTGGATGCATTGTTGATGTCATCGGTGGCTATAACTGATTTAATGGTGCTGCAATTTTGTATGGAGATATACATGGTGTATGGATCAATAAAGAAAATAAACGAGCAAATAAACCAAACAAATATGAAGTATGAAAACTATAATTGCGAAGATAAAAGTTCCGTCGAAAAATTTGCGAATAAGGGAGATCATGTCAACAGAAAAATTAATGAGCTATTGAGAGCGTATGATTCTTTAGCAGATATTTTGTTACTGATTTCAAAGAGGTATTCAATACCAGTAAGTACATTAAGAAAATGATTTCTATTTTATTTTATAATATTCAAAGAAAAAAATCGTAATCAAATTGATTCTCAATACGCTGGATCAAACTCAGAACGCCTTTGTAACAATTCTGTGAAAAAAAAGATAATATAAATATCCGAAATTCCTGTAAAAATAATTAAAACTATAGATTGAAGCAATGATTTCCAATACTGGCAGATCAACATAACTTAGTATAATTATTTCAGTTAAGTTCAAAGCGGCTATTTCAGTTCATCACATACTAAAAAAATTAAGACAACTGTAACTCACTTTAAAGTTTACATATAATTATAAAAAACATAAAATGGGTGAGGAACATATGAAAGTATACTTATAAAGATAATTTATTTCAGTTTTTATCAGCATCGGCAGCGACATTTTTATCTGCAATCTACATAGTAAATTTGACGTTTTCGAAAAGGATTCACGTAAGAATATTCTTTTAATCAAATACGTACATATTTCTTGAAGTAGGAAAGAAATGCTGTTTAAGCGATCATTTTTAATCGTAGTCACACTAAAAGGTAAAATAATTTTTATTTTTCGGATTATGAAGACTTACGTTGAACTATATTATTGAAAAAATTATCTAGAAACTGTAATTTTGTAGTATAATATCTTATCATGTTTTAAAATTTTTGATAAAAACGGGATTGTATTGAGTAAGAATTGAGCATTTCAAAATCATATAATAGATACAATGGAAATGAAAAGCATAACAATTAATTTTATTGATTTATTTAGAAAAAGACATACTTCGTCTCGATGATGATTTGGTTCATACATTACGTGTCCCATGTTGTCTCAGTCGTGATAGTGTCCGAACTTCTAAATGTTGCATCTCGATCCACTAAACGATACGCGTCGAAAATGGCCATTATGCCATATCAAGGTAAAGTTTATTATTTACTTACATGTACACTCATTCCCCGGATATACGCGGTGATTTTTGTGCGTTTTCTTTAACGCGGTGAAGAATAATGCACTATTTTAAATGAATAGCTGTTACCTATACCTTCTACAGTTTTTGAAATATAACTTTATATAAATATTTTTAATAAAACAAACAATTTTTATTTCGTGGAATTCTTTTGATTTTGTGTGAATTTGTTACATTTTTTAGCGGTTTCTATTTATGTTTACAGGGGTCTGTGAAAAACGTATTTACCGCGTAAATCTGGAAATGACTGTATTGCATATAATCAAATAAGACTCAATAATTGTTTGGTACAAAATAAACATATTAATTTACTGATGTATTTTCTTTTTAGACGAAGCAACGTTATTTCAAAGTTATCGATTTTTACGCCTGATAAATCGTCGAAAAATGCGAATTACTTTAGGTGGAGTAATGCCGCTGGATATGACTTTCTTGTATTCAATCATTGCAGCGACAATTTCGAATGCAATTATATTAGTACAGATAACCGAATGAATACGAATTATATTTAATGTGTTTAATGACAAAGTGAATGGAAAAGGGTTTGCAATACCAGACAAACATATAATATTAATACCAGAACAAATTAAAAAATATATTGATTGAATTGGCATTCACTTGGTAGAACTCCATTATAACACGGTGAAAAAATAGCAATGTATTTTAGTTCTACAAAATTATTTTTAACAAATATAGTTGATAGCTATTTCGGCTCACGCCATCGTCAGAACTATGCTTAAACTAACATTTGCTTATCTATATATAGCTGTGCAGAAAAGGTACACAAGTGGCCACTTGTCAAGCCGTTGCACAAAGGGGTGGTCTAATTTGCTGCCTGAAGGACCACTTCCGTCCCACACACATAATCTTATTGTCATAGACACCTATTGTTTCATTTGGAATTTTGAAAGTTTAGTGTCATTGTTGTTAAATAACAAGCTATACCATTGGAAAAGGAGAGAGTAGATGTTGTGTACCTTTTCTGCACAGCTATATATAGATAAGCAAATGTTAGTTTAAGCATAGTTCTGACGATGGCGTGAGCCGAAATAGCTATCAACTATATTTGTTAAAAATAATTTTGTAGAACTAAAATACATTGCTATTTTTTCACCGTGTTAAAAAATATAGTTTATGAATGATTGAAATCGGTCGATTATAGTAGAATTATCGTGTTAAAAGGTCGCACTGCAGATAAAGCCATATACAATTCAATACTAAACTAGTATTACAATACTAGTATTAAAAAAAATGAACAAAAACCGGAACACCGACATTGGTCAAACAGGTATTGCAATCCCTCAGCCAATGAAGTTTGTTTTGAATGACATTGAAAACTCAAGTTACATAAAATGTCATAGATACAACACCAAAGAAAGTTGCTAATAGCTTACACATAAAAGGAAAAATATAGATAGATCATGCAAATTAAACATTCTTCAAATGCTTGGTTTCAAAGCTTACATTATACGACATAATTTAGATCAACGGTTTATATTTGAGATTTAATCAATACTTATCATTGATTTTTGATGCAAATAATAAAACAACTACTAAAACAGACAATTAATTTATTTCGACATATAAAACTAATACTAGAAAAAAATCACAACAATTGAACATTTAATGACTGTTTTTTTTTAAATATTAATATGGCATTTTTAGGATCAATTACAATCTAGCCTTAAAAATCTTAATTCTAATAATACATTTGAGAAATAAAGTAGTATATTTGAATCATCCTATTTACACAAAAGGTTGAATTATGATTACATTGAGTACAATTCACATCATATTAGAGGAAACAAGTATTTTGAACGCTTATTTTTATAAATTTTGTATCTAGTGTTTTAAATAAACATTAGCATTTATTAAATAAGCACCTTCTTTTATAAAAAACTGATTAAAAATAAAGAAATATTAAGATACGTTAATATAACACGGTGAAAAAAAAGCAATGTATTTTAAAATTATTTTTTTAAATATAGTTGATAGCTATTTCGGCTCACGCCATCGTCAGAACTAAATTTATATTAGAAAAATAAAAAGCTCGAAGATTTGTCAGATTCACTAAAAAGGGCTATCAATATCAACACTGACACGGTGAAAAAAATAGCTCTGATGAGGGTGTATGCCGAAATAGCAATCATCTAAATATCTTGTAATTTTTGGAGAACTAAAATACATTACAAGGGAATTCCAATTCAATTAATAAATATCAACGCAATTTAACAAACAGCGAATTGATTTGATCACAATACATGAAATATCAAATATTGCTTATTATTTGTAGCAGTTTAAGTCTAATTTTCACTTTTTTTTTTTGCTTATATAAACCCTGCTAAAATTTTAATATCATAAAAAGCAGTTAATTCAAGATTGATATTGCATTTAATCATGATACCATTGAGAACAAATCGGTTTCATTCAACAATGAACGTAAAATATTATCTCCATTAGGAAAAAACAGCTAATTTAAAATTCTTGACTGATTTTGTATTTATTCGTGTATTTCACTATTTTGTCCTATATAAGTGCATACATATGGATCAAAAAAATCCTAAAATACGTCACTTTAGGCATTCCTTGAAAATGTTTGTGAAGACTGGATGCACAAGGATGGTTATAGCGGATTATCATAGACAAGAGTTTCGTGTACATCAAGTAAGAATTGATTTGGTTTTGGTAGTATGAAATTTAGTATCTTATTTTTAACTGATGTGATAAAGAGTTTATCTCAAAATATAATACACGAATATAACACACTGGATAATAACTAAATAAATAATGTATATCTATTAACAACAGGTCTATCGACGTCCAATTACCCTTCGTATCGCCGTTGACTTAGTTAATTATGGCATCGTGATTGTGGACATTGTTTACTTTCACTAACTGGTCATATATAGTGTAAACTTTAGCCTTGCACCCTTTGCGAAAATGTCTGCATCGCCATGTTGATTTTAAGTCATGTGATGAACATGCATAAAATAAGTTATTCTGATAAACTAAACGCTTGCCTCTTGACGAGATGGAGAACTCGGCTAAAAAATATTAAAATTGTCAATATTAAAAGAAATATCTTTCGAAAAATATTGAATTGTATTTCAAAAACAAAAACAAAAAAAAAAAAGTAAATACTCAATATTCTGCAAGAGCTGAAAACAAACATTTTAGTGCAATACACTGAGAAATATTATTTTACAAAAATTTATATAAAATAAATATGATTCATTTCTGAATTACCTTTTTATGGAAAAAAAGAATAGTTGCCAAACTTATTGATAGTATGTTAGTATTAAAGTAACAATTGGAAGACTATTTATCATATCAGAATTGAATATATTGATTACGGATTTATCACTAAACGAATACTGCTTGAAATCCATTAGAATGAAACGAAGAAAGGTCAGAGAAACAGTACGACAGGCAATAAGCTAAGTGCTGTTGTTACCCATTAATTTTCTTAACCGGGTGAGAGATATGAACAGCTATATATATGCATTTGAAATTCGACCCTTGATGACGTAATGAAATCGAAGAAACGTATAAACTGCTCAATTTTATGCTGTTGGTTAAAAATAAAAGCTTACCTACCATTTTCGAAGAATTTTTTAGGACACATGTACATCTATTACGTTTTTTTATTAAATAAATGAAAAAGTAGGAGTTAAAAATATATTTTAATCTTTCTTTAAATCATTTTATTGGAATGCTACTGTATCTTAAATATAATTGTTATGAAGAAATGAATATTTATTAGAAGAAATAAGAAGAAAATTAATAGGAAAGAGATACACGTATACAAAAAGAAAAATAATTTTATCTATTAAATTTATATTATAAAATTAAATGGCCACACACAAATAATAGGACAAAAAATAATTCAATTTTAACTTAAGAGTAAATTTTTTAATGTAAAAATTATAAAATATATCCCCAAAAAGTGATATCCCTCGTAGTAAAATACAAGTTCATGATAACTGATGGATGGACCACAGCAGCGAGAGTTGTAAGGCGTGCCGTCTGATGATATGATCTAAAATAAGTAAGCAATGCGTAGTCGTACATTAATGCCCTCGCCCGCACTTTTCCAACTGTATCGAGGTTTACATCATTTCATATATTTCAAATAGGTAATTATTTGTACGATTTCTTTTCATATTCTATATTATTTTAATACATTCCAATACCGTTTCAGTGATTATGATTGCTTTGATGGAAAATTAGTCTGTCATTGATAGAATGAATACATGATTTACAATCTTTTTTGTAGGAACAACTCCATAATGATTTGTCTCCGGAAACTATTTTTCGATAGTATGTATATTTCCCAACGCTTACGAAGTATGCTCCTCTCGCCGTTCTAGAGAATTCAGCTGTAAAATGATAATAATGTTAGTTTTCTGTGTAAACATTCCCTCGATTCGGTGATATTACAAAAAAAAAAATATTGTATATTTCATTATAAAGCATATTCGTTATGATAGTGATTAAATTGTAAAGATTCCATCAAATAGTCTTATCTAACACCATCAAAGCGTTGGGGTGCCAAAATTCCTTTCAATAAATAATACGTTTAGTAGAAAGCGGATTGTTAAAAATTGCGTTCAAAAGACCATTTGATTTGTTTAAATACTGATTTAATTTAGATTTATCAATAAATTTTTTATAATAAAAAACATCTGTTTCATTGTTGGAACAGGCTATGATAATAAATTATGATTACAAGGGTATTGAGAGAGTGATCTTAGTATAGAAAATCGTTTTTATGTGGTTTTATTGGACTTTTCATTTCGTCATCTGTTAATCTACAACATTAAATACGTGGCAGGTCTTCAGTTAGGTTTAAAACTAAATTGATAGATTTTTCAGTTCCGTGCCAACAAATATCGTTCTGTTTAAACAAAGACGTGTCGAGTAAGATGACAAAATCTTAATATAGATATCTCCCATTACTTTCTTGCATAAGTTTTTTGCAACGTACACATATTTTCGTTTATTAAATCTATCAATCTTAATCACATCAAATCAAATCTGATCTACTAAATTGTTTCGTTGTAGTGGAATATAATCATGAAATTGAAATAATAAAAACACAAAGTCTAGTACTATTTCACGACCGGTTTAGCTAATCGCTAGGATTATCAGTAAATCTCGTGATGACCGAAACCTTCTTCTTAAAAATATAAAATTGTGGACATTGTACTTGGAATTAAGTTTTTATTATTAAAAATATAATGCCTTTCCGCCAAGAATTAAGACTCAATTTTGTCAACGTCTCGATTACGAAATTTAACATAGCTCGATTCGTTGTCGAATTATGGTTGTCGAGAAAAAAAATTAAGCACGGGTATTAAATTTTATTTACTACGAATAATTGATTGAAACAACAGTCACCGTCTTATATAGGCAAAACGTTAAGCACAGAAGCTTGCGACCCAAACATATTAGTGTAGGACATTGTTGCCAATGAATATATATACAGGTTTCCTCGACTTACGACCGAGATACGTTCCTAGACTTTGGTCGTAAGCCGAATTGGTCGTTAGTCGAATTTCATACAAAATGTGTATGTACTTACATATTAAAATGAACATGTGTATTTATTTATATTTTTTATTGTTAAATTTATTAATACAAAATAAAATATTTCCTTCATTAATATTTAAAATCTTTCGTCATCTGTACTTATATAACTACAATCCATTGGGTCATCATCAGTAGTGGAAGAAGAAGCAATAGTAGTCTTTTTAAAAAACATATCCCATTTTAGTTCAGTTGTTTTTTGTTTTTTTCTGTATATTTCTTTATAGGAAGAAAGATCTTTCTGAATACGGTGGTTTATACTAAAAAATATTTCGTTGTCCGAATCCTTTTTTGCAAATATTTGCATTACTTGGTCAATTTGAGGGAATTTTATTTTATACTATTTTTTTGTTGTAAGTGCGAATGGTCGTAAGTCGAGTACTGCCTCTATATACAAAGAAAAGAATTGAAATCTCTAAAAATAACTCCAAATACAACATTTAAAAACGCTAGAGCGATGACTTGTACAACGACCGGCTTGATAAATGATACTATCATTATATAAATATAGTTATTTGAGATGTGGTTTAAATGATAGCGAATAGATTAAAGTGCTACGTAAATTCATTAAATACATCAACATATATTGTTGAAAAAAAAAAGTTTGTCATTCTTATTCAACTCAGTGATTATGAGCAGTTCGGTGATAAATTATTGTATTGTCAACGGAATGGATAGTTGATTTGCAGCATTTTTTATAAGAACATCTCCAAATAGTTTTCTCTCCATTGATGACATTGCGGTAATATGTATATTGTCCAACTTTTATGACGCATGCACCTCTCTTTGTTTTTATAAATTCAGCTGGAAAAAAAAACAAAATTTAATAGCCAAACAAAAAGAATTGTTTGAATAAATATAATTATTATTTAAAGCAAAAAAAAATACAATAAAATTGTTGGTGAGTAAGTTTATGAAGGCGATTGTAAATGACTGATTTCAAAATGTTTTATTTGTAAAATATATATATATATATTTACATACAATCGATTCCATAAGATTTTTCACGGCACTATTACCAGGCATAAAATTAAATTCACGTAACTGAGCATTATCAGTCGATAATGCTCGCGATGAGCGAAACCGGTCCTGATCAAAAAAATATATTGTGGAAATAAGTACTAAAAATGTGATTTTATTAACTGAAAATAAAATGATATTGAATGATCAGTGACTCACTAAGACAACTGACGAATAAAATATCTCAATGATTGTGTAAAGCCTGGTGATAAATGCACACGTTGTCAACTGTGTGTACAGCAGATTTGCAGCCATGTTTGTGAGAGCATCTCCAGATAATTTTAGGGCCACTCATTATATTTCGATAGTAAATATGGTGGCCAATTTTGACGGCGGTTGCGCCTCGGCGTGTTGTGATGAATTCAACTAGAAGAAAAATCAGAAAGTATAAGAACGATTTTATGAATATTGAGAAATAGAAGAAAGACGGCCAAAATGTACTTAATTTTAAGAAACAACTAGAATATTTTATGTAGATGAAATACTTACTTTTTTGCACTAAATCAGATGATAAATAAAAATAATTTATATTGGTTGAATCTATTATATTAAGAGTCAGTTCATTAGTTCAAATTTCTCATGCCTAGCAGTTGATTTATGATATTATATACATAATGTTTTTTGACCGGATCCATACTTTAATCTTTTCACATTTTCTTGTTTACTTGTTGGCAAAGATTGCCATATTCTTCTCGCCATTTTCTGACCTAACATATTCTCTTTGCAGAAATTGTTAAGATTTTTGCCCCAGGAGTCTTCAACGATGACTTTTTTGTACGCGACAGAATAGCTTTTTCTTTGTCCTCTTATTTTGTCTGAAATTATTGTGTTTTTATTATACAATACAAATTATACATCGAAAAAAATAAAAACGAGGTGCATAATTGTGGACGACATTCATGAAAACTATATTTTCTTCAATTAAATGTGGCTTAAGCTTGGCTTTGTTACCCACCCATTGAATAATTTGCATTATTACAATGTTTTCAATCAGCATAAAGAATTACTCTTAATTCCTTATTTTTATATTAAGTAAATCTACAATCCACCATACCGCAATGAAATAAAAACATGATATTTTGAATTGTTACAACTTTGTACGACTTCACATGTGCTGTCACTAACGACCTGGGTTTCGCCTTTCGGCATCTTCAGGCATTATATCACACATATTCAACAGAACTGACTGACTGTCGAAAACATGTGGAATCGTATAAAGTTGTAACAATTCAAGTTTGATATTTCAATTCCATCAAGCGCCTTCAATCGATATCATAAATCATAACATAATATTTTAATTTAAATCGAAAAATATTACTACATAACAAAATAATAACTTTACGATGAAAGTTATGATAATTATCAATAAAAATTAATTACCAATAAATCTCTCAGTTCTTAAATTAATTAGTTACATTTATATAAATTTTTGTGGGTTTCTTAAGGTAAAATGAAATAAAACATTTAACCAAATTCAATGTTTATATATATTTAAGTTCGATGATCGATAATATATAACAATTCTATTTAAATATGCAAATTTATACTAATGTTTGGTAAATGATATATGCGAACAGCAAAAATTTTACGTTAATTAAAAAACAATTAATACCCACACCGAAGATGTAATCTTATTGATTTAAGAAAGAAAGGTGAGGTATGAAAGATGGAGAATATTGAAGTATTTTAGTTCTTCCTGCCAGATTAAAATTTCATTAATTAAAAAAAAATATAGCTTTTTGGTTCACATATTTTAAGAATGAATTTGTAGAATATATACATCAGTCACCAAATATATTGTTTATATATGAATAATTCTTGTCATTATTCACTTCAACTATTTTAACATCGAAAAATAAGAATTATTAATAGGAAGTCACTCGGTTAAAGTCATGCAAAATAGATTATACATATCCAGTAAATACTTAATTAAAAATTACTTAATTTTGAACCTTTTTGCTATAATCAAATAACAGATAATTAGTGATTATGTTTATCATTCACGAATACAACAATATCGTGAATAGTGCGAACTCTGGCTCTACAACCTCGGTAATTACTGCATCTCCACGACTTTTTGCCATTTGACATTGAATCTTGATGATATGTTTTTTCGCCATATATGAGGGTGCATTTGCCTTTCTGGGATATACCAAACATCACTAAAAAAAGGATAAGTGTAAATATTAGAAAAATACCTATATATCTAGAGATTTATTTATTTATTTATTAATAACTACACGGTACAAAACTTACAGATTATATAAATTCATTGCTTTTGCACTGTAACATATTAACATATTTAAATATAAAAATTCAACAAATACACAGTAAAACAATCAATAAGGATTGCAAAAAAAGTCAACCAAGTAAGCTCATGAAATGTCTACTTTAACTGAAAAAATAGCATTAGTCTGAACTCACTTTCGTCCACATGAAATAAGTCAACATCCGAAGCAACATTGTTGAACATTGTTATTGCTCTTACCATTGGCATCCACATTGGCAGACTGGTTGTACACTTTGGAAGAACAAATAAATTATGTACACGATTTCTTAAAAAAGATAAATTAAGAGATAAATACCTGATCGTCCTTTTATTTGTAATAAATTCTGATTTACAAAAAAATCACACAAAATGTAAAATTCGAAACAAAAAGTTTCACAAGTTGCACGAAAATTTACTTGATAATACAAACGCTATTATTTTTTCTTCATTTTCTATGTATATTATAATATATTGCATGGCCTACATAATTATATTGGCAAATACGATGAAGATTCATACAATACGGCATGATCATAGCTATCATCAAGAAAAATCTGTACTCACCCATATCTGACACATATCTTTTGATTAATTTTAGTAATGCCGCCATTATTCCATCAATGTCCAATTAGCGTATCATATCGTACATCAATAATAAAAAATGTCATATTGTGTATTTAAAAAGTTATAATAGTTTATTTCAATAGAAGAGTTCTTATGACACTGTTATGAATATCCTGATCGTATACTATTACATAATCGATCGTGTGAATTTTGACTTTGCATTTTTCATGGTATCTATATCGCCAACAAATTTTCCCTTGCAAAGACGAGGTCTGACAAAAAGTGTTGGCCATGTAAACCAGGGTACGTTTTCCTTTCATAGACACACCAAAATATGATAATAAAAGAAAAAAATGTTAAATACTTAGTTATATTTTTTTCAATCCACAACGCATTTTCAAATTAAGAGAAAACCATTTTTGCCAATTGATTTGTGCGAAAATAAGTTTTATTTTGTTTATTCATATTGTAATACACTCATTTTACTTCAAATGATACATAATAAAAATATTCTTGTTGATAATGTTGCATACGTTAGACACATTTATTAATGGTTATGATTCGAATTGACGGAAACAATCACGTCGTCGATTGTCTGAACTTTTGCCTTACAGCCTTTAAAGTTTGTGCACCTCCATGAAATTTTTGCATTACTTCCGAAACTATAACAAAATGTGTAATCTCCTAATCTAACGATACGCCTGCCTCTTTGAGAAACGTCAAAATGCGCTGAAACAGATGATTGTATTATAAGCAATAGAATTTTTAAGAAATTAATACTAACTATAACATAGCCGCCAATAATCAACCTGAAAAAAAGATAGAACAATGTTAAATTAGACAATCATAGAAAAGAATTAACGTTAATATCCTTGCACTGAATTAACCGTTATTACGAAAGTGTTTCGGTTTTCATCTTACGGAATCTGCAATATTTATTCGTTATATTTTTGGTCTTCTTCAGTAACCGCGTTTTCGACTTGATCTTATCATGGTTACACGATCCCGATTTCCATACGGCTATATATTATATTTATTGATATAATTGGCATTTACTCGGTAGAACTCCATTATAACATGGTGAAAATATATTAATGTATTTCAGTTCTACAATATTTTATAAGATATACTTGATAGCTATTTCGGCGCACGCCGTTGTCAGAACTATGTTAAAACGTATATTCACTTGTGTATATATAGCTGTGTAGAAAAGGTACACAATGCCTACTAACAATACTCTCTTCTGTTTTAACAACCTAGATTATTAAATTTGAAGTTCCATCAAGCACCTTCAGTCGATATCATAAAAAAAACTCAGCTTATATTGTGCTAGCAATAAAACTTAATTTTAAACGAACAGACAAACATAAGTTTTTCACCACTTCTCAGACCATTGCGAAAGGCTAATGCATTTCTATAATAAACCATCTCCGGACAGTATTTAAGCTTACTGCAAATGCCGCCTGTTTGGTTTATTTAATATTTTTAATTTTAGTAGTAATTTAAGTAAATGTACATTTAAACATAGTTCTGATAAAGGCGTGAGCCGAAATAACTATCAACTATATCTTATAAAATTTTGTAGAGCTAAAATATAACATTATACAATAGTATTTTTTCACTGTGTTATTTAAAATATCCGTATATTGTCTCACAATATTTACATATTCCGTAAAATGTTTATCAGTACACCATTTCTTGTAAGTTTAAAACGTATTTACAAAACTGGCACTACAGTCGTTTTTAGTGTTGTTTACAATGCTTCGAATAACTTCTCAAAAGATAAAATGCTATTCTTCACGGCATTACTGAAAATATTTTTTATGATTTTGGTTACGTCCCAATTCACTGTAAGTATGCAACCCAAAGACTTGTTTTTTGAGTGCCATCAATATATTACTAAAATGGCTACAAATCGGAATTATTTTCTCGAACACTACTTTAAAAACGTTAATCATACATATTTAATAATAATATTCATGCCATATTCTTTAGCATCTTGCATAAGAAGATATTTGAAAGATTAATTTCGACAATTTTTTCTTTTGTTGTGATAATTCGTCAGTTATGTTACATTGGTGTGATAGAATGCCTGAAGATGCTGAAAGGCGAAAACCGGGTCGTTAGTAACAAAACATGTGGGGTCGTACAATGTTTTAACAATTAAAAATTGATATAGAAATTACATAAAGCACCTTCAGCCGACATCATAAATTAGAGAATTTTAAATAAAATAACCGATACAAACATATAACGTTCTTGGCGGTAAACTAATGCCAGTTTTTGTCTTAGAAGAAAAAAACCATAATATACTATTGAACCAAGATATTCCCGGGCCGTATGGATTAGTTATGAAATTTGTTCACAAGTAGCCATAAACACGAGAGTATATTAATGGATTGTCAAATATAAAATATATAGAAGTTGTTTTTAATTAATTATAAAAGTTAATATGTTTTTTTTATATGCGGTTTCATAATCGATTTGAAAACTGCTACAACTAAGCGTCTTGGGCCTTGTTCACATTGGAGTGCTCAAAACGCGTAAAATTATTGGGGAAATATATTAGTTCAATTTACAAAACAACCATATATAATATAATATTTTATTCAATTACAGAACAAATGTACAAATAAAGAAATAATTTAGAAATTCTAGCATTTGTCATCTAAATCTATTGATAGAGTGTAAGAAAATAATTTAAAAGAGATAAATAAGGATAAGACTAATATCTAAATATAAACGTACACACTTTTTCAACATCATTTGTTATGTATTATCAATTAATTGTCAGTTTTCAGGTGCTTAAAATACTAAATTCAAAGTGTGTTATAATTATCACGTGACACTTAGTGATCATCGTTTGTAATTTCTAATAAGTAGAGATTTTTTCAACTGATTAAATGTCAAAACAATAAATAAATATGATTATAAATAAAATAAAAAATTGCACGTATTGCTATTCTACAACGTTATAAAGTATTGCTGTCTAATTTTTACGCACGATCAAAACCTGTGACATTTTATTTCCTCCAAAGATAAACAAATTCGTCGTCTTAAATAAATTGTCAGTTCTGTTGCATTCGTGTGATAGAACGCATGAAGATGCCGAAAGGTGAAACCCGGGTCGTTAGTGACAAAACATGTGGAGTCGTACAAAGTTGTAACAATTCAAATTTTAAATTAAATTATTTTTTTTCAGAACGAAATAGTCGTGTCATAGCCAGAGTGTATACTGTATAATACATTGGTCAAATACAATTTTAGTTTGAATTCGAAAAAGCGTTATTAAAATTATTCTAGATTCAAAATTAAATTTTACAACTAAAGTATAATAAATAAAGAGATCCCAATACAATACAACAAGCACGTGGATAAAAATCTCCTGAGTTAAATTCTCGTTCATCACAGGGGTTATCCACTGATATAATACAAAACTAAATGTGTATGTGAGAATTGAAAAACACATTATAAGCAATCATGCAATATACACACAAATAAAATATTGAAGAACTCTTAGTAATATTTTGCAATCAGAAACTAAAATCCGATGAGTATAAAGCATATTGTGTAAATAGCACTAAAAAGAGTGATGATGATTACAGTGAAACCTCGATTCTACATTTATCAACGGATCCTAAAAAAATAACGAAAATGCGGTCAACATTGAATCCGAGAAAGCTAAAAATAATAATAAAGAAAGTATAATTTAAGAAAAAAATCCTTTACTGTTCATTTCCAAAAATGGAGTTTTACAAAAAATGCTAAGAAGTATGAGAAGGTTTTGTAAAAGTTTTTTCAATTAAATCTTACTGATTGATATTATCGAATAGTGTTTTAAACTTCTTCTGGTAAAATTCTTTATTAAAGAAAATCTCAAGATATTTGAGCGAACTTTATATTTTAGCATTTATTTCTTTGGCTGGATATACAATACATTATAAGATACAATGTGCTCAAACTCACGAATTGTATTACATTGATAGATTTATCTACAAAAAATGTTCAATCGTGATAATATGTGAGACGAGATCATAATATTTAGACCATAGGTCCCCAACCTTTTCGGGTGGCGACCCCTTTTCATAAAATCCACGTGACCTGCGACCCCTCAAACAATCCAAAAGCATATTTTTTTTTTTAATTGACCGTATAAGTTGGCGACCCCCAAAAAACCCCATCACGACTTCAGGTTGGCAGCCTATGATTTAGACGATAGGTCGAGGAAATCGATAAATCAGGGAACGGTTAATGCGGGATTATTTAACATTGTTCTTATAGGTGACGGGGCTAGAAAAAATGAACGATTCTTCCAGGAAAACGTATTATGCGAGAATGGTTGATCGGGGTTCTACTGTATTTGAATTACAACGCATTTTCACAAAGAAGTAGCAGATAACACCTTAACCACTTCAGTGCTACGAAATTTTAAGCTAGGTGACATTCATATACCGCGAGTTTTCTTTTATCTTTAATCTAAAAAAAAACTTATCGAATTTATAATAACGTATTAAAAAATACTTTTGTTTGAATAATGTTTGAATAATACTATTGTTTTATTTATAAATTGACATATACTGTTTGAATTTTAAATATCAAAGTGTCGAAATTTGAACTAATTCAAGGGTTGCCACTAGCATTAATAATATTTTATAAAACATTAATGAAAAGTAAACATAAGTTGAACAATTAAAATTGAATATTAGGGACATTATAATGACAACTGAAATAATTGTGTGTGAAAAAAGAAAAACTCAGAGCTGTCACAAACTGGCACAAGCAAGAGTTCAGATATAAATTCAAAACAAAAGACCCAAATGGTGAAAGTTAGCCAAGGGATACATCTAGACTTGCATTATTTCGCTTCAAAATTATTTATACTTCATAATTATTCACGCTTCAATTGTATGGATTACACCTAACAGCCTTTCTACGTCGACTTCTATTGAATTTGATTTTTCGGTAATGTTTATTAACAGGATTGACACATTTTTTTCCATGATAGTAGATAGATGTCGCTAGCAATATGTGAAAAAATAACACGATATTTTCAATTGGAATATTTTATACGTATTTTTAAAAGTCTGTCGACACATATGTCCCTACGGTATTCGCGTCGTCCCCTTCTGGGGACACATATGTCCTCACGATATTGAAACGGTTAAAGTGATGAAGAAATCTTCTTGTACAGAGCCTCGAGCTCTTGAGTTACGTAACGGAATTAAATAATAATACATTGATGACTGTACAGCGAATCCGCTAATATAAGATCACAAAAGAAGAGAGAAAGTTTTAATGATAAATTTTTGTATTATATTTTTTGTACGAAGTATCGATGAGTGTAGATTAGTGATTATGGTCTACCCGAGCATATATCACGCGACCCTCCATTAGGTGCAGCCTAGCTTTACAATTCTTTGACGACTTACAGCAACGCCAATGTTGCTTTTTCTTCGTTTCAGTTGAAAGATAATATCTTTCGTCTTCATACATCAATAGTGGCTTTCCATTTTTAGAAGTGTGGAAAGCAACTGCAAACAGAAATATGGGTAGTCATTATAACATCGGAAAACATTAATCACGTAGAGAAAGAATTACAATATTTTTATCAATTTATTAATCCTTTATTCAAACATAATAATGTTTCCTAGTTCATGTAACATAAATAATTAATAGCTTAATTAAGAAAGTATACCATCAAACTGTAACACATTTTATTTTTTTTTAGAAAAAACTGGAGATATAAAGGGTACTATTCCGATGATGAAATTAGATCCGATGGACCAGGTAATTCTTACTTCTTACTATGAATGTGTTAACTGTCACTTCTTGGTGGAAAGGAATGATATTTTTTATAATATAAACACATTTTTTAGTATTGATTTCCACAATATATTTTTTAATATTGCTCGCGATGAGCGAAATAGGCCCTGATCAAAAAATATGTTGTGGGAACAAGTACTAAAGAAATGTGTTTTTATTATTTAAAATTCTAATAATGATCATCAGATGGCTACACTCGCATAGTAGTAAAACATATTTGCAAAAAGATTAAATCCCGATAAACATATTAAACAATCGAATTATTTCAATGAGAAATAACGATATACCGTATTAAGAGGGCATTTGAATAGTTAAGGAATAAAAATATGTATTGATTGAATTAGCATTTACTTGGTAGAACTCGATTAAAACGCGATGGAAAAATATCAATATATAATATTTTAGTTCTACAATTTTTTTTAAAAGATATAGTTGATAGCTATTTCGGCTAGATAGAACTATAGTTCTAATAATAAAATAGCTGACAACTTTATATATCTTATATAAATTTGGTATAACTAAAATAGAGTGTTATTTTTTCACCGTGTAATAAAAATATATACTTGCATGTTCGTGTTATTAGACACGTGCGCTTTCGTAAGCGATTGGAAGATTTGTGTGTGTGAAAAAACGAGATTTGAGTGTGTGAAAGATTTTCAGATATACTCGAGTTCTCGTTTTAAGACATAAACGCAATTCATTCACGCGTAACTTTTAATCCGGCTATTAGGCTGCGGTATCACTAGAAGGATATGTATTGCTGACGTAAGTATGTGTGTACAAAGACAGTAATGTCGCATAACCTCTCACCCATCCAACTCTTAAATCGTGACATAGTTTTTACAAACTATGTTAACTTTATCTTATTGCTATACCGTAAAACTTTTATTATAGATTCTCTTTTAAAAGTTTTCTTCCACTGAACTTATTCGAAGATAAATAATATGACATTGCTAATAAATTCGAGCAAGATATTAATCTTTTATTCAAAACATACTTTAAAAATTAGTTAAACAACTTAAATGAAACATGTAAATATATATTATAAAAAAACCGTTTAATATTCATACAAAAAATACTATCAAATAATTATATAAACGTAATGATAAAAAAAAATACTGGTGTATAAACACCTATATGAGCTTCATCTCTTTCAGATAATTGTAGGTTATGGATATACATTAGAATCTTACTAATGTATGTTACATAAACTTTTCTTATGAACTAATTTGATAAACATAGGTGTTTTATATCAGTCTCATATTGCCTATCAACTGGATGTTATTTGGGTATACAAAATACAATGAATTTTATGTTCAAGAAATATAAATAATTATATTTCTGAATGTTAATCTGACGAATCTTCATCAGAGAAGAACTTGATAAGCAAAATGAGTTTATATGGATTTTTTGGACAAAAATAATTGGTAATAAATGATAATATACACCCTTCACCAATTCAAATTCAATAGACAATCAATAAACTACGGCAATTGTTAAGTACATCGCTATTATTAAACTTTAATAAAATTAAAAGTAATGTAAGATTTCTGTATGTATTTTTTTTTAATTTAACCTTGTTTATGTAGCAAAAATTTGTTCGGTAATATGTGTCTTTCCAGGAGACTTAAAAATAAATCGATTATTTTCTATAACATCGTAAATCATTCTACATAAAAGCGGTCATGATCACATGAAGTATGATTATAAGTTTTTTAAATATATATTTGTAAATGGTTACAGCAATATATAATCTATATTGAAGTAAACTGAATTGCAAGACAAAAAGTCGTGGTAAGTAACTCCTGACAAATTCCTGGTCACAAAAACAAAAAAAAATGTATTTGAATAAGTTATAGAAAAATATGTAATATGATTAGAGTAAAAACTATTTTTTTTATGATTACATCATCTATTGTTATAACATTGAGGAATGAGTTTCACAATGAAATCGATTTACGATGTTTTCTTAAGCAGTAATTGAACGATAATTTTTTTTAACTATTTGTATAACTGCTTTTTAACGCATCGGTTTTATTGCTTCTATATTTTTATTTATTTACATAAATATATTATGTCAGGTACATATCAAATGTTTTTAATAAAATTTACATTGAAAAACATTTACAAAAGTAGAATATGTGACCTTTCATACGGGAACATTTAAGTACCTATGAATCGTTTATATTAAGTCCAATTAGGAATGTTGGGAAGAAATCAGTACAAAATACTTCTTAAAAACATTCTTGTTATTTATGACGAACTTAAAATTTTACGTGCCAAAATCATTGAAACATAAAGTAATAAGTGATCTAATGAATTAAAATTGTTAAAAAATTTCATTTACACTGCGGCAAAACACAGAAAAAAATTGTATAAGTGACAGCGAGATTGTGACCTAAAGATTTTAATATTCACTATTACATATATAAAAGCATACATTCGTGAACACTGTTATACCTAGATGGCGCTTGATATTTCAGTAAACATAATTTTAGAAATGATTGATAAAACAAATGTATATATACACAAATCAATGGTCCTCGACACACTAAGCGGAATGAGTTGCATCACAGAATGTGTTAATTAAGACAGGTGCCAGTGCGCTTGCGATCAAGATATAAGAAAAATGACAATAAAACGTAAACCCTCCCCCATATCTTTCCCATGTAGAAAAGTTTCCTACAGCGCATACAACAGCCCTCCATATAGCGCGAATTTTCATGATAAAACTATAATATCATAAAAATATATATTTTTATACGTGCATTGAAAATATTTTTGTCATTAGCTGTTTCCGTGGAATTCACAAAATATCACGACGAAAACATAGCAATGTACTTTAGTTCTACACATTTCTTTTATAAGATATAATTGATAGCTGTTTCGACTCTTCGTACGTTGCCTACACAGCTATAAATATATAAGCAAATGTACGATTAAACATAGCTCTGACGATAGCGTGAGCCAAAATAGCTATCAACTATATTAAAAAGTGTAGAACTAAAATACATTGTTATTTCTCACCGTGTTATAATGGAGTTCTACCAAGTAAATGCTAAATCAATCCATTCACAAAATACACTTGAAAGAACCTAGCCTCAAATTTTATATGGGTTTCCATCCCCTATTAAATAGTATTCCTGTAGTATAATCTCAATCTCTTCACTATAGGAGTTTTGACTGTTTCCGTCGTCAAGATAAGGAATTCATCGATCTTAGTGACTTCTATATTTTGAATTCTTTTTCCAGGGCAGCTAAATATTGTAAAGTCTACGTGAAGATCTGATATCGCTGCATCGTTAAATTTTCATTTCATTCACTAAAACTAATAAAAATTGTATCATGTTGATAATATGTAGTAGTATTTCAGCGGCCGCATCGCTTGGATGCAATTGGACGCTAAATAAAATTAAAATCCAGCCTGATTCATAAACGTTTACAATTACGCTGACTGTACTGGTCGACCTTTAATGACGATCGGTTTGAAAGATTTGTCGTGTTTTGGCGGATGATTATGCTCGTTCTTGACCCATAAAATGCTTTTGCCAACTGTCGCGATCCCTGCACGACACATTTTATTGTTGTCGACTGCGCAACGCCAACGCGATTTTCCCGACTGCGTAGTACTGGTAAGTCGGAAAAAATATCCTTCAAGTCTGATCATTTGTTTGCCTTTGTCTGATACAATGAACTGGGCTGAAAGTGTAGCAATTTCACAATATATTAGTAATTTCTTATTTAATTATACAAAACATATAACAAAACGGAATAAAAAATATTATATTTATAAGAATGATAAAAACAATTGACTTTTCGGCAGACCTTACATCCGTAGTCGTGCACATGCTCTGACGTTATCAAATGTGACATCTATGATACTGTAACACCTCAAACTATGACTAAGTCGCTATTCCCAACTGAGTTGTGGCACTAATTTGGAGAAAACTTTAAGTTGGTTTTAGTATAAGAAATAACACGGTTAGTATACCCCCAGTACATAATTAGATTATTTGACATTTGTAATTCTGACGTAGCAATTTATTTTAGTGTTATATTGCTTTCGGTTGTATTCATATAACCTCAAAATAGACAATTATATAAATTGTAAAAAATAATGATACAATGTAGATTTTTGCAGTTATAATAGGTTTACTCGTTGAGACCAAATTGTGAAAGTCTCACAATTATTACAAAAAATTGTACTAAAATAATTATTCAAAAGAAGTTTCTTTCAAACAATATGATAGTATACATTAGAAATCTAATATACATTAAAGTATGTGTGTATTATTCGACGCTAGCTCTTTTTTTATGCATTATCTACTTGTAATTGAAACATTTCAACAAATGACTTTTTTTTACACTTGAGAAGGTAATGATAAAACAGTTAATAATGGAGGAATACTAGTGATCGCTCTCACTGTGGTTAGTTTATTGGCTTTTATGATACCAGTAGAGCAATAGTAAAAATCATACTTGTAATAAATCACTAGAAAACTAATTTATTAAAGGATACAATTTTGAATTGCAGCTTTTAGGTTCGTTTTTGAGAAGGATATTGTTACATGGAGCACAAATAAAATACGTTTTATAATGATTTACAGTTTTTTATTGTAATATTAATCTTACAAGAATTATAGTTTTTGTGTATATTTACAATAATTATGTAAAAAAAACTTCTTTATCACAAAAAAAACATTGTATAAATACACCTTTATACAATTAAGAGTATTTAATATATATTATTTAGATAAAACAATTCAAAGCTTCGACATTAGAAAATCTGCATGATATATGCCATATATGATAAATTATGCATAAAAATTTTCCCCGTTCCTCATATTATTTTATTAATTTTGTTAGACATGTTTGTTCATGTATACATTAACAAACTTAAGATTCGTTTTAATAAAGTTTTTGAATATTTTTATTCATATGTTCTCATTGAAATGTGCAGATAACACGTTGGTTCTAATACGTCACCGTGAAAATAGTTCGACTAGATTTCATAAATAATTACTTCACAATCATGTGTACCTGATTCGATTGGAAAATTATTTTTGCACTCTTTTATTTTGAATATAAATTATATATATATAAATATGGCTTTTGGGGAAACAATCAACCGTGTAAATAACGACATTCGTTTGTATTGAAACTCTCATATACCGCAGATATATTATGCAAGAAAGCTAGTCCTCAAATTTATGATATCGACTGAAGATGCTTGATGGAATTTCAATATCAAATTTGAATTGCTACAACTTTGTACAATTCCACATGTTTGTCACTAACGACCCGGGTTTTACCTTTTGGCATCTAGAAATATTTTTTTTTTGTCGGAATTAAATGTCATAAGTATATAAATATTATACACACGATCCACAATGTAAAATGTAAATCTATAAGAAGCAAAATTGTACGTAAATAAAGTAAACAATGCAGAAAGAATGAGTTTTAACTAATGCGTCGATGTTGCATATGCGGTTTTTTTTACATTTACTTGGGTGTTCCGCGAAATTTTGGATAAAGCGTTGGTGTGTCGTGGAAGACAAAAGGTTTCGGAGCATTGACTTAAAGAACATTATATCTTGTATCTGAAAAAGAATAACAAAGAATAGAACACTGACTAGATTAACAAATTATTTTTTAACTAACGGAGAGTGGTTGTGTTTATTAAACAGATAAACAACTTTATGGTCGATCGAGTGAAGTCTTGCTTTACAATTTTTCGCATAATGCGTTGAACATCTCCATTGCACTTTCCCAAGAGTGGTTACTTTATGTTTAGAAAATGTGTATTGTTTCACTCGTATCATAAGGTTTCCATAACTTGAGAAGACGTATTGGACTAAAAAAGATAAAATTTATTCCACGTTAAAATACATCATATTCATAAATAAACGCAAAATATTAGACATACAATAACGACGTGATCTCACTTCCAGGTGTAAAGGCATTAATTAATATAATAACATATAATTAATATTATTTTAAATATTAAAGCACCTATTATAGTGCTATTTCTACGATATATTTATAATCAAGACTTATGGTTTTCTACACCTGCTAATTGCTAACTCAATATTTTGTATAAATAGCTTTGTTTGTAATTTGTATTATATCACTTAATTGTTATTGTGATGAGTGAAACCGGTCCTGATCATAAAATATATTATTGGAATATTACTAAAAATGTGTTTTTATCATTAAATATGAAATTTGTTACATATATGATACAGCTTTAACTTTGAAGTGTGGATTGTAAATTTTTGATGAAAAGTCATCATAATATTAATAAAACTAAACACATTTCGTATGATACTTGTTTGATAATTTTATGTAATTATCAGAGGTGAAACTGGTATGCAACAAAAGAAAACGTATTTATATCGTTTTGAAAAAAAAATATCCAACTTTTCAACGAGTGTAAACATTTATTTAAGATTAAGTACATATGAATTTGAATAAAATTGAAGAAAAATGATGACTAAAATACAATGCAGAAATACGTAGAAAATTAAATTACTGAAAAATGTAACGTTTAACAACGTAAAGTCGTTATTAACGTTAAATTGTTTTTTACCTACCTATATTTGTAAACTTAAACTATGTGTTTCTAAGTTAGTTGGCATTTATTTTTATTTTTGGATGTGTATACCCACTTCTCGCATGTATTATAGTTTATTACTATAAATATATATACAATTTTGAAAAAAATAAATGGGAAAATACAATAAAAAAAAACCTTAGTAATAGTGATTTTAAGTGTTTGAAAAACAAAAAGTAAAATTCTTGTCAAGTTGAAACTTAAATAAATTTAGACAATTGGTGCATGGTTATGTATATTATGTGTATATAATAAAATATTATCGAGTGTATGGACTTTTGCTCGGCAACCCTTAAAACAGTGCGAGTTACATCTCCATCGTGTTTTTCCACTTGGGCTCTCTGTGTTTATACGAAACCAGTATTTGCCGACACGTAATCTGGGATGACCTCCTTTAGATGACATAAATTCGACTAAAAAAAAAAAAATTATCAATACCCAACACCACTCATAAATTTTCAATAGGTCTGTTCAGTTATGGAATAAATGAATTAAAATTATGTTTACCTCAGAATGATTTTTCTTACAATGTTAACAGCTTATCAGTTGTCATAACGAACGCACTAAAAAAATTATCGTAATATAAAAATATCACTCGAAATCTGATAAAGTATATCCAAAAACAGTATTATGTTTATTTAATTGGCTTTTTACTTGGCAGAATAGCTTCACAAAAATTTAGATATGGCATATCAAAATAGTTTGATATTTTCATTTTATTATTTCTACCCCATCGTTAATTTTGAATTCTTGATGTACATCAAAAGTTTGCTCATGCTCATTGGATGATTGTGAATATCTGCAATTTTGTTTGTTGATATATATATAACAAATATTTGTTTCTCTGTTAATATTCAAAAGTAAAGCGAACATTTAAATCAAATAGCTAGTGAGTTTGGAAGTTTCTCATAGAGATAACTCTATCTCAGAATGTTGACATGAAAGTTTTTTAAACTCTTTCAAAATGAGTCGAAAAGCACCGATCTCAAGGGTCTGTTCTTCTAAAGTATCACGTTTTTTCGGCTCCCGTAGATTTATATATGCATGTACCACTAACACTTAAATGTCACATGACGAGAAAGAATGGTTGGTGAAGTTTTCTCGGAAAACTTTGGAACCATGGATAAAAAAAAATATTTCAACCTTTTTTGAATAGCAAGTAAAGCTTACATACCATTTAAAAATAAAATATTTAAAATTTACGTTTTCCAAAATATTTATGTAAAAAGTCAACCAAATTTTTAGATAGCGACTTTATTGCAATGTTTGAAATGATCGCACACGGTTTATTAATTATATACACGATCGATATTCCGATTAAAAACTTATTTGAGATTTAAAAACGGGTGACCTGGAGTCGATAAAAATGTTGTGTTATATTATCAAATTGTAAAAATTTTGTTTTGATTGTGAAGTTAATTTTATTATGTGCCAAATAAAACAAGTTCGATTTTTTAAAATTGTATATTACAAACAAGTGGATAAAAATACAATTTATTCCATTAAGACGAAAAATTTATTGTTGAATGATTACAGGGTACAGACGAATAAACCACATTTTCCAAAATAAATGAAGACAAGGAATACTTATATAACACGCAAACATGGCAAATGATTTACAAATGTATATTATATAATTAATTGTTATAAAAAACTAAACAATCCAATATATACAAAAAATCATTTTTTTTAATTAAAAAAAAAAGCACACAAACAATTAATTAGTCATTCATCAAATAAAATATTATACGTTAGTGGGAAAGGGTATCTAACATTATAATAAATTATTTCAAATCGTCAAAAGACGGTATTCAACAATTAGATAATAAGTTAATTGGAAGCTACAATATATGCATAGTAAATAACATTTACTAGTTATATTATAAATACAAAAATGTGTTATGAAAGATTTATAGAATATAGAAGATATCTCAGGTATCATAATTTATATTAAATATTGCGATATTGTATTATTTCTAAAATGCAGCTTATATTATACGAGTACGACAAAACCACTAGAAATAAAATAAGTAGTCTTGCATAATATTGCATTATATATAATTATATATCAGTGTATAACATGTTATGTTGGTTACGACATTTTTTTTCATAATTGAAATACGAGAGCAACCACACAACTTTAGGGTTTCAATGAACACTTAGTGACATATGCATACAGCATATAGTTTAATGGGGAAAAGAGCGGTGTTAAGGATAACACAATTTATAGTATGTAACATAGAACAGCGATTAGTGAATGTTGCTGTTCTTTATCTCGGCAGTCAGTCTGAATTCCTGCTGTGCTCGAAAAGAGTGCATTGGTCAATCATGACGCATGGAACTTAAGCTTGATTTTAATTTGTGCGTGTCAATTGAATTTTTTTATAAAATATACAAGCTCCCAACTGACTCGACTTAAATGTCCTGTGTCATTACTAGACCATTCAAGGACAGGTGTGCCGTGTTCCATAGAAATTATTTTCCGACCACTGTTGTAGATTATATAAAATATTATGTATATTTCTTTAACTCTATGAAATGTTTGCTCCAATACTTTCGTGAGAAATATAAAAATATATAATATTTATAAAAACATACATTTAATTGTTATGTAAAAATAACAGACAAAATTAACAAAAAATCATCACAAAAACATTAAAATATTTGCTGTCTATTAGCTAATTATGCATAGTAAATTTCACTACTTTATTATCACTAGGTTAAATATAACTATAACTAATTTCGACACATTTTTAGCCACGTTTGGTAAAACTATTTTTACCAATGATTGAATTAATTATTATGTTTTAAAGGCGTGTATAAATAGGTATATAATATCTCACAAACAAAAATATACATGCCATCATATTGAATAAGCAATATTACTAATAACATCATCAAATAAATTTCAACAAACATTACACAAAACAGTCGATCTGAAAGTGCCATATGGCTTCTGTAAATAAAACGTGTATCGGATAATCCGCGATACACGAATAATTATATCCCGTTTAATATTTTGAACATTGAATATAAGGCAAGCATTTAAAAAAATTAAAAATGTTCTATTAAATATGAATATATATATTTTAATTATGATAGTTGGTAAAGGTATTTTTTTGCAGGATTTATTGCTTATATTGATTGTGATGCTAGCGCTTTATCTAGCACAACATATGTTGCGGAAACCTGTTGCACTCTGGACACTATTCAATATTAAGCTTTTGGCAAAGTTATTATATAATACATGTATAAGATTTAGCCATCAGTGAATGCAGTGATTTTTTTTGAAAATAAATCGTTGATATAAAAAAACATATTATTAGGATAAATTTCACACCTCGAAAATGTAAGAATTTGTTTAAGATCAACCAACGCACATAATAAATGGATTCATCGGAATATCAACAAACAAACTTCATATTTAAGTTCTACAAAATCTATAAGACGTATAGATGATAGCTATTTCGGCTTACGCATTCATCAGAATTACGTGTAAACGTACATTTACCTACCTCTATATAGCTATGTAGAAAAGGTACACAATACATCTTTTCTTCTCTTTTGAATATGAAACTAGGGATGTTACAACAGAAGAGAAGATTTATGATATCGACTGAAGGTGCTTGATGGAATTTCAATATCAAATTTGAATTGTTACAATTTTGTACGATTCCACATGTTTTGTCACTAACGACCCGGGTTTCGCCTTTCGGTATCTTCAGGCATTCTATCACACGGATGTAACAGAATTGACGGAACACACTCGGACGGAACTGACAGAACAGAAATCGTACAAAATTGTAACAATACAAATAAGAAGAGAAGATGTATTGTACACCTTTTCTACACAGCTCTATATATAGATAGATAGGTAGGTGTACGTTTAAATATAGTTCTGATGAAGGCCTACGCCGAAATGGCTATCAATTATGTATCGTATAAATTTTGTAGAATTAAAATACATTGTTATTTCATCGTGTTATAACGGAGTACTACCAATTAAGTGCCAATTCAATCAATACATGAAATCATATTTGGAAATAATTGGACTCACACTTGATGCTGATTAATGAGTGAGTACTTGAGAGTAATTTATAAAACTTTTTTAAGTAGTGTTTATCAATTGTTATTCTTAATTATCCATATAAAATGACGTCTGTAGAAATTATTATAATTTATTTTCCAGCCAATTTTATACCACATTTAACGACGCGGTCTTCCGAATCAACGCAAGATGGTGTAAAAGTGTTTTTTTATAAATTTAAGTTGCTGGAAGACACAGATGTAGTTTCTACATTTCTTTTGATATTTTAAAATGTATATGGAAGTCTTTTTCGACAACAGATTGCACCATTTGTGTCTTCAGTGTATTGATTTGAATAATGTCTGTCTTAAGTACACCGTTATATATTATATCATATTTTTAAATGACAATTTTTTAGCACAAAATTGTGTTTTTTAATTACATCTTTAAGTAAGCAACAATTAGAATAGGTCCGAAGTGCAATGGCTTTCCTTAGCATAATAACTTCAAATGATCGTAGTTGTGAGCATCAGATGTCCGTTTTTGGGCAATTTCGCAAAATCCTCTTTGTACTTCGTGTAGAAGGCATGCTATATATTTTCAGTCATACTGCGCTATACACGGCAAATTCGCTTGGTAATTTGACATATGATTATGAATTTCGCTTAAGAAAACAAGACTCGTATCAAAGGTGTGAACTTTTGCTTTGCAACCTTTGGAGTGATGCGTAGAACACCTCCACAATTTCTTTCCGTTTTGGCAGATTTTATTCGTAGAATATGTATATCTGTTCACGCGGAGAAGAGTAAACCCCTTTGTGGAACGCACAAAAGATGCTAAAACAGAAAACATGTCGTTAATAAGAATTCAAAATTAATCAATGAAAACTATTTTCACAAATATACCTGCAACATCAAAAAATACGGCAAGTCTTTATGACAATTTTAAATATGAATTAGAGCAACAAATGATTTAATTTATTGATTTAATTGGCATTCACTTGGTAGAACTCCATTATAACACGGTGAAAAAAATAGCAATGTATTTTAGTTCTACAAAAATTATTTTTGAAAAATATATTTTTCACCGTGAAATAATTTAATATTAGATTAAATAAAATAGATTTAAAAATGACAAAGATGCGACTAATTAAGACACATTTTTTAGTACTTTTTGTCACAATTTATATTAATATCCGGTTTTGCAAATCGCGAGCATTATGAACTGATTCTGATCAATGATTATATTGTGGAAATAAGTACTAAAAATGTGTTTTTATTATTTAAGACATCGTTGGGATCACTATTTTCTACGATAGACAAAAAATGCCAAATGAATAGTTTTGATTTATTTTTTTTCATAATTTTTTTTCATATCAACTCTAAAGTTTCTCATTAATAAACGCAAAATATCTACATTTACATTAACACGTACACGTATACGTATAGCGCATCGGCACGTGTCTTAACACGAGTCTTTTTTTGAGTATTTAAAAAGGTGATGAAGATCAGAGAAGATAATCACCTATATAGAACGCATAGTTAAATATCATTTTATTATTTAAATACACCCCAAAAGTAATCTGTATCTAAGTTGAATTGTTGAAATGCTGTACAATTCCTTTGTGCTGTTACTCATGTTCAGGGTTCCAACTTTCAGCATCTTCAGGCATCAAACGGATGCACTTATTTTATAAAGAAGTAAACACAAAAAAATAAAATATGGTAAGGTTTATATTTTACGAGATTTTTGATAAAATATTTATATTATACTTTACCTAATATCTGTAGAAATAAATGCTTTTTCGTACAGCGACGATTGCACAATTTTATTAAAGAATGTAAGAAGAAAGTTTAAAAAAATTCAGATAAAAAAATGTGTTTTATTTTCATAATTATAATAATATATATAACATTGAAACTACATTTCAGATATTTCTCATTTATTTAAAATTAAGATAACTATAAATATTTTCTGAGCACAGCAATTTTAGTTACCCAAGTTTTTAAGTAAAAAAAATATATTTATTGTTAAAGACACAAACATTTCGATTTTCGAGATATGTAATATTTCATATTTTCGGTAAAAATTTCAAGTAAAACGGATTATTCTAAATTAACGTTTTCTTATAAAAATTTCATATAACACAAACGATAGTAAAGACATTTATTTGAGGGGTATTAAGACTTGGCGATTGTTTAATTTATGATATTTTTTTATACCAAGAAGAAACAAGATTAATGCAAAGTGATACAATAAGTAGTACTTTTATATTACATAAGGTGGCTATATTACAAAATTTAAAAACGAACTAAAATGAAAAAAAGAATGTATTAAACGTAACATTGTAAAATGTGACTATTTTTTTTTTTTTTATTTTACTGCGAAAATTATCGTAATTTTGAGCAATAAAACAGTATACTGACATTCATAAGCAAAGTGACGGAATGGTTTGTGAATTTGTTGATTTTTTCGTTAAAAACAACACGCTGTTATTTTAAAGATAATGTGAAAGAAAGTTAAGATAAATAGAATTCTCATCATTTAAACATATCACTTTGTTGGATAGCTGCATTTACGCTTAGGAGAGAAGTAGCAGTATAAACATATCGTATCTTGAAAAACAGTATTCTTATTGAAGTCAGGAAGCTGAACTTTTTTAAGTATTACAACTATATACATTAATACGAAGCTTTCGATATAACTAAATAAAAAAATCAAAAAAAAAAAGAATTACACTGACAAAAATCAATGAATTAATATTTTCACATTTATAGCAACCAACCGAAAACAGTTCTATTATTGGAAAATTTAAATATCCATTGAAAAAACATGTACCTATGCGTGTATGGAAATTTTCACATTTGTCGATTTATTTATTTTCAATATGTATTATAAATACTATTCTCAGCGGATTTTTTTTAAAATAAAGATTTAAAGCGACGCCAAACGACATTGTTTACAAGCCCAGTGTTAATGTCATGATATGAGAAAATGATATTCGAATAATTTATAAAACATTCAAATACCGAACCTACAAAATTCGATTTAATCAGACTTAATTTGTTCTCGGAAACCATGGATAATTTCGTTGAATAATATTCTGGAACATTTATTTTCTTTTCACTGGTGGTTGTGCACTCGAGCTATATTAATAATTCTATTCTGATATGTTATAACAATTGCCCGACAGGCGGTGCGATAACATCGCCAACGAACTCTTCCACTCACGCTTTCGTGTGCATTGTAATATGTTTTCCCTCGATACATTAGAATTGGTTTTCCTTTCCGAGAATAAGAGTAAAAAGCTGAAAATAAAAAATATGTTAATGTAAACCATTTTTGAATTCAGAGATTTAATGATAATTTAATTCCAGTAAAATCTGACGACTCCTAAGTAATGTAACAATCACAGAGTAACCACTTGAATAAGTGAATTGCCACTATGCAACTAAAAGTGTTAGTTGGCCAGGTGTGCGGCGATACATATATTTCGTCTACCGTTCAAGAAACATTACTTGTTGAAATTTAATTTACACAAAATACACTCACTTTTAAGATTTGAACTGTAAATTCTTGGTGTAAATGCGTTTTTGAATAAATGAAACACAATGTTTGGTATTATTTCCACAATTTATAGTATACATTTGAGAACTAGATTCACTCACCGCGAAGATTACCTGTGATACAATTTTAATTAAAACAAGAATATTTATATAATTTAAGAGTTAATAATTATCAGGTATATAAAACAAATAGTTCAACAAGAAAATAAATTACAAGTTAAAATTTTTAAAAATCAAGTGGTACTAAAGACAATTAATGCTCGATTTGGAATCAATTTTACACGTTAGCTAAAAATTATTAGAAATGAAAATCATGAAAGCAACTTCGGTCTTTATTAATGCAGTGTCTTTGACATTTAATACACCGTACAAATGATTCCCCACAACATTTTCTTTAATATATTTAAGTCGATATTTGGTCCATTCTGGATTTTAATCTATGCCATCTTGCATGAATTCTTTTGATGGAAAAATGAATTTGAATAGTTAAAACTTTGTACGATTCCACGTGTTTTGTTACTAACAACAGGGGTTTTGCCTTCGATTCAAGGAATCGTACAAAGTTTTAATAATCCAAATGTAATATTGAAACTCCATCCATCATCTTCAGTCAATTTCATAAATTATATGAATAGTGAATTTCTTTTTTCTTTGAGTTTTTTTTCTTTTCTTTCTAAACTTCTATTAGTTTGTAATTATTGTACTGTTCTATCAAGTGTTGATAAATAAATAATATTAAATTTTAATAATAAAAAATATTTAAAAATCAAGGTCATGTTATTTCATTCATTAAAATAAACCACACTCTTTAATCATTTTAAACCCGTTGAAAGGGATGAACTATATGATATACGTAAAAAATATTTAGATAACTTAGTATTTTTACAACAGTAATAGATTTTTAAATAAATAACAAAATCTTACGATTATCATTTAAAATATACACAGAAATATATATATAACATAACAGAACTTTGATTGATTACAGTATTGTCTTTGTGGTGTCGTTCGAAGAAAATATACAAATATTTAGGTCTGCGATACACTGGCATCACGAAATTTCGTCGTGAATATATTTGGCAATTTCATAATTATTACTCTCCGCCGCCTTTAACCGATGAGATTAATCGAGGCGATGGAAAAGCTATTTTATCAAGTTGTATGAGAACTTGTTCAGATACTATAAATGTTTCCAATAACGGTATATAAAATAAATACAACGCTGGACACGAGACATTTATGTGACAAATTTTAATACGGGCGAGAAGAAATTAATTCAATCTATATTCAGTTGTTTTTTCTTTAAAAAAGCAATATTCGTAGCGTACCCCCTTTTATCCTTCGGGGGAAAGCCGTCATTAGTAATAGTTTTATGCATAACGGCTCGGCGTACCATATGCTTTGGAATTTGAAAAACGTTCATAAAAAAATTCTTGCACACTTTGATTTCGGAATCTCCATGCGGTAAGAAATACATCAAACTTTTTTCTCTATATGAAATCGGATTTTTCGTTCTGATAGGCATTTTCGGTACAGCTTTAATATGCGCCCACAAAAACGCTACCTGTGAGTCGAAGTTTCTTAGACTATAAAAAATTACGAATAGACAATTTCGCGCGCCCGCGTCAAATGATAAGTGACATTTTTTCTTGTAGGGGCACACTCCTGTGAACGGATTTTTTTCTGGAACAAATTTTCCAGCGCTAGTTACATACGTCTGCCCTGAATATTTGCAAGATTTACTTATGGATTTTAATGTATTTTGTTTGCCATCTGTAAGTGATTTTATGTCAAAGCAGCCGATCGCTGGAAGTAGCCGATAGCTGTTTAAATATGTTATCATCTCTTGAAGATTCATCGCTTGACGAAATTTCGCCAGAGTTAGATTCGTATTTTATTGCCAAAAATCCTAAGATTTCATAAAAAGAAAATATCAGTTCACAAACAAAAACTACAAATTTATATATAATAGATACAATCATAGTAATACCTTTTTTGATAAATTTTACCAAAAGATAATTGCCCCCTCTACATCAATTAAACATACATATTTACATAAATTATTTACTATTACATCCAGCATAGTTATAAAATAATAATAAAACAAATTTATTAAATAAAATAAAACGTAGTTTTTATTACAAATATAAAAATATTCATGTGCAGGACTGAGTGCATAAAAGTTCTTAAAGATAGACAATAGAAAATTTTTGGTTTTTGTTGCATCGCTAAAGGTGGTATAAATTGAATTTTCTAGATGTATTTAACATCTGTACAGGTCGGAATTTGATAAAACAACACAATACGAACCCGGTTCTTTCAAGCCAAGGAGTAAGTTTTAACATATTATCACAATTGCTACCCTGTCCGAACTCTAGATTTATTCTTGGCCCAAAACCGTACTTTTTTAAATTTACGAAAAAGCTATTTTCTATTATTATATCATGTCATCACGCCATCGTCATGACGTCGTTATGACGATTGCGTGAGCCGAAATAGCTATCAACTATTTTTTAAAAAATAATTTTGTAGAACTAAAATACATTGTTTTTTTTTACACCGTGTTATAATGGAGTTCTAACAAGTGAATGCCAATTCAATCAATAAAGTCAAATAATGTTTTCGTGGAACGCACGGAAGCACGGTTCGAGACAAAGGCCCGGTTGACTCGGACAGGCCTTTCAATAGAATGGTGAGTCGATTCGCAATCGCTTTTCATGAAACAATACCTACATCGCTTTCTTTTTCTTTTATTAATGTTGTCTCTGGGGCAAAAGGTCAGGAAGTGAGAAATTGTTTCTTTTTCAGACAATAACGGTGAAGAATTGTTAAGTAATATTCCAATCGGTCGCAGTCTGACACCTTAAAAACAATACGTATATACTATTAAAAATCTCAAGTTACACTGGAAAAGTTATAAAATTTTAGAATTAGTGAAATGTCTTGGAGAAAGATCGATCACGTTAAGAAACCTGTGTAGTCGTAAATTTATTACTAGCATGCTCAATAATGCCAAATGACTTTATTTTACTGCATATCTTATGGAATTTAAATCAAAATGTTCATTTGTCCGTGTAATACATTCTACTCAGTTGCTCACAAAAACTTTGAAGAGAATTTGTATACTATATAATGGGCTTCGAAAGGGCGAGCTTCTACGTAATCAATAAAGATCAGATGATTGGGAGGAAATAATTGACATCGTATCCGATACTTGGAACATATAGCCATAAATCGACTGATAAGGTATTATATATCCATATGAAAGGTTTTTTTAATAGCAATTAATATCCACTTTGTGTCGGTAGGTTTAGCGAATTTTGGTAACGGCGAAAACACCGTTACCAAAATTCGGTTTGTAAAAATTTCAATATACAGGCGTTTCACAAACTGATTTTACAATCGATTGATGGGTTTCTGTTTGAAAGTATGAATACACGTTATGTGGAGTCTAAAATTTCCTCCCATCAATCAGATCGAATGAAAATTGAACGTAGCGACAAAAAACGTCTAACCACTAACCCTGTCTAAGCCCATTGTTCTGTTTCTACTCTCAAAGAGGTTGAGCAACTGAACAATGAGCAGATTTCGTTTGTAGAAATATGTTTTTTTTTTTTTAATATTTTCAATAAGGATTCAAAGTGCTTATTATTTAGAGCGTATATGCTTAGTAAAAAAGCCTTCAAGATGTTTCTTAAAATTTAAAAGCACATTTTACGCCCAGTAACACAACCACTAGAAAATGATGCTGAATAATAAAAAAAAAACTTGTATTAAAATATATTTATTTGTTGATCGAAACATCATATTTTCGATAAATTTAGGCTATATGGAATGAATGCCGAACAGGCAGTATTATCAGTATTTCCAGAATAAGTTTATATTGTATTTTGCTTTCAGAATGGAAGTCTAAAGAAATTAAAGCAAAGTAAAGTTAAGTTAAGAATACTGAAATACGGAGAGGAAAAAAGGTTCTCGAGAAATTGAAGAAGGTCTACCAAAACATACTGTTGAGTCTGAAAATGCTATATTTTATTTTGTTTTCGAAAAAGATTCAATCCTGTAATGGAAATGGAGCTTTTGAAAGTCGCACTTTGTGAGAAGCATTATCAGTTAAAACTTTGACATAAAAATGTACATTTTTTTCCAAAAATAAAAAATATATCACAAGCTGAATATTTACAGATCAAACTTTTCATGAAATAAACGAAAACATGGTTCAAGGCAAAAGCCTGGTTCATTTGGACAGCCTTTGCAGCAGTAAACAGAGTCAGCTCTTTCTCGTCTTTCGCTCCAGCAATACTTGCAACGTTTTCTTTTTCTCTTTCTAGATTTACCCTGTTGGCAAAAACCTGGAAGATGTTTAACCTTTTCTGGCTCTGTTGTGGTTGATGGCACGGGATTATCAATCAATATTTCAATTGGACGTAATCTGAGACCTTGAACACAATACATATATATGATTAAAAACAATGTTTGACCATGAATTGGTATTTTTTAAAGAATGCTCAACGCTTACATAATGCTCGAGCAATCTGAAATTCATCCATTTGATATAATTTTTAGGCATGTCTGTATCTATGTGACTTCTTATATGGCTAATATTCAAAAAATGCTTGTTTACAAAAACGGATTACTCAATCTCTCTTTCTTAGAAGAGAGCAATAACAATGATATTTCACTCTCGCTATACTCTGACTTTAGGATCAGATTCGAAAACAAATCTATTAAAACATTAAATATTCTAGCGGTAGGTCTATCTGATAACATAGAAATACAAAAGAGTGCCAACAAAATTATTAGCCACTTTTTAAGTGTTAACTGTCACTTCTTGATGGAAAGGAATGATATTTTAAATATTAAAAACACATTTTTAGTAATAATTTTCACATTACATTTTTTGATCAGGACCGGTTTCGCCTATCGCAACCCATGGATTTGTATACCTGCTACCTTTAACTCAAATATTTTGTATAAATATACCTGTTTATAAACTGTATTATGTAAGTTGATAATGCTCGCGAAAGTTTAGAAGCACCTTTTACGCCCAATAACATAACCACTAGAAAATAGTGCTGAATAATTTAAAAAAAAGTCACAACACTGCGACTTCAAGACTCCGAGTCTGAATAAAGATTAACCAATCGATCCGGCAAATTTTTCATTGAAATATTTCTAAAAATCGTCTTATCGAAAAAATTTATAGTCGAAGTCGCCCGTTTTTTATGATTACTCCGGTCATAACACCACAACTCGACAAAAGTGATAATTTTTCTTTTTATTTGATATTAGGATAGGAAAAAGGGTTCTCTAGAAATTGAAGAAGGTCTACGAAAACAGACTGCTGAGTTCTGAAAATGCTATATTTTATTTAGTTTTCGAAAAAGATTCAAACTTAATGTAACTTAACGTAATGGAAATAGAGCTCTTGAAAACCGCACTATACGAAGAACCTAACCAGGAAAAACTTTATAACGAAAAATATACATTTTTTTTACCAAAAATAATAAATATATTACCAGCTGAATATTTACAGATCACTTTTTTCATGGAATAAACGAAAACATGGTTCAAGGCAAAATCCCGGTTCATTTGGACAACCTTTGCAGCAGTAAACAGAGTCAACTCTTTCTTGCCTTTCGCTCCAGCAATACTTGCAACGTTTTCTTTTTCTTTTTCCAGATTTACCCTTTTGGCAAAAACCTGGGAGATGTTTAACCTTTTCTGGCTCTGGTGTAGTTGATGGCGTGGGATTATCAATCAATATTTCAATTGGGCGTAATCTGAGACCTTGAACATAATATGTATGTATAATTAAAAACAATGTTTGACCGTGAATTGATATTTTTTGAAAAATGATCGACGCTTAAATAATGTTTGTGCAATCTGAAATTCATCCATTTGATATAATTTTTAGGCATGTCTGTATCTATGTGACTTCTTATATGGCTAATATAAAAAAAATGATTGTTTACAAAAACGGATTACTCAACCTGTCTTTTTTGAAAGAGAGCTATGATATAGATATTTCACTCTCGCTACACTCCGTTTTAGGATCAGATTCGAAAACAAATACATTAAAACATTAAAATTTTAGGTGGTGGTATATTTGATAACATAGAAATACAAAATAGTGCCAATGAAGTTATTATCGATGTACTGAAAAATTGTGATATGATATTTATTTATTCACATATATGTATCACACGTCGAAATATCGGGTTTTTGTATAATATAAGTGGCTTCATACGACGAAACCGTTTCTACAAGTTTGAACATAAAATATTTTTTAATCTGAATAATGTTTCTGACGGTCACGTTTATCAAATATTCGTTGACAAAATACACATATTCAAAGAGGACTTAATATTTATATTAATCAAAAAATATCTTTCGAATGCTTTATATATTTTTATGTGCGTAATCATATAGACTAGAGATACCATCGTGTTGATATTTTATAAATTGTCGGATTAAAGTCTCTTAGTGTAGATTTCACAACAGTGGTCTATTAGAAAAATATATCGGCGAAAATTCTATCATTTAATGTATAAATAATAAAATGACAGGGTTTATAAAAAACAATATATGTGACGCATGATTGTTTATTTGTTCTTCAAAAGTTTTTTAACAATTATATATTTTTTCTTTTTCAAACTAAAATCAAAACTGAATATATCAAAACCTGTGAGTGCTTAAATACAGGTTTTTTAACGATCGATAAAACTTTTGTATATTTAGGTATAAATATTATATAAAGTATTTAAAGTATTCGATAGTCAAAGGTTAATATATGTACAGTGAGAAACAATGAAAAAAAATAAGCTTTCGATAAAGCGCTTTCGTGTTTTTTTATAGACATTTAGAAGCAATAAATCTGGGTTATAGTGTAAAAATCAGGATTTTTATACAATCGATAAAATATTGTGTAAAATGTGTACCAAAAATAGTTAATTCATCATTGAAGTTAGCCAACCAATTAAACAGTATTATAATCATAGAAAAAAATGTTAACGGACAAATTAATTTGTAACAAACTATAAAGATGATTTTTTATTCAAAAAATTCACAATCAGTGGTATTATTTTGAATGCAGTAATCGACCTTTTTAAATGTTATTCTTAAAGTATTCACAAAAAAATATTTACAAACTTTAACATTAGTATTTCCCACTCGGCAAGTAATACAGGCGAGTTACTTTTCTTCTAGAAATCGGATTTTTTGTATATACACGCAATTTACGGACAATTTTTACTTGTCTACATATATATTCCGATTGACTAAGAGCATCGGGGAGTTGATAAAAATCGTCAAAGATTTTTTTCCTATCATCCAATGAAAAGAAAGCGTGGCATTTACTAGCACACGTGCAATTTTCGTCGAATAATGTTTTTTCTGGAATAAATGTTCCAGTAGAAGTGACGTAAGATTTTCCTGAAATCCTGCGGGAGATTCTAGCACGTCTGTTGTTATCTAGATGTGGTAGATTTTTCCTTCCTATGCGTTTCCGTTTTCGATAGGCCTCTATTTCAACAATATTATTTGGATACACTTCGCTTCTACCATATTGGTCACCACTGAAATGTTGGCTTGGCGAAGAAGGGAAGATTGCCGTTTGGTCATCGCCGAAAAAATATTCTGCTAGCTTCAGATCTATAAATTAGAAAATATGGCAATTTGAGTAAGAACACATGATTGTAAAAATGTAGAAATAATTCACTGTATAGCAAAGGAATAATAAAAAAAAATATATTAAAGGTGCTTCATTAAAAATAATTCTTTTAGCCCTTAAAGATATTATAACATTGAGTACTTGTAATTATTTTTAATACGTGATGTTCTTAGAATGAAAAATAACTATATTTTCAATTTAGTTAATATGACGTTCAAAGCCAGAGGTAATTGCTAAAATACGTCATTGGCTTGGGTATCATTAATATTGAAACGAAGGTGTTTTAGTCGAGTTATATTTGGTATATGGTGCAAAACATTAAAAACATACTCATTCGCATTCAATTTGACGAAACGATTTCTTTTACAATATCAAAAATTCATATTGAACTTAGCGTTACTTATTTCAATTTATTGGTTTTATTTCACATTTCACACTCAATAAAATGAATTTTCGTTTTTTAATAATTTAATAAAACTTCTGCTGTTGAGGCAATCCGTATAAATATATTTAGTTTATTATGAATTATATTTGTCAAATTACAATATTTTCAGAAATGTGTTTTATCCACATAATGAGCGAACAAATGGTTGCATAATTTATATGACTGCATTTTTATCGATATTATGTTTAAACAAAAAAAATATTGTGTATTATAACAGACTAATATACTGATATTTATACTCAGTACTGTATTTAAAGATAAAACAGACAGTACATTTAAAAAAAATTATAATCACAAAATTTTACAATTTGATAAATATCAATTTATACATTCTTTAGGCGTCATTGATTTGCCATTTAAGATGGTACGACTATAATACATAGCCTTTGTAGAGAAGACTGATTTTTAAAAAGAAGGTGATATTGTTAAATAAAATTGTAACAACATACGACGATATTTAACATAATATGTACAACACAAATTCTCATGCGCTGTTAACAAACATTGAATTCAAATGATAAAACAATATCCCAAAAAAGAAATTAGAATCGTATTACAGCAAATAAACGAATTGCATTTTAATAATTAAATATAGCCTAATTAATTATCTGTCAACATTCAAATCAAAGAGGTAAATAATTATTTTCAAACGCAATAAATGCTCGATGAAATTTATCTCGTCAATTATTTCATTATAGTTCCCAGAGTATTCATTCTATGGTTATGTGGTTTAAAAAAAAAGAAAGGAAATAGCTTTATGAAACCTTTATTTATTTACAATTTATTTCTATCACATTCGATAAAAATAAGATACAATAAATGTGCCTACAATCCTATTTTTTATATGGAATTTAATAAAAATAATCATTACCAGACACATTGTGTTTGTTATGTTTAATACAATAAAATACTTGAAATAATAAAAACACATTTTTTTTAGTACTTATTTCCACAATATATTTTTTGATCAGGACCGGTTTCGCTCATCGCGAGCATTATCAACCGATCACAACTGAACATCAGTTGATAATGCTCGCGATGAGCGAAACCGGTCCTGATCAAAAAATATATTGTGGATATAAGTACTAAAAAAATGTGTTTTTATTATTTAAAATATCATGCCTTTCCATCAAGAAGTGACAGTTAACACCTTAAAAAAAAAAAAGACAATAAAATACGGCAAAACTGTTTGTATCAAAACCATTATAATTATAAGAATACAGTATGATTATACAATATATTTAATATAATTTAAAGCCTATTGCAACGTTTTTATTTATTTAATTCAGAAACCGAAGTTCTATGCAATTTAAGAGCACGGGTAACTTTCCATTCTGATATTTGGAATAGGTTTAAAAAAAACGATTTACACACTTTCATAATGGTGTCACGGTGAGGCAAATAATACCTTCTGGATACCTTCCTTTTAGAATCAAGATTGGTAGTTCTGACTCGAACCTTTGGCGCAGCTGTGACAAGTTTGAGTAGAAATGCTGTTTGCAAATTTTTACTAGGAAGACTATAAAAATCTTCAAATAGTTGTTTTCTTTCATCTAGCGTGTAAAAAGTGTGACATTTCGTCGAGCAAGCGCAATTTCCACTGTACACATTTTTCTTTGGAACGAATTCTCCTTTGCAATTGATATAAGATTTTCCCGACATCCTACAGTTCATCCTTTGAAACATTGACTTATCAGCGGATTGTTTATTTATTTGAAAGCTGTTTGTTCCTGACTCACTTACTTGAAGTATATCTTCATCTTTCTTCGTGTCTTTACAATTGAATTGGGTTCCGAAAGACGACAAATAAGGATTCACTTCGTTACATTTTTGTTTATTATTAGAATATGTTAAAGCCAAATCACTTTCACATTGTATCTCTTCAACTTTTACTGAAAATAAAACAGTGCATTTTAGCAAACAAATCCAAATGCTAAGATGAGTGGGAATACAATAGACATAATTACATCAAGCATTTATTTGAAGAGATTTTTTAATCTTGCAATAGTAAACGACAGTCAGTGCCACATTAGCCAAATATAACAAGTGATTTAGGTAGTCGTGATTATACTTCAAATAAATTGAGTTTGTATTTCGGCGCTGGGGTTGTTGTAATTATTATCGAAGATTCGTTTTCTTTCGTCAATTGGAAAGCAGATGTGACAGTTACTCGGACAATGAAAATTTCCAAGAAACAAAGTTTTAGGAGGAAAGCATTTTCCACTTGAATTACTATACTCTTTTCCAGATATTCGACACATCCTCCTAGCTTTACGGTTTTGAAAAAATATTTTATTTTATTTTATTTAAGCCGTTGGTTTGCGACTCAGAAATTTTGGAAGATATTGAGTTAAAAGTGCGTTTGCACTTGTTTTAGGTTTTCAAAGACGATTCTGCGCCAAAGCAGATGAATCTGAATTAAACTGGTCAACTGGAGATAATTGGATAATACAAAGATACTCCAAATTTTAACATTATTTTTTTGAAAAAAAAATACAATCCTTGCACTTGCAAAATACGAATTCAGTATGAATATTTTTGATGACATTAGTACTATTGCAAATCTACATTTTTAATACAGCTTAAGAGTGCCTGTTGATGTATTTAAACATTTGTTAGTCAGACAAATAATCCTGGGGATTTTATTTTTAGAAAAAGGTTATCGAGTAAAAAACGTAAATTTATAAAAACATATTTTTATTTTTAAATAAATGAAACATTATTCATTATTCAACGATACTCCGACTATTTTAGTTATCTCCAACAATTCACACGAAAATAAGAATTTAAAAAAAAAATTCTTGTATTAAAATATAAGAAAAATTGATTGAGTCAGTTTTTTTTTTTAATTAAAGGATCTTTAATATTGAAAGTGTACAGGAACTAAATATGAATCTTTTATTGAACTAATAGTTTAAACCAGGAAGCCTTGTAAAGCTTTTGGTGTAAATACATACATACACAAACACCTTTTTTGGAAATCGTGAATAAGTATTGCGCTTTGGTATACAGACATAAATTTAATAAACATTAAGTATACAATAGCAAAGTATTTATAATCAAGCCAAAACAATATATTTTCAAATCCCATAGGTTTCATTGAGAATCGATTGAAAATGTTAAGTATGTAAATTTGTTGCGATTTTGTCTCTGAATCCAATATAGGAAAAATAATTTGTCTTTGGTTATGCTGCAAATTTCAAAAAAACGACTTTCGAACATATATAATGATTTTAGAATGATATTTTACAGAACTTAAAAAACAAATTAACAATTACCTCAAAAGTTTTTAAGTTCTATTATTGAAAACCACTTTATAAGCAGTCTGTTCAAATTTGTTCGTTTGATAAGCTGTTATATATTTTAAGAATTCGTAAAATTTTGTTATGATAAAATTTAAGTATTTATTACGTACGAACAGTTTCCTGTAAACACGAGATCTTCATGGATAGGTAATGCATTTAAAAGTATTCGCCTTTATAGAAGATAGCCTAGATTTGTTTTTCTGTCACTATATATGATGTATATATAGGAACAAAATAACGTTATATCCCTTGTTGTTTTTCCCTTGTATCATACATGTATGTATGCAACGGTAGCCGTTGTAATTACAATACAAACCTTTTAAGCTATTCAATTTTGACAATGAAATTTTTTAATATAATAGAAATATATCTCTCTTAAGAATTTTTCTAATTCAAAATGAGATGAAATGTGAAGAGTAACATTCAAAAAGCATTTAATTTATGTAAGTATTCAGTTTTTGAGTCATTTTCTTCAAAAAATTTGTTGTCCTATTTCATGGTATATTATTCATTAGCATTTATTCAACGCAATTTAGCACCCTAAAACTCTTTTTCACTGATATTCAAGACGTAAAAGATCGCTGAATCAACAAGACAAAGTCAAAAGAGTTTCGTAAACGACTCATAAAAATGCACCAGAACAATTTGTTTTTTATACGCCATACCTTCAACACGTGCTTTCTACTTTTGTATTTTTTTGTCGACTCTTTTGAAAACTTTAAAATTATACGACGGATGTTATATAAGATAAACTTCTTTTTAACTTTTATCATAGCTTAACATTATGAAGACAATCCTCTTCTGTCAATGGGAGGAACGCCCTCAAAATCACCAGTTTTATTTCTAATAGCATAAGAAATTCGCTTGCCTGATATTTGGAGTAAGCTTAAAAAGAATATTTTGCAAACTTTAACATTCGTATCACAGTGGGGTAAATAATAATGTCTTGTAACTTTGCGTCTAGAATCGGAATGGCAAGTCGTCTGTCGAAATTTAGGTACGACTTTGACTTGATTCCAAATAAACTCGGTTTGAAGATTGTAAGTAGCGATGCCGTAGAAGTTGTCAAAGATTTGTTTTCTCTCTTCCATCGTAAAGAAAGTGTTACATTTACTGACACAAGGACAGTTTCCAAGAAAGAGTTTCTTTGGTGGAACTACTTTTCCTCGAGAAGAAACATACGACTTGCCAGATAATCTACAAGTCTTTCTTATATTGCGTTTCCATGTAGATTCATCGGTTCCTGGTTTTCTAATTATATCATTTTTTGATTTGTAATTTTTTTTTACAGTATTTTTCTTCTTCAAGGACCGCGCTTCTACTTTGACATCTAAAGAGTCGGATAACTCTAAAAATGGACGAGTTTCCGATGGATCTAGTCTATAATCTTGATCAAGAATTTCTAATTTTGGTGTTCTCCCTTCGAAAATGTACTGCGTCAAAATTTCTGTAAAAAATATCAATTGTTAGTTTGGTGATAATCTTCATCAAAGAGAACATAATACAATATCGTGATTGTAAGTAAAACAAAATCATTCCGAGTTAATTATATATATGAAGATACAAATATGTAGGTACGTAGTATTAAGAAATGGAAAAAATATATATTAACCAATAGTGTACTAATAGCACAATCCATATATCATCATCGAAACAAAAAAAATAGCAATTGAACCCCAATCAGTTTTCGAAAAATCTAACTTGAGTAGAGGTACTGAATCGATTTTCTATTTTAGAAGATAATTTAATGTAAACAACAATCTGTGTGATAACTTCTCTTTTGAAGTACGCCATATTCCGTAGTCGACTATTGTGCAAAAAGACAAGGTGCCTAAATAGATGGTAGATAAGTTCCGTTACTTACAACAACTTTAAAGACAAAAATCTGGAACAAAAGAATAAATCAATTTTTTCACATACAAATAAAAATATTTTCATAAATTGCACAAGATACATACTTAAATAAAAACTAATATTATAATATATAATATATAAAACTTTAATTTAAAAGAGAAAAAAAACACACATATATATATATATACGTGCAACAGAATATCAAGTGCCATACCGAAACTTAACAATATGATTTTTATTGTTAAAAACAAAATGAAATAATAAAATAACTCATAGTAACTAAAATTTATTTTTATTATTATAAACATTATAATAACAAGCACTAAACGAAAGTCCATAATTTGTCTTGATCATAAAAAAAGATTGTATATTGTAAGCACCTTGGTCTTTCAAAATGAAGATATTTGTAAAGTAAGACACATTCCACTGTTGCGAAAATACGAATAACTGAATGCACAGCTCAACTTTTTATTGTATCATCATAAATAAAGGATTTTTAAACAATTAATAACACAACTCAAATTTCTTTTTCGATAAAAAAAAATCGGGGCACAATATGAATAAAAATAATATTTGTCTTTTTAGAGAAAATATATTTAAACTATGACAATAAATACAGTTTATTTGTCATCAATATTAACTATTTCTTAGATTTCTTTTTAAAACAATTTATGGTCAGCTAAAAAAATTATTAATCAATAATAAATAATAAATATTTTCTCAGTGGCGGCCGACATTTTCAATACGACTCATTTCTATTCTATATAGGTAATAAGCAAACCTTTTATCCGTAAATATACGTATATATGACTTATTTAAAAATTATGTCAATTTATTTTCATTCGAAATCCAACATTTTCTCAAGGCACCGCATATTTTTCGCCACACAATCAAGGCATAAATTAATTCATGAAACAAATATGTGAATAAAAAATATTTACATACAAATACGTATATCAATTATTGAATAATATATATTATTGAACAAATAATATATGCAAATAGTTTCCGGCCCAGGATGACAGAAATGATTCTAATGATAACAATAATAACACAAAATGATTCTAAGGATAACAATAATAACAAAATTCTAAGGATTACAATAATACTATTTACCGTTTACATGTGTAACAGAATTATATTTTATGGCTGTTAGAAGGAAATTTATGTGAGAGGGTTTTTTGTATGACAAACAACATCGACAGAATGTTGGACTAGATTTTTAACGTAAACATTTTTATGAATGAATTCAATTTCGAAACAACGGTATCATTTTATTCGTTTATGGTATTTAGAGACACTAAATTCCTCTTCGGACAGTCAAAACTACAGGAGTTCGGTAAAAACATACAAGATAAAATGAAAGAATAAAAATTCAATATATACACGAAGAAACAACCATATTTTTAAAATAACTACGATAATGGAGCATAAAATACAAAAGACTCAATAAATATTAGTATAATATAGCACTTATATATCTAGGCAATATGTGAAATGCATGTAGTCTAAGTGACATACACGTAACCAATAATTTAAGTACGTGCTTGCGCAAATTATGATAAAAAACACACACAAAATAACTTGACAACTATCAAATATAAAGCGTTTAATAAAATTTTTGATTTAAGATATTTAATATGACAGCGAATTTGGAGGGTTATTTCTGAGTTGGTTTGCAATATATTTCTATGTAATTTACCCCTAAAAATATGTTTTTACTTTGCTTCTGATGAATCAAACACAGTTATGACATATGAGAAAATTATCGGACGGATATAACTCGTGAAAAGTGTCCTAAGATTACTCACGCTGCATATATATTTGTTTATTTTAAAACGAGCAAAGGTGTGCTCAGCACTACTATGTTCAAGCGAGTTGTTTTAGAAAATTCAAACTATCTAGAGTACAAAGCCAGTTATTATTTTTAAAAAATTCGCATAAAACGAATAAAACTGAGGTGGGTTTGAAAGTCATTACAATTCATAGCTTATGGTGCTGTTATTCATGTCTTTATTCCGAAAAATAACTGCTAAAGTACTAAGCTAATAAATTATAACATGTAACTAAAATTGAATCGAGTGTTTATTTTGAGCTTACTTTTTTGTAATTGATAATATTTGTCTGAAACTTTAAGCAAAATCTGCAATTTAATGATTTTCGCGCTAATTATTCCGAAGAATATCCTTCAACAGTGAAACAAAACAAGCTCGCATTTATTTTGCTTCAATTAATAAACAGTTATAAATATATAAAAGAACTCAACTTTCGACAATACCTCTAAATTTGTAACTCGTTGACTCAAAAACGACGACGTTATAAAGAAATTTCCTTTTAGTGCATATATATTATTTGGTATAAAAATGATTACAAGATAAATTACAAAAATATTTTCTTAAAATTTTAATATTTTCTGTTTTGTGTTTTCTATCGCAGGAAATTTTTCGGCGTATCGATGGGCCGACGGACGATGCTGTCGCGGCGCATTTTTCTAACAGAAGAAAAATCATATAATAGACGATTTAGTCTATAAAATATTATGTGAAAATGTGAGGAATAATTATTTTTCGTCGGAATTATATGTCATACGTGCATAAATATTATACACACGATCTTAAATTTAAAACGTGAATTTATAAGAAACAACATTAAACGTTAATAAAATAAAAAATGCAGAAAGAATGAGTTTTAACAAATGTGTCGATGTTGAGGAAATCAATAGACATTAACTATCACAAAGGATTCTTAACGAACAAACTAAGGTATGTCTATCACCATTGCTTAACCCTCTGTGGGGTGCTTCTTTGTTTCTGTAATAGACCATTTCCGTGCCATATGTAAACTAATTGACATAGCCGCCTTTTTAGTTTCATTTACAATGTTTAGTTTTATTGCGAGCAAGAAACAAGCTAGGTCGTTAAAACAGGAGAGAAGATGTATCGTCTAACCTTTCTACACAGCTATATATAGACAAACAAATTTTCGTTTAAGCATAGTTCTGACGATGGCGTGAGCCGAAATAGCTATCGACCATATTTAAAAAAATATTTTTGTATAACTAAAATACATTGTTAATTTTTTCACCGTGTTGAATATTACATTTTTAATAAATATTGACTTGCGGTGTGCCGCGAACATTTTGGAAGAAAGCGATGGTGTGCCGTGGAAGACAAAAGGTTGGGGAACACTGGTGGATAATAGATTTGGGGAAATGTGTAGACACTGTTAGCTGCTGCGACTGATTGTGTACAGAAATATGTAAAATGTAGACTAGGGTTCAATGGAAACCTCTAACAAGTCCATAGGATTTATTTTTCTGAAGTTTTTTGCACTACGTGATCCTGGTGTGTGAGAGTGTAAGTCTTTTTTGAATATAATGATATCGTTGAATGTGTGGAGGTAGGCCCTACACCCAGACTTCACACTATGGCTGCATCTCCAGCGACTTCTTCCGCGTATATTCTTGTGAAAATTGAACACGTTACCGTTGTATTGAATGTTCTTTGCACCTTTTTTGGATGTGCTGAAATTGAAGACTTCAATTTCTCCCGATCCTTGTCAATAAACAAAAAAAAAAAATTAATAACATGCCTGTATAAAAACTTTTCTTTTGATAATAAAACATAATAATATTCAGATCCATTTCCGCGGTTTTATATTAATAAAGTCATGACCGGTTTCGCTCAGCGCGAGCATTATCAGCTGATATTTTCATCAAATTGGAGTCTGTAAGCGATGTAGCCTAAGAAAACGAAAATGATCATGGACCCTATTACATACGAATAAAAAATAAAATCAAATTTTTAATAACATTTGTTAAATATTAACGTATGGCAGGAATTCCCAACCTTTTTGTACTCTAGAGCGCATTCTAAAATATCGGTAGATTGGCGGGCACCATCCATTTTTTTCTACGTGTAATAAAATTTAAAAAAATCTCTACGTTAATTGTCACTATATAATAAACCTAGTTACTCAAAAAAAATTTAAACTCTAACAAATATATAAAAATAATTTACATTTTTAATTAGTGTTTATGAAAAAATCTGTTACGTTCAAATAGTGGCGGGCACTGGCTTAAAAACAATTGGCATCGCCTCGGGGCAAATAATAAAGGCGATTGAATTTTCTTCGAGACACTGCACTATTTGTACGTACCATCATTTTTTGAACAATTTCAACGTGACACCAGATAAACGCGGTCTGTTTAAAATGATTTTGCAGTTCATTAAACATATTGAAAATCTTCTTTCTTTCCTCCAGCGAGAAAAAAATGTGGCATTTAGGTTTGCATGTACAGTTTCCGCTGAAAAACGTTTTTTGCGGTATGAATGTTCCTGCGCTATTTATATATGCTTTCCCCGTTATAATAGACTTGGTTATTTTCCGACGTCTTTGTATTTTGTTTGTGTTTGTTTCGAAAACATTACCAGATGGAAGAACCTCAATTAATGTTGGAGCATTGATAGGGTCTAAACTTAAGCATTCTACTTTGAATGTAGTTATAAGATTCGAAGTTTTAATGTCCTTGCAGTCTTTATAATATTTTTCAATAACCCTACAGATAAAACCTGAAAAAGAAATAATAATGTCAATGAAAACATCTTCCATTTGATTTCAATTAACGGCCCATATTGCAAAAAATAGCATTTCATTCGGGATACATGGTGTATCCGAGTATATCCACATGTTAATTACAGATTTTAAACAAAATTGACATAAATCATTGGAATATAACATTTCTTCTAATCTTATAATGCAAAACATTTTTTTTTCTCATATTTGTCGGTATATTTCAGTTTAAATTTTAATCTGTATTATGAACGGGGCATTTAATTTTTTTCCTGGTTAAACTATTCAAGCATTTTTTTCGGTAACGGTAACAATTTAGGATAGCGCTAGAAAAGTACTTGAATTTAATAAAAAAATAATTTTAATAACTTAATTATTGTCGGATGTCGACATATTCCATGTAAACGAAAGTGAGTTCAGGTGAATACTATTTTTAATCTGTTAAAGTAGAATATTTCATGAGCTTGCATGGTTGACTTTTTTGCTATCCTTAAAATTTGTTTTGTTGTTTATTTTTTGAACATTAAATGTTTAAGTATTTTGACGTTGCAAAAGCAATGAACATGTAATTTGTAATTGTTGAAACGTGTATATATAAACAAATAAATACATTATACATAGTGTATTAGTTAATGGATATATAGGATTTTTAGACTAATTGTCTAGAAAAAAACTAAACGTTAACTTACCATCCAAGAGCGTTCATTATTTATTTTATTCCACATACTTCCAAATAAATAAAATTTATATTAATAATTCAAATAGTTATTTATAACGAACTTTAATAAAATTTATCTTTATCATCAACAAATAATATACTTATATCATACAATAATAAAGTTTACTTTTTGTTTTAAAATATTTTTATATACATATTTATAACACGTGTACGTGTAAATGGTCTAAATTAATAAAAATCTATACATACTCCAATACCTTCTCCATCATTAAATATTTTATATAAAATAATTTAATACCCCAATAAAAATCGTGATAAATATATTATTATGCCACATTATGTAATGCACTAAAAAAAGTCAAATGTTGGCGAATTGTTGAGTTTTAAAACAATGCCACAACTAGCATATTTATTAATAACTTTGTCAAATACATGTAGACTACATTACAAAAAAACAAAATAAGCAGATTTTAGTAATGTAATTAATCTGTGTGCGTGTTTTTTTGTGATGATTACTGCTTATATGTATTCTTCGCAGAATTTGATTAAGACTGATTTTGAGACATGGAACTAAAACTTTGCCTGTTTCAACCCTTTAATTCCAGACGATTTACTTTATGTATGCCTTTACTGCTAAGAATTATACATATATTGTATATATGTTATCTATGATCTGCAAATTGATAAAAATGTATAGTATCCACATCAGTCATATTATAACAGTTTCTACAAATTATGTAATATTATATAAGCAACCAAAAAAAAAAAAACTAATTTAATCCATAAATAATTGTATCTTTTTTTTTTTTTTTGAAATGTACATTTTCGATGATGTTTTTATCCCTGTATTATGGTTATATAATTCCAAATAAATAAATGGGTAAGAATTAGTTCTGAACATTGATTGCATGGTTGATTTTTCGGTCTTATTGCATCAGCGACGTCATTTCAACTTTTTCTAAGCGCGGGAAAAAATCGTAAATTTTTAAGTTTATGGTTTTGCAAGTTAGTACAAGGTCATAAAAATTATAGTACACAGTGAAAAAATAGCAGTGTATCTTATTTCTACAAAAAAAAATTATTAAATATAGTTGATAGCTTTTTCGGCTCAATCCATCGTCAGAACTATGCGAATGCTTAAACGAACATTTGTTTATCTATACATAGCTGTGTATAAAAGGTACACAAGTCATCTTCTCTCATGTTTTAACGACCTAGCTTATTTCTTGCTCGCAATAAAACTAAAACTTTTCAAAAATTGTAAATGAAACTAAAAAGGTGGCTATATCAATAAGTTTACATATGGCACGGAAATGGTCTATTACGGAAACAAAACAGCCCCCTGTAGTGGGTTGAGCAATGGCGACCGAATATATCTTATAAAAAAAAAAAAAATATTATATTATATAATTAAACTAAAATACATTGCTATTTTTTCACCGTGTTATAATGGAGTTCGACCAAGTAAATGCCAATTCAATCAATAAAAATTATATTATTTTCAAATTCAGGAAGCAATCTTTCAGGGGTGAAACCTTTGTTTTAACTTTGGAATGACGTCTATTTGTATGATTTAAAGATACTGGTTTGATATCACATATAAAAGCTGCAAATTATCTAATTGAGAGTTGTAAATTGCGAGGGATATGGCTGATGTCTACCGTCAAACTGATACATCAATCTTCTCTCCATTCTATCCGGTGTGTGTGAATGTAGATCTCTCGTGAAGATAATGTGGTTGTTGTACGTATGAAGATACGCCCTGCATCCAGTTTTGACACTCATATTGCACAGCCATCGAATTCCTCCTCTGAGATTCTTGTGGAAATTGAAAGCATTATTATTGTATATAATGATTGTCGCGCCTTTCTTCGTGATGGAGTAACTGAATGCGCTTGATTCTAAAGAACCTTGGCCGTTTGGGATGGAAAAAGAACAATTAGTAAATAAATTTACAATAAAAAATTTAATTCATGCACAAAATTTTGTGGGTGAAGTATACTAGATTGAATACAGAACAGTTAAAATATTTAACCTTTCCAGGAGTAACTAAATAATATTAACCGTGCTATGAGGAGTGAGTTTTTTTGTAAATAAAAATTATTAATATGTTTTTAATCAAATCATTGTAATAAGAATGATATAAAAATAGTTTTATCATAATAAACCAGTTAAATAATCCAGGGATCACAAACCATTGACATATAGCACTTGAATATATTATCACATTAATTGTTGGGTATACGAAAAGTACGTTCATACTCCTTTACAAAAAAAATGCGCCGACCTACTAGTACGTCTATACTCCTAGAAAGGTTAAAAACACGACCCTTACTTTGGACCCGTTATCATATATTAACTGTGATTTTTTCTCTAAATTTTCTTTCAATTCTGGTTCAACTATCGATGACATTTTGATAACATGTGTTGATAGATCAATCTTTGGTATTGAAAAGCATAAATAAAAAGAAAAGAAATACTATCTAATGAAAAGATTCATTTTTAATAGAACTGTCCTTTTTCACATATATGCATAATTTAATTTTCGTTGTTGACTCTGGAACACTTAAATATTATATTTTTATTTGTTACTGTAAGTAACAAAAGAAAAAACATGGAAAAATTCAAAAAAACATTCATATTTCGGAAAAGGTTATAGTGAATTGAAAATCAATTATAGCATTTCTTAGTCAAATTTATTGCAGATATTTTACAAAATTGCGTCATTAAACAAACCAATGTATTCAATCAAATTGCTCCTGTCTTGGAACGTCTCTATCAAAATCGCGAATCCAACTGGAAATACATAGCGCTACGCCAACCATGCGATTGAACCTTCATGAACGCCGAAACTTTCTCTACCTTTAGAACTGTGTATTGTATAAACAGTCATCTAGGATATTATTCATTGCAATTCGATAAATTTACTATAATAATGAAAATTCCCTAATAATAACATTAGTATATGATTTCCTATTCGGGTAAGATTTCTTAGCAACTTTTACAATTTTCCACAGTGTTGATTGGTCAATGTTCTAATTTATCTGTGTACCTTTTAAATTAAACATATGTTCACTAAATAAATAAAATATAAATAATTAAAAGACTTTAAAGGTTTCAAAGCATTTAAAACGTATCTCCATTATATGGCGTATATCGTTTTTTTATATATGAGCATGGGAATCGTTGAAGAAAATTATGTCATCGTTGCAAGTATACAAATAAGCTCGGCACGCGGTGTTATATTTCTTGCATAGCCATCTTACTTTGAGGCCAACTTTTTTGTGAAAACTAAAGTAGAATCCGCGAAAAAAAATGTTTTTAGCCCCAAACTTTGTTATAACTATGCTGGCAGGAAATGGAAGAACACCTGTGGACATGGAAAAACAGGTTAGATAATTCATACAAGTAACTAGTAAAAAAACAAAATATGATATATTGTCTATGGATTTTTATGGTAAGTATGTGAAATTTCATTAAATGAGGTCTTCAGGCTAACTATATCGTACGGTTATTCGTTACTAAGGTAAAAAAATAACTCTAATTTAAATTATAAAATACAATTTTCATAACTATATCCACAATTTTATATTAATAAAATCAGAAACCGATTTAGATCATCGCGAGAATTATCAATTGATACTATAAAAATTACAAGAGGGCTTTTTAAAAAAATCAGGAGTTTATAATAACCAATTTCAACGTTGCCAATAAAAACACATACTCACTGTAAAGCATTGGTTCTCACGTGAAATTTCACTGTGGCCACATAATAAACATCAGCTGTCCTATGGAAATGTCTCGTGGCCGCATCAAATTTGATAAAAATAGTTTCGATATTTATTTTTATATAGTGCATTACACTGAATGATCTTTCACAATATACAGTTGTAGGTAGAATCGATTAAATTAATAAAGCAATTGTTGTTAATTCTTTATATTGATTTGATTCATGGTCTATGTATAACTATGACTAAAATTTTTGAACAGTGTTATTGAAACGGTCCTTTACTTAAACTGAACTAAATGCTGGATAAGTCAGGTTTATTCAATCAATTTATATATAATAACAGTTTTACAAATTCATTTGTAAAACGCATTTTTTTTAAATAAGAAAATAATTTCATCAATTATCATAAAAGAAAAATACACACGTTTGATTTTAATAATTTTGATGCAAATAGTAAAATAAAAACTAAATATTTTTTTAATTTCTGATCAACCGCAGCACCCCCAGATATCATATCCACGAGCCACTACTGGCCGTACCTCACAGGACAGCAGCGTGTCTAAAAAATGTATCGTCTATGGCAGAACCTCCACAAATGAAAGTTCTGTATGCTCTATCAAATCTAGCCTAGTAAAATCATTTTGTGTGCGTACAACACGTAAATATGTTCATTGATCATGCTTGTTTTTTTTCAACAAATTTGAAATTATCAATCCGTAAGGAAATGTAAAAATAAAACTGAAATATATTGCAAGAAGAGTGAAGATTGCAGGTAATCCGGTGTTGGATATTTTTTGTAACTCGTTAAAATCTGCGTCAAATGGCTTACTATTGTACCTGCAAATTCATTTACAGTGGAACCTCGATCAACCGTTCTCGCATAGTACGTTTTCCCGGATGGAACGCTTATTTTTTATAGTCCCGCCAAACTCCCATAAGAACAATGTTAAATAATCCCACATTGACCGTTTCCCGATTCCCCGATTTCCTCGATAAGCCGTCTAAATATTTTGGTCCCGTCACAAATATTATCCCGATTGACCGTTTTTATTGCATATTTCTCCGTATCTCATCGGCAAGCAAGTTTGACACAGCCGAGTGCAGGTGTTATATCTAGATACGTTGGAATCCGCTGTACATGTTAGACGTACCGCATTGGACGCATGTGCTATTTTTTGGGTTGAAATCCACCACACGCATATTATTGTTTATGATGCAAATGTAGAGTTGATTGAAATTCATGGTAATAATGATTCCTGTACATACAAACTTTTAGTCACAAGTTTAGTAACAAGTCTTTGTTCCGATTAATGTGCCAAATAACAAAGAAGCAAACGAACATAAAGGACTTTTTTTAAAAATATATTTTATATACAGTATGTACAAGTAACTAATAAATAAATATTTTTTTACGATTTTACTTGTTTCTTATTATTTGAAGCTTTCCCGCAATTAACGTTATTTTTTCAGGGTCCCTTGGAAAACGTAAAATCGAGGTTTCACTGTACTTATATCGCGAAATTCAAATAGGTCCGTACTGGTTTGTACTGTAAATCCGAAAAACTTTCCACCAAAAAAATATGTGTAACTTCAACCTAGTCTTGGAACATTATGCGCCTAGCCCTTTTTTATTTCATGAAACTATAAACAGTCTTATCTACACTAAAGGTCATTACGTGTTGTGATGTTGATTATTAAAGAATAAATATTATTTACATTTTAACAAACTTTACTGTCTTTTTTGGTTGAATTCATTTGTTCCCGTAAAAAGCATAAGAAATGTATATTGGTTAGGATTTATGTACTAAAGGAAACATCAAAAATAAATTCATATTCACAGTTCATGTTAACAATTGTCTTTACTCTAATATATAAATATAATATGTACATTTTATGATTAACACTGTACAAAAAAAATCGGCAGGAAAAAGTAAAGTACAAAAAAATAATACTTAATTTTGTTTCATTAACTTATTGAAATAATACACAATGAAAAAAATAGTTACTAATTATGAGATTTTATTGAAAAATTCAATAAGTAGGCATTCTTAGTACCCGTTTCGATGACGTAAAAATAACATAAAGAAAAAAATACATGTCTATCTAAGTACATTTATAGTTTTTACAATAATACAATATCTATAATCGCTATGTAGTATACATGATTTTTATTAACTATAAAAATAAATAACTTTTATTGAGATTTATTTTATATAAAAAGTTTTTTTTTGTTTGCTATTTGAAAAACGTAGTTTTTCCTTAATACCCTTGGAAATATTATGTGTATAATTATGCGATAACGGTATCGGAATAATGGAAATAATATTATTTTGCCGCCGGTTAATCAAATAAAAGCAGAAAATATTAACTCCATTAAAAGAAAAATATATTTTATAATGTTACTTTTAAAGTTTTTGCTTTTCGTTGAAGAAAATTTCCTATTTATTATTATCAGTCCTCCAACATCTTTCATTGTTGAGCAGGTTATATTATCGCAGATATAATCCGTAAGCATGTTAGATGCCTATCGAGAAAGTTTGGTCAGTAAAAATCCAGAATTTGGATTTTTCAATTGGATATTCAGTAAAATATATATTTGTCGTTTTCGTCACCGAGAAATAAAAATACGGACGTTTGTTCTTTTAAAATAAGCTTGGCAACTTCAAAATGTAAAAGATTTCCGAGTGACTAGAAATTTTCAAGTCGAAATGAAGATACAAAAATATAATAATATAAACATTAGCTGCAGGAATGACGTAAGCTTATCTGACAAACAGATAAATGAGTCAATAAAAAGCAAAGTGAGCTCATCAAACACATACTAAAATGGTATTTTGCTTTAAAAATAAAAGTACGCATTGAGCTACAGAATTTGTGGCAGAAGTAAAAAAAAATAAAACCTTCAATAAACAGGTTTGATCATTTTGTCACTTGGCTCACTCCACTTCTTGGGGCTTCAATTTTCTTCAAATTGTGTGACCAGTCCAATGTTTTCTCTTACTTAGCACACAAATACAGATATACTGATATTGTGTAATTATGTTCAAGCTGGGTGAACATTATAAAAATAAATTCTTACCGAATGTAATCACATTGGATTAATTGATTTACCCTCTTCACACTTTCGCACGATTGGGTAGTTTGTATGTCTTAAATCGAGAACTCGTAGAAAAACGAGAACTTTAAGTTCACACTTTTCGTTTTAAGGCACAAAAATCTCCCAATCACGTGTGAAATCATTTTTGTGTAAAGTCGTCATTAGAACACACATCACACACCGAGAGGATTGAGAAAAAATCAGTAAACATTGTAACGATGATTTTTATAAATTTAAGTAAGTATTAGAGAGAACATTGTGGAAATGAGGAAAAATATTAAACTGAAGGAACTTGGCTTAATTATCAATCAATTATTGGTATTTATTTTACTTTTAATCCTAAAAGTTTGTCCGCATGTTTTTAGCTAACTTGTATTTTCCATCTGGGTCGACTTGTGTGGTATATTTAGCGTATCTTGCTTGATCATAGGTATCAGCGTGATTGTGATAGCCAAATACTCTCCAGACGTAGCCGTCGACGATAAAAATTCTCATCGGGCAGGCGGTTTTGTGTTTTCTGAAGTTGGCACACCGCCATGACACTCGCCTCGTCGTCACGTTGTGGGCCATTTCGTTGAATATGTTGTTGCGGGCAACTAATTGGACGGTTCCGAAATGTGTTCGAATATAAAACCACCCTGCAATAAAACAAGAACAGTGGTCAATAAAAAGGGAGAAGAAAACTGCACGTTTACTTCAGAAGAAATTGTACCTTTATCGTACAAAAAAACAGTAGAAATTGCAAGATTATTTTTTATGAAGTGTCCCGACTGAATTGCGGCAAACAAAGAATATTATTTGGTTATTTCTAACAGAATATATTAATATTGTAAAAGAGGATCAACTGCAGAAAATAGACTAAATATTTCAACGTTATACATACTACAAAACAATAGTAAATGTGCATTATAAATACTATTATTTTGAACAAGGTCGATCAGTCGTCATATCAAATCAATGATAGAATATACTATATTTGAATATAGACAATTTCTGCTATTTCATGACGTTAGTTGTATTTTATAAAATTATCAGTACGAATATATCTTATAAATAAATGTAATATGTAAGATTTGCACTTACAAAATCTTGACATTTGAGATACGATTTTAACAGGATTATGATCCATCGATATATCACAGCTATAGTCATTCTGCGGCCCACCGAGCTTTTCTGTTTGAACTAATAATACACTGACTTGATAGATTCTGAGAGTTAGTCTCATTATTACAAATCACCATTATTTTACAGTTACAACTTTTATACACATACGATTAAATTTGAATTGCTGCAACTTTGTACGATTCCATTACGATTCGTACGTTTGTGACAAGACATATGGAATCGTACAAAGTTACAACAATTCAAATTTAATATTGAAGTTCCATCAAGCACCTTCAGTCGATATCATAAATTATATACGATTAAATTTAATTATATTATTACATTTCTTACAATTTTGAATGAGTTAACTATAACTTTTTATTGGAGAGACGTTATTAAAATAATAAAAACACAGTATTCGGTACTATTTTCACAATTTTATATTTTTAATATTAGGCCTAGCATTATCAACTGATGTACTTTTTACGATATAGTTTAATATTTTGTGACGTGCATAGCGTAGCAAATACATGTATGCGGCCCAATTGAAAGAGGGTTTGAGTGTGATTGAAATATAGCAGCGGTCGGCAACCTTTTGAGAGACTGTGTAAAAAAAATCAATTTTGAAAATTTCATTTGATAAGTGGGTAAAAGTTCAAAAAAAATACAATTAAATAAAAAACAATTTTATAGTCAAAAAATGAAATATATTCATGTATGTATGTATGAATACAAATGTATCTTATAAAACAAACATATACAAAAAAAATTGGTTTTGATTTTTTTAGAAAGTTTTTCGATATTTGGCAAATATGTGGTTGACTTGTGTCGATGATTCATGATAAAAAAAACATTATTACTTATTCATCTTATTTATTTAATCATTGGTGTTTTCAATAAATAAATAATTTAATAAAAAAATAAAAAAAGACATCATATTTTCTTGGTGGGTAATTCAAAATGTCATAGTGGGTAATTCAATTACCCGCGGGTAGTAGGTTGCCGACCACTGATCTATACTATAGTTATTGAATGGATTCAAGTAGGAGTTCTAAAAACCGTTCACCATAAGCCCGCGGACTTTACGTATGCACTATTCACTATTCGATCGCCAATTTTTTTGACATGCATTATGATCGTATACTAAAATCGTTTATATAATGTGGGACGTCTGGAATACAGTGAATCAGTACATGTTTCATTATTAAAAAAGTGGAATACAAGAGAACTATTTTTTTATGATTCCCACACCTTTACGATTGAATATTCATAAATATGAATTTTATAAAAATAAAATATAAATGAGATACTAAAGATTACACTGAATTTAAGAGTGGTGTTATTATTTTTATTCATTAACTTGGTACATATTATTGGTGAATATTTTACACGATAAAAATAGTATTTAATTAATTCAAAAAAATGATATTATTTATAACCAACACCGACAAATAAATTTGCTATCAAACAACAGGTGACGTCTGCTGCTCTACCGATATTTTAAAATGTCTTCTTTTTTAAAACTCCATGATGTAAAAAGGTTGGGTGCCAATGAACTAGATATACTCAATCTTCGGCATGCGGGATACATAATCTGCGTATGAAAGGTTTCCTCAATATTAAAAAAAACAAATCTTTTTCAATAAAATGTTTTGTAAATTGCTTTATTATTATTTATTCTATTTTTATTTTTATCGGTTAAAAAACTATTGTATAGTTTAATACAATGTATCCCGTATAGCATAACAATCACATATATGCAATATGCGTAAAAAAATGTTGAGCACGGCTGGATCTGGACAATGGGCAATGTCACCATAGACAATATTATTGAATAAAAATGAATGACAATAAATAATTATTTGCCTGTTTTTTCTCATGTGCATAAATATAATAGTTATGAGGAAATAAGACACAGCCAAATAGAAGCTCTACACTTCCAGGCATATACATTTAATATATACTCCGTATTGGAAGAAGTCCCTCGTTTTATCAATTAATCAAAATTACATTATTTCAAATATCTGAAACTTAAAATTGATTATGCACTCAAATTCACGTATTTGTCAGCACATTAACCAACCATTTTGTGCGATGTTTATTTAACCCTTATTTCTGTGTCGAAAGTTTCTCAAAAGAAAACAATACAAACCGATAAATAGTAACACGGTGAAAAAATAGCAATGTATTTTAGTTGTACAAATTTCTTTTTAACAAATATAGTTGATAGCTATTTCGGCTCACACCATCGTCAGAATTATCATAGTAAATCACGATAAATAGTAGAATTTTATTTGTACATACGTATTTGTACATTTTTTATAATTATTGTTAGCTGGCGACTCATTTTTCTGATTAAGCGGGCATGTAACCATTACACATCTATTTAGAGAGAGAATTCGAGTATAGCAATTGCATTCGAATAGCATCGTACATAGGGATAGCAGCTGTGATCAACTTCAATAAATGTAAAAAAAATCATTTAAGTTATAAAAATTGAGTAGCAATAATCATATATTTATTTCGTACAACAAAAATAAACCTAAAACAATATTTAAAAAAAAAATGGAACGATCAATGCAATACTTTAAAAAGTAAAAAAGCCTAATTAATTGAAAAATTGTTTAAAAAACAGATTCAATAAAAGTTGTTTTGGCCTTTTTTGACGAAGATAGACATTATTAAAATAAAATATTATTTTTTGAATTCCTTCATGTTATGGTATCTGTAAAAACAGTCTCCAACGTGCATCCTTGGCTTTTTAGGACAGGTATCGCAATACTCGTTAGTTTCACGTCTGATTCCTTTTTCTTTTCTTCTGGAGCACACAGTACAGTCACTTCTCCTCGGGCCTTTTCTCATCACATGTAGTTTGCCATCTAATCGGTCCTCGTCTGCGGAAGTAGATTTTTGTTCACTAACTTGTCGAACATATCCTGAAGATTTAAATAGTTATTGGAGGTTAATCCGATGCACGTTATCTGTATTTGAGTATCCGTGTTTGACATGAGTGATCGAAATGAGTTAAAGATTAACAGTGTTATAATAAAATCATTTTGACACGAAAATCTCACCCAATTCGTCCCATTAGCACGATTTACAAGCACGTAAATCGTACTGCGATAATAAGATCGGTTATGTACAAGACGAGTAATTAATAAATGAAAAACACAGACTCTAAAGTTACGATCCAAATATAAATCTCAAATAACTTTCAAAACTATTGATTTGATTATAATGATTCTCAGTTTGCATATGATAAATTTTGTAAATAATATATACCGTTAATGAGTTTTTGATAATAGGGTTTAATTATAAATGACAGTCAACTACCATTAAATGCTATTAGATCATTTCAAGCATAGAAATACCTACATACTTTCAATTGATGGGTTACTCTGGGATTAAATATCTGGTGCCTTAATGTAGGCATTAAATTTATGAAATTGTCTACTCGTTTAACTAACTTCGTCTTAGAGATGTAAGAAGGGAGAATAATTAATTAAGATAAGCTGATCGTTAATAGTAAACATTGAATTTAATTGAGCTCAATTTATTTTTGAAAAAATCTTGATAAAATAGTTCGTGTTAATCCATGTTAAATTTAACGTGGATAAAGGTGTTAAAATATTGCATCAAAACACTGGGAACCATAAACTATTTTATATATACAAAAAGAGATTAAATCACCCATTTTTATTTTTAGAGTGTATATTATATTTTTATCGAATTTATTTATGAGAAGCTACGATAGCTTACTGTTCACATAAAAGCAATACAGTGAGCTATTATTGCGAGAACTCAAGTATTTTGCAAGTAACCTGAAAAAGCAATCGATAGGAAGTATGAAAATAAAACGATTACAAACTTTTGCTACTTTTATTTTAATAATAATATAAACATAAAGTATACTTAAAAGTTTTATACTGTTGGGTTATGAACGAAATCAAAAATACTCATATGCAAACAATATTTTTTATGTATTATAATTATATAATACATATATAGGGCCACATAAAAAATTGGAAAAACGGAAAATTGGAAAAATACACTTGGATATGAATTTCACATGCTAATGACGAATTTCAGACAAAAATATAAATAAACTCTTTATACGATTCATTATATGAAAAGCATCAAAATTTTCAAGTAAAATCGCGTTCGTGAGTTTTTAATACTGTTTCATACTAACGCAACAGCGAAGGGATATTGTATTTTGTTTATGTTAATTTATCCGAAATTCAATTATCGGTGTTAAATGTAATCAAATATTACCAATAAAAAAAAAATTTAATATTTTTAGAAGCAGTAAAAAAAATACATAGAAAAATTGTATAATTATATGTAATCGATATATTGCAATTAAACGAAATATACACACACATTGCATTATTGTATTATCAATGTATTGCGAAAACATTTGACTACTATTATCAAATACGTTTGTTATTTACATCACGATTAATTGTTTTATTCAACTTAAAATATAACAATAACATATATTATCATTTTAAAATTTGACTACTACCACGCTCAGTTATTAATTATAATACGCACACACAAAAAAATGTTTTTTACAATAAATATTTTTTTAAATAAGTACAATAACCGAGTCTTTTTGAATCAGTCGCAGAGAATCTTCTATCGATTCTGTTCCTTTCAACTCACATGCTATTCCTTTTTATCGTTTAATTTGTCATTTATCTGAAAGAAACAGTATGCGACTCGGACTGATTCAAAATTTAAACAGTGATAATATTTGATCATATTCATTTTAAATAATACTGATTATTTGAAGTATTTTGACTGACTGATAAAATGGTAGAAAATTAAGTACATGTATAATTAATTATTACTTCTATATATATAAAAACTAATAAATACATTTTCGGCAAGTATGGATCATCACATTGCACGATCTATATACCAATATTATGACTAAAATAATATGTTATATTCGTGCCTATTGTCCAGTTACTTAGATTCACATCTTTGAGTTTTTAACACGCTCACTTTGCGATGGCCTTATATAAGATGATAAGTTCCACCGATGTATATATAGTCAAGAAAATACAGCAAACCTTTTCGATATTTATATTATAGAATTTTTCAATGTTAAAAAGATCGACTATTTTTAAGCTTATCGTTTTTTATAATTCGTTTTTTTAAGTTCGTTATTTCACGCCTTTAGGCGCGAAATCAAAAATAATGTTATCAATATTTGAATGCGCTTTAAGGATTCGAGCAGGGGACACTGTAAAGGAATAATGTTAACAGCCAAGAACGTTGAACAAACGCCTTTTTTATATTACATAACTAACATGTATTTAATTTAATTTAATCTTTGCGTTATGCGTTCACGATGCTCGTTTTAGCAGCACACAAAATGTTAGTAAAGCGTAGCACGTTTGTAACCGTAAACGAAACGTAAAGGAAAAGAGATTAGCCAGTTCAGACTCTTGCCCTCACACACAAGCGATTGGGTGTTTTGCATGTTTTAAAAATACGATTTGTTTAAAAGCGAGAAAGTTGAGCAACACCTTTCGCATTTTAAAGTAGACAAGTTTGCTTCTGGGCGTCACACAAACAAATACGAAATGGTACTGCAAAGCCACGATATATTGAATAATGCCTGTGTTATAAATTTTTAATATATAATAATAGTCCCCGTTTATAAGCAAAGTTTTACGCATAGTTAGTAATTCATATCAAATCTGACAAATGTTTGAACGCGTGCCGGTTAATGATTTCGCATACTCTAAGTCACGCCCTTTATTTATAGCTTCCAATATAGTCAAATCATTAATCCATAATAAAATCTTCTTTCAAACAAATTTGGTGTTTAGAGGTTTCGATATACTGTGACTGATACGTGGGTTTCACATTGAATAATAGTTACCACCGCAAAATTTAACGATTGGGTCTCATCGTTACTTTTCCACCGTAATACATAATTTATCGATACTATGTAATTCAAGATCCTTTGAATAAATATCATCTACAAATACGAATAAAAAAAACATAATTTTAATGATTATGAACATTGAAATAGTTAGTTATAGCTTTTCCATTTGTGTATAATTTAGCTTTGCACCCGCTGAACGATTTGTTGCATTGCCATCGACTAAGTCCATTCTTGTATGAAGAATGTTTAACATATCTGAAGGGGCCAATCTCGATCACAACTCCGCCTCTGTTTGAATCGCGAAATCTAGCTACTGCAAAATAGAAAAAAATATACATGTTATTTTAATATTAAAAGAAGAATATAAAAATTCTACAGGGACGTTAAATAATTACAATATTATTTTTTTTTTTTGTTAGAGAGTACGAGAGATAAATATTTAAATGACACTGAATTGATTTGAGCTTAAAAAATATTGATATTCATTGTTATAACTACAGTAAAATAAAAAATGATTATTTGATATTTTGGAAACAATAAGAAATTATTTATGAAAATTGGAATAAAAATAAAGTGAGAAATTAATTTATTAAAAAAAAAATAGTTACAATGAATAAAACTTTTTTTATAAAGAACCCCATTTATTTTGCGAAGAAATTACAAAATAAATTTAAACAATGAATATAATGATAATACATAATATTTATAATATATCTTTCAACCAAACAATCAACAATAAAGAAATGAAATTATTTTATAAAGGTATTCTTACAGTTCGAAAGTAGCTTTTTTAGAGAAATAAAAACTGTATAAAAAGGTACATCTTCAGAAGTAATATCGCTCAATGCTTACTGAAGTGCCGTATTTTGATACAGTATTTAAAAATCCATAACCCAAAAGTAAAAAAATAAGTTTAATGTCTAATTATAAGGAACAAAAGTCTTAAATAAAAACAATATTAAACAACATTATTTTAGATGACAAGAAACCCACGAGACCGCATAATATATTATATATGATCTCGATTAAAAATTCACCTAAATTACATTATACTATATTGTTATGATAAAAATATTTATAATTATGTTGTAAAAGTAGAAATAATAAATTTTGATAGCCTAACGTAGAAACGACACCATTCACAGTAACATTTATAGTGACATCCAAAAACTCCAACGCTAAAATATTTTATTGTTTTTCAAAGTTCAACTTATAAAAAGAAGATATGTAATTCAGAGCTTTTGAATCAGTCGAATTTCAAAGAAGACAATGCTTTTGGAAACTGTTGTTTTTTTTATTATAATGTATATACGTACATGTGTTATTGTGAAGGTACATTTCAAGTGAAAATATGGTTTACCAATTCAGGCAGGGAAAATGTACTATATAAAATATTTGCCAACAATTTTTTCAATAAAGCTCTATCGCGAATGTCAAATCAATTGAAAATATATGTTTAAATATATTTTCACGCGAAGAAGCATATTTCAACTGGTGATAATGTGATAAGATAAAATGAAAGATATCAACAGAATCAAGTTAATCTACAATATAACTACCAAACAAGCTTAGAAATAAAAATATATATAACCAAATATAAAACAATAAAAAATCAATGAACGTAATTAGAGAAATATTTTTCGGATTTTTAGATTATATATTTTCATCAATCAAGAAAAATTTATTACATGTATGCTATAACCTACTAAAAATTTTATATGCAAAACAATTTGCAAAGTTGAACATTATTAACAATCGCAAGCATATTTATTAATATAGAATTAAAACTGACTAAAGGATTGTAGGTTTAACACTAATAATAGAAAAGTGGCAGTTATAAACAAAAATTTCCGATAAGTGGACTACTTTTTATTATTTTTTAAAGAAATATTATTTTACCGATAAGTTCTTGCGAAAAGTGTAGTAAAAAAATCTGCCACATAATGAAACCACAAATAAACTCATTTTTAACAGTTTAATTTGCTACCCGGTAATTGATGGAGACAATTTATGTAAATAGGAAATCTTGCCGATAAATCTATACCCAAACAAATACAATTTGATTGCGGATGAAGTTATTTTAATGCCGGAATAATTTCATTGAATTTTCCAATAATCAGTCCATACGCCAGAAGTATTTCGGTGAAGAAAGTGTCTAAAATATAACAAAACTTAAATTTAACAGATTAAAAATACATAAAAAAAAAACTCTAACTAATAACCACATAAGGATATAAAACAACAATTTAAAAATAAACTAACAATCTTTCATATATTTTTGTTTTGATTTATATATAGTTTAAGGCGATCTGCCGCTTTTAAAATACAAATATTTTTTAAAAATATAATCTATACCATATTGCATTTTAACATTCTTTTAAAATGTACAATTTTAAGTTTCTTAATATTAATTATGGAACAAAAACCATTGCCCACATTTAAACACACATTTATATTTTAGCACCAATGATTTGTTTATAATTATAATTGCAAATATTACCACATAGTCTTGTTATTAAAAAAAAAAATATTTTTCTTTTATTTATAGCCCAGTCTATTCTATAAGTCTTACTTAAGTTTATAGGATAAATTGTAAGGCACAATTAAAATAACCTCGTGAAACATTATCATACAGAATATTTCAGACATACTTTATGTATTTATAAAAAACCTGAACTCTACATTATCGAAAACGTATCATCAAATCCGCCATGTCTTAAAGCAGGCCTTATTTCAATAAAACATCAAAGTGCAGTGGCCGGTAACCAGTTGTGTTTGAGCAAAATAGAAAAAATAAAATGCCCCTTTACTAAATTTGTAATAATTTGGATCATGGAGATTTTTTGCCAGAGTTGTTTTGCTTGAGTACAATGACTAATCATACATTGATAGCTTGTGGCTCATGGTAGTGCATAAGTATATTTCGCGATAGTGTCAAATATCACAATAAAGCTTCTAAGTCCAAAGATCAATATATGTATATATATATGTAATATTTTAATAAATTGAAATTTGATTAAACGATTGTGAGTTATGAAAGTATTTCTTTGTCATGAGCAGTTCATTCGATATCCGTCATTTTTAAAGGTTGCCGACTACTGGCCTATGATTAATAAAAATTGTTACTTTTGATGAATTTAAAAAATTTTCGCAACACTTAAAGTATTCTTAATTGCGAAGGAATATTTTTTTTATTATTATTTGACACTAAGCTGTCACTTGATGCGTCGGGCAAATGAAACAAAATAGATTCATAACAGTCCAGAAACTGTATATAAAATACAAGACATAATTTCAAAATGAATATTGCTCAAATATATTATTTGAGTATTGCTTAGTTTTGTTTTGTATAACACTACAAATAGGAGACACTGCTTACTTGACTTTTCAATAATAGGTTTTATGCTATGAAATCGAATCTATAATAAGCAACAAAAGATAACACAAGTAAGTTTGTCATAATATCATTGGAGACAATGATGACATGAATGACAAATATCATTGGAGTTGAAATGTGCCGACAAAGAGATCGAATAAATGTCATATGAGCTGAAACTCAATATGAATGAAACTAACACTGAGGAGAAATAACCGAAATAAAGAAAACACTGAAAATAGCAATTTGCTCAATTTCACCTATAAAATCGATCTTATAAATATGAAATGTGCTTAATTCATACCTGTGAACCAAACTATAAATTAAGAAGTTATTTTTCCTAAATTATTTAAATCTCTAACAAATTGCATTACAAGTTTTGACTATTATTGTATTATTTATTGTCACAATTTAAAAACAATATTTTTTGATGATAGGTTAGTTTAACTGCTAACTATAAATTTTACGCGGTTTCGTCGTATCCTTATATATGCCAGTCAAAAATTATTAGCATATTATAAATCCTGGCAAAGTCATTATATGCTAAAAGATAATAAATGGAAAATCAAAACACTAAAATTATGTATTCATCAGAAATGTAAAAATTAAAGAGACGTTCCATTTGAATAAAGGTTAGCGAAATACTGAAACTAACACGAAATCTATTGAACATAAAACATAGTTATTGAAATATTACAATTTTATACGAAACTTTGTGTAATTTATAAATCCAAAATTATAATGAAATAATGGTACTATTGCACTGATTTTCAGATGTATATGGCAGTACGGTGAAAGTGGCGACAGGTGATATGCGTAATATTTTCAATATCTATATAATAAAAACCGCATAAATACGTATAACCGTGAAAAGAAGTAAATTCAAACAAAGAAAAACGTTAGCCGGGGTGAACAATCACGACTTGAAAACCATATATGTTTAGTTTTCTCTTATGAAATCATCTTGTTTATATGAAGTATATCTCAATTCAAACGGTTACCGGTAGCGTATTTTAACCCAATCAATTTATTGATTGAATTGGCATTCACTTGGTAGAACTCCATTATAACACGGTGAAAAAATAGCAATGTATTTTAGTTCTACAAAATTATTTTTAACAAATATTCTTCTATAATAAGTACTAACGATGGCGTGAGCCGAAATAGCTATCAACTATATTTGTTAAAAATAATTTTGTAGAACTAAAATACATTGCTATTTTTTCACCGTGTTAACCCAATCACTTCAAATTAAAGATCAAAGTGCTGACATTTTCAAATGAGTACATATTTTCACTTCGTTTTTAAGTATAATTTAACAATGTGACAGTAAACCCCCCCCCCCCCCTTCAACGAAGTATTTTGCAAAACGCAAAATTTTCAAATCCAATTGAGAATTTTCATAAATATATTATATTATAAACATATATTGTATACGTGTGCATTGAAGAAATATGTGTCAATACAGTGTACTCTCGATTATCCGTGTATGGATTATCCGGTTTGCGGATTATTCGTGCCTGAAAATAAATATCTTTTAATTCAAATATAATCTGATTGATTTTTTTTCTATAACGATTATGAGACGCATTAATGAATTGCGATCTTGAATATGCGCATTGTTTGAAAAAAAGGATGAATTTAGTAATGTGTTTGTGTTTATGTAACTAATCGGTGATTTTTTTTTAACCACTTGTGTTTTGAATGTATGAATATCGCATATACCGCAATAAACATCACAATTTATGGGACTAGAATGAGTCAACAATTGAAATCCTTTGTACTCCACATGCGTCTCTATTTACATTTCCAGTGAAATACATAAACAAGCGCGAGTGCCCGCAGTAAATTTGTTAATTTCGATATTTGTTGCCTATATTTATCAGCTCTCGGGACTACGTTTGTTATTAAAATAAAAATATTATATTTCTACGTATTTTTTTGTGTTTTCTTGATAAATAATGAATATATAAATAATGTATTAAAAAATTGTAATGTGATTATGATATTATATTCGAAAATAAAATAAAAAATTGATGACTCGTATTATCCGTGACCATCCTCCCCAGCATTAGCCCGGATAATCGAGAGTGAACTGTAGTTGTCTGTCCCTTGACTTCTTTAGACCTATTCAACGTTAAAGACAAATACGAGGTCATCTAATATATAAAAATCGTCAAATTTTTGATTTGAATATTCAGAAAATAAAACTGATAACTGAGAACCTAACATAAAAAATGTATGGGAACATAACGTAGTATTCTTATAGCGTCGTCACAATCTCTACACTATAGGGGGGTCGACTGTATTTGTATTTGTAATATAACAGCATTTGATGTCTACATACATACATAAGTCGACTAAAATTTACTAAAATAAACAATAAAAAAATATTTTCTTTATTTATGTAGATAGTCATTTCGAAAATAATAGTTTGTTGATCCTTATTTTCCTGTTATAGAACAATAAATAAAATTGACAATCGGCTATGGGTTATGGTTTATAAAACTGTGGACAGTGGTTGTGAATAGTCATTGACTTGATGATTAACTCTTTTTCCGTATAAATTTTCGCTCTACATTGTGTTTGGTGTCTTTTGACGCAGCGCCAGAGTATTTGACCCTTGGGAGTCATTCTCTCTCTCTGGAAGCGGTACCCGTTCTTCAGTATCACTCTATTCCCATGCCTCGATACTCCAAAGGTAGGCACTGAAAGAACAATATAGACGCGATTAATTCTCGTCCCCAAGTCTACATTTTATTGTATACCATTTACTGTAAAAAAATATTTTATCTATTGCTTTTAACTTTTAACCACTTGATTACGGGGCATCGATCTTGTTTTCTGCCAAAAACACTGGGCGTTGATTTTTTTGATCCTTCGTTATTATGTCATTTTTAATTTCACGGTCAAATTTCTCTTCAACGAAGCACCTTTGCACGTACGTGTACAACTGTAGTGTATGTAGAAACTATGTCGAAACATCGAAAAACACCCGTAACCAAAGGGTTTATATAATATATCGCACCGCAAGAACAGTAACTCGAATATCGCCATTTTTAATGAATATGTAACTAGATTCCATATATATCAAATCTACCTGCTATATTTCCACAGTTCGACAACACCAAAATACGATTTTACAGTATAACTTTTTCGGGAGCTTTCTACGTGCAAATAATTCAAAAAGAAAATAATCGCAGTTGATAATTTTTTTTCTTCTTTTGACACTGAAACTGATTTATATCTCGCAAGTAACATTTTTTGGTTGTATCACTTTTCTTGCGGATGTGCGATGTGTAGTATTATGAATGTCATTTCCATGTTTGAATACAATTATTTTTATGGTATTCAAATTCAAGGAAGAGGAATAAGTTGTTAAACTATTTTTTACGCCAATAGCTAGGTACGTCTTTGAATAAATTATAAACATGATTTTAAAATACTATGCACTCAATTTGTTAAATTTCTGATGTAGAGTGTTACTTTCCAAAAGGGATATATTTTTTATTTCTTTGTCCAATTCTTTCTGAAATTCTCATAAAACACATATTTAGTAAAATTATTTTACTACGTACACGTTGCTACCATACCATACCATAATATTATAAAATATTTCAAGTAATTATGAAACGCTGAATTTCATTGATGTCAAACTTTAATCAGCGAGAGGATTTTATATTTTTCAACATTTACGGTTAGTAACTTCATAATGTAGTCTCATAAAATACTTACATTAGTCAGAATAAGGTTATTCAATAATGACTTGTAATATAAACGCTTTTGTTGCCAAAGTCTTAAAAATGAAACTTGCTGTAACAAAGTTGCATTTTTAACAATCTTGTTTCATGATTATAGTAAGCATTACATTGATTGAGATGACTAATTTTATTTAATAATTATACTAAAATCGCAACCTACATTGTATTGTCATCCCAAAAGATTTCGCAACAAGAGGTTTAAACACATGTTTCTACTCCTCACGATCTAGTATTTACGTTGTATTTTGTCTTTTTTCAAAAACAATATTTGAATAATGAACTATACATATTTCAAGTAAAAAAAATACATAATTGTATTAGAAACTGAGTCCAAATTGAACACTAATGAGTAACTTACAACAACCCAAAAATCCTGCTTTCTAATTGGCGGCCCGAGACTTCTTGAAAAACGTTTTTATGCAACGAAATGAATTTTAAAAAAAATTCAAAAGTAAAATATGTAAGCATTGACCGTGCCAAAAAATTTAACCAAATTGTAATAAATTTTTTGAATGGTTGAAACTTATTTACTAATGATACGTGTTTTCCATTTCAGCATCTTTAAGCATTATATCTCACGGATGCAACAGAACTGAAAAATTGTAGTAATTTTTATTGTGGAAACTGTGCAAATTTCATCGTTATGTTGGATCATAATATATATATTTCAAATGCGGCCCTCAACTAAGTGTAACTTAGCTTAGATAACCTTAATAGTCTTAAAGAAATACATTATAGCAATCGGCTATTTTTGTTGATATTTTTTTAATTTTTTTTTTTTTTGATTGGACGGAATAACGGATAGGGAGTAAAAAAAAGAAAGGAAAAAAAAAACAAAATTTCATCAGTACCAAAAAGTAAAATATAATATAAAATTAAGAATTTTGCATCTGCAGCTCCTACAGTCTTCATAAGTACCGATTAGAAATTTTATTGTGAACGTAATTTTGTATTATAGTTTGATATATGTATAACGTATAAACTGTTATACCATAAAGCAATGAAAATAAAGATGTCACACTTGATAATTTCAAATTACATATGTTATATATAATTGCAGATGTAGAAAATAAATTGTAATACGTATTTGTGTCCTTTAAAGAAATGTTTGAAATGCTACGATCCACGCACAAAACTTTTACTTATAATGTATCAATGAAGTTTAGATATATTTCTGACCAAGGTTAATGACGAACAAATGAACATTCACTACACATAATACATTATGATTCATATCATTCATGATTGTGAGGATTTCGCGTATTAATAATTATATCTCCAGAGGTAGAAGCTTTGGCTTTGCAATTTGTATAATATTTGCTGCAACGCCAATGTGTGATTCCTGATGGAGTAATAGAGTGTCGAACGAATCTCTCTTTCCCCACCTGAAGACATCGCTGACCTTGTCTTGATAGACCATATTTTGGAATATCTATAAAAAGAACCACAATTTCGGAATTAGATATTTGTGAACATTCAGATTGAAATGTCTCTAATGGAACATATACTTTTAATGGAATTAAAATATTTTTCAAGATAATTGTTTTATATTTATGTAGTTTTCTTTTCTATTCCGAGAGGAAGAATAAATAAAAAAAAAATGTAGTTTGCTTATTGTATCGCTATACAATAGTTTTTATATTAGATTTATGCAAATACATCTAAAATTCAATCAACGAAAATATTCTTATTGGAAATCGAGCCCATGAACATCGTGATATGCTTTTATCCAGTCGACTTCTATAGGTCCAGATCGTGATGCAAATGTACAAAAATAATCACTCATTTCTTTTTTGTAATTTATCTTAAATTTTGGAAAAATTGTGGTATGTTATATCTCTAAATTTTTAATTATAAATGAAAATCATTCAATATATTTAGTTACCGCTGCCTGGGTTAGGAGTAGGGATTCCAACTATTCGTCATTTTTAACTATCCGGATATTAAAAACTGAAACTATCCGGATATATCCAAATACCAATTGAATAAACAATACAAATATTTTTTAAACTATAACAAAATAAAACGCCTCACCATTGTTCATCCGCTATAATGATTTCTTCCTGTCCATTGGTATACAGATCTTCATGAGAGTAATTATTAAAATCCAATAAGCTGTAGCAGGTGTAATTCAAATATAATTTGATGCGCAGCGGATAACCCATTGCCTTTGAAAATTGTTATAATGTTCAGGATTTCATAAGCTTTCGCTGCGATCTTAGTATCTTTAAATAAACATATTTTCATTTGCATAATGTTCAGGACCAGTTTTTACTCATCGCCAGCATTATCAGCTGATAAACTACTATAAGTAAAACTAAATAATATAAACCCAAATAATTTATTGATTGAGTTAGTATTTAGATTGTAGTTCTAGAGTTGACCGGTGTGCTTGTTACGGCACACCGGCGTATATATTATATATATATAACACGATTAGATTTTTTTTACGTTGTGAAATGCACAAAATTAAAAAAATGTTGATATTTAAAATATACAAATTAAATGATAAGTAATCAACAAACATAAATTATGAAATATGTCATTAATTCAGACATTTTTGTTTGCGATGTGCGGCGAAACTCTGAAATCTGCTTGAATGTGCCGTTATGTTAAGAAGTGGTCTTTTGGCTCATTATGGGTTAAAATAAACAAAAAAATTACAAAAGTTATTCAATGCGAATGTGATAAGTAGTGCAACAGTTATACTAGAGTAGATTTACATTTTAAAGCAATATAAAACTGAGAAATATTTATCTATTAAATGTTTTTGAGTTTTCTGTGTCTAGGATGTAAAACTATTTTTATATTACAAAAAAAAATACAAAATTGATTTTTATGTACGGAATATATTTTTTTAGATTACATTTATAAGCGAAAAACCAATGTTCTCAATAGCATTTCGATATTATTTTCTGTCTAATATTGCCGATATATTGAAGCAGAATTGTACAATTTAACATACCATAAAACAGTGTTATCTGTAAAATTCACTCTATGTGAATAGAGAGAAAGGTAAAATGTATGTGTTGTACTGCTATACGTGTAATATTGTATTTTGCTGTACTTTTCAGAAAGTTAAAAGCACAAAACATATTGTATTAGATGAATGTTGAATAATATAACGCATGTAGTTAGATAACTTAAGTTGATAGTTTATTTTTCCTGATCTTTCACTACTTGGATGCCGCATTTATTACGCAGTATTCTAACGATATTTCAATGCTAAAAAAGTAAAAAAATACTTAGCACATATCTCACACAAAACAGAAACGCCAAGTATGTGATAAATATCAGTGATTACCAAACTTTTTCATGTCACGAACCTCTAAATCTGAAAAAATAATCCACGGACCACCTAAACAAAAAAAATGTTGAGATTGAAATTTTTGCTGTCATAGCACCATAGAATACAAGATCTGTATGAAAATTATACGCTCACGATCGTGAGGCATCCAAATGTCGTGTTTTTTTTAAAAATTCGGCTTTGGTATATCATGATTATGTATGTTGTTACATTTCAATATCATACTATTAAACGTAAAGATATTCGCTCTGCAACCCTTCGAATAGTGGGTTGAACATCGCCAATTAACTTTCCCGGAGCCAGTAATCCTCTGAGAGTAGAAAGTGAAATGGTTCATAACCAATTGTTGCTTGCCGGTTCTTGATATCTTGTATTGCGCTGGAAGAAATTTACAAAATGTTGTTACTGCTCGCCTTTCACGAAAAAAGGTTAGTTTTTATACCTCTTTCCTAAGGTCTCCAAAATTTATTGTTTAAGGACGACGCTGGCTGTCCCTTAGCCTGCTTATATGTCGGCAATACGGTTTCCAATAAGGTCTTCTGTCATGATAATTATTTTACATTAATTTAGTCAAACATTTAATTTTTCAACAACGCATTCAAAAACAAAAATTATCACTTGTTTATTGAAACAAACATTTAAAGAATTGCGATCAGCTGTTTTTTTTTTACTTGTATTAAAATATATTGTAAAATAAGAGAATTCTTAAGCTAATTGCCATGTTTCTTCTCAATTAGACCAGTACCATGGTATCCCGACAAAAATAATAAGACAGACAAACAGTTGGCAGACAAACCCTACTACTTGAAAGAAACTGTTTGTATTTCAACACTTTGAGAATTATATGCATACGTATTATATTTACGACAATGTATTATGTCATATTATCTATCTGTGTACAGATTTTTTATTTACTTATTATTTCTTTAGATATGGATACTAGAATATTTATTAGTGATTTTTGGCAGTCTCCTTATTTTTATCATTTATTTTAAATGTATATAACAATTTTATTAGAGTATTTGAAAATAAATCGATAGTTTTAGTAAGTAAAATCATTTCATTAACCATTAACAATATATAATATACCGTTGTGTTTGATAAAGTATGATAATAATCATACTGTCAATTTAAATAGTGGAGTGGTATTTAGAAAAAAAAATTCACAGCATTTCCAGAGAAATTTTGAAAAACACTTCAGCAGCCAAAAGGTTGATATAGCCGCCTTTTTAGTTTCATTAAAAAAAATTAGTTTTATTGCGAGCAAGAAACAAGCTAGATCGTTAAAACAGGAGAGAATATGTATTGTGTACCTTTTCTACACAGCTATATATAGATAAGCAAATGTTAGTTTAAGCATAGTTCTGACGATGGCGTGCGCTGAAATAGCTATCAACTATATTTAAAAAATTTTAGAACTAAAATACACCCAGTCCTTTTTTTACGCGATACATTGGTTCCAGAAAACGGCGCGTAAAAAAAAGTAACGAGTGAAGCGCGTAAAAAAATGTAACGGTGCCGTCCAACAAAATCGCGTATAATCGAATTCGCGTAAAAAAAGGACTGGGTGTACATTGCTATATTTTTCACCGTGTTTACAGAAAACCTTATTTTAATCAAAGGGTGGAGAAATACATAATCATTTTTTGTCAATTGAAAATATCATTTTTATTTCAAACAAAAAATGTCATGTGAGTATATTTTTTGGTTAATTGAATAATATAAGTAAAAATATATTTCAAACCTATGATTATACTGTATTCCCTCATTTATAATTCGCCAATTTTCAATACGAATATTAAAAAAAAATGTTTTAACCAATAAATCTTGTAATGGGATATAAACCATTGAACGTATGTATTAGATATGTACTTTTTCTTAGATCATCATGAAGCTCCACCAGAATCAGATTGGTTTTGTTTACAATATTTTAATCATCCCAGAAAAGTCATCTTTTTAATTTTTGATAGCGAATGTAAAAATTCAAATTCAAGGATTATAAAATATTATAAATAAAAACATGCGTATTATAATTGATAAAATACAGATGGTGGAGTGCATTTGTATTGTAATTGAAACAAGCAGTCATTGTGAGGGCGAACATTAAACGAATGTTGGCGTCTGTATGATTCGATGGTCATGTTCGGTCAAAAGTTTAGCGACAACCCCGCCCACGAGCTGAAGTCTTGCGGGACAGTCTCCGCCGCCGCCTTGTTTGCTGCAGCACCATATTTCTTTAGTGCACTCTTCGTGTTTCTCTGCAGCCAGACGTTGATACTCGTGACCGTTGTACATCAGACGAAATTCATCACCCTGCGACAAAATGTACGGGACGTCTGAAAGAATAAGCGCGTGACGCATTCAATAAATATCCTTTATATTTATAGATAAGTAAACAGCTGATCTACTGTTCGAAGGCATACCTCAAACGTGGACTCGAAATTAATATTTCAAATAAGCTATTGTATATAATATTTTTTTTTTGTAAAAAAGTACTTTTATTATCTCATAAAAAGTCATTATAAAAATTTGTAAACATATATCCTAGATATTACAGTAATAGCATATGACAAGTTAAAATATATATTTTTACTGGTGGTTCATTGAAATCATATCTTACTTGTGAAATATATTTAAACATAAACTAGTCAGTGATCGTTTCCGAATTGTTTGTTATTCAAATTTAAAAACTGTCAAATGACCGATCGAATGTGCTACAAACGAATTGTCTCTCAATTTTCAGTGGAAAAAAGGAAGCAAACCAAACATCAAAATCTTTAGTATCATAATATTTTACAAATGACCTAATCATCATAGTAATGTCCAATCAAAAAATTTAACAGTACACACAACTAATTGTCATCATTTCTTGCTATAAACTCTAATAACACTCATTTAACATATGTCAATTTCAAGCAACAAAGACCCCTAATTCAATGAAAAATAATACACGATTGCTTTTCATAAATTGCCAAACAACATTTTCAGATTAATGGTAGAAAGATGAAGTTGAAATAAGGTTAAGATTAGGTAGGGTAAAAGGGAAAATCGATTAAAAGTAAATCAATGTCCATTTTAGGATAAGAGTATTATATTTCACGAAATGGATAATTGGTGACGATTTACCATAAAAATATTTCACAATACAATAAATGGTTTTAAAATTATTTTATTAATTTGAAAAAAAAGTAACAATTTTTTGATGTAGAAGATGAGAAGAGTATTTGATAGTTATAGGATGTTATGAAAAATAATTTTACTTCATACTGTTCAATAAAAAAAAAACACAAACACTATCAAATATATATATATATATCTTTATTCAAATATTTTTAACACTTTAGTGCCCACAACCCTTTTTTCTAAAAAATAGTTTATTTGTTCAATTTCTATTATACACAGTATAAAATATTAAAATTTATAAAATATTCAACAGCTTATCAATAGAAGGGAGGAAGCAGATATCGATTATTTGTACGTTTGACATCTAAAAAATGTACATTCCGACAACCCCAACGAACAAAGCGTCAACAGAATTTTGATTTCCAAATAACTATAAAAATAATTGAGTTCTAAACAATTCATTTTTTAATGATATATTTTCCACTGAATATTATATTAATCTGTTCTGCAATATGACAATAATCAAAACTCTGTTCGTTGGATACATTAATTTCATAACTCGATATACTTTGTAAAAATAGAAAAAATACTGAAATCTAACAATAGCAAATTAGTATATATAAAATATGTGCTCTGCTCTATTAAAATTATTGGAGGGTTCAATTTTCCTAGTAATAAAAACACATAACTATAATACATATGGTTCATGTATAGGTATTGATTTTTTCACAAAACTAAAGTAAAAATTACTTATGTTTCCAATACATTATAAATATATTCCAGCGATGGCGCCATCTAGTTCATTTTATTTTTTGTATTGCATACAATAAAATAAGTTCATTAGTAAACTTTGTAAGGTAATATAATATAACATTGAGGATTAACAAGAGGTTGTTATTGTTTTACAGCAATTGATTTGAACTTATATTTTATTTTAAAATACCATGCAACTCGAATTGTCTATATTTCGTATTGAAACTTGACCACAATCGAGACACAGGCGCCGTGTGCGTTTACATTAAAACGCCCTAGTCCATTTAACAGCTCCATAACTTTTGCCTCAACAAAACGCGAGTAAATTTTATTTTCAACAGTCGTAAATACTGATTTTATACATCATGAAGCCAACTAAAAAAAGCAATATATAATAAGCATCTATTGTCTAACTTAGTGGTTTTCATGTAAAATTTTACTGTGGCCGCATTATAAATATCAATATCTCGTGGCCGCACCATTTTTTTTTTTTTTTTGAAAAGTGAATAAAATTGTCGTTGCATTTAAAAAGGAGAAGTGATGTGTATTCAATGAATTAAAAAAAACTAATTATTTTATAAATTAATTTGTAAACAATATTTTTTTAATAATATTTTTTTTTTACGTTGAAGTTGTTCTGTCGGTTTACCGATCAGATAATGGAGTGCAAAGCCTAACAGCGCAAAAAGAATCAATTTAACATTTTAAATGTTAATTATGAATGTTTTTGGAACTTATGTTTTGATGCTGTCATACTCAAATGACATTAAAAACTCATTAAACATTGAGTTCACCTCATGTAATTTAAAATTTCTGTACTGCCAAATTTTTTTATACGAAAAGAAATATAATTTTTTTAAAAACCTTAAGAGTGATTTAAGAAAGTAGTTTAGTATATTCATAATGATTTTTTTTTCAAATTTTGTACATTTATATAATTTAAAACTTGTAAATATTATGTATATATATGTATGTAATACTGTAGATATAATGACATAAAAGGGCACTATATACCATTTTAATACTCATTTATGTACCTACTAATTTTAAGTATAATAAATCCAAATTTCATAATTGTATTATATTATACTAAGTTCCTTTACTTAATTAATTTTGTTACTCTGAGTAACTACAATATAGGAATAAAGGCATATAAAAATAACAGGATTATAATATAAAAAGTACCAAAAAAAAAGCCTCTTGTTCCTTATAAGGACACAACTATAAATATATAGTAATATGTTTTCCTATAAATCAAAATCACATTGTAAAAGATATAACATGAGTTATCACTTTTAATATATTATAACATCTGGCAACTATTATTAACAATTCAATAATTTTAGAATGTTCATAAGTCTATGAATATGAATGTATCCACAGGGTGTTCACTGGGAAGGTTTACAACTTTCGGTAATTCTGTTGTAACATTGGCTGTGTGTGAAGTTATACCATGTTGTCGGAAAGGCGTATTAATTAAATTCGATTCTGGTGTCAAAGAGTTATCAATTATGTCACGATATCATAGTCTATTAACAGTTGTCGTAATGCAATATTTATTCGTCTTCAAAAAGCAAAAAGCATGTCCTCCAGACCACATAGCTCATGTTGCTGTCACTTTCAATGGATGCCATGAGAGTGAAGGTGAATGATGAATAATTTAAGAATTTTCTATAGCCCATAACTGACAATTTTATTCATTAATATATCCATTAAAAAAAATTGAATTTTCATGAACAAGCTGTAACATCTTATTGGTATATGTATGATATGTTACATTTAAGTGATCTTGTGTTAGCAGCTCTTGTATCAATTGAATTCAGAATTGACTTTATTTTCTAATTTTCAAAATAATTGATAATTGACTTTTCTATATTATATATTGATTGAATTGGCATTTACTTGGTAGAAATCCATTATAACACGGTGAAAAAATAGCAATGTATTTTGTAGAACTAAAATACATTGCTATTTTTTCACTGTGTTTTCTATATTATTTTACAATTAAAACTCGTCTATTGAATTTTTTCATAACAATAAATATGCCATGTATATATTTCACGGCTGCCAAATATGAACTGTCATTCATATTTACCAAAATGGCGACCAAACAAAGTGGTTAACCTTACCAGCGAACATCCTGTATAAGCTGAAAAAAATATTGTTGGATAAAAATATGTTTAATCCTAAATAAAAATTATCCTTGTCTTATAAATATTTAAATATCGTATCAACAAACACAAAAACCGTTAATTATTTGAGTACTAATACATACTAACTGAAAAAGTTTTTAGCCACATTAGAGTTGTAACACACAGGATAAACCTGATTGTGTAACTAGACCGTTTGGTTTTTCCAATACAAAATACTGTAATTAACAGCAAAATTCAGAATCAAAGTTATATGCTTTAGCTAATACTGTGTTTGAATGGTTAGTTTGAAGTAAATAAATTCATGAAAAATATATTTTGGGAGACTTACAATATCAATAATTGAATAATACATTCTTTTGTATTTTTTAGAATTGTATAGGAATATTGTTTGCTTGAGGTGGTATATATGTATGTACCATAATAACCAATACCAAAAGTCTTAAATTAAGTATATATTGTTTTATGTAATACTAGACTAACTTGGCCTTTAGTGGAATGTTAAAATGGTATTTGTATGAAATTATTAAATAGAAGATTTGAATGAAACAGTTTTTAAATATTAACGTAATAATTAAATATAAAATAATAATTTGTTTTCATTTAAGTAATAGATGTCTCTAGTACTTTTATACAATAATTAAACATGGATTTACACCATTATCCTCAGAAAACAACGAAAACAACGCACTTATGTCCTTATTAGTAATACTGTCATATATTATATCTTCATATATTATATTCAAAAAAATATATTACATTTTGAAATGGATTACTTACTAACACAAATAAACCAATTACTACCCTTTTACTTAATATTATTTTTATTTACTTCTCTAGAAGTAGATTCTACTAGACACCTTGAAATTGGACAATGAAATTAAATGCAAAATTTTATAAGATTTCTTAATATTTAGTTAATGTGATATATGTATAAAAAATTTACAAAGCAAATCCAGGGATAAATCTCCATTAGTAATAGTATAGCTGCACATATAAAATATTTTAAAATATTTCATATTTTAATAATATTCAAATTTATTGTATAAATGTAAATTTTTGAAATAAATAGCAATAATATATTTTGTTTCAATAATGAAAATTTCTATAAAAAGTATAATATTCAATATATATTAACCCTTTTAAACTTAATGGGTTGATCTATCAGCGCACCTAAACAGTGCTAAAAGCCTGAGAGCTAATATATCAATTATTGATTTTAAGACATAATTTTCATATAAAAAATGAATGGCGAAAATAACATGTAAAATAAATATTATGATTTTTAATTATAATATATAAGTTTGGGTCAGTAGATCTGCTATATGAGGTTTTGCAATACAGTTAAGTTGTGTCATGTCCACAGATCAGCCGTATGAGGCTTTAAAGGGTTAATATTTTTTGATGTGCAATACTAATAGGTAATGCATATATACAGCTAATAAAACGGAGATTTTCTACTTAGTGATTCACCTTCTCAATCGCAACCACTAATGTTGACTAATTGGCGAAAGGCCTGACAAATATATTAAATAAACTGGTAGATTGAAAAAAGCATGTTTAGTAAGCATAATTTAACACAAGAAATTCAATAATTGATTCTCTGATATAAACAATTAATATAAAAATCCATACAAATTCAATAATAAAACATTTAAAATCAAGTAGAAAATAGTCAAATAAAACACAATAAAAACAATGTGTTAGAGTAACAGCTGCCGCCTTAATCTCTTGGGTGGTAAATGGTTGTGTATATTCTTTCTGGATACAACTTGTTTCCCAATCGTGTGAACAGCCGCCCTGCATCCTTTGTTACAATGGGTTGAACAATACCATAGTACTTTGTTCCTGTGCAAGGAATTTTTCTTGTATGAGAAAGTAAACTCGTCCAGTACTAATAGAGTTTTCCCAGTCTGCGACAGCATGAAGAACGCTCCTCCTACGAAGTAGATTATCAGGTTTAAGAAAAGCAAGCAACAAAAAATTAAATTAAAAAGCAAAATCGGCTGAAAAATCAAATTTAGAACACATCAGATCTCAATATGGAAACAAGTGAACCATAAAAACAAATCATACAAAAAATACAAGTCATATTATTGACCCAAAATATTCTTGTTTTCTGCAAACATTTCCGTACTGAAAATTTTACTTCTATTATCAGATGGACAGACATTCGTGAAATTATCTACAGTTGATGAAAATGGTGAGAATATTTGAAAATTGATTGAGTGTTGGGAGACTGATATGTAATGTCTTAAGAGTGATTTTCATATAAATAATACAACCTTTTTCAATAGTTTTACATAATTGATTGAAATATACTATGTAAAGCATATCCTTCCTGTATTTAGGATTACTCAAAAAAACTACTTCAAAATTTATTAACATTCACGCATAATTCATGATATCAACTGAAGGTGTTTGATGGAATTCCAGTATCAAATTTGAATTGCTAAAACTTTGTATGATTGCACATGTTTTTTCACTAAAAATGCGGGTCTCATCATTCAGTATTTTCAGGAAATATATCACAGAGCTGAACAACTTTGTTAGTTCTGTTGCATTCGTGTTATAGAATGCCTGAAGATACCAAAACCCAGCTCGTCAGTGTTACAAAACATGAGGAATTGTACAATGTTTAATTGATTCAAATTCATGCAGTCAGGGGTTGTCAAGTGTTTGCAGATTTTGGAGAATAAGTGATTCTAAAATAGTATTCAATGTCAAAATAAAACAATCACAAGTGATATAGAGAATCCAAAATAACTAATGGTGACTGCAGAAATATTCATATTGTTTGCAATATATTTATAGAAATAATTTTATATAAATGCTTGAGTGGTATCATTTATTTTCTTCAAAACTCAATTCTATGTCAATAGATAGATGAATTTTGAAAATAGTTACTGGAGTTTAATTAGTAAACCTTCTCCATTTTACTTATTATTCACTAAAAACATATTCATGACATTATGTCGAGTACATAAAGAATTTTATAGTCTCTTGGTAGAGACCAGAATTTCCACTCATTTTGTATAAGAGAATCCTGAATGTTGAATATTTATTTTGCTGTTCTTGTTTGGATAATTTTATATATTTATAGTCTGCATCATAAGAATAACAAAGAGTCTAGATATCACGCCACGTAGCTTTCTTTAGAAACCATCCAAGAACTATTAATCATACATACCGCGTCTATTTTTTTTTATAAGAAAAAGTCAAATATGTTGTATAAAAACTTTATTATATCATTTTACAAAGCATATTTTTGAGGTAATTAAAGATATCACGCAAATCAAATAGTTAAAAATATTGAGGCAGACACCAAACGGAAAAAATATATAATTAGTAAAATGAAAATGTTTTACTACACAAAAATTTAAAACCAACATAGAATTACAGTAGCAAATAAACAGGCACATAATACTGAACAGCTTTTTATTACAGTTAATAAATGGTAAATTTTAATATCACTAGACAGTTCATAAGTAATTATCTATGTCAAATCTTAGGCATTAATATTTCTAATGAGTATTCACGTATAAAAATTACTAGCATTTTGAGTTGGTAATTACAATATACATTTATATCCTATATAATTATCATACTATCAGATCTTAGTAGTATATTCAGAAAATTTCAGCTGCGACATGAAAAAATAAATATTTTTGGCATTGTTATTCTACATCACAGGCTTAAAACTAAAAGACGTCGATAAAATAATGAAAAATAACACAGCAGGGTTATTTTTAAGTCTACGGTGAAGCTCATACTAAAAAGTACAGTCAACCCTTCAATAGCCGACAAGGTAAATTACAAAAAGTGCAATTCTGAAAAAAATATTTTCCCAGTGATATGTTCTCGGACATAAAAGGCTTGACAGCCTCTTTGGTTCATCTTGACCGCTGAAAAGTAAGACTGCTATAGTTTGCTCCTTTCAAATACACTGTGCTGTATAATATCGTTTAATATGTACCATTTCAGTTTGACACAACGTAGTACCGCAACACTGCTTTATGAAAAGGTCATAAATGACTTAGAATGCAAAAAGTCTACGGTTTAAAGATAAACGAAAAATCAACACTGTTCGAAGAACACACTTATGCATAAAATAGGAAACAGCCTATATGCATACAAACAAATAAAATTGTACATTAATAATCGGAAATAAATTAAATGGATTCAATAAGTAGAAATCTTCTAATGAGATACATAAGAATTTTACACCATCTTATTGAACGGGTTGCGATGGATTATATTTAGGCACAAAGGGTATAATTACCTTAAAATTCTTATAAATCTTAAAAATCATGACAAGAATACTTCAAAATTAAATAAATAAAAAGTACAAAAAATTGACAAACATGTTAAATGTCGATATAAGTAATAAAAATATATGCCAGTGTAATCATTTACTAATATCTGATTTTTTTCAAATTATTAACCCACTGCGCCCATAATTGAGATTCGATTGACTTGTTTGCAATAGTAATTTGGAGATGAAATGGTCTAATAATATTTAATTGACCTGCCTTAAATATGTACTATAGAGCCTGAATCTCGTCTGCGGGTTTTTCTAGCTGGATTCTGCCATGAATTATGAAACAACAAAAAGTTGCGACAATGAGCGTACATAGGAGATATTGGGCGGAACTAAAAGGTACTGAGACGACTTGAGCGTAAGTGAGAAGACTGGCGAGATGCGTTACCGTTAACTTCAAATAGGAAACAGAAATATGAAAAAAAAAAACAACCGATCCTAAAGAACATTGCGTAACGAGAATAGGTAATTGACCATAAATCTTATCATAGCCCTATAACTTTTATCCCTACTCTCTTCGAAGAAGATTGGTAGAGCAACTAAATAAAAAGTAATTCTCATGAAAACATTTCTATTGATATACCTCTGTTAAGAAGTATGGATTTGTGTGGACATGATAAAAAAAGTCAAATTACTGAAATCACAAACATTTTAAATGCAGAAAGTATTCGATTATGTTAGGGCTCAATGGGTTGAGTTAGCAATTATAAATATTTTTTCTATTTCAGTTATGCCTATACCGGCTTTAACAATAATTAAATCTAAAAGTAGTGTTACCTATTCTGTCAGATAAAATTCAGGCTGTAAAAACGACTAGGAAACAATATCACCTAAAAATAAATATTATCAATGCTATAATAGTACCTACCTATTTCATTGAGATAATTGGGTTAACATTTCAAATCATAATTCACATCTCTCGATAAACATATTTTTGCGACAACATAGCTGTAAATTTATATTTCTAGCTTCATTAGAAACATTAAATTTTCTACAACTTGTGTTCATATGTGAACTTGAACACATTTAAAAGTAACGCGGTGAAAAAATAGCAATGTATTTTAGTTCTACAAAATTATTATTTTTTTAAGATATAGTGAAACTATTTTTAATTTCACATATACTTTTAAATTTACAATTTTTAGTTTTATTGCGAGCAAGAAACAAGCTAGGTCGTTAAAACAGGAGAGAAGATGTTTTGTGTACCTATTCTACACAGATATATATAGATAAGCAAATGTTCGTTTAAGCATGGTTCTGACGATGGCGTGAACCGAAATAGCTATCAACTATATCTTAAAAAATAATAATTTTGTAGAACTAAAATACATTGCTATTTTTTTCACCGTGTTATAATGGAGTTCTACCAAGTGAATGCCAATTCAATCAATACATCTTCGGCAAAAGCTGATTATTTTGATCAACTCGGTTACAAGCTAGCTGAAATAGCGTTTATTGATGACAAAACAAATTGCTTTAAATATACTGTCTATATGTCAGTCACGCAATGCCTGCTTTAGAGGGCGTAAATTAAGAGGAATACGGTAAGGAAACAACTTAAAATATGACATAATAAATAAATGTGTTAGTAAGTTGGTTGTTTTGAGTTGAATATACTATTTTATATTTTTGCAAGTATATCAGTCAAAAAAACATGTATCTCAGACATTATGCACAGTATATGTTATTAAACATAAAATGGAAAACGCCTTATGTGATTTTTCAGTTCTATCTCAGTATTCTCCAAAATAAATAAGCTTGAATAAACCTTTCGTAACCATGAAAATTTCTTTGTCGATTTTCTCAGTACAGTAATTTTGCAATTCAACCCTTGTATCTCCTAAAAACAATGGAGCCACACAGATTAACTAGAGATGTGATTATGATTTGGAATTATTTGTTTTTATTTACCTTTACAGTATAAAAACGTTTATAACTATAATATGTATCAGCCAATCAATGCCTGACAAAAAGCCTGTCAGGTAGTTATTTTTTCTGCTCACTCCAAATTTTACTTTCTAGGTTTAGGAGTGCCTTATCATATCACTGACATAATATTTTCCACTGATAAGGCCTCATTAAAACGTGTTTGTTGTCAAAAAGTTGTGGTATTCTTAGTTGATTTGGTATAATAAATATATAATGAGGATTTATGTCAATGCAGTACAGTAAAATGTCAAAAACTAGACCCCAGTACGGAACAGTCCCAACAATTATTACTCTAATGTATCTCGAGCAGAGCTGTGGAGTTGTGTAGTAGTTTTTGGATATTTTTCATTATTTTCCATTCTAATCTAGTTGTTTAGTATTTTTAAAAATAATTCTTTTAAACGAGAGCAAAACAAAATTTACACATCGCATAGGCAGTGAAAACTGTAATGTTTTAAAGAAAACTTTCTGTGACATGGTGGTTGATGAAATTATAATTTGATTATAGTATCACAGCATGGTAATGAAATGTACAATATTATTGTATCAAATAGGTAATCTGGCAATCATTACCATAGTTTATAGGTAAAATAATTTGAATATTTTTCCTTAGAACTGACTTTTGGTTGCAGTGGTGGAAAACTCATTTTTTAACGAATCCACAGCTCTGATTTGGTGAGTGATACATCTAATAACGGTGTCTAAGCGGAACCTGTCTCGATCTTAGAAAAGTATATATTGTGGAAGATGTGTGATATTTTTTATGCATATTAAATATTGTAATGTCAAATCATTAGTGTATTGACAATTCAAGTTATGAGAGTTAAAGTTCACGGTCATCATCATATTGGTTAAATAGACAAAAATAGGAACTTATGAACTGGCTAGGGCGTGATTATATCTAGGAGATGCGCACGGATGATTATGACCATTCCTAACACTGACTATACGCCCGTCTCTCGTGAAGATGACAGCTCGGCATCCTTTGGTGCTGTGCGTTGAACATATCCATCTAGCTTTGCCTGATGTGGTGGACTGATGACTGTGCCGGAAGCCGCGGTATTTCAGCAGCGGTCTTCCTTTTTGGGACCATGTATAGTGAACTGAAAGAAAATATAAACGTGATTTAATGAGTGATAAAACTAATGGAGAGGGAATTTACACAATTGTCTAAGTGTTAGTGCGACTAACATTGTCAAAAAAATAGTAAAACTTCATGCAATTTAATTCAAATTTATACTTACATTCTTTCACTTTTTGTGTCATTTTGACTAATTAAACTAATTGATCGCTGAATGACAAACAGACATATCATCCATAATAGAATTATAATACTTTAATGAAAAAAGATTGTATTTGGTGAATCTATGATTTTTGGAATTATTGGTAACAAAATTATTTATTTATAACTAGCATAAAACTGTATTCCTAAGCACATCATAGATATGTTGTTAAATCTTAAAATTAATAATTTAATTTAAATATTTTATTTTTCTGACAATCCACTGCCATCTGTGAATATTCAACATGTTCTCTTCTGAGAGGACATTGAAACTTGTGATTTATATTAAAAGTGTGAATGAGCACTTATATTCTGAAATATAATATAGGTAATATATAATATAAACAGAACAATAGGTTTCTTTTAAATATTATACAAAATAAAATGACTCATATAAGTGTATATTTGCAAGGCACTTAATATGTACTATTGGGAGCATCTGAATACTATATTAGAATAACTAAATTATCTTAATTATCATATATTAACTAAATTAATTCCATAAGTCAGGAAATTTTTGATTTTGCTAGAAAAAGAGAGTAATAGCCCCATCAATTCAATTTTGGAAAGAAGGGAGTATTGTATTTTTAGGTATGTTCTTATGATTCAAAAGGGCTAAGCAATAAGGTGATTAGTAAAAAAACAACAGTTGAGTAGTAATGGTTTAATGGTTAAAGTATAATGACAAAAAAAAACTTTGGCTTCAGTATAACACGTTCACAATCTGAGAGAGCTCAATTAAGACTGCGCCAACACGGTGGCTGCCCAACAGATTTACAATGTTGCCTTTTCCGAGAGATTCGAATATATTTATATTATATATGACAAATTTGAGACAAAGTTAAGTCTAATTACAGCCATATATTGTAGTTTTGTTTTTTTGTATATTACACATTTTGATATGTTTAATATTTCATTATTCGGTGAAAAAACTGTTCTCGAGTCACAGCTGTATAGTTTATTCTTTAATCAACTAGTATCAGGGTGCAGTGGATGTCTCTCAAACTCCATTATACAGCATCACATAGGGTAAAAGAGTAATTTCCTGCATGACCTTATTGGTAGAACAAGCTTTTCGCTAACAAGTTTTTTTTAATTAAAGTCTGCTATCTATGTGGGTCATGGCCATATGGCTTCGTATGGAGATATCGCAATAAAAGATAATTGCATGTATCATTATGTCATATGAGATCTATTAGAAGAAGCCGTGTAAGTACTGTATCTAGGTTTTGACCAAAGTTTGCTAGTAAGCTGAGGTTCATGGTTATGTTCTCCAGTTATTCTCACAACCTTTCCGTGGTGAGTGGCGATCCTCACACGGCACATGGTTTTGGAGCGTACAAAATAACTACATCGCCACGTCACTTTGGAGTCTTTGTACACAGCCGTTTCATAGTAGACATGTTGGTCATTTACTAGCTGGAGGTTACCCTTTTGGCTGCGAATGTAGTAAGTCAATCCTGTAATTGAGATGGCGAATATAATCAGATTGGATTCCAATTAAAAGAAAATCTAAAATTATATTTTAATCGTAATGAAAGTTTTCGCCACTTGATTATTTTCAGTCTCTCAGGTAGTTTTAATCCTGTACAAATAGAATTTAGTTGCATGTATTTTAATGATATTAACAGAATAGTGAAAAATACATAGGCGCTCAGGGATAAATGCAGGAAAGTGTTAATACCAAATACGAGCAAAAAATATGCGCTCAATCAGTGAGTCATCAGCGGAAACATTACAATCTGGCAACAAGACAATGCTTAGAGCCTTGCAGTCTCAATCTTTTTCATCATAGTGGTTAAAAGGGGTCGCAAATACTTAAAACCAGGATGACAAATTTGCAACAAAAACTATGGATTGGGATTGGAATTGAATTTGATGAGACAGCAATAGTAGCCGAATGAAGCTGTGCATAATTTCGAGCGGGATGACAGAAACATAATCTTTAGGTGATAAATCAAGAAAACTGATGGAATTATTTAGTATTGTTCTCAGATGTGCTTAGCCAGGATTATAAAAATGAACAATACATGCCGGAAAACAATCAATGTGTCAAACATAAATTCAGTACTCGTAAACAGTCGCATGTGGTGAATTTATCTCGCTCTTGTCTGTTTTGCTGTAATATGAATGTGCAAGAAAGACATAAATTTGCCGGCCATTACTGATGCATAGGCATAATTTTCCACCAACATGCATTACAATACTTGCATTCCTACAACAAGGCAGGGAAGCTAAACTTAGCGGCCATTTTTTTGAACTGAAATAATTTAGTAAAATTAAAGCAAAGATATAAAAGGTTATTGGAAAAAAAATAATTTCTATTTTATTTTCAAACATTATTTTATAAATTTATCTGATTTATTGATTTGTAAAATCAAATAATACATGTCAATTACTCAAACTGTCGATCAATATCAAGTTATTTGAGCCTAGTATAATATGCCAATTCTTTTGTACCTTCTACGTCAACGTGTGTGCAAATTAAATCGTTGTTTAAACCTATATAACCAGCCAGCACTTGCAAGAAACTTATCTTTCCCTTCATCAAGCCCTAACATTTTCAACTGATTTACAATTTGTAGAGCTTTTTCTTTTATCAGTTTGTATTCAACTTCAAATTCTTCTCTTCACATTCTTCAATCCATTTAATCAGGTATATTTCCATTATTGCAGACAAATCGTTTCTCACAGGATTAACTAGAGTCATGTATTCAAATGACCTAAAAGATATTACGCTTCTTATTGATTTTGCGTTTTGTTTGATTGTTCGAATGGTAGTCTATATTATATATCTTTGAAATTGATAAAAAAAATTCGCCGCCTTCTAACCGATCAAGAATTTTTGATTTTTCTTTGAAGGAAATTTCTTTCATAGTAAATTTTCTTTTCAGACTCGTAGTTGTCATGGCTATAAATAAAATAATGATAACAGTTAAAAAAAATAAGCAGTTGATAATAATAAGTGTGCACACACGTTAAATTACCGACAAATGAATATGGAAAATGTATCACATATTTTGTCCCTCAATTTGATGAAAATTTTTTGCAATAAACAATTATCAGCTACTATTAAAATTCAGTTGAGTAACTTTAAATATCAGAAATGCCTAATTATTTTAAATCAGTGGGTTACAGTGGGATTAAATATTAGACGATGTAGGGTTTAATCCCACTGTAACCCAACTCTGAGCCTTTAGAGTCTAGTTTTTTAAATGTAATTCGACTTGTACATAACTGGTACAAACCGTTCTATTAAATCTATGTTATAGATGGCTGAAAATTTCGAAAGGCAAAACTCGGCTGTGAGTAATAAAACATGTGGAAATATACCAAGTTGTAACAATTCAATTTTTATATTGAAAGTCTATTAGTCAATATCGTAAATTAATTGAATTTGGTATCATAAGATAAATTAAGATATGTATAACTCTTGCCATATACACCCAGTCTTTTTTTTACACGATACATTGGTTTCAGAAAACGGCGCGTAAAAAAAATCGCGTAAAAAAATCGCAACTTTCATATAATTTGATAAATTGGTTCCGAAAATTAAAATATCGCGTGAAAAAGCACCAGAAACGTATGAAAAACCAAAATTTGCTCTTTAAAATTCGTGCAAAAAAAAATATATATTTCATGTATTTATTGCTTATAAAATATAATGAGACTAACAATATAATTTTTTCACTTATATTAATTAAGTTTTAAAATACACGTATTTTTTTATTTAATAAAAAAAAATCGCGTAAAAACGAGTGAAGCGCGTAAAAAAAATGTAAGGATGCCGTCCAAAAAAATCGCGAATTCGCGTAAAAAAAGGACTCGATGTACACACAATCACTCGCAGAAGTCCAGCTATGATGGGTGAATGAAACGGAATGAGGTGTCTGTAAGAATGCGATATTCATAAGGGAGTCATCATACTTGTGCAATATGTGCGATATTTTATATTAATTATTTCCAACTAAAAAAAATCAGACTCGGCAATAATGGACATTTGGGTAAGCTTTTTTTTTTAATAAAATTAAACAATGATAACATTATTATTATGCCTGCTGTGTTACATCTATAAAGAGTATTAGTAAAAGAAATTTGAAAATAAAGATAACTATAATTTTATTAAATTCAATAAACTTTTAAACATATTTTTATATATAACACTTACGACTAAATTACATTTGTAGTTTCGTATAAAAAATTACTCTACATTATATAATATTTTCAAAACAGTTTAATATAATATATATAAAAGATAATAAAATACAAAGGTTTCGGGATGTAGAGGTGTTCCAGCTTTGTTATCCTTTGGGATAAATAGGAACAAGGAATCATATTCATAGATTGATCATAAAAGGCTTACTGACGAGAGAGGTTTATATAAAAAATGCTATCGACTAGTAGAAAAAACGTGTTAGCAAATGAAACTCTATTCCCACTACCTTGCTATGTGAGATCCTTAAATTAAACAAAATATTTAAAAAAAAACGGCCTTCATAAATTCATAAAAATCAGGCAACAAAGCCGCCTACGTTTGGCATATATAATATAATGTATTATTATTATAAAGTTAACATTAAAAATGATTTCATGGGAAATATTTTCAATTGCACAAATTACTGGGTGAAAAATTCAAGGTTTTTAAACCCAACTTTTTTGATCTTTTATCATGTTTTTCTTAATTTCAGTGACACACTTCTCATAGGCAATCCATTATTTCACGTAGCTGTTAGTTATATTTCATACACATAAACTATGTTGAAATATTGTAAAAGGACCAATTATCAATGGGTTAGTTATGGATGAAAATATAATTTCTTGTAAATCAATTCACGGCCCAATAAAGACTACAAAAATTAATTAGAAATTCTTAAATAGTGTTAGGCTAGCTATTTGAAATCATAAAAGTGATTAAACAAGAACAGTTTGTGCTGTGATATTCATCGATGATAAATACTTGTAAATTCAGAATCATATATATTGTTCAATCGCGTCAATATTTTTGAAATTATGATCAAACAATAAATAATTAGACCATTTTAAAACCGATAGTTTGAAATAAATATTTTATTTATCTTCCATTCGCCATCCGCAATATTTTTGTGCAGATCCGTAAACCCTTTGCGGAAGCATAGGCATATTCAAAGGAGTTAGAACCCCAGAATCCATCCAATTTAAAATGTCTGCAGGGCCATGCGTGTGCTCTCCGTTAATGAGTTTGAACTGAGTGCCGATCTGACTAATTCTAGCATTGCAATGATATTTTCGTCTGCGATTACATCTCCAGAATTGTCGGTTAACGTTGATCTCTTCTCGGTTAAACAGCTGCCCTTTGTACACCAGCTGCGGTCTGCCGCGCAAATTCTTTTTAAATCGGATCTCGCTCTCAAAATCATCTGTAATTGAATGACCGGAAGTGTTTGTAAAAAGGCAAAGAAAGATAATTATTTAATACATACATCTTGAGATATCAAATTTTGAATTTAAATAACATATATTCAATTGAAAATACACTATATGATAATCACTTATAGAAAATTCATTGAAGAGAAAAAAATTATTTATTTACTTACTTACTTTATGTATATAATATAATTATAACATTAGTAGCATATGAAACGCATTGTCGATTATTATAACATTTATTTTAGAATTTGTTTTAACTTAAGACAAAATAAATATTAAATAACATGGTGAATATAAGTGATGTATAGAACGTAAATTCATTATGATAAAATAAATATTAGTATATAATGGGAAATAACATACTCACCTCTATTTTTCTTACTATGAAATAAAAAAATATATAAATAAATGTTTTCAATCACGCGAGGAAAGTCAGTGAAATTGTATTATGAAATTCATTGCTAAAATTTGATGTTATAATATTTTTATTCATAAATAGCACTAACAATTTCAGCAGGATTTATTTCCTTTCGTACACCAAATGATGCTATTTCCTTCTTAGTTATTTTTCTAATTTTGATTATAAAACCATAAATATAAATTTTATATTTACGAAGCTGACTGATTCCTAAAAAACGGTTAGGTCACAATTATAGCCGACACAAACAATGGAATTGCTCCATTAATGCCACTACACATATATTACACACTTTGGGCTAAAAAAAAATTATGAACTATACACACAAAATTACATTTTTCAGATTTTCATTTTTTTTCCTTGTTTTCCATGTTTTCCCCGAAAATCGTCCAGCACTCCACCTTGAGTAATTTTTCTAATAACAGTGCGAATACGAGAGCCGCCAATGTTTAAAGTACCTTCGAAGAATGTTTTACACACTCTCTTTTTAACTCCATCAAGTGATAAATAAAAGGCATGATTGTTGTTGATTCTATTACTACCTTCTCTTTTATATTGGTATTTTGGTTGAATTTTTTTAATGTTGCTAGCAATAAATTCCCGTTGCTTGATCAAGCTCGCTTCCTTGTAAAATTCCTTTAAAATTTTAAGTCTATCTTCGTGACAAAATTTTTCATTACATTTCAATTTGCAGTCACAAGTCTTACTGACGTCTTTCGGGGGTACAAATTTTCCACTTTTATTTTTATATGCCTGTCCAGAATTACATTTCAATTTCATAAGATTTTTTTTCCATGTTTCCACATTCCGATTTCTTTTGGAATCTTTTTGACACTGAATAAAAGAAAATTCAGGCAGCATTTTCATATCTTCCAAATGTAGGTGATGATTATCGGCCTGGTCTTCCATTTTAATCATGCCTGAAATTGGTTTTTACGAACATTAGATATGTCAAATCATTAATTTCATAAATTTCAGCCCACAAAGGTGCGTCAATATGTTCATGATGTGTTCATATTATGCGTATATACTTTTTTTTACTACCAAATATCTATTATGAGTAAATATTAATTGTCAAAAAATCAAAATTCAGAAATACAATCACTTTTGTGTTATTTATTACTTGGAACAGTAGGTTTTTTCGGCATTATTTTGAGGAACAGTTATGGAAAATATCATTGTGAGTATAATTAAAAAATAATATTTCAATATGGTATAACAAATTTGTTAATTTATTTTGTAATTGTTTTTAACTTTTAATAATTATCACAAGAAATATTAAAAAAAAAAAGATTTATTCAGGATGAATACCACCATCTGTTATGTGCAGGGATTTAAATACTGGAATTACCAAAATCGGAATCTTTGTATTTTGCTCGCAGATGCTAAGGAGAATGTAATTGCTATGAATTTTCTTCACTCATATATAACTAATTTTGTAATATTGGCATTGATTAACACCCCTGACATTTCATCCATCATTCCATAAAGACAAAAACAGTAAAAATTACACAAAGAAAACTTGCTCAGTACCAGAAACATGATATAAATTTCATATTTTGCGAGTAAATTAACATAAAATAATATTAGTGGTAATAAAATGTTGAGTACTATTAAAACTCACAACATATCATTAATCTTTATTATAACAAATAAAAAGTTATAATTGATAGTGAAAACCATATTATTATGATTATTAACATTGTCTATTGATTCAAAGATATCAATATATTTCATAACAATATTATTTCAATATAAACGGCAGTGGCAGATAAATCTATAAGCACAAGTGATGCCCACGGAGACTTACTATAATTTAGTAATAATGTAAAATAATGTAAAATAATGTAGAAAATATTAAAGAATGCAATTGAAAACATATTAACATAGTCGTGATTAAAAGAATTCACAGATAAGAATTTTATATAGATAATATAAATATACTGCCAAAATAATTTTTGCTACCAGTAAAATAGGGTTTCTCAAGTGCATAAATCCTCACTGATAAACAGTTATAAATATTGAACTCATAAAAATTTTCAAGCATTCTCAGTTAGTGATCACAATAAGGCTATAATTGTAGGTATCATTCTCAAGAGTTGTAATAAAAAAACTATCAACAATGTACCTGAGACTACCATTTAAATAAAATTGTTATATTGCAATCCTTTAGAATGAAACCTATAATTATTTCAACACATTAAATGGTAATAACAGATTTTAAAACAATGTTCACAAAATGATAATTATATTTGATCAACAATAATAAAACTTGCTGTGAAAATTGTTCTATAATAATCATAAATATGTTACTTTATGATGTTTTGTTATATATATTGATAAGTCCAAAATTCTTCTATTGGCCATCCGATTGGTATTGATGTCTGCCGATAGTTTTTGGGTGTGAATGATCATCATGGGTGACGAGAACTTGAGAACCGATTGTGGAGAGACGGGCACGACACCTGAATCGCTGCGCCTGCGTGCACTGCCAAAACTTCTTCCGATTCGTCATCTTTTCAAAGTTGTATGTCTGTCCATTGTAAACTAACTGGGGATTTCCTCTTATGCTTAAAATAAACTCCAACGGACGGTTCTCTGATTCCTTATTTTCGCAGACTGCTTTGTTCACGGCTACATTTTCTGACGAGGAATCCGAATTAAAAGTTTTCGTGCTCAGTTCATCCAGCAATATGCAAGTCGGATCATCTTGATAGTTTACAAGAACGGCAATAAATTCTTCTAAAATAGATAAACTCAATTTTAAATCTGCATAAGCACAAACAGATTCATTTATCATATAATATTCAAACTTTTAATAGAAATCAATATTACGAAAGAGTTCATCATAGCTTTAATGTAACCTTAAATATGTTTCAATAATGAGATATTATAATAGGACATGTTTTTGTATATTTTAATTATTAAATACGTATTTGATATCAACATTAAAAAAAAAAGAGATGGTATAACACAACACAAATAATAATGAACGAAAATATTCCAAAATAACATATTTTTTACAGCTATATCTGCTACATCAAGAGCAATTTATTCTAAGGGAATCATTTGTTCCTTGGTCACTCAACCCCGACCCCTTCTCTCAATTTGCTCTTACTTTGAAATTATCACATGGATGTGAGAGAATACAAATCCATAAAGCAATTTATGAAACTTTTGATAGTGGGAATTTAATTCAGTGAATATTGAAACAAGAGTCTCACAGTTTTATGGATTTTTATATTTCTTAGAATCGATACGACAAATATAATACATACATATATCAAGAAAACAGGAAGGAGTTCTTCCAGAGGAGAGGAGAAAATAAATTCTTTTAATTATCAATATAAATTTTTGGAAAATAGTCGAATAATTAAAACAAATAATAATATTACATAATACTTAGAGAAATCATATTTCATAAGATCTCAAACTATGTATATTATATTTCAATAGTCAAATTGTATTTGGTTAAGTCCTGATTGTTTCGATGAGGCTTTCTATCTGTCGGTGTCGCAGTATTCTTATTGAGTCTGGAGGGTGATAATGGAGTCCTGTCTCGGAAACCAGGGAGCCATTTAAAGTCACACAACGAGCTAAGCAAGACCTCACGCAGCACGACCAATACAGCCTCTTACCGCGACGTTTTGTTACTCTGAATGCGTGTCCACCAACAACAAGACTAGGATTTCCTCTTCTAGTTCGTATGAATGACAATTTTGCTAAAACATTAAAATGACTTAGGCTTTGATTTAAGATACACTGTTGATCAACCCTCGAGAACAAATTTTGTACATATCTTTTTTGGTAATGTATATGTGAATGGTTTATATTTATTATTTTTTTCATTCTAACAAATTTGAGCAAATGTCTTTGTTAAAATCTCAAATATTATACTAGATCAGCTGTTTCCGACGCTCGTATATCCAATTGAAGATTTTATGGTGCTTTATTTATGCAAAGCTTAAGAAAACCTCAAAAATGAAAGCTTTGAGATAATCTACAGTTAAATAAGTTAAATAATTCTTTCTTTTACAATAAATAGGTGACAAAAGATTTTTCAAAATTTGCGAATACGGTCACATAATTAATTAAGGCATTTGATGACAGATGTCATGCATGCAAAAGTACGATGGAATTTTCACAATATTCTAAGTTCTATTTAACATTCAGGTGGAATCTGCACCTGAAAATTTACAAACGGAACTATTGTAATAAGGTAAAATGTATATTTGACAGAACTTACATCCCCGAAGATGAATACAACCATACCTCGCTTTACGGCCTAGATACGTTCCACGAAACTTGGTCGCAAAGCGAAAAGTCATACAAAAATTCAATTATTCTAAAACAAATTCAATTGGATCGGTTTCAAATTTTTAAATATGTAACATGGTTTATCATTCAAAATGCATTTCATCTTTTTATTTCCCGTAAATCAAAAATACATACATATCAAGTACATACATTTGTACATAAAATAATAACAGACTCCAAAAACCAACAATAATCTATAAACAAAAATTAAACAATTCATGTTACATTAAATATGTGTATGTATACACACATAATTTTTCTTTTTAATGGCTTTAATTTGAAGACGATGAAGAAATGGTAACCTGCAGATCACTGTCGTCCTCATTTTTCGCTGGTAAGAATGGGCCTGGCTTAAAAAAATTGTCCACAATGTTTGTCTTGCCTTCTTGTCTATTTCGTTCTTCAATGATTTATAACAGCTAATGGCTGAGTTGATTCCTCGAGAAACCTTAGCACTACGTTCGACGTTTCAAATTATGCAAATTGAATCTATTTTTAAATTTTTCAAACCAACTTCGGCTTGCTTGGAATGTGACACCTTCAGCAGATTCATCGGTATCTCCATTCTTCAAATTTTCGAAAATACTTAAAGCTTTTTCCTGGATAGTCATTTGACTCATTGACACTCTCCGTATGTCATTGTCCTCAATCCATATAATCAATAGTTTTTCCATTTTTTCTATAATCCAGTTTCTTTGGCGTGTTAATCTCGAGACATTTAAAGGAGCAGCAGATTGAAAATATATTTTAATATCTTCTTTTTTATCGCGAATAGTTTGAATGGTAGATTTCGCAAGTCCCATTGCCTTGCAAATTTCAACAATTTTCTCCCCAGCTTCTATACGACGTAATACTTCTAGTTTAGTTTCTAGTGTGACTGATTTTCGGCATCTTTTTTTATCAGTCTCCGAAGTCGATAATTGCTTCGGTGGCACTTTGTCTAAAAATTATAAACAAACAAAATTATAAACAACATAATAAGCTCGTAAACAAGGGGAAATATAAAAGTATGCGCATCGAGATTGCGCTTACGCAAGATTGGCAAGATGTAGATATATCGACATCGAAAAAAAGTTTTTTTTGCCGTTATAGCGAAACATATTATAGCCATATAGAGTGGCCGTACAGCGAGGTATGGGTGTATTCAAAATAAATAAAAAAGCTGTCAACGTAGATAGTAGTGACATTTGAATACACATAACAATAATCGAAATCAAAAGTCATAAAAATTGAGTGTTTATTTTCATTGAAGTGATTTTTGCTTTGGAATTGTGTAAATATATATCAGAACTGTGAAAGAAAAATACTTCTAAATATACTTGTAGTCAAGAAATATATTACTAGAAGTAGGGGTCGATTTATAATGAATCAATTTTATGCAGAAGAACTCAGATACACAGGTGCAGAGAAATTATTTCTGCCATCTTGCAAAGATCGGTAGATGTAACTTATAGGTCAGATCTTCTCCAAATTTGACTGCTCTTTAATTAAACTTTATAAGAATAAATTATTGGCAAGCTTTATTTCAAAGACAGTCCACTTATCATGTAAAGATTTTCAAGTTTTAAAACATGAACACGTATCATAAAAGTCCTGCAACTTCTTTTATAAGAAAGGATTATTATTATGGTAAAAAACACAACATAGATTTTTTGGACAATTTATTTTTCTATTTTTCTTGTTGTAATTGTTTATTGTAATTGTTTATTATCATTCAAATTTTGAGGAAATAATATTAGATTATCTAGAATTAATGTCTAGAACTAACAACACACCTGTGTGTCGTATTCCTACTATTTATTAACTTATTTCTAGCTGTTAAAGAGTTAAATTTTAATAAACTCTATATGAAAAAAAAAGAAAAGTTGACTTTTACGGAATGAAAAGTTTTTAAATCTAATCAACTTGCTATTTATAAAGTAATTATCAACCCTCAGATTGCTAACGCCTCAATTGTTGAGATGGCTGATTGCAGTGTATCAAATCACCATAAAAAATTGTATTGTGGTAATATTGATAATTTTGGAAATGTATTCTCAACATCGACTGGCTTATTTCAAATGTTCAAAAAGTCTGTTTCGGAAAATATTAGATATTTCACCAGGTAAAAAAATTGTCTGATTGTTCATATTTGACTATACACTGCCAATCACATTAAAAAACCCACTCATGGCTTACTTCACTTTTCCCTTGACTTGTTTTTTTTTAGGGCAGGCATCGTGACAATGCATAGTCGGGTTTTTGACAATATCACCATTTTTTGTCTTAATAATTGAATGACAATGGAGTGTGCGATTTTGCCTACATCTCCAGGTCAACAATCCATTTGTAGTTCGGAAGTACACATATTCAAATTCTCCGAGAATTATAATTTGGTTTCCTTTCTGGGTTCGTGAAAATTTCATAGTAGAGGCTAGAAACAGAGTTAACATTAGTTTAATGTTATCAAAAATATTTTTTTAAATCCTCACAATAGAGAAATTTATATGTGAAAGAAAAATATAAATAAAAATATTTAATACTTCATTCAATAAGACCGTAGGGTGACTAATAAAAAAACTTTCAGGCAAAATTTTACATTATTCATCTGCATAGTCTCCTTCAAGAATGATACATTCATTTCAACGCTTTTTTAGCATTTCTATGCCTTTCATAGCTATCACTAGTTTACTGTCGATTTGACTCTGAAGTGTAGTTATGGGATCCATTTTTTATCTATTGCCACATATTGCATGAAAATAATATTTATATTTGACCTAAACAGCTCTAAACAAAGCTCAGAATCATCAAAACGCTGTTATTATCGATCAGCATCATCAATATTTGTACAACCGCGTGAAAAATCAGCAAATCACTTCATCATCTTCCTTCGATGGAGCAAGATCCAAAAAACACTTGTCAAGCAACTACTTTGCTTGAATGGTATTTTTCCCATCAAAAAACAATATTTTTTCAACACACAAAACCCAGATTTTTACCTTGTTTTAAAAATTAGAAAAGAAACATCACTAAAACCACTGAAACCAATGGTCATGTCAATGTCATGACATTTTGACACATATTTTTTTAAGGTTGGTACTATCTAAAAAAAAATCATATGAATTTGTTAATAGTGGCACCACCAACCAACAAATTTAATAGATGATAAAAAATATATCCATGTGGACAAAAATTTATGTTACAATAAATAATAAAATAAACTTTAATTATTAATTCATTTTCAGATACCTTTTTTAATTGTATAATATGGTAGCTCAAAATATTGCCGACGACCTCTGCTGATGAGAGAATGAATATAATTATGTAAATATATACCTAAACGGTAAGTTTACGGTAAGAGATAACTAATATTGCATTCACTTAGGCCTTCTTTTTGCATAAAAAAGCTTAAGTCAGCTAAAGTCAGGTAACAGTCACTTACCTCATATTTTTTTTTTAAATAAAAAAATATGTTACAATATAATGGAAACTATCATAAACACATTACAATGGAGAAGTATCATAACATTGTACATAGTTATTCATAATTAACAATGAACGATTAACACTTGACTAATTTTGTTTAACCCTCAGTAATAAAAATTTAATTCTAGGAGAAGGAAAACTGGTAGATTGTTTTTATTTATTTTAAATGTGAATACTTATTTCTTTGTTAAGTCATATCCTGTGGATTTTATTCGTGTGCAGTTTTATTCTACAAAGTTTTTTCTGTACAGTTTTATCTATTCATCATTAATTTCATATTGCTTTTATCATATTAAGCCTCTAAAAACATTAATCGCTCAGTAAATGAATGTGGAAAATACAATCCAAATTAATAGTGATATCAGTTGACACAAAATGAATCCATAACAGTGCAATTTTCTATTTTTCGTTTCAGATTTCGCCATCTTAATGGTTTCATGTCTCACTGATTGAAATCAAATTAATTCAACATACTATAGATAAGTGTCATAAGAAATAATTTAAATGTTCCTTTTACTATGGTAGTCTTATAGTGTAAAACTAACAAATTTAATATCAAGAGAGATATTTTAAAATTGAGCTGATAACAATCTGAGAATGTTATGTTCAGTAAAAAAAACAATTGTGTTACCGATTTATTTCACTATCAAACCCATGCGTTGGCATGAAACGATTCTTACACAAAATAACATTTTGTATCCTTGTCCAACACCGCTTGTAAGTGAATTTTCTATTTTACAGAAATACAATTAATTTGAAAATATTTTGAAGGCAAATATTTTTATTTTAAACAAATTCACGTGGAGGTAATTTGCAAACAGGATAATCTGTAAATGGATAATTGAGAGTTTACTGTGGATCATTTTTTGATATTGATGATCAACCTAATCTAAATGCTGTTGATGGATATCCCAGCCAGTGTCACACCAAGGCAGTTATGCAAGTCGTTATAAGAATGTGCAGAAAAATGTAATATTCAAACAATGCTATAATTGAGAAGAAAAGGCAGCTCGGTTTAACAAATAATTAAATATTCAAGCAAAAAAGAACAATCTTGCAGTTGAGAGTTTAAAAGGAGCAAAATTTGTTAAGAATGAATTACATTTATTTGAAAGACCACCTATTCCGCAATTTCTTGAAATGAATATCTTGGACTAACTTCTCACCAATATTAAAAGCGATTTTATAGCAACACTGTAAATTTTGAGTGTAAACACCTATAACTTCCGACCCATAGGTAAGACATTCTGCTTTCTTCTTGCTATGCCATTTATTAGAAAATCATAAGAATAACTAGTACACAACCGGCCGATAATATTATAATTATGTTGGTCTGAAACAAAAGACATTAACAACTTAGACATTAACATCTTACTTTAGAAATGCTAAATTGTATAGATAGTACTAAATGAATAGACGATTTTACATAAAACAAAGATTTATTTTAAGATCCTGATATTGTTTCATTTTGACATAAGAATTGAAGGAATCATATCTACTATGATTTTACTTTACGTCTTTGTGATGTTTTCAAGCCTTCATACTGTATAAATTCCGTAACTTATCACCAAACGGAGTTTCTTACATTTAATGAATTAATAATTAATTCAATGTCGAACACATTTACGGAAATGGCATTAACGAGACTAATCTTGCAATAAAAAATAAATATAGATACCCATGCCTTTGGACACAAATACAAAAATCAATTTATAAAAAATTTCAAACCGGGATGCGTTCCTATGAGCACAAAGACTGAAGCCTATTTTGTTGAGCACCCAACTAGGTGTCCAGATTTCTATTACTTACTGTTAAAATACTGTATAATTATAATAAGAGGACATTAGGGTTTGACTGTTTTTATTAGGAATAAATATTTCAATGCGTTAAGTGCTTAAAAGAGCAGGAACTACCGCTTTATATTTAATAAAAATATATAATTACAGAAAAATCCTTTTAATATCGTTTTTGATCATCATTTATATATAAGACTATAAGAAAAATATATTACAACATAAATGTACGGCTAAAATAAAACAAGATTTAAAAGTAAAAAAGTTTTATTCAAATAAAATAATTCACAAATTTGATACATTTGCATGAATACAACAAGCTTTCATATGAAAGTGCTAATAGTCAAATGAACCGACCAAAATCTGACAGGAGCATCAAAAAAAAAAGTACTACTTTACTTTAAATACTACTTATGTCAATGTGTGCGGGAAATATTTTTAATACATGTAGAAACCAAAATAAAAAAAAAAAACTTTTAATATATAATTAATATGAATTTGGAATCATTCAATGCAACTTAAATGTCATGGAACTGATATTATCAAAGTCTTCGTGACTTTTCAGATCAGAACAGAGCGATACAATTATTAATAATCAAACGGATAAATATCGCATGTCACACTAGAAGATAGGATGGGCGTTTTAAACAAACTGTGTCATCTTCAAACTGATATCATTCGATTAATCTTATTTTTAGAATAAAATCACAACAATTCATTATGGTATAACATAAAATTCAACATGACTTTAATATACGTGATGTCATTGCAACAGTTGCAGATTAATTTATGAAACAATTTGATGATGGAGGAAAGCACTGAGTTGTGATTTCAGTTTTTTTCGGGGAAGAATAAGAATGGTCACTGTCAATATTTTGTTTCGTATATATGGGCATGGTAGTAAAACACGAGATAAGTTGATATTTCTTTGAATACAGAGGGTTTGAAAATGACCAAATGACATTTTTGGAAAGAACAGTCGAATATTGTTAAAAAAGTTATTTATGAACATAGATTGGTCACCATGAGAAATGTAACAGCAACGTGTTGATTTAATACTTATGAATTGGTTATTGATATAGAGCAGATTTATTTACCTTTTGAACAAGCAGTTTTATTTGGGAGACTTCTTATCGCTGATATTATGTAGCACTATACGTTATGACATATTATGCTTTTGAATTTCATAATAATAAACAAAACATGAAAATCAGAATGAATAAAAAAAAACAACAAAAAACTACATTATATACATTGACGACAATTAAGTGGCCTTCTATAATCAAATACAAAATATCTCAAAGAATAAACTTCTTTACACAACAAATTATAATACGTATATATTGTGAAAAAGTCAAATGTTTCATAATAAAATTATAACTTAATGATAAGAAAAGTTATAGTTAGAAACAAAAACTATATTTAAAAAGTTTAAAAAAAATAAGATTTTAATTCAAAGGGGCATTTAAAATACAAATTTCATTAATAATGCAGATTTAAAAACTGTGTTTTTCAGTTTAAAAATAGTAGTTGTATATAATTAAACTTTGTACCTGGATAGATCAAACGAGTACTTACGATTTCGATGACAGTTGAAGTAGATGCAGAGATATTCTGACTTTTTACAACTCAAAGAACTTCGAATCATAGAATATATAGATGAACTTCTGAATTACTGATTAACTTATCATATGGAACACTTCATTTGTAGGTTACACATTCAATGGATAAAATCACATAACTTTCACTAAACTGTGAGTCAAAATAAAACGATACACGGACACATAATTACAACAATTTCACAGAACTATAATATTAACTCACACGCGAAATTAAATTTATGATGAGTCGGATATTTGTTGTTTTGCAAAACTCACTGTCAAATACCACGTTAATGATATAATATTTCGTTATTTTTGTATCAGACGACAAATCCAAACGCCTTCGCTAAGATAAGCATTAAATAGTACTTGATAGGGGTTTCATAAAATGTTTTCAAACAGCTATTAACCTTGACGAAACTAAACAAAATATACAAGTTTGTTGCATTTGTGACATATAACCGCTATGACAGACCGACGCCATCATTCACACAATAGACAAATACTATCCATTTCATTTTATATCTACCATAAAGTATATTTTTGTAATCGTGAAAAATTTTACTTTCATATTTGATAATCTTACTTTTGACTTTATAGAACCGATATTGCTATTCTGTCACTAATTTTAATAATAATAAATGTTGTACAGATTGCATATTCGTCATTTTGTTTATGAACACGAGCAATTTAATTCATCCACTATAATAAATCTGATCAAAACTGCACGTCCGCAAGCATTGTCTTGTTATTATAATAACAGCGCATGACTCACATAATGAGCACCACAACTGTTTATGTTTATGTTAAATGAGTGCTTTCACTCGTTAGTTTGGCTATAATCAATGTGTATACATGTCTTATATTTCAGTAACAAAATTTATTGATTATTGATTTCACACTTAATTTAATGTATGATTCATGAATTACTTATAAAAGTATATATTTCTTGAAGACTTTCCTAAATTTTACTTTATTCAAGCCTATTGAACATTTTTAAGGTGTTAACTGTCACTTCTTGATGGAAACGCATGATATTTTAAATAATAAAAAAAACTATTGAACATTGTATTTGGATAATAAATTTATTCCACATGTTTTATTATGTTATTTGGCAATTAAAAGGGTGTATTTATTCCTTCTCTCTTGAGTACAAAGACATGTATAATTATTCTTTTTTGTACAGACTTGTCTCTAGAAATAAAACAAAAATACAAAATACATTCCCCCATCATTAAAATGACATAACTATTTCCTTATAAATACTTTTGTAATAATGGATATTTCATTATTACTATTATATTTGCACGCTGGTTGAATATAAGGAAAACCTTTAAATTTGTATTTCTATTGGAAGAACATTACTGCTAATACTTTGCTTAAAAGTTTACCGCGAATATTATACCAATTGTACTATTTTTTTTATTTTTAAACGTTTTTTAGGCAAAGCATTGACTTTAAAATGCATAGTAGTTTAATTAAGGAGGGTATATCAGCTATGATAAGACACATAAATTGTATCAAAGTGAAATTTAACGAATTGATATATATAAACATAATGCAATTGCTTAACATACAAAAAAGTTTATTGTTATTTTCATTACGACTTTCACAGAATTAACGAGCTAATATTTTGTTTTCATAAAAAAACAACTTTCATCATACAATGCCTTTGTGACTGCATAAAAATTCATAATTCGTGGGGTTTGAGAAAGCAAAAAATACTTTTTTTTAGGTAGGTAACAATGATAGACCTGACTAGTGTTCGTGAATGTACGAAATTTTTGATACAAAAATTATTGCGGATGGCAATTGTGACTTTAAAAATGTCGGCTATTTTGTGATGGCGTCTTTATGTCACCGCGAATGTCAAATTTTGAAAACAGGTTCATAATCTTTGTCAGTAGTTTGGCGGTAGTTTTACATATTTTTTTACAATGTAGATAACGTTACAATTTTAAATTATTATTCCGTATGATATGACGTTTCGAAATCGCTATAGTTATACTACGGAACGTGACAAATTTTTATCGGTGTATCGCTAGTTTTGTAATAATATTAGTTTATGTTATAGGTTTAACGCTCTTGAATTATATTTGTCTGGTTCATATGTTTCATTAAAAAGTAGCTGCAATAATTTATGCTCAACTTACAACAAACTCCCGCCGTAAAACGTCGTCTCGATGGTATAACCACAAAACGTGGATTAAATAGCTCAAATATTGTATCATTTTTACTGAGTTGTGTTTAAAACAGGTGTTTGATAAAGACAAACATTATGTGATAAAAAAATGTGATAGTTTCGTAATAAATTGGTTCAAAACAAAACTACGAGCAAATCTACATTGCCATTCTAAGTTTCGACAAAACTCGCAAGCTCTATATATCTTTCAATATCAAAATCTTCTGGCGATTAATTTTGTATATTCACCTAGTTTCTTCGTGTGTGTTTATCTTTAATTGATTACAACTACCCAATATTGCAATTTTTGTTTTTGTAGTTTTTTGAGGTTATAATCAGTTCAATCTATGTATACCACTTATTATATCTAGATTAGTTTTAAATTGTGAAAAATTAAGTGAATTTGATAAATAATTCAAGGTGTAATGACCAAGATGTTCGTGCAATATTTTAATTAGTGGCTTTATAGTTCAGTGCATTTTGAAGATAGTCTGCAAAAACCTCATCTGTCAACATTTACAAAAATTCCTTAGATTAAAATAATATCATTTTGACGCAGCTTCTTGAAATATTTCTGACCGCAAGTTTGTGATGGGTAAGTCAATTAATTATTTTTATGATATATATATATATATATACACACACACATACTACTTATTGTTACTATCCTCAAAGTTTTGATCTTTTGCTAATGTTGTTATAAATATTCCATAATCTTTTTTGTTGTTGTGTTGCCGTATCTGTTGGTGCCATTTATACTTAGGCTTACCTTTTTATAAATATATAAAATAGTTAGCCTCATTGTATTAGTCATTTTTACACTCCTACGATTATCATTGATCATGATGCTATGAAATTGTGGGTTAAGCCATCAAAGAATAGAAAATTTAATTAAATGTGTATATTTTGTAATAATTATTTTAATAAATAATTTGGTACTACTTCCACAATATTCTTGATGATAAGAGATCAGGACTAGCTTCGCTCATCGCGAGCATTATCAAATGATGATAATCAGATGAGCGAAACCGGTCCTGATCAAAAAATATAATATGGAAATCGCACTAAACATATGTTTTTATTGCTTAAATTATTATGGCTTTCTATCGAGAAGTGACGGTTAACACTTCAAAAATGATTAATTTTATAACTGATATATATAGATTTTGGATAGCTATATTTTTGTGTGAAGCATATGGATTGGTACTCATAGATCATGTCACCAGCTTACAACTTCTTTTCCGCTCAGGCTTACGTACGCTACGTTCTTCAATTCAATTTACAGTTTCTTAAAAAGAAAACATTTCCCTGTTGAAAAAGGGATCATCGAATGGAATTAATTTTACCCTAGGATTAAAACCTGTGTAATCCAGGTGTTGATTGTGGTTTAACCTTTCCAAGACTATTAGGGAACTATCTGTTGAATCATGGTATCACTGTTTGAATTCAGATCAGATTCATAATTGTGTATACCTAAAAATCTTCCAGCACCAAAGGAATCACTGCAAAAGAAATTATTTTATTCAAGCACCACGTAAATGTCCATTGTCCTAATTGAAAGATGCAATATGTTTATGAACTACTCTTGATCATATTTATTGTATATTTGGTGATATTTTTGTGGATCAGAATAAGATTTGTCCTACCCATGATTATTCAATATTTAGCTAATTAATAATAAAGTTATACATTTATGATGATTCATCAAATGAATCACTTGGAACTTGCATTTACTGTAATTTATTGATTTATTTCATTTGTTTCACATTTCTATCAGACTTGTCTGCCATTTTGGGGTAGAATAGACAAACATGCCACTTAGAACTATTAATCTGTTATTGTAGGTGGCGGTGTCATGAAAAATTATATTTATGCCTCAAAATACACATTTGATAGCGACGGGATAGCTTACTCACTTATCTGGCTTTGATCCAGTCATTTCTTCATTGATTTTGTTGATCACAAAATCACTATGCCTTTCCCGAAGAGATAAAAAGAACTTTAACATTGTGAATATATCACTGATTCACATATTGTTTTGATTCTGACATCGTTGGTATATGCAGTCACAGATTCAGTGATATGTATATTTAGAGCTATCACTCAATTCAGCCAAAGAATTTGGCTTGTGCATTACGATTTTTATTATCATTATCAAACTAATATGTATTTGTCTTGTTTTGCCTGTCAGTCTTATGCTCAGTTCATCAATGCATTAGTCATGGTGCACAATGCACAGTGTAACGCAGACAGAAACTGTGCGAGTATGGGTTTTGAGGAAACATTTACTGCCACCTTTTGTATAATGTTACTAGTTATAGAATGAAAATCGCAATGGGATTGTTAAAATCAACTTACTTATGTTAATATGATATGTCCTTTCCTCAAAGTATTTATGCTATGTTGATAATGTTGGTAAGATAAACTTGCAGCTTTATACAGCTGTAAATATATTTTGTTATCTTTCCTCAAAATATTGAAGAATCAAGTTTTTAGAATATTTCTTGACTTCAGAATGAAAATGTGTTCAATAAACCTGTTGTAGTTAAACGAAAAAATGGGATCAACAAGGGTGGGTGTCTTCATTTTTCGTATTTCGATATTTTTCAATGAATCGTTTTGAATAGAAAAAGAATACAATTTTCAAGTAGTTATTTACTACCGAAGCTCTTTCAAACTTTAATTTCGTTGACTCGCAAACGAATGGAGGTTTTTATTATTTATTTTTTAATATTGGATATCTTTTTTTAACCAAACCTATGTTAAGCATTATCACGTTGGTTTATATTTTTTGGCTACCACTTGACATAGGCAAACCAAACTTGATTTTTATATACATTTATGTGACTATTGTGGTTTTTTGGATTGCTTTCGATATTGATGTTCTTTTCATTCAGTTATAATGCTCTAGTTACGGTGCTTGTAATGTTATCTTTTATACATACTTTACTGAGACATAAACATTTTGTTTTATAAAAATTATAGTAATGCTTAAGGTGATGTTGGTTCTCAATTTTATTGGTTGCTTTTGTTAATCTTCATAATATTGCTTGAAACATTGAAAGTTCTGCATTGATCTGATGTGATAATAGCTGAATGTTGTTGATCCACTGATTCAAACTTATTGTTGCTAACTTTGTGCTTTATCAAACATGACACGGCCGCAGAATGTCAGCATATTTAATGGATATTTTTTTCTAGTCATTTTATATTATATTTATGTAGATTAAAAAGTGTTTTCATCTGCACATGCAAATTATTTTTCCTGAATGTTTACAGCAAGCTATCAATTAAATTGTTATGATTCATTATTTTGTAACTTGCATCGTAAGTATTTATAAGTAATTGTGTTCAGGTTTTTTTTGCAAGTGAATGGATTCGAATTTTGAAATCTGACAATTCACTTATGATAATTCAGCAATTTTGTAGAATTTCATAATATGAAGTCGGATTTTGTTATTATTCATGTAAAATGGTCATACATTTTTGATTTGGAATATTATGGAATGTTTTGGAAACTTACATTCCTTTTGCCTGAGATCATCACATTTTTATGTACATATTTTGTTTTGATAAAAAATATTTTTATAAAAGATGGCTTCTTAATTTTAAATACAGCATATGAGTTGCCTAGAATCATAAGTAGGACCATTTTGTCATCTTTGCTGTCTAATATCAAATATGACTAAGCAGTGTCACTTGGTTGGAAAATACCCATTGGTGTATAATGACACAGTGTAATAGCCAATTTTAAATTTTACGAAGAATCTTATTGTACTCTGTGATTAATTTCCATTGTTATTTGTAACATTTTTTGCCATGTTGAATGGTTTTTTTACTATTACTTTAAAAATGATTTTTGGGGAATATGAGTTGTGATTCTAGGCTACTGATATGTCCCCATCGTTATTTCCCTCCTTATCCCAAGCTATTTTATCTTGTTGTGCTCTTAAAATAGACTGACTTTTTTACATGATAGAACAGTAGTGATTAGTAACTTATTATTGATGTGACTTTGTACTTGAGGCTGAGAGTTGAATAAAATAAATTTAAGTTGTAAGTGTTTTTATTTTATTAATAATCATATATTATGTATGATCACAATTTCCAATACCATTCCAATATTTTCAGGTTTTCCAATATTGATTTGTCTCTTATTTATGAATAAATTTACAAATTTAATATTGTAAATGGCATCTGATAATTGTTCATAAAATATGTATTATATACAGAGTTCAAAATAGAATTATATGCACTATGTAATATTAACAATTATATCAATAAAATGAACAAGTATTTGTGATCATGGATTGAAACCAGTAACAATTTAATATCAAAAAAAAAATACTTAATGTAAATCATTTTTTTTGTTTTTATGTTTTATTTGATTGGTCATTTTTATTCGCAGATCAGAATTTTAATATGGATCATCATTTAGAATCAATGAAAAGTCTTCATGAAATCGTACATATGACCCGTCCGGAACAGCGTTTTCAAAAAACCAGAAAAATGCATGGAAAGCAATATATAAATGGAACTGGGCGCACCGTGTTTGCAAGGCGTTGCCATAATATTTCATGTGGTTGTAAAAAAAAATGTAATAGCAAGATAACTTTTAACGAAAGACATGAATTGTTCACCTCATTTTGGGCTATAGGTTGCACCAAAAAACAAAATATGTATCTTCGGGGCTTAGTAAATCAATTGCAGGTAGCCACGAGAAGACCCCGTGGTGGATATCGTAAGCCCCGGAGCGCTTCTAATTATTACTTTTTAAACGTAGGAAATGAGAGGATTCCAGTTTGTAAATCATTTTTTATAAATACATTTGATCTTGCTGTAGGTCGTCTTAGAAGTTTACTGAAATCAATATACTTAATGAAAAATAATGCTCAACAATAAATTTAATAAAAAACGTCATTTATTTTAATATTCCTTAATTGGAATTTTTTGGTATTCTGTTATAAAAAATTTAAACTACTAACTATTTAGTTCCAAAAGTATGAGCTTTTTTGATGTGTTCAGAGTATCCAAATGCTAAATACGTTTATTGTGATATTTAATATAAATTTAACACTTTTTCTTTGTAATGTGTGTATAATTTTATAATGTAAAAATTGGGACCGGTTTCATTCATACTGAGCATTATCAACTGATCAGTTGTGTTTTATTATTGAAACAAAATGTCTTTACCCATGTTATATATATATATATATTGTAAGTGTTGCTTAAAATCTTAAAAGTGATAATATCGTTATTGACTCTGTCACTAGTTTAATGTGTTTCGCCTCTTTAAGAAGCATTTTTATTTTTTGAGTGACCAATTCATTTATTGTCTCTCAGTTCAGGGAAGGCAATGATACATTTTGAATAGAGAAAGAATTTTATCTGTGTATAGCTGGAATATGAAGAATATACGACTGCCTTGAATAATCTACTGAGTTTTGGATTGACCAATAGTATTTTTATCTCTAAAAAAACTCAGTGTAATCTGATGACGATAGAATTCTTTTAATGTTTTGATGTAATTATTTTTTGTTTTAAAATGAATGCATAAAATCATGTTTAAATTCACTATCTGGCAAAATTTTCAGAACGTTCTCTTGTTGTATATAATATGTATGCATCAGTCAATAGTAAAAAATTATGGATGTATGTCAATACAAATTGTGTTCTGATTGCTTCAGTACCTTGGTACTCTTATTGTAAATTAGTATTAAACTCATTGCAGTCAACATTTATAAAGTATCAACATAAATGTCAGTGCATATTTGTATATGATATCACTGTCTGACCAACATGTCAAAACAACTTATTAAAAATTTTCTCACTTTTTTTTTATATAAGGAAAAAGAAGTTCATTAATCCTGTGTGTTAATTAATATGGCGATACATGTGTTGCTGACTGTTGTGTTGTTTATTATAAATTGCCATACCCATATTTTTTTTTATTGAATTATAATTATTTCTACAATATCAATGCTTTTAAATAGGTTCATAATTTTAATTTGTTTTAAACGAACGAAAGAATTTTGTTGAAAGTACTATTGATTGAAATTTAATCTATTGCCAATTAATATTGGACGTAAAATTTCATATTCGTATCATCACAGTCCTCCCTGAGATCTGTGTCAGAAGGTATAGAAAAGAGCATGAATAACACATTGGATCCCGGAAACGTGTTTTGACGTGATAGACCGGCCCTTCGAAAAAAGACAAATTAGATACATTAAATTAAGTATTTGATAAAGAATTTTAATTTTTTCTTATTTCCAAGACTCAAACCATTTCAAAACAGTCTACAAGCCAGTAAGGCTATTTTTAATAATGTTGTTAACAATCTCAGAAAGTTTCATTTGATTTTATCCAATATCAGTCCATCCATTTTATCCAATAAACTATAGTTATCACACTTTTAGTAAACACTTAAGAAAAATGCCGTTTGTTCAAAAATGGGCTGGGACTGATAGAGATAAAGATAAAGATGAAGGAAACAATTGAAAGTGGCAGCTGTAAAGATTTATTCCCTATATTTCATTTAAAGAATTATATTTTAAAATGTTAACTGTCACTTTTGAAGGGAGGGATTATATTTTGAATAATGTAAACACATTTTTAGTACTAGTAGTTTTTCATAATACACCCAGTCCTTTTTTTACGCGATACATTGGTTCCAGAAAACGGCGCGTAAAAGAAATCGTGTAAAAAAATCGCAACTTTCATATAATTTGATAAATTGGTACCAAAAATTAAAATATCGCATGAAAAAACACCAGAAACGTATGAAAAACCAAAATTTGCTCTTTAAAATTCATGCAAAAAAAAAATATATATTTCATGTCTTTATTGCTTATAAAATATAATGACACTAACAATATAATTTTTTCACTTATATTAATTAAGTTTTAAAAATACACGTATTTTTTTTATTTAAAAAAATAATGAAACGTACATGCCTAGCATCATATATAAATTTCTTATTTAAAACAAATTTGGGGAAAAAATCGCGTAAAAACGAGTGAAGCGCGTAAAAAAATGTAACAGTTCCGTCCAAAAAAATCGCATATAATCGAATTCGCGTAAAAAAAGGAGTGGGTGTATTTAATAAGGATACTAATGAAACTAGTCCTGATCGAAGAAATTTCTTAACCCGTCGAAGATCACATGATTTTTTTTTTAATATGTCATTAAAATATTCCTATGCATTTGCCGACTCAGTCAGAGTGTACTACTAGAATATAAAAAGAATGTTAGATGGAAAGAGCTTTCTATATTTTATGATCAAATAATTTATATATCAGCTTCACAATGTGATTGATGTAGCTAAATTTTATTTGATATGTTAGTGTTTTTTTAAATTTAATTATCATGTTTCCCTAATTAGATTATTCATAGGAAAGCAAACACTATCTGAATTTAAATATTTTTTTTATTAAATATACATGGTTTAAATGGTATTTTATTTAAATCTACAATTATCTGTTGTAGTGTTCTTTTTAACATTTTAAAAGCGATGTGGTATCTTTACTTCATTTATTAAATCAAAAATGAAATTTTAAGAAGTCGTCATATCGGATACTTATTTTAAAAAGAGAAATTAAATTCACATTTATCTTTATTAAAGATTTTAGTTGCGCTGAAAGTAAAAGGTTCATGTGATTGAAATGATGAATATGTTTGAATAGATAATCGAAGAAGTGTACTTTGTTTATGTAATATTTTCTATGCAATATACCAAAGACTATTGATGGGGTGATTTTTCACCAATATTGATTTCCTCCCCCTAACCATATCCTCTGGAATAGATTCTTATCAAGATGAAAGCTTTCTTACAGTAACTTTTTAGAGCTTTAAAAAGATGGAGCTAGGGCAGAGATAGTAGTTAACTAATAGCTCCTTTTTTGGGATCGGGTTACAGTGGCAGAAAGTGTACTCTTAATCAATCTATGAAAGTGTTGGCACTTTTTTTAATGAACAAATTTCAATTTCTTTCGAATCACTTTTTTTGTGCCAGGGATCTAATAATTAATAAATATGGAATTCTAACGACTGTTTAATGATAGGTCGTAGTAGATTGTCTTTTGATGAATATCATTGTCTTTTCATTCTTCTAGAAAAATTAAATAAATATGTCATGTTTTGTAGTGAAAGTAAATAGCATTCTGAATAAATAATCAATTAACACTTGGATCGATAAGTCCCGGGACTAACTAAGAAAAACACGTTTTTTTGGCAAAATTCGACTTTATTCATCAACATAGTCTCCTTCAAGAGCAACACAATCAGTCCAGCGCTTCTCTAACATTTCAATACCTTTCTTGTAGAACGATTTATCTTTGGCCTCGAAATAAGCGTTCGTTTCGGCGATGACTTCCTCGTTGGAGTAGAATCTCTTTCCTTGGAGCATTTTTTTGAGGTCTGCAAACAGGTAGTAGTCGCTGGGGGCCAGATCCGGTGAATATGGTGGGTGTGGAAGCAATTCGAAGCCCAATTCATGCAATTTCGCCATTGTAGCGAGCGACTTGTGACACGGCGCATTGTCTTGGTGAAAGAGCACTTTCTTCTTTTTCATTTGGAGCCGTTTCTCACCGATTTCGTTCTTCAAACGCATCAATTGGACAATGTAACGTTCGCTATTGATGGTCTTACCTTTTTCAAGGTAGTCGATGAACAAAACTCCATGAGCATCCCAAAATACTGAGGCCATAACCTTACGGGTCCACATTTGCGTTTTTGGCCGCTTTGGACGCTTCTCACCGACTGCAGTCCACTCGGCTGACGACCGCTTTGACTCTGGAGTGTAGTGAAGGATCAAGGTTTCGTCCATTGTCACATACCGACGCAAAAAATCCGGTTTGTTTCGGCGAAACAGCTTCAAACAGCGCTCAGAATCAACGACACGTTGTTGTTTTTGATCCACTGTGAGCAAACGCGGCACCCACTTTGACAACAGCTTCCCCATAGACAAATGTTCATGAAAAATAGTGTACACACTGCCGTATGATATCTTTAAGGTGTCAGCTATCTCACGCAATTTTAATTTACGGTTTTCGAAAACGATTTGGTGGACTTTTTTGATGATTTCCGGGGTAATTGCCTCATTTGGCCGGCCAGAGCGTTCAGCATCTTCAGTGTCTGTACGACCACGTTTAAACTCAGCATACCACCGACAAATGGTTGTTTTTGATGGAGCAGATTCCCTGTAGCACTTTTCAAGCCATTGCTGAGCTTGCACTGTGTTTTTTTTCATCAAAAAACAATCAACACACGAAATTGTTTCGAATCCATTATTCTGAGAATATCAAGACGAGCGTCACTTAAATCACTGTAACTCATGGACCAAACATCAGAATGTCATGAAATTTTAGCAGGTATCTTTTGAAGGTTGGTACTTATGAAAAATCATACGGAACTTTTGTTGGCAACGCCATCTATGTGTCAGTCCCGGGACTTATTGATCCACGTGTTAAAATGGAAGAGAAACTATTTTTGATTCCCGAAAAAGAAAGATTTTTTAAAATTTTCTCGTTAGTAAAATATTGTGGTAAGATAGTAATAATACTGCATTCAATATATTTTGCTGATCTTCGGGTCTAAGGGGTGGAGAGTGAACAAGAATAGCTTTAGTTGACAGACTGTTTTCTCAGGGTCGGATTGCTTGTGAATAATGGAAAGTTTATTTGCATCTGTTCACCAGCAGAATGCTTGCTTCCAATAAGTGGTTCTGACCAAATACAAACTGATGTGAGAGTTTTTTTACTGTTGTATTTAGTGCAAAAACTTCTTTTAAATCATGGAAAGCACATGTAATTTTTGAGTTATGTTTTATATTTACGACTTTATTTTCAAAAAAAACTGAATATGTTTTGATAATTGAATATGACCAACGATTTGATCCTATATCTATAACTTTTTAACGTATCTATGAATGTATGTGTATGATGCTAAAAGTATTGTATAAAATGTTGATTTGTAAGTGTTTAAAGTACTTATGTTTTGTGAAACCAGTATTTGATTGTTTCTTGTCAATGGTTGTTGTGATTTTCTTTCAAAGCCTAATTTTAAAATGGTAGTAATATGTTTTATTTGATTTTAATTACATTTTTAGATACACTTCAATATGTTATATCGCAGAGGGGGAGACAAATGTTGCTGGTGAATGATAAAACTTACCGATACTTAAGCCAAACTGGACCTAAACTGTACTGGGTCTGTTCCAAAGCAAAGAACTGTCCAGCCCGAATACACACTATCGATACACACAAAGTCTACCACAATGACAATCACACATGTCAGCAGTGAAATCAAAATATATCAATCAGCGACATAATCAAGAACTATCATCAGCAACTCGTCACATGAATTACCAAAACAAGATAAAAATAAAAATGTTGACACATTTATATGAATGTTTAGAAGTAGGAATTATTTGAGATGATACAATTTATCTTGGCAATTCCAAAATTTTGCTTTAACACTTTGATTGTAACAGTGTTAATCCGTAATATGCAAAGGTCTGTCTAATTGTCTTTATATATGTCTTTATAGGATGGCTTACCTTGTTTTTTGATATATGTAATAGACATTATAGATATTCCTTATTATAACTATTAGAGAATAACAATCTCAGTAATTTGCATCAAATTGGTTGGCAATCAAAGTGTTAATGACAGAAACTCTTTTTCTTTCTATAAATTGTCACTTAAGTATCGCTAACTTATAAGTGTAAAGCCCTAGTAATATTTCTCCATGCCAGTTTGGCATCTCTAAGGGAGTAAGTATGTTGTGTGTTTTAATTGAAAGTTTTTACATGCTGTCACATTTACTTGAGTATGAAAATTTTAATACAAATGTGTTTCATACAGATGATTTGCATTGAAACGGTGATGCATTTTATGTAAATTTTAATCATTTATTTTATCAAAACTGTATTTATCATCTTTACACTTTAAGAAAGCGATACAAACTTAAAAAATCGTCACCATTACATGTCAGTATCTTCAAGGCATTCAAAGAAAACTTGTTTTGATAAATTGATAATTCTATATTAGAAATAATGTAATACTAATGTAATTATAAAAAGTTAACTTTACTGGTTTTCCTTGTAAGTCCAATATTTTATTATGGAAATGTTCTAGAATATTTTGTTTGATTTTTAGACCTGGAATTTTGAGAAACAATATGGTGTTGAAGGAATTATTCAATAAAATTATTTATAAACATTCCAAACCTTCTTCTTATTCATATTGATGGCAATATTTTCTTGACAATGATTTTAATTAATTTGATGAAAAATGTTAATAGAAATTTATTTTTCATTGTTGTATCTGCGATTTTATATATTGTATTATCTACATGAAACCATCATTCAGTCTTTTGAAAAGAGCTTTACTTTAGCATTGTAATAGCTCTGATATGAAATAAAGATTTTTTATTGAACATTTGAGATCTAGGGCATGAATTTCATGAAGAATGTTCTACTTGACTTATTAGCAGTAAATGGCAATTATTCAAAATTTAAAACAAACTTACATATTGTACTTAAAATGTGCTAATATTCAATTTCGGCATGTTGATGAAAAATAATTTAAATTGTTTTGTCAGGCTGTAGACAGAGGCATCAATGATGACTTGCTGAAAAAAATAATGATATTTTCTATAAGTAAACATTTTTGCATGTATAATATTGAAAATCTTTGTGTAATATTTTTATAAAATAAAAATTATCAATCAACATAAAAAAATGTTTTAATCGTCATTTAATTCTGACCTGTTGATAAATTTGTCCCTATCTTGTGAATTTTTGTAATTTTTACTAATTATTTGTATGGTTTAATTTCTTTTCTTTATTCTTAATTATTGACATAATGTCCTGAATAAATTTTTATGCGAATTCATTCAATGAAATAATTGCTGCATTCGTCTATTGCAATTTGTATAATAAATAATTTAATTATTATTCATTCTGAATTTGTTAAGTGTACCCAAAAATCCATTACTTAGCTTGCACTTAGTGACATTTATTTCTTTCATTGCCATTTGAATATATAAAAATATAGCACATCATTCATAGTTCATATATTTTTTCATTTCGTAATGATGAATGTTGTCGTTTGAATGGGTACAAAAGGCAAAATTAATATAGCTTTCTCCTATTTTTCAAACTAAATGAACTATACTTTTTATCCATATTATTTATTTTGTACGAGTGATTAATGAATATCTTTTTTGAATATTTAATGTTGATTTTATTTTGTATTATGTGTTCAAAAAATATTGCCATAAGAGTGTTACAACAATTAATAACAATTAATTAGTATGAAAATAGTTCGAAGCTTTATACTAATAACGAAGTTATTTGTAGAACAAGTGGTTAATGCTCATTTTTCATCTTATTTTACTTTGAACTTTTGAATCTGGATGTCAATATATTTTCTTTCATTAATCGAATAATTTAAAAATAAATTGTTATATGTATGTATTCTTAGAGTATTAAAATAATTTTGATTAAATATTTATGCCATAATAACTGAGACAAGTTGTGAATAATTGTTGAGAGTCAAATATAAATTCAGTTGATATATTTGAACGTTTTTTCATATCATTTTCTTCAATTTTCATAGGTAACCTTCGCAGTCGTCTATCGAAAAGAGGGAAGAATCTGCTAATTTTGGGAGGCCACTCTTATCGATTTCTGAGAAAATCTGGAGTAAAATCCCACTGGGTCTGCTCTAAGAGCAACCAATGTCTTGCAAGATTGCACACTTCATCTGGTGAAATATTGTACCACAAAGATGTACATTATTGTAATAAAAATCAATATCGTTGTTGATTATTTATGTACTGTCAATGTCGATACAGCTTACATTTATTCGAATTTTATAAATATGGTAAACTTCCCAATAACACCTGTTGCCCTAATTAGTTGAAAACCTTTCTCGTAATATATTGTTGGCTTTTAACTAGATTCTTCATGGTTTTTTTTATCAAGAAGTTCTAAATGTTACATGAAATTTCAAATATTATAAATTAAATTTTTGTCTCTTCTTACTTACTTTATTAATTTTTTTTCAGCTATGGTAACTAACAGATCACAAGAAAAATTAACAAGAAAACGTATATCCTTAGAAGAAAAATATCTAATTTTGGAACGGCTAAAAAGTGGAGAGAAAATGGCTGTCGTTTCAAAGGAACTGGAATTAAATGAATCAACAATTCGTACTATTAAAAAAAATGAAAATAAAATTAGATATTGGGTTTCTATAGCATCATCGGCGAGTATACATCGAGTTGCTCATGTAAAAAATACCGTGATGGCGAAAATGGAAAATTCTCTAAAACTCTGGATAGAAGATTGTAATCAAAGAAACTTGCCTGTTAACTATCAAATGGTAAAAAAGAAATCATTAAAAATATTTGGTCAATTAAAGGAAATGGAGTTTGCTGATCCGAACTCCCCGCAAGTAAATATCCATCAATCCAAATTTAATGCTAGTAAAGGGTGGTTTGAAAGATTCAAACGCCGATTTTCATTGCACTTTAATAAATAACTTAATTTGTTCTTCTCTGTTTCTTAAAGATTCCATACTCAAGTCCTATTTTTAAGTGTCAGTCTAATCTATAGTTTAGATTAGTTAAAATATTGTATTGGTCCACAGCCCCAAATAGATATGTTTAAATGGATACTTATCAACTCTGCTATTGGGGAGTTTACTTTATTCTGGATGTAGAATATTATGATATATTACTTTAGTTTATTAGCTGATTTTGGAGATAATTATTATTGATGTTGATTATAGTTAACGGTAGATGTGCATATAAATTGTAAATACTTCTTTCTTACTAAATTCTACTTAATTCTCTTTCAATTTTAAATGACTAATTTCATATTATAATGTACGTATTTTAATAATATGCCATTTGCTACTGATAAAATAAGAATTTAAATAGCTTTATTGTTACTTTTCTTTAATTTTCATTCATGCTTATAATATATTGCTTAAATTATTATACGACTTAAATTCATTCTTTGAGAAACAGTACGATAAATTAAAAATAATCTAGTATTTATATTGGTATAAAAATGCTATATCAGAGAGATATTATTGTAACAAAATATCTGTGTTTACGTTAATTTTGAAAAGAATATTTAAGTAATCGGATCCTAAAAAATTCCAAGTTTTCCACGCCGATATAAAAGTGAATTCTAAAGCGAAACACGATGCACTGTAACATATATGTTATCAAATTTCACATCAGCTGAATCTATCTGTTTTCCATATAAACTCGGTATACAAGTTAAAAAACATTTGTGATTAAGTTGTGACAGTCTAGTGATATCTCTTGTCGTAATTTTTATGAAAATGAGGATTATTAAACAATTCAAAATTTTTAAAAATGTTTTTATTCTATAGAACAGCGCTATATTTGTAAAAATACCATGTATGTAATATTCTTGCGAGTACGATTTTCGACCCTACATTCTTGTGGAATCCGACAAGGTTAATATTTGTATATAAGATTATGAAAGTGCAATATATATATGTGAATAATTTGATAATTTAATCATATATTTCAAAAATGTTATTGGTCACATTTTTTTCAAAAATGAGTTAGTTATGTAAACATTTTCACGATACTTAAATACACAAATGTAATACGAAAATCTGCCATGAAATTTTTTCGAAGCATTTCAGGGCATTGAAAAAATGCACGTATTATGAAAACGTTACGAGTCCGAGTCCACATTAGACGAAGAGGATTTTATCAAAATGTATAACCTTAAAGAAATATTCTTATTATTGTGATTATTTAACCATCAGTTTCAATATTTGACTGGAATATTGCGTGCGATAATTCGTGAGAAATGCTTGCTTCACAAGTTCACTGCATTCATCTATATCATGTAATACGGAGTAAATGAAAATTTTCAATTTTTAATCATTTTTTTAAATTGCATTACTCTAAAAATCAAATTCTTATTAGACTTATATCACTTTCTCAGAACGCATGGCATTGGGGACTTATCCTAGTGTCCTGCAATATTTGTGTTGACATGGTAACCCTGTTCGGTGCACTGAATATGTTAAAATATTGAATGGTAGGTGGTTTGCCTTTGTGATAATTTGTTGGCTAAGGACCAAAGCTAGAAGCTCAGCTGTCAGTGGTTATGGAGAAACATTGGAAATAACTGAAACATATACTTCAGATACATTGGGAGATCCTTAATTTTGTTTTTTCTCTGTTTTGTTACTATTGCATTACTGTTTTGAAGTGACTAGGTGATTTTGACGTTGTTATGAGTTTGTAAGGTTTTAAGTTATGGGTCTGGAAATTTGGAAAAAAGTGTTCATAGTCAATAAAATACTTAACAATCATTTTGGATAATTTAGTTTGTTTTGATATATGCTAAATGCACGGTTTCTTGTTTTCCAACCTCATATATATATCACTTTTAAGGTGTTAACTGTCACTTCTTGATGGAAAGGCATTATATTTTAAATAATAAAAACACATTTTTTTAGTACTTATTTCCACAATATATTTTTTGATCAGGACCGGTTTCGCTCATCGCGAGCATTATCAACTGAATATATCTTATATATATGCTTTCATATATATATACATATATGTATATCATATTGTTGTATTCCATAAAAAAAATCATGACTATTTTTAAAGCACATATTTTGAAAGCATTAAAAAGGAATAAGTGATATTTTTTTGATCTAAAATGATGTTTTTATAAATCATTGTTAAATGATCTAACACACCTAGTACATTTAAAAAGAGATATATACAGCTTATAACTGTTCACTCCTATTTGAATAGTCAGTAAGAATAGGAAACTTCAATGTAAAGGTGATTTATTGTGGTTTTGCACACATCACTATTGCTAATTTATTAACCCTTTGAGGACTATGGTTGCATGCGTGTCCGAGTGTTATCAAATGTCATTCCCAATTTTTTATTGAGTTATGAAATCTCCACACACATATTAACGTTAGTGATATTTGGCAGTCATAATTTTTTATTGTTTGTTTCCAATGAACAAAAGAATTTTGTAAAAACCTAATAAATGTGCTCAGAGTGCAATAAAGTTCTGCCAGAAATACTGGCTTCTAGAAAATTATTGAAAAGCAGTAATCACTTATTTCATTAACATTTTTTAAATATTTACTTAAAAAATTGTTAAGTAATTGTAAAAAGATTCTAAATATACTAAACAACAATTTTCGAGAAAAATTCCTCACTTCTCAAAGGGTTAAGGCACACTATATTTACTTATGTAATTGATGATGTCTCTGATAAACTAATCAGTAGCAATGTTTTGTAAATATCTTTTCCTGTCAATGATTCTGTTTGTAATGAGTAATTATGGTTTTATTTTAGTTGCTCAATATGTCCGATCAATGAAAGGAAACCTTATGTTGTTGTACAATGGCCACACATTCTCGCTGCAGATGAGGTCGACCACAAGTCTACGGTGGCTCTGTTCACGCAGGAGTCCTGCCAATCGCTGTCCAGCGATGGCCCGTACGCGAGATGATATTATACTTTACATCAATGCAGTACACACACATACTCCCAATTATCCCAATCAATCCTACAATCCGTCGTAATTATTGAACGAGTTAATTAATCTGGTCTATCTGTGATGGAGAAATATTTGTAGGTGTTTGCCTCCATAGTCCTTTGGATGAGTCTTTCCCAGTGCTCTTGATACTAAATTTACCATTGTTTTTGAACTCTAAATATCAATAAATGATGAATACATACGTATGTGGAGTCAAGAAAAACAGAATCAGATTTCCTTTGCGAATTAATATTTAAAATGCTAACACAGAAAATTTGAATGTATTGTTGATTTTGTACAAAATTATGGAGATTATCAGGACAAAAAGAATCATATTTCAATTTAAAATTAACTTGTAAATAAATTTTTAATCCTTTTGTATTTTCAAGTTATAATAATTAATTCAGTAGTGTTGGTGTTCAGCAAACGTAGAGAGACAATCAAGACAAATCAGGCTTTAATTTAAAAAAAAAAATGCTGGACATGGCAATAGGACAGTTTTGTTACTGAATAACATTCATGTTTTTGTGTAATTTCTATCAATTTATTGCAAGCAGTCGTCTCAACATTTAGCAGGCAGTAGGAATATAAAATTGTATTGATTAGTCTATTTGTACAGTATTTATTCTTACAGAGAGAAAATAAATCAAAAAAACTGTACAGTAAATATTATAGAAATTCACATACAATATGGCAGCCACCAATTTCCTCTAAATCCTACATGCTTTTATTCACAGTTCTATATTTCTGTTTCACGTATCTGCTTTTACTCCAATCTAAAGCTTTTTTTTATCAAGATACTTGATAATTTTGGACTTCGTTTTTAGTGGATTTATGAAAAGAAGTATTTTTTTCAGAATTAATTACTTTTGAATTACAAAAATGCCTGTTAAAAATATTAGGCTTCGATTTAAAAAAAAAAATTAATGAGAAAGAAAACATTTTTATGTCTAATAAAAATTATACTGTAAACTTTATTTAACCAGTGATTGTTGACTTATTAATTTTTTTTTGGAAGTGCTATCTTTCTAAATGTATTAGTTTCATCCTTTGATCGTGTTAATAATTGAGGGCCAAAGCAACGCCAATTTTCACCTGGAATAACGATTCTTTGTAAACTTTAATTGACTCTTTCGCATTTAAAAATGTACAAATTTCAATCAGTATTCTTGTACACAGTCGAACATTGAATCAAAAGCATAAGATATGATGAAAAATTAGATGCTTCATTTAATAACCCAAAAATTATTAATCCAACATATTACTATAATAAACAAATTTACTCATGGTTTAATTGAGTACACAAGGAGGAAAAAAGGAGATGGAGGCTAACATTTTTAATATCCCGAATGACAATGACAATGAGGAACTTACCCAATGACATTTATATGTTTAATTTTCAGTTTATAAAGTGTATAATAAACACTTTTCCTATGTCAACTGTGTTCTCGTATGTCAAGAACTTTTAATAATCAAATTACATTTTTTTCGTCGTCTTGCAAAAAACATTTTCAAAATTGTCTGTTTAGCTTAAACTTGGCATACCTAAAAATGAATTATTTGTCAACAAATGTAGCCGTATATAGCATTTATATTCTTTTGATTTTTCTGTGAATTGACAAACTGTTTCATGTTTACATTTCTTTTACGGGGTATTAAAATGACAGTACCAATGATATTAACTTGGTTAACAATAAAATTTTATTACGAAGAACTTGATTCAATTTTATTTGGCTCATTAATAATAATGATAATAACAGTAATAGTTGTTATTCATGATTTAGTGTAGAGAAATGAAGTTATGGACTACATATTCAATAATTATACTAACATCAACTAACATCAACTTGCTCTTACACTCTCGTAGTGTGCGGACGTGTTTTCGATCTCTCTGAGGCATAAAGTGTTTACATTGTGTTACAGTGAAGGGTTTTATTTTTATTTTTGTTTCTTGTGTCACTTAGTCGTTGCTGAATATTAATTCAGCAACACTGAATCAATGAAACAGTGCAGTGCTTGTTAAAGCTTAAATACAAATTAAAGACTTCATAATTAAGTGTTTGAATCTGTATACGAAATATTCAAACACTCGAGAAGACCGGCGTGTCGTGGATGACACTCTACCTGGAAGGACACACCCATCGCCCTTTCAGACAGTGGGCTGGCGTTGACGGTCCGGACGTGCCGCGCGGTTACACTGACTGCTCAGGTTTTTTTCCCGCCCGAACCCAACACCAGCTATCCCCAAACTTTTCCCTTTCTATTATATTTTATTATTAGTTTTTTTTTTCTATTACTTTCGTATTGTTATTTTTTCATTATTATCATTCTTTTTGCATAGTAGAGAAGGAAGCAATAGATATATGTTTCTAATATAAATCTATATTTTAAACAAAAAACATTATGGCAACCCCTATTGCCACCCCTCGAAGTAGTCGCTCTACTTCAAAAAAAATGGCGGAATGTGAGTGGATTTCTAACATGCCACCACCAAAAAGTGATTTAGAAACCCTAGTTTCTAAACACACTCGGTGCTCCACAGCAGTACTCTCAGAGTTTTCTGGGAGCGCAAAACTTCCGCGGAGTCTCATGGAGCGCGTGATAACGATGCACCATGAGATGCAAGAGCTGGTGGCCAGAATGGCAATTATTAATGCGATGAAGCTAGGCAAAAATGAAGGCCTAGTATGCAGCCTTCAAAAGTTAAAAGACGTGGAGATTCCTCAGCTACCTCCTGTTCGAAACAACTGGAGCACGGTTGTAAGCAAACATACCAAGCGTCCAGTTGATTCATAACAAAACTGGCCTGCTATGCCGCAGCCGGGCAAAGCCCGACCTGGAGTCTTATTCTTCCCGACGGAAGAAGGAAAGCAATCGGCGGCAGCAAAGGCCACAGTCAAAAATCCATCGCTCCCTCTGTACTAGGTGTACAGATAACTGGAGTGAAGATGGTGAGGCGGCGGAGTTATTGTGCACCCCAGAACCGAAAATGAGGCGAAAAAACTTCTGGAAGCCCCCGGGCTAAAAGAAGCCGGATTGAAGGCTCAACTTGCGGTTAAAAGGCTGCCTAAAGTAATTATTTTTAATATGGCGACAAACTCACGAGGATGCCTTCGCGAAGACATCGAAAAGTCCACGAAGGAAGCCACTACACTTTCAACCGAGGCTTATAAATCTGTGCGACTTAGCCATAAAATGGGACCACGTACTGGAAAGTGTCACTTCGTAGTGACAGTTCCAGCAGCTGTTTGGTCAGCCCTTATTATTATTAGGCTTTTTGTGGATTGGGAGTCGTATCCGGTGAAAGACTTCGACGGCATTATTAATTGCAATAACTTATATGGACATATGGCAAAAGCGTGCACAGCGAGTGAAAAAACATGCGGGCCACTCTGCGGAGATCGGGCATGATAGGGCTGATTGTCCAAAAAAAACCAATGCTCCCAAGTGTGCAGCATGCCATAAGCACAAGAAACCGCATGATCACTCGGTAAGTAGCGTAGATTGTCCCGCGCGACAATATGCCACCTTAAAGGAAAGATGTCAAACGGACTATGCATCGCAATGACTCTCTACGGGTAGCTAAATGTATGGAAAGGAAAGGCTACGACTGTGGAATTAACAGAAATAATACAGGCAGTGGGCATTGATGTGGTGCTCGTGCAGGAACCTTATTCCTGGGGGGCGACTGGTGCAGAAAGACCCTAAATCTAAATCATGCATATTCGTAGCGAATCCTGATTTGGGGATTTTGCACTTGTCGCATCTCTCAAGTGAGCAAACGACGGTGGCGGAGATAACGGACGTTATAGGAAATTCCATAGTTGCGATCTCGTCCTACTTTCAATATGGTCTCCCAACGGATGTATGCGTGGCAGAAATTGACCATATAATATCCAATTGTCCCGGCAGTAATTTTATAATTGGTGCAGATGTCAACGCACAGTCCTATCTTTGGGCTCCTGAAACCTCACTAAGACTGCCCAGAGATGGAGGAATTGATCGCCAAGCATGACCTGTCGGTTGCCAACGACCCCAACAGCCCTCCCACCTTCGTTCGCCCAAATGGTTCATCACACATCGATGTCACACTTTCGTCTGGTGAAATTGTTTCCCGCATCTTAGACTGGAAAGTCCATATAGATTCTTCAGCCAGCGATCACAGACTTATATCATTTCAACTGGCTCTACCAAATGGTCTGTGCCTACCAGATAACAACAATAGCTCTCGCAGGCGTTTTAAAATGAAAGGAGCAAACTGCGACGAATTCGACTCGGAAATGATGCGAAAACTGGACCATTCAGCTAAGGTCTCAGTTGGTGATCTACACTCTACTGTGTCACAACTGATGCACAACGTTACCCAAACAGCAGAAGAAAAACTTGGCCGCATATTCGAGAGACCGCAAAATCTTTCCCCATGGTGGAAACCAAAGCTCACTACGCTGCGAAACAAATTTAGGAAAGCCAGAAGGAAAGTTCAAAAAGCCCGTAGTCAAGCGAGTGAGCCCTTATCCGAAAACCACCCTCTCTGTATCGCACATCGTAAAGCTCGGCATTCTCTAAAAAAGGCCATAAATAATGCTAAGAGAGATCATTGGAGAGATTTCATCTCGGAAATGGGTGGCTCGAACCCATGGGGACCTCCTTTTTGTGCGATGAAACTAAGTCTTAGACTTAGTCAAAGCTTATCTGCCATCGTACGTCCAGACGGTGGATATACTAACAGTGCGGAGGAAACTGTCTGTACTTTTTGGTGCACTCATACCTCAAGACAACCCTACTCGGGATGATGAGCGATAGACGCAAGCTCGCATAGCTGCTAGATTTCCTCTCCACACCCCTCACAGTCAACCACCTACATCACGCGAAATCGGTGCGATCATTTCTAACTTACCCGAGGGCAAGGCCCCAGGCCCAGACTGTATAGAAAACACGCTAGCACAAAGGGTCTGGTATCTTTCATCACACGAACTCACCACGATCTACCAAGTCTGCATAACGAGCGGCACATTTCCTGACTGTTGGAAGAAGGGATTGCTTGCGGTGATTCCCAATTCTGGTAATCACCCTCCAAGTAACCCAAAGGCTTATCGTCCAACTACACTCCTGCCCATACTGGGGAAGGTTCTAGAAAGACTGATATGCACCAAACTCGAAATGCACTTAAACGAAAACTGCCATATTTCGAATAGACAGTTTGGATTTCGACCCGGCAAGTCAACTGAGGACGCAATATGTTTTGTGATGACATCAGTAGAAAGCTAATTCTCTAGTAATCAACTAATTCAACCGCAGGACAGTAATGGTTAAACATTAATAATGTAGCATTGATTTTATTATGTTGGTCAACAAGCAATTCAATCAATATTATAAGAGTACTAAGTAGATAAATCTTTTATCCTTTAAGGTCATGCTGAATTTGTTATGTCTGTTAGAGGAAAAAAGATGCTTCTTCTTAATGGATTCACTTACAGTTTCAACGGGAAGTCTACTGAAAAGGTATATTGGAGATGTTCTAAAAATGTAGGTTGCCTTGGAAAGGTCCATACTACGATTGATGATATAATTCTGTTCGCCTACGATTTTCACAGCTGCATAGAAAAATTTAACTAAATGGGTTGAAAAAAAGTCTCTGATTTCAATTCAGTGACATCTATTGTAAATACAATTTATGAAACTGTATTGTAATACAAACCGTGAACACTTCCGCCGAAGAGAACGATATTCACCGGTCCCCTGACAAATCTGACTCATCCAGGGTGATATTCCTGTATTATTCCTTATTCTTCTGCCAAATTACTCTAATATATTTTTTTTACTAATTTTTATTGTATGAAGGATATGTTAATAATGTACAGAATTTGTTATTTTTTTTTACATTGTTTTGGCGAAAATACCGTTCACCCTCATTTTATTTTGTGTACTACAGCTAACATAACATAGCATAGCTAAAGTCGAAGTTATAAGAAATCCTTTTCTCCATTTTCTTCTGGGCTTAATTCCTGACCATCATTTATTAATTGTTGTTTTTACTATTAACATTTCATTGAATGTCTGGGACATAGATCTTTGAAATGGGTTTTCTCGTAGACTTTATATGCACAATACGACAACCTTATTCGTACAATTATCCGCTAACTTCTCTTAAATGATTTTATATTCCAACTATCTGAGGCATATAATTTTCCGCAGTCCAAGTATTTATTTAATCAAATTTGAATTGTTGAAACTTTAATTGTATCAAACACATTTTATCTCAAGGCAATGTTGTAAATATTAAATTGTTTTATAATACAGGGTATATGTACAATAGTTTTTGGTAGGTTGCAAATAAGTAATATTCAATAGATACAAATTACAAGTTATTCTATTACCTTGAAAACTGTTAAAATTGATATGTCGTTACATCTTCAGTAGAATGAATCAATAAAAAAATACCATATCAGTCGACATAGGTAAGAAAAAATTAAGTTATATAATTATTATGTATAGTTCGTTCTGGATTATAATAAGTAGTGGTTCCTATTATTTATCTAATTTTTTTTTATAACCTCACGTATTATGATAATCAGAATTGGTTAAATTGTACTTAAGTATTTTTTTACATTTATTTCCATGTAATGAAATGTGATTTATATTGATTAAAAATATTTATATTTAATTGTGTTTTTATTTAAATCCCCCCAGTAACACCTTTTAAAAATATGAATTCACATGAAGAGGCAAAAGACTTATTATCAAATTCTTGATTACAGTCATTTTTAATTCCTTAAATATTTGATAGGATATTAATTGCTTCATTGTTTAATATACCTGCATTTATTATTATTGTATGTTTGCTAATTTTCACATAATTTTGTAATACAGATATTGCAATATCTATCTATTCATTTGGTGTTTTTTGTTATATGAAGTGAACTACAATTTTAAACCTATGAATTAAATATAATGTATCTGAATATGAAGTTTACTTTTTATTCATTCTAAATAAATGATTATATATTTGATACAAGCATATTTCATTTAAAATATGACTGAAATTTTTGACCCCTTTAAAATTTGATTGTTGGATAATTTTACACTGTACAAATCAAAAAATGTTATTATGGTTTGGTATGATATTGTATTATTCCTGTTGCATTCATCGTTCACTATGTTGATTTTCACTTGTTGGAAAGGCATTATATTTTAAATAAAAAAAATATTTTTTAGTAAAATTTCCACAATAAAATATTGTTATGATCAGGAAAATTTTCATTCTTCGTGAGCATTGTCAACTGTGACTGGTTCTAATAAAAAACTTTTCATCATTGTTTATTTAGGATTGTCATTCCAACCGCCAACAGCAATACAACTTGAAATAGTTTGCGTTATAATGACATGACAGTTGTCAAATAAAGTAACTTAAATATATATTCTCTTGGTTACAATTATGTTCCATACACATTTTGTATTAGTGTATCGTGATCCTTACGAGGGTGGATACTATATTATACTGGTAAGTATTGCATATTTATATATTGAAAGCATTAAATAATTGTTTATTAATATCGTACTAAATAAATAAAATTATTTCTTTTTTAGTTATTGCTATCAAAACTATGAAAGGAAATACTAACTTGAGGTTTAACGACTTCTCTTTCCTTCATCACAAGACCTTCAAGAACGGGAATATTAGATGGAGATGTTCTTCGCATAAGGCCAAATGCAAAGCTTCAATCACAACTACTTCTTCGTATGAAATGGTGCACGGCAACAATACTCACACTCACCGTAGATCCTGGGTATGAAAATCAATTCTACAGCAGGCTGCAAGCTGACAAGTGTGATGTTCTATGTTGGAAGGTTTTTAGCTCTAATATTGAAGAATGTAGCAATAAAAGACAATATTTATTGTAAAAGTTGAATCAATAATGTCCGACTGTGAAGACCAATTATAGATTACATTTAGATTTAAAATTTGAATACATAGCAGAAACCAGATTGTTGGGAATAATTGCTACTGTCTGGCTTGAGCAAAGATTTTAATACTGGAGGAAAATATCAATAAGTATTTTATATGAAATACATTGGCTGAACAGTTAACACTGTTTATCAAATTTTCTTCGAAAAATCAAATTACCGTGGAATCCCCGGCAATGCGGTTATTCGAAAAGGTGTTGTCTGAGCAAGTACACAAATCATTTTTTAGGTGTTAACTGTCACTTCTTGGTAGAAAGGCGTGATATTTTGAAAAAAAGCATTTATAAGTATTATTTCCACAATATATTTGATGACTAGAACCGGTTTCGATCATCACGAGTATTATCGAACAACACAAATAAAATATCAGAGGCTACATTGTTTTCTTCAGTCGTGTGTACTTAGCGGGGAATCTGCTGTACATCTCATTTCAACGGCTTACGACTAACATTTTTCTTTTTAATAGAAATACTATACTACACATTTTAAATCATAACTTTAAAACCCAAAAAATACTGAAAACTATACGCAACTAAAAAGAATAATAATGTTAAATAAATAACAATAATTTTAAAAAAATGGTGCCTCTCAGGTTGGAAACCGCTGCACTATTTGTATATCAGTAATAGAATTCAGTTGTTATATTTCATATGCTGAAAATTTTCATGATTTTAGAATTGTGGAATAGATATTGCATTTTTATACACATATTATGTATCGGAAAAACAGGATGTTGAATATAAATTTTTGATCAGATTAAATCATTAACCTTTATATTTCTCACGTTTAAACTTGTTTTCTTTTAAACTATTCCCCAAACACACCAGTAGACTGATTGTCGATCATTTATTTATTTAAAGAAAATTGAGTAGAGTATTGGGATACAAAACGCTATTGGTAAAACAAATTGTATGAATAAAGAAATAAAAATATGCTTTTTATATTAGTAATGTTTCCCCTATTTTCATAGACAAATATCTTTCAATGGAAAAAAGATCACTTTTAAGGTGTTAACTGTCACTTCTTGATGGAAATGCATGATATTTTAAGTAATAAAAACACATTTTTTTAGTACTTATTTCCACAATATATTTTTTGATCAGGACCGGTTTCGCTCATCGCGAGCATTATCAACTGATAGAATACAATTTACAAACAAGTCTATTTATACAAAACAAAAAATTATTTGAGTTAAAGGTAGCAGGTGTACAAAACCATGGGTTCAAGAACTAGGAAACAATTTACATAAAATCATAGAATATTGATACAAATAAAGTAAATTAGTATAAAAATTAAATGCTCACAATCACTTATTAAGAATTACAATTATAATCGATTCATCGATCGAAACATCGATTCATCTTTAATTGACTATCATTAAAATTCTCATGTATTAATTTATTTTGTTCCATTAAGTAGTAAGTGTGGGTTATTTTCGTCATTAAAATTTCCCACTCCTTACTGCCTTATTGATTGTTCAGAGCTCCTAATGGATTATTGATTTACCATAATTGTAATTTGTAATTCTTAATAAGTGATTCTCTGATAATCTATAAAGTCTTCTGCACATCGAAGATTTATAAACAAAGTTATTCCAATATCAATGATGTTTCCATACATTCTCGCCAATTCCAATAGGCGAAGAATTACTAGGTAAGAATTGAAGAACTAAATTTAAATATTATTCCATTTGTAAGGCTCAATTGAAAAAAAAATGTATACGATCACTTACTAAAAGGATTTGCTATCTTTACATAACTGTTGGATGTTTAAAACAATTTTTCGCAAATTCTTATGAATACCGTCATTAAATTTGCCAATCGTACCTTCGATTAAAAACAACTTCGATAACTCATGCAAGCTTTTACTGAAAACCTATGAGCCCTCGATGACTATTTTAGTTTTGATTTCCGTCGGCGGCCTAGTTATAATCGTTGATGAATGTTAGTAGCTAGTATCATATTATTACTTCTCTCCTACATAATCAATACACGATATTTATATAATTGTAAATAATGTTAGTTGAATATTAGTTGGTATGAAATAATCTAGTTTTTAGATATTAAAATTTCTAATTTAATCTTGTGTTATTATTTCAATTACTAAAACATTTTTTAAATTGTTGTTTCAGTAGAGTATGTCACGTCTAGATATGGGAAGACTATGATCCTGTACCAGAAGCATACCTACTCTTCCACCAAACGCCACAACGGCAAGGTCATTTGGAGGTGCTCAAAGTCCATGTTATGCAAAGCCAGAATACATACGTACGAAAGTGCCATCTTACAAATTCGCTCAGAACATAGTTGTAATTACGCTCATGAACAAAAGAATTAACCCTTTCCACTCGTATGTCCCCTCTGGGGAACCAAACAAGAAAAGCGTTCTACTCGTATGTCCCCACTGGGAAACCAAAACTTTAAGCTTGAACATTTTCTATGTACCACATTTTATTGATTTTCATTGCTGTTTATCATATTATATATGTCGTGCAGATAATATTTTCTCTATCATATGATTAAAATTCATATGAAAATGTTTAATTTGAATAGATATTTTAAAGCAAAAGTCGAGGTTCGATTTTCGTTTCGAATTGGATTGTACCTTATAATTATTTTTATTAAAGAATTTCAAGTTTATATATTTCAAATGTCTGTTTTGACTTTAAAAATATGAGTTTTATAAATAATCGTTATGAAAATAAACGATATATGTGATATTCTTTATCTATAATGTTTTTAAAGCTTTTAAAAATATCATGTTTAAAATTCATATACTCGGATTGAAACTTTCGTAAAATAGAAATTAAAAACTTTTTACGATTGTATTTCTGTAAAAATACTAAAAAACAGTCTTATACACGCTGTGTAAGTTTCTTGTGGAACAAAAATCTGTTGAAAATACGATTTATTTTCATTTTAAGTTTTGATATGAATCCTGGAAAATGAGTGAAATTAATTACGAGTTGAGGCTACCCTCATCCAAAAAAAATTACGAGTGCAAAGGGTTAAGTGTTGATGGTTCCTACTATTTTTTAAAATGTTATTTATCTTATTAAGTTTTTAGTATTTTTGTAATAACACGTTAAATATAGATAAATACCGAAAAATACAATAAATGACGAAAAATGTTTCGGCACATTAACGAAAACTATTTCATCAGATTCGGGTATTCAGTACCGCAAGAATTCATAAATACTCGTAATGCAAAAATTAATTATTATGGCCAAATAATTCTTACGATTGGAATCGCAGGACAAGAAGAATAAATCTATAACGGCACATATTTTGAAATTTCTAATACTATAGTTTATAAAAGACTCAAAGCTTGTTAGATAAAAATTAATTTAATATTTGTTTTCGTGATAACTTCTAGAAATATTGGCATTTTGCATTTAAAAATTAGGTTTCGGTCGTATACGTATTGCAATCCCTACAACTGTTACAGATGATAATACAAAATGAGAGTTTCTAACGTGAATAATGACAATTCATGAATAGAGTAGTAGTAAAAGGAAACTATAATCATTTTCCTTTTCACTCATGGATATATTTGTAATTGCTGCCAGACAAAAAAATAACGAAAAATATCTATACAAAACAAACAAAAAATCGATTATTCGTGTGCAAACTATTGTATAATACTATTCAGCGGTATATGTGAAAAATATATTTTGTCCGTATGTCCACCTTAAAATAATTTGTTATTTGCATCACTACACTCACACTCACTTATGAATTGAATATTTTCTTATAACTTATTATGAAATATTCATGCAAAAATTTGGAATTAAACGGTTTTGCGTTGGCGAATTGTATTCTGATTTTGAAATTGAAATTATTTGCACCGTATTTATGTGCACATTGAGTGAGGTGTTATTGTGAAGGGAATTAAACGTGATTTTACTCGATATTTATTTATGGAACACTGAAAGATTTATTTTTAGAAACACAGATAATTACATGTTATAAAAATATGATAATATATTATATACACAAATATTTTGTTTTATTGTCTTCTGTTATTTTATTTTACCAGTGCTTCTTAACATTTTTAAAACCATTGTCAATCACCGTTAACGATATTAAAAAACATTTTATCTATACCAGTATGAGAATATAATTTTGATTTGAGTACACTTGTCAGTAACGACTCGGATTACGGCTTTAGGTTTCTTCATACGTTTAAGCTGACAATATTAAAACTCTAAGCAAACAATTTTAAAAACTAATGCGAAATGATTAGATCTCCTTTATACCCAACGTAAACATTTATTTTTTCCTCAAAACGAGAAATGTTCTGTATTTATCACTAAATTAAAATTGTATTACAAAAAATATAAATACATGCACAATAAAATAATTTATTTTAAAAGGCGTGTTGCTTATTTGTAAAAGATTTTTTTAAATTGTTACCGTGTGTTGCTCTTTTTATGAAAATGGTTTTGGTGACTCGAGGACAACGGGATAGGCAACCTTAACTCTTTAATACATAGGTTCTCAACCTTTTTTGATGGCGACCCCTTTTCATAAAATCCACGTGACCCGCGGCCCCCATATAATCCAAAAGAATACAAAAAAAATAATTAGTTGACCGTATAAGTTGGCGACTCCCCAAAAAACCCTTCGCTACCCCCGGGTAGGAAACCTATGCTTTAATAGCTAGAAATAAGTAAAATAGGAAAATGACACACCGATGGGTCGTTAGTTATAGAAAGGTTGAAACAGGGCGGTTCCGATCAAAATGGAACGTATGGTCACATTATTTATACCAGTTTCGTTTTTTATGATGTTGAAATTACCCATTATAGGTAAATGGAAAAATGGGAATGGGAAAATAGATTTTAGTATATATTGTTTTGTACAAACAAAAAAGTACACATAAATTGATTCAATTAACTTATAAATAATTTTCTTTTCGTTTCCAGTTCAATATGGAGCAACCACACATGGGAATAGAATGTTGATAATAGGAGATCATAAGTATTATACTTTACGAGTGGCGGGACAAAAAATTCATTGGGTTTGCTCCAAGAAACGAACGACCGGGTGCCGCGCGCTTGTCCACACCGTTGACGATATTCCTGTATTCGTGACCGACAACCACAGCTGCATAGTTTAAGATTTTGTGCGAAAATTTTTCAAAAACATGTTCGCTTAAATGTAAAATTATCTTTACAATTAAATATTCCATACGTATATATATAATATATTTTTATTTTTCTGCAATAGATCATATGTCAAGAGTCCTACCTCTTGAGTTTGCCAATATTTTTCTGTGCTTTGACTTATTGCTGATGTTTGATTATTGATATAGAATTGTATATTTTTACTAATTCTTACAGTTCACGAAAGTTTTTCATAATTTTTGACGTACGACTTATTGTTGCTAAGGTGTTCTATTATATCATTGAATTGAGAGTAATTTTCGCTAACTATGTCTTATTTTAATTGACTACGATTTATGTTATTCCAAACCATTATAACAAAGACTACCGTGGTTCAATTAGAAGCTTTTTACGAAGTAACCAGTGACAGATTTAGTTTAGTTTTTAGACAGCGAGTTGTTTATATGTAAGTTATGCACCCTTAGCATACAACACCTTACTAGTTGAACTTTTTCAAAGTCATTTAAAATAACAAATCCTACATGTCGATAACAAATCACTGAAATTAGATAAACAAGAAATCCTTGAAATTAATCGATACAAATTTTTGCCTAATTCTAACCTTATAAATGAACAAACTACTTTTGCATCGTCACCATTGTTATACTCATTAAATTAGATTTCATATATAGATATTGCCTCCTTTTACTTTAATTTTTTTACAGAAAATATTGGAACGCCCCTGACTGACCATATCTTCCCATCTCATCGGTTCATCTTTAATTGACTATCATTAAAATTCTCATATATTAATTTATTTTTGTCCCATTAAGTAGTAAGTGTGGGCTATTTTCGTCATTAAAATTTCCCACTCCTTACTTCCTTATTGATTGTTCAGAGCTCCTAATGGATTATTGATTTACCATAATTGTAATTTTAATTCTTAATAAGTGATTGTGAACATTTAATTTTTATACTAATTTACTTTATTTGTATCGATATTGTATGATTTTATGTAAATTTTTTCCTAGTTCTTGAACCCATGGTTTTGTACACCTGCTACCTTTAACTCAAATTATTTTTTTGTTTTGTATAAATAGACTTGTTTGTAAATTGTATTCTATCAGTTGATAATGCTCGCGATGAGCGAAACCGGTCCTGATCAAAAAATATATTGTGGAAATAAGTACTAAAAAATGTGTTTTTATTATTTAAAATATCATGCCTTTCCATCAAGAAGTGACAGTTAACACCTTAAAAGTGATTTTTCAAAGACTTCAACGAGTGGTCAATTGAGAAACAATATATATTTTTACAATTCGAATGCCAAGAAATTTTTAGCTATTCCAACTTAAATATTTATTTACATGTCTTAAAACGTAAACTCGATTAAAAAAGACAGTGCTAAGCGCACCTTTTCTCGTTTTCAAGTACACAAATATCTCGATCGTGCGTGGAATTGTCTATACGCAAAGACATGTGTACACAAAAGTAAATGCACGCGCACACTGATAATGGGAAGTGTGCTCTAATGAATATATATTAATAAATTTTAAAAATAAGAAAAAATCTATATTAAAATAATCAATATTTGTTTTATTTTTTACTTTGTACTTGTGTTGCCGTTTCACGCATAAATGACAAAACACATGCATATTTACAAAGTTTCATTAATTGGACTACGACTAATTAATTATTTTCACCGTGTGTTATAATGGAGTTCTACCAAGTAAATGCCAAATCAATCAATAAATATATTTCTGTTACGTTGATTTTTCTTAGTGTTTTTATCATTAGTTAAATAAATATGTAGGAGATTTCCGTGACTGTGTCCAACTGGTTTCGAGCATTCATTTCATTTCGTTCCTTACCATTTTTTTAGTATATGCGCTAAACTAGATTTTGTGTCATCGGAATCTGATATGAGATGATTCGCAAATTGGGAGTGATTTATTTCCAGTATTATTATTTTTATACTAGGTAAGGTATCTGCGTACCTATATCGGGTTTCCGGACCAATTTTGAACGTGGTTGGCTTTGGTAACGTTTGTTAGTCTACGCGGTGTATGGAACAATGATTAATGGGTTTCTTTTCGAAGGAAAGTGTTTTTGGTTCTTATGAAAAAAATCCCACCCACTAATTTGATTTTTGAAGAACCACGGCGTGGCAAAAGTGGTTATTTAACCATTGGTCCTGATCTTTCCCATCTCATATCTCTGTATTAATTAAAAAAGAGAGATTGAGCATTTGAGTAGTAAGAAATTTTCGTAGGAATACTTCTGTTGAGATACCTCAATTGTAAGCGCAGACATGAATTAACCCTTTGAGGAGTATGGCCGTACATATACGTCCAAATATTGTGATGTCTTTTATCAATTGCAAGTTCCGTATTTTTTGTTGAATAATTATAATTTCTTCATATATTCATGCACATATCTGTCAATAATGTTAAGCAGCCGGGCTTACATTTTTTATTTGTTTCAAATTAATAAAAGAATTTTACGAAAAAAAAATTCAAAGAAATTACACTTTTAATTATGTATCATACAATTTACTGTCTGTTCAACCGCTTTCTTTCTAGAAATCAGTGTCAATATCTAACTATGTTTACTGAGACTGCAATTATTTTTTTAGGCTCAAACTAAAGTAATTGTTTCTAGAAAATTCATAGTGAATAAATTTATTTACATTTATTACTATGCATTTCTCAATTGTACAACTTTATTTACTACGTGATATAATAATAAATATTCTTTCTAGATTGAACCACAAAAAAATTGCATAATTTTATATGAAGTGCAAAAAGAATATTGAAAATAAACCAAAAAACTTATTTCGTAAAAAAATAACTCACTACTCAACGGGCTAAAATCTACGATTTAAAAAGTTAACTAAATCCCTTTTATTTTATTTTCAGAAGCTAACTTTGAGATATCCCAAAAAGGAACAACGGTTATCAATTTAGGACCGTATCGCTATTCCAGTAGGCGAATAGCGGTTGGCGGAAGATCTTTTTGGAGATGTAACAAAAGACGTATAGGTTGCAAGTCAACTCTTGTAACCGTTGATAATGTCATTGTTAGGGTCTCTAACAATCACAATCATTAAATTATGGTTGGAAAATATGAGAAAGAAAACATTCAATTATTTTCGTTTGAATTATATAGAATATGTATTCCGCCGAATCTGTGAAATTGCTAATTACGCGGAATCTGAAAAAAATGCTCAATTCATGAATAACACAAGCCTTTTGCTTTTTTCTTGAAATAGGCAAATTATTTTCCAAGTGCATTAATTGAGCGGTTTATAAAATTCTTAAGCTCTCAACACGACAGAAGAAAAAGTAATTGATAGGAGTGTAAAATGTGGCTCGATTTATATATTAAAATAAAATTACATCACGGTAAAAAAAATAGTAATGTATTTTAGTTCCACAAAATTATTTTTTAAAATATAGTTGATAGGTCGTTAAAACAGGAAAAAAGATGCGTCGTGTTTTTTTTTATATTCTTTCACCGTGTTATAATGGAGTTCTACCAAGCAAACGCCAATTCAACCAATAAGATAGAATTGTTTGATTCGTCTCGAAAATAGTTTCAATATTGACCCTTAATTTTTAGACACGGTATAGTCGTGAATTTATCAATTTTATTATATTAATGTTACTGAATGATTTGTTATTTTATTATTGAAAAAATCCGCAACGATTGTATTCCATGTCGATGTATGTAATTGGGAGACTTAGCATTACTTGCGAGCTCCATTTCAATTAGACTCCTTTAATTAATAAACACATACAAAAAAGAAAGGTTTTTATTTATTTTATTATCTAACACACTCAACATTGCAAAAATAAACCCAATCAACTTATATATTATTGAGTAGAACATTGGTTGGTACGTACACGTGTTTTTATTATTTTATGTTTGTAATAATCCATATTGATGTGATTATACAATTAAAGTTTGTTGACTGATACAAACTAATGGAACCTAGGAACGTATCCGGGTAAAGAACCCTATTAGACATTACTATTGTCTCATACATATTGCGGACGACACAAATCGTCAAAATAACTTTTTGTAATGTTCGGATGTCGTCATATAATCGTTCTGTACTGTTTTGGAATGGTTGGTTAATGAAAATGAGCGAAATTATATTTATTGATAAATATGTTTTTATAATGACACTGGCTTGGCAAAGTTGCTAATAGACACCACCAGAGCGCTACGTGTTCTCTCTGCTCAGTGCATGAAATAAGCAAAAATTGTTTTGCCGGCAAATTTTTTCAGTTTTGAACGATAATTTGCTTAATTAATGAATACAATAACGGGCTTGCACATTTCACGTATTCAGCAATTTGTTCTCATTGTATCTAATAAGCAATTTTACGGATTCTGTGTAACAAATAGAGCCCTATTGAAGTATTTTATCAGAAGTTATTTGCCGACGGGTAAATGACAGTCGGTTTGTGTCATGGGGTTTTTTTTTAAAACAAACGATATTTTACATTATCAATTATTAAATTTGAATTGTTACAACTTTGTACGATTCCACATGTTTTGTCACTAACGACCCGGGTTTCGCCTTTCGGCATCTTCAGGCATTCTATCACACGGATGCAACAGAAATGACGAATGCCTGAAGATACCGAAAGGCGAAACCCGGGTCGTTAGTGACAAATATGTGGAATCGTACAAAGTTGTAACAATTCAAATTTGGTGTTGAAATACCATCAAGCACCTTCAGTCGATGTCATAAACTAAATAAACCAAAATAATATAACAGTTATAAATATAAATTTTATAACTGCATTATTTGATTTCTTGAGATAAGCATCATTTCGAAATGGTTTTAATACAATAATAATGAAACGACCACTGATGGGATATTAAATCATCGTAATGCAATGCAATGTCTTAAAAATCCGAGCGGATATCAGGTATGCCGATTTTTAAAACATCTATAAGGTGGCGTTTACTCGCCGATTAATTTGTATTTGTTTCGACTATCGCGTCACATTTATTGCTTCTATATTTTAATTGTATATTATCGTCTGTTTGGTGAATGTAGGAATGTTGCTGTAATGTGCGCGTATTATATTTGCAGCGAAATACATCATTTCGAATCGAGGACGGCGTCACTTGAAGCTACGAGGCTACACCTTCTACGCCGAGAAAACTCACCCCGACTACGACAAAGTCCGATGGCGGTGCACGAGAAGGACTTGCACGGCATATGTTCACACCGTTTGTGATAATATACTAGCTGTTCAAGATAAACATTCTCACTCCCCACCGGCTCAAAGATTTGCCACACATATTCATATTAACCGCTAAATAATGAAGCTTTTCTGTATCTCATACCGGGATACCGAATGCTATTAGTCATGATACGAGATTTTATGTACAGATTTACAGGACGGATAATGTGCTTTTATGTGAAGACAAGCTCGATTTTAAAATGTTTCATTCATATCATCGTTTGTGATGACGTTTTAATAACATAAAGTTTAATATCAGAAAAAAGTTTTGTCACATACTAATAATAATAACACTAGCGCAGGGATGCCCGATTCAAAAGTACACATATCCCTCGATTTACATGGTACTTGCTTTACACGGATTAAAAAAATCAAAGCAAATGTTAATAACGGATTTTATTACCAAATATCCTCGAGGTGTAAATGTTTCTACTTCAAACATTGAATTGACATAAATAATTTCGAGCAATGAAAGTGACTTTGAAACAGTAATGAAGAAGAGATTGACAGTCATTTGTGATAGTGATGAATGATAAAAACTCCACCAACCGTTGCAATATTTTCTTTATGAATCTTTTGGATTTCATTTTTTTGTTTCTCTATATATGCTTTATGTGTATTTTATTAATAAAAGAATATATATATCTATTCTTTTTATTTATTTTTTCTATATATGTATTTTAGAAAACAATCAAATTTGCGTACTTTGTTGTATACTTTTCGATTTACACGGATTAATATTAAAAAATATACAATTATAATTGACACATTTTTCTCAAGAACATATCTACCGTTTAAATCAAGGGATAGGTGTACTTTGAGCTTTGTTTTATTTTAACATCGAAGATTAATTTAGAAATTTGGAAGTGGCTATAATCTGTTAAAACAGTGTAATGAATATGTTTCTTGATATTATGTGCTAATCTGTGAGAGTCTTCTACATATTTAGAAAACATTTTTTTAACGAAATCTACCAAAAACATATTTCACCCACCTCATCTCAGTCACAATATAAAGTGATATTTATTTTATTATGCATGCGGCCTGACGCGTATGCTAAAATTAACGACAAAGACAATATTAATTGCAACTTCGCTGAAACGTCCTTTTGAAATGAACATATTTTTGTATGTTCAGGTTCTTAAATAACCTCTAGTATGACCTCACACTCTATCCTTCGGACATTACGATTCCGTCTCAACTTCTATTAATTAAGTGAATTTTATTAATTTAGCAAAAACTTTGTGTTTGAAATATGTTTCTATATAATATTAACACACCACCAATTTTCAAAAATATTTTTGAAACTATTTCCAACATGTAGTTCTATGTTTACTTAACATAAAGTAAAACATTTTTTGGCCTGGATATTGCTCTCTTATATGTGCTGTGCTAGACCGGGAACTTTTTATTCTTCGATACCTACCTTACTATTAGAGCATACTATGGTTTGTAACCTTTTGTGAAGTATACAAAAAAATCCGTCACTGCGAAAATAAATCAGTGATTGACTAACAAAAGCACTGTAACCAAATTATTAACTTTACGTAGAATAAATTTTACTCTTCTGTATTAATTAAGCTGCTTATAGACCTGTCTGGTGATCTCAACTATGTATAAATAGTTATTAATATATATACTGTAATTTTTAATGAAGTATTTCTCAATGGAAATAAATTATTGTTTTTTTCCATTCCATAGAGTCTATATGTACGTATGAAACTAAATATACATTTTTTTATCCTATACGTTATTATATATTCACGGTAATCAAACCGTACGTAATTTCTTAACTGTCACATACTTTAGACAAGACTGTATACTGAGGTACATTATTATTCAAATAACGTCATTTGTATAAGACAAAAAATGCGTTGATATTTATTTCAGAGCTGTGGAGTCATTAAAAAGAACACAACTACGACGTTGACCAGTAACATAACTCTTAATAAAAAAAATTCAGGCTTTTCTTACTTTTCCTATTTATGTGCATTAAATTAAACCTAAATCAACCAACCAATGCGGCAAATTGTTTATTGATTTTTTTGTCAAAATCGTGTAATCAAAAAGTCGTAAGTAGTCGAAGTTGCTCATTTTTCATGACGGTCATAACACCGCTACTTTCCGATTCCACAGCCCTTGATTCATTTAAATATTCAGAAAAAATAATACTTATTATTTCTGCTTTATGAAATCTAAAAGTGATAAATTGTATATTGTTTATTTATTTATTCTGTACCTGTTATTTTTAAAAAGTTGTTATTCAAAATAACATAATTTTACCACCACTTTCGAATTAAATAAAATTCCGTTATAAACATTGCCGTCCGGCAAAGCTTAATTTTCCGGGAAGACTTAATAAAACACCTCTACAAACATTTATATTTAAAATATTAATACAACTAGACGAGCCGCATTCATTTATAAAATACCTTATCCATTAAAGCCTTATACAATAATTATTCATTCAACTCCAATGAACAGTATTGTTAGATCAATTCTAACATACCATATGTCAGTTTGATCGAAGTGTTTATGTCGTTTTTAAACTGAATATGTCATTTTGCTAATGTTTTCCTTGATTTCATTCTTTTGTTCATAATAAGAACACGTCTTTTTTAGTACTTATTTCCACAATATATTTTATGTTCAGTGCAAATTGATAATGCTAGCAATGAGTGAAATCGGTCCTGATCATAAAATATACTGTCGAAATAAGTACTAAAAATATGTTTTTATTAATTAAAATATCATGCATTTCAATCAAGTTTACGCATTAAAAGTGTTTTTTTTTTTCACTTGTATATTCAGATATAAATTGAATGAAATAAATGACAGATAAATACCACAATTAACATAAAAAATACTCTATTGAATGCAGCCGGCAATATTTTCATTTCGTTATTGTAATAATTAATAGATTCAGCCAAAAGGTCTTTTAAAAAACAAAAGTAACTGCAGTTTTCTACGGCTTTTAAATACAGCAGATTAAATGATTTTTTGGGTGTTAACTGTCGTTACTATTTTTTTTTTTTTTGTATAATATTTCAATATTATTGATATTTTAAATAAGCAAATTAAAAACTTATTTTTACTTCCACTGTTGGTAATTGTTTTGGTTATATTAATTTGATTCTTAAAAACATTCAATATAAATAAAACTTTAAATAATAGTATAATGTACTGTATAAGCAGCAATAAATATATATGTAATCCAAAAAGACTCGGTGAGTAAATAAAAAATAGACGATTATCTATTATTTGTAATGTATATAATATGTGTTTTGACAAGGCTATATATATAATTATATTTAGAAATGAATAATATGAAATACTAGTCATTATAGTATAATTGTATTTGTTTTTACATTCCATTTTAATGCATAGAAATGTATTTTAGTAGGCATAAATTAACTATATTTGCTAAACGTTTATCCAACTGTAATATTTTTATTATTATCCAGATTATAAAATTTTAGCTATGTTTTGTTTCTTGATAAATGTTATACAGTTTGAAAATCTGTGTATATTAAAAATAAAAACAAGTCTGGGTAATATTAATTTATATATAAATAATTTATAAAAAACAAAAAACCTCGACACTTAGAAAAGATAGTTATTGTTTATTGTGCATTTAAAATTGTTCATTCCTTTATCATGTATTTACGGCGATACCTAATGGCAGAATGTCGAAATAAAAACTAAGGTTTTTGATAATATATTCCATAATGAAAATATTTATTTAATGTTTATTTTCATTAATGGTATTAACCAATAAAGAACAACTTCTCAAACCATGTGATATGTCTATAATACCTTCCTCAAATTATTTATTATTATATATTTAACTATAGTTATCTGATGATTATCTTGGCTACTTTTACTATTATTTATGGTTACAATCGGTATTGTAAAACTCTTACCACTAGATCAGTCTTTAACCAAGTACAAAATTTTCTGAAATGTATTTTTTTTTGCCTCGAAATCAATGTTAACCTTTTGCACTCGAGCACTTTTTCGTATGTGCCTACCAGCATCTCGACGTGCTTTTTTTTTGCGAAAATCGTATTCGCTATAGGAATCAAACTAATAAAAAATATATATTTAGAATTAAAAAAAAAAAAAATTTTTTTTGTTTTTCCTGTAAAATAGATATAAAATGAATATAATGTACATATTTTTATTTTATTTTTAATTCTTTATTTTATGGTATTTCACAAAGCAATCGCCAACATGTAATCCTGGCTTATTTACGCAGGTCTCGCAAAACAGCCTTGTTTCCGATCTCACGCCAGAAATTTTTCTATTTGAACATATTGCACAGTCCTTCTTAGTCCCTGAACGTAATATATGTAATTTATCTGCAAGACGGTCTCCTGTAGCAACAGTTGAAGTACGCACTCGAGATCCACCATGCATTTCGATGACAACACTTATTGATATTACGCAAACCGATTATCTTTGTCTATGTTTTTTTTATCAGAAAATGACTCCCAATGTTCTGTTATTGCGATCTAGTTGAAATCGACATATAAAAAATGCTAAAAGTATACAAAAAATGACTTTATAAACATGCCGCTACTGCGGCGGCATCCAAGTAATACGATAAACTTACAATGCCGCCTCTATGGCGGCGTTCGAGTGCAAAGGGTTAATATTTATCTATTACACATATTATACATTGATAAAATCAATGTGTATTGAATATATCAATTAGTACAATTGCAATAATGTAATCGCAACTGTTAAATTTATCGAACCATAGTTTTCGCGAACATAATTTGCTGTAGCCTTAACGTAAAAAGAAGGGAAAGAAAAATATTTGACCTTTTCAACACAAGTCCAAAAGTAAATTGGCATTAACAATGGTGAATTGTTGGAATCATTATTTTTTGATGAGTTTACTTATATTCCAGACGTGTACCTTTAAATACGTGCCAAAGTAAAAATTTGCTCAAAAATTCCATCTATTAATCTGCATTATTAATTGGTGTCACGGAAGTTCAAGACAGATATCTCTTTTCACCAAGGGTTGATAGTTCACGCGATTTAAATGAAAGTTTAATATTCTGTGACTCATTCTGTGGAAACACGCTATTGTATGAAGTAGAGGTTTTATATATACTAAAAAAAAGATAAATGATCATAATTGTAAAATAAATTGGAACAGAATGTGAACGAAATTTCTTGTATTTTTCAGTGGACCGCACGCACGGTCGATACGTGATAATCAGCAACGGCCGCAAGAATTTGATGATAGAGGGGTACACCTACACTTTCCACCACTTTATGAAGCGTCAGAACCTGGTGAGGTGGCGGTGCACGTCTCATTCGCGGCGCCGGTGTAAGTCCATCGTCATCACCGATGGAGACGTTATCAAGAAGTTGCAATTCGACCATTGTCATGACCCACCCCATAAAATGCAAAGGAGATACAAGAAATGATACAAACTTCAATAAAAATTATGAATGGTAGTAATTGGACCATAAACGAAGATTTTTTTATTTTAATATAAAACTGTATAGTTTTTACTATCCGTTTGGGCTTGAAAAGTATTTATGGTGTTATCTGCCAAATTTCGGTGAAAAGATGTCTTGTTTTTGTAATTTTAATACACAATTCGTTGTACTAAATAATAACATTTTTATTACGATGATCAGGACTTGTTTCCGTCAGCGATTAAGATTCAATAGAATATAGCTATTAATGCGTTTTTCGAATGAAAACTTCAACAGTTGAATACGTCTACGAAGAGGCGTAGTACCAAAAAGTGGTATTCCTTGTAGATGCAAAATACTGATTTGTCTTACCACTCACCTAATCAACGAATATCGCATTCATAAATTGACGTATTCAATTGAAAGTCATTTAGACTATTTAAAATCTTTCGTAATTGTAAAAAATGTAAATCGCTTATTTTATTTTCTTTTCATGTTTTTTTTTTTATTGATAATTATTTCACTAAGAATTCTGTCTCAATCGAGAGCTGTTAATTTAGTGTATTTAAAATAAAATATAAGGGTTATATAGAAACCAAAGGTTTTTTTTTTTATGTAAATATAAATTTGCACTTTAATAGCAATCGGTTAAATTATTCAATTTCACATGTTTAAATTATTTCAGATACCTATGTATGCATATACATATATTAATAGCTGTGAATTACTAAATTGTTATTTTTAATATAGTCTAGTTTATATAAAACAAACTGTTGTATATATTCCATATCAATGAACCGCGTATTATAAATTTTTTTTTTATTTTCATTTATTTGGAAAAACTAAATTTTTTTATAAAATTCCCCATTACGCTATTAAAAATTATTGAATCATTCACGGCCATGTTTCTTTTCTTTTGAACATACTAAAATACAATCGCGATTAAAAATGACTTCGTTCGAAATTACTTTTTATAAAGGTTTGAATAAATAAACTGATTACATTACAAAAATCGAAACTTGTCCAATAAATATGACTCACTTGTATATTTTTCTCATATAATATATTTCAAGGGATGACAAACGTTCGACAAAAATCTTTACGTCGATTGAACATAGGATTTTTAAAATTATTGCGATTTGAACTCTTGAAATTACTAACTGAGTGCGAAGAAATACTAAAAGGGCACAGACATCCAACATAAACGTCTCACGTGTATCGCAAACTAGACATTGTAATCGAGAATTCTCGTGAAATTTTAAAGAAGTTTTTTCATCGTGTTAATCTGAGTATATTCCGATTTTTCGAGAATATTAAATAAATTTCTTGTTGCGTGTGAAGAATTGTGTTTTAATGTCATTATTTAATTGTATATAGTTACATATTATCCAGTATTTATTGTCTTACATAATATTGTAGATAGCGTTTGTGTTTTTATATGAAATGCACACGAGTTATGTAAGTGTAAAACTATAACCTTACAAATTGTAAATTTCTAGTTATTTGTAAATGTTCAAAATGTAGAAATGACACACAATAACTTTATTTAAAACGCATTACTTTTCAGTCCAATTTTTTTGTTTTTTTAGAGCTGATTTAGAAGGTGATATTTTTCACTGTAATATTCATTGAGTGTTTGCAATAAAAAAGTTGGTACCGGTGAAATGAGTCACGAGTTATATACAAGCGTATTCAAAATAATTGCTCTTCTTTGCTGATACTGCAATACCTGAGTTTTACACTATTTTTACATATCAACAAAATAATTTTACTGCGGACAGTAGACAACGTTCCCTCATAAGGCGTACAGTGTCTGTGTGAACAGTTTTACTGTAAGCACTATAAAATCAGTGTATCCGCCACTTTTTTTTTAATTCACGAAATATTGAAAGAAACATTTGATAATATACATTACTTCGCTGAGACACCATTGGATTAATAAATGTTATTAAGTGCGTTTAAAGGGAAAATTGGCAGTGCATTATATTTTCAAAATGCATTTTATTTCTTTATACCAAAATATTTTTCGTAAAATTTATATCAATATACCTGATAAACTTAAGTTTGTTTTATGTGTTGATAATATTCATGTATTCTTGTCCAAATATTTATTAAATCCTTATTACTGAATTGAATTAATGAATAACTATTGTGCTGTAAATATATGAAATTTTCCATATAATAATTTAATCTTATTATTTGGTTGTTTATTATTTTGATTACAGAGTTGACCATAATACTCTTTTTTTTATCGAACATATATTTATATAAATATATTGTTAATAAACACAATGCTTATTTTTAAAAATGTGTTTTATTTTAAATTGGATTTGTATGCCTGTCCTTTGGTTACATACTATAATTTTGTCGATTAAGGGACTTTTCTTTCATTAAGTCTTTGCCAAATAAGGTATGTAACATAATTCTAAACGATTTTCTACGTATACATGTTAATTAAGAATTGATTTTTCATTTTGTGTCTTACGCCGGTGCTTCCCAAACCTGGGGCCGCATAGTCTTTCATTTTTGGATTTTTTGGGGGCGAGCGGTAATATTTTTTTAACATTTACACATAATCAAATTTGACTATAGATTTTATCGATTTTTATGAATTACAGACAATTCATTTTTAATGTATAATTTTAATTTATAATTTATAACAAAGTTTTTCGCGGGTAGGGTCTACTTTATTGATTGAATTGACATTCACTTGGTAGAACTCCATTATAACGCGGTAAAAAAATGGCAGGGTAGAAAATTTATAAGACATATAGTTGATAGCTTTTTCCGCTTACGCCTTCATCAGAACTATATATTGTATATATGTATGTATCTGGATACGTGTGTATTATAAATAAGTTGCCACAAAGCGGTTACAAGCTTAACAGCTGTCGACTGAAGGTGTTTGATAGAATTTAAAATTTATTATAATAACATTCTTTTCGTCGTTTCCACATTGCCTTTTTTTGTTAATATTTCTTTTGCATCTCTCTTTACATATTTTTATTTTTTTTCAGATTTGTATTTCGGATCCATCAATATCAGCAACACAATTATGTGCAACGGATTTACCTTTATGAAATCTTTTTGTGCGGGAAGAAAAACTTATTGGGTTTGTTCCCTTGGGTCAGTTTGCAAAGCTGTGGTCCACACGATTGAAAATAAAATCGTATACACCAAAAACTGCCATAGTCATAAACCCGGAGATACACCGCGCAGTGCTTTCCTGGAAACATCACAAGATGAACATATTCAATAGTTGTGCCTTATTTTTTATATGTACAGTCCTATAATAAGAACATTGATCAAACTTAAAACAAGAATGTTTAATAGTAAGTATGTAATTAGTAAATAACAACTCTATCCCATATTTTTTATACCGCCTAAGCTACACAAAAGATTATAATAAACATTTATTTTTGAAACAATTTTTTTCCATCTGTATAAAACATTTTTTAACAATATAAAAGGTTTTAAAAAAACACACAAAAATTCGTTCTGCCTATGTTTATTTATTTAAGTGTAGCTTAATCTTTATTAACCTCTATACCAACAATTTGCTGGTTGTCAGTTCCTGTTAGAGATCATTTTTATTTATACAAAACATTTTTTTAAATTATAACTAGTTTTTAATATTACCTAATAATAATTTTATTATAAAATATATATTTTTATGTTACCTGTTATTGCATGTAAATAAATTTTTATTATACTCAATTTTCTATTCTTTGAATAAATTATTTTGTCAAACATGTTTTTCAATTTGAAGTCTCTGCTTCAGAATATTTTTTAATACAATGAGTGTAATGAGAACGGTCAAAGTTTTTTTTAATTGTTATTTATTATTTATATATGATTTTTTTTTTACTACATTATTTTGTCGTCTATATCAGGCCTGGACTAAATAAAGGTCATATACTGCCATTGTGTTATTACAGTAGCATTAAAACACGTGTTTTATCAACGTATGTGTTTTTAATTTAAATTGCAGTAGTTTTTATGCTTTCTGGAAATTAATACTCATATATTTAAAATAAAAACAACAAATTGAAATAAACCGTGGATCTGTTTTGATAAACGATTCTTTCAGGTCAGTGGTGTGCTCGTTTCCAATTAAATATGCATCCTGAAGAATCCGGATATTAAATACTGGCTTACCGGACACCAAATCCATGTGCAAAATACCAAAAGCACTTTTTTGTCACTAATAACTAAGAACAAAAAAAAACCGCTTATCTATTTGACTATTGTTGAAAAAAACCCTTCTTCTAATTCTAAAAAATATGCCGTATTTATAAAACACGCACAAGTCTTGAGCTATTATATTTTGTATGGAAACGGTAAAGGTCTCTTATTGTCAAATTTTCACCTTCTTGAATTAACGAGGTTTGTGATATGTACTGTTTGTAAAAGGATTTTTAATTTCTATTATCAGCTTTTATTTAACTTTTTATTTGATTAAAAATTTGTTTGTTTGTTTGTTAAATAAGGCTATCCCTGTATTTATTGAGCCTTTCCATCTATAGTTAAGTATACGTTTATAACACGGTGAAATAAATAGTAATGTATTTTAGATTTACATAATTTATAAGATATACAGTTGATAGCTATTTCGGCTCATATCTTGATTTTGGATGATGACCTCGTTTCGATGAGGGTCTAAGACGAAATAATTATACCCTATAAATTGTATACCGTATAAATTTTATCCCAAATGCTCTATTCAATCAATAGCAATGTATTTTAGCTCTACAACATTTATAAGGTATGTAGTTGATAGCTATGCCTCCATCAGAATTATTAATTCTGATGAGGGCCTAAGCCGAAATAGCTATACCTTATAAATTTTGTAGAATTAAAATACATTGCATTTTTTTCACCTGTTATAATGGAGTTCTACCAAATAAATTCCAATTAAATCTCTGTCCACATTTATATTTACGCTATGTATAGTTAAAAGCTTCTTTATATGACACGGTGAAAAAATAGCAATGTATTTTAGTTCTATAAAATTATTTTTAACAAATATAGTTGATAGCTATTTCGGCTCACCCCATCGTCAGAACTATGCTTAAACTAACATTTGCTTATCTACATATAGCTGTGCAGAAAAGGCACACAACACATCCTCTCTCCTGTTCCAACGGCCTAGCTTGTTACTTTAACACAATGACACTAAATTTTCAAAATTCTAAATGAAACAATAGGTGTCTATGACAATAAGATTATATGTGGGACGGAAGTGATCCTTCTGGAAGTAAATCAGACCACCCCTTTGTGCAACGGCCGGACAAGTGGCGATACTATTATGTTAGTTTGATCGTTAAGAATCCTTTGTGATAATTGGTGTTTATTGATTTCTAGCTGTTCCAAAGCCTTCATTCTCCGACCCTTACTACAAAGATACAAACATTTAGGGGCTGAGTTTGAATTTATATTATGTGATTCATTAATAACGTGATTAGCGAATTGTGAATCTGTTTTTTTATTGTTGAATGATCTTACATGTTCCTTAGCTCGAGTAGATATACTTCTACCTGTCTGTCCGATATAAACGGATAAACATGACCCACAGGACATTTTATAAATACTGACAGATGACATAAATATAATTATTTCTTGCTAACAAACAGTTTTCTTCAGTTACGTTCTTACCGCAAAAACTTTAAATACGTGCGTCGAATAATCAGTAATTGATATAATATGTTTTTATTTTAGTCCTAGAAAAAATCGAATCACAAAAGCACAAGAATCATGTTTTGCATAGAGGATATCGGCTTCGCCGAGCCGAGGTTTTAGCTGACGGAGGAGCATCATGGAGATGCCCACGAAAGGATTGTTCTGGGCGTGTGAGAATAAGTCGAGATGGTATTGTTAGCGTTGTCTCGGAACATAGTCATGCTCCAGATCCTAATAAAAACGAAGCAATCAAGATCGTATCAGAGATTCGACAACGCGCAATAGCAACTGCCGAAACACCTCGCCAGATTATCCAGCAAGCTACAGCAGGAGTTCCTTTGGAGATAACATCCAATCTTCCAGATTATACAACTTCTAAACGCATGATTCAACGACAAAGAAAGAAACGCGGCTTTCATTAACGCCAATTATACCCTTAAGCCAATATAACGGCTTTCATTGAATTACCAAAAACGCCCGATCTGATAAATCGGCTTTTCGATATAACCATTTTTTTTGAACAATTTCATGTTTTTACCCTTTTTCTCTTATTTATTTATTACCCATTTTTCGATTTACAGAAATATTTTTTCATTAGCATAAAAGCGTTCATGGTAAACGATTCAAAAGTTAATTTTGCTTAAATAATAATATCCTTTTAATATTATTTTTATTGATAAACTTGTCATTAAATATGCATTTGTTTAAATAAATATTGCAAGTAAATTCCTTAATTATTTGACTGTATTTATATTATTTTTAATTGATGAAGTTTTATCTAAAAAAATAAATATTGAATTAATGATTATTTATCTACCAATAAAACAATCAACATTAAATCATCTGAATGACATTGTTAATTTCGTTTACTTTCTAATATTCTAAGATAATATATATTTATATATCTTCCTAATAACCTATTCAAGATCAATATAATACTTATCATTAAAGATTAAGAAATGCTTAGTTTAAAAAAAGAGTTTCTGCTGCGCAGGCCAAACTAGCAAATGCGTAACGTAATTTAAACATGTAAAAAGTATATATGCATCACAAATGTATTGATAATTTATTGGAAAAAAGTAAAGAAATCCTCAATGAAATAAACGTTAAATAATTCAAGAGAGGGATAAGTTGAGTATTAAATAATTGACCACATTTATCCCACTAATAATTCTTAGGAAGGGTGGTGCCGCGCATTCCATCAAACGATATTATAGATACAAATAACTAATTGGAACAATTTATAGAATAGAAAGATCTCGTGGAATTTAATATATGACGAAACACGACAGATTTTAGGTGTCCTAATGCCTCACATTGAAAATATGTGAAATAAAATGAGAGACTAATCGATAATTCCTTTGTATGGTCACATGAGTAAATTAGATTATAAAAGAAAGAAATTGATTCAATTTCTAATATCTGATTAGGTTTGTTTTTTTAGATGAGACTTGCTTGTGATTTCATACTGTTTTATCATATTCTACTTTTGTATTGATAGTAAAAACTCTAAAAAGAGATTGAAATACGAAGTGCTTTCATAGAATTGTTTGGAATCAAGCTTAATGAAAGAATGATTAGTGAAACGAAAAACTGGATTTTTTTTTTATTTACGTATTTGATTTTAGGAGAAGTTCCTATGTTATTTTTTTCTATTGGTATTGTATTGCAAATACTCATGCGTTGTCAATTCAATGAATAAATTAAAATGTTATTGCATCCAAATTTGAATATTTATTGAATTGAATTATTCGTTGTAAATACATATTTGTAGAATAGGTAAATTTGAGGGTATCAGGAGTATATCTTTAGTTACGTTGCACATACAACCCTAGGGTGAATGTAAAATTTTGTATTCACTTCTGATTTGTTTTATTTGTCACAGGGATTGATAAACAAGCTGAATATATTAGAGGGTCGGGAAATAGTCAGATTCTGATGGTGGACGGTTTCACATACTTCAAGATAAAGCTTTCGAGTCGAGGTCTTAGATGGAGGTGTTCTTCGTACCGTTCTCAAACTTGCAAAGCCACTGCAACCACGTCCGGAGACAGAGTCATACGGCGGGAATACGACCACACCCATCCGCCGCCCCAATATACGCGTTTCAACAATGGCAACTATATCAGAAAGAAATGATCATGTATATAGACTTCTTTGTTGGTTCTATATTTAATTTTTACTGTTACGGAATTGTTGAACTTTCTCCTAATTGATTATACAAGAATTAAAATTTATTCTAAATCAATTAATAAATCTAACACTGTTTTTTTTGGTCAGATATATAAAGAAATTATCTGCAATATATAAAAATGTTTAATAACCAGGTATTGTGTATACGTACATATTTTAACTACTCATTATTTATGTATTCAATTTTTATCAACAATTTTATTGATCGAGTTCTTAACTACGTTAAAGTCTGTGAATATTTATTTATTCTACCATAAGATTGTGAAGGAAAAATCATTTATAGGAATCATTTGTTAATTATCTGTTTAACAGTTGAAAATGATAAACTGCTTATGTATGTGTTAATGAATTTGAAATATGTTTTACTCATGTGTATTCATTTTGTATTATAATCGAATACGAATTCACAATTCAGTATATTAAATGTATCTTCAACATGCTTGTCTATTTTTTGTGATTTACCTTTTGTTTACAAAAATGAATAGGAAAATAGCATAAAATATAGACGAGGGAAAATGTTGAGAAGCCCTCATTCAGTTGTCAGATGAAAAAAGCATTCCACGAGGTATTGAAAGAAAACAATATTTTTCTTTTTACATTTAAATACTAAAAAGTCATTCTGTTTATGATAGTTTTCATCGAAAAATTTTTTGTTTCTGAAGGGCTTATTCTCATAATGCTACGTGAAAATATATTTCACAATTAAACCAAAACAGTTGAACAATAATTTTACTTGTTCTTTTAAAGATTGTCTGTTTACATACACCAAGAATGATTCAGTTCTACTACTTGACAAACAATTATGAATCTACTATGTAAATATTATACCATTGTAGTAAATACGTCCCTTTAAATTCACAGTGCGGAAAGTACGAGATTATCTAAAAGTTTGATAATTTAATGGGTGTAAAAAACTGGTTGATGATTTTGCAAAGCTTACGGTTACGGTATTGGTTTTCCATAGACAAAACGCTAACTTTCGCAATATTTGTAAAACCAACTTAATGGGAGGAACAAACACACACAATCTTCTATTTTGAGAAATTCTTTGTGAAATCATAGAATAAAATTCAAAACCGTAGTTTTTCTTGCAAACGATTCCAAACCGCTAAGAGATGGCATTCGATATTTTCTATTTAAATTGTCAATAAACTATTGAATAACTATCAAAGCTTTAACAAACTTGTGTAATCAATTATTTGTTGAACATTTCGTATTTTTTATTAACGTAAGATATGAATAAACAAACTATATCCGCTTTATATGAATTATACATTTGAAATAAAAAAAAAATCAACTGATAATCCATGAATTTATAACACTTTCATTTTTCACAATGTATTTTTTTTGTTTATTCACGCTGGCAGGACATTTTGGAAAAGCGACATTTATAAGGACTGGACTTAATCGGCAAATGTTGATGGTTGACGGCTTCACATTTTCCAAGATGAAACAATCCAGTAAGGGACTTCGATGGAGGTGCTCGTCTTATATGTCCAGGAGATGCAAAGCTGTGGTGACAACTTCCGATGACAAAGTAACCAATCGAGAATTTGAGCATACACATGCACCACCAAAATACTTTATTTGTGAAGACGGGAAGTATGCGAAAATCTAAAATTAAACAATTTATCAGTATTTTCAAAGTATTCACAAACGCGAAAAAACAGCAGTTTGTATATGCATAGCTTCTAAAATATCAGAAAAATGAATGAACGAATCGATGAAAACGTTACGTTAATCGAAGTTCTGACTTGGATTCGTGCCTAATCGTCACATTTCCTACTAACATAAACTGCACAGTGATTCAAAATAATAAAGAAAATTTAAACATAACACCGTTTTAAAAGTGGAATTAACGTATTCTTGACATGGTTATTTCTGTAATTACGAATTTTCTGAAGTTATTATATGGAATATCAGGAAAAAAAGATTCGAAATCGTTTCCCATTATGGAATAAACAACGCTTTATAAAATACATAAAATAAGAGTAATTTGTGAACACATTACCGCTAGATATGTTTTTGTGATACGCTGAATCATTTTAATACAATATAGTATTCTCATAAATGTGGTATTGAAATAAAATATTGTATTTTTTTCTATTTTATGATTTCTGTGGTAGTTTTGTTGAAAATCGTTTTTAATATTAAATTAAAAATATTTACTTGAATATTAAGTAATATTTAAATATAATGTTATGATTAGTTTATTAATGTGATTTATTTTGGACGTCTAGGTTATGGTAGATATGCAAGAGTTGAAAAGTTTAATTATAAAATCTCACAAAACACGTTTCTCTTTTATTTATGGATATTGTACGACGAAGTGCATTTAATTCGACATAAAATGTGTAGTGCAAACAGCGACATCTTTTTACTTTTTTTTAGGTAATATGTAACATGTAATTTTTATAAAAAAATATTTTTTTTATTGAATGAAAGCTATTTTGTAAAAGATAATCTCCGGTGACTAAGAAATTATTTGCAATTTTATTCCACTAACTGTAGATCAGGTGCCAGTGGCGTGCTTTAACAGAAACCTACATTTTTTCTGAAACAAATTCTTAACCAAAATAATATATTAAACATAGCAATGTAGGAGATAATTATTAAAAGCGATTGTTTTATTTAACAAATCTCAATTGAGTAATTTCTATTTTGAAAATCATTTTTTATGCCTAATGAAATAAAATAAAAATGCGATTAATTGATCCCCGTTTCCACCCTATACTATAAAATACCAGTGAACTTGCGAAACAAAAATGTATGAAACACTTTAAACGTATTATTTGTTGAATTAAACAATTGAATGAAAATATCTTATTTTTTTTCAAAAGATGTCACTGTTTGCACTACTAAAATCGTATTATGAAACTTGTGTTTAAAACCTTTGAGCTAGAAGAACAATGAATATTTAATTTATTAAATAGGAAAGATGTGTGATATTTGTAATACTTTTATTGAAATATATTATGTATGGATATTGTCAAGGCTTTTTATTTATCGTTAATTTTTAAACCCGAATATAATATAACACAAATTTCACCGACACAATTTCAATTACAGCGTTGTTTGAAAATTAATTAACAATGACAAACTAATCACTCTGGTCGATATCGCTGTGTCTTACAAACAACAATAAATCTGCTATACTTCATAATCTTTAACACATCGAAATTAATACATGTATGGACACAAATATTGAGATGTCTTCGTTAGGAACCACTTAACTCAATAACTTTTATCTCATCTTTTGTAATGTATTGAAAATCGAAGTAGAGTTTGTGGGGTTCGCGTTGTGAAATCGCTTTTTTCGTCAATGTGTATCTCCTACGCGCAATCTTCATTTTAGCTTTCCTCCCAAGAAGTAAAAATCTAATTTTGCTTTAGCATATTAATATTTTTAAACTGTATGTCACAATGCTTTGAAATCGTGTATTCGTTTTATAATGCAATCATGTTTTCCATGATGCCGTGATTCGAGCATAAAAACGGTGACATTTAATCCAAATTAGTTGTCTTACGGTGTCAAAAGAACAAAACTAATAATAAATATATTATAAAGAATATTGACATGTTGTATTCATTTCAAATGTTTTCAGTTACAAGATGGTGAAAAAAACAGCACTGTATTATATTTTAGTTCTACAAAATTATTTTTTTTAATATACAATAGTTGATAGCTATTTCGGCTCACACATCGTCAGATTTAAAAAAAAATATTTTGTAGAACTAAAATACATTGCTATTTTTTTCATAGTGTTATAAATAAATAAATGGAGTTCTACCAAGTGAATGCCAACTCAATCAATAAATTTTCAGTTGCATGTTTTATTATTTTCTAAAAATGTTAAATATGATCAGAGCAAAAGCAAGTAGATTATTTCTTTGAATTTTGAATAGAATTTATATCATATCTGACTTATAACTCAAATTTTTTTTTCATGATTTAAGAAGTTTTGTTTTTAAAAAATCACATGTAAAACATCGGTTTCATTTCATTAGTTAAAAAATACACAAGTCAAAATTTTCCACTTATATTTTCTTAGGTTTTGTTTCGTAACTGTCCGTCTGCTTAAGGAAAAAAATGCAGAAAAACTGCCATACAATTTTCGACAGATGTAATGTGCTCGCTACTCTTTGAGAGAGTAATATCATTTTTGTTTGTTTATTTTGTTGGTAATAATGTATCGTATATTTCAGCAAAATTCATCCCATCTCGCAGTGGAAAACAACTGATTTGTCTTGGAGGTTATACCTACTATATGGTTAGGGCAACCGAACATAAGTCTGTCCAGAGATGGTTGTGCTCAACTAATTACTTCAAAGGATGTCGGGCATGCGTGATTACCGAAAAAGGAATGATAATAGCAAAGAATTCCATGCATACTCATCGACCAAAACCAATAAAAAAATATTTCTTTAATATTTAATTCCAGTGGAAATCGATAAATTATTTTAAGGGTCATTCAAAAAACTTTGACTACGAGATCGATAGACCCACCATTTCATGCATGAGAAAAATAAAACGTATGAATGGCAACCATGACTGTGCTACAAGAAATAATTGTTACATCAGTTGTGATGGCTTTCGATTCTAAGTCAGTTTGAAAATGTATTCACGACGATAATTCGAGCTAATTTTTTTAAGTGAAACTCAAGCAAGATTATATATTGTACTAGTGTGTTGACAATTCTATTTTAAACCACCAATTAATTAACTGTCACGTGACGAAGCTAATTATCATCACATTTAGGTGGTCAAATACATCTAGACCAGTGATCTCCAAACATAATAAGGAAGTGAGCTACTATCAGAAATTTAAATTTTCTCGTGAGCTATGTGGTATACAAATGAGCGAGAAAGAGACAAAGTGTATGCTGTAGTTCGCATCAATCGTCATTTTACTAGCAACATTTCAACCATTTCGTTGAAATTTAGCTCGATTCATTTTTTTTAAATTTTCGGAATTCAATAATAAATTTTTATAAGCAAAGTTATAAATGTGATAAAATATCCCATGCGAGCTACCGAAAAAGACTCAGCGAGCTACCGGTAGCTTGCGAGCGACCGTTTGGAGATCACTGATCTAGACCAATATTGCTTGAGGAAGTTTTGCGAATTAGTTCGGTTTTTTTTTTGTTTTATACCGAAAAGTTCAAATTTCTATTATACGACATTGTACAATTCAATACAATATTCATACTTTTGTTCTTTATCAACGTTTTGATGTATGTTACAAAGTTCTTGTTCTACACTTTATTAATATAGTATATAATTTCTTTAGATATAAATATGTATGATACAAATATGTTATTTTCTAATATCAAATGCATCCATTTTATTAAAAATTGGCCAATCATTCAGTGAATTTGAGTCAGATGTATTTTTGTAATATAAATAAAAAAAGCCTAAAACAATTGACATTTAATTTAACTATTGAACATTTATCTTATGATCTCTCTTCGTTTGCTATGCGTATATACCCAGAGTCATTTTTTCGTAACATATTTGACTTTTGAAAATCAAATATCATTTACTTTAGACTGCAGTAACTGAAAATAATAAGCAAGTATTTAAATTAAGTAACGTTTTATTTATAAATAAACGATTTAGAAATATGTAGAACTCTGGACTGATAAAATCATTCAAAATTTCTGTAGGAAGAATATACCGATTTTCTGAAGAGTTAATGTGTTTTATTTGTATATTTTGGTGGAAAGATATTATATTGATAAAAATTAAAAAAAATATATTGGTACTATTTCCACTTACCTTTATTAGTGATCATTTTGAAAATTTTAAACCTATGAAAATTCTTCATAAAGTCATGAATATTATGAAAATTTGTTGAATCAGTAACATTGTGTATTATACAATTTAACACTTTAAATTGAATGAAAATAATAAAAAGAAGAAAATAATTAAACTCTTATATGTAGAAGAAACATAAAATAAATAAATTCCATCTGATTCGAGGAGTAACACACGATATTGCCGAACCGGAAATATTTTTCAGATGGTTTTTATCAAATATGCAAAATATAATATGATGTGAAAAAATAATAATAAAAAGGTGTGTTACTTGCTAAAATATTTGGCTATCAACACTCCTGTTTTACTAATTCTATGAATATCCGTACTTGTATACATATCCTTGTTTTATTTAAATTTCTCAAAATATTATAGAAATATAAAGGTTTTATTATGTACGACTTCACTTTTAATACTCAAAAGAATTTTCGACGCTTTCGTAACCAAGTTTGGAAGCTCTAAGGCTTTAATTATACTCGGTTGCACGGGCAAAAGTTCGAATAAAAACCCTTTTACACATTGATTCGTTTCTGAAGGTATTCCTGTTAGAGAAGGTTTCATTATTTCTCACCATGACGTTAATATAGAGCAATTAACCAGTTTACAGCCCTTTCCTATAACCCAATAATTTATCCATACTCTCTCCTAACCGAGAAGCTGAGCGACTTGTTTGTAGCAAAACAAGTGGTTGTGAATTGTTAAAGTGCATATATTTAAGATATCGGTAATGATAAAATAAAATTGATGTGAAACGTTTGTTTAATCATTTTTTATTCAATAAATTGATCCGTCTAGGTTAAGTAACTAATGAAAATTTATTATCGGACATGTACTAAGGCTTTGTTATTTGTTATCATTTCAGATAAAGAGCATACCATTTCTTCAACGAAAGACTTGAATGATCTGTTAAACTCTATCGACAATGCTCTGAAATCTGAAACAATCCAAAAAAAAGAACGGAAAAAAGTCAGGCGCAATAGAATAAAGTCGAAAAAGTTTGTATCCTCGAATACGCGCGTACCTCGGAGACAGTCTGTAGTTAATAACAGCGAAGAAAATAATCTAGTTGAAATGACGCCCGAAGACGTCGCAGCTGTGATAGATTCAGTAGAATCATTCCCTGAAGTCAAGACTAAAGCCAAACCACGCAAGCCAATACGAAAAAGCCTGAAGAAGAAGAGCAAAAAATCTATAGAAATCATCGCAGAAGATATGCCACTAGTCACTCATTTACTTGAGAAATCTCCGGCATCTTCTCCCAAATTAAAGAGACAGCTTGAAGGAATTCAGGAAGTTCAGCTTAATAAAACAGAAGCAGGAATGTTGTTAGACGGTGAGAGCTCAGAAGATGAACCTCTTGGGTCACTACCAAAGTCAAATGTAGTCAATAATCTTAAAGAAGGCATAGAAGTTGGTTCTTTTGTATATGTAAGCTTGATGGTAGCAGGGAAATCGAGAGTTAGTCGCAATTACTATGCAGAAGTTTCGGAATACGATGCTGAAAATGACTCCATCGTCCTCAACTACATGGCATCTAGCGGTAAGAACTTTTGGGTATGGCCCGAGCAAAAAGAAGAATCTTGCGAGACGATTTCTTCGATATTATTGCGCAAAGTTGATCCGCCTGTGTTGATCAACAACAGAGGACAGTTTCAGTTCAACGTCTAACTGTTACCCTGTTAAAAATACTACACCATTTTTTGTTTCATCTGACTAACCATGTACAACCGTCATGCGATAATTAAATTTTCATTAAATAAATTAATTACAATTCTTTGATAAATTGATGTATACCTCACTGTTGTAATACAAATGTATAAAGAAAAATATATGCATGTTTAAAATATTAAAAAAACGAAATCTAGTTATATTGAATTTTAAAGTTTACAGGAATTCGGGAAATATATGTCATATTATCATAATCATATTTGGTATTACTTACTTTTATGCGTACTTATTTGAAAAAAGCAGAAAATAAAATAAAAAAATATTTCTGGATTTTCAAATCGTAAAATTGTAAGTGTATCCGATACTTCTTGTGATTTATTATTATTATTTTTTTTGTTTACCGTCTCAAACAAGCTTATTAACTATTGTGCCATTAGCAAATGTTTCATTTTATTATTAAACGAATAAATTTAATTAATTTCGCAGAGAGTAGGTAATCGCTCTCAATTTCATTTATTATTGTTAATTTCGCATTTTTTTACATACGCCTTGTTCTATCAATTTATATTATACACATCGTCAGCTATACAATAATATTCCTCAAAAATTTTTGTTCGTCGTCCATAAATAGTAATCAAGTTTTTTCAAACAAAATTTCGCCGTATCCGATCGGTAGTTCTCTACGGTTTCTATCGGGCTCGAGTGAACGGATCATAGTTCGATTGTATACGTGGATTTCTTAATAAATATTATATATCAATTTAGGAATTGATATGTTAGATGTTCTCAAGAGAGACTGACAATTAACTACTTTTTATTCTCTATTATCATTTTAAAGAAAAAACGTTAGCAAATGACCAATTATTTGTTAATAACTATCACTTGATTTGCTTCAAATTAATAGAGGAACAACGGGCTTAAAATGATTACTAAAACTTAACTGCGTGTGGTTTTCTTGAAAAAATAACGATGTATTAAATTATTGAATCTGTCTTTTGTTTTATGTCTTTATTTAAATCTTTATAGCTGCTTTGATCTCGTGAAATTATATGTTCGTAATAGATACACATTTTGCCATTTTATATATTATAGTTAAGGAAGGAATGTTTTAATGTTACGTAGGCAATTGATTAATTATTAATAAGTTCTTCGATATATGTATTACCTTAAATAAATGTATTATTATTTAAACGTGTTCGTTTTATTTTAGTTCGAGTTCTTTTTGTCACGGTGTGTTTTAAATATATAACTTTGTTGAAATAATAGGGACACACTGTTTCATATAGCTCAATATCGAATTAGAAATTGCTAGTAATCAATGTATTCGATTGCTGCTAAAAATCTACGATTGGAATCGAATGATGTAACGTGATGGAGAAAGTCAGGACTTCACTTCAGATGGAACGCACTCGAAGAAAATATAATTGTTACTGACATCTTCGAAGTATTGTATTTAGTAAGTTTGATTTTTAAAAATGGTATTTTCATAATAAGAAGTCGAGTGTTTAGTTTCTTGAGTCTTTTTTATTATAAGAAATCAACCAAACAAAAAAAAACTATTCGGAAAAGATAAAGAATTTTGAAGTTTCGGTTTGATGCGAGTCAAAATTGATATGTATATTTATATCTGTGTAAAGGTTTTGCCTTTATACAGTTGTCGCCATTTAATTAAGTTATATTCTTCTACAGACTATTTTTTAATATTAAGTCACCAGACGTAAAGTCTGTATTATTGAAAGGTTGAATCAAAGCCAGAAATTGTTAGATTTATTTTTCGTCGCTTACAAAAATGACGTTTTGATTCGCAACGAGGTAAGGTATTGATTAAGTAAGTACGTAAGTCGTTTCCACAGAGAAGTGACAGTTAACGCATTACTAGTGATATATTTTTATACATCACTATTAATGCGTAAATTATAACATTTATTTACTAGAATTGTGTTCAACGAAGGCTCTTGAAGGTGAGTTTGTATTTGCTTTTGGATGTGAACACATGGTGTGCGGGAAATTGTTTCTGATGCACTCTAGTTTTACAAAAAAATCCATATAATCTTAAAATTTACTGCACCACTAGATACTGCCGTATACAATAATTAGCGGAAATCAATAATGGGTGTACAAGGTTAAGGGATTATGTTAACAAGTTACTCACAAATGACAGATGAGACCATGCAAGACAAAGTTAATGTTTGAAATCTTTATACAAACCGTCCCTGACAGGAACATAGCAGAGATCAGAACCCTTCTTTCTTGGCGACGGGATTACATCTAAGGTCAAATCATGTATTAACCTTTAAACGGCCAGCGGTCCCGTACGGACCGGTGATTATGGTGCATTTCGCTATTGGGTTACACTGATTTATGAAAATAGTATTCAAAATATGAATATTAACTTATATAAATAATGTCTTTGAGATACCGTTCAATAATTTTATTTTCGGTTTAAAAAAAATATTTTTATCGTGATGAATAATATAAACATTTGTGTTACAATATTGGCTCTTGGTATGTGCGTTGTTATTTTAGGCTTAACCATAATAAATCAGCTTAATCTTCACTATTCACTACATTTTGATGGGGAAAGATTTTTTCATACAATATATAGAATATTTTTTCTTTGAGGTAGTGAACTCCCAATCTGAGTGCGCGAACCCCTCATAGAAGTTTTTGTTCTTTAACTTTAACGCGTAATTTTATAAAATGTGAAAAATTACGTTTAAAGCTTTAGTAAATTATAAACAATCTTTTATTTTGATAATGTTTCTTATTATACCCAAATATAATGAATAGATTTAGAGATATAATTATTTTTAGAACAACTGCGGGTCGCGCGAATATTTCACAAAAAAATGCTTGGTTGGTTAAAGGTCAAATGTATTTTGTTAATGATACTTCCATTAATTTTAAGGTGCTAATTTTTTAATGATATGTCTTATTTTTATAAATTTAGACTGAAGCGGACTATCTCGTTATGCATTCTTTGGTAAGTATTACAAATCGAACATTGGCAGTCAATATTCGTGAGTGGATTGATTTAGTTTGCTTATATATAAATAATCATTTTAATGAATCTTCAGTTGGACAGGACTGAGCAAATTTATTAAAGTAATATAAAGACGTTGACACGGTGAAAAAAATAGCAATGTATTTTAGTTCTACAAAATAATTTTTGAAATATAGTTGATAGCTATTTCGGCTCACGCCTTCAGAACTATTATTACTATAGTTCTGAAGATGGCGTGAGCCGAAATAGCTATCAAATAAATTTATAAAAATAATTTTGTAGAACTAAATTACATTGCTATTTTTTTCACCGTGTTATAATGGAGTTCTACCGAGTGAATGCCAATTCAATCAATACAATCTTATAAAGACGTTATTGAAATGATGTTGATCTAATGATTTTGATTTTGATTTTTCTATCTAATAGCATCCAATCTCTTATCAAGATAACGAAATATATTGTAGGCAATGAATAAGTGTTTATTGAAAATGACAAAAAATCCAGATTGAACTTGAAAACATTTCAGTTTCAGCCAATTTTATATTGTCAAGGACTGGCACAACCCTTCTTCAATTGAAAGGGTATACTTACTATCTTCACAAGAAGTCATTGGCAGGCAGATGCAGATGGGCTTGTTCCAGTCACGGAGGAAGGGGTTGTAGAGCTGTGGTCCACACAAAAGACGATGTTATAATTTCTTATAAAAACAATCACAACCATATTACAATGAAGTCTAAAAAGATGATGATGCAAGGATTGCATGGCTACCAACTGCAACAAAAACGAGGAAACAGTGATTGAAGTTATCATTCCAAAGGTGCTAATTATGTTACATATCATGTAATAAATACTTGTCTATCTGTAATAGACCGAACTTCGCTTATTAATTTAAATGTTACGCCAATTTATCGTTTAATATGGTCCACCAAAAATTAAAGAGTAAATGCTGGACTATTTAAAAAAAAAAATAATATCAAATTGATGGAGCGTTAAGATATATGACGTTCTGGCGTCAAAGTTATTTAAGTTTCCTTCATTTTTTAAGTATTGATTTATTTGTTGCATTATTCTTCTGTCGCTGCCATCGCTGCAGCGCTGAGTAATCCACAGCGAATCTGCGTTACATAAATTATAGTGACACATACACATGCATATAATACCCATAAATTCAAGAATGATAGATCGTAGATCTTCTCTGTATTGTCATTGATATTACAGGTTTTGTGTTAAAATTTAAAACAAAAACTGATTTTGTAGTGTGAAATTAGCCGTAAAATTTTGGGCAGTAAATTTAGAATGAGGTGGTGCAGATCAAATCTGGCCAATAGATATTGCAGTCATTTTTAGATTATTACGAATTAAAAGTTGACAACGGCACATTCGTAGATATTTTTTCCACTGCAACAGTCAATCTAACACCGATGCTACATTTCATGACTTCATGATTTTTTTTTTTTTTCAAATATTTATTTCGGTTCAATACATATCAACATTTTTTTAATTATATATAGCTGTAACAAGCAACCCATTTTTTTATTTGAATATCCCTTGATTTGCACCGACTTATCTGACATTGACAATTGAATAATGACAACTGTGATATTTACTCTTTAAAAATATGATATTTGATACTAAAACTATTATAAATAAATATAAACAAGTTGTTATAAATTATCCATACAAAATTTAATATTTTTTGGGCATTTTACAATTGTCTGTAAAACTGTTATGTATTTTTATAAAATTGTGTATTGTGTAAACAGTAAATTGTTTTCTATTGTCTAACATAGTAACTTGTTACATTTGAATTATCTATATTCGCATAATTATTTCAATTTATATAAATCCTTCAGCAATTGATAAAAAATACCACAAAGTTGAAATTCAATACCTTCCATGTTAATTTATGGTTTATCACTTCTGAATATTTTTTGTCTGTAGGCATCAGACGCCGTTACGGAAATTATTATTTATGAAATCAAAAATATGTCACAAGCCTATTTAAATTTCCATGTATAATGAGTAGTGGTATTAATGGTTTATGTCGTAAAATTATTTTACAAGCACTTATGCTAATTGAAAGGTAAAGTTTATCGTCTTTATTTAAAAATGATTTAACACTCAATTTTTTATTGCGGTGTAATATTATTATATGTCTTTATGATTGTTCGGTGGTGGAAAATGTTTATTTGTTAATAAAAATTTAAATAAAAATGAATTTGGCTTTTTTATAATATATCCCAGTGTAATGTCTCAGTTTACATTGTTTTTTTCTCCATCGAAAATGAAACGTCTTTGATTGAATATATATACACAACATCCAAAGTAATCGGTCGGTTTTATTTTAGACTTAGATGATATAGGAATCCTAGATACCCAGACTAATTATTTTTTGTGTTATATTGAGTGTTATTAGATTATGAAATGCAGAGTGTCAAATCGAATTGTATGAATTCTACAGCTTGGTCGTTGATTGACATACCTACCCTTTGCGACGTGTTTGCCGGCTTAACAAAAATTGGGATCCCTGGGATTTTGGTTGGTAATTGATAGTAAGTAATGAATTCTTCAAATATTTTAAATCTGAAAAAATTCAGCGGCCGGCAATTCTATTTTTATATATGATTTTCGAAAAAGGTGTATTTAATTTATATTGATATTTAATATGAATTTTTGAATTAAATATTTGTTTTATTCGTGCAGCACTGCTACCTCAATCGGCTGCAAATTTGTATATGTTAATTTCAGGGCTGTGAGTTGTTAAATAAATATAACTTCGACTCTACAGCCCTACTTATCTTCATTTATTTTTGTCATACAGTTTTGTCCAAATTTTTAACCATTTCCATCGTAACACCATGTCTTTCTTACTCAATTTCCAAAGCTTATAATTATATAGACCAGTGTAGTCGTTTCGTTGTCAGTTAGTTTTTATCGCTCTTATGTGAAGCATGCGAATTCTTGAAGACCTAAAAAAATCCATAGAAAACTTTTGAAAAAAAATGCAATATAGTTTTCGCATATTAGTCACAAGTGGTAAAAACTGAAAACTGGAAAACGGACAATCTGGTTCCGCGTAGTGGCTTAAATATTCTCACAGGAAATTGATGTTTTTAATTAGTTGAAAAATATTTTTCTGATGTCAGTTCTTTTTTATGTATAAATATTCAATTTTTTTTGTCTTAATTGAGCTGTATATCTAACATAGAATAAACGCGTACCGTATACGCAGAGAGTTGAGTAAGTATAGAATAGGTCTTTCATTTACAGCATACACATATAAACTCTCTTTTTTTCTCTTTCGAACTGCATATCGCTTGTGTAAATAATATAGTCAGACTTGTGGATTATTCTAATTATAATCTAATTTATAGTAGGCCACCGACTTACGGACCGGGTTTCTCAGTTGATTTGGATTCATGGTTTTTACTGTGTGGTGTGAATATGATTCTAATTTTGCTGATATTCTGTGTTAATTTGTTTTTTAGCCCGATACATTTCGACACGTAATGGTAAACCCCTTTTATATTTGGAAGGATTCACATATTCCAGTGCTGTCAAAACATTGTGCGGCAAAACAAGATGGTACTGCTCTTCGCGTTCCAGTAGGGGATGCACGGCAGTTGCTCACGTAAAAGAAGGGATAATTATTTACAGCAAACCTATTCACAATCACGAACCCCGAGTGCCGCCCCCATTAATATGGAGTGAAGGACATTAATTCATAATTAGTAATATTATTTATTGTCAATAAAAAGTTATTACAGTTACATGAATGAATCCACTATTTACATTTCAATCTGTTACCATATCGTAGATGTTTTGTTCTCAGATTTGGAATGTGCGATCTAAATCAGTGTTTCTTAAAATATGAACTACCTTGTTGTCTTGTGTTTCAAAATTTTCATGTTTTAATATTTGAGAGCGCTTCTGAAATCCGTATGGATGATTGTTTCATTTTATAAAATATCGCGATGATTGAATAATCATTAGTCCTTGTGTGACGACTCATTTGTTTCTTTGTGTCAGTGTATCTGACGGTCTCTGCATTAAAATAAAATTTGTAATTATTTTAGTAGAGCCGTAGTGTTAAAAAAATATTACAGCTCTTGTATAATGTTAAGAGACATTGCTCAAAATAATTTTTTACACTATCTTTTTATTCATATAATTGTGTTTACTTATTTATTTAATCTTACTTTTACTCTTTCTACAATATTATATTTGATGTTTGTTTGATTATGGTTATTTTTTATAAGCAATAAATTTTTTCAACATTATAATTTTACATCTCTTTGTTATGGATAAAGAGCTTAACGTTTGGAATACTTTTTTAACAATGCATAAATATTGTTAATCATAGAAAATACATGTTTTTTTTATAAAAACAAAAAAAAAGTAATTTTCGTATGAAAAAAAATAAATTAATTGACTTTTTTGTTAATAGGATAACGTTGTATATTGATAAAAACTTAAAGAAACTTAAAATACATCTGTCTAAAATTATGTACAGAAATAATCAAATTAATTAATACATAATTTGGAAGTAATTCAGGTAATGTGAATAATTGTACTTTTTAAAGTTATGCGATTTATTAAAATACGTTTCTTATAGAAATTTCATTCCAAACAATGCGCAAAGATTAAATGTATATGTATTAAAAATTTATTTTCTATTTAAATAAAATAAAATTGTCACCGTTTTTGATAGATTTGCTGATTGTGCCACACAAGTGAAATAACAAAACATTTTTTTATTTGTTACACTTATGATTGTTGACAGTAGTCATAAACATCTTTATTTTGTGCATGTGAATCCCACAATGCTACGCAAAATCAATAAGGCAGAACAATAAAAATTTCAGCATTTTGGAAAAATTATTATTGATCAAATTATTATTCTCCTGGCACAACTCCTCTGTAAAATAATTGTTAAAAATTATTCAAAGTATACAAGGGCTTTACTATTTTACCGCATCTATACTATTATGTTTATGTTCAAATTTTAGATTTTAAGATATGACGTAGAACCCTAAAAAATATATATGTTTGTGATTTTTTTTTATATATGGGAAAATTAAATAAATTGTAAAACATAATGGTAAACATATAAGGATATTTTAATAAAGTATGCCTTTTTTATTTAAGTAAGTATATTATCTATGTTTATGTTAGTTATTCGATCAAGTTATATTGTTTTTTTTAATTTTATTTGATAGCAGTAATTATTATCAAAATAATCAATTCATTCTTTGAATATTTTATAGTTTGATTTTAATCAACAATACAATCCCACATCTAAGTTTTGTAATGTTATAGAAACATTTTAGTGAGGTCCAAATATTTCCGGCCAAACAATGCTTAAATTGATCAATTCTTTGAACAAAAATTCTAATATTTTTATTGTTTCTAAATGATTTCAAAATGTTTGTTTGAAATCATTTGATACTTTTTTGACACCTGACGTATATGACACTATTGAACCTTGCCAGTTTGTGAAGAAAATAAGGATTAAGGACTTGTAATCGAAAAAATAACATATTCCGCCTAAAAATTCACTAAGATTTTTTTAATTATCCTTACACAATTTTTCATAGATTACATGGTCAATTTTTTATGATTTTTCGACTGTAAATTAAAAATACAGGCTTCATAAATGGAACTTTGTATTGAAATGTAAATGTAAATGCTATGTAACTCACAAAAATAAAATTAAAAGAATCTAACCTGAATTTTTATATGGGCGCATAGCCCCAATCTCTATTCTATTGAAAAGTCAAAGGGTACTTTGATATTTGTACCACACAAAATTCCATACATTATTTTACTTTTACATAATAACTAGCCTGTTAGGAAAGTCTTCCGTATTCTTCTTCATCACGATATTCTCACACAGAATACTTCCATGGTTGCAGGACTGCCCACATAGGGTGTTTTGTTTCGAAATTTGTTTTTATAAAATGTTTTATACATCCGATGTAATACATTCTTCAACTTTTTACTTAACAGTTGTATTAATTGTTAAATACTTATAATTTGAATGTTAAATAAAAATATTGCTTTAATATTCTTTTTTAATAATTCCCCATTTTTAGTTATTTGTATATAATATCGACCCTGCTGTTGTAATAAATCTTAATATTCACTTTAATTGGATAATATTTGATTTTCTATGAATACATATTTTATCATTGACGACTGTGTAAGTTTTCTCAATTACACTATTTTATTTATTGTGTTTTTAATTAAAATTGACAGGTGCAGTAGTAAAGATCGTTGGCCTCCGTGGCGAAGCTCACGTACTCAAATCCCAGTATGAACAGTCTTTTTTAAACTGATTTATCGATTCTGTTTGAAAGCATGCGTTTTTTGATGTTTTTACAATACCAAAGAGTCTAGCAGAAGTTTTTTTCCCTATCCTATTCATGTCTCTTTAATTTCCACTGTCTATCTAAAAAGAGGGATTGAATAAAAATCAATCAGCAGTTCTCATGAATGAATGCCTTTAGATATATTGACAAGGAGGCCAAAGGTAGGAGACTAGGTGCAACGGAGCATTAAACCTTTAATATTAATTTGAGTGAGCAATTGTTTTCATTTACAACTTTACCATAGTAATTTTTATTAATAACACATACAACAAATATTTTTCAGTACACTGGGAATAAGATAAAGTTGACAAAAGCTTGGTTTTGTCTTCTAGCTTTTACTCGACCCAGCCCAGACAAACTAAGAATTTTATCTAGGAAAATTCAAATTCGTGTCTGAAAAAGAAATTTATTATAAATTAAAATTGATTGTATTGTTAATTTCACTAGGTGTGATACTAGACGTGAAGCATATCTCGCTTCTTTAAGGAGTATTTTCAGAGCAGCTGCATCACGAAGTTGTTAAGGTTTATAAAATAACAAAGTATTAGTTATCATAATACTACTTAGTGAAAATCGATAACTAGTCCATGGAGGTAAAGATTTTAATAGAAATCATTTAAATAGTGGTAAGTCATCTGTTCTACTTAAATACAATATTTTATTTAATCAATTGTTTTATTAATGACTAAAAACTTTAATAGCATTTAATTTGATTTATAAAAAAATGAACTTCCACATAGATACCGCTGAATGTATTAAAATAAGGAATTAATTATTTAAAATAACATTTATGACTATTTTTAAGTCGACTATCCAACATCATAAAAAGTTGATATATTAAACAATTTGTATCACATATGATATGATTTTATTATACATCAAGTTTGCTGGAAGTCTGCGGATATTATCATGATAAAAGATCTTAATTATTATTTTTTCAATGTTTATGATTCTGAATTAGAATGGTAAATAAAATCAAACGAAGTTAGAACCAAAGCATTCAAAATAGGGTGATTCCACTTTGTTGCAATGGATGTTCAGATCATAATGTATTATGGATGTGATGATCACAATTTATTAATAATTTTGTTGACATAAAACAATTCTCATATTTACAGGCAGCAGTGGAAGTAAAAATTCAAGTTCCTTATTACACCTCAAAGAAAAAGTGTCTAACAAGCGATCAAAATCTTTTGAGATTGATTCCAATTGTATTCTTTCTGGAGGACCTGTTCAGATGAAACTTGAAGTTTTACCAACATTTGATAATTTTGGATTTGGGCTCAACAATTCTGATGAGTCAAATCAGCATATCATTGCTTTTGGTAAATCTGAAGAAAATGAAGAAAGCTTCTGGAAGAAGGGTGACCCGACCAAATGGAAAACTAATATGAATAATGATAGGCAAACTTCAAGTATATCCAATACATCAAAGAGTAGAGTTCGTAGAGTAAAAACTCCAAAAGCGGTCGATTGTACTTCCTGTCGGTTTAAATGTTTCGAAAATATTACAGAAGATGACAGGCGAGCTTTGTGTGAGAAGTATTGGCAATTACAGGATTTTAAACGACAGAAAGAATTTATTCTTGCGGGCGTTATATCCACCCCACCTAAGAGGCGTACAGTAATGCTAAGTAATAAAATGTTAAGAGTTGATTCAAAGCAGTATTATTTTGAAATAAATGGCGTGAAACACCGGGTCTGTCAAAACTTTTATAGAAAAACTCTTTCGATATCAGCTGGGATTATTAAAAATGCGTGTCGACATAGAGGGGTGCTCGGTTCGTATGACGGCTACGACCGGAGAGGTAAACGCCCCCCTGGTAACAAAACTAAGCCCGAGGTTATAGCTGATATAAAGCTTCATATAGATAGTCTAGCAATACAGTTAAACAATCATACAACATTAAAAAATACCCCTACAATGAGAATTTGTGATATTTATCAATCATATGTTGAGAAATGCCAAGCTGAAAATAAAGCATATTGTTCATCTGTGACCTTTACCAGAATATATAAAAATAAATATAATTTTTCCTGAATTAAGTATGGATAATTTTTCATTGAGATATGTTTAACATTTAAAGGCGCTTCTGAAAATCCAGTGAGTGATTCCATCATTGCATATTGTAATGATCTAATCAATCTTCTTAAGTGAACGTTGTAAGATTCTTTTTTTTCTTTTTTGCATCTATGTATCTGGGTTCTTCTTCATTAAAATCAGTTAATCGCTGTGATGATTCTTAATTGTGATATTTTTGTACGTTTGGGACATTTCTGAAACCCAAGTGAGTTATTCCAACATTTCATATAATTATGATCCAATCAGTCTTCTCAGTGAATATTTGTGAGAAAGATTACATTTTTGAATCAATGTAGCTGAGTCCTTCTTCATTAAAACTAATTAATCTCTTAAATGCCGGAACCCGGAGGTCCGACATTTACTTTGAATAAACAAAACCTAATAAACATCTTTTTTGGCCGATATTTCTTGACAATATGTCGCTTTTTAATATTTGACTATAATTTCAAGGGATGTCACTGTGTATTTAAAATATTATATTATTTAAAACAGTCAAACTTGGCTAGATATTGATTGTTAAGGTACAGCGGATTTCCGCGATCATTCTTTATGGCCGGTCTGCCATGCACGGGATTTTAGAGCGCATTAATGCGCCTATGGCACAGAAGCAGTTAACTCATAATAATTTTCTGCAACCTCAGCTACTTTTTGTAAATCATAGAGGAGTATAAAATTTGTGAATCAATCCTATAAAATAAAATTATTTATTAATAATTACTTTTCAGCAATGAATGAATGAGAATCTAATTATTAAATTCTCTTGAAGCAAGCAGTATCTTTCTTATCAGTATTATATGATGGCTTTCCACCGGAAATTATATCAAGTAAAATATTATTTTCGTTGAGTCATTGTACATAATAAATACAATTCATCAAAATATATCTAAAGAATGAATTACGATTTTACCAAAGTTTTTTTCACTGGAAATGGTAATCCAAAAAATCTATTCAATGAATTATTTGTTTTACGCGTCATTAATTGTTTACTCAAATAATTTTCTCATAATTATATCGCTAAAATTACTTAGTTAATATCTCACAATATGAAACTTTAGAAAAATTCTTGTTAAACGCTCCAAATGAAATATTATTCAATATAAATTCTACTATGGATATTTAATTATTTTCTATGAATAAAAATCTTTAAAAACGTTTTTGCAACAAATTGTTGAAAATTTATAACTGTTATGACGAAAAAATCTTTATTTCATATTTTTAGTTTGTAATTAAAGACAAGCAAAACATCAAACTAGGAAGTGAAAAAAGTTGTTATTTTTGACTATATCTGTTTTAAAGCATTAAAATAAATACTCTTTAGAACAGAAAATTAGTGATTTTTTTGTATTTACAATTGATATTTTTATAATAAATTTTCTTTCAAAAAATACCATCAGATGGCAGTAAAATAAAAATTTTAACTAATACTATATGTAATGTGACAAAACATGTGAAATCGTACAAAGTTTTAACAATTCAAATTTGATATTGAAATTCCATCAAGCACTTTCAGTCGATATCATAAAATATAATAATGGGAGATGATAAGTATAAGACGATATACTTGTCATCTCCGCCCCATGTACAGTAAATAGATTCCTCATCTCAACAGAAATCATTTTTCAGTAATTAAAGAATCACTTTCCCTTGATAGTACTTACGAAGAGCAAAAATGGTCCTGATAATAAATACATCAAGAAGTGGAAATAGTACTAAATATATTTTTATTATTTTAGTATAATCCCTTTCCACCATTAAGTAATAGTTTACACATTAAAAATATTAATTTGATTGGCAAATATTTAGTCACACAATCTAAATTTTACGCGAAATGTAAGAATCGAATGATGGACAAGGTAAAGGCTGGAAGCGTATCGCTTTGCCTACATCCTGTTTTTGGATTAATGTTTGAGAGTGAATTTCAAGAATACAAACATTCATGCATTTAAATAAAAATTTATTTGTCAATGTATGGAAAGTTTTAAGCATTTGGCCAGTTGAACTAAATGATACAAACACACAAGAGCTTTGATGATTCAGGTATAAGCAGTAAAAATGTTCAATATATAAGGTAAGCGATGTCGTCATGGTACTAACTCACAAATCTGTTTTCAGTTACATTTATCCCGTCAAGAGCCGGAAGATGGTTGTTAAAAGTCGGCAGCTACACCTTCTGGAAGAAGACAGTGTCGTCGAATCAGAAGATCTGGTGGCGGTGCTCGTCATATAACACCACCAAGTGCTTTTCGGCCGTGGCCACCAGATTCGGCCACGTTGTGGCGTACAAGAACATTCACAACCACGAACCCCCGCAGTATTATTACAACAACAACGGACAGTATGTTAAAAATACCAAATTGAACAGGATAATCTGAAGTCAACTGAATTTAGGGTATTGTGAATATTGTACAAATTGTTTTGTTTTTTTTGTTGGTGTTAGGGCCTCATTATTGATTGGAAACAAGATATCTTCGTAATTCATACAAACCATGACTTTCAGATTGATTTGTAGATGGCGTCAAATGAAATTAAAGATTCAGTCTTCAAGGGAAAAGATATAAAATATTTTAGGTTATGCACCTATAAATAGATTTCCTTCTCTGTGAGCGTAAAAGATTGAATTATTTATTTAAAAATAAAAAACACAATTTTTAATATTATGTTCAAAATTTTAATATATTCATGGTCAGGATCGGTTCCGCTCATCACGACCTCAGTTTCGGTTGATAATGTTTGCGATGAGCAAAACTGATCCTGATTATAAAAATACAAAATTGTTAAAATAGTACTAAAAATTGTGTTTTTATTATTTTATACAATTTTTAAAAAAAATGTCAGTTAACACTTTAAAAGTGAATTTATTTGTGTGACAATAAATACGAAAACAAAACCTCGTTTGAAAGAATATAAATCTTAATCGAAATGTTTTTTTTATCTATATTCAACGTTTTATAGTTCAATTTATTCTCAGGGTTTCACTAGACATTATAATTGAGAAACTCTTGATAAAATGCATTTAAAAAAAATAAGTAGTATTAAATACAAATCAATTTTACACTGATAAGTTTTTTGCCTATTTTATTTTTTGGTCGATTCGATATTTTATTAGAAAGGTAAACCAATTGAGTAAAAAATTCAAATTTTAAAAACTTTCACATTCATAGCTTTGTTTATCTTTTGATAAACCTTAAGGTATACTTACTACCCAAAATATTTTAATCAATAAATTTGATAGGATTAGCAAATGAATGGTCAGGGATAAGAAAACTTTGTCCGCTAAAAAGACTGTATTCATTTTTCTTTCACCAATTATTATAATACATATTTCAAAAATTATGAACATTTTTATACCATACATTTTATTTTACGTTGATTAATACAATGAAGGCTACTGGTTCCCAACTCCTGGATAGGTGCTAAAAATGTCACATTATATCCATGTTTCTTTCAAAGGTTAAAAATATTATCACCAATTGCGAAAATCAACCTTTTAGTTTAATATTATAATTTTAATCCAGATGTATATATATTATATATAATATTAGGTCCACGGTGAAGTGGTAATGATGGTTTCTAATACGGATCTCACAGGTTTGAGTCCCGTATGATCAACTTTTCGCAATCAATTTTACGGATTTTTTTATCCAGTCCTAAAAAAATATGTATACAGGAAGCGATACGCTTACCACTAGTTCTACCCTTGCTCTTTCTTTTGTCTTCAATCTCTCTTTTGGAAAAGGAGAGATTGAGCAACTGATTATCAAACAGTTATCATAGAAGATCTTCTTTTGATTTACCTTCACTCAAAGGGCGTATTAGAGCGGATATTGAATTAACAATACGTATATGTATGATAAAGTGGTTACCTTCTCAATTATGGGAACTCAATCTCTTACACAAGTGTGCAGATTTATGACTGCGTATTGCTCACTATAGTGTGTGAGATGTGATTGTGCATTCGAAATAATGTGTCAGTGAATGTGAACTCTCCTTATTATGTAAAATACATATTTTACTATTTTTTCTATACAAAAAAAAATGCAATTTTTAATACTAGAATGTAAGTAATAATGTACAGATGTTTTGAACATTGCACTCGATTTAATATTAAGATATTTTAAATTAAAAATATTTATCACACTATAGGTATTATAAAATACATGTTATATATAAAGTTATTTTATTTTGATGTTTATAATATTTGACCAAAACCAAATTTATTATTTAGATTTTATATCTTTATTATTTCATCGGTTGAATGCAGAACAAGTTATTTTTTTTTTTTAATATTTGTTTCGACTTGTTTCCTGATAGGGCTTGAATTTTTAATCTTTCGATACTTAATTTTAATATTTCAATTGATTATCACAAATGAAACGAACAAAAGTGAAATCTTTAAATCCTCTGCACAATTTGCGAAATGATTACTAGCCTAGATCTGCATTCAACTGATGTACCGTACTGAATACGAGTACTGTAATCATTTTTTACTGCATGAAACATATTTTGAATAATATTGTATTACATCGAAATATGTAAAATTTTGTGTATTTAAATTTTTGTTAAATTATTGTTATTTTTTATATGTTTTGAATGCACTCCATTTTTGACTTGGCTGTGGAATACAAAACAAAAAAAAACAGTATTACGTCATGTCAAAAAGTGGAGTCAAAAACCTTAAAATTATACAACTAAACGCCTTTTATCAGGAAAAACACTTAATTATGTTACTCAAGTACTAACGCTTTTATTATTAAAACTTTATTTTTAAAATAAAATAAACATTTTTTACCTCGTGTACCTTTTAACATACAATTTTTTTTTTATTCGTTATTTATGTGCATATTTTTTGTTGAAACTACAGTGGAATTTAACGTCTTGCATTCATGGTATTCCAAAAAGACAATGAATCTTGTATCACTGTACATTTGTACGACTTTTTAAATATGTATTAAGAAGTTTGAAAGTGCATTGGCATTTTTTTTTTTTGGTAAAAGGCAATTGGAAGGGTTAGACAAAGAATTAGAACTAGTACCTAATTATTTTTATTGAAATGTGTTCTCGAATATTTTATTAAATTATGTTTATAATAAAAAACGATTGATATACCAGCAGTACTTACAAAAATAAATACTTTGTTTCCTACCTATCACCTTTACTACCTTATTTTTCTTTATATATATGAAGTAAGCGTTTCTTGACTCATGGAGATGATATTTTTTTCACCCACAGATGTCATCAGGCGTAACATTTGTAATTATTTTCAAATATTCTTAAGGGCTTCTAAAGCAAATGTCTTAAAATCATTCTTGAAGTGTGATCCAGGAAATTATTATCATTGAATTCACTGATAGAACAATTATCTCATATCTAGGGTTAGATAAAAACATCTGTTTTTGTCGTATATATACGACAGTGCTATAAAATGGGTTTGTAAGGTTACTTACATTATTGAAGTAACATAATTTTGGATATTCTCTGATACACCGACATTACTCAAATATTTTTACTTAGCCATTTTAGATGGAAAACATTGGATGAAATAAAACAATGACTAAGTATGACCAGATGCTTCATTGTTTTTGTTTCAATTTTGCCGTAGTTGAAATCGTGCCTTCATTTGACCGGAAGTCTCGGCTAATGAAAGTGAATGGATATACATTTGGCATGCATTATTTCCGGACTGATGCCGCTGGTCACCGTCGTATCCGATGGCGCTGTTCTTCGGGTCACGGAAGCGGATGTCGGGCAAACGCGTGGACTATGGACGGTCGATTTGTGAAGCTCAGGAATCATCACAACCACCTTTCGTTCAACGAGCGGACTCATTTTGCTAGAATGAAATCTCCATATTAGCACAGTATCTAAATGTAATATTTATGAACCTAGAAAATGATTATTTTTATTAACTGATACAAGTAAAACTATATTTTATGTGCATTGTCGTCATGCAAGGGAAATGGATAAAGTGTATATTCCAAAAAAGAGTTTTAAGAATTATTAAAAGGCTTGATGATAAAACATAATATTCCTTTATAACTAAAGCTTTTGAATGGATTAGTTTTTTCTAAGCCAGGGATATACAACTGAAATCATTAGTAGGCCAAATAATATATTAATGGCATTTGGTGGACCCAAACACACAAAAAACAATTATAATACTTTATCGAATGATAGTTCACTGGACATCTGATATATTTATATTATTTTATATATTTATATTGGTTGTTTGAATTGGCATTTACTTGGTAGAACTCCATTATAACACGGTGAAAAAATAGAAATGTCTTTTAGTTCTACAAAATTTTTATAAGATATATTGATAGCTATTTCGGCTCACGCCATCGTCAGAACTATCTTTCAGAGCTATCACGATGGCGTGAGCCGAAATAGCTATCAAGTATATCTTATAAAAAAATTGTAGAACTAAAATACATTGCAATTATTCACCGTGTTATTTATATTGGATTTATTCATCTTGAATGATTGGTAATGTTTACATTGTTCAACCTATTGCAACACTACTTTTTTATTATTTTTTAATTGTGTAAAAATTTGTTATTGAATTTGACTAACATCACAATATCTTAAATGAGAAGTATTTTAAGTGACTAGCTAAATATGAATTTACTAAATTAGAATATATAGAAACCTAATAGCATATGCATACATGATCAATATATAGTAGCTGGTCTGAACCATTCACCAAAACATTTTGATATTTTACACTTGGTTGCTTTCTCCTGTATGATGATTGTACGATAGATAAACTTGTGCTAATGCCCTAATATTGAGTTACGACAAGCAACATATTAATGTATACCAAGCTAATAATAAATTGATAATCACTATCAAAGATTATGTAATATAATAGCATATAATTATAAAAAATATTTCTTATTTTTACCTGACTTAAACAATCATAATTTAGGTGTGCTAGTCATATTTAAAAAAATATTATAACTTGTATTTGATTTTTTTTATTTATTATTTATTATCACAGAAATTATGTCGACAATTAAGGATCTAACAAAAAGGTTTTGAAAAACTGGCTTTTGCGGAAAATGAATGATCAAAATGTACCAAAAATCACACTATGATCTCTTTTGAATTTGTGTTGAATTAGTTTAAGTTATTTATTTTCAATATTGTGTTGATTATTTTTTTATATTCCAGAGAAATAAAAGTGGTTAAAACGATCCACTTATGGATTTCTATATTACAGGAAAATTATAATTTTATGGATATCAGAAATTTAAAAAAAAATTTTTTGTTATTCCAAATAATATGTTATTTAATGTTAAGTTAAATTTAGTACTAGAACCATTGTTGACCAAATAAATTAATAATTTTGAAATAACTCTCACGATGTTTCTCAAAGAGGTCTATCAGTTTTGGTAGCACATCGAGTGGCCTAAAGAAGATATAAATTTTGATCTTCTCCTAAAAAAGAAATTTTCCCGTATCAGTTCTTATCCATGGAAAATATAGATTTCATAATGAATGATGAATGCATTTTTTATTGTTTTTTTTTAAAGTTTATTGTAACATATGTCAATGGTTGGGAACGTGTGCAAAAGAGTAATTATTATTTTTAGATTTAGTGAAGGAAATATTAAAAAAAAAATATTTACTGATAGCTTAGTAAAATGTCATAGATGTGTTTGTTATATAGAAATTATCTCAAAACAGTATATTTTTAATATAATGCCAAAGAATATGTAGTTATTCTAAAAATAATATAATCAAGAATATAATATAAGTAACGTAGTGACTATTGTTGTTGATTTTTGTTTTTTTTTAATTTTATTTATGATTTTTAATATAACCTATATACCATATAGATGGTTCTACATTAAATAAACAAAACTGTATTTAGTTGTATTATCACAAAATAATAAACATAAGCTATAATGTATAAATTATAAAAATATTCTTATGATTTTTTTTTATTGAAATTCTGATGATTTTTAAAATAAGTATTTCACTATTTTTTCTATTATTGATAGATAGGGTGCTAGTTTTATCATTAAACAATTTTTGTTAATAAAATATTTTATTCCAAGTCACACGCAATATTTATTTTTGAAAATATTTTTCTTAATGCTAGTCATTCGTTGTGTATTATAGATACTAGAGTCATCTGTAGATTTATATTGAAAGTAATAATATTTATACAGTTTACCATATTTATTGTTTGAAACTTGTCGTTATATTGTATTTAAAAAAATATACAATTAAATTTTATAAAATTTAATCATAGAAAGATACAAACTTAAAAATATTATTTAAGTTTACTGTATACATATTATATTTGTATTAATTTTTCCCTTCTCCTTGTATGTAGAGAATACATAAAAAAATAAAAAAATCCAAACTGTTTGATATGTAGTGTATGTAATTGTAAAACCACATGTATTTTAATGTATAGGTAGTTGTTATTAGCAATAAAATAAATTTTGTTACCACCGAAAGCTGATATCATAATGTTTTTATTAGATTATTCATTGAATAGTTGAAGTTTTTGTTTCATTATTTTTATCTACCATAATATATCCAAACAAAAATGGTGATTAGTAATTAATAAAATATTCACCGGATTCAATGATTTTTGAATTTCCGAACATGTTTTTAAATACTGGATGTTTGAGTTTATTTTAATATTTCTTTTATTAAATAATCCATGTATATCGATGATTTCAAAAACTGAAATTTTGATATTATTTTACTTGATTAAACTAGAGCTTTCTAATTTAAATAGTGTTTCATTTATTTTTGTTTTTTTTAATAGGCCAACTTATTTCAATGAATTGCAGAGACTTGGAAGGTCGCAAATGTTTTGAATTAATATAAAATAAAATCAATTGGGATATTTTTCAAATGGAACTAGTGCCATCAAATTTAATGAAGGAACTGACGGTAAATGGTTAAAAATAATAGCAAATGTAATTCGACTTTGATTTTGTCCCGTGTGTTCCCTACCTTAGAACATGTTGAGCATTATGTATGTGAATAAACAAATATAGATTAGGAAAAAAAAATATTACAATCGATAAAGGTTAATTTGGCTTTATAAAATATGAAATTATGTTATTTTTAAATATTATTCCATAGTTTTATATTAACAAAAGAAAACTGTGGTTTCGCGAAATTCTTTATATATATATATATATATATAAATATTATGAAAGGAGAAATCCTGGCATTAAACATCTGATTTCGTTGGTCTTGTAGCTGTCGTCAAGGGTTCAAATCATATTGGAAAAAATGGAGTATGACATGAAAAAATATAAAATTACACTTAAGATTTCAATTATGATAATACATTTAATCCTCTTTCTTCATAGGGTATACTTTCCACGAGACGAAAAGAGAGACCAGTTATGTAACCCAACCTATTAGTAAAATAGAATTTACACAAACAGTTATGTAACCCAACCAACCCATTAGTAATATAGAATTACTCTAATCAAGTAATCAAGAGTAATTCTATTGTATTTTACTAATGTATATTGCTGTCATAAAAAAATAAATGCTTTTCTATTGCGATCAAAATAAAAAATTGATTTATTTACAACTTTTGAAAAAAATATATTTACCGCCTGTCTGTCAAATTAAATAGATTTGTAATAATTTTGAACTAGAACAGTGGTTGTCTGTGGCCGCACCAAATGTAATAAAAGTAGTTTCGATATTTATTTTTTATATAGTGCATTCGACCTTCGACCAAAATATTTGAACAGTTTCATTATTAATACGGTCCTTTACTAAATTAAGCTCGACTAAATGCTGAATAAGTCAGGCTTATTCAATCAAATTTTAAAATAATAATAATTTTACAAATTCATTTTGAAAATCCTCTGGTGGATGCACGTGAGAACCACAGGTCTAGATTGAATTCTGTAATGTATACCAACGTGTGTTAGTATTCACCCATCATGGCTTGAAATCGACCGTAGTGCACCAATGCGACGTCTCACAAATAAGCTTTGTCCCGAAATATGAATAAATTATTTTAATTTATTGATTGAATTGGAATTCACTTGGTAGAACTCCATTATAACACGGTGAAATAAATAGCAATGTATTTTAGTTCTACAAAATTATTTAAAAAAAAATATAGTTGATAGCTATTTCGGCTCACGCCATCGTCAGACCTATGCTTAAACTAACATTCGCTTATCTATATATAGCTGTGCAGAAAAGACACAACACACCCTCTCTCCTGTTTGAACGGCCTAGCTTGTTACTTTCACACAATGACACAAAATTTTCAAAAATTCTAAATGAAACGATAGGTGGCTTTGACAATAAGTTTACATGCGGGACAGAAGTGGTCATTACGGAAGCAAATCAGACCACCCCTTTGTAATATGTTTGGACTAGTGGCGATAATTTTACACTTCAAGCTCTGACTAGAATCAAATAATATGTTAAATCAATATTATCAATATTCGATCGCATTTATTGACGAATGATTTGTGTATCTTGCATTTGTAGATGCTCCAGTGTTCGGAGAATCCCGGCAAGGTAATGCAGTTTTGACAGTTGGAAAGTATAGGTTCGCCATGAGTTATACGTCGAATAAAGGTGTTTCCCGTTGGAGATGTATCAAACAGAGCTATTTCAGCTGTAATGCGCATGCGTACACACATGACAACAATCTGTTGAGTATTTCTAATCACAATCATGAATAGATACAAAATGTTACATCAAACTTTTTGAATTCCGAATGTGTTGAAATAAGCTACTACAAAGCATCTCTTACTTGCGAAATCTAAATGACGTGGGCAAATCGATCGTATATTCTTTGAATATATTATTTTAGGTATTGTTTGAAGACTTGGGAGAAAAATATTACTATTTATTATGAATGTATAATAAACAGATATTACCAGTGGCAGTGCCACCTGTGGAAATTCTTAGATGTTGCTATTTGTTTGGACCTTATAATCACAACAGTACTTGATAAAAACATATTTCAAATTAATTTGAAAATAATATATACACTTAAAACCATTCATACTGAACGGTCCACTAAATTCCTCTGCGTGTTGTGTATACACAAACAATTTCTACAAGAGTTCGTCTCATAAGTTTTTTTTTAACTTTTTACATTATCATAATTATTATGGTATAGTTTACGGCAGTATTTTGTGGACCAGATAACGTAACAAACACATGTATGTGGCTCTTGCAAGTAGAGTTTGAGTATGACTGCTTTAAACTGTAAATTAATTTGGAAACTTTCGGAACTGCCCTCTTGTGTATTAATATGTTGAATGCGGTAATTATCTTACTTTAAATAAACAGTGCTGTAAAACCGTTTACGTGACCTAGGTTAAAAATCATAATATATATCTTAGAATTTGACAATCTTAAAAATGATTATAAAATTTCACTGTTTATACTAAAAATATTGATGTGGTTCAGATAGATAGATAACCAAGATTCTATAATTATATATTTTAACAACGTGTATTACGTGGACCCCTTATATTACATTTCAACTCAATGAGAACCGCTTGAAATTTAGACGCTCAATATGTCCTTTTCAGTCATGATGATTGTAAAAAGATTGGGTTAGGAAAGTAGTAGAGAGTTATTGTCTTTTACATTTTTGTATAAGATAGCCCTTTCTTGTTTGTTGACACATCAACACAGTGGCAAAGTATGAGACGTTATATTAAATGTCTATTTAAATTGTGTTGTAAATGTATTTATTTGTTAAATATAATATAAAAGTATATGTACAAACGACAAAAATATACCGTGTTTTATTATCATCTTTTGTGTTTTGTTGATGTTATGTTTTATCCGCTATTTTTATATCGTCGAATTAACTCTTTTTAATTTAAAATTCTTGACAATTCGTTAAAATTTCCGACCTTTCCCTTTGAAGCCATTTCTCAAATTGACGAGTATTCCTACTACCGATAATATTTCACATTGAATTTTAATTAAATGTTGTATACATTTGGCTAAGTAAAACAGATATTGTAAGGCGAGTTACGTGGTGCTATTGTTTTTAATTTGGATAACGTGACGCGGTTGGTGAATTAAATTAAAACGAACATACTTATAACAGAAAAAAAACTATCGCAATAAGAGTAATTAATTATAGTCTTTCTTTGTAGTTATTTATCTAATCTTTTCGAAATTGCTGTGTATTGCTTCAAAATAAAATATGGTTGTTGTTACTGATACGAAGAAAACTTTTATGAATCCAGATATTTTTAGATATACAGAAGATCTTCTCAATTACGAATAAGATATGACACAATTGCAATTCAAATACACCAAAGTAATTTTGTTAACAAAATTAAATAGTAATAAATCATATCGCGATTTTCTTACTTTAAAACAAAAAAAATATTCCTAAGTAAATTTTACTGTCAAAAAAGTGTTCTCTTTCCTTATACAGAATAAAATCAACGATAGAGAAGTGACATTTACATTCTTTCTTTGGAGTTATTTAATTATAAAATATTTTCGAAATAATTATGTGTTGCTTAAAAAAAATACGGTCGCCCTATGTATGACAAAAATGCATCAAACTTTTATATATTGATACATTTCATTAAGAAAAGATAACAATTCATTGTAATAATTTAAATGGATTTTCTTGAAGCCGTCATCGTATTTATGTTGAAATTCAATACTGCAACTTGGCTGGCATCAAATACCCACAGCATATATGGTGCCATTACTCATGCTTGGAATTGGAAACTCCAATCGATATAATTCATAATATTTCAAGCGACGGAAATAGAAAAACAAAACACCATTCTAGTAAAAAGTGCTGATTTTGATAACAAAATAATATTCTTATGAATATATAGTTAGGTAAATATTCTTTTCAGTAGCTCTTCGGCATTGCTCGTCTTTCCACGCGTTGTTTTTCTTTTCCATTGCAATAATAAAAACCATAATTTTTCAGTGATTCAGTGCGACGATCTGGTTAGTGAAGTGAAGCCGATTGGGTATTACTACTGCAATTTTCAGTGACTTTTTTTGAATGTTATATCTATTAAATAAAAACCGATATGAAATTTATTTAGCCTCGCGTTCAGTAGTTAAATTCTCAGTTTGAAATCGTATTTGACCGGTATTGTGATCAAAATCGTCTATTTTTTTCTAATTTTTGTCCCTTCTTTTTACAAAAACCGGTTTTCTAATTTGTATTGATAATGATATACTTGTTCTATTCGTTCTTTATTGAAATTCGTAATAGAAATATTCCAGGTTCTCCCGAATTTATCAATGTTTTTTATCAATCTTTTAACTATTAGTTACAAAGAAAAGTGTTTTAGTAAAATGCATAACAATGTTGAATATTTAAAATATACTCGAGGTTTTGCATTGTTATAAGCAGCTGTAAACATGTTGTGAGCGTTCGAAGTAAGGGTGTTCCCTTTTTGTGTATGTATTACTGTTATAGATAACAATATATTTTTGCAGTACATTGTCACCATATTCAATCAGATTATTGAAACATCCGGCATGCGTGAAAAAATATTCAATCGTTACTTTTCGGTTATATTAAATTCTACACGGTATAGTCGAAAGGTACTTGATGGGATTTCAATATCATATTATATTTTAATTATTGATACTTTGTACAATTCAAATTTGTTATACATATACGAACAGCACGATGTAGTAATACATACTAAGTCGTTCAACCTAAATAAGTGAAAAAAGTTAACACAGTATGAAAGTGAAATTGACACATTTGTGAATAATACTGTTTGTGAATAACTATGGTTTTAACCATACTGATCTAATACTTTAACGATACCCAGTGAATAAAGTGACTTAGAACCATAGTTTTAGATAACATTCGTGAAATGATTTTGATATTATCGTCTTCATTTCTTTCAACTTTACCGTTGCTTTACTTATCTCCAATTGTTTCTGTACTATTGAGTATTCTTCACGGCAATATATTTTTTTATTCGGATTAACAGCATTAAAAAACTCTTTGTATCCATCTGTCTTCGCTGTGAAAATGTGTGTAATACTGTGTTATAGTTATCATAGGTCTAGCAGAACTCTTAAAATACCTTCGAGGTGCAGTTTTAACTGTAGCTCGTATTGTAATTGGGTGAGTTATGCCGTTTCTTATTTCTTTTAAACTATTGATTGTTTTAATCACGATTTTATACAAGGAAACATGTTTGTATATATTAATATCGTTGATTTTTTAGTAAAAAAGACATCAGTGGCTCTCTGGCTGTCCAAGAATATCCATCAACACGGTGAAAAAATAGCAATGTATTTTAGTTCTACAAAATTATTTTTAACAAATATAGTTGATAGCTATTTCGGCTCACGCCATCGTCAGAACTATGCTTAAACTAACATTTGCTTATCTATATATAGCTGTGCAGAAAAGGCACACAACACATCCTCTCTCCTGTTCCAACGGCCTAGCTTGTTACTTTAACACAATGACACTAAATTTTCAAAATTCTAAATGGAACAATAGGTGTCTATGACAATAAGATTATATGTGGGACGGAAGTGATCATTCTGGAAGTAAATCAGACCACCCCTTTGTGCAATGGCTGGATAAGTGGTCACATGGATTTTATGAAAAGGAGGTCGCCACCCGAAAAAGGTTGTGAACCTATGTTCTAATACCAGACATCTACCAGAGAAATAATAATTATTTTAATTACAAACTATCATCGCTGTATGACATTTTTCGTTGCGATTTGCAATATGACCCAAAACCGCTCTCTTCGGAAAAAGTAAGAAGCGCAGTGGAGTGCGAACAACACATACTTAAAAAAACCGCGTAACTTTGAAACAGCACAAAAAAAGTCGCACCAAAAGAGGTTTGAGTGTATGGCTTAGTTAAGCGATACAAAACATTTTTTCAGTTGCTTGACAATTTAAGTTGCGTAAAACAAAACGTATAGGATTATGAAACATGTTTTAACATAAATGTTTTTTTTCATTTTAGTAAAATACATTCGTTCAAAACGAGGTGGGCATCGTCTTCTTATGATCGACGACTACACGTTTTATGTTCAGGAAAGGAATGCTGAAGGGAAGATTCGCTGGTATTGTTCATCTAGGAAGAAAAAGTGCTACGCGGTTGCTTTCACTCGCGACGACTTCATAGTGTCCCTAAAAGATATCCACAATCATCCAGCACCCAAATATCATATAACATCAAGTGGTCAGTACATTAAAATTTAGATTCAATCCAACTACTCGAAGAGTACCTTTACATTGATAACTCGATTTGCCAAATCTTTTGATATTAAACTTTATCTGAACGAATATTGTACCAGAATCTGTTATAAATAATTATTTTGAATACAAAAATACAGTGGAACCTTGATTCCCATCATACGAGCAAATTATGAGAGCGAAATGGTTATATCAGGGTTCCATTGTATTGTTTAAAATTTCATTGTTGTTTTAATTATTATCCAGTGTCTATGCTTATTTCCACTATCTGTCTTTCTATAAAACGGAATATCATCAAAACGATTTTGATATAACACGTTAGCTGAATTACAACACGTTATTTTATAACATAGGTTCCCAACCTTTTTCGGGTGGCGACCCCTTTTCATAAAATCTATGTGACCAGCGACCCCCCATACAATCTAAAAGCATACAGAAAAGATATTTTTTTACTTGACCGTATAAGTTGGCGACCCCCCAAAAAACCCTTCGCGACCCACAGGTTGGGAGCCTATGTTTTATGACATGGTTGTAGATTTTTTTTAAAAAACCTCAAAAACGTTTTTTACGCGATGATTTGATTATTACATCAGATATATTTAAATAAAGTGTGTTTAATATTCAGAATATAAAATAAATATTACAGGAACGTGATTTAAACGTAGCATTTGAAGCATAACAGCTATATGTTTGATATTTACAACATTCGTTGTTAACTTAGACTTATGTCTTAGAGTAAGCTGCTAAATGAGAATATTTTTGATAGGAGATGATCCTTCAATAGGACGCTTGAAATCCATGATGAATTTTATTAAAGCATCCCATAATATATTTCGGGGTTGAAAATTGATGATCGATTATAAGAATTGGAAATGTCTTATTATTTTTGATTTCATATTAGTAGATAATTTATTTGTTAGAGGTCTCTGATGTTTTCTTCATATGAAATTTGTATAATTATATGTAAATTCTTTTTTTTGTTATTGAATTATTTGTTTTGAATACCTGTTAATTATATGTGTACTTTGCTACAAAAATTATAAAAGTGGTACAAAGAACTCTAATGCTTGGTAAACACAGGGGTAAAAATAAACTTTGTTGAACTTTATAATAGCCTTGTTATGATTTGTATTTTATCAGTTGATAATGTAATTAATGACTGGGACTGGTCCTTTTCATCGGATTATAAAATTGTTACTACTAATAAATGTGTCTTATTTATTTAATGTGTATTTTCACCAAAATTCGATAGTTAACAACTGAAGTATGATAGACATCGCTCCCCTATTGTTTTGCCTAGTTGAGAAGCAGACTTGATGTTTTATGAGGTAACGATCGCTCTTTTTAGTCGATAGTAGGTAGCACTGTTTCCCAAAATGTGGTACGCGTACTCCCCGGGGGATGAAAGTTTAGTAGATGCACGTAATCCACCGGGGGTTGATTGCGCTGAGCCTGATGTAAAAAGCAGCTAACTTTTTCGTACCGAATCATTGTTATGTTTATTAATTTAAAAATGAGAAAAACAAATATGTTTTGTAATGTAAATGCGATTTTTCACTGCTCGCGAGAATTATCAAACGATGCAAATTGATGATTGGTTAATTTATATAAACAGGACTATTTATAAACAATTTTGACTTAGATTTGAATTGTTACAAATTTGAACCCGTGTTTCACCTTTCGGCATCTTCAGGCATTCTATCACACGGATGCAACAGAACTGACTTTTGAGTTAAACCAATTGTATACTTGTTCATGCTTAACTAAAATTATGTTGCTTCAAAAAAACCTTGCTTCAGTTGATAATGCTCCCGATGAGCGAAACCATTACAGATCATAAAATATGCTGTGGAAATAGTTCTAAAAAATATGCTTTTATTATTGAAAATAATAATGCATTTCCAAGAAGAAGTGACACTTAACATCATAAAATTTTTGATGTCTTATGGATAAAATGATATGTCAATATTAATAATGAAGGCATCATAGATAACTGGAGTATTTTTATTTCGTTTTAGTGAAATATATTCCCACTGGCAAGAATGGAAATCGTCGGCTCATGATTGACGGTTTCACGATGAGCACTCATAGGAAATTAGCTTCAGGCAAAATGCGCTGGCAATGCTCTTTTGGAAAGAAATGCAGGGCTGCAGCTTATACGTTGCATGACCGAGTCATCTCCGTGAACAACGTCCACACGCATCCCCGTAATAAATACCATGTCACAAATGAGGGTTTTTACGTTAAGATTTAATTTGATTACATTATATAAGATTATTTTCTTTTAAGTATATTTTATAAAAAAAAATTAGTAGCTATTCGTCAGTAGTCCTTACCCAAGAGTCATTAAATTATTTAATGATAAAAGCAGTATATTTGCAGAATGCATGCGTTGACCCGAAGCGTTTCGATTCTTGAACTATTTATTCACTGGTTGGATAGGTCTTCATAAATATGCATTTTAAAATTAGAATTAAAAAAATCATACACGATAGTAAAGTTAAACAAAAAATAATTTGTTACATTTATATCATATCATATGCATAATAAAATATCAATCTAAATAAAATGTTAGTTTTATTTTCCAAAAACTTATAGTTTTCTAGTACAATTTTTAAATTTCTATACAATACCTTTTTTACTTTTTTATCAGTTTTCTCTTTTCTACCACAATCAATATTAAAATTATAATAAATAGCGATGTGATTTTTACATGAATGTATATCGTCTTCCAACAAGAGAAACTAATCAAGTGCATCGTTTATTACTTGAAATAAAATTTGTATAAAAAATATGTACATCTGTACGTAGGTAAAAAAAAAAGTCTATACTTATATTACACTATACTGTATTCATATGTTTTTTTTCCAATTCAAAGTTAAACGAATACATCACTTTCTTTATTTATCTGGTATATGTTTGTTAAGTGCAGTTAATCCTCGACTTACGACGGCTCGACTTACGGCCATTCGCACTTACGATAAAAAATACCATTTTTTTTAAAATTGCATTACGCTGCAATATACAGGGAAAAGAAACAACAAATAAATTAACTAAAATTAGAATTGTTTTTTAAAAATATAACTACTGCTTCTTCTTCCACTACTGATGATGAGCCAATGGATTGTACTTACATAAGTACAGATGACGAAAGATTTTATGAAGTAAATATTTTATTTTGTATTAATAAATAAGTATAAATTTATAAATTTGAACATGTAAATACATGCATATTTTGTATGAAATTCGACCGATTCGACATACGACCAAAGTCTAGGGACGTATCTCGGTCGTAACTCTAGGTAACCTGTACAATATAATATATGTCGCCAGTAGTCGATGAAGTAGATGTATTAGAATTATGTTGTTTTATACAAACTTTCTTCCCGTCAATCTGACCATAATATGTTTCAACTTTCAGTGCAGCTGACCCTTTCGAAGAGGGGCAACAAACCACAACTCGTCTTGAACAATTTTACGTTTTACTTGCACAAAACCTGCTATGGCGGAAAAAGTCGTTGGCTCTGCTCATCAAGTGGAGGCGTCAGAAAATGTCGAGCTGTAGTCTTTACCGTCGATAATTTCATTATAAAATTGAAAGATAACCACAATCATTTACCTCCGAAGCAGTGAGTGAATTTATCTTCATATTGTACCATACCATCAACGCCTCGCCACCTAGGTGCCATGTTAAAAGCAATAATATTTTTAACACGGTGATAAAATAGCAGAGTATTTAATTCTACAAAATTTTATATGATATAGTGAATAGCTATTTTGGCTCACACCTTCGTCAGAACTATGTTTAAATTGTACATTTACTAACAAACGAACAGACAAATATAAGTCTCTCGCCGCTTCTCAGACCATTGCGAGGGGCTAATGTATTTTTGTAGTAAATCATCTCCAGTATTTACGCTTATTCCCCACGTCCAGGAATTCAAATACCGTAGTGCCGCTTTTTATTGAACACAATATGAAGCTATGGTGTTAAAACAGAAGATAAGATGTATTGTGTACCTTTTCTACACAGCTATATATAGAAAAGTTAATCTACGTTTAAACATAGTTCTGACGTATACGTGAGCCGAAAACATCTATCAACTATATCGTATAACAAGTTTTAGAACCAAAATACATTGCTATTTTTTCATCAATCATTCAATTCAATCAATAATAATATTTTTATATTTCATCCGACATGTAGCAACACGCCATGACGCTAGTATACCATCGGCGAGAATGGGGGTGAGAAGAAATCATTATTACAATGAATTTTTAAATTTGTTTTTTTATAAGCAAATAAATGTTACTTGATGATTTAAAACGCCGTCCGTGAGGCGTTTTAAAGAAACTTTTTGTTTAGAATAATATATGTATTTCATTAACTCCTTGATCTTTTTATCTTTTTCATATATACGACATAATAATTAAAGGTTCCTGAGTAATATGCAATGAGCATGGTATTTTTCGCTGAACCGACATGCCAGGATTATATGTTATATTAAAAAAAACATTTTGCTTAAATCTTTAGTAATTTCAATTATTCAATATGTAATATAAGGTTGATGTTATTGGTGATTATAGGGCAACATGTTTATTAATGAATTTATTAAGGTATTGTTATTTTCATTTTTTTACATTTGAGATTGTTCTACTTGTAAAATCGTTGATGTAAGTTGATTATACGTAAGGAAATGTTTTTTTAATTCATTTAATTCATTAAAAATCGATCTCATATTAAAAAGCAATTGTTTTTTTTGTCCCATGTAGATATAAAATATATTTTTTCTTCTCTGCAAATATTTTGGTGCCAGATACCAAATCCATGGCTTCAGAATTCCTCTCCAGATATATAAATTCCGAACGTTTTCTATTGAACTAAACCCATTCACTACTCTGGTTGCAATCATTATTGTGGTTGTTTGATGGCGAATCAATATACAATGAAAACAAACTAACTTATAATTTGTAATATAATTTAAAGATAAAACTCTTAGAATGGATGTAATTTTTTGACTGCGTACAATGTATACCATATTTCCGTAGTGTGATGATATTAAGGTGACACAGTTATACAGTAGAGAAAAGGGAATCGTTTGAAATCAGGTAAATCTTTCAGGAATTTTTTGATTTTAAATATTCAAAATAAGCTTTATTAACATACCTACACCACCCTTTTATATTTTCCTTCAAAACTTTGTTAATATTTAAGTAGCATAACTTAAAACTTTCACGAAAGAAACATAAAATAATGTTAAAAACCTTAATAAACCAAATAATAATTGTCTATCAAATTACTATTCATAGAGTTTCGAGATTCAAACATATTACTACAGTAAAACCTTGATATAACGAACCTCTATTTAACGGAGTTTGCATATACCGGACAAAAAATCCCTGTATAATGTCATAACTAAAAGTGAAAAGTGGATGGAAGTGGAGATAGCGAAGAAGAAGAAACAACACTACCAAAAATGCAGTTATCAGATAAGATCACATCTTAACGATCTAATAACGTTTAATGATTATTCTTCAGAAAACGAAGTTCGCCTATATCATACGCATTTTCGTTATTTTCGAGAGTTGATTATAAAAACAGCAAACTTCAAAAGTACAAAAGAAAATTTGATTTCTTTTTCAAAGTAGGATTACCGAAAGCAAGCGCGTCGATACCAAACACCGATGTCACTTCACGACAAGTGTTTGAAGACAATTAAATAGAATTTGTGTTTTATATTTTTTATTTATATCTAAATACATTGTATTTTCATAAATATTTTTTAAAATTTATATTAAATCTACTTTTATATATATAACGGACTTTCGGTTTTAACGGACACCCCCTCCCCCAATTAGTTTGTTATATCGAGATTTTACTGTAGGCCAGTGGTCGGCAACCTTTTGAGAGACTTGGTAAAAAAAAATCATTTTATTGAAATTTCATTTGATAAGTGAGTGAAAGTTAAAAAAATACAATTTTACTATCATAAAATGATATATGTATGTATATGTAAATACAAAGTTATCTTATAAAACACACATATATAAAAAAAAAATTATTAGTGGCTACCTTGGTTTTGATTTTTTTTAGAAAATTTTTCGACATTTGGCAAAAAAAAAACATCATTATATTTCCTTGGTGGGTAATTCAAAATGTCATAGTGGGTAACTCAATTACCCGCGGCTAGTAGGTTGCCGACCACTGCTGTAGGTCGTAGTAACGTCGTATTTATACTGAATGATCGATCGATTAAAATGTTTGTCTTTTTTATTATTTATTTCAGCAATATTTATTCCTTCGCGGCATGGCAAAAAACCTCGCTTGTTGTTGAACAACTTTACCTATTGCTGGCAGGGGCAATCCGCTTCTGGGAAGGTCAGATGGACTTGCTTGTCAGCCAGTAGCAGATTCAAGTGCAACTCTGTAGTCTTTACTTTAAACGAAAAAATAATCAATGTCAAACAGCACCATAATCATGAACCTCCAAAAGTGTTCGTGACTGCAGATGGTACACTCTTGAAAATGGTAGGAGTAGATTTTTAATATTCCGATAAACTTCCACCATCGTAATTTATTCATAATGACAGTGAAATCGGATTCAAATTGAAAACAAATAGAGTTTTATGTGGAAAGTATTTATTTAATTGTACATATAAATTTTTATACATATTTTGTGTATTTTAAGTAAAAATATATCTTTAATGGCATAACAATATCAGCATTTGAAATATACATACTTCTATGGATGAAAACATATACTGTTAAGAGACACTTTCCTGTGATATTAGATTCGTTTTAAAACTTCGTACATTTACGCTGCCTGAATTTGAAAACTGTATTTCACATGTGAAAATACATTTTCAGTTGAAATGTATTTTCGCCATGTCATATACATCTAATTAAAATTAGAAAAGGGTAATCCGCTAAGTAATAAAATTCAAGCTATGTGTTATTTGCACACTTTGAACTATAACTGAATATTACATTCTGTTGTCATTTAACCGGTTTTTTGGTATTGATATAATCAAATTTGATAATCATAATATCGGTATTGCAATCTCTAGGTCAGATAATTTATATTAGTGCGATTTTCAATTAGAAAATCTTGCACATAAAACTTTTTACATACATCTCTTTTGAGATACTGGTTTCATACATTATATTTTAGTCGACAATTTTACAGTGTATAATTGAGACATAAATGAATTAGGTCTTTCTATTTTTGTATGTTGTGAATTATCAATTGTAATTTGTTACACATAGCATTAGTATTGATTTAAATCGTATATATTTATATTTGTTAGAAATTACGTTAAAATAAGACGTTTCCAATAAACGACGATTGTTTCGACTTGTGTCTTTTTTCAACCCTTAATTTTAATATTTTTCCCAAAAATTTGAAATAAAGTAAACTAAAAAACGCATGTATTTTATTCGATAATAAAAACCTTAATTTTTGAAAACAATATTAATAAACAGTTCTGATGCGACTATTATATTTGAAAGTATAACATAGCATGACTTTTAATGAGAAAATTTTGAAAAAAATTAAAAAGAAAATATTTACATAATCTACGTCCAACCAAAAGTTACAGATTTTCCAACATCGAGTTCGCTTATATGATCACTGTTTTCATTCACAGATTCAAAGCAGTAGACTTAACGTTTAATACGTAATGAACACAATGTGATAGGAATTGATAGACGACGAATACGTTTATTACTGAATGTTTTACATATAATTCCTTTAGCGTTGGGCGGGAGAACTTTCGTAATAAATACTTTTGATTTTTAATTGGAAAAAAGTATTCATTTCTCGCCGGTAGATGTTTGTTATGATGTTTAATAGGGGACTCGTTATTTTATTAGAAATACATTCATTTTTGTTATTAAATATTTTTTCTTGTTTTCAAGCTCAATACATCTCAACGAAAACTGGCGGCGTTAACAACCTGTTGATGATAAACGGATTTACGTTTTCTGTTCACAATCGAAATCTCGACGGTCGAATACGATGGCATTGTTCGACACACCACAAGCGAAAATGCAAAGCGAATGCTTATACTCTGGACGAAAGTTTAATTTACTACGTCAACGATCACAATCACTTGCCGCCGAAATATCATAAAACCTCCAACGGACTGTACATTAAAATTTGAATGTTTTTTTTCCATGAATTAAGAATTGCGATTTGATACTCGAGTGTAAAAAGATTATACTATATAGAATTTTTTAAAGTGATTATTGCGCTAATTGATTTTTTAACAATAAATGTGAATTAAATAATGTGTTTTTTTTTTCACTTTTAAGGTGTAAACTGTCACTTCTTGTTCGAAAGGCATGATATTTTAAATAATAAAAACACATGTTTACGTACTTATTTCCACAATGTATTTTTTGACTAGGATCGGTTTTGGTCATCGCGAGCATTATCAACCGATATAGTAATAATTATTATTAGCTTAATATTATTAAGTTTGTTTTAGCTGTAATTTACTGCTTGCCTTGGGGTAAGTGTTTTCCTGTAATTAATAACTTTGCTATATAGACGATGGCAACTGTTTATTTTACGCAAGTTCTGTTGCATCCGTGTGATAGAATGCCTGAAGATGCCGAAAGGAGAAACCCGGGTTGTTACTGACAAAACACGTGGAATCGTACAAAATTGTAACAATTCAAGTTTAAAAAAAATATATTTTTTTAAAACATTATCATCTGTGGGTTATATTTCATGAGTGTTGCGTCAACCTTTCAGCTTTCAACATTATCTGCTACAAAAATAGTCCCAATTATCAATTGAGCCAACTTTAGCGTCATAAAGCATACGCAAATATTTTATGCCAAGAAAACACAGCAAAATCGGGTAGTACGTACTATACTAATAATATACAACGAAAACGCAATATTGCTTCATGGAATTTCAATATTGGTTTTTGGAAACTTTTTAAATACCCACAATCTGTTTAACTAACGACGTGAATTTCGCGTTTCTGTATCTCATTGCATTTTATAATAGTTGACATCTGACGGAACGAATCGATTTTTTTTATTTAACACGTGTGATGGAATGTATATTAATGTTTTCTTTTATATAGTTTTAGGAATATTTATTCCTTCGAACCGTCCTGGAGGAACGTGTCTGTTGATGGTGGAGAACTACACTTTCTGCAAACTCTCCTCGCTGGCCCACGGAAGAGTAAGATGGTGCTGCTCCAAGCGTCTTCAAAAGTGTCCGGTCACTGCACACACTCAAGGCAACGTGGTTTTGAATGTTCGAAATACCCACAATCATCCACCACCGGTATATCACGTATCTAAAGAAGGAAAATATTTTAAAGTAGGCTAATTACTGCTTATGAAAGTTTAGTCTAAGAAAATCAAACGTTTGATTTATAAATGCTAATCTATAGTTGTTAAATATTGTATTTTCTCGGTCGGCTTGATTTGTTTTTCAAGGAAAATTGATCTTAGAATATTAATAGATATCGTAATGTATGTAATCGTGTTATGGTTTTCAAATGAATTTTGCACTTGCTTAAATACTTTTATTACAATGGATATTATTGTAAATTTACGCATACAAGAAAAATATACTTATACAGCTTTATGATCAATAGATCTATTATTAAATAAAAAAAACATATCCGTTTCCCATATCCCGTTGTCTATAATAATGCTTTGTAAGACAATTAATTATTAGCTATACGTTTTCCTGAAACACATTATTTTCACACATCTATACATTTAAATCAGGGCTGCGGAGTGGTCGGAAAAAAAGTTTATTTTTGTTAAGTTTTTTCTTATGTTTCCTATTTGTGTGCACTGTATTTTTGATCAATCAACCAATCCGGCAAATTGTTCATTGAGATATGCTTAAAAATCATTTAATCTAAAAAGTATTAGAAGCCGTGAAAAAACAGCGACTCTATTCATAACACTGCGACTTCATGACTACGATTACGGCTTCATAGCCCAGCTTTAGACACAATTTCATTGATGAATTAAGGAGTCAATTTACATTACTATCCGTTCGTGGACTCGAACCGATAAGTACCGCAACCGAAGGCAACGACGTTGACCACTACGCATTGGAACTGGAATGCAGTATTAGTATTCATTACTAAATACTAAAGAGTATCTGGCATGCGTTGCAATGTCTCTTGAAGAAAAAACAGTGTTTGTGATTTAATTACGTTCACTGAAGCATTTTCAGATACGTAAAAAATATGTTTCCGTCTGTTACGTACATGAATCAATCAGACGGTTTTACGACGCGTGAGCAGGTCACATCTGTTCATGTGAGAAGTATATCCACATAGTCCAACGCATCAGTTGACAGTGTCCGTGTTAAGCAAAACTGGTCCTGATCTTATGTTTGTACTAATTCATAAATCTTCGCAAGCGTGTCCACGATAACCCATTAAAGTTTCATCTCGTCCGGTGAAATGTAACATGAACGCATACAGGACGTACAAACAAACAAACATTCATTTTTATATATAAGATTTTTTGCGTGCCGCGTTGGGTATACACTTATGCGCTATGGTTTGCCTACCCCAGTTCTATTGCTTTTATGACCCAATTAAATAAATAATGTACACTTTTTAGTTAAATTCATCAAAACAAAGCATGGAGGTCGGACTTATTTGTTGATTGAAGGCTACACATTCTCCGTTCATCAAAGGAAGCAAGATGGAAAAATTCGATGGAACTGCTCATCGCACGGTAGCAGAAAATGCAATGCAATGGCATGCACACACAACAATATTTTAGTCGCCTTGAAAAATATCCACATCCACCCATCCTCGAAGTACCATGTCACTAGCGATGGCTTGTACATCAAAATTTAAAACAGATATTTGGAATAAAACTATGGATATCATTGAAATATGTCATCAAGCAGCTGAAAATGTATCTATGAAACGTACCTGTTCATGTATTAAATTTTTGTTTTACATATCGTAACATCGTACGTATGTAAAATAAGAATTCGATGTAATTATTATATAATATTATTATAGCTTTTAACTCGATGAGCGAAGATAATCTTTTGTGTTATATTTTCCTCTCTTTTAGCCAACTTGCAGCGGTAAATTTTATTTTAACTGTGTCTCATTAACTTTTTATCTTTTGTGTATTCAAATAAAATTGAATAATATTAAAAACTTTTTTATTTCACACTACAAAAATTAAGTTATAAAACATCTTTGTGCAATTTCCCATTCATTTGAAAAAGTGAGATAGAATGTTTTTGGACTAAGTTGAAATATTTATTATATAATATAGCTCAATTTTTGTGACCATATTCGCTTATGATATTGATCATAATTTTGATTATTGGAGATTATTTCATTTCACAGAACTTGGTACGCAAAAATTGCGTTATCTTTTCTTTAAGAGAAACAAAGAATAGAATGGTAGAAAACTCCGCAATCAAGCCTATATCGTTGACCAATAAGATACGCCAATATGTTTAACATTACATCACAACTTCCGATTCACTTGTTTTATACTGCATTTAAGATTAGTGAAAAGTCACCTCCGCGGTTATAGTTTTGCTTGCTTTAATAGAAGAGTAAATTAATCTTTTAAAAGGCTAAAGTAAGTAATTCTGTAAAGTTATTTTTGCTTGTAAGAAAAACTCATATATTCGTTAATTACTTATGACTTTTGATTGTATATTAATGACGAAGGACTTTTTTACGGCGTCAATAATGTCTATCCGCATATAACGGTGAAAAAATAACAAGGTATTTTAGTTCTACAAAATATATAAGATATAGAAGTCTATCAACTAATTCTGATGAAGGCGTAAGTCGGAATAGCTATCAACTTTATATCTTCTAAATTTTGTAGAACTAAAATACATTGCAATTTTTTTACCGTGTTATAATGGAGTTCTGGCGATTAAATCAATAAAATACATATAATGAGTTGACTTTTTAAGATTGTCATTCTGTGGTTAATATATGATTTGAATTTAGGCAACAATTTAATAAACAATATTCCATGGTAACTATTGAAAAACCGCCGTTTCCTTTTGCCTGTACGGTGACAATTTATTTGATATTACCGAACTGTTTTTTTTTTAGTCAAATACATACGGACAAAACACGATGGAAAACGTCTCCTGATGATCGACGGCTTCACTTTTCATCTTGACAAAGTACTGCCTCGAAGAAAACGCCGCTGGTACTGTTCAACACACAGTGCAATGAAATGTTATGCCGTTACATATACGATCGATGACACAGTCGTTTTGTCCAAGAACAACCACAATCATTTGCCTCCGAAATATAATGTCACAAGTGATGGATTGTATATTCAAATACTAAAATAAATATTATAATAAAATATTCTGTTCTTTACAGTATACGCGCCGCAGGATGCTATATAGATTTTTTTAAACTCTGTTCGGATTTGTATTATTTTAATAAGCAATGTCGCGATAGACTTATAATGGGATACACATTCGTTTTTTAATTAACATTTTGAGACAATTTTTTATATTTGATTTTAATAAAAAAAACATATTTTAAATTTTGTGTCTTCCTTCTTCAGTGGCTTTCAATTGTTTCTTAATTTTTATTATGTTTGTATAATACGCTAATGGTAAGTATTTATGTATGTAATACACATTTCATTCGTTTGTAATATAAAATTCGTTTTAGTCGATTTTATCTTACTTACAGCATGGTAGAATTGAAAAGGTTAAGTTGGTCGTTGAGGATACACATTGAAAATTTAATATATTAATATTGTAAATTAAACCTTTTCTCTATATAATATAATTATTATTTTTTTATTCTGTGGATATTTTAAATATTTTATTGTTCATGTATTTTTTTAGTTGAGAACATTATGGCAAAACATATTAGATCAAAATTTATTTCCACAAAAATAACATTGATAAATTTAAATATACACTAACTATTGTGGTACTATGTGCGTTACGCAATTAATATTCTTTTTTCGTATGAGAAAGTTGGTCGTATTTTTAAAACTATAACGAAAGCATTGATTATTTGTCTTTCGCCAATTTTGAATGAGAAATTAAAAACGGTATTGTTTCTTTGAAAAAAAGTGTAAAAAAATATTATTTACTTATTGAAATGCTGATAGTCATTTCTTTTTTTCAAGTTAAATACATCAGAACAAAACGTGATGGAAAACCACTTCTAATGATCAACGGATACACCCTTTACCTGAATAAGAAATTGCCTAATAGTAAATACCGCTGGTACTGTTCCACGCATCAATCGAAAAAATGCCATGCAGTGGCATACACCATCGACGACATTCTTGTTATGTCAAAAAATGTTCACAATCACTTACCCAGGAAATATCACGTATCATCGGATGGACTGTACTTAAGAAAATAACATTACATGCTGGCATTATATTTGGGTGATTGCGACACCAGCTGCTTTTTGAAATATTATTATACATTAATAACAATTGACTGTTTAATTTTGATGTTGTTTTTATGAATAATTTGTGTTTCCAATCAAACTTTTGTACAAATAAAATTGACTAATTTTACTTTTGTTGAAATATCTATTTGAAAAGTTAGTATTCAAAATTTTCTGACAACTTGGGCAAACAACGCTGTATACCTTCAACTAAAAAAATCAACAGAAACGCTATTTCATACAATACAATCAATTTATGATATCGGCTAAAGGTGCTTGATGGAATTTCAATATCAAATTTGATATATTACAGCATTGTACGATTCCACATGTTTTGTCACTAACGACCCGGGATTCACCCTTCCACATCTTCAGGCATTCTATCACACGGAAGCAACATAACTGACAAACTGGCTAACAGACTGACAACTGTCAGTTCGGTTTTATGTCAGACAAAACATGTGGAATCGCAAAAAGTTGTAAAAGTTCAAGTTTAATACAATCAAATTAAATGAATGTAATATTAATTGCAAACGTGAAAGGTTCAATAAATTTTATACGAATTTAATTCACTATAATTCCTCAATGACTGAATCTACCCAAATTGATATTATATATCCTTTTATTTGTGAATATAATTCATTCAGATAACCTCTCGAATAAGCAGCGATTTATTACACTCGTGACTGTCTGTAATTACGAATAGATTTTATGAATGTGCTCGGTAGCTTCATTGTAGAAATTCATTAATTAAAAAATTATATCAGCCATTCTACTGTTTGTAACATACTTAAGGACGCAATCAGTAGTACTACAAAGATAAATTATCTTTTTTTTTAAATTATCTTTTCGTTAAAAATTAAAACATATGATTGTATATTGATTGAATTGGCATTCACTTGGTAGAACTCCATTATAACACGGTGAAAAAATAGCAATGTATTTTAGTTCTACAAAATTATTTTTAACAAATATAGTTGATAGCTATTTCGGCTCACGCCATCGTCAGAACTATCTCTATCTATCTAGTTCTGACGATGGCGTGACTCGAAGTAGCTATCAACTATATTTGTTAAAAATAATTTTGTAGAACTAAAATACATTGCTATTTTTTCACCGTGTCATATGATTGTACTTTTTCCATACGTATATAAATTTAACGATCAGTATGTGGTACACCCATCGCAATCATTTCCAGTTGGAAATGATCGAACGTATCGTGAAATTAGGTTATAAAAATGCGATTTATTTTAATGCATGTTTTATTTTTACATTTATGAATATCAATTTTCCTTTTATAAAGTGTAATAATTTGCTAGCTGAAATAAATTTGATGTTAAAATATCAAAGTTTTTTATTCCCTTAAATCACTTTTGTTCTTCCTGTAATTTCAAGTAGTGTAAAAGAGGGACATTTTTCTAGAGAAAGGTGAAACCCGGGTTGTTAGTGGAAAAACATGTGAAATCGTACAAAGTTGTAACAATTCAAAAAAGAATCAAAATTATGTGAAATTCGAATATCAATTATCATTGTGAAGAAGTCGCTATAAACTTAATTTTCCATTTGAAAATATAATGTCAAATAAAACTACTTATAAGGAAAACTTAAAAGACACAAAGTACTGAATTAAAAATGTTTTTGAGTAAAGATGTGGTAATAGAATAACATCTGATACACACAATAAACGAATTCTGAACAGTTTTTTTCATACAATATTTCGAACGGCTCTTAACACGTACGATTTCTTTTGTTTCAGTCGAATACATTACTACACTGCATGGCGGAAAAACTCTACTCATGGTTGATAAATACACGTTCTGCGTTAGCAAATCTGGATTGGACGGCAAAATTCGTTGGTCTTGTTCGACACATAACGGTAAAAGATGCAATGCCAGTGTCACTACCTTGGGCGAGGACGTTCTCAAACTGAAAAATACGCACTATCATCCGCCTCCGAAATACCATGTTAATTCTGATGGATTATATATTAAGGTTTAAATCATAATTTTAATAATGTGATTATAACCCATTTATTTGATTGAAACACTTTACTTTGGTCAATCGTAATACCGCGGGTGCAGTGTGGAAATATTCTACTTCATGATCACGTAACCAGCACTCAATCGGGGGGGACGTGGGGTGGAATTTTGCTTAAAATAATAATTAGACTTATTTAAATACTGATTTGGTTTAAGTTTCGATTTATTTCAATATATAATATTTATGTTAAACAGTAGTAATTATGTCATCTTACTAAAACGATTAGATTTATTTTTTGCTATCGTAATTGTAATAAATATTTTATGAAAAAAAATGTTTAGCTAATAATGTTTTATTGTAAAAAAAATAATGTTTTTAACCTAGTAATTATGAACTTTAAATGAAAAGTTAAAATTTTCCTGTATTTTTTTGTTTGTTGCTAACACTCATATTTAATGTTCGAAAGTAGGACGTATATTATTTTAGTGTTTTAATTCATAAAAATTTATTTTACTGATTTTTTGTCCAAAAATTGTGCACCCTCCTTTCTAAAATTATATCAGTGTTGTAGTGTTCTATTTCATTATTTTGTAGTAAAATATTTAAAAAAAAAATGTTTTGCCTTTTTATTACTAATCACATTAAACCTGGGAATGGTTGAATTATGATTTTGATGTCACTGCCAGTTGGCGGAAGGACGATTTGTACAAACTTTACTATAATATAAGGAACATAATTTGTTTCCCTTTCATCCTTCGCACTTCGCACTCCTGGTCAAAAATCGGAACATATTTTGGCATATATAACTGATCTATGATACGTAGAGACTTCCGAAAACCGACTTAATATTGTAACTGCTCTCATTGTTCATGTCCCCAGCACTAAGCAAACAACCGCTAATATAATAGATGTTGGACAGTGATTGTCACATAAAATTTTACTTTGGCCTCTTTATAAATATCAGCGGTCATATAGGAATCGTCTCGAGTCTGAAATCGAATCGAAATTGAAAAGAAAACACATTTTTTCAAATATCAATATTTACTATAAAGCTGTTGGTGGCTGGAGAAAAATCTTCTTTTTGCCTTACACTGACATCCACTGATGTAGAGTATTTAAGAGCTTTTGACTTGCGCACCTCAATAATGCTCAATAGACATGATTTTACCCTTAGTTATATCTGTAACCGTATTCCAAAGCCGTAGTATATTCCCAATAAGTTACTTTGCATTCTATAAAAACGTCATAATCGGGAAAACTTAAAAGTTATTCTCGGAGCGTAAGGATAAAATGTCTCGTAAGTTTGAGCATAACTTGGGTGGCTTATAAAATTCCCTTTCAAGGACATTTTCATTATGATATAGCCGCAAACTGAGTGATGTTCTTTGCCCAAAGACGGCGGGTTACATGCCAAATTGTGGCTAAATATTATATTTACATCAATGAGAAAATGAATTCGAGCTATGACGCTTGAATTTATTAAAAAAATGGTTTTGACTTGACATTTAATATAGAAAACAATATTAAAAACATCCCTCAACTTATCTTTTGTGTCTAAGATATAATACGTAATAATAAAAAATAAAACAATAGACGAGAGGGATAAATTTATAGTAACAAGAAAACGGAAATACTTTCGCAATAGAAACCATGAAACGAAAAAAATATTTTCAAATTTTTAATAAATTAACTTGGTTTATATCGTTTGAATGTTTTAAGTATCGAAAAATTTATAAAACAGTATGTAGAACAGCAATCTTCATTTCGATTTAAGACTTTGATTGAGAACAAATAACAAATTTTATTTGCGAATTTGTTGTTCTTAAAAAAACCCGTCACTATTAAGATTTTAACTGTCACTTCTTGCTTGAAAGGCATAGGCATTATATTTTAAATAATAAATGCAAAAAACTATGTTACTAATTATTCACAGTTCTAGTAAGCCATTACATTTGTATTCCTTGAGGTGCAGAAAGAAATCCTTCGCAAAAAAACTTTAACCCGATCTGCGCGACAGTTTTTCATACAAACAAAATCTGTCCGCGTTGCTATTTTTCAAAATGTTCTCTTCCCAAATATAGCTATAGGGTTGGCTTTTATGGAAGATAGATGCATTAGGAATGTTCCATAACATTAAAAAACACAAAGAAATGTTCTATGTTGTCACAATAACCTTAACAAATATATCCCTAACAAATAACTAACTCGTAAATCGCCATTAAGGTGACGTAACGAAGCAACCAATCAAACTCAAGTGAACAAGAGCCATTACTGTCACGTGTCATGGAGTGTCAAATTGCAATGCCGCGAGATTGGTGCAAAATTCAGTGCGAAGTTAGACGCAAGCTTAGCACACAGTTTCAAAAAATGATGTTTTAAGCATTTAAACCTAATACTTTTGACAATTTTATGGAGGTGGTAGTATTAGGACGAATTGGACGATATTTTAAAACCAAAATCAGTCCTATATGCAAAAGATTGCCTGCGTTACCGACGTTTGAATGTTCGCGTCCCAACATCTGGGGCGCTCGCGTACAGGCCTTGCATATTGCCGTCCCATACGTCGGGGCGTTAGCGTGGAAGAGATTAAGAATCAAATTCACTAAATGTTATTTCACAGGTATTTCAATTTTCATTTTTTTTCAGTTAAATATATCACGACTAAACGCGGTGATGGAAAGCGTCTTTTGATGATAGAAAACTTCACATTTTACCGTCAGATATCATATGCTGACGGTAGGAGCCGTTAGAGCTGTTCCACTCACAACAGCAAAAATTGCAAGGCCTTCGCCAATGTTAGCGATGATAATTTACTTGAATGATAATTTACTTAAAATATTCATAATCACCCCCCACCGAGGTATCACATTACTCGTGATGGAATATATGTCAAACTTTAACTTGATTCAAATATAAATCTTCAAGTGCAGGTTATTTTGATTCAAAAAATTCCCACTTCTTATTCTTGCCAATGGGTTGCATATGAAAGTTTTTGATCTCGTGTTGGATTTGAATTTATTTATGGGAACTCATATTTTTGAAACAAAATTACCAATTAAAAAAAACTACTTGTTTACTTTTATTATACTTTCTTATTGATTTAACTTCAAATGTGAATATAAAAACATTCCATTGCGTAATTAATAAAAGAATTAAAATACACACTTTGGAGTTATTTTAACCATTAGCAGATATCAAAATTTTTATATAATTCATGAAAAAGTTTTTTTTATAGGACAGGTGGTCACCACTATCAAATTTCTTTACCACGGGCTTTCTCTTCACACTGTTTATATTTGTTTTAATCGAAAGTATTTACTATTGTTATTGTTTCTGTCTGATTCCTATCCCACCTCCAGTAAAAAAAACCCGTTCCATCTTTTATTTTTAATAATATGTATCAAATTCAATGTATAGGTTTGTGCTAGCCCTAGTCTCATAGTTGTAGTAGAAAAGGTTCTGCCTTGATGTTACATAGTACCTTTATTTAAGGTGTTTTATAATGCTTAATTAAAATAAAACAATTTATCGTGCAAAATATCATAAAAGTGAAGTCCACTGAAGTACTCAGATACGCGTTATTGTTTTCATAAAAAATGTTTTTTGAAATGTTCCCTTAAGTTTTTTCGCTCCACGTTAGGATGTGCATGGCTGAACACATTCACTACTGAACACTATTATTTTATTATATTATAAAATGAATTTCAGAACTAAAAAATAATAAAGAATTACTTGATGGCAATGGTTGATTACTGCGATCAGATGTTAGACTATTACCCTTGGAGAAGGGAAACATTGGGGTGGAACAAAGAAATGCTATAATATATGATATCGACTGAAGGCGTTTGGTGAAATTTCAATATCAAATTTGAATTGTTAAAACTTTGTACGATTCCACATGTTTTGTCACTAACGACCCGGGTTTCGCCTTTCGGCATATTCAGGCCAAGGGTACAAAGTTTCAACAATTCTTTCAGTTTCCTCGAGAAAAGTACAAAGTTTTAACAATTCAAAAAAGACATGTTAATTCATGATAATGACTGAAGGTGCTTGATGGAATTTCAATATAAAATTTGATTTGTTGAATCTTTTTATGATTTAAGACATGGGTTTCGTCTTTCGATATCTTCAGGTATTCTATCACACGGATTCAAAGAACTGATTGCCGAACACTTCATTTGCATTCGTGTGATAGAATGCCCGGTGATGCCGAAAGATAAAATTTGGGTCATTAAACATGTGGAAAGGGTACGAATTTCAACAATTAAAATTTGCTACTTAATTCATGATATTTATAATTATCATAAATACACCTAGTTAAATTTTCATGTATACTGTTTCTTGATTCTAATACTTTGTTTTTTCTTTCAAGTAAAATTCATCACAACGAAGGCCAGCGGTGGGAAACGCCTACTGATGATAGACGGTTATACGTTTTGTTTCCACCGGCAGAATACGGAAGGTAGAAGCCGTTGGTCCTGTTCGACCCACGGTGGCAGAAAATGTAAAGCTGTCGCGTTTACTCTTGGAGATAACTTAGTGTCATATAAAAATATTCACTATCACTTACCTCCCAAATATCACGTTACATCTGCAGGAGGGTACATAAAAATATAATTTCAATACATGAGAAAGTAGTTTTTGTTTATCCTACCAAGTCGTAAGCCATGTCCAAGTTATCATATATTAAATTTGAATTGTTACAACTTTGTACGATTCCATATGTCTTATCACAAACGACCCGGGTTTCGCCCTTCGGCATCTTCAGGAATTCCATCGCACGGATGCAACAGAACTGACGTAAAACAAACAGTTAGCATCGTATATATAATATGTTAAAATTATTATTAACAGGAATCTACTTACCAATAGGCAAGCAAAAGATTGCAGCTGAAAAGAATGTAACAATATTAATCCAATAATAATTAGCTATGACATCTTGAACGCACGCTTGAAATGACGCGGATGAGGGAGTTCAATTGTTACATGATAACACGGGGGACCATAAATTGTTTTATCAGGAGATTTTAGAAATTAATAGAGGCCAGTTATTAAATTCAATCTTCATTGTTAATAATCAACTCAATCTTCCCAACTCCCCCTTGTTGTACCCTTTACGTGAGATCGGTTCAATGAATCGACACTCTCATGACGATAATTCTTATGTCTCATCACTAGATGTTTGATATTAGGTATCCTTTAAATAAAAGAAGACACATTTATAATTTGATTACTTGATTTAAATTTGTTGAAAACCCCATTTCAATAACGACCACTCATTAGCAAGATCGTTAATGAAAGTTGTCATAGCTAATTATTATTGGATTGATATTGTGACATTCTTTTCAGCTGCAATCTTTTGCTTGCCTATTGGTAAGTAGATTCCTGTTGATAATAATTTTAATATATTATATATACGATGCTAACTGTTTGTTTACGTCAGTTCTGTTGCATCCGTGCGATGGAATACCTGAAGATGCCGAAGGGCGAAACCCGGGTCGTTTGTGATAAGTCATATGGAATAGTACAAAGGAGTAACAATTCAAATTTAATATTGAAGTTCCATCAAGCACCTTCAGTCGATATTATAAATTATATCATATATTATACATTAGGGCAGTTGTTAGCGAACTAATAAGTCATTTGATCCAAAATTAACTGTACAACAATTTAAATTTATTTTGAGGGATGTGTTTTAACTAAAAAGGTATGAATATTGATATTAATTTGATTTGGTTACTTTTAAAGTAGGTTTTGCCAAAACCGTCTTCAATCTAATTAAGTCACGTAAGTCTTTATAAACCGGTTAACTGCCAAAAGCGTCTTAAGACGCATAATTTTCTGTGAACGGAGCGCCGCTCATACAAAAATTACGTCTTAAGACTCGCCGTTTTAACAACCTTGACCTTGTTTTTTTGACAACCCTGCACCATGAACAATTAATTTTATGATTATGGATAAATGACTGCACGACTGGCGCGCTCTTCATTTATTTGGTAAGTTATATAAATAAACTTTATTACACTTTCAATAAAGATATGTTTAGAAGGTTTTATTTTTGTCATAAAATTCGCGGCGTGCTGGGTACCGCCATACATATACCTGCCGGCAGTTAACCGGTTAAACTATAGTTGGGTTGAAAAAAGGTTGATATAATATTCATTAATGATATTATTTATCAATGGAATTGAAGTCAATAAAATATCCATTAACTAAACTCATTACTATGACTGACAGACGTTAATGCGAACTAAGTAACTGTCAGTTCTTAATAAAAAAAATCATAAAACATATTGTGGAATTAGTACGAAAAAATTTGTTTTTCTTATTTAAAAAAAAAAAAGAATGTTTCAGTGAGGAAAGTTAATGAACAGAAATATTTTACGAATGCTAATCATGGATACATAAAAGTGTTTATTCCTTATAATGCCATGTTTCCTATTCCTTTACCGGTTCTAGCTGGTCGAATACCGTTGGACCTGTACCTAGAGATGCATGGTGCAATAACTCTTTTATAGGGTGTCAATACGGATATCGAAGGCCTCTCTCAGATGCTACCCCTATTGCAAAATATACACGAGATTCACATTTACCTTTTATTTGTAAAATACTTCATAGCGTACAGAACAGTCATAGCAGCATGGCAGAACAGGTGGTTTACATCTAGAAAAGGTCGCCAAAAATATCTTTTCTCCCCGGACGTAATCCGGAGGTTTAAAGTACTGGGTTTTCTGAATTATAACCGGCCGTGCCAAGTTCAACTTTAAATTTCTTTTGGGTTGAAGAAGTTGGATGAAAGGCCGGATCGCATTTTTGGACACAACTGTCAGGACGCTAATCCCTTATTGTGGGACTGCCCCAAAATGAATCCCGAATCAGCAGAGCTGCTGGATGAGGTTCGTCTTCATAAAGGCTCCATGAGCCACGCTGACTTGATATTACCTAAGGTCAACATTGAGAATTTGATAATTTTTTAACATGATATGCTAAACGAGATATTCTTGATTCTTATTTTGATACAGATACACAGAATGCATAATATCACGTAAGCTAAGTCGCTGAACAAGTCATATTTTCTTTTTTTTATTTTCTTTTAAGCACAAAAGCGCATGGTTTATTGATCGACCCGCGCAGCTTTGTATCAGTCGAAGAAAATGAGGAGAAAATCATTTTTTATCAGTATTTCGATATGGAAGCGACTATGTAAGAGCGGGTGCATTCACATAACGGATAAAGGTGGGACAACCAACGTAGTCGTAATGACTTGTATAGTACATTTGATAATTGGTTTTATTTTATTTGTAATAAAATATTAATATATATTTTTCTATCTTATGTTTTCAAGTTAAATACATCCAAACGAAAGGCAACGGTGGCAGCAGTTTGTTGATGATAAACGAATTTACGTTTTCTGTTCACAATCGAAACCTCGATGGCCGAATACGTTGGCGATGCTCCACTCATAATGGAAGAAAGTGCAAGGCGAAAGCTTATACTCTGCACCAAACATTGGTATCATTCGACAACGATCATAATCATCTTCCTTCAAAATATCACCAAAACTCTGATGGATTCTACATAAAAATTTGAATGTTATTGCTGTGTATAAAATTCTCAATTTCACAACTCATTTAATTGACTGTATTTCTTTTGTACATTTAACTACGTTTCCGGTAGATTCGGCCGTATATTTGGTGGATGTTTTTAACAAAGTCGCGACAGGTTACATACGTAGTATGTGCATTAGTGTGAAAGTCTTTGCAAAATTATCATAACTTTTACTTTTTTGGGAAAAAATTGTTGAAATTGCTGAAATTCTTTATTTATCCCTCTTTACTATACAATTTGTTAGTTCTGATGCATCCGTGTGATGTAATGCCTGATGATGCCAAAAGACGAAACCGTGTCGTTACTCCCGTGATAAAATAGTTGGAATCGTACTAAATTTCACAGTAAAACAGTTTAAATTTAATATACCGATTTCATTAATCGCCTAAAGACGATATCAGATATTATACTTTACAATTGTTAAACAAATGAAAGAGTATCATTACACGGTGAAAAAAAATAGCAATGTATTTTATTTCTACAAAATTTTGTAGAACTAAAATACCTTGCTATTTTTTTCACCGTGTTATAATGGATTTCTACCAAGTAAATGCCAATTCAATCAATAAAGAGTATTATTGTTTTTTCTCATTTCGTTTTCATATTAAAGTAATATATTTTAAATGTTAATAGTCTTGAAAAATTAAGAATTTATTTAAGCAGATCATTCGTGGATATATTCTTAAAAAAATTAGATTTAATCGTGTGAGAATGCTATGAAAATTTGATAGAGAATTGGATTCTTTAGGCTTGATTAACATATAGTTTCAACAAGACGGTAAAACTAAACGTAATACAAACGTAACAATGGAATTAGTGACAGTAGTATACATTTGTAGAAGGAATACATAACGGGATATATTTGACATATATTAAGTATTTTAAAACATACTCCAGGGTAGGTAGAAAATTTCGACTGACCAGCATTCGTCGTCGAATCACTTATCTCTTACGCCGAACTCTTAATTCAATTTTCTCTAATTAGGTATATCATGACTTTTTTGATTTATTGTACACCCGGTTCTTTTTTTACGCGATTTTTTTTGGACGGCATCGCTATATTTTTTTACGCGCTTCACTCGTTTTTACGTAATTTTTTCACCAAAATTGTTTTAAAGGAGAAATTTATATATGATCTAGGCATGTACGTTTCATTATTTTTTAAATAAAAAAATATGTGTATTTTTAAAACTTAATTTAGTAAAGCATTCTATTTTTTTAAATACACATACAATTGCCAAATGTTAACAAGTGTATCGGATATTATGCGAATTTAGGTTTTAGGGTGTGTAAAGAAATATAATGCAATTGCGTGAAATCATTTTTTTTACGCGCTTTTTTCTGGAATCAATGTATCGCGTAAAAAAAGGATTGGGTGTATTTCATTCCACAAAAGAGTATATTTCTGGATGGTTTCCAAATAGAATATTATATAAAATAATATAAGCATAGTCTATTTATATTATTTCGTGTAATTAAACTTCGAATATCAGCCAGGGTACTGAATAAAAATGTTCATTTTCGTTTCGTATTTTTTTTAAATGTTATCATGTACGATGAATTGCAAATTTCAAAAAAGTCATAGCGTAGTGGTAAAAACAATATCTGATAAATAAAGCAGATGTCAAAATATTTTCTCGAAAGGTTTTTACCAATAATCTGCGAATGTTTTTACTAGAATGATTCTCAATGAATTGCAAATAAATTTATTTTACTCTTTTACGATTTTTTTTTTGATTGACAATGAATATTAATTCACATTCATTTGACTTTAATTAATTCACTCATTTATCCTTCATCATATCATTTATATTTTATTGTATAAATATGTTAAGAAACTGAAATTTTTCCTATTGTTGTTGTACTTGTCTGAAACACAACTCTTGTCGAATCCTGAAAATAATTTCTAGTTGGATAAACTCTTTTATTTCCCTAGCCCTTATAAATAACTGCCGCCACTAAAGTTTTTGTGTTTTTTTTTCTACAATAAATACTTTTTTTTTTACATAAAATAATGTGTTAAGATACTTCATATTTTTTCCAGTTAAATACATAAAAATCACGTACGGTGGCGCTAGTAGGCGCCTACTAATGATCAAAGATTTCCCATTTCGCTTCCACAGAGTTCATATCTCAACAGACAGAAATCGGTGGCAGTGTTCAAGCCATAGTAATAAGAAGTGCAAAGCAATAGCTTATACTGTCGATGACAATTTAGTTTCATTTAAAAATGTTCACAACCATTTGCCACCAAAATTTCATGTTAATAGTAATGGGATATATATATAAAATGTTATCGTTCAGTGTTAAGACGATATAGTTATGTTTTTCCAAACGCCATGAACGCTTTGTTTAAGTTTCTCAATTGTTCTCGAGAATAATTTTAGAATTTACTATTGCCCAGAACTGGCATTGTTTATTAGTGTATCCATTGAAATAGAAATTGATCTCATCACTCATTATAAATTCTTACTTTACAGACACACAACAAAATATTATATTGTATAAAACAATTATCTGTTGGGGATTTTTTTACCTTACCTTATATTGTGGTTTAGTCGGGGTAACTATTTTTGAAGAACAAGTCTTTATTTTTGTTTTGATTTTTTTATTAATAAATAATTTCTCACACATATTAGAATTTTTTGATTTAACCCTAATCCTCAAATATTGCTGACTAAAGACACTTACTTCGTAGACCATAGGCTCCAAACCTTTTTCGGGTGGCGACCCCTTTTCATAAAATCCATGTGACCCGCGACCCCCATATATCATACAATCCAAAAGTATACCAAAAAAAAAAATTTTTTAGTTGACCGTACAAGTCGGAGACTTCCAGGTTGGGAACCTATGTCGTAGACTCTTAAAATTTTTAAGTGAATTTTGATGTCTTCATTTACATTTCAGTCACGAAAAGTTTAATGATTCTTTTTTCTTAGCTGTATTAAATATTATGTTACCTAATATTGAATATTTTAATTTTCAGTAAAATACATAAAAACGTTTCCCGGTTTTGGCAGGCCTCTGTTGATGGTAGACGATTTTACATTTTGTATCCACAGACAGATCCAAACAGGTAGAACTCGATGGGTTTGTTCGACCCACATCAATAGAAAGTGTAAAGCAGTGGCATATACCATCGATGATAATTTAGTTTCGTGTAAAAATTACCACAACCATTTACCACCAAAATATCATGTTAATAGTGATGTAATAGTATGTAAAACTTTAATCTTTCATTGCCTAAAATTCTATGATACCAAAATTTTACATAAACAATTTTTATGAAACGAATTCTTTTGTGTTTTTTCGTATCGTGTAAGTTTGGTAAACGTCTTGATTTAAGCATGATTGTTTCTGATATAGTTTTGCAATTTCTCTAAAATCCCTGCATAAAACAAAGTTGTAGCGAAAAAGTATGCAGAACAAAATAAAAAACAGTTTTACTTAGAACTTTCTTAATGGTTGCACGTTTTTCTTCACCCAAATGTAACACGAATGATTTTTCTTATTTTTACCAATTTGGTTATAATAAATGATTTTCTCTTAATTAGCAAGTCGTTTTTTTTATAATGTGGAATGTGAAAATAGTGACTGTCATGTTTTTTCACACTTCATTTAATTTATTTGTAATACAAAGAAGATTACCAACCACTCTTACTTCTATAAGCTCGCCGAAACGTTTCAGTTGCGCTTAAGGAAATTATTTTCACCTCAAATATATGACCTCAAGTTTCGATATGAGCGAAGTTCTAAAAGCAATATCAGAGACATACTTAAATCACAAAGCTGCAAAAGATTAAAAAACAAGGCTTTTAAATTAATCAGCCAGGTTATAGAAGTCATGATGTTATCTAGCGAAGATATATTTTGTGCATCATATATATTCGAAGATAGGAATGAATAACTTAAATTAATATGAAAGTATTATATCAAAAGTTTCTCATTTTATCTGGCTTTTCGTAGTTATCTTAATTTATTTTGTTATCTTTCATATTATGTGAATTGTTTTTATGGCATAAAACAAATCTGAGTGCACACAAAAGCAGAGGAAAAAGATATTTTGAAACCTCGTTTCGAAAACGTCCATTATCTCATGATACTTTTTTTTTGGTACACATATTTGGTTTATTGATTTTCGAACGTAGGAAAAAAAATTCGAAGCGAACATAAGAAATTAAAAGAAAATAATAAACTAAACGATTAACAGTCAATCAATTCAATGCAAGTTCTGGCAAAATCTACAAGTAATTCTTAAAATTTCTAAAAAGCTAATCTGGAACAAAATTTGATATTATCAAGTATGGCAGAAGTCTTGTTGTGGCCTCGTATAAGTCGAAAAAAATATGTGGTGATGCACAATAATCTTCAAATTTTCAAACTGTTCAAAGCGAGCATGCTTTAAAAACAATTTGGTATTAAATTTGAATTTTTACAACTTTTTGCGATTCCACATGTTTTGTCACTAACGACTCGGGTTTCGCCTTTCGGCATCTTCAGGCATTCTATCACACGGATGCAACAGAACTGACAACAGTGACAAAAAATGTGAAATCGTACAATGTTTTGACAATTCAAATTTGATATTGAAATTCCATCAAGCACCTTCAGTCGGTATCATAAATTTGGTATTAATCTGGATAGTATTAATACATCATTAAGTAAATGAGTCTATAATTCTTTTTGGAAGCTTTTCCGCCATGAGGGTATATTTCAAATGTCTTGGGACCCAAACAATTGATCCACTCTCAAGATTTCTTCGTGGTAAGGCATTATAAAGAAAAATCAAAACGTTTACATGTAAAAATGTTCAAGTCTGGGACATCGTTCGTTTTATACAAAGACTACGCTGCCCGTATATACTCTATATATTTTTTCTTTTAATCTGATTTACATATATTTGATTTTCATTTAAGTGAAATACATCGAGACGAAAGCTGGTGGCGGAAAAAGTCTACTTATGATAAATGGCTATACATTTTGTGTTCACATCCGACCTCCGAGTGGTAGAATCCGATGGTACTGTTCAACACATCATACCAAAAAATGTAAAGCAGTGGCGTACACAATGAATGATAATCTAGTGTCATACAAAAATATCCACAATCATTCTCCACCAAAGTATCACGTTTCTGCTGATGGATTGTATATTAAAATTTGAATGCAAATAAAAGTGAATTTTTGATTTTACTAAAAATTCTTTCACACCTACCTATAAAACTGGTCACAGAGATAAAATAGCTGTAAGTCCTCTATAATCTCTATCCATACCTTTTTGAAAATAGAGATTGCATAACTGATTAACAAGCATTTCTCGAATAAATGAAAAAAAAATGCTATACTATTTCCACCAAGAGGACATATATTTCCATGCATTATATGAAATTAAAATTGAATAAACATTTAGAAAATATTAAGCGTTAGCGAGCAGTGTAAATTTGTGATGTAAGTAAGAATTGTAATGTAAGAATTATGTTTCGTTTTTCTAATACGATACGATACACTCATGATATCCAATTATATTAAAAAAGTGGCTTCTTGGAATGTCTAATATAAATATAGTTTTCTTAACATACATATGTGTAACTTTTTTTAGCAAAATATGGTCAAGAGATGGGCCTTACGCAGCTTTGTATTATCTTGTGAAAAATGACAATTTATTTCGAGTGATTTTGAGCTGACTCCTATTGAATGTCTCTAAAAATATATTCACAATTTCGAATATCGAACAATCAACAAATTAACAGTTTTTCATAAATCTTAATGTAGGAGAATACGGGCAAAACTAAATAAAAAGTTTTCGTTATTCAAACAGCAATCACTTTACATAAATTATTATGATTTTGCCATACCAGGAAATAGGGGAAAAGTTTTGAGATGCCAGCCAAAAATATCCTGACGTTTTACTGTCTTAATTTAAAAGAAAAAAAAATGATTTTTCAATTTAACATGTTTTTAAATCTGCTTATATATGAAGAATGTATTTGTACTTCGCAATGAAACAGTTATTTGAAAACTTTGTTACGTCTGGTTTTGATACAACGACATCATACTTGAGACATTTTGTTCTATAAACTGTTCTTGGGTTAAATTTGAATGGTTACAACTTTGTACGATTCCACATGTATTGTCACTAACGACTAACGGGTTTCGCATTTCGGTATCTTCAGGCATACTATCACACGGATGCATCAGAACTAACAAAAATATCATGCATTTCCATCAAGAAGTAATAAACAAGAAATTAACATCTTTAAGTGAATCATATAAGTTGAACAAAATAATGACAGACACTGTGCTAAGGAAAGTCATCAATGGAAAGAAAATCAAATGAAAACACCATAAAATAAATATAAGAGAAATATATATTTGAAGATGCCGAAAGGCGAAGCCCGGTTCGTTAGTGACAAAAAATGTGGAATCGTACAAAGTTGTAACAATTCAAATTTGATATTGAAATTCCATTAAGCACCTTCAATCAATATCATAAATTACATATATATGTTTTAAATGACTCACTTAACGTTGTAATCACCGATGTAATGTGAATTGTTACAATTTTGTACGATTCCACATGTTTTGTCACTAACGACCCGGGTTTCGCCTTTCGGAATCTTCATGCATTCTATCACACGGATGCAACACTTCATGTCAGTTCTGTTGCATCCGTGTGATAGAATGCCTGAAGATGCCGAAAGGCGAAACCCGAGTCGTTAGTGACAAAACATGTGGAATCGTACAAAATTGTAACAATTCACATTTTACATATATATGTATTGCATATTTGAATTGATATTTTAAAGAAATACGTAGCGTGTATGGTTTATGGACAGCGTAAAGAAGTGCTTAGCCATTCTAAACAAATTTTCTCTTTAAAGGTGTTGATTATTATTAATATTTTTAAATATTAAGTTAATTTAAAAATGTTAATTTAAATAATAAAGACAGATTTTTAGTACTATTTTTCAATATATTTTATGGGCGAAAAAGTTCCCGGTCATATTATATATATTGTGGAAATAGTACTAAAACGTGTTTTTATTATCTAAAATAAACAAATATTATTCATGTATATGTATATTCATATATATTCACCTATTTTTTTTTCTCGACTCTTTTTAATCTCCTCAAATTCTTAGATTGTATTTTATTTGTATATTTATGTGTTTTTTTTTTTAATTTTGTATTACTCTAAAAAATGTGTTCGTTTCCTTTGTTAAACTATAATGAACAGTTCTCTGTTTTAATTTATGTCAATTTGTTTAATAAAGTTTGCGGTTGATAACATTATTTTATATTATATTACTCGATTACCAAAGTTCCAAACTGCGGAATAAGTCAACAGTAATATTTTTAAATGTGTTTTAAAATAAAAACAATTTGGACGTGTCGATGTCTACTATAAAAGAGTTATTATAATCAGCAATCTAATGATTATCTCTAGTAACATAATTGTATTTAATTACCGTTAGACTTTTCTCTTTTACGAGATTCGCAAAGTATTTACGATAAATTAAAACAATATACTTAAAATATCGACCATAAATAAGTCTGTACAAACCGTCAAATCAAAAAGATTTCCCAGATGGTTGAAATTTAAATTTAAATATCTCTTGACAATATGTGATGTGTTGTGTAAAATTAAATTCATTGGTATTTTTAGACTAGTTCAAATAAAAAAATATTCATTTTATTAATATTGTTTCTTTTTATTTTAGTTCAATTCGTCACAAACTCCAGTGGCAAACGACTTTTGATGATTGATTCGTATACATTTTGCTTTCAAATACTGTGTGCAGGCAGTAAGATGCGATGGAACTGTTCCACCCATAATGGAAGAAAATGCAAAGCATATGCGCATACCGTCGAAGACAATCTAGTTTCATACAAAAATATTCACAATCATCCATCACCAAAATACATGGTCACTGCTGCAGGTGTATACATAAAAATGTAAGACAAATTATTTTAAGAGGAAAATTAACGTATCTTAGTTGCAGTTGTTGTTGTAGTAGTTGGCTCTGACAACATCTTAGATGTTGGTTCAACTTTATTATTGTTAAACCAATATTGCAGAAACGTAATATATACAAAACAAAACCCCTGTGGCTTCAGTTGTTTCTGTTCCCATATCCGTATTTTTATAAACATAGTGTTTTTTCGCATTTAAAAATATTGTTAACCAACCATTTTCTTCATAAGATATGACAATTTTTATAAATATAAGCTGTGAAAAAACATTGCAATAAACTAGTACTTTGTGCAAAACCTTTTTTTATTTCGCTGATTCATTGATCTATATTTTGAAATGTTGAAGCTTTACCTATGTAATTACTTGATTTTGGATCAATTAAATTTTTCGCTCCGTTCATCCCAAATATTGAAATTCTTTAATGTCATAATATTTTCTTAAAATCTACGTTCACATTTGTCTTTTCCATTTTTTCTAATCCTGTGCAATTCATATATATTATTTTTATAAAATTTATCAAATGCACCTTTTTCGAATGTTTTTATCAATAAAAGAAATTTTCTTTACCTTATGTTTTTTTTTTATTTTTGATCAACATATCGCTGTGAATCTTTATATCCCATAACGCAGTTTGAAATGTTGAAATATCATCCACGGTCAATCAAAATCTTACAGAATTGCTGCGGACGACTTAAAAAAATATTCTAAATTAAAAAAAAAATACCAAAGATCTTCTTTCAATGTCATATTTTTTTATATAACTTGTGTAGAAAATGTCATTGTGTATTTGTGTTTGTGTGTTCTTTATAATTTACGAACATTCTGAATGTTGCCAACTTCTGGTATATATAATATATCTTATACTATAAATATGTATGTAATAACATCTTCAATTATCTTATATAACATATAAAAAATAATGTTTGTTTGTTCGTTCCTTATGCATTTCTATCGTTAATTTCGATTGCGATGAAACTGTGGTTACTAAATTAGTACAATTATTATATGTATACCGGTTTCGTTTATCGCGAGCACTATTGACTGATGCATTGGACTATGTAGGTATGCTTCTCACATGGTCAGCTTTATGTGGCCTGCTCACGCGTCGTAAAAACAACTGATGTGCCGCGCATTTGGTCGCGTTGCTTGCTCAAGCTTTAGATTTTCTGTGCAGAAATTATCTCGTTTTAGAGGTTATTTAGCGCTCCAATATATTTCTCTTTTATTATTATAGAGGTGAATCGGGAATCGTATTTTTTGTTTCATGTTGGCATAAATGTGTGTATGTATGGGCATAATTATAACTAATATTGCTTTATTTTCAAGCCAAATTCATTGTCACATCCGTTGGAGGAAAACGACTACTGATGGTAAATGACTTTACATTTTGTGTCCACTCTCGATCGTCAAATCGAAGAATCCGATGGGTTTGTTCAACTCACAGTGGAATTAGAAAATGTACAGCAGCGGCACACACTCTAGACGATAATTTGACCTCATATAAAAATTCCCACAATCATCTGCCACCAAAGTTCCATATTACTCCTGACGGAATTTATGTTAGGATTTGATTTTTTTTTAATTTTTCTTTGATTTGTTTAAATTATTGCACGAAAATTTTGGTGTCTTTTGTTGCTATACATTATCATATTGCATATATCAAATATTCATGGCCGAGTGGCACCACCATTGTGAATTCTTTCACCATTCTCAAATCCTTGTGCTGACAGATCCGTTAAATTTTAGTAAGATTCTAATCGAAGTAGCGGGTGTTTATGATATATTGAATAATTTAACCCATTTAACTCTAAAAAAGGACTGAGGAATTACATAGAAAGTTCTTTTCTTTTGGTTGAATATATATATATACAGCAAAAACAAATTTAATAATAGTGTAGTAATATTTAAAAACCATATACTTTCTCCATATGGAGCACATAGACTCAAATATATATATATATATATGAGAGTCTATGTGCTCCATATGGAGAAAGTATATGGTTTTTAAATATTACTACACTATTATTAAATTTGTTTTTGCTGCCATTTAGTTCTTGCCCTGGGGTCAATGTTTTCCTGTAATTAATAACTTTGGTATATGTACGATGCTAACTGTTAATTCTACGTCAGTTCTGTTGCAATTGTGTGATAGTCGATGTCATAAATTAAATTGGATTTTGACAAACATTTTGTTATTTTTTTACACTGTTTTTCACATCCGTTAAATTTTGATGTAGTCAGATATAATTTCGTTTATTGTTTACGACGATTTTTTTTGTAAATTTTACTGAATGAATATTGTCAAACAAATGAAGCTTGTTTTATTGATGAATCGTTCATTTTTCCTATACATTCTACTTTCGATCTACACGGTTTTGAAAAACTGCAATTTGGAAGTACCCATCTTTTCTATCTATCTTAAGGTTTTCAGATTTCCGAAATCATACACATTCACTCTTTCGAACGTTCACAAAAGTTAATTTTAAATAATTTAAGTTGGTATAGTAGGCGAAACAAGTTTTACTAATTGTGACACGTGTTAGGCCTCTTTCACAGACATCGTCAGACTTACAGACTTACTATCGAGGTACACATGGTTAAGGTAATGGTCAGTACTTAAGCAACCTTTGCGAAAGTCGTTCTGAAGGTGCCTTAAAGGGGCAAAACACGTATCACAATTAGTAACACAATACGTGGCATAATCAAAGTTATTTTAGATTTCATAATAAAACGAATTTCCACAAAACTCCTGCCGAATCAATCGAAAGTATAAGTACTTATGTTTGCGACTCGACATATACAACATAATGTTATTATATTGTATTAATATAATGAAAAGTCGTTATCAATTCAAATCACCAAACGAATTGCACACGAGTTCGTGCACTGCACAATAAACTTGTAATGACACGAGCACACACGATGATTCACGAATATACTTTTTTTTTTATTAATTTTGTTGATTCGAGCGCTTTTAGTTGACGCTAACAATTTTCATACAAGCTCTCAGGTTGTCTTCAAATACTAGACGAGCCTTTTTAAGGACATACTTATATATTTTTTTCGTATACAGATTTGTTAATTCGGAATTTTCAGAAGCCACTCGGGTCTCTCGATATGCCTGCTAAACTCAAAATAGTTCCGCTCAATGAAGAACTTCTGTGAAACCTATCTTAGTCCAGTGGTATGTGTTCGATCTTATGGATGCATTGCCTTTCACGGTCGTGCGCACACAACATGCTGCGTGCAATGTTTAGCACAATTCGTAAAGTTTTTTTTTTTAACTCTCATTTGTGTTTCCAGTTAGGTTCATCAGAAGAAATCACAACGGTAAACCACTTCTTATGATTGGTGAATTCACATTCTGCATACACAAGACGAAGAGTGTTGGCGATAAAACTCGATGGGCTTGTTCAACCCATTCTGGTCGAAAATGCAATGCGATGGCTTACACTCGACAGGGAGTTTTGGTGTCGTTCAAAAATATCCACAATCACCTGCCCCCTAAAAATCATTTAACTAATGATGGATTATTGATCAAAATTTAAGTGTTATTTGAAATTGTACAAACTTAATTATTATATATTGAATCTCAATATGGAATCTCATTATAATTAACATGTAAATTCATCGTGAATTTGTCCTGGTGACGAAAAAGAAAAAAGTTCATTCAAATTGTAGAAGAAACATAAAATATCTCTTCGAATTGCATCATTTATAATATTGTTTTCGAAAACGTTTTTTAACCGATATTGGCACCTTTCCCAGAAGGTTTGGTCACCTCGCGGTGCCTCCAAGGTTCCCTGTCCCCTTCAATGGTTCTTTTATCCTTCCTGGTTATGCCGGCGTTCCGTAGCTCCGTTTCCACGTATTAGGATAAAACCAGCATAACCCATTTTTATTTTTTTAATAACCCAGCCAAAGATTTAAGGCTAGCATCTGATTTCAAAAAGCGATCGATATTGGTTATCTTGTTTTATGCTGAAAATTACTCGCATCCGTGAAGCAGAACTGTCGGGAAGAATAGAAATTAATATCGGTAAGATTTGGAGTTCGGTTGCGGTGCCAGCAAAGTACAAAGTGGTACAACTTATGCAATACATAATATTGCAATATGTTTTATATTTAATGCTAACTATTTTTATTATGTTTTCAGTTAAGTTTATCAGAAAATCGCTCGATAAAAAGCCTCTCTTGATGATAGACAACTACACATTCTGTGTGAAACAAAGACGTCCTAACGGCAGAATCCGATGGCGATGTTCTACCAACGCCAACAAGAAATGCAACGCGAGCGCCAGCACATTTGATCAGCGCTTAATTGAATATAAAAACACCCACAACCATCCATATACAAAGTATTATATTACGTCTAGCGGGCTTTACACAAAAATTTAAACTCTAGCTCGTGAAAACTTTCAATTTAACAGAGGGCCCTAAAACTCTGATGAAATTTGCTTTCAGTATATACAATGATTTACATTTAGGTTTAGTGATTTTATTAATAAGTTTTAGTTTTAACGTCCTCTTCTTCTTGTAGAAATAACAGTGAAAAAAATGTTTAGACAATAAAAATCGTTTAAATTAATACTGTGTTTTTATGTATTTTCGATATCGAAAAAATACGCTATTTTTGAGCTTACTTGTGAATGTAAGAAGTCGCCTAAACCTTTCCGTTAGATTTATTTAAGGTCCTATTGGTCAACTTTTTTCTTATACAGATGTATAATGTTAAAACCTTGAACTGATAAAGAACATTCTTATGCTATACTGGATGCTATTTTTGTTAGATTAACGCTTGAATCACCCACGCGACCAAAGCCATCTATCAAGTAATCGCGGAGGTTTAAATGTTAACAGACATAAATGTAATGGCAAGAAATTGAATCGAGTATCACTAAGACATGAATGCGTAAAAATTTCGACAGATACGCTGAAATCGGTAGCTGAATCAGATCCGAAGATTTGAGAGATCAATGCTTAAATTCGACATCTTATACTCAACTCTCAGGCTAAAAAAGGTTGAATAAATAACATAGACATTTGGACGCCGCACGAACTATCTTTGAATGTAAACAATGGATGGACTCATGCAGTACAGGGCGATGAAATCATATTTAGTTTAGAGTATGGTGATATTTAACGAATTCGTATTATGAGTCATGATTATTGCTGGTGAATTGAAGCTGAGAGATTTTAAATATATACATTTTATTAGCGATAACAATATGGGTATAATTGTTACCAAAATTTCGATAATTCGGCTGTATTTACTAATACCGCTTAAAAATGAAGATTATGTGTTTTAAGTGAGGCTGTGGTGTTGTTAAAAAAAACACTATCCGACATTGATTAGTAATACGGGTAAAAATATATTTTTGTCAGGTTTTTTCCTACCTTTCATAATAAGTAAAGTACATAAAGTAGTCGCTCGTTTTTCACGACTCGGCTTTCAAACACTACGGCTTCACGACCTCAGTTTTATGGTTACTATCACAATTATTCATCCAGTAAACATTTTATCTCAGAAAGTATTTTATTTCTGTGATTATCTGCGCAAATATCAAATCCAGTATTAATATAAAATAAATCAAGGTAAACTATGAGAATCATCATTTAGTATAGTGGAATTGAATATTTGGTTTAGTTTTACCAACCATAGTTAAATTGACATTAGCCTAATAAAAAAAACTTTCTTTTTTCTAGTAAAATTCATTACAAAGAAAGACGGTGGTAAGCCAATGTTGATGATAGATAAATTCACATTTTGCGTCAACCGGTCAACACCTTCCGGAAAAATTAGATGGCAGTGTTCTCTTCACAAGGGGAAAAAATGCAAGGCAATGGCCTGGACACTTGAAAACGTACTGATATCAGCAAATACTGTCCATAATCATCCACCGCACAATTTCTTCATAACAACAAGTGGATTGTATGTTAAAATTTAATCATCCTTATAATATTAGATTGAACTCTCGATTGTTTTTGTAAAAATTTTAAAAACTCAATAATTAATTTGCAAGAAATTGTTTTTGTTGGAAAGTGTTAGTTTGAAGCTGCTGTTAAAAGACTTATTTATTGTAAAATATGGCTTTATTTCAAATATTTAATGTATAATAAAATTCACATATTTGATATAAAATAAAAGAAATAGACAAAGACCGTCTCCTTGAGTTTTAATTCTATCTTACACTAATAATTATTTCATATTAATTTTCGCGATTGAGGAGGTAAAGTGTAAATCAAAACACCGCGGTCTTATTAATTCATAAACAGATTTAACGAAGATCGAATACTGTATACTTGAATGTTAACATCGCATTTTCGGTTTATATATATATTCGTTTGGACAAAGTTAAGGTGGGAGCTGTTTCACAAAAATGAATCTATTTACATTTTTTTTAATACGATTATTTTTTCCGTAGTCCAATACATTCTTACAAAACGTGGTGGAAACCCCCTTTTGATGATTGATGGTTTTACGTTCTGTAGAAGATCTAACGGACCGAGGGTCAGCTGGAAATGTTCAACCCACAATAGCAAAAATTGCAACGCCAGTGCCAACACTAAAGACGGAATTTTAGTACGATTTAAAAATATTCACAACCATGAACCGCCCTTTTATCACATAGACAAAGATGGATTTTATGTAAAATTTTAGTCTTAAAACATGTAATCTTTCTTGATCGATAGCAGTTTTATACTGAAACATTATTCTATGCTACATCCAAAAACCAAAGGAGTGTTGCGGCTCGTAGCTGTGAATTATATTCTATTCCTGAAATAGTTTTAAGAAATCTGTAATTATGACAGAAAAATGACAGAGTTCCATCAACCATAACGTATTTGCAAACAACAGACTCGTGTGTAAATATTGAAATGTATTACAATTTTTTTCAAATAAATGACAAGATATCGTTCCTATCATAGCATATTACTTACTGTAAAGTCAATTATTGTTTCTTTTTTATGCCAAAAAATAAATTAATGTATTTCGTTTACGAAGAATAAATATATGAGTTTTTATTTAAGAAATCGGCCAAAGTATTCTATTCATTGGTGGACTAGACACTTATAGAGCATTAGAAGTGATGCTCGAAACTTTTTACCAGAATGTTTTATTTTTTGTTTTTCCTCTATACATATGTTTATTTTTTGGTAATTATTCATTCACATACGGTATCGGTGTCTTTATTTACTGCTTTTATTATATGATATGTTAAACTTCAACGATGTCGATGTTAAACGGTTCTGATGTCATGAACCTGTCCACTTTCTGTATGTATTGGAGTGATCGTTATGGTGTTTCACGTCTTATAGTGTACTTCTTGTATTACTATAGTAGACAATTATAAAGCAACATACAAGTAAAGATGTCATTCTCTTTCGGAGTTGCATTCCGCGCTACTGATTAGATTTTGTATCTTTCTATGTCTAGTCACTTATGAACGTACTTAGAAGACCGTCGATATTTTTTTATACAATCAAGGATGTTCTCAGATTAAAAAAGTGCCTACGTAATAAACCGTTTCAACTAATCGTATGTAGCGAGACAATTCATGAGGCAATTGTTTCACTTCGGTTTTTTGAGAGGGTACAGGTAGAAGCACGGAGTTTACATTAGCATTAAACCCCGTTATAGCTTCATTCATATAGAGAAGTTTTTTGTGAAAATAAAAATTAGCATTCAGGTATTTACTAAAAAGTGATAATGATCACTGGTACCTATAAATGGCATTGGGGCTAGGCCCTTTTTGCCATGTCATGTATTAGGTAATCCCGGAATTAGTGTCGTTTTTTCAATACCCAACTTTGACTCGATATGTTTGAGTCCGTTTACCAGTAAAGACGTGTGTTATTATTTTTCTCTTTTTTGGTAATTCTTTACCTTTCTTTTGAACAAAAGAAATTAATTCTACTCCATCTATAAAAAATGCCAGAGACGTGTCCTTCGGAAACACATTTAAGAAGCTGTATACTGTTTCTGTTTCATTAAAAAAAAAACTGCAACAGAAGCAATTAAATCCATTTGTGAAATTTAAGGTGATATATTGAACATAAGAAAGTGCCAACAATGGTTCAGAAAATTTCAATCGGGTAATCTCGATTTGAAAATGAGTCTCGTGGCGCAATCTAGTGGATGAAGCGGCCCTAATGGCAGAAATTGAAGCAGATCCGACGATGACCATTGATCAATTATCATAAATTACAATTGAATACTCACTGCTATCTAGAGAAACTGGTGAATGTTCAAAAAGAAGGCATTTGGGTTCCTCACGCGCTAACTGATCACAACAAACCGCAGCGCCTCAGCATATGCAAAATACTGCAAGAAAAGCAACATTCTTCCCCGTTTCTCCATAACCTTATCACCAGAGATACAGCGATTATCGATTACTGTAGCTCTCTATTGTGATCAGATGGACAAGTTAAATTCAAAATTACAAGCAATTAGACCTGCTCTAATGAAAAGAAAGAATGTTATTCTTCAACACGAAAATGCCCGCCCACTCGTTACCGACATTACACAAAAAAAGATCCAGGACCTTGACTGGGATGTTTTATTGCATCCATCCTATTCTCCGGACTCGGCATTGAGTGACTATCACTTGTTCCGTCCTTTAGAAACGCAATTAAGGAACAAAAAAATCGAAAATATTGAAGATCTAAAATCAGGTCTCTCGGAGTTCTTGGAATTTAAACCGAAGACCTTTTATGAGAAAGGAATTTTAGATCTTGAAAATAGATGGCAACGAGTCATAGATAACACTGGTAGTTACTTTGTTTAAAAAAAATGATTTAAAAAATCAAATTTGAATTTTACTGTAAAAACGACACTAATTCCGGGATTACATTAGGTAATCATATTGTTAGTAGAGTTGATGCTGCGATGAAGTTTATCTTTATGTTGGTAACACTGATCGATGATAAAGTAACCCTGAGCTTTTCTGTCTTATTATGAGATACATAATTTTTCACATTTTTGTTTTATTGGAACCATTTTTATTTCATTAATAAGTACGATTTTTTTTTTCAGTTTTTTTTCTCCCACCTGACAATCGTGGTAAAAAGCTTCTCGTCGTAGATGACTTCAAATTCTCTTTGCAGCGGGTGTCGTTAACAGGCATCACACGATGGAGATGCTCAACAAACAACAGTAAAAAATGCAACGCATATGTCCGGACCATAGAAGAAAAAATAATCTTTTTGAAAAATATACATACTCATCCAAAAAACTACAAGAGGCTTAAGACTGTAAACACGAGGAGCTCCAACTACTTTTTCGATTAGACGATTTTGAAGAATATCTCATTGTACAATTTGCCGGGTTTGTTGATTTAATGCACATAAATAGCAAAGGTAGGAAAAACCTTACAAAATAAACTTTATAGTCGGAAACGTGGTTTTTTAACGACTCGACAGCTTAATAATACTTTATAAGCTTATAACTACCATTCTCATATACACACCAATATCATTTAAGTCATTTAATCATTTCTATACCATAAACGCTTAAAATTAACAAAAAATACAACAAGCCTATAAAAAACTTTATTAACTCAAAATATTGTATAAATATCCATGTTTTTATTTTACATTGTATCAGTTGATATTGCTCGGGATGAGCGAAACCTGTTCTGATCATATAAATTTCTTGTTGAAATATTATTAAAAATGTGTTTTGATTATTAAGAGCAGTATTTATTTATTGAAATTATAAAAAGCGAAATTTTCAAGTGACGCAAAAAACGCACACTGAATAATTCGTCACCGTTGCCGCTATTGATAAATTGTTTTTATTTTTATTAATTTATCAGTAATTCAATTGATATAAAATGTCATGTTAGCGGCTTACAGTTTGATAAACCAAATTAAATAATCAGTATTTGGTTTCAGCAACTTTCATCAAAAAATCGGGCGGGGAACCTCTGTTACTTACTGAAGGCTACACATTCTGCAAGAAATCCGCTTCGGTCGACAGCATCATTCGATGGACATGCTCGACTCAGGGCAACGGGAGGTGTCATGCCATAGCTTGGACTTACGAGGAAATCTTATTGGGTGTTAAGAATGTTCACAATCATCGACCACGAAGTTGTTTGTTGGCGCCTAAAGGAGAATACATTAAAGTTGATTATTCCACTATATAGACAATAATTAAATATCTATGGCTTAAGATTAAGATCTTGCATGTTATCAAAAAGAAATAATGCAAGTTTTGCTCTTTTGTATGTTTAGATATAACAGTGTAAAAATCTGACACAATTTTTAAACTTCTTTCATCAAGCCACTGTAAAATGTATTGATTAAATTGGCATTCACTTGGTAGAACTCCATTATAACACGGTGAAAAAAAGTAGCAATGTATTTTAGTTCTACAAAATTATTTAAAAAAAATATATAGTTGATAGCTATTTCGGCTCACGCCATCGTCAGAAAATGCTTGAAATAACATTTGCCTATCTATGTACAGCTGTGTCGAAAAGGTACACAATACATCCTCTCTCCTGTTTTAACGGCCTAGCTTTGTTTCTTTCTCACAAAAAAACAAAATTTTTGAATAATTGTAAATGAAACTAAAAAAATGCGGCTATGACAATAAGTTTACATGTGGCCCGGAAATGGTATATTATGGAAGCAAATCAGAAAGCGGAGAGGGTTAAGTAATCGAGAAGACAATATATTACAATAGTTTGTTCGTTAAGAATACATTGTGATAGTTGATGGCCATTGAATTCCAGCTGCTCCAAAGCGGTCATCCTATGACCCTTACTGCTAACTTAAATACATTGCTAATTTTTTTTCACCGTGTTACTGTAAAATTACTTTAAATGTGATCTGTCACTTGTTGGAAAAAGGCAAAAAAATTACAATTATATTAATACAATAGACAATGTTAATAAGAAAATTCCCTTTCTCATGTCTTTTTTTTAGACGTCGAATTTCAATTCTCACAATTATTGTTTAAATGTATCATAAAAAAAATATCTGAAAAACAAAATAACAGGTGTCAAATCTTTGCCCGACATGCTATTGCCATATCTTTACCAATAAATATTTTTCCACATACATTCGACTTTTATTTCTCATAATTTCAATCATTTATTCTTCGTCCTATTATTTGTATTTTAATGTATAAACACGTCAAGAAACTGAATTTTTTCATAATTATGCTGTACTTGTCGAAAACGTAAATCTTGTCAAATTCTACGAACTTATTGACTCATAGGTTAAACGATGGAAAATTCATAAATTAATTAATTGTACTGTTCGATTCTTTTTTTCGCATTAAAGTGATTTTATGAGAAGAATCGTTGCTGTCATCTTTCTACATGTATGTTACATACATTTTGATTTCCATTCAACATGTGTTTGTCTATCTTCTTTGAAGATTTCATCAGACAGCTTGTTATGTCAGCAATACAGCGGAAATCCATCCCTTTAACATACTTCAAGATAACTCTATGTTCAAACACACCTACTGTTATTTCTCAAAAGTAGGCGTTTTTCCGGGCGTAGAGACAGACAGGAAACTTCTGAATCATGTATATTAGTACATTTAATTTAGGTTTTTTGGGAAGTGATTGGGATAATAATTTTATACTTAATTTAGACGAGGAAAGCAATTTAAAGGATATAAATAAGCTTCACTTTCCATGTAAAATGTTTAGCAATAAGGTTGAAATATCAAGCAGCGGTTCATTATAAAATAATATTCAAATGTCAAAAATGATTCCCGAAATAGAAAAAAGTAAGCAGAAAACATTCTTCAATCCATATATTGGAACATAAAAATGGGCATCAGTTTTTTTCCCGTTTATAATATCCCTGAAATAATGGTATTCGAAGAATTACATCATTCCAAAATTAAAGTCCTGCACTAATATTATGTTTTACTACTTTTGAATTTATCAAAAAAAATTCAGTTGTATCTAAGAGACTGCAATCAACAGAATCTCAAAGAAAAATTCACGATCAAACAAAAGCATACAATTATCTTTGAAAATGTTTTGAATGGATGTTTTGATATACGTGATCGCTCGTTTTACGAATACTGCAACTCTTATACAACATGCGTCATTAACTACAGTATTGATCATATAAATATTATATTTAATCCAAATATGTGTGACGTTGATAATCAACCTAATAGTTTCAAACATTAGGCGATTGAGAGTTTGCATGAGAATAACATAAGTACGATGTTACAAATTGTACAAAAAAAATAGTTGAATATTTTGTACAGGTAATTTACTAACTTTTGATAGCTTGTGAAGCTTTTTTTGGTTTAGTTGTAAATTATAGAATTAATATATTCGTTTCTTACAACCATATAAGACCATAATCTCTACTGTAGTTATTCTGTCATAGTAGACATTCTGTCGAATGCTTTTTAAATATACATTTGTTTCCAAAGTTTCTCTAATCAAAATATTGTTTTTTTTTTTTTTTTTTTTTTTAATTTTAGCGATTCTCGAAGAATCCTCAAGGGGTCACCCACGTATTCGAATTGGAATTTATACATTTTCTAGGCAGCAAACTAGCAGACAAGGAAAAGAAATATGGGTTTGTTCAACACATCATTCAAGAGGATGCAAAGCAAGACTTCATATTATTGGAGACGAAATAGCGAACATGAAAAATACTCATCTTCATAAATCACTCAAATGTTGATAAAAAAAATTGTTTCACATTAAGTATTTTATTTATAAATAGTATTTGTTTTAAAGGAAGCTGTCATTCCATATTTCAAATAAGTCTATATATGTTATTTCCTGTGCTTTGGTAATCAAGCTCTCAGTTTTAGCATGATCACATAATTCATGCATACTATATATTTAAAGAGATAAGTAACATTAATCATCACTATATTGACTAAATTGGCATTCACTTGGTAGAACTCAATTATAACACGGCGAAAAAATAGCAATGTATTTTAGTTCTACAAAATTATTTTTAACAAATATAGTTGAGAGCTATTTCGGCTCACGCCATCGTTAGAACTATGCTTAAACTAACATTTGCTTATCTATATATAGCTGTGTAGAAAAGGCACACTATTTGTTAAAAATAATTTTGTAGAACTAAAACACATTGCTATTTTTTCACCGTGTTATTTATCATCACATTTATTATACAGGTTATCCTCGACTTACGACCGAGATACGTTCCTGGACTTTGGTCGTAAGTCGAATTGGTCATAGGTCGAATTTCATACCAAATATGTTTGTAAAATGTGAATTGTTACAACTTTGATACTGAAATTTCGTCAAGCATCTTCAGTCGATGTCATTAATATGTATGTACTTATGTATTAAAATAATACATGTGTATTTATTAATATTTTTTTATTGTTATATTTATACTTATTTACTAATACGAAGTAAAATATTTGCTTCATTAATATTTAAAATATTTCGTCATCTGTACTTATATAAGTATAATCTATTGGCTCATCATCGGTAGTGGAAGAAGAAGCAGTAGTAGTCTTTTTTATACACATATCTAATTCTTGTTGAGTTGTGTGTTGTTTTTCTTCCCTGTATATTTCTTTGTAGCAAGCAAGATCTTCCTGAATACGGCGGTTTATACTCAAAAATCTTCCGTTATCCGAATTCATTTTTTCCAAATTTTTGCATTACGTGGTCAATTTGAAGGAACGCTGCTTCCATTTCTTTCAATAAAATTTATTTTGGAGATTCCAAGACCATTTCTTTTTTTTAGTCTTCTTCAACCCTTTGATTTTTGATGCATAATAACTCTTCATTTTTAAGATCTTCCAAATCATTTTCTATACGTTGGTCTATGTCTTCACGGTCAATATTAACATCAAGTTTCTCGCCAAGCTCTACAATAAGATTTGTATTGTGTTCAATTTAATTTTCTTTTTCGAATTGCGACTGAGTAATGTTTTCAAAACGTTTAGTAAGCTTTTTCCATATTCCATACATACACAATGACGTGACCTCTTGCCTTTCCATAATTTAAGTTGTTTGATGAATATTAAAACGATTTATTGATTATTCACTTCAGAAATCAAATGGGTATGTGTATTTTTCATATCTTATTATATTAATGTGTATCTATGTCCAAGTTTAAAAACATTGTTAACTGAACTATGCATACATAATTTAAAAACAGCGAAGAGAAGAATTGAGAAACAAACGACATTCTTTGCACACATCCGCGATCTACTGACCGGCAGGAAGTATTTATGGCATCATTATTGCATAACCAAAGATGACGATGATCAGGGTTGACAAAGGCGCACCGTAATGCAATTTAACAAAAATGCTATTTTTTTAATCGTAAGTTGAACCGTCGTAAGTCGAGATCTACATCTATAATATTTCTTTGAAATCTCTTTTGAGAAGAGAAATACATTATAATAAATTAATAACATATAAATATTGAAGATTTGAAAAGGAAAACTAAGTATTTATTCTGTTGGCCACTATTGATATTATTGTTGTTAGTGAATAGTAATGGTTGTTTTATTGATAAAAATATTTATATGTATAATATAATATTTCATACGTTGAAAATCCGAATTTGTCGAACAAAATCTCGTAAATTTCTTGATACAGTGTTTTTAATCAAAAATTTAAATGAATAAAAATGGTATTTTCTTAATCTTCAATTATGCATTGATATTGTTTTGTATATTTATTTTTTCAATGATAAAGTGGATTTTAATGCCACATTGTCGAGGACTATCTGTTTTTCTTTGAAATTTCTTTTGAGAAGCGAAATAAATTATAATAAATTACTAACATACAAATATTGAAGATTTTTCAGGGAAAACTAAGTATTTATTCTGTCGGCCACTATTGATGTCATTGTTGTTAGTGAATTGTTAATGGATGTTTTATTGATAAAAATATTGATATATATGTAATATAATATTTCATACGTTGAAAATCCTGATTTGTCGAACAAAATCTCGTAAATTTCTTAAAACAGTGTTTTTAATAAACAATTAAAATGGATGAAATTGGTTTTTTTCTTAATCTTCAATCATATCATCAATTTGTGTGACGTTTTAATGAACGGTTTTTTTATGCCACGAGCAATTTGTTTTAACGTGGTCGCAACAATAAATATGATGATGTTATCAAATGACGAAGACCTTATCTATTTGAATTTAAAAAATCTTTAGTCTATTACGAGCGCATTCAAGAAACTATTTAAGTAACCTGACTTTAAACCAGCGCAATTTTTTTTATATATATTTATTTTTTAAAAATCGTTCACTCAATCATAAAGTGGGTTTTAATGGCATATTGTTGGTACCTAAAATATCCACGTACTTCTCCGATCATTATAATATTTGATAATTGATAATTTTTTACGATTAAAACACGCTGGCTTATCAAATATTTTATTACTACAAATTTGCCACGCTTGTACTTTCCGACTGCCACATATTTACACCCATTCCTTTTTTTACGCGATACATTGGTTCCAGAAAAAGGCGCGTAAAAAACATGATTTCACGCAATTGCAATTTCTTTACACACCCTAAAACATAAATTCGCATAATATCCGATACACTTGTTAACATTTGGCAATTGTATGTGTATTTAAAAAAAATGGAATGCTTTACAAAATTAAGTTTTAAAAATACACATATTTTTTTATTTAAAAAATAATGAAACGTACATGCCTAGCATCATATATAAATGTCTTCTTTAAAACAATTTTGGGGAAAAAATTACGTAAAAGCGACTGAAGCGCGTCAAAAAATGTAGCGATGCCGTCCAAAAAAATCGCGTATAATCGAATTCGCATAAAAAAAGGACTGGGTGTACTGTGAAAATGTGTATCAAAATGCCGACCAAACAAAGTAGTGGACATTTCTGGAACACAGATGACAAACAGGTGTTGTATATATTTATTTATTTATTTGTAATTAGATAATATTATAGTTTCAGTTCTGACTAGGGATTCCAACTATTTGTCATTTTCAACTATCCGGATATTGAATAGTAAAACTAAAACTATCCGATATTTATATCCGGATATATCGGACTAAAATAATACATTAAAAACGAATTCATTTGTAATATAAGTCATTTATTCAGATTTTAACAATTCTTATTTTAAAAATAAGAGAGCATTAAATGTATCATATTTTTAATTTGATCTTAATTTAGTTTAATTTTTCTGTTAAACTGTGTAACTTAAAAATACTCGACCAGTTGCTCTTGATGTTTGTTTTATTGTTAGAAGTGTTTAAAACAACACGTCCAACTTTTCCGTCCTTTTTTAAAATTGATCTAAGTATTTAAAATATTTTTTCAGATTATTTGTATTGTTATTTGTGTTGTCGTCAGTTTCCGCGTGAGATAAAAAATAATTATGCATTTCATGTTGCAATTCGGAAGTCGAAAATGAGAGAGGTGTTATTTCTACATTAGAGTCCTGAGAGATTTCATCGTTACTAAATAACAAATTTGGGTGAATTTTCTTAATAATAATACTTTGTGCTAAAGAAATGGCCTCATATTTATTGAAGTATCGAAAATGTTCTGTAAAATATTTCATTAAAAATTATAACGAATACTATCCGGATATTTCCCCAAATATCCGGATATCGAATAGTTAAAATCGGATATCCGTGTTGGAATCTCTTTTTTTTTCAAATTTTTTAAAACTATGATTTTGTTTGATAAGAGTAAGTATTTCAAAACAGCCTTGTTACTGAACGTCGATGACCGTTTTAATTTTTTTTGATGCTCATAATCGTGTGATTACATTTATGGATTTATTTTTATTTTCAGCTATATTTGAAACTTCTAGAACAGGAAGACCCCGTATTCGTGTAGATAATTACACATTTTTCAAGAAGAATAGTTCTAAGTCAGGAAAACAATTGTGGGCTTGTTCGACGCACCATACATTGGGATGCAGGGCTCGATTATATGTCATTGAAAATTCAATTTTAAGTATAATCAACGATCATTGTCATTAATACCAGTGTCTAGCAAACTGTGCGCCGTAATAAGTGTCAGATGTGATACGGAAAGTGAAAAAGATGAGAAGTAACTCTTGTCTTCATTTCTTTTCAAACGAGGAGGTTAATTGATAGAAAATATTGAATTTTGTAAGCGCAGAGGACATTAGGAAGCATTTGACTTTTTTCCCATTGTTCTTTTTTTAAAATATTCCATTTATCGGGAAATCATTCCTTTCGCATGATTATACTGTTCACACCTAATTAATATTTGTTCATAAAGCGCCCTATTTCCTTAAATGGAATTAAACATTTGGAAGTGATCTGCAATTGGTTACGACAGCAATCAGATCATTTTTGCTCAAGATTACCACTTAAGTTTTTAAAACAATATTATGTAGTTTTACCACTTTTTTATTTATATTTCGCGTAATTTATGTCCAATGTGCTGTATGATGAAAAAATGTTGATCTTGGTAAATAATATTCAAATATATATTTTGAATGCATATGTATATAAACTAGATTCATCATTGTTGGTATTAATAATTTAAAATTTAAGTGTATAAAAAAACTAAAAACAAAAAAATACAAAACATAATATATGTTTAATCAAAAGACTTTCGTGTTTTATTGGGGATATTTAATAATGAGTGTGTTACAAATCAATGTCAAAATAAATTTTTAATCTCTTATAAAGATAAATTCTTAATGCAGCTCATATCATTCCAGGTTGAGCTACGCGTATCGTTCATTTATCTCTCTAATTAAATCTCTCTTTTTGAAGAGAGTATCGCTATAAGGATAGTGCTTAGTTGGTTAGCTAATCATTGTTCTTCCGACATTTCTTTAAAATCAAATATATATGTAAGAATTCAATCACAGTCATTCTTCAGTGATTGAGTCTTCATGTTTACGAAGTTCTAAAGAAATTCTATAAATTCTTGAATACTTGAGTTCCTTGTAAGCAGGGGTGATAAGTTTATATTACTTTGGTCATTCAATCCTTTGAATCCTTTTGAGAAGAACTCTTAAGACGATATTTATTTGATAATGAAATATCGACGAATTGTCTACTCTCTTATTAAAAATTATATAAAGCTTTACTTAAATTAAGTTTAATCATAGTATCGTTGCTGCCTTGGGGTAGGTGTTTTTCTGTAATTAATAACTTTGTTATATAGATGATGCTAACTGTTTGTTTTACGTCAGTTTTGTTGCATCTGTGTGATAGAATGCCTGAAGATGCCGAAAGGCGAAACCCGGGTCGTTAGTGACTAAACATGTGGAATCGTACAAAGTTGTAAAAATTCGAATTCGATATTGAAATTCCATCAAGCACCTTCAGTCGATATCATAAATTTAATAATAGTAATCTAATTATAATTAACACAATTGCCTGAAACACGATCTTGTTAATGAGTCATTCTTGAAAGGGTTTTACAACAATTTTTTTGTGTTTTGAACGCATAGTCAAACGGTCATTCTTTAATGTTTTTATTTTTATTTCTTTTAGGACGAACAGCATCACCGTTTGGACTTAATCAGATGGCAATGGTTCCAGTCAATAAATGTCTCTCAGTGAGACGATACAGAAGTTTCTTCTCAAACTACCAGGTCAACGCCATGGAGAGAGAATTCAACGTGAATACCTATATGTCATATCCACGTAGCGTGGAACTTGCTCTGGCATTAAATATGCGCCGCAATCAGATTTCAGCTTGGTTTAAAAATCGAAGGAAAAAAATGAAAAAAGATCAACTGACATCAAATCTCAGTAGTGTACGTTCCCACAGTTTAAACTCGCCGAGTTCGTCTGCGTATTCAGGATTTTTACCACCAGGACATGATAACATTACTAAAAATGTTTTTCCGTTGAATATTAACGAACATTCTCCTTCACAGAGTATTATTTCTATGAAAAGGCGTACCAGATTTTTATTCACAAAAGATCAGTTATCCGCTCTAGAAAAAGAGTACCAGTCTAATACTTATCTGCCCTTCCCGCGTAGCATTGAACTCGCTGATGCCCTTCATATAGGCCAGAATCAGGTAAAATCTTGGTTCCAAAACCGAAGAATGAAGGTAAAGAACGAACAGTTGAATCCAAATGTATTTGATAATACTTTGTTCTCTCCAGCTGTGTCAAGTCATTCAGAATCGCCGGAACATGGACACAGTTTTCGTTATTGAACAATAGGTCATACTTTACATGAAGCACACTTATTAATCTTGCTTGACGATAGGTTGCCAGCAGTGAAATAAGTTTTTTTAGTAACTATATGTAACAAATATTTGAACTTGAAATTGTTCATTTTCATTTATGACGTCATTTCCACTTTTCCTTACTTCTCCAAGTATAGTTAGTATCCCGCGAAATTTAACTTTTATCCAATTACCACAAAAAATAAAAACCTGAACTACAAAAAAGAAACATTTATATAATACATGAAACGTTTGCGATTGCATTAATACTATGCTTATAAATTAATTAATAAGCAATAGCTATCAAACTCATAAATTTTGTGAAACAGATTTTAACGTATTGTGTTCTTCACAGAATAGTTCTGGGTCGAAATACTGTTGTTAAATCATGGCATAGACCATGGCTCCACAAATTTTTATCTTCTACGGCACACCAACCTTTTTTCTAAATTTCTCAGCACACTACAAGTCAATATTTATAAAAATGCGAAAGATTCACCCCAACGCATTTGTTAAGATCCATTCTTTCTGTAAATTTAAATTTTATAATGGAGATTGTTCATAATAATATTTATGTATCTATGACATTATTTCAACGAACTAATAATTTTTCTGCTCACTTGTGACTGCCTCTTTTCAAAGTATTTTATAGTGAATAGGAATAGTTTTATTTTTCTTCTGTTAGAAAAATGCATCGCGGTAAACCAAGTATCGTTTAGCGGCACACAGATGTGCATGCGGCACACCGGTTGCGGAGCACTGGCATAAACAACCAATTCATTTCAATCGGCGAATTAATAGATATATAATACATGATTTAAAAAAAAGTTTATCTTTATTTATTATATTAACATGTAAAAATATTGGCTTTTTATTGTATGTACTGTTCTTTCTTACAAATATATGTATTGAATATGCCATGTAAATATATATATTTAAATATTAGTTATTGATTAATGTTTGTTATTCAGATTGTAATCATTAAATAAGTAACGAATCTTAACCTACCAACTTATATTATTTAAATATTGTATGATGTAATAGTGTTAAGAAGAATAGGAAATTATTGAATATGTTTTAATTTATGAAATTGTGAAGCAGGTCTCTAATAAACGATTATTTAGTATGCTAAGTTTTTCAATTATTTTTTAATATTTGATTTAAGACAGATTTTGGAAGTTGGCAACTTATAATAAATTGGCTTTGTTTGCATTATTGTGGTTATTAGTATCGTGAGAATTATCAAATGATAAGGTCATTGATATAAATCGAGAATAAATAATTACTAGATAAAGATGGTCTTAGAACTAAGAAAATAATACACAACTTTTTTAAAGGCAAATAACTCATACAACGATAGGTTCCATTCTATATCTAATATATATCTATTGAAATCCGCGTAAAATAGATCTTTAGTTCGTTATGTTAAAAAAATATTCATAAAATTTTAATGGGTACCTATAACCTTAATTCTTGTTGAGTACATTTTTCTAGACCGTGTTAAAATGAAAGAGCGCTTAAAATATCTGGTAAATCGCAAAATAAATGTGAAATGCTCAATACATCTTAAAAATAAATATTTTCTTCTCTGTTATCAAAAAAGAAACCAAATTTTAAGTTAAAGCATACAAGAACAAATATAGTACGTATACTTTTTAACAAGAATAACAAGTGGGGAAGTTGTACAATCAAATAACGGAATATTTAATGATTTTGGTTACTAATTGTGATTAGAATAATTACTGTTGTCATGATGTCTGATTATATTGTATGTTATAAAATTTTTGAAGTGAGACTTGTATTGTCTCAACACATAATTTGCGGGCGAGATTCGCACTATATACCTATTGAGATAATTTAACGTCAAGTTCGAATTGTTGTAACTTTCTACGATTCCACATGTTTTGTCACTAACGTCATTTTAAGTAGGAATAGATAATTTTAATGTATATATGTTTTTTTGCTTAAAGGTTGCCCAGCGTTGACCAAGTCTTGCCCCATTAAACGCGTCAGGACGTTCTTTACCAATGATCAACTCGCTGTTTTGGAGAAAGAATTTAGAAAGAATACATACCTGCGTCTTCCACGAAGCATCGAACTTTCTGAAGCTCTGAATGTAGACCAAACCAAGATTTTAGTTTGGTTCAAAAATCGACGAATGAAAGTTAAAAAAGATCCAGCTCATGTTTTCAAATTCGAGAATCTGATAAAACGATCTTAAACGAAAAAAACATCTCCAACTGTCGAATGAAACCTTGGATTATGATGTCCCAAAACTATTAGGATAGATAAAAAATGTCGATTTTTCAGATGAGTTCTATTCTTACAAAAATCGAGTTAGAACTTTGTCACAAATTCTCAATTGATCGTTCTAGAAAATGAGTTTAACCCTTTGAGGAGTATGGCTGTACATGTACATGCAAATATTGTGATGTCTTTTATCAATTGCAAGTTCCGTATTTTTTGTTAAATAATTATAATTTCTTCATATATTCATGCTGCACATATCTGACAATAATTTTAAGCAGTCGGGCTTTCATTTTTTATTTGTTTCAAATTCATAAAAGAATTTTACGAAAAAAAAAATCAAAGAAATTACACTTTTAATCATGTATCATAAAATTTACTGCCTGTTCAACCGCTTTCTTTCTAGGAATCAGTGTCAATGTCGAACTATGTTTACTCAGTCTGCAATTATTTTTTTATGCTCAAACTAAAGTAATTGTTTCTAGAAAATTCATAGTGAATAAATTTATTTACATGTATTACTATGCATTACTCAATTGTACAACTTTATTTATTACGCGATATAATAATAAGTATTCTTTCTAGATTGAACCACAAAAAAACCGTATAATTTTATATGAAGTGTAAAAATAAATATTTAAAATAAACTAAAAAACTTATTTCGTAAAAAAATAACTCACTACTCAACGGGTTAAGAACAGCTTATATTTGTCGTTTTTATGATGATTAGATCTCGGTAACATAATATTAGTCACAATCAGATATCTGTTTGGGTTGGAATTGAAAAATGAAGTGAAAAAAGATCGAATTCATGTAACCGTTTTATACGAGGCTCACGTGTAATTTAAATAGTGTATAATGTAATTTATTGTTAAGTTTTCTATTCAGATTGTCATCATTAAGTATCTAACGAATCTTAGCCTACCAACTCATTTAATTTAAATATTTTGTGATGTAATAAAGTGTTAAGAAGAATATAAAATTATAGAAAATGTTTTAATTTATGAAATTGTAAAGTAGGTGTATAATAAACGATTATTTAATATGCTGAATTTTTCAATTATTTTTTAATATTTGATTAAGGTACAGATTTTGGAACTTGGTAGCATAAAATACATTGTTATTGTTTTCATTATTGTGGTTACATTTAAATGTTTTTAAATATTAAAAAGATGCAAGTGACAGCGATGTCGGTACTCATAAATATAAGTTACCTTCGAGTTATAAGAGCTCTAAACATCACTTGTATTGTGTGAACCAGTACTTATAGCGGAAGGGGACTATATTTTTATAAATAAATCATAATCTTTAAGTATTAATTGCAAATTGCTTCGCTCATCGTGAGAATTATAAAATGATAAGATTATTTTTATATATCGAGAATGAATAATTAACAGATATAAATGGTCTTAGAACTAAGAGAATAATAAACAACTTTTCAACAAGTCATTCCCGATTTACGCGGTAAATAAATAATTTTTAGACACTTGTAAATAAAAATCGCGTGATAAAGCAAGGAATTAATCATCTAAATACAATGATATATTCTATCTCTAATATATTATACTCTATAAAAACTGCGTAAGGAAACACATTTACTTCAAATTTGAATTGTTGTAAATTTCTACAATTCCACATGTTTAGTCACTAACGTCATTTTAAGTGGGAATAGATAATTTTAATACGTATATGTTTTTTTTTTGTTTAAAGGTTGCACAGCGTCGACTAAGTCTTGCCCCATTAAACGCGACAGGTCATTCTTTACTAACGATCAACTCACTGTTTTGGAGAAAGAATTTGGAATGAATACATTTCCGTCTCATTCACCAATAATCGAACTTTCTAAAGTTCTGAATGTAGACCAAAGCAAAATTATAATTTGGTTTGAAAATCGACGAATGAAAATGACAAAAGATTGTTTTCATTTTATCCAATTAAATTATGGGAGACCTCTCAGAGTGAAGAAAGAAATCTTGGATAATATTGTCCGAAAAATTAATGGGTAAGATATGAAAATTTGACGATTTTTCAAATGGAATCGGTTCTTCTAGGAAATGGATGAGAACTTCTTCACAAATTCTCAATTGATCTTTCTAAAAAATGAGTTAAAAAACAGCTTATATTTGTCGTTTTCATGAAGATTAGAAGAACTCGATAATTTCCTAAGTCACAATCAGATATCAGTTTGGTTTAGAATGGAAGCATAAAATTAAAAAAGATCAAATCTTTCCAAACATACAATAAATGGAGCGACGGATAGTAGTTTACGTGTTTCTACAATGTAGTCATTCAAGGACAATGTCCCGTTGATCAACAAAAAATTGTCCAGTAAAATTTAATATGATTAAATGTACAATGCTAGCGTTAAGCGAAACCGGCCCTTGTCATAAAATTTATTGTGAAAATAAGTACTTAAAGATTTTTTTATTATTTAAAATATCGTGCCTTTCCATCAAGAAGTGACAGTTAACATATTAAGAATAATTCATTGCCATTGCTACTGCAATATGTCGTATGTCAAATAGAATTCTAAGTGATTAGTACGGTTAGTATAGTAAAAAATAAATACATGCGTATAATCACATGTCAGCATCTCGCGTAAACAGCAAAACATCATTACAATCTTGAGATAATATAATACTTTTTTAGTAATCTATTCTGAGCACTGGGTTTTTCGACATACGACATTTTGCAGTGTCGTTGACAATATGTATCGTGACATTAGTCTAAGATACCGGTCGCTAACGTTTGGTCTGCGATCAAAAATAAGTATGTGTGAGTTAAATTCTTTGGATTAAGGTTAATTTTAAACTATCGATTGTTCCTTATTCAAATATTTTCTTATATCATAAATCGGCACTTTTTATCGAATTAATATCTTATAATGACATTAATGAATTTTACAACAAATTAATAAATTTTCTCTCACTAACTATGATCACTTAATTGTTACACACCAAATTAATTCTTAGTATGCATTATAAATCACTTTTGCATAACAAGTAGGAAAACATGATAAAACAAGACTTGTCTTCAAATATTTTTATCAAATTTTAAGGTTTTCTTAAGGTACAATAATCATTTGTTTGGTATTTTTTTTTCAGCGAAATTTGAAGTTTCAAAAAGGGGAAATAGGCGCTTACGGATTGGAAGCTATACATTTTTCAGAAAATCCATCAATAAAATAGGCAAAGAAGTTTGGGTTTGCTCTACACATAATCCTAAAGGATGCAAAGCTCGGTTACACATTCTTAATAATATCATTGTTTTTGCAAAGACTTCACACGCTCATTAAACATTATTTTCAAATAAGACACTAAATTCAAAGAATAAGAAGTGTATATTTAGGTTTCTAAAGTGAATACAAACTTATATTAATGGATTGAAGTTCTCTTATTCCTCGATTATTGCGGTGAATACTTTCCATTAAATACCTTATTAATTATGACGTTTGTCATATGAAAACAACACACTGAATACATGATAATTATACAAAACTTTAAAAAGCATTAATCAAAGGATGTGCATTAAGAAAAATATGTACAACTTTATTGTTGTTGATCTTTGAAAAGTTTTTTAATTTCGAATAATATAGCAATAACCAACAAAATTTACGGCACGCTGATTCTATCCTGGTGCAAGATAATAAAAAATTAACTCAAGTTTTTATCATAAGTTATTTTTTACAAGTTAATTACTTTACATTAATTTAATTAAACCTAACTTGATTCTGTCAAATATCGTTTGTATGAAAGATATATGTAAATTATATTCCACCATGTTATACTACTGTAACACTGTATATAAGTTGTTTTTGACAAAATTGTTGAAAAATCAACACTAAAATAAAGTCATTTAGGCTTTAAATATAGCATTTTTGGTATAACGCTATTATACTGCCGGTACTAAGTGGCACATCGCAAAAAATCTGTTTTTATTATATATTTGATCGATATTTCAAAGAAATTTTATATTTTTGAAATTACGTTTGAAATATTATTACTGTTAACTTTTGTAACAATTTGTTGATACAAATTAATAAAATACTTTTTAATTTTTCATAATTGCATTGTATACTTTAATTTTATTATGTAATTTTATTTTATCTCAAATCATCTGCAAGATATTATTAATCAATTGCATTAAAATGGTTTTATTATATTATTTATCTCTATTATTTTTTTGCTTCCTTTATCTTTTTTTCTTTTTTTTTCTTTTGGATATTTTGTTTATTTTTCCGTTATATTATATTGCCAACATTTCCGACGAAGTTCGCTCTACACCCAAAGCATCTCAATAATGTGTATTTTCAATGGACTTGTAGCTGTATCGGATATTTAAAAATGGTTTATCTTAAAGATTATATGTATTAAGAATGCGTGCCAAGTAAGCGAAATCGCTCTTTACGGAAAATGGATTTTTAATTGTATTAAAAATTGTGTTATTCTATTACGAAAAAAATCCTTTCCATATTGCAAATAAATTAATGGTATGTATTAAGAATTGTCTGTATTGAATAATAGTATACAGTATTTACTTTTCTGCAAAGTCAAGTGGATACCGCAAAGATTTGGGCAGTCCCTCCTGACGTACTCCCGGCTAGAGAAAAATAATTTCAACCGCTTTTTACGCCAACGATGCTAAAAAAATAAAGTTGCCTATATTATTAAAATATGCTTTTAAATTATGTAATACTTACCCAATATTCTTTCCATTTCAGTGAAGTTCGTGCTATCGCGACATGGAAAGCAAATGCTTATGGTTGGAGATTTTACGTTCACCACGCATTCAAAGTCCACCAAATCCACCAGATGGAGATGTTCTTCACACCACAATCGAGGATGTGTCGCCATGGCCTATACATCAGGAGACACTGTCTTAACGCTCAAGAATGACCACAATCATCAGTCTTCAAAGTACATGATTTGCCAGTCGGGTCACAAGCATTGATGATTAATTTTTTAGATGTATTCAATTACTAATTCATCCAAGTCTTATCGGTGCGTTACGAAAATGGACGACTCTCAGCGCAATTGAAATTGGATTCTTCGCGAATATATTTTTTAACTAACAGCTTTTACTGACGATGCAGTATCAAAGGAGACCTATAAGCGATTCTAATATTTTCTTCCAATTCATACATAAATCAGTGTTTCGCACACAGCAGGTATATATCATGTCATTATTAAACATCGCATTAATAAACTGACGTTATGATCTAATTTTTCGTTAATTTACTGATATTTTGAATACAGCGCATGGTCATTACTTATCTATTACTTGATGTTTGTCATTTGATCTGTTCTTATAAGACAAACAGTCTGTAACGTATTTGAGAAGGGTTATTGTTAGTAACTTTAAATTCACCTCGCATAATGAATCTTCGGCCGCACGTAAGAATCCTGAAATAATTCAGTTGATTTAATTATCTATTATATAACAAGCTTACATTTTGGTATCAATTTTATTTGATCATAAAAAATGCCGAATGTTTTAATACAACATTGTTATAAACTACAACATACCAAATATCACAAAAATAATATTGTTAAAATTAAACAATCTTAATTTATATATTTTTTTGAAAGTATAATAAATTCACTAGTCAATCCAAAAAACGCTTCTCTGGGCTTATTTCGAGAACTTTGAATTTAAAAGTTTGGAATAAAAGGACAAAGAAAGACACGATTTTTCTGTTTCATAAATTGATTTCGTAAATGTATTACAGCAGTGATCCATGACCTTTTCTGATGGAAGAGCTAATTCATTCAGTGTATAATTGCTCACGGGCCGTAGTGTTATGTTTTATACATTACTTTTTAAATATTTAAAACCGAATATTAACATATCAGATAATCCAGTCCCTACCCAATCATTCTGTAGCGATTCAGACAATAATACCTATAAAATCCCCATTTACACTACCGTGTAATTTGGAGTAGTGTAATTGAATGAGTGAATCTCATAAAAATTACGATTTTGCAATAATAAGAATAATCTTAGCACGGTGAAAAAAAATAGCAATGTATTTAAGTTGTACAAAATTATTTTTTAAAATATAGTTGATAGCTATTTCGGCTCACGCCGTCGTCAAAAAATAATTTTGTAGAACTAAAATACATTGCTATTTTTTTTCACCGTGTTATAATGGAGTTCTACCAAGTGAATGCCAATTCAATCAATAAAATAATCTTAGCAACCGGCTGTGCGTGTACAGCCTGGATCATGCTGAACACACAGGCGCTAGCCAACATATGAATGTATGCATCGCACAGGCGGCCGATTGGCAGTGTGTGTGTGTGCAGCCAAACCATCGTGCAATTGGGGGATTAACGGAGAATATTTCAATCCAGAGCGTAATTTGGGGTAGTGTAATTGGGGGTCGATTGTATTTTCCTCCGCATAATTTATTCCCAAATCAAACATTTATTTTATTTAGTACAGTAAATTTGCGGTGTGGATGGTGCATCACTGTATCGATGTTTCATGTATAATGGTATAACTTCAAATCCAAATTTTTCGTGTTCAAATATATTAAGAAATAAATTGAATATTATGATGCAACAACAAAACATTGATCTTGAAAATTCATTGTATTTCGAATAAATGTGGCCAAATATTATTGTAATTAAATAATTTGTAAATATAGATAGACAATATGAGATGTACAGTTGCGTATTTAAGTTATTTGATTTAAAAAAATGTGTATATTTGAAATAAATTATTTGTAATGTAACTTTGTTTTTACTACTTCTACCTATATTTATGTATGAACGAAACGCCTTCTTACCTGAAACATTCAGCCGTTTATAGATAAGTATACTTGAACAATAGTTTTTATGATTTAATTCTCTTTGAATATATATTCAACGGAGCATTCATTAAAAAAAAAAACATTTTCACTTATCTCCGCTTCTAAAATATTCGGTTTTGTATACCTGTAAACTCAAATTTTAGTATAAATAGCGCTGGTTGTAATTTATATTGTCCTGATCTTAATTTTAACTCTTTCCATTCCAATGTTTCCATCAGCTCCTATAATCGAGTGTCTCTCGACGCGATACGATACCAATTTTGATTTGATTATTTTTTTGAGAATGAATTATTTTCTACGTTTGCCTTGAATATTCATTTGAAAAAATACCGGTGCTTCCCAAATCAGGGGCCGCGAAAATATTCAGTACAAAGTACAAATATTCATTTATATTTTTGCCCACATGACATATTTAGGAAGTGTATATATTTAAATCTGTTAAATAATACATCATTATATGAAAAATTATTTAGTCTCTGGTAACTCATCTTCCTTTCGCGATTGTCTACCTATACGGAACAGCATTTTCTTTTTTATATCAATATATATCAAAAAACAAGCAAAGGCCATGTCTTTCCACGAAGACTTTACAGCATAGGCTCTCAACCTTTTTCGGGTGTCGACCCCTTTTCATAAAATCCATGTGACCCGCGATCCTTCAATCAATACAAAAGCATACAAAAATATTGTTTTAGTTGACCGTATAAGTTGGCGACCCCAAAAAAATCCATCGTGACCCCCAGGTTTGGAACCTATGCTTTAGAAGATGCTTTGCTAGTTAGCATTTCTGACATTGAATCCGATATCGATTTGTTATGTAAAAACATGCGACCTCATCAATCATTAAATTTTTTCATGTGTAAATAGTTTTTATTAAAAAAAGAAACGTTTTCAAGCAAGTTCCTACAATTTTTTGCTGAATATAAATAAATGTATTATAATTGTAATAATTATTACCAAATAAACCTTTAAACTAAAAAAAAAATTGTGGGTTGCGTGAATTATTTTTTCAGATTTAGGGGGCCGGGATATGAAAGTTGGCAAGCAATGATACACATCATTTGACCAGCTGTTTAGAAATTGTAGAAAGTTGGGATGACTACCTGACGTGAACAATAAAATAAATAAACATTGGGGTGCAAGTGTGCAGCGATGGAACTAAAGCAGTTGCTTTCGCGCCGAGCTTACGTAAATATCTGTTATCCGGTTTATATATTTTGGGATAAAAATTGTAAATATAGACAAGTGATATATTTATTTAAAAAATATATAAATTCACTGTGACATCAGTTAAATAACTTTTCAACCCGGAAACTGGAATGAATTGTGTCGCCTAAAACTGCAAATAAACAGATGAATTTGGTAGTGGGGACGATCGATAGTGACTATATGAATGATTTTAACGATATGTTAATTAACAATTAAACAGTGATTACAAAAGTGAAGCTAGTATTTCTTAAATTCTAGAAATATCAAAAAGACAATAGGAATCTGATCCAGGACTGTAATAGCATTTTATTCCTCTATTGAGATTTTTCTTCGACGCAAACTTATCTAAAGACTCAAGAAGCGAAACCAAACTTCAAAATATTCTAGACGATAATCAAGCTTCATGGATGGATATTATTGAATTTGATAATTTTTTTTTTTTTTTAATTTGTGCGGTTCTTGGGTGGCTTTTAGTTTTTTCTTAGCTTTGGTAGTTGAGCGGCTATTAAATAGACATCTTGTGCAATAAACTCTCTTGTTTTTTATTTGTTTTAATTAAAGATTTTAACAACAATAACTTTTTATATACAAATTCACTAAAATGGCTTGGGGCTGTGGGAATTTTTTTGAAAAACATCTGGAGTGGAAAGGGTTAAAGATGTCATGTAAATTTTAAGTATATTTGATTGTGACTTTCCGACATGAAGCGATACATTTTTAATTAATCGGCGTCTTGTGTTTCCTGTATCTGTTTCCATTGTTGAATTACGATTAATAGAACAATAAATCCAATCCAATCTGTATTTTGGCTTGAAATGAAATTATTGGATCAAATATAACACAAACTAAAATTTATTTTCCAGCAACGTTCGTGTTGACAAGGAAAGGAAACAAAATGCTTTTATACAAAGGATATACTCTATCTTTCGCCGTGAAAAGCGCTCTCGGAAAATCACGATGGGTTTGTTCGACGCACTGCAAGAAACAATGTAGAGCCATTGCTTACACATACGACGACATCATTGTTAGTGTTAAACATATACATAATCATCCACCAAAACTTTATCGAGCTGTCCAGAACAGTCAATATAATAGCATGTAATTACTTTAACCCTTTGCACTCCGTAAAAAAAGCAAAAATACGTTGTAGCAACTCCTTAATTAATTTTAAGATTTTCGTAATATCCGACCGTCATTGAATCAAATGGACGCTATAATTAATTAATAACATATTTTATAAAAATTTCATGGTTGCAAAGCTTCAATCTATCAAATAAAAAAAATCATATCAAAATATGGTATTTTAAAAATAATATGTACTAATTAAAACATTTGAAAGTGTGATATTTTTTAAAACATTCCTCTGGGTGAAGGTTTGGTTTCCTTTCACAAGTTTCACAAAAGTCTGTGGTCCCTTTTTTCTTCGTGGAACCCTTCTGTACCATGTTATCCTTGAAAAATACTATACCAGAGTTTCCCAAACTGTACGCCGCGGCGCCCTGGGGTGCCGAAGCTGTTATATAGGGCGATGTAAAATTTTTTTTTTCAAAATTTTATTTCGATATTATCCGCTTGAAAGTCTTCGGAAAATTCGTTCAAGCAGATAATATCGATAAATTCTCATGGATTTCCATTTCGAGCAGTAGTCGTCAACCTTTTTATTACTACCGCCCACTTTTTGTCTCTGAAGAAATAATATTTTCTAATCTAATGTGTAAGTTTGTAACTAAAAAACCCTGTAGCAACTCCTCAATTAATTTTAATATTTTCATATTACTCAAATGTCATTGAATCAAATGGGTGATATGCATGATATAATTAACATTTTAGAGTGTGATATTTTTAAAAATATCGACTATTTAAAACATTCCCCTGGGTGAAGGCCAGGTTTCCTCTCACAAGTGTCGCAGAAGTATGTGGTCTCTTTTCTTCCTCCTGGAACCTTTCTTTTAGAACACACTATGCAATCCTTATGTTTTTTTTTTTGCGAAAATATGAAATGGCGTCCATTCAAGCGCTGTTCAGCGTCACATGTAGAAAGACGCCCTGGTTTTGATGTAGGTGCACAAACGTCTTCAATTAGATTTATAAGTATTACCTTTCAAAATTTTCTATGGGATATTTGTTTTAGGTTTGATTTGATAGTATATTCCTTGTACAATATATACGAGTTAACTATTGAGGTTTCTAGCCACAGAAAAATAGTCTTTCTTTCGCATGAAGCAATACGATGTTGCATATTGGTCAGCGACATCCACACCGCCCATATTGATATTGTAATCAAGAATAAAACTTGGTATATCTATGTCATCCTGGTCGTCTCCTGACTAAGAAGCAGAAGTATGCTTTGTGCTGAACATAGTAACAACCCTTTTGTCACGCCACGCTAATACTAATGTATTTCTTTTCCTGTATGCAATTTTTTGTCCAACAGCCAATTTTGGTTTCTTAGTTTGTTCCGGTAATCATTTACGATTGGTCATTATTGTACCGCTCATGTAACATTTAATTTGATTGTGAAACTTGTAATTGTTTGTAGAAATGAATCACAATCCGGCCAGTAAATTACAGTTCTGGTCTTATCAGCCCTTCCATGGTGATTTTACCATAATATGGTACAAATGAGTACATGTTACTGCTACGGGAATCAGCTAAAACATAAACTCGAAGACCCCATTTTGCTGTTTTTTTTTCAGGTTAAAATGAGAAAGTTTATTTTCCCTTTGAAAGATACTCTTGACTCATCAATAGATAAATTTTCCTGAGGTATATAATGCTCCATAAATTTGCTATTGAGATAGCCAAGAAAGTTAGTGACTCTTTCTGTCCTTATACTCATAGTTACTAACAGGCTTCATAACTCTTCTTCTTCTTCTTCCTCTAGAAAAATTTTCTTCATCAAAAGTCAGGATAGAGAGTAAAAGTTCTAGCTCAAAAATTGCAGTATTAGCATAGTCTTCCAATACATCGATTTCATTTTCAACTTGAGACATAACATATATTCATCTTCAGTACTTTCAAACTAATTATTGGTTGTGGCAATTCTTTTTGTAATTCGTGGGATTTTTTTTTCTCATTTTCCCAAGTCAAAAAAATATACATGTATTGTAAAAAACACGACGATAACATGTACACTCTTATATTATTAATAAATTAAATAACAAGAAAGTGTTCCTAATAGTAACAACTTTCGCATGAAACACAAATCTTTGTTAACGATAAGAATTGTATTGTAAACCTATCGGTTTCTAGATTTATACATTTTACAAATAAAATGTAAACTGTCGCCAATATATTCATTTACTAGTTGATGTATCCATTAATATCAATTCCAGTGCAAGTTTGCATTATTTAACATTTGAGTTGGCTAATTAATGTATGAATCCACTAGTAATTGTATTAACTTATTGCTGGCCAGTTGGAGTAGAAATGAAACCAAGGATTAAGGTTGAAAAAGCAAGGAAAAGCTTGTAAAACATGTATTAGGTAGTTCGGAAAGAAATGACCATTTTTTTCATTTAAACAATAAATTTATTTAAATATAAACTACACATTATAATTCAATTGAATAATTTTCTACTATTTCTTCCCACAAAATGCGTAATTTTTTTATACCTCTTTCGAAAAAATCAGGTGGTTTATCATTAAAAAATGAATCCAAGTCATTTTTCAACTGCTCTACATTCACATTTTTTTTTATCCCTAAGAGAATGTCTCTGGGATCTTAATAAATGGTAGTCTGATAGCGCTATATCAGGTGAATATGGTGGGTGTGGTAAAATTTCATACTCCAGGTCTCTGATTTTATCCTGGGTGATCTTTGCTGCATGCGGTCTTGCATTATCGTGATGAAGAGTTCGCATCTGATTGTTGACCAAAACCGATCGGTTTTTGAGCAATTGCTCTTTTAAACGTTCTTATTGGGCACAATAAACCTCTGCAGTAACGGTTTCACCAGGTTTTAATAATTCATAGTGAATTATTCCTTTAATATCCCACCAAACACAAGAAGAGCCCTTTTTAGGGTCAATGTTGGCCGAGCAGTAGTTAAAAGTACCTGCTTTGCCGATAACTATTATTTTTTTCTTCTCGAATACTATACAAGACCCACTTCTCATCCCCTGTAATAATTCTTCTGAGAAATGGATCCGTTTCGTGTCTGGACAACAGAGAAGCACAAATGGTTACTCGTAGATACAAGGCCGTCGGAGAAAGTTGGTGCGGCTCAAATTCCTTGTCTATTTTTTTTCCGAGCCTTTTCAAATGATCGTATCCCGTTGCCTTCGAAGAACCAAGTTCATTTGACAATTCCTCAATTGTTTTGCGCGGATCGGATTGTACCAACGAATTCAGGGAGTCATCATCGATTTTTTTAGGTCTTCCACTTTTTGGTTCGTCCGTTAACTTCCTATCACCACTTTTAAATTTTTTAAGCCATCTAGAGCACTTTCGAAGCTTCAAGATGTCCCCATAAACATTGCAAATGGTCTGCTTGGCTTCGTTGAATTTCAATCCCTTATCAAACAAAAACAGCATGATATGGCGCAAATGAGTTTCTTCGATTTCAGGCTTCTGCATTATTCTACAGCGGCAAATTTTTTTAAAAAAACTTCATGATAGAAAGAGTACTAATAGAGCTTTAAAATGATACCAATCACGACGTGCTAACTCACCGTTGACAAACTGACAAACTGACGTTAAAGTGACGCAAAAAAAAAAAACATTTCTTTCCGAATTACCTAATATTTATAAAACGGCTTAGATTTTATAAGATTACGTTTTCACAATTTAATAACGTCCATGTAGTTGATTTAAACATTGACTAGTGAAAGTTATCATTAGTATCGTTTTTTTGACTTTACCTCGCAAAAATGTATAACATTAAATAAATATTTTAAATAATAAAAACACATTTTTTAGTACTTATTTCCACAATATATTTTTTTGATCAGGACCGGTTTCGCTCATCGCGAGCATTATCAACTGATATATGTGTTGATAATATGTGTTTTTATTATTTAAAATATCATGCCTTTCCATCAAGAAGTGACAGTTAACACCTTAAAAGTGATTAAATAAATAGCTTGAGTATATCGTGAATTGTTTCACAAGCACACACATATTACATATATGTATACATATAAAGAAGAATATTTTTGATATATATCAGTCTGTAAGCACTATTATTATATAATTAATATTTTGAAATTTTAAAGTCGCTAGTTAAAACAAGTAAAAAAAAAAAAACATTTATAATTCATTACATTTTTTAAGATGTATCTGGGTGATGTGGTCCGAGATCAATAACTAGTTCAATAGTATAAATTTATAACATTATTGACATTGAATCCAATAACGGAATCAAATGCATTGATTTTTACATTAAAAAATGATAATATAGTAATAGATGTCTTTCCAAATATGTATCTCATTTGAAAAAAATAATAAGTACAATTTAACTGTCAGAAATGCTAAATGTATTTGGTAACATCCGTCTATGAAGAAACAATAAAATATACTTAATAAAAGTTTTGTTACATATAAACAGTGGCGGCTCGTGGGTGTGAGATTTGGGGGTGCTGTGGATAAATTAAAATTCAGTAAAAGACCATATTACTTAGATTTTATTTGAAATATCAAAAATAATAACAATTAAAAAAAAGCTATTTTAAAATAAATTCCATTCGTCTATTTTTGCTATTAACAAATTTTTCTATGACTTTTTCGTTAAAGTTTGGTATTTTCGTAATCATATCTTTCTCTATTGAAAGCATTGACAAAGCCGTTAGCCTTTCTTGACTAGTTGTGTTCCTGAGATAAGTTTTAATTCTTTTTAATGTAGAAAAACATCGCTCAGGTTCTGCAGTTGTCATTGGAGTAGTAATTAAAATTTTTAAGAGCTTCGTCAATTCTCCAAGAACATCGCTCAAATTATTAGCATGAATATTTTTCAATAATGATATTAAATTATCAAAGTTGTGCATTTCCACTCTTTCGTAAAATACGTGAAATTCTGTAAGAAGCTTTTCCTTCTCAAGCATTGGATACGATTCGATAGTTTGATTGACTTCTTCAATTGGCATTTTCTGGAGATATTTTTTAAAGTTTACTCTGTCAAACAATTTAGCAGCCAATAATTGATTATTGAAAGAGTACCTTTGTTCCATGTCTGAACTTAATACGTCGCACATATCTCTAGCTTCCTGAAACTGTGACGAAGACAATTCGGTATATGAATTTCGTATTTTCGATATGGCATTCTTAAAGCTTTTTATATTTTTTTGTATTGAAAATATGTCGATTTCTCTAGATTGCATTTGGTTATAAAGGATTTCAACATGCGGCATTAACTTGTGAAATAGTTTTAACCAGAATAAAAAATTTTCGTCATTTAATGTAAGCAATAATGCCGATGAATCCGTAATCGTTTTATCAGTAGCTTGCGGTGAAGATTGGAGTTCTTGAAAACATTTTTTAAGAATTTTATCCTGTAATAGGGGCAAATGTTATATTTAAAAAAGAAGAAGCTTGGCATGCACACTAAGGGCGTAAAACACTTACCAACAGGTGTTAAGAGTATGTAAAAATGCAAAGAGATGACGACCGCGTGGCCGCAAATACGTTAAATCAGCCAATTCACCCAACTGCACTGCTCCGACGCTGCTCCGAGCTGCAGCGTGACACTGACCATACGGCGAGACCCCCCTCCACTCTACGCACTTCTCGTCATACAGTGAGTGACACCGTGGACACAAAAAATTCTAGGAGCAACGTCGCTACGCAGCGCTCGCCTCATATTACTGTACACTCTATCGGCACAATACGTGTACAATTATGCATCTGAAGAGCGATCGGCGCGCGCTCAGCAAACACATGCCACACTTTAAAATAGTTAATATTATAGATATAATAAAAATAAATAAAATTCATTTCTATCAAATTTTCTTGGGGGTGCTGCAGCTCCGCAGTGTATATGAACGAGCCGCCACTGCATATAAACTCATTTATCTCTACCCGTGAAACCCTTTTGAATTAACGACATCCATCATTGTGAAAGTTCAGGTATTTTCCATGAGCCGTAAAAGATTTTATCTTGATTTTATAATAACTTTTGATTTCACTCTTTCAGCTGAATTTGTCATTTCTAAATCCGGAGTTCCTAAGCTGGTGATAGCTGGTTACATTTTTCGCTTAAATAATAAACATTCTACAAGCAAGTCAAGGTGGATGTGCATAAAAAGACAGTCTATTCACAAATGCAAGGCAGTTGTGCATACTATCGATGGAACTATTCTTAAACTGCAAAACGTACACACTCACCCACCCAGTGTTGAATAATAGCGATGTTATTATAAGCATATTCTTCTGAAAAATTAATTTAATTAAATACATAATACAATACTAAACTCATCAAACTTAAAAGGTGATATCATGTAGTTTTTTTTATCTGTATAATCTTCTTAACGAAATATTAGATATCATTGATCTTAAAATTTCTTGTATACTACTTGTATTCCTTTGCTTAAAAATCTCATTTATTAAATTTTATTTATCGTTCAAATTTGTTGTAATTTATTATGCTTAATAAATAAATAAACTTGCATCATTAAATAGTTGATATTTCTTTTAAATCTCTTCTGAAATTCTTCTTAAGCACTTTACCTAAACAGCCCAATAATAAAAAAACATTTTAATCAAATTTGACGTAACGATGTGTGACAAAAATTACTATATGTACAACACGGTGAAAAAAATAGCAATGTATTTTAGTTTTAAAAAAATATTTTTTTAAATATAGTTGATAGCTATTTCGGCTCACGCCATCGTCAGAACTATGCTTAAACGAACATTTGCTTATCTATATATAGCTGTGTAGAAAAGGTACACAATACATTTTCTCTCCTGTTTTAACGACCTAGCTTGTTTCTTGCTCGCAATAAAACTAAATTTTTTCAAAAAATTGTAAATGAAACTAAAAATACGGCTATGACAATAAGTTTACATGTGGCACGGAAATGGTCAATTACAGAAACAAAGAGACACCAGTCAGAGGATTCAATAATGGTGACCGACATATATTAGTTTTTTCGTTAAGAATCCTTTGTGATAATTGATATCTATTGATTTCCAGCTGTTCCAAAGCCGTCGTCCTGCGACCCTTACTACAAAGATGCAAACACTTAGGCGTGGAGTTTGATAAATTCAAACTCAGCGCCTTGTTTTTCATTTATTTTTTCGATGTTTTTTCATTTATAAGATATTTTTTTGTATTTTTTTTTTTAGTGCATTGGATTCCATCAAAGTTCGGAAGGATGTCAATCAAAGTTGGCGGCTACATGTATTGTAGACAGGCTAAGCGAATGTCCGGAAAAGTACGGTGGATATGTGCATCGAATCGTAAATGCAACGCAAGTGCATATACAATCGACCGCACATTAGTTTCTATCAAAAATACACACAACCACTTGTAGTTCAAATAATAAAACATAATGTTTAGTATCATTTCCGCAATTATAAGATCAGAGACGGTTGCAAGCTCATCGCGAACATCGTGATAAAATTGCTTACTTTATGTGAAATTACATGTTGTAATGTTCCAAACTGACAGCTGTGTGGAACTGTTTCTATGCCTTCATAACTATTGATCCAATTTAAAGTTGGAACTAAAGTCTTGTTTTTTTTTTAAATAATAAAACCACATTTTTAAGTATTTATTTCCAAAATATATTTTACGATCAAAACCGGTATTGCTAATCGCGAACATTATCGACTAATACAATACAAATTTATGCCAAATGCCAACGACCATACCACGTTGTAAGCACCGGCTCTCGTGCGATCACCGAAGTTAAGCAACATTTGGCGCGGATAGTGCTTGGGTGGGTGACCGCTCGGGAACACCGAGCGCCGTGTTCTCTTGGCTATGGGAAGGAAAACCCAGACAGAAAACCGAACACCAACCCGCCTGGGCAGCGTGGTGTTGCTATGTCCAAACAACCCCCTGAAAAAAAAAAGCAGGGGGAGGCCTTCATCCAGCAGTGGATCGACCCCGGCTGATGATGATGATGATGATGACAATACAAATTACAAGCAAATCTATTTATAAAAAAATGTGTTAAAGTAAACAGGTATACAAAACCATGGGTTCAAGAAGAAGAAAAATTTACAGGAAGTCATACAATATACATAAAATATTAGTCTAACATATATACAATATATTTCCTATTGATTGAATTGGCATTTACTTGGTAGAACTCCATTATAACACGGTGAAAAAAAGCAATGTGTTTTAGTTCTGCAAATTTGTTTATAATATATATCTATTTCGGTTCACGCCATCGTCAGAACTGTAATTTGTTAGTAGATAGTTCTGACGATGGCGTGAGCCGAAATAGCTATCAACTATATCTTTTAAAAAAAATGTAGAACTTAAATACATTGCTATTTTTTCACCGTGATATATTTCTTAGTTCTTGAACCGTTGGTGTTATGTATATGATAATACTTCGCTCAAAAATGTATAAAAAATATCTTTACCAGTGTTTATACTTATATTATATCTTTTGATAATGTTCGTGATGAGCAAAATTAATCTTGATGTTAATAATATAAAATAATGGAAATACATAGTTCTAAACACTTTTTTTTAAAATATGTTATTGTGCCTTGTAGAATTTTTATTAGAAAATAAATATTTTAACAAATACTAGTTTATGAATGATATTTCCATTTCCCAACAGATATGCTATGTTATTTATCGTATTTTTAATCCTTCTATTTTAGTGTGATCTGGTTTCATCATAGTTTCTGTTGCCATGGCGATAGCAATCGATTTTTTTGTTGTTGTATGTCTTCATATATAACGTTTAATAAAGAGAGAATTCTTGTCTTTGGTGCAACTTTTTACATCATTAAACAAACAATATTTCATAGAAATTTAAATACAATGGTTTGTTTAAATTGCTTTTTAATGAAAGTCTTTTATCGATTTGTTATTTTTTCATTTAGCTCTTGATTTGTTAAAACCGTCCATCTTGTGAACGATTGATTTATGTACATAAGACAAACTGTCGGCTTACTGTCTTCTGTATTGGGGAAACGCCCACAGTAGGTGTCACAAAATTGCATCGATGTTAAGTGTGCTTTGACTTAGAATAATTTCGTTAGGCACTTGCACACTTTACTCGGCACGTTGCTGCCACAGAAGAAATAATTCTAAAAATATTATTTGAAATTTAAAATTTTTATCTTTTTTTTGTTAGGAATGATATAAAAAATGATATTTATTTTCTTTCCGATACTGAATACATTTATTGAAATTGAATTATAAGTATTTGAAGTGTCTTAGGTTAGACAAAATCTTTTGATTTTCCGCCTTTAGGAAAAAAAAATCATGGCTACCCGATTCGTGAGCATGTAAATAATTTCGAATTTATTTCACTCACATTGATCGGAATCGATGATAATAATATACGATAAACTGCAAATGACATGTGCTGTTTGCCTTTTGCCGATTCTCCGTGGTACGACACACGCGCCACCTACAACAAATTAATTGTACCATGCCTATAATGTTAAAACACGGTGAAAAAATAGCAATGTATTTTAGTTCTACAAAATTATTTTTAACAAATATAGTTGATAGCTATTTCGGCTCACGCCATCGTCAGAACTATCTCTATCTATCTAGTTCTGACGATGGCGTGACTCGAAGTAGCTATCAACTATATTTGTTAAAAATAATTTTGTAGAACTAAAATACATTGCTATTTTTTCCCCGTTTTATAATGGAGTTCTACCAAGTGAATGCTAATTCAATCAATATAATGTTAATAATAACACTAAGTTGACAAAATGAACGGTATGACAGCGCATAAAATATGAACAATCATTGATTTTTATATGTAAGACCTACTGAAAGTTAATTGTACTATTTTTATAACATTTTAAAACATGCAAGCAATAAATTGACCAAATTTTATCGCAATCGGATGAACAGTATGGCATCGCATAAAATACGAACAAACAAAAAATCATTGATATAGAATATTAGATTTCGATAAGTTGTCCATTTTTCCAGTATCCTACATCAAATCAAGAAACGGAGAGAGGTTTTTACTTATCGACGGATTTTCTTTTTATTCGCAAGACTATCCTGATTCTATCAAAATTTGTTAAAAAAGTACCAAATTTTTTTTGGAAATTAAGATTTTTCACTATATTGTATTCACTTTTGACCATTCTTTTAAATTGCCGCAACACGTATTCTACTAATATGCGCATATGCGTTACGTTTAACATTGTATTTTTTTTTGTGTATCTAAAATAAAGCTTTTATGTGCTGAAATTAATTGATGTTTCAACGATAGTTATCATATACTCATGTTTCAACATGAAACCATTCCAAATTTCAAAATGAAGCTCATTTCGACGCTTTTCTTTTCTTTTAAAAATAATGAAAACTATCGAAAGTTCGTCGAAAGCTCGTGAAAGCGTATGAAAAGCTTAGATTTACACACCAATTGTAAGTAAATATTATTTTGTAAAATCCTTTAACCCTTTTAGTTTTTGAAATTAAATTTCTTTGCTTAAAAAAATGTTTTTAATAACCGTCGCTATGACGACATATTCTGAAATAATATCGGTTGATCTGTGAATACAACTTTAAGTATAAGAGTGTTTATTATTGATGTATGGATTTTTCCAATTTGAGTATCGATGTTAACTAAGTCAAAAGCTTTTTTTCATAAAAGAAATTTTCCCATTTCAATAATAAAAAAATAATTTTGTAGTACTAAAATACATTGCAATTTTTTTCACCTTGTCAGTGTAACATAATATTGGGTTTTGGTTTTTCCACTAAATAAAATCGATTTACAATATATTACGTAAGTCGCGAGGAACTTTTTTCCATCTGTGAACTCTATCGTTAATTTTCAAAATTTTATATCGCAAGATGTATTCATTTTGGCTGGATGAATAGATTCTGATTTTAAATAGTCGTTGTTATAACGACATATTCTGAAATTATCATTGGTCTTTAAATACAACTTTAAGTTAAAGAGTGTTTGCTATTGATACATGGATTTTTTTCTATTTTAAGTATTGATGTTTATTAAGTGAAATTTTTTTTCACTGAAGAAAGATTCCATTATAGCTGTGATTAACAATATATGACTCATAATTTTTTCCTGATTTTTTTCAGTCAAATACATTTTGTCGAGAAGAGGAAACAGACTGTTGTTGATTGATGGGTACACATTTTTCATGCAAAACGTTGGAAGAAATGGAAAGTCAAGTTGGAGATGCTCGACAAATAGTTATAAAGGATGTACCGCTGTTGTGTATATTTATGATGGCATTATTATTTCGGCAAATGTGGTACATAACCATGAAAGGCCTACCTACCGGTGCTCTTAAGACTATTCTATGTACTAAAATCTTTATTATATTTTCACTATGAAATGAGGCTATGTAAAGGTTAATTTAAATTTTATAATTGACTGTAAAAAACTTTGTTTCTCAACTAGCTATATATTATATAGTTTTGAAAAAGGTCTTTTGATATCACAAAACGTTTCTCAATACATGATTTTCATTATTCATATATGGGTTTTCGCTTAAAATATTTGTCCAAATTTAAAACTTATTAATTACCACTATAATAACACTTAAACCAATACGGGTGATTCTTGCCAATATTATTTATTTCCAACGGTGCATTGTCTCCCAAATAAAGTATTGCCACTCATTGTTTCTTCACCATTTTTTGGCTTATAAGTTTTTCGAAGAGAAAGGAAAAAGGATGCATCCAAAAATTTTAAATGAATTGTCAAAAAAAAAAAAATGACTTAATCATTATTGTTCTTCATGACGATATCATTGATTTTTACTAGTCAATCGATCGATTTATATATTTGCTGGTGTTTTGTTTTTGACAAACTTAAGTCGTTGCAGAGCTGAGCAATCCACAGTAAACGCGATTCACGTGGACACTACACGCAATATAATTATATTTATATATTCACACACGCATACAATACGTAAGAAAATTATCTAATAAATTTGTTTGTAGAGGCCCTGGTTGTATATTTTGAGATTAAGGTTCGTACAAACAAATCTATGGGACAATCTTTCTTTAACGTTGTCACTCTATTTATGTTTTCTTTCTTCTATTATTATTATATTTAATTTTTTTATGATAACCTTTAAATCATTTTCTTAGTTTTTGAACTATCCTTTTTATTTACTTTGTAATTTAACGTTGAAAATTCAGTGTCTTCATTTATAATCATTATGTTCAGTATCAGTAATTCAGTCATGGTTAAATTTGTATTGCATCAGTTGATAAAGCTCGCAATGTGCGATTTCGGTCTTGTTTTTAATAATAAAATTGTTAAAATATTACCAATTATTGTGTTTTATTTAACACCTTTATAACCAAGAAATGACAATTATCACCTTACAAGTGATATATTGAGTAAATGAAAAACATGTTTTGAGGCTTCGAGACAGTATGAACAGGTTTTCTTGACACGATTCAGCCTTCAGATAGCTGTGAATAATCGTCAACTTCTGTTCCAATTTTTATTTGAATACGAATAACAGTAGTGAAAGCACAGAAAAAAAAATGCCAAACAATTAATATTTGTTTGTATAGACCGACCGCTGTAACAGTGCGCCCGGAAATACGGCGGATGATGAAACTAAATTTGAAACTCCTGGATAAAACGAATGAACAGACGGCAAAAATGATAAGTTAGAAACCACAGTATTTATGAACATTGAAACCTATTGTAGATAAATGTTTTTACGTAAATGTGTTTATGGAATAGTAGGGAATTTTAAATTTTCGAACTCTAGCAACTTTTGTGTCAAACCGGAAATGCACACAGCGCTACGTTTCCACGAGCATAAGTAACGTGGTCGATCATTAGTCTGCTATTCTTAGACAAGGGCAGATCTACAACAGTCAATTAATCTCACATAAAGTAAGCAACATACTGACGTAAAGGCACATCTTTTGGATTCATATTTATTTAAACTAGTTGTAACTTATCCTCTTTTAATGGTTCTAGGTAACTATCAGACGACGATGATTCAGCAATTTTCAAACAACACCATGAGATATCTAGGCTACTCTTATAGAATCAACGGGATGTCGAGAATGGGTAAAACTTGGTGGCGATGCTCGAAAAATGGATGTAAAGCTCTCGCACATACCATTGGAAATTATGTCGTCCATGCCGCAGGTCGGCATTTTCACTAAAAACTGATGCCATACAATCATGAATACATTATATACAGTGCACTCTCGATTATCCGGGATAATGCTGGGGAGAATGGTCATGGATAATTGAAAAACACGGATAATCTGAATCATCAATTTTTTATTTTATTTTTGAATATAATATCATATACTCCATACGATTTTTTTACACATTATTTATAAATTCATTATTTATCAAGAAAACACAAAAAATACGTAAAATTATAATATTTTATCATAATAACAAACGTGTTCCCGAGAGTTGACAAATATTGGCAATAAATATCGAAATAAACAAATTTACTGCGGGCACTCGCGCTGGTTTATGCACTTCACTGAAAATGTAAATAGAAACGCATGTAGTGTACAAAGGATTTCAATTGTTGACTCATTCTATTCCCATAAATTGTGATGTTTATTGAGGTATATGCGAACATTTATACATTCAAAACACACAAGTGGTTAAAAAAATTCACCGATTAGGTACGTAAACACAAACACATTGCTAAATTCATCCTTTTGTTCAAACAACGCGCATATTCAAGATCGCAATTCATTAATGCGTCTCATAATCGTCAAAGAAAAAAATCAATCAGATTATATTTGAATTAAAAAAAAAATATTTTCACGCACGAATAATCGAGAGTACACTGTATATCTAAATTGACAGTTTCACCATTTTTTGCTTGAAGCCTTTTCCATTTTCATTTGATACCCAGGCGGTGGCCTGATTGTTCATAATTATCCTTTTCATCTTAAAGTTTTTGATGATTGGGTGGTTTCTCGTAGAGTTCTCGGTGCATAGAGCTCTCTCCATGATAGTAACGTTGATCGTTGATACATTAACCTCGAGCTGTTATTTTTTTTGTTGTAAATGGTGAGGTTTGGCTACCATGTTGTGTCGCTTATAATTATTTTTTGTTTGCCAATCTTTTTTTTATTTTTTACCCTCGAGAGGAAGTCAAACGATCAAAGTCCCAGATGGTCTTGGAGTTTTCTCTTCGATTCGTTTAATTGTCTTCTTTTTTTTCTACTGGTTCCGATATGCTTATACATCGATCAGGTGTCCTGTAATCCTGTAAGTGAAGGGAGTGAGTGGTCTTTCCATGGCACCATATTTTAGTATATAAATCCCCCCGTCCTACATTTAAACTCACTCGGAAAATTTACACTGAAAAAATCATCTGTTATATTATTTTCAATTATGTACAACTAATATTATCCAAGGGATAATTATTATAACTAGAGATTTGATGACAAATTTAAATGTTATTCATGATTTTAAATATTACTTTAAAAAATCTTTGTTTTATAACAATTGAATGAAACCAACTGATCTGATCGCAAGGGTATAAGGGCTCTTAGTGATCAATCAATAGTCTACAGTGGATGACAATCCGTTGTTAAAATAGCGATACTTTCCAACTAAAACAATGAGTGGAACTCGTTTCAGTATATTACGAATACTTACATTAATTAACTAAAATTTTGACCTATATTTTGTAGCTTTTTTCATCAAAAGTATTCGTCAAAAAATTTTTTTTTTCATTGACAGTTGTCTTTGTCCATATTTAATTAACATAACGAATGTGTACGCTTTATCACAAGCGTTCTAAATATTTTTCACAATAAGGTATTAATTATTGTATTATCATTTCTATTATCGAACTAGCATATAAATAATTATTGTGGTGATGGTTCTACAATTGTTGAATCTTAGAAATCGTGCGAATATTAACAAAATATTTTTAACTATAATTTAGGCTATAAAATGCAATCAATGCGTAGTTAAATGTAAAAAACGATTTTATAATTTCAAATAAAAGTACGTTAAGATAAATATTTTTATACTATCGTTGATAAATTGTACAAATTGTACAAAAAAATACAAAATGAGTGTTAATTTTTTACAATAAAATACTTAAATAAAATAAACGAGTTTTTTATGTTAATATATTCTGATGATGGTCCAAGATTTTGTAGAATATATTACACAAAATTACTTTTGAACTTTTCACATATATTCGTCGTATTAAAAAATGTATTTTCATTCATTTCACATGTATTTTAATAATAAATATTCGGTGGAAATTTCATTGTTAATAAATAACAAATATTCTGTACAAAATAAGACATATATTTTTCTTGCTTCTTTGTTAAAATCTACATTCGTTACATTGAAATAGTGCATTACATTTATTGGGGCAAGAAGACAAGATTCACGTCAATACTACAAACTAACTGTTTCTTTTTAATACCTGTCTGACCATTGTGTCTAATCTCACAAACATATCAAGAGTGACTGACTCGTATTGGGCTGTGCATTCGCCAAACACGACCTTTTCACCTTAGAATAATCAGCATCTTCAGGGATACATCGTCAGCAGGAGCCCGACACTCTCGTCTTCTGATATCATTACCCAGTGAGCACACGAATCACGCCTTAGCACAGTCATAATTAAAAACAGTATCAACAGAAACAATACAATGAGAGAAAGAATAGATTTTTTAAAAAATCACGTACGTTTTCGTCATACTTTATTTTACATTTACAAATATTTGATTTTAACTTATTGAATTAGTATTTTCGATTTTTACATATATTTGAATATTTTTTGTAATTTTAGCCATGGAGCGAATCGAATCGAGGAAGAACAAAGAGCATATTTTATATGAAGGCTATCGTCTCCGTATAGACCGAGCTTTGACTGACGGAGCGACCTCGTGGAGATGTCCCAAAAGAAGTTGCCCTGGACGTATGAAGATAAATAAATATGATGTCGTTTCTATTGTTACAAAACACAACCATGCTCCGGATCCATACAAATCCACAGCGATGAAGATCGCGTCAAAAATACGACAATGATCTTTAGCGACGAGTGAGACACCCCGTCAAATCATACAGGAAGTGTATTCTTTGGAGCTAGCGTCCAATCTTCCTAAATATAGATCTTTACAACGCTCGATTGAAAGACATCGAAAGAAACAAAATGTTTCTTAGTCTGCAGTGACTTCATTCCCATCTATCACTATTTCTAACACTCTCAAATCAACTTTTAAAACGTAGGCTACCAACCTTTTTTTGGGTGGCGACCCCTTTTCATAAAATCCATGTGATCCGTGACCCCCCATACAATCCAAAAGTATATAAAAAAAATATCTTTTTAGTTGACCGTATAAGTTGGCGACCCCCCAAAAAACCCTTCGCGATCCCAGGTTGGGAACCTATGTTCTAAAACAAAACATAGCGGAATCTTTGATCTGGGATTCCAGCGTTGATGACTCCTAAAGAGTTTCTCCTAAATCATGAACACTGGTTCATTCATAAGACGTTCAGTGAAGCTGACTGGTCTGCAAGTCTTCAGGATTCATGCGGTGATCGACGGATCTATTCGACCACTGGTTTATATCATGCATCCTTATTAATCAGACGATAGATTTTCAAGAATATTCTTTAAAAATAAAGTCTTGGTCTGTTGTTTTCCTTGTAGTTAAATTGTGTGCTCCATTTATCTTGGGCGGAATTTGGTAATTTTTAAAAATTTCAACCTTACAGCAGAATACGACGAAGATTAAAATGAATGACAAATACAGAAAATCCCTCTATAGCGTTCCTCCCACAAAGTTTTCTACAGTGAGGGCGGTAGGCATCCCTGTAGCATGGCTTAATAATTAATTTACTAGGTCAAACTACATTTTTCAAATATATTGTAAATAAGTTTTTATATAACATATATGTGTATTGAAAAAATATTTCTCGGTATTTGTTTGTCCCTTGATTTCGCTAGACGTATTAAAGGCCAAGGTCATTAAATATTATGTATAAACATTGGAAAGATATTTGATTTGCTGATTGAGTGAAATTTACAAAATACAATTCAAGAAGGTTTAAGGCTAGACTTAAAATTTGTATGGGTGCTAAGTGCCCTACAAAATGGTATTCCTAAGTCGTAGTCTCGATCTTTACGCCATAGGTCGTTGACGAAACACGTATATTTTCGCACATAGTTTAGTTTCGTGTCCGATGCTGACGTTCCTGTGGTATTTAAAGACTGTCCTCTTCAGTTGATCCCAATAGTGAAATAATGAGAAAACAGTATTACAATGAACGACAATGAAGAGGCAGATAGACAGTTCAATAAAAAACTTGAAATATGAGAAATATTGTAGATTTCAACCTTCTTCGACCGAACAGTTGAGTCGAAGCGTAGCATCGTGCTTTTCGAAAAATAATTAACACCGTGCACCCAAGAGTATTTAATTTGTGTGAGTAATTCATTGCAGAACAAACCATAGTAATATAACAATTGAATAATTTGAATCGGGTTTTAGGCGTACAAATTATATCAAAGTAAATCAAAAAAAATTTACTGTGAGTACAACTTATAGCAACTTTAAAAAATTGAAATTTTTAATTAGAATCTTTATTGATATAAGTTTTTAAAATAAATGTTTTATTTTTCCATGTTTTTATGATTTTTTTTATTATTAAAACGCAAAAAATCTTCGTACTGCTCGCTAATATTGCTTCACCAAAAACACATTTTATTGATATTTATAAGCGTAGTGTGATATTATGAAATTTCTAGATATGAATATTGTACATAGTGAACTAATTATCGTTTTATTTCATTGATTGTTTTCAGTAATATTCGCTTTATCGAAATATGGAAAAAAAATGATCATGTTGGATGGGTATGCATTCTCTTACCAATCGAGCGCAAACAACGGTAAAAAATGTTGGGCTTGTTCTTCTTCTTCTCCGCAGAACAAGTGTCGTGCCAGAATAAGCACGATTAATGACGTCGTTGCTAAAATTAACAACAAACACACGCACGAAAAATTTCATTATACTATGTCAAGAGATGGCCGCTACGTATGCCAAGGTTCAAAATAATCAAATAGTTTTTCTTATATATTTGTCACTTAGATAGTGATTAAAAATACTGTTTACAAATTGCGGGTTTCTTTTTCAAAACTGTTTATTTCATAATTCATAAGTAATTGATAATTAAAAATAAATTTTCGCTCATTATTTCATTTTTTCTTATATATTTGTCACTTAGATAGTGATTAAAAATACTGTTTACAAATTGCGGGTTTCTTTTTCAAAACTGTTTATTTCATAATTCATAAGCGCTCATTATTTCATTCCTCCCAAATAAATGCTCGATTTCGATACGTTAAAATACGTTTATTGACTTATTTTGATGAATCGTGCGCTACATGTGATTGAACTATCACAAAGGATTCTTAACGAATAAAGTAATATATATCGATTACCATTGCTTAACCCTCTGCGGGGTGTTTCTTTGTTTCCATAATACACCATTTCCGTGTCATATGTAAACTTATTGATATAGCCGTCTTTTTAATTTCACTTAAAAATTTTAGTTTTATTGCGAGCAAGAAACAAGCTAGGTCGTTAAAACAGGAGAGAAGATGTATTGTGTACCTTTTCTACACAGCTATATATGCAAATAGATATAGCAAATGTTAGTTTAAGCATAGTTTTGGCGATGGCGTGAGCCGAAATAGCTATCAACTATATTTAAAAAAATAATTTTGTAGAACTAAAATACATTGCTATTTTTTTCACCGTGTGATTGAAAGACATTGTATTTTTTAGAAAGAATGAAAATTAAAAAATCCTCTTTCTGTGTATGAAGCAGTTTGTATGGGAAGAGTGGATAATCTTACACACTTTATACATTAAAAAAAAAAAAACAGTTTTGGGAAAGATCCTGTCAATAATTAATATAGATGTCTGTCTTCTGGTATCCAGAACTGGTAATTATCATGCCATCAGTGATATTTTGTGTGGAAATATGTTATCGTATTGTATGTTTTAATGTGAGTTTATTTTTAAATATATTTAAACATTAGTGTCTATGACTTTTAATATTTACTGTTTGGAATTACTTTTTTTTTGTACAAGAACACGTTAAGTCATTCCAAAGTAAATAATAAACGGATTTAACGCTGTGTCAACTGTTGTGTCTGTATCAGATGGCCAGATACACACCAGGTGACACCGGCTTTCGCTAAATGTACACAGTGTGTCAACGCTTACACAGATCGAGTATTTTCGTCCATCGTCATCAGTTTCTGCATTTATTTTTAATGTATACATATATTTTTCCCATATTGACTAATATATAATATAATAGTTTAAAAATACAATAAATGCATATTTTAATTATATTTTAATTGTTACAACTTTGATATTGACATTTCATCAAGCACCTTCAGTCGATATCTTAAATAAAAAGCATATTTTAATATTTATCAAATTTATCGTCATACATAATTACGTAGCATAAGAATCATACAAATAACCAATAAAATCAAAATCACATCGAATGTTAACCAAATTCTTATTGAAAAACGATGGAACACAAAAAAATACGAGATTCTAATATTGTAAAAGATCATCACATCAAATATTCTCATAAGATAAGTTTCATCGTTCACCAGTAAAAAACATAAGTAAACGAAAACTTTTATCGTCAAACATACATATCTCAATGTTAATTTAAATAACGAAATTTGTAAATTATCTTACGAAAATATTTTATGTATATTTAATACACAAATTCAATTTATATATCGATATATATTGAGTCACTTGCGATTTGCGGATGATATTGTCATCCTCGCAACAGACCCAAATGACCTTCAGAGTAGGATGCAGGAACTCGCGAACGAAAGCCAAACTGTAGGTCTGAAGATGAACATAACAAAAACAAAAGTTATGATAAACTGTTTTGCCCAACCAAAGGCTATCCATATAAATGGCGCCGAAATCGAGAGGGTACATAGCTATTTTTATCTTGACAACAGATGTCTATAAACGGAGGCATATTCGACGAAGTTATCCGCAGATCAAAACTAGCATGGAGTGCATTCGGACGCCTGAATATTATCTTCAAAAGCGACCTGCCACTATGCCTTAAGCGAAAAGTCTTCAACCAATGTGTACTACCAGTGCTGACGTATGCATCTGAAACATGGACCCTTGTCACAAAGGAAATCCAAAAATTAAGAGTAACACAACGAAGCATGGAAAGATGCATGTTGGGCATAACGAGAAGAGAAACCAGTGGATAAGGGAGCAGACAAGGGTACGTGATGTAGTAGATGTCGCCAAACAGATAAAATGGCAATGGGCTGGACACATAGCACGACGAATAGACAACCGTTGGACAAATGCGGTCATACAGTGGTACCCAAGAAACGTTAAACGATGGCCGCCCTAAGACCCGGTGGTTAGACGAGCTAATCAAGTTCGGAAGAAATGCGTGGCAGCGAATAACTAAGGACCGAGAAGAATGGAGAAAGCAGGGGGAGGCCTTCATCCAGCAGTGGATCGACCCCGGCTGATGATGATGATGATAATGATGATGATATATTGAGTAATGAAACCTATCTACCATTTTTGTATGGGAACTATATATTTATTCTACTTTGGTCTGTAAATGGAAAAAAGGATTTAATTACAGTATAATTTGTTTCCAATTATTAAATTACGATTATTTAAATAAATTGTCTTTAAGGGCATTTTTCAACAAGAAAATTCGCTGGATTACAAACTCTAGTTACAGTTAAGGGTATCTACTATTTCCTCAAATGATACAATTTTAGTGCTCTTTACATTTTTCAAATAACTGAATAAAAAGTCTAATTTCTAAATTACTTGAATTTATTTCTGAAGTTTACAAAATGATCGATCGCTTATGAAAACTTGAGTTAATTTTATTGATCGTTTGGTAACGTCACTTTTCTATCAACTCCCGTACTATCGTAATACGTGACTTCACATATGAAAGCCTCCTTAAATAATATGATATTCTCTTTTCAGTTACGTTTGCATTGTCTAGATTCGGCAAAAAAATGATCATGGTCGATGGATACGCTTTTCCTTATCAAATCAAAGAACGTTACGGAAAATTAAAGTGGCTTTGTTCTGCCGGCAATCGACGAAAATGCCCGGCAAATCTTCATACCTTCAACGACGTTATAATGCAAATGAATAATATACATAATCATGATAAAGTGAAATATATGATCACATAAGACGGACGTCATATTGAATGTTTGCCAAAGTGATCGTGATAGATTGGAACTAATATATGATATTTCAATAATCCATTTCCGAGGGCTTAACGAATATGGAACATGACGAATTTTGAAATAATTCTACCCATAAGAAATACACGTATTTCAAAAAGATTGTTGAAGCTTTACTTTTTTGTATTGAATAAATATAGTTTTAGTATCAGAATATGAGTAATTTTATTATTGTTTCTAAGAAGACTTGTTATCGATTAAAACATCAGTTTATTCCAAATAAAAATTTACCTCGTGGTAAAGCGGGTGTGCAACACTAATTTAGAAATTTGTCATTTATTCTTTTGAGGCAATAAAATTTACTATATCCAAGTATTTTTGGATGCACAATAAATGACCTTTTATTATGAGATAAATAATTTGCACAAAAACATGCGTTCGTGAGCTGTTACTTTCCAACCCTGTTATAAAGCGACATCCGTCACAAAATCAAGCCGATCAGAACAAAAATTTGGCTTCAAACGATTTAGAAATTGTCCATTGTAATTGTCTTCTCAAATGCAACATGTAAACGTGTAAGTTCCATGCAATTTAAAAATTATCAGTGTTATGTAATACAAATATTACTATTATATATACACCGTTGACACTGTGGACGCTTGAGGAAAAAGTCATACGAACTCACCGTAATGCCTAAGCCTTTGTAAGTTTGTATATATAAAGGATCTCGATAGTCAAACAATCATTTCTCATCTTTTTTTATGATTTGAGATTTTAATTTCAATTGATAGAATCATGATACATATGAATAATTTTCTTCTCATTTATCAATGCTTTTACTGTGAATCATATAAAAATAAAAATAAAAAATGTATTTATTTTGACAATATAAAAACTAGTGTGTACGTATATTACCTGCACACGCCATTGACTTATTAAATATAATTGTTCCTTTCTTTTACTCGGTATTGAATCATATAGAATTTAAAACGAAATTTGATTAACATGCAATGTTTTAAGTTGAATAATTTTTTTTCAGACATTATGTTTCAAACTAGCATTATTTTTCTTTTTATTAATTGAATTGGCATTCACTTGGTAGAACTCTATTATACACGGTGAAAAAAATAGCACCGTATTATTTTTGTTCCCTTAGAACTGAAGTTACGGTATTTTATTTGCAATATAATTCGATCCAAAATAATGTCAATGTTTTTTTTTGTGTTAATATTTAACTATTTTCGAAATAATTTAGTTTTATATTGATTTAATACATATTTTGAAATTGTATTGATTTTTGTTACAATAAAAGTTATACGGTAAATAATTCGTTTTTCCTTTTACCTTTCTGTCATATTATTTTTCAGACAATTCAAATCTTGATAGAAAATTTCAATTGAAAAAATCGGTAGAATTTTGTTGAATCACGGCAGATGTAATCAACAATTTAATATTAATTTAAAATCAAATATCTAAGCGTCGAAGCACATATTATATTCTTGGCAATCACATGACAAATACGCCGCCGCATTAAATTGTTTCAGTGCCACTAGAGTCCAGTATCGCCTCGGCGAATGATTTTAATACTTCAATATTTTCTTTTATTTTTTCAGCTGAGTATATTATTTCGAAAATGGGCCACCGAATGCTCGTCATAAATGGATACCGTTTCACATACAGGAATATCTCGACGTCTGGCAAAGTTTCCTGGGTGTGTTCGCTCGGCAATAAGTGCATCGCAAAAGCTTTCACCGTCGATGATGTGGTTATAAATGTGAAAAATACCCACTCACACCCCGTGTCCACAGAATTAAAAAAAAAATAGTGCTTTTTTCAGTTGTATAAAATATTTTTTTCGAGACTTATCTATGTTTGTTTCTAAGTATTGCCTGAATAGTGTGAATTTAAAATAAAAATTTTATATTTAAAAATACAGAATATTATTGTTTTATTTTCCGGAACCTTTTTTTGATGAGTAAATATTCAAAGATGTTTTTCCCACTATTTAACGTTTTAAATGTTTTTATAATTTAAATCAATATATGTGTTTTGCACGGTCTTGTAATATGACCTGGATTATTTATTGACTTATAAATAGAAACATTTTTGTGTGTACTTTAGTTAATGCCTTGTTAATTTGTGTGGTCTTTCTGCTTTATGTGCGTTGAAGAGTAATGTAATATACAAATCATATATGAATGAAATTATGATAAATATTTACAGTGGAACCCGGATCTATCGATCTCGCATTTCTCGCTTAACCGCAAGCACCTCCAAGTTTTCATCGATAACCCGATCTATATAATTGTACATCCCATCGGCCGATTATTACATCACTAATATTATCCAAATTTAGTTGCGGGCCGTGTGAGCTAATTAATGTATATTTGAAAAAGGGTCGAATGATTTAATATTTAACACACTGATGTCGCTGCTAATAACACGATTAGTGCCGTCATATTTCCCACAGAATAAGAATTCAGCTGTTTACACATATATGTAAGTTTATTTATATTAAGCCTTTTACTGCCGACCGACATAAAGGAAATCTCGACACTCAGTTTTCAAAAAATTATTCAGTAGTTTTGGTGTTCAATAAAAATAGTTTAAATAAAAATTTCATGACGCATTCAGCTGTATTTTAAAATTAATTAATACTCAAAAACTTACACAATATTATTTATAATATCGAGTGAAGGTGCTTGATGGAATTTCAATATTAAATTTGAATTGTTACAACTTTGTACGATTCCACATGTTTTGTCACTAACGACCCGGGCTTCGCCTTCGTCAAGAATGACTCATTAGCAAGATCGTTAATGAAAATTATCACAGGCTTGTGTGAATTGTTATTAGATTGATATTGTTAAATTTGTTTTAGCTGTAATTTACTGCTTGCCTAAGAGTAAGTGTTTTCCTGTAATTAACAACTTTATTATATATACGATGCTAACTGTTTATTTTACATCAGTTCTGTTGCATCCGTGTGATAGAATGCCTGAAGATGCCGAAAGGCAAAAACCGGATCGTTTGTGACAAAACATGTGGAACCGTACAAAGTTGTAACAATTCAAATTTAATATAATATTAAACAAATTAATGTGTAGAATGATTTTATATCGATAGTAGTCGATACTCACTAAAGTAAAATGTCAGGCGAACTTAATGTGTACTACACATATTTCGGTAAAACAAACTGCACCAATCATATCAAGTCATTTGATTACCATCAAAGCTTCTAAAACTTATACATCTACATTTTATATTTTCAGTTGAATTCATTACATCGAATCGTGGAAACAGAATGCTTCTCCTAGACGGCCACAAGTTCACGTTCAAGAGAAAAACAGAAAGCGGCAAATCTGTATGGGTATGCTCTCACAACGGACGTCTTCTCAAGTGTCGAGCGCTTGTTCACACAATAGGCAACTTCATTGTTGTATTAAAAAATGTTCACACGCATCCAAAGTATTAACGTTGAAAATGAATAAGGGAAAATTTCGTGTATTTATTTGTCATCGATGATTTCTATTTATGTCAAAAAATACTTTTTTAAATTAATGCAAAATATTGTAAATTTATCGATAACTATTATCGATTTTTTTGTAAATTACATGAATAACGTTAAATACATACTTTCTGTGGATTTAATATGAATATTGCTATCGAAAATATAGTATTTTTATGTATATTTAATATTTATATTATATCTAGCAGTCCACTGAACTATTAGCAACCATAAACGTTTTGATATGTTTGTCTAATATTTCGTTTGTTTACTTTGTAATATTGTCATGTGATTATTTCTGTGTGTTTGTTTACATTTGTTAAGTATTTGAATTTTTCGGTTTATTTATGGTGACTTATACTTTTAATCGTTGATTTGTTATATGCATTCATACAAATACGTGTCACGTGCTTCAGCATTGTGAGTATACTTCAGTATATACTCACAATCAATAAATTGTATGGAATCAAAAGTAACGTAACAAATCGAACTATCGATTACTTCAAATCTATTATTCAAAATATCAATGATTATATGAAAACACTTGTGATATATATTGATGACTTTCCGCATATTCTTGAATCGAAATGATATTTTCATAACGATTTCACCACACAAATAATACATTTCTTGTCCTACATATGATGAATATAATTAAATATATAGTTTTAATTGTAAATATTGCCTCATAAAATGTAATTAAATGTTATCATGTTTATTTATCTAACAGTACAACACAGTTTTTGTTTTTTTCGAAATACGTACTGTAATTTTTAATGTAGATAATTTAGATGTATGAAAGCTCACAGTTAGTAGCCGAGCTTTAATTAAGAACAAAATGCCCGTCAGAGAAATCAGTTAGCTCTTATATATATATATTGTTATTTATTTGATTAGGAGAAACCGGTTAGCAATTTTTTGTTATATTTTTTAAAATATTATTAAAGTTTTTTGGCCTACAGAAATTCTAAAGTAGAGTTGGTTGCTATTTTGGCTACATGCCGTAGTCGAAAACATATTAGGTAGTTCGGAAAGAAATGACCATTTTTCATCAAAACAATAAATTTATTTAAATATAAACTATAAATTTTTATTGAATTAAATATAATAGTAAAAATACACATATACTTTCCTTCGCGAGTGTTTTGCTTCAAAGAATTCCTTGTTCTTTTTCAAATTGTTTTCCTAATATTAATTATACTTTTCAGCTGAATATATCATATCGAATCGTGGCAAAAGGATGTTGGTTGTTGATGGTTTTAATTTTACCTTAAAACGTATGGCTGCGAGCGGTAAAAAAGTATGGATCTGTACATCCCAAAGACGGAAGTGTAAAGCTCATGCTTGCACGATAGATGACACCATCGTCGCGCTCAAAAATGTTCACACACATCCGCAAATTAATTAAAAACAGATCGATTTATTGCCCATACAAAGTGTCATGGTATATATGTTGTACGTCGTATTGGATTGAATAAAAAATGTATTAGGTTTACAAAAGCACTTTTGTTACTGGTGTGAACCGCTCAATAAACTAATTTCTGTAAATATGAACATATTTAGTTTTTCTTTATTTTGCGAGAAGACAACGCAATTATTGTTTTTTTGAATAACTTGTTATTGTTTACCGAAGATTTTAAAAAATCCATTATTTTATCGCTTGTTCAAATTTTTATTCTTTTTTTAACGTAACTCTAGACCAATGGTTTTCACGTGAAATTTCACTATGGCCGCATTATAAATATCAGGTGTCCTATGGAAATGTCTCGTGGCCGTACCAAATGTGATAAAAAATATTTTCGATATTTATTTTTTATATAGTTCATTACGATGAATGATCTTTCACAATATACAGTTGTAGGTAAAATCGACAAAATTGATAAAGCAATTGTTGTTAATTCTTTACATTAACTTGATTCATGGTGAAGGTATAACTTCGATCAAAATTTTCGAACAGTTTTATTGTTAAAACTGTCCTTTTCTTAAGCTCGACTAAATGTTGGATAAGTCAGGTTTATTCAATCAATTTTTAAATAATAATAATTTTACAAATTCATTTGTAAAAACACATTTTTTTAAATATCAACATTGACTGTAAAACTGTTGGTGGCCGCCCATGAAAACCACTGCTATAGACTGCCGGTTGACCCAAAAAAAGTCAAAACACCATAACGATTTTTTATTATATATGATATCTTCGGTGGGATTGTAATGTTATTTATTTATCTTTACAATCTTATTTCGAATAATTGCAAGTAAATATACTAAAAACTACATCATCCACAATTGCAATAGCTACATTTCTTATTAGAATATTTTTTTCTAGCACAATACATTTTATCGAAACAAGGAAAACCAATGCTCATGATAGAGGGCTTCCGATTTAGTCTACAAAATGTTATGAAAAACGGGAAAACAAGATGGGTGTGCTCTTCGCATCACAGCAAAAATTGCAGAGCAATGGCGCACACAGTGGACGATGTCATTATCAAGATAAACAACGATCATTGTCATAGCGCTGCCACGGAAAGTCGCCCAAAGAGACAGACAGAATCGTCTTTTACAGATGAAAATGTCGCAGAAGAAAATCAATAAGCACGGAATGTCCACTTATGATTAACTTTGCATTTACTTTTTATACTCTTGTCGTTGTGCTTTAGTTTTTTCAATCAATGTTGGCCAACAATTTTTAGCAAATGAATGATTAAATAATCATTGCAAGCCCGTCGCTTAATATGTGTCTTCAGAGGGGCTTATGAAAAGACTTAATATATAGGTAGATGATGAATGGATAAATATTTTAAATGAAAAATTTCTGAGACATCCATATCTTTGAAATTCAATCCGAGAATTTTTAGTCGATTTTTGAATCTTTCCTTTATTTTAGGCAGCTTTATGACTGAGAAAAAAATATAATTTAACGTGTTTTTTAGGCACACGCCGTACTTTTTATAATACTATAAATAATGCCTCTTTAGTGCATAGGGGTTGAAAAGAGTGTATCAGAATTTAAGCAAGTGTGAAATATTCGCTAAAACAAATAATTATTTCGCTGTTCATATTTTTGTTACCGACTGTGAACAAGGCATATTTTTCTTTTTGTTATGTGACTAAGCATTTCTCATAGCTAATTTTGTTTTTTTTTCGATTGTGACGCTTTCTGAAAAGCGTCCATCTTTACAATTACATTTTCTTTTACTCCGTAATTTTTGTTTTATACATACTAATACTTATTACTAGCACAACCAGTAAAATATAACGTTCAATTTAATTTTGTATATTCAATGTATTTCTTAAATAAATATATATCTAGCATAACAGCCATCACTCAAAGCATTAATTATTTTAAATTTTAAATCACATGAGATGAGAGTTTATTTTTATTCAGTGTAATTTAGATCGTAAATTTTGTAGTCCTTAAAACTATATAATATTAAAGAATTAAATTACAAGTAAAAAAAGATTATTATCAAATAAAATATATTAAAATAAATATATTTATTTTTTAAAGCTGAAAATATAATTGATATACTATAAGCAATCTTCTAGTACTTTTGGTGTATGATATTGATTGAAATGTCTTTATTTCAATAATAAATTATTTTGCGATGTATCTACATTAAATAATACGGGTTTCCCCTATTCTAATCATACTCTGTACCTGATTGCATTGAAAAAAATGTTTTGTGGATTTTTGTTTCTATTATCTAAAGATATATAATACTATAATATTTTTACATCTAAGATTGAGTCACTGCATTCCATATTTAATATGTAAAATTATAAGATTAAAGGTAGAAAATAATATTATTATTTCGATATAATATTATTATTGTGTAAAAAGTAAATTTATTTAGAAAAAAATAACATGTGATTGACAGACGCGCATCCAGATTGGGGATGAATGATTCTTAGTCATATTGATGGTCTAAAATTGACGCATTATATCATATATTTTATTTATTTCTACCACGGTGTCCTGTTAGAAGAATTTTCAAAATTCAATTGCATACAATAAGAATGTATTTTTTCATATATTTCTACGATAAAACGTTACGTTTTACATATGAGACCCTTGCTTGTGTATTACAAAAAACGATTTATTCTATACTTTTGTTTATTTTGTATTGAATTGATTGCAAAAGTCTGATGCATTGGAAACGATTATGACGGTGAAATTTTTCCATTCAATCCTATTTTTAATTCATTTTTTTGCTTTGTTAATCCTGCCTATTTTTGTATGTTTTTTTTAGTGTTAAAATATGTGTTGTTTTGAAAATAAATCTTTGTCAGATAAAAAGTTTTTTTTTATCCAACCTTTTTCAACATTTTTCAATTTTAAATTCCTCCCTGAATAATTTTTGCTACTTTAATAAATTTCATTAATTTCTTACATTTTTCCTAAATTTATCTGTCTTACATACCTTTATCAATAGTAGGTTGGCAGAGTGAGAAAACGCATGAATAAAACATTTTGATACATTATTTGAAAAGCAATTAAAATTCGTTTCTTACCAATGAAAATTTTACTTATTGAAATATGGAACATTGTATCATGGTGTTATTAAGAGATTATAAAATGTTATGACACGTGTGTAAATTTCGTTACGCAATTATACGACTCCAATGAACTAGTGCAATCGCTTTGTATATAAGTGACTTGTATACTATGCCGTGTATCAATTGCATTTCATTGTACATGGGTGCTGGTAATTATGTTTATTAACTCTGTTCGCCATGGTATTAACATGTATTTTTTATTTCAGATCTGCCTATTTATACAACATCTAAGCATGGAGGAAGAATGCTCGAGTTCCAATACTACAGCTACAGGTTTTATAAGATTGTAAAAGATAAAGCATATTGGGTATGCTCCAGAGACAAAAATTGCAGAGGGAAAATGCATACAAGAAATGACACGATTATATTCATTAACGATAATCATATTTGTAAGAAAAAGATTCCAAATTATGATGGAAAAAAACCGATTGGAATTAAATAAAAAAGCTATAGTAATTAAAAGTTAATAGTTCGTAAGAATATGATATAAGAGACGTTTTAAAAGTTACAGTGAACGCGCCCGCTCTTTTTGCACAATGAAGATGAACCAGCATATTTCTGAAAAATAATATTTTAGAACTGTGTAATATCAGACCGCAATTTATTATATGTGAAACGAAACGATTTCATTGTCACCATAACATTTAAATTTATTTTTCACCATTGAATTGAAGTGTTTTTAGCAAATTAAATCTTCAAATGACTCGTGCACATTGACAAAACATCTCTACAACTAATTCTTTATTCCACAGACGAATAAACTTCTTTTGTGACAATGACTGAGCAAAAGAATGAACATAAAATTGAAAAATTGTTCCCATTTTGATGGAAGGTTTTTTAATGTCATGCAAAAAAATATTGAAAGTTAATTTGTATTTTTTTCCTAGTATATATAACATAGTTAATTTAAACAGTTTTATTTGGGTAAAAATATTATAATTCTAAAATATTGTAATAGCACAAAAAATCTCGGATATAATCTAAAACTTATCCGAATTTTTCACAATATTTGATATAATTTTTAGGCTTTTAAGGTGTTAACTGTCACTTCTTGATGGAAAGGCATTATATTTTAAATAATAAAAACACATTTTTTTAGTACTTATTTCCACAATGGATTCACCATGTGGAAATAGGTACTAAAAAAATGTGTTTTTATTATTTAAAAAAAAAAAATAATTTTTAGGGTTTTGGGATATTTTTCATGTAGTTCATGCTTCAATATAGTTAATTAATTTCTTTCAAAATTTAAGCTTTTGACTATACGAAAATTTTATAATACTAAAATATTGTTTTTATTTTGTCATAACATTTGACGTTTAAAACATTTTTTTTTATAATCTAATTTCTATGTTTTTTTTAATATGTGGGGTTTTTAGGTACATTATTAATTTATACGCGAATGGTTATTATTATTAATAATTTAAGTTATAGAAATATTTTTTTAAATATTTGGTATGGGTAGTTAGTTCTTTTTAAAATATGCGTTTTACAATTTATGCTTTTGCTTGATTCTTTCGTATATGTATTTACTTGTGAAAGCTTAAAAATATGCTTGACAGTATATTCATTATTTTACTCTTTGTTGATCAAATATAATAATTTACCATATTATTAAACATGTCTTTAAACTAATTGATTTGAACCTCGTAATCCATATTGTAGAGCCTGGAAATATTGTTGGATTAGTGCTTATCCATAAATGAGTCTTATGACTTAATGTGGATTTTTTGATCGTGTCGTTTAAATTTGACATATTACAGACTTCCTGTTAAAATTATTTTAGACCACTTTGCCCCTTCCTTTTTGGACAATACGTCAAATATAGAATGCACTTATGCAGTCTGCTTTTATCTCTATATGTTTCTTATCAAATCACTTTTTCTGTACTACAGAAAAAAACATTTTGTAATATTTCATTCGCTGCATATTGATATTTAATATAGTGATAAATCCTGTTATTTTGTATTCTATTATGTAACTTTACCACACACTTTCTCAATGCTTGCTTTTATGAAAGTTTTTTTTCTTCTTTTTTTTAGTCATTGACTAATAACATGATATTTTTAATAATATCATTCATTAATCATAATCTATCAATAGCTTTTATTTTATATCTATCAATTTTCTTCCATCGCTCAATCTAAATAAACATCATTTAATATATGCAAGTTATAATATCAAATGAAATATTGTTAGATTTATATTCTAAATATAATTTGCTCTTGTAAAAATTGTTTGATGAAAGGTATCTATAAAAGAAATAAAAAAAGAAAATCGAAGTTTATAATAATATCATTTTTAAATTGATTATCATTTAACTTTATTATAATGTATTGAAAACTATGGAATTGTTAACTTTTGAATTGAATAAAATATAATAAAAAAATATTTTTTTTACTTTTTTTGATATGATGCTCAGAACATAATTTATATACATTTTGATATTATTCGTTAAAATTGGATACACATAATTAATGGAGACTGTCATACTCTAATTTACATATCAAGCCATCAATATGTTTTGTACGAACTTCTTTCTACATGAAGCAAGTAAGGTATACAATGCTTATGTGATACAGTCGATAACTATTTTTGTCCGAGACATTCCTAGAATGCTGTTGATGTATTATTCGTAAAATATTGTACATTCCCATGTACCTGGCTTTTACCTTTCGGCATTGTCAGGCTTTGTAATATACGCTTGCACTTGATCTGACTGAATCAGTATGAGTGTATTGGTGTACTAGAATTCTCTAGATAACCGACATGTGAAATCAAAGTCGTAAATGACAAAATGTATGTGAATATACCAAATTTATAAGAGTGAAATTTGATAGTCGGATTTCATTCATTGTTTACTCGGTTTATATCTTAAATTGTAGAAACAAATAGTTTGTATTTACACTTTCATTTCCGTTGTGATGGCGATTGAGAGCGGGAAACTGTTTATTTTTCATACATTGCATAAACAACCCGCCATGCCGCTTTGATTGGCGAAATTCTAATGAATGAAAATAGAGTATAGAAAACTCACGCGTAACATATTACATTGATCACGCACAAACACGTGATTGGCAGTCTTCCTGAAACTCATTTTAAATATGCATGATTTTTTTATTGACGTATTATTCATATTGTAATGTTTTAGGTGACAGACCTGTATACACAACTTCTAAGTACGGTGGGCGAATGCTAGAGTACCAATACTATAAATATAGGTATTACAAACTTGCGAAGGATAAAGCGTATTGGGTTTGCTCCAGAGATAAAAATTGCAGAGGAAGATTGCATACAAAAGAAGATGTCATTATTTATATTAACGATTTCCATATTTGTGGAAAAAGGTATCCGAACAAAAATATGATTACGAAACCATCGGCATAAAACCTGACGTTTTAGACAGCGGAGTGACCAAGCGTCTCTTCATGTATTATGTATATGCTTGATTTTCTTGTAAGAGTTTGCCTTCATATCAAAACTATATTTATTTTTTGATGTATATACTTTTTAGATGTCATTATTATTTTTTACATTATTCTTTTTAGTGTACCCGCATGCCCGATCAAACTTTTATATACATCCCGAGTAAGAAAAAGGTTGAGTATGGCTACAATAATGGGATGTTGCTAGAAGTAATTCATAGTGCCAATTCGATAATAAGTAAAAAAAAACATGAAAAATATCATTATCAATCGATAATTCAATTTCCTAAAATCTTCCAATTTAAATTCGAGCTTGTCAACACCTCAACCGCAGTAAACATCCGTTTCCGTGACATTGCATTTGCATATAAATATATTTTCTTAAATAATCAATTAATAAAAATGAAGCCTATACGTCACTAAAATCAGAATCATTTTTCTATGTATTTTCCATATATATTATGACCATGACAATTTATACTGCAATCATTTTGTAGGAAACTGTATTATGACATGTAGTTTATCGTAGAAAATACGTGTTATAGGAAAGCGTACCGTTGACTGCCATAAAAATATTTGTTTATTAACACCAATGGAAATTGGTATTATAGACGTAATATTTTTTTTTTTTTATATTAAATATATATTATATTTATATCTTTTATCTTTGATGGGGATATTTAAGTGTGTATATTTTCCATATTTCGTGTTGACAATATTTTTATTAAATACTGTAAAATAATGACAATGGCCAATTTTGTATTAGACCTAAAATATTTTATAAATATAAGTTTTTCGATTTTAATGGTTATTTGAATTTAGATCGATTGCATAAAAATTCTAAAAATACATAGTAAATATACATATATTTAATGTTTTAATATGTTTGAATTTGCCATTTGTAAACGGGATTATACTAATTAAGATCTGTAGTATTACTTTTTTAAATTATTATTAAGATAATATCGGTTGTGCTTATATTTTATTGTTACTGCTGTTTCGTTTTTTTTTTCAATTTTGGAAAAAAATCGTAAGATTAATTATTGGATAATAAAAACCGTTCTTTGATTTCAATGAATAAAAAACAAAATAATTTATATTTAAGTTTAGTATTTTAAACTATTATTATTGTTTCCGTGACCTTCCGAAGTGTTTATTGTTAGCTTCCAGAAGGCACTTGTATTGTTAATGTATATTTATTCAAACTACTGTTATTAAGTTATTTTATACCGATAATAAAATACTATATTTTTTGAGATATTTGTTTCATTTTTTGAGAGAATTTGTTCTTTTTTCAATGTCGAGTTTCCTCTCATTCTAGTTTTAATTTTAAACTGAATATTTTAAGAAAATGCTTTTCTGCGTTTGTCATTAAGTTGATGTCATTGCGGTCTCGCCTGCTACACCATGACTTTTTTCATATTAATATCAATCTTATTTCAAATCAACGCTCATCGATATCGATTGATGGAATTAATATCAAATTTTAATTGTTGAAACTTTGAAACGATTCCAAGTGTTTTGTCATTGACGACACGGGCTTTACCTTTCGGTATGCTGTATCCGCGTGATAAAATGTCTGAAACATCTGGAATCGTACAAAGTTTCAACAATTATAATTTGACGATTGCATTGAAACGAAATTCAATATTTATTAAAAAAAAATATAAATACAATATTTATATAATAGATTAAGCAAGGATACTTTTACGTTTGTTAACCATTTGTTGTCGGAGGGACATTCATTTGACGCGGGTGAAGGGATACAATTGTTACATTATAACATGGGGAACCATTAACTATTTTATCAGGAGATTCTAGAAATGAATAGAGGCCAGTTATTAAATTCAAACTTCATTTTCAATGATCAACTCAATGTTCCCACCTCCCCCCTTTTGTACCTTTTACGTGAGATCGGTTCAATGAATAGAAAATCTCATGATGTAAATTTCTATGATGGAAAAAACATTTTATCACTAGATGTTTGATCGTTTCTCGCCAAATTGCATGTAAGTATTTCTCTAAAAAGAAAAAAAAACATTTATATTTTAATTTTAGTTAATCAATATTTGCTGTAAAACCCTTTCATGAATTACTCATTAACAAGATCGTTAGTGAAAATTATCACAGAAAATTGTGTTAATTATTTTTAAATTTGTTTTAGCTGCTATTTACTGTTTGCTTTGGAGTGTGCGTTTTCCTGTAATTTATGACTTTGGTATATAGACGATGCTTACTGTACGCCAGTTCTATTGCATCTGTCTGATTTAATGCTTGAAGATTCCAAAAGGCGAAACCAGGGTCGCTAGTGACAAAACATGTTGAATTGTACAAAGTTATGCAATATTTGTACCGAGTTTCCGTTAGTTGGCATATTTTCTTTTATTTGTATAATATAATAATGCACTTACACGAACCTTTTCAATTTCTTAAGAGACACGCTCTACACAGTATATAATGCTATAATGAAATTTGAATCCCTATTGTCTGTCTTTTTGAGTAAGTTCCCAAGGTGCTCTATTAAATGGAACTGTTACTAATATTATATTCTTTCCAGCTGTTTACGTTAGATCGCATAAGAGAACTAGGATATTACTTTACAATGGCTATACATATCGATTCAAATTTCACTTGAAGTCTCACGAAGATATGAAGCACTGGTGTTGTTCCACTAACAAAGGGTGTAAGGCGAGTCTTCATACGCTCAAAGAAAGAATTGTAAAATTGAGACCAACTCACAATTACGCGGAGTCATCTATAGAGAAAATTATTTACGAGAAGAATAAATGACAAAACTACTTAGTCTTTAAAACTCAGGAGATAATAAATGCTTCGTATAAAAAGGTAAAAAATCATTACCGTAAACAAATTATGATAAAGTTTTTATGAAAATAGCACATCGCTATATTTTCTTTGAAATTGTCGAGTGCTATGTAACGCGAGATTGTACAATTCGATTTCAGGTTCGATGTCATGTGTCTCTAAATCTTACAAATGAATTGTGTAGTGCAATGGTTTTGAAATCATTTTTTTTTTTTGATCAAATTATTTATATAATGTAATAATAATACAAATATATTGTGGAAATAAGTACTAAAAAAATGTGTTTTTATTATTTTAAATATCATGCCTTTCCATCAAGAAGTGACAGTTAACACCTTAAAAGTTTGAAATCGTTGTTTATTATCAAGCGCATTAAATTTATTTATTTGTTCTATTTTGTTATATTTAGAAGTTTGTTCATATAAACTGTTTTAAATCTTTATTAAATAAAGTATATTTAAAATTTCTGATTGCTTTTTTTAATTCGAGCTTATGATGTTACACCTTAAATTTTTCAGCCTTACAATAGTTTGAACATAGAATAGTTTCCCTTTTGATATACAATTAGCATACCATTTTTCTTAACGTACAAACCCTGAGATGTTTGAATAAGCTAGCATGGTTTAAATAAATATGTCGACTAGTTTACGCATCGTTGTTTAATCTTAAACATTCAAAGGTTTCCGTTGTTGATTCCACGCTGGTTACGGTAAGTGCGAAATAACAGTGCAGATAGTTTCGTAAATTGGGTTTTCAGTCGATTTATGGATTTACGTTTGATGGCTAAATTTCCCATTTGATTCTAACAACGGGGTGGAAGGTGAGCGACTAGCTACCGACTAGTTCAGTCATATTCTTCTAGACTTATAACCTCTGAAAAAAACTCTGTGAGCAACACTTTCTCGCAAGAAACTGGAAGTAAACTTGGTTGAAAAAAAGCATTCAATTCGACATCTTTTCCGATATTGTGCAGAACAGTGGAGTGTTTTTATCGTTATGTATATGAAATCTAAATCTACTTAAATGGTATAGATAATTTGGGACCAGATTTTAATTCACAATTTTTTCATTTCAGATCAATCCATTGTGCCTCATCGAGAACGCAGATTATACCTATATGATGATTATACTTTCAAATTAATGCTTTTTAAACAAGGTGATAGATATGGTATTTTAGTTTTATGCTCTTCGTACAGATAGCCACATATTATCGACTGCTGATTTAATTCGAAACATGTGTCATTTGCATTGTTCCCATGTAACATATTCAGGATAATATTTCGTAGAGCTCGCCACGTGTATTGTTTTTTTTAAGTATTTGTTTTACTTCATATGTTTATTTTTAATAAAATAAAACCATAATCACAGTAGTGTCGTTTTAATAACTATTAATAAATATTTGTAATATTTTAGTTGTATAACCTATAATGATTCCCAATTTGACTGTTACTAGAGTGGTAGCATTCAAATGCTAGAGAAAAATCAATCTACATCAACATTTAGGTGAAAATAGTTAATTTATTTTTTTATGGACTAGAACGATCTTGATCTAATGTACAGGAACAATTTCAATTTATTTTATAAAGCTGTATATTGACGTATCTTTAACAACGGTTATGTTGAATGGTATTCATTTATTAATCGAATAAAAACAAAGATTATATAGTTTTATTGAAATTTCAGTGTTTATCACTGAACAAAAAAAAAGCAAAAAGTTGTACTGTTGTACCTTTCATATATCAGAAATCGTTGTGTTCATTTTTATGCGTAACGTTATTCTAACCGCTTAGACTCCAAATCAATTGACGCAAAATCGGTAATGTTTTATAGATTATTGATTGAATTGGCATTCACTTGGTAGAACTCCATTATAATATAAAATCATTCAATAGTAAAAAAACAGATTCACAATTCGCCAATCAAGTTATAAAGGAAGCACATAATATAAATTCAAACTCAGCGCCTAAGTGTTTGCATCTTTGCAGTAAGGGTTTAGGATGACCGCTTTGGAGCAGCTGGAAAATTTAAAATTTTTGAAAAATTTAGTTTTATTGCGAGAAAGAAACAAGCTAGACCGTTAAAACAGGAGAGAAGATGTTTTGTGTACGTTTTCTACACAGCTATATAGGTATAAGCGTGAGCCGAAATAGCTATCAACTATATTTTTTTAAATTATTTTGTAGAACTAAAATAGATTGGTATTTTTTCCATCGTGTTATAGATTATTTTACTTCTAATATAAACGTTTTTACTTTTCAGCTGTTTTTGTTCTTTCGCAAAGAGGTGGAACTCTTATAAAGTATGACAATCATACGTATTGTTTCCGTTATCAGATTGGACTGAAAAAAAGATGGGCATGTTCGACCCATGTGACAAAAGGATGCAAGGCATATTTGCACACGGTGGATAGTCAAATTGTTAAAGTTTGTGATATCCATTGTCATGATATTCGAAGAAGTGATTGAAAAAAAATATAAAAACTATCTTCAAACATTAGGTATATTTCAATATGAAACTCATTCATCCGTCATTAGATAAATGTATAAAATTTAAATACAGTGAAACCTCGATTTTACGTTTTCCAAGGGACCCTGAAAAAAACGGTAAATGCGGGAAACGGGGAATGCGGGAAAGCTTCAAATAATAATGTAAAATCTTAAAAAACATTTATTTATTAGTTACTTGTATATACTGTATATAAAATTTATTTTTAAAAAAAGTCCTTTGTGTTAGTTTGCTTCTTTGTTGTTTGGCACTTTAATCTTAAACAATTCTACATTTGCATCATAAACAATAATACGCGTGTGGTAGATTTCAACCCAAAAAATAGCTCATGCGTCTAATGCGTTACGTCTACCATGTACAGCGGATTCCAACGTGTCTAGACATAGCACCTGCACTCGGCTGTGTCAAACTTGCTTGCCGAGATACGGAGAAATATGCAATAATAACGGTCAATCGGGATAATATTTGTGACGGGACCAAAATATTTAGACGTTTTATCGAGGAAATCGGGAATCGGGAAACGGTCAATGCGGGATTATTTAACATTGTTCTTATGGGAGTTTGGCGGTACTATAAAAAATAAACGTTACAGCCGGGAAAACGTATTATGCGAGAACGGTTGATCGAGGTTCCACTGTACATAAATAAATGTACAGCAACTCTTCGAAACCCCGGTTAGTTAATAATTTATTTAAAAAATATTGTATTTTTAATGCCAAATATAATATATTAAATACTTGACATAAGCCCAATGGATTATTTTGATGCAATCAAAATCAAATAGAGTAGGAATAATATTTTCAATACCCATCTCGAAATCTGAGTTGAGAAAACTTAAAAATAATTTCCAGCACTATCTGATTTTTGAGGTAGGGCTGACATCAATGGACGTCAAAAATTGTCATGTTTTTTACAATTGTGTGTCGGTTAAGTTACATTGATGATATTTACAATTTTTGTTTTTTGTCTCGCCATGATTCATAATTTATTTTAAGCTGCTGGTATAATTGAAATAATGTTTTTTAATATCTTAATAAATCATTGACAAATGGAAAGTATCATATACTGACAAGTGATGATATTCGAATATTCGAAACAATATTTGAGTATTTGCTTTTAACGTTGGAATTCCGAATAATCATCCAATAAAGGCTACTTACAATCCATTTAAGCTAATAAATTGAGACTAACAATACTGTTGGTATTATTATACTTTGATTTTCAATTAATTATTATGTATATATTGTAAATTGTATAATAAACGTTATGTTAACGATAGTGAGAGTATTTTTATTGTTTGAAGAAATTTATCTATTATTTCCATATATTTTCAGACTAGCATATCACTGAGTTAAACCGGAATTGACAACACAAAATTATCTATATTTCTATTAATTAATGTAATAATCATTACAGCATACGCCGATACGCCAAATATTTCAAAACAATAATCATGTAATACAATCTCGATGACAAGTTACTTTAAAAACTTTATGATAAATAACATTGGTCACATAAATTCATGTCCATGATCACTAATTGAAATTGAAAATAACTTTAGTTTGATATTAATCTTTCCGGTATTTGAATCCAGGGTACCTCATATCTACGACCCATCTCTCTTCGCTAGACGACAGATTTGATTTTCAACGTCTAACTGCAGAAAAATCCATACTAGATTCGTATATAGATTATGTTCTTTATGCTGTATAATAATTATTTTGTCACATGGAATAATAACAGTTTATTCTATTTTAAAAACTGGTTTATTTCCTAACGTTTGATATTTCATCCGTTCAAAATTTTCTTGCGATATGAACTCTTACTAAAATTCCATATGGTTTTTTTGCAAAAAATAACATTCCATTTAAAAATAATTGTGTGACGGTGCATGGACACAAAAATATTGCAATATTTAATTTAAATTAATATTTATAATCGATTGTTCGACGTTTAGAATGGGATAATGGCCCAAAAACAAAAGGAATCTTTTGTTACACGTTACATATGTATATGTATAATATAATTACTTATTTTATTTTTTTATTCCAGGCGGTGTCGAAGTTTTTTCACTTTTTGTTGCTAATGAGCATCATTTAAAAAGAGAAAAATATGAATTATTGTCTTCTCCGACACTGCGTCGTCGAGGGCTTATTTCCCGCCAGGAGATGTTAAAAAGAAAAGCTTGCGGTCAGGAATATGTCACCAGAGATTCTATTATAAAGCCAGCAAAATTATTTAAGCCCGCTACCGAATGTTGTCGCAAAAATTGTTTTGAACTAGTCCCGGAATACATTCAGATCGAATCATTCAATCGTTTTTATCAAATGGCGAATTTGAAAAAACAAAATAATTTCTTGGAGAATAGTTTAACCGTCGCTCTGAAAAAAGGCTGTAATTCTAGAAGAAGAAAAGATCGTATTCGGGAAATAAATCGACTTGTAACAGTGAAGTATGAAGTGATTTTTGGTAATGAGAGAATACAGGTTTGCAAATCTCTATTTATGAATGTATTTGGTGTTACGAAAGGAAAATTAAATTATATCATTCAGAGAAAAAGGCAAGTTCATACAGGTATTTAAAGATTAATTAAAATTAGATTAGGGGAAAAATAATGTTATCGTAATTTAAGAAAAAAATAAATGAATTTTAGTTTTATTAAAATTTGTCTATAACGTGATATTTCTCCAGTCCAAGAAACTCCTAAATAAATAAAATACGAATTTGTACTCGGTTCAGTATTCCGCTGCCCAAGTGTGTATATAACAATTTTATTAACATATTCGAATACGATATCATATTCTGCTTATTTGTAAATGATTTTAAGTGTACATCAAGTTCCAAGGAACACAATTTAAAAATCTAATAAGCGTCTAATAACCAAGGAAATACGTGATTTGTTGAAGGGGAAAGGAAAATAACATACTAAATAAGCCTTAGATTTGAGAAAGATCTGAGAATATCTTAAAATTTATGTATAAAATACTAGAATATTAATGTACGTTTACAAAAGTTTTTGTATATATGTATTACAAATACGTAAATTATCTATTAAAAGTTATGTTATAATATGAATGTTTTGAAAATAAATATGGCAAAAGTTTGCGAATATAATATCTTGTTACGTTGATGGTCATTGAGAGACATTGATACTGGCAAAATCATCTACTTCCGATACAACCAGAGGCTCTCAGTCCTGCTAGCATTTTTTCGACTCAGGATGTTTACCGAGAAAGAAAAAGGAAGTCGGAATGTCATGACAAATGACTACGTAGAGGCCATATACTAGATATGGCGTAGTACAAATACTGTCTAAGAATATATGTGTATGTGCTTACATAAAACTTTTTTCAATATTGTTGTGTTTTTGGTTCTTTTTTTTAAATTATTCAATATATATACTATTCAATAATAATATACATACACTTCCACACGTTTTATTATTATCTCTCTCTTATATCTTTCATACAAAGTGTTTTTTTTTGTTTACATTCTTTGTTAATTTATATTTTACTTTGATCAGTGATATTTATCTTGTTCTTGTCTTTGGTTTTAGCCAATATAAAGGCCATTTATTAAATAATACTAGACATAATGTGGTGTACATAAGGTTCAGAAATATATATGTACGTGTGTACGTAAAACGTTGTTTTTGATTCTTTTTTTTGAATTATTCAAGATATACATATATTTACACACTTCCATAAATTTTATCATTATTTCTCTCTTATATCTGTCGTACAAAATGATTTTTTTTTGGTTTACGTGCTTGTTAAGTTATATTTTTCATTCGTCAATGATTTATAACTTGTTGTGTTTTGTTTTAGCAATTTTCGTCAGGTCTCAAAAGGGAACACGGCTTATTAAATATGGCGAATATACCTATTCAATAGAATCCAAAACTAAAGATACACTTAAAAAACGGTGGAGCTGCTCTACTCATCGAACGCAAGGATGTAAAGCAAAACTACACACAATCGATGATAAAATTATAAAAATGATGACTCTTCATTGTCATGAAAAAAATCCTGCCAATAAAAATTAAAATAACGCAAAAAAACGTGCTTGTCGTGGTTTATTTATCTATTTTAAGATCATTGTATTTTTGTCAATCGTTTTTTGTCCGACTTTTTGATCATACATTTCATATTTTTATTTTCCTACATTTTTCTCAATAAAGAACTACTTTTTGCATTTAAATTTAAATTTTTAATCTGAAACATCTCTGAAACAGCTCTGGTCTCATCTTTTTAGTCGAATTATTTGACTTATTTTTTATTTAATAATTTTAAATTACAAAAATAATATATTTATTGCCGAATTGTTGGTGTCGCGTTTCTGTACGCATCTCGAAAAACAGAAATTTGTCGTAGTTGGCTGTCGGATATGTAATCGTAGGAATCGAATAGTAGTTGATAATATGAAACTTATTTCTAAAACGTTCTAACGAATACCTGTTCATTTTATTAACAACAATGTAATACTATTTTAATAATAAAATACTTTAACGAAAGAACAGTCGTGAAAGTATGTTCCTTGAGATACGAAGTTTTTGAATTTACTTCTCACGAAATCCGCGAAGTAGGCGACTGCTGTTCTATTTTTATTTTTTTTATTAATTGATTAAATAATAAAAAAAAAAGTTATATTTCTAAAGGATTTTCTGCCAAAGATACGACGTAGCTTCATCATCTACTATCGACAATACAATTATCGAAATTATTGAAATAAATTTTTATCAATATCGAAATTGAAATGGAAAATAAATGACACGTTTAAATTAATCTTTAATTGTTTAAATTAAGTCTTTCGATATAGTGGAGTGTTTAAACACAAGTCACAAAACCCTAAGAAGTGTAAAATGCCTGTACGATTTAAATTTCATCAAGCAACCTTAGTCAATATATTAAATAAACTACACTTGACTTAGCCAAATCTAAGAATAGTCTATAAAATTTTTGTAATATATATATACGTATTATATATTATGTGAAAGACGTCAATAATCTTTAATTGTTTGATTTATGTATACATTAGGTAGTCATCGACTTACGACGGTTCGACTTACGACCATTCGCGCTTACGACAACAAAAAAATAGTATAAAATAAAATTCCCTCAAATTAACCAAGTAATGCAAATATTTACAAAAACAGATTCGGAAAACGAAAGATTTTTGAGTATAAACCGTTTTCAGCAAGGTCTTGTTTCCTATAAATAAATATATAGGAAAAAAACAACAAACAATTCAACTAAAATTGGATATTTTTTTAAAAAGACTGCTTCTGCTTCTTCTCACACTATTTATGATGAGCCAATGGATTGTACTTATATAACTACCGATGACGAAAGTTTTTAAATATTAATGAAGGAAATATTATATTTTGTAAAATAAGTATAAATTTAACAATAAAAAAATATAATTAAATACACATGTTTATATAATATTTTGTATGAAATTCGACTTACGACCAAAGTCCAGGAACGTGTCTCGGTCGTAAGTCGAGGATAACCAGTATATTTTTAAAAATAAATAACCAAATGTAAAGAAACCCTCCCACTTCTTCAGATTATCTTAACACTGCTTAATCTTGCAATATATTAAATAATTCACGGCTTTTCCTTTTTCAATTTTCCAGCAACATTCATCCAAACAAGTAGAGGTGCTACAATATTACGATATCAGCAGCATTCATTTAGATTTTCAAGTCAGTCCGGAGAAAAATCAAGATGGAGGTGCTCCAACCAAAGATCAGGGTGCAGAGCATACGTGTATACAGTAGAAAGTATAATAATTAAAGTTTCCACAATGCACAACCATTGAAAATATAATTATATTTCTCGAGAAAATGAGTCTGATAATTTTTGAATTCACTCAAAAACAAAATTCCTTAATGTGTTAAAATTTGTCTATGACGACTTGAGTGCTTAAAAATAGTGTTAAAATTTTTCAAATTGTATGTAATAAAGTGGAATATATTATTACTATAATAAAACTTTATGTATTTAAACAAGTTTTTCTTTAAGAAGTCAATCGAGACCAATGGTAGTACACACCGTAGAATATCTTTGGCAATTTAAATGATTAAATGCCAATGGTACTGTTTACACAAGCAATGTAACAATACCCTGCCACCATACGCTATGTATGTATCAGCTGCTTATGTTCGGAATTCGAAGATTTTTCTCGCAATCATGCATCAAAACAAAATCCAACATTATTTGAATATCTACTTGTTGTTTTCCAATGTGAAAATTTACAATTAATAAACTCATGAATGGTTTTAAGATATGGGTGATTGATGGAATTATAGTGTGAAATTTTTATCGTTAAAACTCTTTACGATTCCAAATGCGTCAAACTGACAATCTGTAAAAATCCTTTTTAAAAATTCGCCGTCATACAGAGAACAGAACCTCAACTCATTGAATATTTGTTTTGTCGAATGCAGTGTCTGCCAAACTTTTTTATTTCACGGCACACTGGGGAATGGAATTTGTTCCGTGTCCCACCAAATAAATATGCCGTGAAAAGGAAACATACCTCATTAATATGAATAAAGGAAATCCTAATATTTTCGATGGTTTCTAACTTACTTAACTTTCTAGCTTACTTCGGTAACTTTGTGGAAGTTCATTTTAATATAAAATTTAAAATATCTTTGATTATTCCACGTATTGTGTAGCTAACTGCGATACGTGTTTCGCCTCTTTCAGAGGCATCTTCAGACTTCCTGGTCTGGAAAGGAAATCCTGGCGTCGACAACATTTTTTTGATATTTTAATATTTTATCGGTCTATAAACATGTAAATGGGGGGTAACAGTTGTATATGTAAGAACAATGCAATCCATGTGAAAATTAAAAATTTTAAAAAGCAACTTTAAATAAGGTAAAAAAAAAAGTTACTTTTCATTTACCATCGCCGCTATATACGAACGCGACAAATATTTTTTTCAATATTTATACTCTGAACTTATTTAAAATTAAAAACAATTTCAATGAATATAATTAAAACAGATTTGATGTTTCTTTCTCTGTAACACATCCCGTGATTTCGTGAGCACACAGTTTGGCGGACACTGATTTAAAAAGATTGATTTTCTTCACACCATAGTGTACCCAACACGTTTGTGTTAGTTGCTTCTAAGACAATATTATATATGATTATTTTTTTGTGGGCTACAATTATTTTACCTTCAAATTTTTCCTACAGTATTTTTATTTTTTTTTCCTTTTGTTATGGAAATCAACCAAATAAATGGCAGCTTCATAACTATCTAATACTATGTGCGTCTCTTTTTTTAGCGACTTTCATCAAGTCTAAAAGAGGAGCACGACTTATTAAATATTATCAATATACATATTCGTTAGACTCGAAAACTAAAAATACTTCTAAAAAACGGTGGAGATGTTCTACTCATCAAACACAAGGGTGTAAAGCACGTCTACACACGATCGATGATAAAATTGTCAAAATGTCGACATTCCATTGTCATTAAAAATAATACCATTAAAAAAATAAAACAACACTTAGACTGTGGAATAGTTAATTAATCATTGTTAAAGAAATTATACATCGAAATATGTATGTTTTAAATAAATAAATAAAAAATCTTATGAAAATTGAATTTTTATTTTTAGCCTTTTCAAAAATATAAGGTGACGAATAGTTTTATTCTTATCAATTTTTTTAACCAATTGTCGATGTTCTGTTTAACTTATGCTTGCCTTATTTTAATTGTATGAATATCTATATACCAGTGTTTCTTAACGTTGTAAGTGAGCGGCACCCATTTGAATCTGAAAAAAGGTCTCCGCACCTCATTAAAAATGTGCTTCGTTTTCTTCAATTTATAAAAATATTTTTTTACGAAATATATTGTTTATTAAAAAAAATGTACATTTTATATATCAATTGTAAAACAATATTATTTTCAATTATGTCTTGATTGTTGGTTGCTTATTAGATAGTTTTGAAGCGAGGCTCAAAAAAAACAATTGATAAGTGAGACCGAAAATTCAAATAGCTTAAAAACATAGCAAAGATAATTTATATTGTTAGAAGCTTCTCCCGCACCCCCATAAATACTTTCGCGCACGAACCGACTATATATCCCTTTTCATAAAATCCATGTGACTCGCGACCCCCTATACAATCCAAAAGCATACAAAAAAAAAAACAAAATTAAAGTTGAGCGTATAAGATGGCGACCCCCCAAAAAACCCTTCAGCCCCCAGGTCGGGAGCCTATGCAGTAAAGCTTCATAAATGTATAAAAAATGTTACGATATAATATGTTTATACTAATTCTAATTTTACCTTGCAGTCATTTACGAGATATCTGAAAGAGGAAAGACGTTAGTTAGCTTAAATGATTTCACCTTTTCCATTGAAAGAAAGATGACATCTGGGAAAATACATTGGCATTGTTCCACTCACCATACGAAAGGATGCAAAGCGCGGCTTCATACAGTTGCAAATACCATAGTTTGGATGAACAACATACATTGTCATAAATGCCCAAAATAGCTTATGACTAACGTAATCTATAATAATTATCTTTGCTAAACACATATTGGCTAAGACATAAATATTTAGATCATTACTATCGAAAAATTTATAATGGATTGGCAACCTATGCTATTGATTATTACCATCCAAAAAACAACTGTGACCAACCAGCGGTTCTTGGGCCACTACAGACGATGCTAGATGTATGCAAAGCTATTGCAGTGACACATCTGGAGTCAAACATATGAAAAAACGCTACAGCAAATATAACTGAAACAAATTGTGTACATATGTGTTACATCATCGTTTTAATAAACGTGATTTACGAAAGAATCATGCAATTAGTCTGCGAGATGATAAATTGTGAATTTTGTGGTGCACGTAGTCCGAACTAGGGATTCCAACTCGCATATCCGGATGTCCGATATCCGGATATATCCGGCCCTTTTTAACTATTCGATATCCGGATATTTGGGGAAATATCCGGATAGTATTCGTTACAATTCTTAATGAAATATTTTACAGAACATTTTCGATACTCAAATATATATAAGGCCATTTCTTTAGCACAAAGTATAAGAGAATTCACCCGAATTTGTTATCTAGTAATGATGAAATCTCTCAGCACTCAGATGTAAAATAACACTTCTCTCTTTTTCGACTTCCGAATTGCAACATGAAATGCGTATTTCTATTTTATTTCTTGCGGAAACTGTCGACAATACAAATGACAAAACAAATAATCTGAAAAAAAAACATTTTAAATACTTAGATCAATTTAAAAAAAGGACGAAAAAGTTGGACGTGTTGTTTAAAACACTTCTAACAATAAAATCAACATCAATAGCAATGAGTATTTTCAACAGTAGGAAAAATTAATGCTAAATTAAGATCAAATTAAAAAGATAATACAATTACTGCTATCTTATTTTTAAAATATGAATGGTTAAAATCTGAAAATATCCGGATATTTGAAAATGACGAATAGTTGGAATCCGTAGTCCGGACGCTTGATCGCTACTGCCAAGTGTAAACAACGATAATAAAAACACACTTACTTTTTTAAACTTTCAGTGACGTACCTATCCACAAAAAAGGGGGGCGAGATCATAATTTACAACAAACATTCATTCTCTCTAGACTCTCGCTATAAGTTTACTGATAAAAAGAGGTGGAGATGTTCTGCCAAAGCGGTTGGGTGCAAAGCAGCTTTGTTTACTGTCGACCATCAAATAATAAAAGTAATAAGTGATCATTGTCATTGATATTTCATAACAAGAACTTATCAAATTACTCATATAAATATATTTAAACTTGATTCGTGATAAAATTTGTGGTGTTTTAATTTTTTTTCGTGAATAAATCTAAAAACTTTACTTGTTTAGTTATTTAGGAAAAACCATTTTTATTTATTTCTAACATTGACTACAGAATATTCAACATAAACTGTTAATAAATATAATTTATGTTATCGACTTAAGGTACACTTGATGGAATTTCAATATCAAATTTGAATTGTTACATCTTTGTACGGTTCCACATGTTTTGTCACAACGACCCGGTTTTCGCCTTTCGACATCTTCAGGCATTCTATCACACGGATGCAACAGAACTGACTGACTGTCAAAACATGTGGAATTGTACAAAGTTGTGACAATTCAAATTAGTAAATAAATATGTTTTTTTTGGTGCTATAAAATATAGACGCGCAAATAAAAATTGATAATATCACACTTGTAATATTTTTGATACTGCCTTCTTATTTATTATTATTTTTAAGTAAGTAAGTAATTTTTAATTAAGTTTAAATTTTATTGGCTCAAAATTTTGTACACTAGGCAATATAAAACTGTATAAACTTACAAAAAAAAAAAAAAAGATGTTTAAGGGAAAAATATTCATATATTTTGCTGTTATTATTTTTCTGGATTTTGCCAAAATCTTACGTAAAAATTACGTATGACATGAATCTTTTTATATAATTTATTACTTCCGATACCTGATATGACCGAAAATATTAGTAGTTTTCCGTAAATTATTGAAATCACACATAGAGATCAATAAATTCAATGTATAAAAATCTATTTCATTTGTATTTATTGAAAAAAAATGACTTTGCAAGTAAGTTTATTGTTTTTGATTGCAACACAAGAATATGGAATAAATAATCTATCAATTAAAAGAAAAATTTACCCATAAAACACTACATCTTTGAACACAAAAAATGCAAATTGAATAAATCTGTGATTGATTTTTGATGCAACATATATACAATGTAATTGACTTAAAAATTGTTCTCTCAATAAAGAATTCAATATTCGGAGTCGAAATTTATTTCAATAATTCCGCTGATATTACCTGAATAGAGTATTTATTTATATGTGCCCTTTATCTATCCATATTAGCTCCCAATACACGAATAAGAACTGAGTATAATTTTTTTTGTTTTTTGAATAAAAAACCTGTAGAGATAAAAAGGAGTCAAAAAGTTCAATCTTCGAATAGAACTTTATAAAAAATAATTTTCAGCGGTCATTGTAGTTTTGAAGAAGAGTCCCGAATTCTTAAAGTATGCCAATCCTAAGTTTTATTTATAATTTTGCTGTAAGAACTTATCAAAAAGAAGTGAAGATACACTACTCATCGTTTTCGAGTATGTAAGGCAGCTTTTAATACTGTTGATGACAAAATTATAAAGACCATCGGTCGTTATTCATATTAATTGCTGTAATCTGGAAATGGGTCACATTTATTACTTCACAAGTGTTATTTTACGAGCAACAAAAACTCTCTGCATGCGAATACCGTATATGGATCCGATTTTTTAAATTTTCAACCATTTTCTTCCAGTATTCATAGAACTACTTTCAATATCCATTGGGTAAATGATTTATCTATGAAATTTCGTTGTGGTTTTTTCTGGGGTCTAAATAAAATATTTAAATCAAACACAATATCAAATTTGAATAGTTAAAACTTTGTACGATTCCACATGTTTTGTCACTAACGAACCGGGATTCGCCTTTCGGCGTCTTCATGCATTCTAACACACGGATGCAATATAACTGACAATCAAAACATGTGGAATCGTACAAAGTTGTAACAATTCAAACAAAAAGATTAAATCTATTATATTTACAGTTTCTATGATTATCCACACGTACGTCATTTAGAGGTCCTTTTTACTATTGTATATATGTTTTATCAAATTCTTTTCCATTTTTAGCAATGTTTATCAGATCACAACGAGGTGCCGAGATGATAATGTATGACAATCATACGTTTTCATTAGAATCAAGATATAAGAATGCTACAAAGAAGAGGTGGAAATGCTCAACTCATCAAGGCGTAGGTTGCAAAGCAGCGCTATACACTATCGACGACCGAATAATTAGAATTACTGCGAGTCATTCTCACTGATGTCAATAAATTCTGTAGAATTATCCTACAGAGAATTTTCGATAATATTCTCCACACTTTTCAAGAGATATTTCCGTACTCATTTTAGTGTAAACTATTTTATTTGTGAAATAATCTCACAGATTTTCTGAAATTGGTATATGTGTATATATTCATTACATAAATATCGATTTAATGCTTAAGTTATATTTGAATACCAAAAAAATTCTTGTCAAGAATTCTCGTCTTTTCTTTATTTAACCCATATTCATTATTCATAATTTTACTATCTGTTCATTTATGATATTCAAGTCAGTTTTTACTGTCAAATTTATATATGTATTTATGTGTGTGTGATACTTTTAAAATCTCCCTCTAGAAAAAAATACATCGAACGAACATCGTTGTAAAAATTCTCAAATATTACCACGGTGAAAAAATAGCAATGTATAATATTTTAGTTCTCCATTTTTTTTATAAATAAGATATATTTGATAGGTATTTCGGCTCTCATCGTCTGAACTATGCTTAAACGAAAATTTGCTTATCTATATATAACTGTGTAGAAAAGGAACACAATAAACACCTATGCAACCTGTTTTAACGACCTAATTTATTTCCTGCTAATATTAAAACTAAATAAAAAACTATGAATGAAACTAAAAGGCCGCTATATCAATAAGCTTACATATTGCACGGAAATGCTTTATTACGGAAACGAACAGCCCCTTGCAATGGCTTAAGAAGCGGCGACAGACATATATTATTATTTATTATTCTCAAATATTGATTTCATTATCTTAGATCAATTTTTTACAGAGAATTATTTTCAATCCAGCCTTTCGCTGGAGTATTACCAGCAATTTCTTTTAAATTATAAAGAAGCCAACACTGTGCAAACATTGAAGCATATTATATATTCTGTAAGAATTTCAAAAGCCCTTGCAAACATCTAAAGTGTTGCCACTATAATAGATAATTCGAAATATTCTAATAACAGCTTCCTTTCGACTTTCAGTAATGTTTATAAGATCCCAACGTGGTGCTGAGATGATTCAACACAACAATTATACATTTTATTTAGTTTCTCGCTATAAATATGCGGAGAAAAAAAGGTGGAAATGTTCCACTCATCAAGCTCACGGTTGCAAAGCAGCGGTCTACACTATCAACGGCCAATTAGTCAAAATATCTGGTTATCATTTCCACTAATTAGATATTTTCTAGAGAAATTTAGTGGAGAATAACGTCACAGCTTCTCAAGTTTTAAAAATATTTTACCCCCAATTAATCTTCAGTTGTGAAATAAGTAAGATATAAATGTGAATAATATGACGGATATTAATTAAACTGTGATTTACTTAAATTAGTATTAATTTACTTATTGGAAAGTCAGGATTTATTTGTTTTTTATTTTTACGTAGTAATGGGAATCTGAAATCGTCCGTTCTATTTGAATAAATATTGTATAATATAACCAAATTTATTTTGTAATTTTTTCACATTCATGAACATAAAAATATCAATTAATTTGACGATATCGCGAGATTAACTAAAGTTAGTCATATATTAAATGTTGTTTATTGACAATTTTATGTGTTCTAAAAGTAATTAGACTTTTAATTCACAATTAAAATGAGTATACGAAAATTCCTTAAGCTTATTAAGTGCACTATTTTTTTTCATAACAATAATAAATAAATGTGATTTGAAAAACCATTTGAAACCTTCTGGTTCCATTAAAAAATATGTATATATATTATATTATGAATAATGCAAATGATAATAAAAACTTTGTTTTTAGCAATGTTTATAACATCAATGAGGGGAGCCGAGTTGATAATGTTTGACAATCATACGTTCCGCTTAGATGCTCGCTACAAAACTTCTATTAAAAAACGATGGAAATGCTCTACACATCAAGTTCAAGGATGCAAAGCAGTCTTACATACTATCGGCGGTGAAATAATCAAAGTCGCTGGACACCATTCACATTAATCGAGTGAAACTGCAAAAATTGATGCATCGCTGCTGATCTATGTTGGCAGTTGTACCACCAGTTCTACCGACCTTCCAAACACGTATTGACTATTTTTTGCGCCAGTGTATCCCAGTACTTCTGCATTAAGATTAGTAAAAATCGTGCAATTTTGATTTTTTTACTTGCGGAATTCATTTGGTTCACCAATGCTTAAATGCAGATGTTAATATCTTTAATTGTTTATTTATTTATTTTAAATTAAAAATACATTAAAAGTTCTATAATATTGTGAATAAAAGTTAAGTTGTTTGTGTGTTTTGTCTAAATGTTTATATTCTACTTATTTTCGTGTTATTTTTCTGAATAAAAACTTGTCACAAACTAAAGCATATTTTTGTCAGATTCGATGTAAATTCTAATTATTATAATAACAGCCACCTTCATGCTATTTCTTGGAAAATCAGTCAAATTTGGTGATAAAAATCCCTACCAGAAAATGCTTATTGCAGTCAATTTATCTTTACAGCAATATTTACCCTTTCTCAAAGAGGTGGTCATTTGGTAAAAATCGGCCGATACACATTTTGTGTGGATGGTGTTATCTCCGATCAAGTCAAGAAAAGATGGCGTTGCTCTACGCACCAATCTAAAGGTTGTAAGGCATTTTTACACACTATCGAGGATTTTATTGTTAAGATTTTTAACGAACACATTCATTAACTGTCATTTTTTGTTAAAGATTTTCTTACATATTAAATAAATTGAAACAGATCCATTGTCTGTTTTTTTTTCTTTCAATTATAAACCCATGAAAACATAATTTTGTAAAAGAAACACAAAAATGATACCGCTCAGTTTTGATGAATCGATCGATCAATTCCCAGGTTCCATTAGTGCCTTGCCTTCAATAAATATGGTAATAAAATCACACGTATTATTTGTGAAATATAATCATTGGAATTTACATATTATACTTAACAAAATTAGACAATTTCGTATACTAGAAAATTCAAAATTTGGGCCTTTTGAATCAACTTCCAACATATTCGTGGAATAGTATCCAGGCGAGTATTGTTTTTCAATGAATTAAATAAATGAATAAAACCTAAAATTTCAAAGCGTTTTTGTCTTTCTTTTCATCTCTGAGAACTTATTGATAAAATGTATTGTATTTTTGTATTGATAAATCGTTAAACGAGTAATAACAATTTTCGTAAAATGATTTTTTTCAGCGAGTTTTGTCACGTCGCAGAGGGGGAAAGTACAAATAATGTATGAAAACTATAAATATTATTTAAAACGTGAATGTGGTTTAAAAAAACGATGGGTGTGCTCCACCAATCATTGCAAGGGATGCAAAGCATATATGAATACAATTGATGACGTAATTGTGAAAATATTCAACGAACATAATCACTAAGCATTTGAAAAATGAAAATTTATATACAATAGATAATTTTTATCATTTTTATTTTACCATGAATTTGTATAAAATACTAATAAAATTATATTTTTACAAACACTCACAGAAATAACAAAAATATTTTAGTCTGACATAAACTAATAAAATAAAAGCGATACCAAATAAAGTGGAATTTTATTGCTTCACATCAGCACTGTTCTTGAGACTGAATTTTAATATAATTCATTTTTAGCAATTGTATAAAAGACGATAGCTACTTATCGAAAAAACTAAATAAATTATTGTTCTTGTGAAACCAAAGAATAGAGCGAAGTTTTTTTTACAAAATTACCAGTCTTAAATTCTGATATATGTTTATTTTAAACAATATTTTTAACACGGTGAAAAAAATAGTAATGTATTTTAGTTCTACAAAATTATTTTTTAAAATGTAGTTGATAGCTATTTCAGCTCACGCCATCGTCAGAACTATGCTTAAACGAACATTTGCTTATCTATATATATATAGCTGTGTAGAAAAGGTACACAATACACCTTCTCTCCTGTTTTAATGACCTAGCTTGTTTCTCGCAATAAAACTATTTTTTTTCCAAAAATTGTAAATGATACTAAAAAGGCAGCTATATCAATGAGTTTACAGTGGCACGGAAATGGTCTATTACGGAAGCAAATCAGACAAAAGTGGAGAGGGCTAATTAATGGGGAAGACAATATATTAGTTTGTCCGTTAAGAATCCTATGTGATAGTTGATGTCTATTGATTCCCAACTGTTCCAAAGCGGTCATCCTGCGACCCTTACTACAAAGATGCAAACACTTAGGCGCTGTGTTTGAATTTATATTATGTGATTCCTTTACATCGTGATTAGCGAATTGTTAATCTGTTTTTTTTTCACTCGGTTTTTGGATCACGTTTTTTTTTATATAATTCGCAAAAGTATGTATTTATTGTAATTTTTAATCTTTTGATTTTTAATATTTTGGTTTCATTTTCAGCGACTTTCGTTCGTTCACGGAAAGGTCAAGATCTCATATATTTTAAAAACTACACATTTTCGTACCAAAAATCAAATGGTTTAAATAAGCGATGGATATGCTCCACTCATCACAGCAGAGGATGTAGAGCATCTCTACGTACTATTGAAGATAATATTGTTAATGTCTGGAGAGAACACAACCATTAATTGATTTGAAAACAGTAACGTGGTTTTTGTGTTGAATATTTACTTCATTATTTATTTTTTTCAGTTTAATGAATGTTGCAGCAGCAAAAACAAAATTTAAATTTTTATCAACATTCGGATTTTAAAACATTTCTTCAGTTCCATAAACTTCTTTATAATATATTAATTGAATTTTTATCTACTTTTTAGTTAAGTCAATTATGACACGGTGAGCAATATATTTTAGTCAAACAAAAATTATAATTTATGTTACTATTTTTTCACCGTTTTGCATGTAATTCATTGATGATCATATAGTCTCAATTTGTAATAAATTAGTGATAATAATAGAACATTTTCGATGGTATTATTTTGGACTTTCTATATATTGATGATAATTGTCAACAAAGAAATATTTTTCCTTGGGTATGGTTAAACAGCAACTTGAGAGCGTTTTTGGTGAGTACCCATCATGGTTTTCCTTATATATGAAACAATCTCAAGTCATCAGTAGTGATCTCCAAATCAACACCACGCAGTACCGGTTGGCAAACCCTTAAAACTAAATTATTGATTGAATTGGCGTTTACTTGGTAGAACTCCATTATAACACGGTGAAAAACAGCAATGTATTTTAGTTCTATAAAATTTTAATAAGATATAGTTGATAGCTATTTCGGCTCCGGCTAAAGGTACACAATACATATTCTCTTCCGTTTTAACAACCTAGCTTATGACTAGCTAGCAATAAAACTAAAAATAAAAATAAATAAAACTAAGCAGGCGGCAATTACAAAAAGCTTAAATATTGGCAGGAGATGATTTATTACAGAGATGCATTAGCCCTTCGCAATGGACTGAAGAGCGGCGAAAGAGTTATATTTTTCTGTTCGTTTAAAATTTCGAGTGATAATTGATATCTGTTGATTTCCAGTTGTTCGAAAGCCGTCATCTTGCGACGTTTATTACAAAGATGTAAACACGTAGGCGCTGAGTTTAAATTTATATTATGCGATTCTTTTATAAAGTGATTTGCAAATTGTGAATCTGTTTTTATTATATTTAATGATCTTATATGCTCCTTAGCTCGAGTGGATATGCTTCTGCCGGTCTGTCCAATATATACGTATAAACATCAGCCACAGAAAATTTTATAAATACCGTTTCTGTCAATTTTATTTATTTATCTCTACTTACTTACTTACTTAAGATGTCTGCCAAAAGTGTTATTGACTTTGAAAGCGACGTTTATTGACTTTTTTTTTGACTTTTTTTTATTATAGAAATAGCTATCAACTATATATTATAAAAAAAAATCGAACTAAAATCCATTACTATTTTTTTACCTTGTTTTAATAACTAAATTGAGATATTAAAATTTCTTTGCAATTAAAGTCGAATGATTCAGGAAAACACCGCAATTAATAATACTGAGATAGTTCGCCCTTCATAACCTCTGAACGTATTTTCTGCGTATGTTTCAAATTAATATTAGAATAAAATTATATGACTTACGTTTGTTTTAGCAAACTTCGTGGAATCGAGAAAGGGTGGTACACTAATCGAGTTCCATGGTTACAAATATTACCCACAACGTGGAAGTTGTATTAAACAACGATGGATGTGCTCTACGCATCATAGAAAGGGATGTAGAGCTTATTTGTACACAATCGACGGAGTCATAGTTAAAGTATCAAGTAGACACAACCACTAATGCTTTATCGGTTAAAAAAAAAACCAGTAATTAATTTGGCTTCAATTTATTTGTGTAAAATATATCAATATTTAAAATACAATGATCGTGTGAAAAAAAAGTGTATGACAAGTTGCTATCATCTGATAAGTATTGTCTCATAGTTATTTAAGTATATTTATTTATTACTACAATTACCGATAATATTATACATTGTCATTAAATAGAATTCTCCCAATATTCATTTTATCTTATACACATTTAGTTTAAAACTACACCCATTACTCGCTTAACACGGAAGATAGGTTTTGCTAGATCGCTGTGTTAAGCGAGACTAACAAATGTATGAAATATAGGGGATAGGTGTTTTAGACATTTTTAAAATTATGGGTCTAAAATGTTATGTCTTTATATTATTTAAACTTCATTACACATATAATATAAATATGTGTTAGAAATAAGAAAATTATACCTTGAATAGTTGTGAAATTATAAGCAGTAATTATTTTATCAGCTGTCAGGATTCAACGAGTGATAAACACGGTGGGCAGTGAGAGACTAAATGTCTGATATATTGTCTATATATTTCAGGTACTATTTGTTGTTTGAAATGCGCAGTTCTATTCCCGGTACCCTTACCGTTTTTCTTAGAATTTTACACAGCTGTGTGCACATCTACGAAACGTCGAAACATATTTTTTTCACTAACACTGAAACCGTGCTAAGCGAGTATCTTGTTAAGCGAGGGATGGGTGTACTTCTATTTAATTTCAAAATAACTATAGGTATTGTTCGTTTTTTCAGTGTTTTACGTGCCGTCGAAGAAAGGAGGAGTATTGATAGAATATCAAAGGCATAAATATTATTTCAAAAGCAAAATTGGACTTAAGGAACGGTGGCTTTGCTCTACTCACCACGTTAAGGGTTGCAAGGCACATTTGTATACGGTTGATGATACAATTATAAAAGCCGTAACCACCCATAATCATTAAACCACCGTGATGGATTATCATATATAATTAAAAGTTATTATTTTATTAATACTTCGGTTTTAATCCCCAGCGTCTCACGGTATTGTACACTTAGCATGCGAACGAGAAAACGCAGCCAACTGATAACAGTTGTAATCACTCTGGATTTCATTATAAACCAACTGAAAATTTCAATAAATTTTCGCCTTACGTTTTATGCATAACGGAAATTGATGTTTAACAACTTGATGTATGTCTATTTATTCTCTATTATCTAATTATCATTAGTAATAAAAATCTCGTTTCTTATAATGTCTCAATTGTATTTATAACTTTGTGAATAAATATTTATGAAAACTGTTTTATTTCATTTTTAGTCTTCTCAAACTTTTTTGTCCCCAATTTATATTTTATGTTGTGCACTTTTTATAAATGGATTCAATGAAAACTTTGTTTTTTTTTAATTGTCAACGTTGCTAGACAGCTTACGTAATTACGTATTAATATTTTATTAATTTATAATTACAAATTATTTGTTAAAAAAATTATAAATTCATTGCTTTTGCAACGTGAAAATATTTGAACATTTAGAGTTGGAAATTTAACAAATAAACACCAAACAAACAAACATATAAGGATAGTTAGATTAACTATCCAAGCAAGCTCATAAAACATCTACTTTAACTGAAAAATAATGTTCGCCTGAACTCACTTTCGTCCACGTATACAAAACATTTTTACATACAATCGAATATACAATTGTAAAAATATTCAATTTGGGTGTATACTAATACACGTTGGTTTATATTAAAGAATTCAGTCTAGACCAGTGGTTCATATGAAATTTCACTGTGGCCGCATTATAAACATCAGAGGTGCTATGGAAATGTAAATTAGTTTTTTTTTAAATTCTTGAGATCTTTTAAATTGAAAATTCAAAAACACTTCAATAATAAATTAACTATTACAATATAATTGAGATGTACATATGTATGTGTGTATATTTATTCTTATCTTAGACACACTAATCTTATTATTTATCATTTTTTTACATTTTTGTTACGTTATTTTTTTCAATTTAATTTTAAAGCTCTGTATGGTTTTTTTCATGCATTTTTTTAATGTTTTATAAATTCTTTTATTTTTAATACAAAAAAATTGTTAGTACTGTGTTGTAACTTTAAAGTCGCCTTAACCAATTTTACAGCAATTTCTCTGGTATATGGACCTAAATATTTTTTAATTGATATTAAATTGTTAAGATGAGCGACCGCTGAACCTTATGCTATACATATTGTTTTATTCTGTTTTTCCATACTAAATATATAATAGAATTTATGATTTATTCTATTATTCGTGTGATATTGGAGTTCAATAAAATAAATATTTTTGGTATTTCACTGTAATATTTAATTTTAATAAAATTAAAAAGGTTTAATTATCTTTACAAGTTGTCTTGAGACATTTGCAATAATATTGTGGTGAATGAAGTCAGTGCTCCGAAAAAGGCGTACATGAAAGAAAAATCTAATGCAAACATATTGTGCGCTGTTATAGATATATTCTCGCTGGACAATATTTTTGAGAATTCTTGCAAGAATGAACGACGTTGATCATCTAAAAAAATATTACACGACAAATATAAATAAATAATTTATGACATTGACGGAAGGTGCTTGATAGAATTTTTATATTTTCAATTTTAATTATTTCAACGACCCAGGTTTTGCCTTTCGGCATCTTCAGGCATTCTATTAATTTTTAATGATTTTTATTATTATAACAACAAAAAAAGGTTTTTAACAGGACTTTTATGCTATTATTTTATGTTATACCTATATTTGAATCAATCATCATCCTGCTAACTAGAGAATTTGTTGTTTTCGTTACAACGGTCAGAGCTTCTCCAGCGGTAACGAGTAACATCAGGTAATATGCATCAGAAATTGCCCAAAGTGTTTGCGCCGTTGTTGCATATGAGGTCTAAAACAAATTTATTGTAAAGTAAAATCAATATGTATGGATTTTTTTTTAAATTTATTACTCACTTCATGTATACTGACCATACACTAAAAAGAAAAACAATCGATTGATTAACCGATTACATTCGTCTCAATATACTATCAGGGGGTTTTCCAAATTTTATTCCGCGAAACTGTGATAAGTGCAATGATTATACTGCTGCAGTTGTAAAGACTTATTAAATGTTATTTTAAAATTTGTAATGTGTTTCATCAGAAAAATGTTTGAGAAACCTTGTATTATTATATATGATACATAAAAGTGTTCGAAAGTATTACAAATGGTGTTTCAGTATTGTGGTACTTACGTCATTGAATTTATCTCTATCCTTAAAACTGAACATGTTTATTGAAGACATTATTGCTAGAAAAGCGGTCAACGGCGTCATCAGTAGCTGCAAAAAAAAAACACAATTTCAAATATGTATGTGCTATGAATTCCGTCGTATCCAACAAAAACTCCTTCCAATTAACCGAGCTTAATACTTCATAAGTCAGATATCGACAAACTGTTTCTTATGCCCAACTCTTTGACTTAACATCGCTTCTTATCACAAAGACCTAAATGCAATAAAGCAAATTTTGAGTTGATCTCATTTCGGTCATGCGATATTCATATTTTTTTTAAGACAAAAAGCAAAATCTCTCATAATTAATCATTTATAAAATATAGAAGCCACTAACGAAAATATAACGCTAGAATTACACAATCTTATTACGTGCCATTTTTTATTATTTATTTTTAGTCATAAACACAAAACCTGCATATACATAATTATGAGATAATATTTTTCCTTGGTATTGAATGATAGTATAGTAACTTTCGTTATATTTGGTGAATTCTTGGTCCCTTTGTCTGTGGTAGACCCTTGCATGCCCTACCCCGAACTTGATTATTTCATTTTCAGACAAACGCTACCTTGATTCATTCGCTTATATTATCTTTACTAACTCTAGTCAATTGGGATTTACGCATCACCGCGTTCTACCGTTTTATTAATATAAATTAGTGACGTCAACATGTTCACTTTCAGATAAATGGAAATGTTCTCACTTAAACGGTTTTATAAATAGTTTAAAAAACATGGTTATATTTGAATAAAATTACGACATCTACTTGTAAACATAAACATTACAAACCTCGACATTATAAACCGAATTTATAATGTTAATATTGTTCTCTAGCATTACGTATAGTCTCATATCACTTTCTGCGTCATTTTTAAGATTTTTGCTTTCAATTTCAAGATCTTTACTTGATTCGAGTAAGTTCCGTGTTATAAAAAATAATATTACATTCGATCGGGCATATTCTAGTTCTGAATATCTTGAATGCCTACATAATTTCATATTTAACTTTTGAAAGTTGAAAACAATAACTAACACTCTTTTGGAAACCTGCGTGACAGTGAATGTATTTTTCATTGATAAAATCAAAACGTATATTTGTACGAATTTATTGAAATAACGTGACATGATAGCTATTGTTAAAAGTCCTAGAAAATGAGAAAAAACACTTATAGCACTTATCGTAAAATAGTGATTCTTAACTTTTAAGCTTTTTCTTGCCAAATTCATGTTACTCAAAAGCTTTGTTAGTTTTTTTGAGTTCACTAATAAATTTTTTACCCACGAAATAAGAGCTGACGTTACACGAGTATAGAATATCAAGTTGTACACAATTATCATTGTGGGAGCGAAAAATTCGTATTCGGGAAAATCTATAAAGAAACTGTACACAAACACTCCACTAGTTAATAAAATCAAAAAAGTAATATGGGTTTTTATAAGAATATTTTTGACTTTTAGAAATCCTCCGCTATTGTTTGTGAGAATCCCTAAGGCTTGATAAATTATGTCCAACATTTTTGAATTGTTAATAAGTTGTGTTGTTTTTGAAGAGTTATGGAAAAGTGAGCTTAGATATCGGTTTTGGTAAACCGTTAAGCATTTTGTAATGTGTCTAATAATTATATAGTTACTATCTGAATTGATAGTAAAATTTGATTTTAATTGGTGTAATTTTTTTATTATCAGCCAATTCCGATCGTTATTTTAATTGAAATCATCGATAGTCCTTCCAACTAATAATTCAACAAATAATAATATTCGACTCATATCAGCTCTCGTTAAACAAAGGTATTTAGTTTCAGTTGCTTCAGTAAATAAATATGTATAGTAGAAAAAAAATACTTTTTATGGTAAGCGGACATAACTCGTTTTATTTGGAAATCAATGTTACATTGTCCAATATAATATGTCTTATATGTATTGTCTATGACTATTTCCTATCACTTACTGTATCATCAAAACCATGGCATTTTGCGTTTTCAACAGATGCATTTTCATACTGATGATCCAAGTTTCGGCAGCATTCGTATATCAAAACTTATATCCAGCAGTAGCAAAACATTCAATTGTTATATCAATCATTTGATTTTGTCCTCGCTAAGACTTGTCCGAGAACTTTCTTATTGATTTTTCATCGGATTTAAAACAAATTGTCTTGCATTAAATCTCGTATTATGACAGTTAAGTATCTTTTACATTAGCTGCGTATTTATCAATCTCAAGTAAAGTACTCATCCTAGTGAGCGAATTGAGCGTTCCAGTGAAATATTTTGAAGTTAGACCACAGACCTTCAAATTAATTATATCGTATCTGTTCATCATTGTTCATACATGATTAACTGGTGTAAAATGTAAAACCTATCCATTTCGCCATATTTTCATTACTTTCCGAGCCGTGTTAATACCGCCATCTCAAGTACTGTCTTATTCAATATCAAGCGGAGAATTTATTGACAACAATCTGTATTTATGGATCACTAATCAGTCACATTTCACGTTTCGCATACTCAAGAAGTAAGTAAAATGGTTGATTTTTTTGATATATATATATATTATATATGTGTGTGTCTCAAAAAAAGTAAATTTTATTTTATTATGATATCCATGTCGTGAACAATGTGGAATAATTCGTCTTCTCTCTCATAAAAATGCCTTGCGTTAAAATAATCTCAAAATACTTCATTACTCGCATAAATTTAATCAATCGGTAAACATGATTTATATGTGTAATTTTCGATAATTTAAAATTCGAAACTATGCGTTACTAACTACATATTACTACGATGTTAAAGTGCTTTAAACAGCAAAAAGTTTTTTTTTCGTTTTACCACGTCGTTGAACTAGGTTAAAATGGACCCGGTCGCTGAAACCCATAAATATTGACGTATAAATGCTATATCCTAAATGTTGATGTTTGACCGGAAACTAGGCGGACATTAATGAAGTATTAGACAATCGATACTTATTTAATTAATTTTCTGTCACACAACGTTCTTTAAATGTTTTGACAAACTAAAGTAAATTTGATCACATTATTTGCCTCTACTTAATTGGTATTAATTCAATGCTCAACATATTTGGAATATTCATAACAGTTTTTATTTCGTATTGTACACTTCAACCGGCGCAAAAATGTTGAGATTTGTATACAAAACTCTTGGAGTATTTACTTATAGCAAAAATGAACGCAATTTTTGTAAAATAAATTTATTCAAAAAGTTTTATATATTGGCTCTTAGTTTTTTTACAGCTGTGATTGCAATCGTTGGATCACAGAAATATCGCAGCAAAAGTAATAAAATAGTGCCAGTTATGAATATAGTTTATTCTTCTCTTAACGTTATTAGATTTCTCACGGCAATATTTTCATGGTGCTTGATTTTGACAGACATTCCAAAGAAGCATTTTAGACTTTGGAAAAATTTACGCTTTGTGCGAGAAACAATGGCGCTAAATTATTACAACTCTCTACATAAAATGAGCTTTTTATTTCATTTTATTGGACTGACGGCAACTGTACTAATGATTTTGTATTTGAGAAACGTATTTCTATTATTTGTATTGATTATCCGATTAAAAAATTGCTTTAACATAATCCAACTTTCGAAACGAATATTAATCACAGTTTTCGATATCCAAAATCTAAATACTAAATTACACTCGTATCTAGAGTTCTTAGACGTTTCAATATTGTCGTCGAATATTATTGTCTTTTTGATAAATGGCACGAAATCTTCATATGATAAAATAAAGACAAAATTAAACGCACGCGATAATATGGAGGTTTCTTTAAAAGTTCATTCAATTTTATTAGATAATATTGAAATTTTAAATTCAGTATATTGTTTTGAGGTAAGTAAAAGAATCTTTTTTTTCCCGTGTATTTATTTTGTTTTGTACGAATAATAATAAAGGCTGTTTTTTTAGCTTCTTGTAACTCCTATCGCGTCATTTCTATCAACAGTTTCTTCAATAAATCTTATCACTTTTGACATAATTATCGAAAAAAAATTGGTAAGTGAAATGCTATAATTAATTATAATGTATATGCAGAAGCTTTTTTCTATCAAGAAAAAACACTTGTGTCATTGCATTTATTATCTTTTCATACCATTCATACCCCGATTTATGCCGTATTTTTTTTTTGACTAATTTATTTTAACGCGGTAAGTATTTTTTTTAATGCACTTATATAAACTATTGTAACAAGCACCGTGCCTACTATAATTTTGAACAAATTATTTTAATATAAGATATATTTCTTTTGCGAATTTTTTCGAACGAATGTTATAATTTAATATATAATTAATATATTCAAGCACGCATTTTTTTATTCATTGTGGTACATATCTATTTATTTTGTATGAGTTGATTGTCCTTTTTTATGCGGTTATATGCATACGATTCTACAGAAAACACGTATATACTGCCTAAATCGGGGATCTGTGCATATCATTTTTCATATGTGTTTTATAGAAAAGTAAACCCTCCTTTAGCGCTCCTATAAACAAGTATCCTATCGCGTATGCGGCAGTCCCTTGTATAACAGTCTCCACAATTCCTTTGAAAAAAAAAACAAAGCGTTTGACTATGACAAAATTTTTCTTATTTCAGCGTTTAGTTGACTCATGGACCTTGCTTATGTGGAGCACTGTCAATCTTCTATTTGTCCTACTACCAATATTTGCAGGAGAATTTTTGAATAGAGTTAACTCTACAACAGATGTTATAATCAGTAAACTGATTATCAGCGGCACTCTAGGTATAGCAATATAATTATATATATATATATATATTTTTTTTTAAACAATTTTTACATCTGTAACACACAGCAAAATATTTTATCAGCTCATAATTTGCAGACAGTAAACGTAAGGTTTTGCAATACAACTTTATCCATGATTCTTGATGCTTGTTTACAAAATGAGCTCTTAGTTGCCTCGATATTTTTATTTATAGAGTGGTACAGAATTAATCTTTTCTTTCCTCTCCATCACGCATTCTTACTTAGTTATTTATCAGAATATATCATTTCAACGATTTGAATAGTGAAATCGATTATGTAAATAATGATTGCAAATGTTCAATTTACTGGTGAAATACATTGCTATTTTTACACCGTGCTTAATTTATGTCAAAACAATTGTTTTCTAATGTTGTAAAAAGTCTTTTGTTTACTTTTGAGAGAAACCCGAACATGTCTAAATGGATTTTATGTCAGAAGGCTGCGTGCAACAATCTATTGAATTTTATTAACAGCATTGAAATATTTCATATAATATTATCATTCTAATAAAAGTAGTTTGTGAAGTAATTTTAATGAACTAGTTTTTTCACATTTTATAAATTAATTTTGAAACAATTGACCAATGCTCTAATCTTAACATGAAGATAAAGATTTCGCAATAATTATATGTATGCGATTATTTAATTTTCAATTTATTTACAGATGCTGAGAATCGATTATCTATAAAGAAATATTTTTACCGTAACAAAAATCGAAATAAGCACATGAGGGCGATGAATATGTTTACCTTAGATTTTGCTTTTCTGCATACATTTATATCAGGATTGGCTACGTATACAGTGATTTTAATTCAACTTTCAGGCAGATAATGATGGATTAGTTTAAATAAACATGTGCGTATAACTATATGTAATTATATTTTTAAATTGTCAAACAAAAAATAGTAATAATCGAATTTTACACGAATCTTAAAAAATATGTATATATTTCTTAAAATGTTCTCAATATCTGTGATATAAGTATTTGAGACATATTTTTTGGTTACACAATTGATTTTCTTTTGCCAATGGTTTTTATTAGTTTCAAAGTAAACATTGATATTTAAAAGAATGAGTTTAATCTCACTTTTGGTACCTTGACAAATAATGATATATCGTTGTAGACAATTAAAACTTTTATCTTTAAAATAATGTCCATCGATCAAATCTTATTCAAGCATAATAAATAATTACTCAGAAAATTATACATGGAAAAGAAATATATTATTTTGCCAAGAAATTTTTAATATCGGCGTAAGCTTTACTATTTTTTTTAAATATTCGATGTTTTCAGAAGAAATATTCCACATGCATATTTATTTATATAAATATGTATAACATTATAATCAATTTTTATTCCCTTAAACACATTAATTCATTAATTACTACAGATATGAATACAGTGAAAAAAATTAAAACAATCACAATTCATTGTATCTGAGTAATAATGCTTTATTGAGTATCCGAGTGTGTTGTCTTTTTCAATAAAATCTATAATACGTGTCAAACTGAAACAAAAGCGACGTATGTTAATAATTTTAACCTATTGACAGCGACACGTTGATTCATATATAAAAATTATTGTTCATTTTTAGTTTTACAAAGTAACAGATTTATTATTTCAATTACTATTGCTCTTAAATTGTATGAAAATATATCTTTTTAGTATTTTGCTTTTACCGTTTGAAGAATGATAAAAAGCATTGTCGAAAACATTAGCAAGTAGTAATTTACTAAGCATTTACTTTGTAACCCTTTATTTCGTTGATTTATCGAACTAAAATTATGAATAAATTAGTAGGGGAAAACCCTGTAATGAGTTTGTAAATTGAGTTGTTATATAATATAAAACAGTTTTTATTTTAATTCCATGTATTTATGTCTAAACTTATACACTCCTAAATGCATAATAAATTGACAATTGAAGAATTTAAATCAAACCTTTAGATAATACTCATTTGAACTCAATCATCCTCATGCAGAATAAGACGTTATCCGATGCAATCTATAACCGTAATCTTCCTGATCCAACAACAAATTTTGTCGTCTTATTGGTTGATTGAATTACAGATCGTATTTTAAAAAAATGCCGTTGTGTCAACCGCGGTGAATGGGTTAATATTATACATACCCACGGGAAAATAATTTCAATTTAGACTAATTGATAGTGAAAGAGTGAAAGAGTGAAAGAAAGTTCGTAGAATATAACTGACATAGACATGTTACGACTCATATATCATATGTTTGGTATTTATTCATTTAGTAAAAAAAATGTGAATTTAAAAGATCAAAAATCTATGAAAGTTGTTGTCGTCGGGTTAATATTCGTAATTTTTTTGTGTCTTTTTTATAATTTGATACACCCATTTAAAAAGTTAAAAAATATGGCAGTTATAATGAAAATTGTTTTCAAAATTTTGTTTTACGTAAGAATTTGTACTATTCTACTTTCTTGGGCGTTAAATTTTTTTCTTAATCCAAAAAAACACGCAAAATTGTGGTCGAATATGCGACATATTCGTCGAAAGCTCGACATCAAACATTACGAGACTATTTCTAAAGCAATTGTAGGTCTTCATATATATTTTTTGGCTATGGCAGTTTGTCTGACACTGTATTTGAAAGATTTTATTCAAATTTTTGCAATCTTCGTGACACTAAAAACAATCCTAACAACTATTCAACTTACATCAAGAGTTCTGGTAGTCACTTTTAATATGGTTGATTTGAATTTGCATCTTTGTAACTATTTTAATGAACAAAATAGTGAACACTTAGAATCAAATTTAATGATCTTCTTTTTAAATAAAAATTCTATCAAAACTAATATGGCAGTAAATGAAAGATCGAATGATGACTACTTAGATTTGCTTACACATTTGTATACTGTGGTGTTAACCAACGTCGATTTGATAAATTCTCTCTACAGCACCGAGGTGAGTACCGTATTCACAGACAGATATATTTTATCCATTTTGAAAATGAAGAGTGATATACTCAATGAGTTTTTTTTATAATAACTTGAGATCAACACAAAGATCTCAATTATTCACTTTTAAAATTTGATACTGGCATGTCTTAATGAAAAGACAATTCATTTTTAATAGCAAACACATATTTTTGATACACATTCATTTTATGACCACGGACAGGTTCCACTTGATAACGCTCGTGATGAGAGAAACCGATCCTGATCATAAAATATATTCTGGAAATACTACTAAAACTGTGTTTTCATTATTTAAAAATCCTTTAATAACATAATAATAAAATTCTGTGACTGAATTTATCTAATTGCTATGTTATATTAGTAACAAGACAGATGGCAAACAATATCGGAATATATTGTCTAATGATATTTTGGATCTCAGGGGTTGCCAACCGTTCCGGATTGGCCGAAATTGACCCGGAATTAGAATCACTGTCACGATTTCTAGTTGAATGTTAAGTTAAACTAGCTAATTGCTGATTTATAATGAAGTTCATTTTTGAGCCATTAGTCCCGTAATTGCCATAGAAAAAAATTTGCAACGTTATCCCCGAACTGTTTTCACCTCTCCTTTTTTAGTTTATATAATAAACGAAAACAAAGATGAATACATAATATAGAAAAATATTCGTGCACGAATATCATAACGCCAATTTGCATCGGTATGCACTGACTGTCAGGTTAAGCCTTATTATGTATTTTATGATATCGACTGAATGTGCTTGATAGAATTTCTATATCAAATTTGAATTGTTACAACTTTGTACAATTCCACATGTTTTGTCGTGAGTGACACATTAGCGACCCGGGTTTCGCCTTTCGGCATCTTCAGGCATTCTATTGCACGGATGCAACAGAACTAACGATTTCTTATCATATATATTATATTTCTCTAATATTTATTTTATGGTGTTTTCAGTTGATTTTCCTTCCACTGATGACTTTCCTTAGCACAGTATCTGTCATTAATTTTTTCAACTATTTCTACATAAATTTAATTCCGATGGTAAGTACTAATGTATATAAATATGATTCACTTTAAGGTGTTAATCTCTTGTGTATCACTTGTTAATAGAAAGGCATGATATTTTAAATAATAAAAATCATTGATCATTTACAATTTTGTTATATATATTGTATATATATCGATTAAGCAATACATGCAGTATTGAGTTTGAATTGTTACAATTTTGTACGATTCCACATGTTTTGTCACTAGCGACCCGGGTTTCGCCTTTCGGCATCTTCAGGTATTCTATCACACGGATGCAACAGAACTGACGTAAAATAAACAGTTAGCATCGTATATATATTAATGTTATTCTTACAGGAAAAGACTTACACCTGCCAAGCAGTAAATTGCAGCTAAAACAAATTTAACAATATCAATCTAATAATGATTTTCATTAACGATATTGCTAATGAGTCATTCTTGATAGGGGTTTTTCAATAAATATCAATCAAGTAACATTAAATACAAATGGGGCTTTTTTTTCATATATAGAATACCTACTATCAAACATCAAGTGATGAAACATAAGAATTTACGTCATGAGATTGTCGATTCATTGAACTGATCTCACGTAAAGGGTACAAAAAGTGGGAGTTGGGAAGATTGAGTTGATCATTGAGAATGAAGTTTGAATTTAATAACTGGCCTCTATTAATTTCTAGAATCTCCTGATAAAACAGTTTATGGTCCCCCGTGTTATGATGCAATAATTGAACCCCCTCATCTGCGTCAAACGAATGTCCCTCCGACAGCAAATAGTTTGCAAACGTAGAAGTTAAAAGAAAATAAACTAAAACTAACTATTTATTTATTTCACCGTTTCGGGTGGCAAGTGAAATGCTCATTAGTTGAACTTTTTTTATATTGTTATGGTATTTATGATAAATTCATTGATTTATTTTATTTTCATTTTAACATTTTTCAGGACATAATTCAGGTTATTATACTGGTGATTTGGACCTTGACTGATTTATCAATTCTTATAGTGGTCTTGTCAGCTGGAGAATTTCTAAGCAGCACCACAAAAGCAACCAATACGTTCATAAGTAAATTAATGATGCAGCAAAACATGGGTATGGTTTTAAATAACATTATAGTTTTAGGTAAATGCCTTTCTTCAAGTCACTCAAAAATGTCAGTAAAACAAAGAAAAAATATTATTAGTTGAATTGGTACTCACTTGATAGGACTCCATTATAACGCTATGAAAAATTAATAATTTATTTTAATTCAACATAATTTTTATGATACACATAGATGATAGCTATTTCGGCTTACACCTCATCAGAACTGTATCAGGTACAGTATCATATCTACATATCTTATAAATTTCGTAGCACTAAAATACATTTTTTTAACCATGTTATAATGGAGTTCTACCAAGTAAATGTCAATTCTATCAATATCATTTTATTGCTTCTGTAACGTGGAAAAGATTTATAAAATTATCGAATATTCTCTCTTGTCAATGTTTAATATGTCAACATCCGAAGCAATACTGTTGAAAATTGTTACAACTTTTACCATTGGCACTTCCATTGCCAGACTGGTTCTACACTCAAACGATTCATTTCTAAGATTTTTCAGAAAACTCTCAGGAATATACAGTTTTATATTATCAAAGATGGCAGAAATTTCACCATATCCTTGAGGCGAAAGAAATATGTTATGTAAAAAATTATTGTCTTTAAGCTTTCAAACATTTTTTCTTTCTACAAAGTTTGTAGAAAGAAAGAAATACATCTCAAATTAGCTTCGCTTTGCGAAATAAATATTAATTTACACGGTGAAAAAATACCAATGTATTTCAGTTCTACAACATTTTACAATTTATCGTTAGATTATATTTTTGTTTTTTTTTCTTTCAGATATGAAGCATCGCTCAACTCTTCAACGTTTGTCGTACATTTTTAAGAATCGAAAAACTGGTCTTAGAGCGCTCAACATGTTCGATTTAGATTTCTATTTCTTCTATACGTTTGTAGGATCTTTATCGTCGTATACAATTATACTTCTACAGCTGTCACGTTATAATGCAGATACGAACTCGTAGTTTTTAATTATTTTCCTAAACTAATTCAAACATTACCTAGAGTATTTTAGAGTATATATTTATACTCTGAGTGAAAGAAAATTTAATGTGAACCGTTTATCATTTAGTTTTGACCATATTTTTTTTTACTAGGATTTACTCTTCGAAACGCTTGTTTGTTGCAAAGACACTTTTCTTTATTTTTCTGGATAAGGCAGCTGAACGTGTCATGTATTATCAAAATTCACATTCAAATCGAGAGGCAAATTTTCGAATTGTCATTACAATACTCAGTTTTGCATTTCTGATCGAACAAATTTACTTGTTAACGTACATAAAGTTTGGACAATTTATATTGAAATGTTTCCGTTTTCCGAAATGTAGCCCAAAACACTACAAGTTCAATCTCCACCAGCAAAATGTTGAAATAACACTTATATAAATAGCTATGTGTGAGTATATGAAGTCTTTATGTGTAAACAAAACTATTGTATTTTGAAGTTATTAAAAAATTCTGTATTCAAAAACCTTTTTCTTTACGATATTTGAAATGGAAGAGGGTATTTAACTCTTGGCACTCAATAAACGATTGCATACAATTAAAGGTGTCAATTCAATAACGAATGAGGAATTAAACAGTGTTATTTCTTATATACGAAGGGTTAAAAATAGTGTTCAAATCATATTAATACAATATAAATTACATGTCTGTGACTTAGTGCTAGAATGGTGGCATTCAAATTATACGAGAAACATGAAGGCTGCCTTTATAACGACATTGAAGTGCGAAGGATTTTAAATTTCAACTCAAAAAAGATTAACATATTTCACATAATGTTGCCAATTGTTTAATTCGGTGATGTGAATGCAAACGGATATAACTGCTGTTTATATAATTATTCAGGAAAGCAAAAACAAGGTGTTGAAAAGTTGAATGGCAAGAGTTAGATATTTTTAACATTACTTACTGACTTACTGAGGCGAATAAAGTTGCAGCTCTACATTTTACCATATTAAAAATTGTGCAATTTGAAACATATTAAGGAATATTACTAAAAAATTGATAAAAAAATGTTATGACCGTTTGCCATCATAGTACTAAGTTGCTAACTGATGTTGGCACAAATTGTTCATTATATGTCAACTAAGTTGAATCTGACTGGACTAAGGGTCGAGCACTCGCAAGAAATGGTTTCATATTGAAAACTATTTTCCTACATATATAAGCCTGTAGGTAAAGCCAATGCGAACAGGCCACATGCACACACAAACACACTTCAACGCATTTATTAAATTGGCATTTATTTGGTAGAACTCCATTATAACACGGTACAAAAAATAGCAATATATTTTAGTTATACATTTTTTTTTATTATTATTTTATAGTTCTGACGATGGCGTGAACCGAAATAGCTATCAACTATATCTTATAAAAATAAAAATATTTTTTTAGAACTTAAATACAATGCTATTTCTTACACTTCAACGCTCTTTGCGCATCAAAGATAGTGAACGAAATTTAAAACCATTTTTTGCTGTTGTCTATTATATGATGGGCTGAAAAGAAACATTGGTATTTCCAAATTTTAACAAAAGCGAACAAAAAAAAAAATTGTTTTAATATTCAATTCGTTTTGATTTTAACAACGTACAGATCTATTATTTGAAGTCGGACGCATATTTAGTGTAGCCAATCAGAGAATGTACACAATTAATTAAAAGTTAGGTCAGTCCCTAATTGTCTACATTTTTTAGAAGTAACCCTGATTTGTATGATTAGTTAACCTTACTGTTATATTAAAAATTATGTCTGACTTCGTCCAAAATGTGTGTGGATCGATCTATGGACTGTTTAAAATTGATAAAAAAAAACAAAAGATTTATTTGAATAAAGCGTATTTTTACAAAAATATTAAACCTATAAAATCTGTTGGTCAAGTTTTAGTTGCCCGTTGTTGTCACCCCGCATGTCACGGAAAGGGTACTCAAAAGTCTATAAAAGTCATCCATAAATTAATCGAATACAACAGGCGTCACCATTAGTGTTTCACAAGCCGAGTAGATCAAGTTTAAGAATGTGCTTAGTTCAAATATTTTGTATTGTAATTTATGATAAAAACGAAAAAATTTACCAATACGACACGTACAAAAATAAAACCGATTTTAAAAAACATATACATAATATAAGTTAAATGTTGAGAAAAAGCTTACAGTTCAAAAGTGAATAATGTTTTAGGTTCAAATTGAAGTTTAACATTCGGAAATCTCAATAATTATTTCAACAGAATTTAATTATATTCTACAAGTCCGAAAGTAGGTATATACTCTTAAAAATCATTGTTTTTTCAAGTCAAATGAAAAATTGATTTTCTGTTTGTTTTTTCTTCAGCGACATTCGAAACATCGTCCAAAGGAAGGACATTGATCCGCATCGGTCGATTCAGATACTCAAGGAATAATGTTAGCAGAGATGGAAAAATCTCATGGCGTTGCTCCACGCATCATTCAAAATGCTGCAAGGCTAAAATCTATACATTTTGCGGAAAGATTATCTATGTTTTGAATAATCATGATCACTCTGAGATCGATACTTCACGGTGAATTCAAGAATCTTGGACTAATTCAATGCGTTTACAATAAACGCTGTAGTAAATTTTAGTCCTACAAAGCTATATATTTCGAGCAAGATACAACTGAGTTCACTCAAAAATCAAAATACATAGCGCCTCACATTTATTTGGTGAACAGTCAATTGAATTGTATTGTAAGGTCAATGTTTTTTTTATTTATATTTTACGATAAAAGGCAGTATTTCCATGAATGTTGTCAATTATTAATAATATTTGCTTAAACTTTTTTCAAATTACATTACATGAAAACAAATCCCTGCGGCGAATATTAGGTGTACTGTCGCTTAACTTGGAGATGGTGATGAAAGAGCGTAGAAACAAAATCTTATTATAATACATCGAAAATAAAAAAGAGGAGATAGAACTGGTATAGAAATGTGTTGCGGGATACTACAAGGATTCTAAGATACTGCCCATCATTTCTACCGATCGCACTAATCCCGTCGTCCTAACCGGCCACTGATGGCCATCAATTGGATGTATTCGATCGATCTAATGGTAGTCAAGATGACCAGAAGATGCTTGGAGATTGGATGGGGATTAGTATCATGTAGATTCACGGTTTTGTGGACATATGTGAGAAACAGCAAGCAGATGCAGTTGAAAAAAAATTTCTAATAATCATTTTTGTACATTTAAGAATACTGAATATTTTGATTTAACTATTTTTTTATTAAATATGCTTAAAATATACCTACCATAATTGAGCCAGGCAGACAATGTTTCTAATTTTATCTGTTTTGTCTTATTTTGATAATAGAGTAGTGTTGATGAACTGATATCGTTTATGATACTTAATAATTGTCCTGTGATAGTTTTTGTGACAGACAGTTGTACTGTGGATGAATATTAACCTTTTGCACTCGAGCACTTTTTCGTATGTGCCTACCAGCAACTTGAGGCGTTTTTTTTGCGAAAATCGTATTCGCTACATGAATCAAAGTAATAAAAAAAAGGATATAAAATTTAAAAAATATTTTTTTTTTAATTTTTTCTGTAAAATAGATATATAATGAATATGATGTACATATTTTTATTTTATTTGTAACTCCTCATTTAATGGTATTTCACAAAGCAATCGCCAACACGTAATCCTGGCTTATTTACGCAGGTCTCGCAAAACAGTCGTGTTTCCGATCTCCCGCCAGAATTTTTTCTATTTGAACATACTGCACAGTCCTTCTTAGTCCCTGGACGTAATATATGTAATTTATCTACAAGACAGTCTTCTGTAGGAACAGTTGAAGTACGCACACGGGATACACCATGCATTTCGATGACAACATTTATTGATATTACGCAAGTCGACTATCTTTGGCTATGTTTTTATCAGAAAATGACTCCTTAATGATCTGTTATTGTGATCTAGTTGAAATTGGCATATAAAAAATGCTAAAAGTATACTAAAAATGACTTTATAAACATGCCGCCACTGCGGCGGCATCCGAGTAATACAATAAACTTACAATGCCGCCTCTATGGCGGCATTCGAGTTCAAAGGGTTACGATGCTATATGTTGGGAAAAGCGAGTCTCATGAAGAAAGACTTCATTACCCTTATCAAAACGTATTGTTCATTTCCTAGCCAGGATAATTACCAGAATTGATAAAGTTTAAGATGCGATTACTTACTCATAATACCTAATGGAAGTAGTTTTGATTAAACCTAAATCTTCTGATCGCCTTTGTGGCATTAACAGATAATTCATTTTGTTATACACTATCCATTTATTTATTTCGTTTTATAAACGGTGTACTGAATTTAAACAATTTTCTTAAGATACTAGAAATCACATGTGCATAGATAATATACCTTCGTATTTTTACTTTTTATTGGAATATTTTCTAATACCTTTGTGCAATCGTTACCATATTGTGATTTATTTTTGTGGCAATTATATAATGTATATTTATTTTTTGATTAATTGTATTGTTAACATATTTATTTTAATAAAGTTTATTTCCTTAAGTAATTTAAATGGAATTTTTATTTTAATTATAATATTGTATGGCGAGAAAAACCAATATTTTAGGATTGCAAATTTTCCCATTTTTTTCAGAGTTAAGTATATAGGTTGGAATTTTTGCGTTTATTGGTGTATAGCTCATTAACCCAATGCCAAATAAATATATTTGTCTTTTTGTTTTTAAAAAAACGACGTTTTATTTGAAAATCTTAGGGGTAGATATTAAACAATTATTCGATTGATTCTTAAATTTTAAGTCTCCAAAAAACAGTGATTTAATTGTGCTTTTTCGTAAAAGCTTAAATGCTCTATTGTGTGTTCAAAGCTTAGTTCACGTTAGCAGCGAATGTATCATAATGGTTAACACGTTCTATGCCGACTCACGTAAAGCATATTGCAACATTAAATATTTAAAAAAATAACTAGTTGAGATGTTTTTTTTTTTTGATCAGAACCGATGAAGCTATTTTACAACACATAAATTAACACTTACGCAATTTTTAAAACTTTGGAATCAGCCATCTAAACAAACTTTAACAGTCAGGGGCTTAAACAAATGAACAAATGAATAAACTAAAAAACCGATACCAAAAAATGTAACAAAAGGCATATCTGCATTAGGCCGACAAAGGGTTAATTTTTTGGAGTCTATTAAAAAAAATGAATATGCACGATAACGTGAAAGTATGAAGAAAATTTATAATCTAATTTATTATTTTACTATTTCGTATTTTATAACCCATACAGACATTTGTGAGTAGATATTTTAACGTGTTTTTGTTTTGTTTTTAGTATCATACGAGAAATCGTCGAAAGGAAATATGCTGATTCGTATCGGAGAATTCACATTTTCAAGACATTTGGTTGGTCCCAATGGCAAGATTGCTTGGCGCTGTTCCACGCATCACTCCAAATGCTGCAAGGCTCGAATCCATACTCGTGGAAATAGAATTGTTTTCGTCAAGAATAGCCACGACCATGACGAGTACGCTAATTCAATCTGGTGTAATTCTGATGTTTTTTAACATGATTTATTTTTATCGATCGATAATGACACTTCCATGCATACTAACAAATCTGCTCGATTACTTTAGATATAATGGTGCAATTTTAATGTAACTGTAGTGAAAAAACTTATCTTTTTCTGCAGTAAAAAAACCCAAGACCATTTCTTATCTAGGGATCTATAGTAAATGATAAATCCCATTTAAGGAAAGATAACGAAAAAGTTTACGATTCTGAGGCGATGAAATATTTTATTATTTTTTTTTAATGACGAAACACCGCAAGCATTTATTTCCAAGATGTCAAAGTGAAATTAAAATAATAAAGAATTCGAACCCTGATTGATCTAATTTCTACAGATACTGACTATTAATTCATTAACTTTGACAATTTATTTCTTGTAGAAATAGCAACCGATGATCTGTGGCTGTTTGGAAAATGCTTCAGCGAATTTTAACAAAATATTGTCATGAAGTTGGTATAAATAATACAATACAACAGACATTTTACTGTATAAATGAGGTATTCGTAATTCCATCTAGCTGTATTGTTTATAATATGCGAATGTATATGTAATTAATATGTACCTAATACTAAAATATGTCTCTGTCAAAGAATATGAACTTTTTACTCGCCCGTAACAAAAACATCACATATGTCACGATGACGGAAGTGTCAATATTACTGGATTGAAATATGGCGTTTTTAGTGCTATTTTTTTCCTAATATTTTTTAAGCCACATATTTTTAAGTACTTAAAATTCAATTAGGCATTAAGTGATTTCAATTACTTTGGTTAGGATTATCTTATTGTGAAAAAAAATACATAAGGGTTATGTATGTAAAAATAAAAAAACAAGTGAAAAACATTTTTTTCAACTACCAACATTATAAACCCTTGAGGTTCAAATTTGTATTTAGAATTTAACGTGTTATCTGTTACATTTAGAAAAAAAAACAGTTTTCTTGTAGCGGTACTAAACATTTTTTAACATTGATTTCTTTGAGATCATTTGAATATTAATTTTACTAGGATTTAGAATTTTTTAATATAAATTGTTCATTTTGTATATTATGATACTTTAAAAACAGTAACATTTATTACTATTTCACAATATGTTAAGTAAAACGTTATTTTTATGATAAATTCATACATCATATTAAAGTATGGATTTTGTATCTATTTTTAACTTCAAACAGTTATGATATTTTTCATAGCTTCACATTTTCATTCTTAATTCAATACGTGGTAATATCTACACCGTATCTGATTTTATCTTTTGGCATTCATAAAAAAAATCCGCGGAATATTTCAGAGCTATGTGGTATAAGTCTTCTAAAATCAATTCATAATTATTTTTAATTGAAATTAAACGAAGATTTGAAAAACTTGTTTAATCATGTTTAATAAAATATGTGTATATTTGGTATTTTTCTTCATTTATATCTGCGAAATGGTGGATATATTATAATAACTGCATAAATAAAACATTTAGCAATACAATGGAACGTAACGTCGAAAAGCACATTTCTAAGTGCAAATTTTACTAACCAAGACGTTAAATATATTAAAAAAATTATACGTATAAGTTGATCTTACTTCTACTATAATTTTTCATGTAAAGCATATTTTTTCTTTTCACATAAACTTTGTTTTTAATCACATGTTACTTTATCTAAATAAAGCATTTTCAAATAAAAAAAAAATGAAACATTTTATTCTTTCCTACATGATCAGCTGCTTTGATACAATTGATTAAGAATCTTCATGATTACAATTGAAACTGAAACTGCTTTATAGCTACAAATATACGTGTTGATAATATGTAACTGAAGAGTCAGAAGTCACATCGACAGTTATGTGAACTATTTTCTCGCACATTTAGATATGATAGAATGTTAAGAGACCTGTAGTCTAGAATTGACAAACATTTATCGCTCAATTAAGCCATTTCGAACAACTTTTACAAAACTTCAACAAAACAAAATAAACATAGAGCAATTCGCGTTATACGCACGAGTTACATGAATTGTAAAACGTCTCGTAATTCTAAATTCAAGATAACACAATTTACGATACTTGATTAAGACAATTTTGCAGATTCTTTTAATCGCCGACATAATAAAACACTCTCGAAGTAGAATCAGAAAGGTTATATAAATATAATAATATTTGATTTTTTATATCGAGTGAAGGTGCTTGATGGAATTTCATTATCAAATTTTAATTATTACAACTATGTACGATTTCACGTTTTTGTCACTGACGACCCGGGTTTCGCATCTTCTGACATTCTATCACACGGATGCAACAGAACTAACGTACAATAAACAGTTACCATCGTCTATATACCGAATTTATTAATTACAGGAAAACAGACCCCAAGGCAAGCACCAAATGGCAGCTAAAACAAATTTTATAATATTAATCCAATACCTTATTTCATTTACCTAATTACATTTAAATGATAATTGATCACTGTAAAACCATTTCACCATAAAGTTACTAGCAGTATTATGTGTAAAAAATTTTAAATTAATAGACATAAAAAATATTTCTGATGTATATTTAGCTCGTCATCTTCGGGTCTATATTTTTTGAGCAACTTGCTTGGCATGCCAATTTTGTCCATGTCCATTACCAATATCATCGAGTAGAGTGTTCCCTTGTCTTTGTGATCCTTGACGCGTTTTTTAGCTATGGAGTAATTTTCATCGATAATCCGTGAGGGAAAACACACTACTTCGGCATCTTTTAAATGACTTTTGGCATCTGCTGAGCTGAAATCTGGCATGTGTGTATTAGTGTGTGCGTTTGTTTGCATAAAAATGTTTGTGTGACTATATCGCAAGGAGAGTTATATAATATAATAAATAAAGTGTCCAGATTCACTGTAGATTACTCAAAAATGCAGCGAGAGAAGAATAGAAGAATAAAAAAACAAATAAATTAATACACAAGAGATGAAGGAGAGTTGAAGAACTCGGTTGCTAGCGCCTCGAAGCTCAATGAATTTGACACGGTGAAAAAATAGCAATGTATTTAAGTTCTAAATTTCTTTTAAAGATATAGTTAATAGCTATTTCGGCTCACACCAATGTCAGAACTAGCGGTTCTGACGATGGGTGAGCTGAAAAAAATTGTAGAATTAAAATACATTGCTATTTTTTCACCGTGTTATAATAGGGTTCTACCAAGTTAATGTCAATTCAATCAATCGAATCAATTTGATATTCAAAAATATTCATTAAATTTAAGTATTAATACAGAAGAGAATTCAAATATTTATGGGTTTGTATCATTCCTTTTATTCAGAAATTACTAATTGATATATTATATTACGCTTGTGGCGTTGGTTGAGTAAGGTTTAAAAAAGTTTTTTTAATGCGTTTGAATACAAATGGATACGTTAAAATAATTTTATTTTGATTTCAGTGAAATACATAACATCGAAACGTAATGGAAAAAGACTCTTGATGATAAATGATTATACATTTGGCACCCATATCGTAAATAGAAATGGAAAAATTCGTTGGCACTGTTCAACACACCACAATAAGAAATGTTCAGCGGTGGCACATACCTATTCAGACGAAGTGTTGTCATTGAAGAATACCCACAACCATCCTCCTCCTCTGTATAATGTGACAACTGACGATTTTTTTTATTAAAATGTGAGACTCCTTTTTAACATATATTACTTCAATGACGAGGATTGATGCAATATAAATTGACCAGCCGATAACAAGAAAAAGCCTTAGTTTTTGGATAAAGAAAAATGAATGCAATAGGTGATCTGTGAACGCAGTGCTCTAAAACCTTTTCGAGGGCGTCCCTCTGACGCTGCCCCTTCTGCAAAACATACCAAACATTCACACTTATCGTTCATTTGTAAAAAAGCTGGCCTATAGAACAGCTTTGGCAGCCTGGCAGACTAGGTGGTCTGCTTCCACAAAAGGTCGCCAAACATATCTTTTCTTCCCAAACGTAACCTGGAGGCTCAAAGTGAAATGCCTTTCACCTGGACACTGGGCTTGCCAATTCATAACCGGCCATGGCAAGTTCAACGGCAAACTATTTGGGCTGGGCAAGTTGGTTGAAAGGCCGGATTGCACTTATGGACACAACCATCAGGACGCTAATCACGTACTGTGGGATTGCCCCGAGATGAATGCCGAACGAACAGAGCTGTTTGCTGTGGGCCGTCCTCATACGGGCCCAATAGGCCACGCTGACTTAGTATCAACCAAGGCCAACTTTGAGGCATTCGATAAATTTACAAGATCATACGGGGAACGAGACATTCTCGATTCGTCTTTCGATTCAACGCGTAGCACATTAAACTCTTCCGCCACGGCGGATTTTCAGTACGCAGATACACAGGATACCTAATATCACGTAGACTAAGTGGCTGAGCAAGTCACATTTTCTTTTTCTTTCTTTTTTTTCTCTCCTTTTAAGCACAATAGTGCATGGTTTAACGATCGGTCCGTGCAGCTCTGTATAGTATGTATATGTATATATATGTATAGTATATGTATATGAGGAGTAAAATCGATTCTTTTTATTAGTATTGCGTTATGGAAGGCGGCCGTGTAACAACGGCTGCATACACATAACGGGTAAAGGTGGGACAACCAACTTATATTCCACGGCACACCAACGTTCCTTTACCAAAATTTCATGGCACACCAAACTTCAACATTTATATTACGACGCATTCTTTTTGTATTGTTTACTTTGCTTATACTTTTTATCGTATAAATTCCCATTATATATATTGTTACAGATGTGCATAATATTTATATACAGGTAGTCCTCGACTTACGACCATTCGCACTTACAACCAAAAAAAATAGCACTTTTGCTAAAATACATTGCGGTGCGCCTTTGTCAACCCTGATTCATGCGTAAACAAAGATGATGTCATAAATACTTCCTGCCGGTCAGTAGATCGCGGATGTGCGCAAAGAATGTAATTTGTTTCTCACTTCTTCCCTTTGTTGTTTTTTAAATTATGTATACATAATTCAATTACCACAGTGTTTTTGAACTTAGACATAGATACACATTAATATGATAATATAAAAATAATACATATACCCATTTAGTTTCTGAAGTGAATAATCAATAAATCGCGCCTATAATGACTGGCAAACGGAGTAGATGTGACAAAAAAAGAGAAATGGAATAGATTTAGAAAAAAAAACTTAAGTAAGTACATACATATTTTGTATGAAATTCGACTTAAGACCAATCCGGCTTACGACCAAAGTCCAGGAACGTATATTGCAAATTATTTCAAAAATAGTTTATGCCTGAAAAATATTGTGAACAGCAATACAAAAAGAAAGTTAAAAAATCCACTTTGTTTTTCATAATTTTATAAGTAGGTGGAGAATCGATGTCCACTACATAAATAATACTAATTATTCATAAAAGAATTTGACAGTCGATGGGTTTGTAGTGTTTATGAAAAAATCTGTCACGTTCAAATAGTGGCGGGTACACACGAATTGTTCCGCGGGCGGAATTAATATAATAAAAACACACTTTTTGGTACTGTTTCCACTGTGAATATATATATATATCTGGATCAGGACCGATTTTAAAATCTATTGTGAAAAATAGTACCGAGCAATGTATTTTTGTTATTAAAATATCATACCTTTCCAAAAAGAAGTGACAGTTAAGACATTAAAAATAATATTTTTTTGTTTACCAATGCATATATTGCTCAATTGATATAATATATTATGGTTGTTGCGTAGAGTAAGTCTTCAAAAAAAAATTGAGGTTTTTGTAAATAATGGACAAGTTAAAACAGTTTTTATTTTACTTTCAGTGAAATACATTACATCGAAAAAAACCGGAAAAAAACTTTTAGTGATGAATTATTATACATATGGCGCCCATTTCATAAATAAAAAAGGAAAAATTCGTTGGCATTGTTCTACACACCACAGCAGGAAATGCATAGCAGTGGCGTACACCTATTCAAACGGAGTAATGACGACGAAGAATTCCCACAACCATCCACCTCCTCTGCATAATAATGATGATTTTTGTTTTATTCAAATATGAGTTTTCTCTTACAAGTATCGATACAGTATAACTTGACCAGACGATATCGTGTGAAAACTTGAATGCTTGGATAGAAAAAATTAATATCTTATTTTTACTACGGCGAAAGAAATAACAATGTATTTTAGTTCTACAAAATTATTATTTTTTAAGGTATAGTTGATAGCTATTTCGGCTCACGCCATCGTCAGAACTATACTTAAACGAACATTTGCTTATCTATATATAGCTGTGTTTTAACGAACTTTATATATTATGTGATTCCTTTATAACGTGATTAGCGAACTCTGAATCTGTTTTTTTACTGTTGAATGATCTTACATATGTAAACTTATTGATATAGCCGCATTTTTAGTTTCATTTACAATTTTTAGTTTTATTGCGAGCAAGAAACAAGCTTGGTGTTATAACAGGAGAGAAGATGTATTATGTACCTTTTCTACACAGCTATATATAGATAAGCAAATGTTAGTTTAAGCAAAGTCCTGACGATGGCATGAGCCGAAATAGCTATCAAGTTTTTTAAAAAAAATATTTTTTTAAATTAAAATGATGTTAACTGATGTCAAAATGAAAGTGATGAAATCATCGTTACTTTTTATCATTTTACTAGTTGGTTCAGAATCAATGTCTAATACATAAATGAAAAATTAATTTGAAAAGGTTTTCTAACGAAGTGTAGCTTGTCACACGTAATAATGCAACCAATCAAACAATGAAGTAATCAGTATTTATTTTATAGTAAAATAATCTTAAATATTACCCTACACATTTAACCGAATATTCAAACCTTTTTTATCATTCATGTATGAAGTTAATAATAACGCAATACAAAAAACGCCTTCTTTAAGACTAATAATATAATAATATATGATTAAAAAGTCTTCATTGACTTAAAACTTTATCGATTTGACGCATTGGTAAAGATTAATAATGTCATATTGTGCACTGTATTCGGGAGCATTTTATGGTAAATTTATGTTCTTTTTGGCAGTTTTCTGATAATCTTCGTGATTTTACCTTAAAACCGGTTTAATATAAAAAAAAATTTACCGTCTACTTAACTTATAAGCAAATACCCAATAACGAATTGTCAAGTATTCCTCTGTGTGAAGTTTATAGCGATAGTATGAATGAAGGAAGCCAAAATAGCATCACAGTTTTAAAAATTAAACTATATAACCAACCCCTCTTGCAATGATCTTATTGTTTTCAATCTCTTTGATATGATTTGTAATATTTTCTTTATAATTTTAGAATTTGAGTATTGTTGTTTTTACTTTATTATGACTTCTATGTATTATAATTATGTATGTTAAGCTAATAATAAAAAAATATATATATTTTAGTTAAATGTAATAAATAGAACAATGGTTAGCGTCACCCTGCTAAAATTTATTCTATTGTATATTCATTAAAACAAAACTATTATTTTACTAAATATGTATTAATTGCTGGACTAAATAATCGCCAACATATTATATATGAAAACACACGTTAGTATTATGTTAGTATTTTTTAAATTGTTGAATGTTTCTCGGAATTTCCAGTTCGATCTCTAATTAAAAACACAAATTTGATACTCGATTTTATATTGAGAAACAATGAAACACTTACGAGGATCGAAACCGGTACTTATAATAGTATAATGAAATTTAGGTTATTTATTGAAATTATTTGGAAACGCGTAAGCAAATAAATATAATTGAAACTTAAGTACCTTTCTTCGTATGTAATCACGAACAACATAATATTTATACGCCAGAATTAGGCATGTACATTTAATTTAAGAAAGTTACAAAATGTTCACAAACAACGTAAAATAAGCTAAGTTTAGATTCTCTAGTTAGTTAGTCCTGTTTTTTTCGTATATAATTGTTTTGTTTATTTTGAAAAATAAAAATGATTACTCTAATAAAAAGTACGCGCTAAAAAAAGTGTTTTTATTTCAAAACTCCCTGAAACTTGACGTATCTCGTCAAAATTAAATTTACGAACCGATTAAATGATGAACGGATGGCGTATATTATTTGTAATTTATTAAAAATTAATAATGACGATTAAAAAAAATACTAAAAATATTTGATGAATTGGCAAAAACTAAAAAGAATGGTAAAATTCCTAATGTTTAAAATATTAGAACATGATGTAACTAATATAAATTTGCTAAGAAATTCGTCTGCAGTGGTTTGGGATTTTTCTTGTAGACTACTAAACATAGTGTTTTTTTTATTATATATTCCAGAAGAATGTTATAGAGAATTAATAAATTAAACTCGTGAAATCGTATTTGTGACGGACTTAGTATTGATGGATATTGATTGTTGTCTCAGTTTGCAGTTTTAAATAGCGGTGTTTGATGTAATTTCAATGATCAATTTAAATCGTACGACCTCTATACACACGTAAAAAATTAAATATATTTATATATTTATTACGAGTCAGGTGTGATTTTCAATAAATAGATAATCAGGTATAATTTATGATATCGACTGATGGAATTGCAATATCAAATTTGAATTGTTACTACTTTGTACGATTTCACATGTTGTGTCATATATGTTAAATACATATATTGTATATTAATATCCTCGGTCAGTGCATACATCAAAAGCTGTTCAATTAATGTTTATAAGCCACAACCAGCTAGCAGCTTTGGGTGTAGGTTATTTAAGTAATTTATAATATCGACTGAAGGTCGATTCTTGCTTGATGTAATTTCAATATTAAATTTGTCAATTCTGTTGTATCCGTGTGATAGAATGCCTGAAGATGCCGAAAGGCGACACCCGGGCCGTTAGTGACAAAACATGTGGAGTCGTTCAAAATTGTAACAATTCAAATTAGATAATCAGGTGTTTAATTTCATCTTGCAAAGAAACTAGATGAGCCGCAGGTTAAGTATAGCGTTACTAAAGGAAGTCTTTTGGATGGATCGTGTACTGGAGTAAATCCCACAATAGAAACTAATCTGTAATTAATTCTGTTTAAGCTAAATACATCACAAAGATCGGCAAGAGGAAACGTCTACTGTTGATAGAGAAATATACATTTTGTATCCACAGAAAAAATCTACACGGCAAAACCCGGTGGCACTGTTCGACACACCACGCTAAAAAGTGCAAAGCCATGGCTTACACGTACGAAGATCATTTGATATCATATAAAAATGATCACAATCATTCACCGCGAGCAAAAATCTAAATTGGCATATCTATTGCCAAAAACATTTTATGTTTTGCTTTAATTCTTTTCAAGAGAGTGAATAGCTTGACACGGTGAAAAAATAGCAATGTATTTTAGTTCTACAACATTTTTTATAAGATATAATTGATAGCAATTTTGGCTCACCATCGTCAGAACTATGTTTAAATGTACGTTTTATTATCTATATAAAGCTGTGTAGAAACGGTACACAACACGACCTAGCTTATTTGCTGCTAAACTAAACAGGCGGAAATTTCAATAAGCTTAAATATTGGATGGATATGGTTCATTACGGGAAGGCAATAGCTCCTCGCAATGGTCTGAGAAGCGGCGACCGACTTATATTTGTTTGTTCATTAAAATTTCGTGTGACAATTAATATCTATTAATTTCCAGCTGTTCCAAAGCCGTCATCTTGCGACCTTTATTATAAAGATGTAAACACGTAGGCACTGAGTCAAAATTTATATTATGCGACTCTTTTATAAAGTGATTTGCAAATTGGGAATTTGTTTTTTTACTATTGAATGATGACTATCATGATAGATACATTGGTAATACATTGCTATTTTTTCACAGTGTTATAATGGAGTTCTACCAAGTAAATGCCAATTCAATCAATGAATAGCTTGAGATCATGTGACAGTGACACTAACATACTAAATCGGGAAAATAATCAATGTCTTTTAATCAATTGCTTTGTATCTACAATTGCTGGCAATAATTTTCAAAATCTCTCAATTGACTATGATAATTTTCTCAATACTATTCCCTTATAAGAGTACTAAGTGGTCATCAATATTGAGCTCGTGGACATTTTTGTGTAAATAATATACAAGTGTCATGTAATATTTTTCTCTCTTATTTCTGTTTTATTTAATAAAAAAATCTTATTGAAAAATGCAAATTGCTTTTAATATCCCTGAATAGGCCACTATAAAGAATATCGTTTAAAGCTAGTACAATTAATTTAATTAAAAATCTCCGGTAAAAAAGACGGATCACTAGCATTTAGTAGCAACATTACACCTCGATTGAAATCAGCAGAACAAATTTAACTGTTAAAGTTGAAATAATGTATTAAAACAAAATGAAAAAGCTTTTTTTTGTTTTCACTTCACAAGAAATTTTATGTAGATTTTGATCGTGGTAATTTTTAATTTTGAGTGATTTAGTGAATTTTGAGCCAACATAAATGCTTTTTGAATAATAAAGTGTAGAAATTTGTTTATAAAGTATATATTTACAATCCTGGATCAATATATATTTGAAAATAAAAACACGTGTGGACCAATCATTACAGTATGAACTTGCCGCAGATTTAACAGTGTAGTATGAAACGTTAAAATACAGATGTCGAGTTATTTGTACTAATCGACACTCGCGTGTATTGTCTTTGAAATAATGCACATTATTTATAATTTGCAATACATTTTTCTAATTCAAATATAGTCAATACGACACTTTTACATGGGACTTTATAATACCAGTGAAAGCGTTAAGATGCTAACTTTTTTGTAGAAAACATTATATTCAAAATCATAAAACACATTTTTTGTATTAATTTCATAATTTAATAAAAAAAACCCCTTTTTAAAAGTAATATTATTTTGAGGGAAATTAAAAACAATTGTGTCGGGGAATAAATGATTTTATATACTATGTTATTTTTTTTATAATGTACAGCTTTCGCAATACAATGGCAAAGAATAGACGTCATGAACTATACCAAAAATTGTTATTTTATTTCTCAAAGCGTATGAAGGGCACACCACTTATAATATTAATGCCAAATAATCAAATAGCCACTAACTGATGATTCGTAGATAATTGAATCAGCCTGTCTGAATCCTTGGAATGTTAAATATATTTTTTTTATTTACCTTATCCCATCTGATAAATATGCTCTACTCAGTGTTTATTTTGAATTTCGTGAATTCACATTTTTCTAATATGAATATTTTTATTTTGGGATATTCAACCGTTATAAGAAAATTTCTAAAGGCTCATTGCTAACGACAATTCAAACATTTTTTCCGCGTCCTTTACCAAAGTATAAATTATGAATACAAATCAAAAGAATAGGGATCAAAAAAGATTATACGTTTACTAATTAATCGCTGTCGCTACGCGAGTTCATGGAAATATTTGGGAGCTTTTGGGTTAGTTAAGGAGCCCATAACTTCTAACAAAACTCTATGAATGTATTGAAAAGATAAGTCTTACTGCGAGGTTCACCACTGCACAGACAAACCAACTTTTGTATTAAGGTAAATTTATTCGTCTTTCTGAGGCCTCTGCTAAAATTTTGTTTAGTGATATTAAGCGACTTAACAATGTTCGTTTGTGAAAGTAAAGTATACCCATACCTTGCTATACGGCCGCTCTTTATACGGCATTTCGCTATAACGGCCCTCTTCAATAAAGGCACGTTTTCGATTTACGACCTAAAATGTTTCGCTATAACGGCAAAAAAACTTCATTTCAATGTCGATATACATCTTGGACAATTTTTAAGCCAGGCCCATCCTCACCAGCAAAAAATGATGGACGACAGTGATCTGCAGGTTACCATTTCTTCATCGTCTTCAAATTAAAGCCATTGAAAAAAAATGATGTGTGTATACATACACATATTTAAGTTGTTTAATTTTTGTTTATAGATTATTGTTGGTTTTTGGAGTCTGTTATTATTTTATGTACAAATGTATGTACTTGTTATGTATGTATTTTTGATTTACGGGAAATAAAAAGATGAAATGCATTTTGAATGATAAACCATGATACATATTTAAATAGTTTGGAACCGATCCCATTGAATTTGTATGATTTTTTATTATTTATTTGTTTGTAACTACACGGTACAAAACTTACAGATTATCAATTCATTGCTTTTGCATCGTAACATATTAACATATTTAAATATAAAAATTCAACAAATACACAGTAAAACAATCAATAAGGATTGCAAAAAAAAGTCAACTAAGTAAGCTGATGGAATGTCTACTTTAACTGAAAAAATAGCATTCGTCTGAACTCACTTTTATCCACATGAAATACGTCAACATCCGAAGCAATACTGTTGAACATTGTTAATGCTCTTACCACTGGCATCCCCATTGGCAGACTGGTTCTACACTTTGGAAGAACAAACAACTTATGTGCACCATTTCTTAAAAAAACTATCCGGAACATTCAAATTGATATTATTAAAGATGGCAGAATTCTCAGTTTGGCCTCGAATTAGTTGAAAGAAATACGTGGCTAGATACATATTAGTATGATTGATTCCTTATACGGCTTTCCGCTTTGCGGCCAGTTTCGTGGAACGTATCTAGGCCATAAAGCGAGGTATAGGTGTATTAGTGAATCTTAGTGAAACTTAGTGAAACTTGTCTCTTGGACCTTATTTTGATCATAATTTTTTTGTTTATAGTCAGGTTCATCTCAACTCGACGTGGCGCTAAATTACTTATGATAGACGAATACACTTTCTGCGTCCATCAGATATACACAACTCTTGGAAAAACTCGTTGGCAGTGTTCGTCGCACGCTCACCGAAGATGCAAAGCTGTCGCCTACACGTGTGAGGAAAGTTTGATATCAATAAAGAATCTGCACAATCATGAACCTCCAAAATATCATACAACCACTGAAGGACTATATGTAAAAATTTAATTACGTTATCATAATTAACACGGTGAAAAAAATAGCAATGTATTTTAGTTCTACAAAATTATTTTTAAAAATATAGTTGATAGCTATTTCGGCTCACGCCATCATCAGAACTATGCTTAAACAAACATTTGCTTATCTATATATAGCTGCGTAGAAAAGATACACAATGCATATTCTCTCCTGTTTTAACGACCTAGCTTGTTTCTTGCTCGCAATAAAACTAAAAATTTTAAATGAAACTAAAAAGGCGGATATATCAATAAGTTTACATATGGCACGGGCATGGTCTATTACGGAAACAAAAAAGAATCCTTCGTAATAGTTGTAGTTCTTAACGAACAAATCGATATATGTCGATCGCCATTACTTAATCCTCTGCGGTGAGCTTTTTTGTTTCCATAATAGACCATTTCCGTGCCATATGTAAACTAATTGATATAGCCGCCTTTTTAGTTTCATTTACAATTTTTTGTTTTATTGCTAGCAAGAAGCAAGCTAGGTCGTTAAAACAGAAGAGAAGATGTAATGTGTACCTTTTCTACATAGCTATATATAGATAAGCAAATGTTCGTTTAAGCATAGTTCTGACGATGGGGTAAGCCGAAATAGCTATCAACTATATCTTAAAAAAATTGTATAACGAAAATACATTGCTATTTTTTTCACCGTGTCATAATAGAATTTTACCAAGTGAAAGCCAATTCAATCAATATCATAATTAACGCTGCCCATAGAAATTATTAAGCCAGCGTAATTGTTATAGGTTAGATATTAGCCCGTCCTTAATGTTGTGTAAATAGTTGTGATATGTATGTTATGTGCAATTATTACTTATCATGGCGATATTCAATAAAGATTAGCTTTACTTTATTATTTTAGTTAAGTCGATGTAATTAATAATATATAATTTAATTGTTCATAAACCCACAAGTGTGATAGAGTAAAAAATGATCCATGGTTAAAAATTATTAAATACACCCAGTCCTTTTTTTACGCGATACATTGGATCCAGAAAACGGCTCGTAAAAAAATCGCGTAAAAAAACGATTTCATGCAATTGCATTATATTTCTTTACACACCCTAAAACATAAATTCGCATAATATCCGATACACTTGTCAACATTTGGCAATTAAATGTGTATTTAAAAAAATGGAATGCTTTACAAAATCTAGTTTAAAAAATACACATTATTTTTATTTAAAAAAATAATGAAACGTACATGCCTAGCATCGTATATAAATGTCTTCTTTACAACAAATTTGGGAAAAAATTGCGTAAAAACGAGTGAAGCGCGTAAAAAAATGTAGCGATGCCGTCCAAAAAAATCGCGTATAATCGAATTCGCGTAAAAAAAGGACTGGGTGTATTAACAATGTCAAAATCTCACAGAGAAATCATAAAAAACGGAACATAAATAATATCATCCACGAAATACCCGGTACGATTTTAATATACGTATGTATTATATAATGGCAACCCTGGTGTAATAACATCGTATTTCATGTATGTGGCGGACATAATGTTATTAATGAACTGTTAATACTATGAACATAAATAATGTTGTCATTTTAATCGGATCAAAACTCAAATTCCCATATAATTTTAAGATTATAAGAAAATGATTAAAATAATATAGTTTTATGAACATTAATCATTACGTTGCTTTTAGCGAGCCCCAGATCGCTATCAAAATTTATCACTGATAAATGATTTTTTTTATATATTTCCTGCTTAACCCTTTGGACTCGAATGCCGCCATAGAGGCGGCATTGTAAGTTTTTCGTATTACTCGGATGCCGCCGCAGTGGCGGCATGTTTATAAAGAAATTGTTTGTAAACTTTTAGCATCTTTTATACATCGATTTCAACTAGATCACGATAACAGATCATTAGGGAGTCATTTACTGATAAAAAACATAGCCAAAGATAGCCGGCTTGCGTAATATCAATACGTGTTGCCATCGAAATGCATGGTGTATCCCGTGTGCGTACTTCAACCGTTCCTACAGAAGACCGTCTTGCAGATAAATTACATATATTACGTTCAGGGACTAAGAAAGACTGTGCGGTATGTTCAAATAGAAAAATTTCTGGCATGAGATCGGAAACACGGCTGTTTTGCGAGACCTTCGTAAATAAGCCAGGATTACATGTTGGCGATTGTTTTGTGAAATACCATAAATTGAAGAATTACAAATAAAAATATGTACATCATATTCATTATATATCTATTTTACAGAAAAAATTAAAAAAAAAATATTTTTTAAATTTATGTCCTTTTTTTTATTACTTTGATTCATGTAGCGAATACGATTTTCGCAAAAAAACGCGTCGAGTTGCTGGTAGACACATACGAAAAAGTGTTGGAGTGCAAAAGGTTAAGAGTTATTTTGGCACATGCCTCACTGTTTAACTTGAGCACATTTCTTTACTTATCATAGATTTATACATACTTAATTTCAATTTAATCAATTATGATACGAGGTTTCAAGTGTAAGACATATGTATATAATGCTTAATAAATAATTAACTTTTTTGCTGTATATAAATGAATATTCTAACATAAATCTAAATTTATTTCAAAAGAGCAATAAAACTATATTGCCATTTTTAGGTGCTTAATAACGTCTGTTATTTCACAGAGACCGAGGTGAAATTTAGGATAACTTAACTAATCATTAAATGATTTTTGTAATGAAAATTAATATCTTTTTGAGACAACGCTATTGTCGCTCGCGATAAATTGTTTGCGAGCAAATAAATATGTGTATATTATGAACACATACAAACATTCTTACCCATTCATTTTCAATATGTTTATTAAACGATGTGTGAAAATCATTAAAAATGTTCGTCTTCTATTTTGTGAAATACGTTTATTTGAAGACTTTCTTACTATTGTATTAGGAAGGAAATAACCAACATATTGAAATACATCAAATAATTATATTTATATTACGTGCTGATTTTTATTTTTGATTCTCTACTGTTCCGTGTTGTACATTTTTATTTATTTATGTTCTATTAAAAAATTTCACATAAAAAAATCTTTTTTTAGCAGTTTATATATATTTTTCATACTTATATTATATTTTGGTTTACATTACTTCAAAAAAACCTACGTTGTTATTCATATTATATGAAACTAGTTGGGAGAAGAAGTATACATTCGTTTATTACAAACGCGTTGGTTCCCGGCGGTTTCTGTCGCAAAAGAAATAATTATGTCAATGTTGTTTCCCAGTTCTACGTACAATAATGTCTTTTCTTCACACGCAGCAAAAAATGCTATAAGCGTTGTGTGCGTTGGCTTAGCAACAACATTTCGTGCAGTGTCTGCCGTGAAATAGATTCTTAGCCGCTGATAAATCAACCTGTTTGAAATTGACTCACTTCATCAGTTCTATCGATATTGACTACTGCCATATTGCTATATTTGTTCATGTATTTGCATATGTATTTAATAGATTCGGCGGAATAACGTCCGTGTGATAGAATGCCTGAAGATGCCAAAAGGTAAAACCCAGGTCGTTAGCGATAAAACATGTGGAATCTTACAAAATTTTAACATTTCAAATTAGATAAACCTTTGCTGTCATTTCTTATAACTTATTAAAAGATAAAAATAGTTTTATTTATTATTTCAAAATATACGGCAGTATCACATTTTTTAATTAATGCCAAAACCTTCGCGGGAGTGTACTCACAAGAAATTTGTAAAGTTTCATATCGATTGGCTGAATGGTGTAGTAATGCATAAAGGACAAACAGACAAACATACATTAATTTATATTTCTATTATTTCATCATAATCTATAGGCAAAAGCAAATCAATTGCAATGAAATTATCCCTTATACTGGGGAAAGGTAAACCGTAATTTCGTTCGAAACTTATCAGATGTCGAGCCCATTTGATTTATTTCTCGAGTCAAGCCAAATAAATATATTATGGAAATTTGTGCAGCGATAGCGCTGTTAGGAAATTTAAATATGCACAGGGAAAAAATACTATTTGTATGATTGAATATTAATGAGTATTAATAATAGTTGTCTATAAAAAAAATAAGAACTTTCTACAGGTGTGATGTGACGGTTTACGGAAGAAGTCCCAGAAAGATTGCTTCAAGTATGAAGTCCAATATATTATATATTTACAATATTTCCTTATCTACAGAGTAAGTTAGTATTTTTATTTTATTAAATAACTTTATTGTAATAATGCTCATGTATTGCACAATATTAATCCTTACCTTTTCTTCAGTTTGTATATACAAATGTGACCAATGGAGTGTGAATTTAATCGATCTATTATTGAACACAGTTTGCGGAGAAAAAAATGAAATTACATCATCTTATCGACTGTATATGATAAGCTTGATTTTGTAAGAATTATAACCCGTTAATTATCTTTTTAATGAGCCACTAATAATTTTCAAATTATTAAAGAATAACAAGTTCATATTGATCAGCATTTACTTTTTAATTTTATATCGACCCATACGTGCTAAGGTATAAGAGATTTTCTTCAAACATACCCAAGACGGTGGTGATGCTTTGAGATGCATTTATATTCGAAAACAAAGCTTGTAAATATTCATAACGCTTTTTTTTATATAGTTATAAAATGAATCATTGGCAATTAATAGGGAAAACAAAAAGATTTATTTGACCACTTGCCATTAATGTCTTAGCATTAAATGACACCAAAATTTTTAAATAATATAATTGTTCATCTATAAACCAAGATTTAAAAGAAGTTGGTCCATATCTCAAAAGGGGGGAGTAAAAATAAAATTGTAAAATACTTCGAAAATTGAGCGCTATTATTCTATACTTATCTATCTACATCTAAGAAACTTTTAATTTTGGTTATATCCGTTACAATATTTTTTCCTACACAAAACTTTCTCACAACAAAACAATATTCACAAACAACCTTCCATTGAAAAATCTTATTTTTGAACAATTTATTATTACTCATTAATTATTTTTCCTTTTTGTTTTTAGCTAAGATTATTACAATGGCGCGGGGCGGGAGACCATTATTAATGGTAGATGAATATACATTTTATGGTTTGAGGACGTACGCAGGAGGACGAGTTCGCTGGCGTTGTACATCGCATACTTCTAAAAAATGTAGAGCCGACGCAAAAACACAAGATAAAAATTTAGTCGTCATTAACAACAACCACAATCATCCGCCGCCAAAATTCCACATCAGTACCGAAGGACTGTACATTAGAATTTAAAAAAATAATATTTTATTTCATCTTAAATCGTTCATTATATTTACTTAGTAAAGTTCCGATTATAATACAGATTAAATAATAGAATATTTAACTATACACACGGGCTTCGTATAATACGGTTATATGGTTCCACAAAAACCTCGTGTAATACAAATCCGTGTTATACACGGTTTGAAGTTAATACAAAATTAAGGTTTGTGCTCCAAAAAAAGAAAAAATCGAAAATAGTTTATATAAATATGTACTTAATTGTTTAAAATAAACAAATATACATTTACGTATTAATTGAAAGAAACCTTCATAACATAATAAATATACCATTCATTTACCATCACTTTCACTTAGAATTCTATATTTTTTACTTTTTTACAAGATCGGTTGTGAGTTTTCATCATCTGTAATTAAAAAAAATGTTAATAATTGATTGTTTGCTTTTAGCGTAAAATCTACGCATTTCCTTAAGAGGTTCCAAAACAGTTTGTGATTCCCTCTTGAATTTTGAATTCCTTTCCATTATAGGATAATTATCATTAAAAAAAACTAATTTTAAATAGCCAATTCAAAGCCGTCATTTTTTGTTTTTAATATGAAACATGTAGCTACTTTACTGAAACTGCTTTCCGAGTCATTAATTGTGGTAGATTCATTCAATTCATTTCATTTTAATTATTTTTTCTCTTAAACCGTGTTATATAAAGCGCGTTGAATAAAAATATGTCACAATTTATACACCCGTGTTAAGTAAAACCGTGCTATACGAGGCCTAGGTATATTCTCATTTATACAAAAAAAAGATCACTAAAGAAAACAGCAAATTGTCGATGAACATAAAAAAAATATATTTTTAATGTATCTGAAATTCTTTCGACTCATCTACGTGGCTTTCTTTGATCTTCCATATTAAAAATCATATTTTAATGTGATATCTATCATTCCAAAAATTGTCATCCACACCAGGTCGTCAAACGTTTAACGTCTTTCATCCAGTTTTTTATTGTATATTGTATGTGTACCATGTAATTGAATAATCATTTAGAGGCGGGTTATATATGTGGATAGAAAAAAACACTTATATGTATAATACTACGCTCATTCCTTCCTTTCTCGCCTACAACTTAACTTTTTTAATTGGTGTTTAATAATCTGTTTCGAATGATTAGAAATGTAGTTAAAAGTTACCAACCAAAATACACTTGATACATTGCAGAAGAACATCAAATTAATTGTACCAACGTTATAATAAATTCCCCACATTCTGGAATTAAATCTTCTTATTGAATATTATATACATAAACGGACATCTGTTACAGTGTGGCCATTATAATATTCTGATGATTGCATTGTCAAACATGAAATTTAAATTGTTGCTAAATAAACATATTTAGAACTAAATACGGCAATATTACTTTGACCTTTTTAATGTGGCTACTGATCCTGGTTTCGACTGACCGAATGTGACCTCCGGGTTTCGACTTTCGGCATCATCAGGCATTCACTAGTCAGTTCTGTTGCATCCGTGTTATAGAATTTATCAAATTCTAAATTGAAATCCATCAAGCACACCGTCATTCGATTTCATAAATAAATTCGTATTGGTGTATTAAAAATTGTTTCGTTAGAAATAAAATCTTACAAGAATATAATATTTTAATCAACTTATTGTATATTTAACATATACCAAAATTTTACATATTTTTCACTGTCTTTTCTGCAATTCAATTTATGCCAACTCTAATTAAAACTTTTTTTTATTCCGAAGTCAAATACATCAGAGCTGGTGCTAAAACTCTTTTGATGGTGGATGAATATACCTTCTCCGTCCAAATGAGAAAAGGAGGGAGAGTGCGTTGGTTTTGTTCTTCTCATCACGCAAAAAAATGCCGGGCCGTCGTTCATACTTCAAATGACAACATCGTGACAATGAAAAACGTACATAACCATAAACCACCAACGTATTACATCACAGCTAACGGAGAATACATTAAACTATAGCTACTAAGTAGTTTGTTTAATAATTCAATTTGTTATTGAAATTGTTTCCATCCTACGCTAAAATACATTTCTTTAGACCGATGAATGTAATCTGAACTTATTTTGTAAGGTACCTAAAATATTAACCAGAACAACTTGAAAAAATGTGGTAACCAGCTTTTTTGACCAGTTATTTAAATAAATCTACATTGTTAGATAGCGTACTTGCATATCACTTTTAAGGTATCAACTGTCATTTTTTTATGTAAAGGCATGATATTTTAAATAATAAAAACATATTTTTAGTACTTATTTTCACAATATATTTTTTGATCAGGACCGGTTTCGCTCACCGCGAGCATTATCAACTGATGCTGTCGGTCCCGATCAAAAAATATATTGTGGAAATAAGTATTAAAAATGTGTTATTATTATTTAAAATATTTGCAAATGATTAATTATAAACTCGCAGTTTCCATATAACAGTCATGATTTTTTTAGTACGATTTTTCAATAAACATTTTGCATGTAAACAAATCTGATCGTTTTATATATTTTTAAGATAATAATTATATATGTATTGTTTTTTTAAGGAAATATTGCATGAAATGGCTAGTTTTTTTTAGACTTCATTAATTTTGTTTCGCTTCTTTAACCCGATGCAGTGGTAGCCAGCTTATTAGACCTAACGAACCCCAAAATCGCATAAAAAATAAATATTGAATAATTATTATCTTATTAGTATTTTATGATTTTTACTAGCGCTTATTTCATCATTGTAAAGTTGTAAGTTACTGCATGCAAGAAATAAATTATAAAATCTTGTTTCCAATAATCAATAAAATACCAATTAAGCTTTCATAAATGGTAATATTTGTGTTTTAGTAATAGCCAATCTATAGATTTACATCCACTTGTAAAGTAGTAAATATCGTTACCTAAGGCTATGTCCACACAGTGCGTTTCCAAATTTTCTACTCAAATATGTAAAGTTAAGTGCCGGAGTGGATTTGGACAGAGCAATAAGAGAGAGCGCAAAAAACGCGCTAAATGAACATAGACTTAGAATCACAGTTTGATGATAGGGACAGTCTAACCTTTCTTGATAATTCGTCAAATTAAAAAAAAAGCCTAAACCATAAGTGAGTTAGAAAAATTAATGGTTAAGACAAGTTTCCTACAAATAATTTGCCAATTTACAGTAAGGATTGGCATTGTCTTACATAAGTTGAATAAGTTTCATCGTTGATTTTCAGTCATTAAATTAACACATATATATTGTTTTATTTTTCAGGATTACAGAGTAGTAAAACAAAACCTCGATTTGGACGATCCAGAGAAATAGCAAGAGACGCTCGAGCAAGAGGAGAAGCTTATATAAATTATAAAAATACTATTATACCAGCGAAAATGCCTGCATTAGAAATTAATCTTTGCAGTGATAAATGTAGACTACAATGCAATTCCCGTCTAAGTGTAAAAAAAAGAGAACAACTATTCAAAGAATACTATTCATTAAACACCGAAGCGCAGTCAACCCTTCTCATAAAATCAATGCTTCCCAACGAAAGTATATGGGTAAAGAAAAACGACAGAAAAAGGACTCACAATATGAAATACTTTGTTTGGGTTAATGGGAGAGCAGAACAAGTCTGTAAACTGGCCATTTCTACAATTTATCAAATTGGGAGAGGCAAATTGGATGTCTTACGTGATAAACTGACCAAAGGCGATCCGTCACCTGAAATTAGTATGAGAGGACACCATCAAAATAGACCAAACAGAACAACACGCGAAGGACATCGGGACTTAATGGATCATAATATAAATAGAATAGAAAGCCCGGAAACACCAAATTAATTTCAGGTTCCAAAAACTCGTGGATTGAGTCTAGATGATTCACTTGTAGAAGTGCAGGAAAAGCAAATATTAATATTTACTTCGAAGTAATTCAAAAGAATCAAAATAAAAAGATGGCAGAAAATCGTAAGAGAATGTGAAGAATACGATTGAATCGTTGAAATTTTGTGCACAGTAGAATAATGAAGAGCCTGCTCTGAGAGTCAAGCTGACGGAAGTAAAGTGGTTAACCAAATCTCTACATATCATGAAACACTATCGAAGTAAGGAATAATGTTTTTCATGGAAACGTTGGTAGCCACATACATTAAAATAAATGCTAATGTAAATAAGATAACCGATGTTTCCTGACATAGTATTTACAAAGAACATGTTTTTAGAAATCAACACCAATCATTAATAGTGTGGAAAATCTACACTAACCTGTGCAATTTGGAGTCAAAGAAAGTCTTAAGACGTCAACTCATTCAGTCGCCCAATCGACTTTTTTAGCAAATAGTAACGATACAAGGATAGCACATGCGAAAAAATGATACTAGTCGCTCTCGTTATGTCCAGTTTTCGAGGATCGGATTCTTGGGAAGATTTTTTCAGACGTCATAATGACATATAATATATTTAGTCTTCTAAATTTGAGTTCAAATAAAGATTTCCTCTGTAATGGAAGAAGGGCTACGACATAAGTTATTTATTACCTTGAATGAGCCGATGTGGTCTATGGGTAAAATCTTCACTCAGCAATCAGATGGGTCTAGGTTTTATTTACAGGAAATGTAAATATATTTTGTTAATTTTTAAAAGTGTGACTATTCCTTCTTAAATTGAACTCAGGTGACGAAAATTTGTAAAGATAATTTAAAACTTGATCATATTTGTTATTTATTTTAATAAATGATAAAATCGCATGAAAAATGTTTCAATTTTTCATACAATTTATACGTCTTATATTTTTTGGGGAATGAGTCCAGATACTTTTTAGTATGGAAGGCTCAATTGTTCTTTTTATGTACTTAATAAACTACAAATCAATTCATCTATAAGCATAAAAATTGTTTGTACTTTAACGATTGTTATCATAGTTTAAAGAGTATAATTTAGAAGAGTTTATTTATATTTTTTGCCACAATACCCGATGAACTACTCAATAGTAAAATAAGAAGTTGTTTTATTATTTAACAATTAATCAATATATAATATATTTTCGATGGATTAGCCTTACTTAAATAATTTTTAATATACAAATATTTAAACTGATAGTTACTGTTTATATTTTAAACAAATACAGTATCTGTTATGTTGCATCCATGTGATAGAATGCCTGAAGATGCCGGAAGGCGAAACCCGTGTCGTTAGTAACAATACATGTGGAATCGTACAAAGTTGTAATAATTCAAAAAAATAAATACAGTCTCGCATATAAATAATCAGTGCTTGTGGAAAGAAAAAACAAAATTTAGTTTTAATATTATAACTGGATAAGATCTTTTTTTTATATTTTCCGCCCCACAGTTTGAGAAAAACGGATGCATGTGTCTGCTAAGTATTTAAAAAACAAAGCTTAAGTATTTTTTTATAAATAACTCTTTATACGTCAAACAAGCCAATTATAAAACGCTTACTATCCAAAGTGTCTTGTTTAAAATAGATTATTCCGTACAAGAATGTAAAATAATCTGGAAACAATTTTAAATTTCTAATATAATTTTAATATTCTTTTTAGTTCAATTCGTCAGAAAAAGGGCTGGGAAACCACCTCTATTAATGATAGACAACTACACATTCTGTGTCGATAAAAGATTTCGAAATGGCAAAACACGTTGGCGCTGCTCCACTCATATCAACAAGAAATGTACAGCATGTGCCCATACAATTGAAGAACTTCTGATAACATCAAAGAACATTCACAATCATCCTAACGTTAAATATTGTATTTCGCCCGATGGATTTTACACAAAAATTTAGATGTGGAAAATAAAGTCTTGATCTCCTTTATGTTTATTTTATTTTCATTTGGAAAAGGCAGCGTTTTCCGATTACATCGGTTCGCTGAAAACTTTTATCCAAAACACAAATAATATGCCCAACAATATGCATTACAACACGGTGAAAAAATAGCAATGTATTTTAGTTCTAAAATTTTTTTATAAGATATAGTTAATAGCTATTTCGACTAACTATCGTCAGAACTATATTTAAACATACATTTGCTTATCTATATATAACTGTGTAGAAAAGGTACACAATACATCTTCTCTTCTGTTTTAAAAACCTAGCTTATATCGTGCTAGTAAAAAAAACTAAGTTAAATTTAGAATAAACTAAACAAAAATATACAGGCGGCATTTTCAATAAGCTTAAATGAGATGATTCATTACAGAAATGCATTAGCCCCTCGCAATGGTCTGAGGAGCGGCGAAAGACATATTTGTCTGTTCGTTTAAAATTTTGTGTAAAAATTGATATCTATTGATTTCCAGCTGTTCCAATGCCGTCATCTTGCGACCTTTATTGCAAAGATGTATACACGTAGGCGCTGAGTTTAAATTTACATTATGCGATTATTTGATAAAGTGATTTTCAAATTGTGAATCTGTTTCTTTTTTATTATTAAATGATCCTATATGCTCCTTAGCTCGAGTGGATATGCTTCTGCCTGTCTGTCCGATTATACGGATAAACATGGGCCACAGGACATTTGTAGAACTAAAATACATAGCTATTTTTTTTTACCGTGTTATAATTGAGTTTTATCAATTAAATGCCAATTCAATCAAATATGCATTACCTTATTGATTGAATTGGCATTCACTTGGTAGAACTCCATTATAACACTATAGAACTATAGTTCTGACGATGGCGTGAGCCCCGAAATAGCTATCAACTATATTTGTTAAAAATAATTTCGTAGAACTAAAATACATTGCTATTTTTTCACCGTGTTATGCATTACCTTACTGATTTTTTGTTCAAACCGTCCGGAAAACTCTTTTCTATATCGATTATAAAAGTATGTTTTAGTTATAAACATATTCTAGTTCTTTATCGTAAAAGAATAACTGTATAACTGTTATTTCAGTTGTAAGCCATCTTCATTACTATTATATCTTGATCGTTCTAGCGGTGGTATGATGCTAAAATATTTTACGATTCTTGTGAAAGTAAATCCATTTTTTTTAGCTGTATAAGTAAATTTGTGATGATTTATTGATTGTTAATTTGATAATGATTAAATTGATGGTTAATTTGTGATGATTTTGATGACCGCAAAAATGACGAGTAAGAAGTCACGGTATTAACAATTAAAAAAAAAATTATAACTTTTTATGTAAAATGTATTTATGGAATAGTAAGGAATTTAAAATTTTCGCACTAACAACTTTTGTGTCAGACCGGAAAAGGACACAGCGCTACGTTTCAACGCGCATAAGTAACGTGGTCGATCATTAGATATCGAGATTTTTCACTTCTTGCAGTGCCTGCGTTCTTCGGTCATTTACATGAAAATAATTTCTTTTTTTTTTTTTTTAGTTAAATTCATCCAAAGAGGAGGAGGCAAAGGGCGACTATTAATGATAGATAACTTCACATATTATAAGAAGGACACGTCTGGAAGGAAATTTCGATGGGCATGTACCTCACATTCAATTAAAAAATGTCGAGCCGTGGTTTACACCTATAACGACCACGTGGTCTCCATGAAATACACTCACAATCACCCACCACCAAAGTTTCACATCTCATTAAATGGAACGTACATCAAACTTCGATAGAAAAAACAGCACTGCAAGCCATAAACCTGTGAAAAACAGGCCGACTCTCAATACTGTGAATGCGTCTTGACATGAAAGTGCATACGGATGTAATCAATTTTTGAATATTATTCTAAAACTTTAAGCTGTCAAAAGTAGCATTGACGTATATTGAAAGTCTCACTTCAACGTTTGACAACTTGGCTTCCTTTTAAGAACTGGCAATTTGAAGTATATAGTGATGAAACGCCTACTGAAAAATAGCTTCCCCCTGAAAACTACTTCCAACCCGCTGAGAATGCCACACGATTGACAAGTTGAATTAGAAGAATTGAAAATGAAATTTCAGTAAAAAATATTCTTACTTCTAATGCTACAAATAAATTACCTACTTTTAACTTATCGATATTTTAATATTTAATAATGACGAATATGTTCAATCTCTACAACCAAGATAAAACAGAATCCCAAAGAAACATCAGGATACTCTTTCAGATTGCCGTGCTTTCAACTCCATATTGCATTGATGATTAGAATAATTTCGGCCGTTAGATTATAGAGTAAAGTAGAGAAAGTTTGTTGTTAATTTTTAGACAGGAACACGGGGAACCCCGATGATGGAATTAAAGTTTTGTAGGATATTGTGTCTATAGCTAAAGATCTGAACATTGAATTAGAATAAGACATTACGAACCATCTAAAAGAGTACATTTAGCACCATAAAAATGAAATAGAAGCTATGTTTTTTAAATGAAAATAGTGATGATATGTAACGCTTTAGTGTTGTTGTATTTTTAATGATTATATTTATACATTTAATAAACAACATAGTAATACAAAAAATACATTTTTTTTAAACTGATAAGTTACATTATAAGATTCCTTAACTCATAATACTGAAAAATCTACTACAGGCTGTAAATGCAAATCGAATGAATCCATTTTTCCAATTTTATAGTCAAAAAGAACAGAGAAGACAGAAGTACTCAGATTTCAATTGGTGGAACCACATGATTTTCTTTTGCGATTAACACTTTGCATCTTTAAATATTATTGCTTAAGATATAATAGTATATCAACATTTTCACAGGGGAAAATAATCATTCTTTTATCATTTACTTACCGACGAGTTGTGATAACCTACTGCAGAACCAACCCTAACAACTATCAATAGCATTATCGCCTAAGAGTAAAGACAATACCACTATGATTATTTTCTTATCATTTATTGATTACAAGCGTCTTTAGCCACATTGATAATATTATTGAAACCATGAGGGTTGATTTCCTAACTACAAGAGCTATGTTATCTACTACTAAATTGTTATTCTTCTTTACACCACTGCAACTGTGTTTTAAGTCAACTCAAGTCTTAAAAATAAATAAAAGCATATCCTAACAAGTCTGTTTAATTTATTAAAGTGTCGTCCTTTGTGTTAATCAAATATTATATATAACCTGACGATTATCTATTATTCTACGGATAACCCTCAATATTTAGTAATCTTCTATTACGAATTAGCTTTTTCTTGATAACTCTATGATTAAAAGTTCTATTAAAGTAACGTTCAGCCCCGACGGCAGTCCAACTTTTCTTATTTTCATTAAGGTTTCGAAATAGTTTCAGCTCGCCTTAAAGTGAATAAAATACAATTAAATTAATAACAAGAAACTTATCTAGATAATATATCTAATTATAGACGTAAACTTAGAGACAGAGTAGATTTATTCCGAAAAAAATATCAATTGCGTTCGATATTTTTAATGTTACCGGCAATATGAGGCAGCATGTGGTAGCGCACACGGGCACCGGTGGCTTGTGTTGCTAGTTTTTACAAGGTCATAAATGTTCCACAAAATAATGCCATTAAAGGTGGTCTGTTGCAAGCCACACACACATAGAAAAAAATATGAATAATTTCAGTCATATTTATTTATTTATTGAAAAAAGCTGTGTTCTCGTGTCATATGTACCGTATGCCTAGAAAGTATCAGCATCTCACAAAAATAATATTAGATTGTCTGATATATTTTTTCTTTAGATCCACTATGTTTACTAATTAATATTTTTTGTAGTTATATATGGGCTTTCTAAGCGTGGAAAGGCGGTTATTAAATCTGGAGGCTATACATACTCTCTAGCAAAAAGGACAGCGTCTGGAAAATCTCGATGGCAGTGTTCCTCGCATCACAATAAAGGTTGCCATGCAAAGTTACATACTATTGATGAAAGAATTGTTTATTCTTTTACCAATCACGAACATGTTAATTAGTGTGAGGGGTGATTGCCAATAAATTGTCCATGAAAAAAAATACTCAAACGTATAAATAAAAACACAAATGTTGCAATGAAGAATTTATTTTTAATAATTATTTACATAATATTATGTATCAATGATTTGTAACGAAAAATACAGTAACAAAGAATATCTATCGAACATAAATACTTTTTACACTATGCTTGTAAAAATGTTGAATATGAAAATCATGGGATTTATATTATATATGTACTAAATTTCAAACAACCACTTTTATAACAGCGCTTCTAACCACAATAACAACATTGAAGATTTGTTTCATTTATACAAATCGTATTTTATAAAATTCAAACCAAACTCTCAGATGAAAAATATGTTTTCATCCAACCGACATGCGATTTAAAGATTACAAAAAGATGTGGTGTCGTAGCTGTATTTTGTTTTTAAATTAGCTTCAGTGCCTAAATATATTTTAAGCATTAATTAACACCGCATTTAAATGATTTTATCCAGATGTTACTTGGCGAAATCGTCTGTATACGTCCGTTGGTATTTTTTTTTCAATTTTTAATTGCGTAAACTCCTAGCTTTAGTTTCGAATTTATATTTCTTGTATTGCCTTACCTTTATATAACTTTAATACTTTTATTATAATAAACTATTTTTTGTAATACTCTTACGTTGCTATTTTTATTGAGCTTTCTTCACATAATTACTTTTCTACCATGGTTCGTGAAGCTTAACTTTTAAGTGTATAAATAATCAAAAAAGTCACTTTTATGTGGAAAGGTATAATATTTTGAATAATAAAAACACGCTTTTAGTATTATTTTCACATTATATGACATGATCAGCACCGGTATCAATGCTGGTTTCGTTCACCGCGAGCATTGCTATTGATCAATTAATAATACTCGCGATGAGCGAAACCAGCACTGATCATAAAATATATTTTAGAAATAGTATTAAAAATGCGTTTTTATTATTAAAAATATATATTTTATGATTACCTGTAAATCATTTTCTTGGTTCTTAATAATTTTGTGTAAATTCTATCAGTTGATTAGTGGCTCGCAATAAGTGAAACAGTTCTTGGTCATAAGTATATACACAGCATATGTTACTAAAATGTGCTTTTAGTATTTACAAAAAAAAAAAAAAAACTTGAATAATATACATCCAAAGCTACTAGCTGATTGTAGCTTATAAACATTATTTAAACATTAACAGCTTATGATGGGTGCACTCACCGAGGATATTAATATATTATATATGTATGTGTCTGTTTGTGTGTTAATTTAAAATTAATGATTTGTTTAAATAGCACCAGGACAATAATAGCATGGATAAATGTTAAAAAAGAAAACAAAAACAAAAGGTTATGTATTTTTTATTTTCTTTATAATGTGCATTTGAAAAAAATTAGTTATGTTAACTTTATAAACACTTTACAAATTTACAAATTATAGAAAATTATTACAAACAAGTGGCAATAAACATCATCAACAATAAAGCATTTCCGTGAAAGTGATTGTTTCATTCAAATATTTTTTTATTAACAAATAAAACCATCAAAGTTGAAGAACAGCATAGTAAATCAGTACATTTTTTAATCATCATTTTGCGTATATAATATTCCCGTTGATAAACAATAACACATCGCTTTTAATAGTTTTTAAAAGAGAGTATTTATTTATAATATCAATATTTTGAAACGCAGGAAAGGAAGTGGAGGTTTTAAAAATATATTTTTTTATCATTACAATCTCAACCACCCAAAAATGGTGATTCTCTAACTAAGAGGTATAGGTGCTCACAAACTGAGTGATTGAGGAAAATAAAACTACAAAGCCCTAAAAAACATATATCCCACAATTTCTTAAGGTTATTTAATAAATAAATTTATTCATTGTTCATATAAAATGTATCAGCACATTGTACAAATTGAAAATAATCACCATAAGCGAAACTGGCCCTGAACAAAATAATTACAACAAATACAGTCAAAATTGCATTCTATCTTTATAAAGTAAACGTTTTTACAATATGAATGGAAAATTCACGCAAAAATCGCCACGGCAAAGTAATAATTATTTTTTTTAAATAATAAAAACACTCAAGTTATTTCTATTTTCACAATATATTTATGACACGGTGAAAAAATAGCAATGTATTTTAGTTACAATACATCTTCTCTCCTGTTGTGTACGTTTTCTACAGAGCTATATGTAGATAAGCAAATGTTCGTTTAAGCATATTTCTGACGATGGCATGAACCGAAATAGCTATATATCAACTATATCTTTAAAAAATTGTAGAATACATTGCTATTTTTTCACCGTGTTATAATGGAGTTCTACCAAGTGAATGACAAAATTCAAGCAATAATATATTATATTTATGGCCACGACCGGTTTCTCTCATCACTTACTCATAATGCTCGCGATGAGCGAAATCGGTCCTGATCATAATTATATTGTTGATCTTTTTTTTAAATATAAGACCTTTCCATCAATGTGACAGTTGACACATTAAAATTGATTAATTAATCTTTTGCTATGTCGTTCAAAGTTACTTTGCCGTGGATATATTGCATTGATTAAAAAGTATAAATTTAACAGGTTTACAGTTTACGGCTTTGCTCATTTATTTATTCATATTAAATTATGTGCTATGTCAAAAAAAATATTATCGAGGTAAATTAATTTATATTGGGCGTTGACGAAATGCAAACAAACAATTTTCTGTTATTAAATATAATAATTCCTTAATAATAACACGTTAATAAATTATTATTAAATAAACTATAACTAGAAATGAAGTCATGAATTTTAATTTAATAATTCCGTGTCAAACGCAGCTGCGAAAGAGTTCCTATTCATACAAACGTGTACGTCGAGATATATATTATACATACTAACGCTATCGCCAATTTATTGTATTCCGACAACCTGACGCCCAAAAAATATTTGGTTTTAGTTGAAAACTTCATAAAAAAAGGTGCGTCAAAGCGTTCCACAATTATGTGACTCAAAACGAAATGGTATAATATTACTATGTAAATGTCATTTTTATTCCTCAAATGGTTAATATCAATATTAAAATACATATGAAAATTGGACATCTTGACACACTTTTTAGTATTGTGGCACCGACATAAATGTCGCTAGATTAAAGCAACAGTGAAATAAAATGCATAAAGTAAATTTTGAGAGTAAGTTAATAAGACAAGCAGACTAAAACCTTGATATAACGGACTAATTGGGGGAAGCGAATGTCCGTTACACAAAAATAGTTTTAATTTTTTTTTTTTTGAAAATAGGCTATGGTTAGTTATTAATCTTAATTATTATATTATATATAATATTGTTTTTTATTATTAATAAAAAAACAAAACACACAAAATTCTATTTAATTATCTTCGGACTCAATCTCTTCATGAAGTGACGTTGCTGTTTGACATTGACGTATGACGTCTGAGATATACAATATGTCTCAAATTATAGTGCTAAACGTACGACGTATTATCATGGCCACTAAACATGTTTACATGATGTAATATTAACAGGACGTTTATATTTTTTTTTTACATTTGACCGGATTTTTTGTCCGTTAAATAGAGTTCAGTTATATCTAGGTTTTACTGTATGTAAATTGTTTGGTGTAAGTTAAATCTAAATGATGAAACATTTATATATAATATTTTAAAAAATGCTCAATTAAATTTTTAAATCACAATGTATTTTTTTTATACATTTTTGCCACTACAAAACATTTTTAGGTTATGTGGAATAACTAGATATATATTAGAAATATTTTGAAGGTTATACAAGTCTTAACCGGTTAACTGCCAAAAGCGTCGTAAGACGCACAATTTTCTGTGAACGAAGCGCCGCTCATACAAAAATTACGTCTTAAGACGCGCCGTTTTAACAACCTTGACCTTGTTTTTTTGACAACCCTGCACCATGAACAATTAATTTTATGATTATGGATAAATGACTGCACGACTGGCGCGCTCTTCATTTATTTGGTAAGTTTTATAAATAAACTTTATTATACTTTCAATAACGATATGTTTAGAAGGTTTTATTTTTGTCGTAAAATTCGCGGCGTGTAGGTACCGCCATACATATACCTGCCGACAGTTAACCGGTTAAGGCATAGATGCTCCTAAACAATTAATTTTGATATATCTCACTGTTGTTTTCAAGTAACGATACATGTAATACACATTTTAGCGACATAACATACAAAATAAATCTAGTTCTCAATAGTATACGTTTTTATTTTGGGTGAGGATTATTTCTTTCTCTGTTTATGAGAGTTTATGTAATTAAAACAAAAATCTAACAAAATAAATAGCATACGGATTTTTTTTTTTACTTATAATACAAGAAAAATGTATAAAGCCCTAATTCCATCAAAATACTATCAGAACAAATCTCAGATGCCTAACTCTGCTTACATAAATGCATACATAATTAAGAGATATATATCTCAAATTGTATTAATACTCAACGAATAACTGAGATTTGTGATGCACAACCCGGGGTACGTATGCATTCCATTGGGCAATTGAAATTTAATTTCAATTTATTCCGATCTCATTGATATCATGCGAAAATTTTGTAGCGATTAAAAATTTACATTTTTCTCGCCGCATGCGCAAATACACGTTGAACAATAGCTGGAAAATATGTTTTATATATATTGATCAATAGACATCAACTATCACAAAGGATTCTTAACGAACAAACTAATATATTGTTTAGCCCACTGATTGAAGCGCTCCACTTCACTGTAAACTTATTGTCATAGCCGCATTTTTAGTTGCATTTACAATTTTTGAAAAATTTAATTTTATTGCGAGAAAGAAACAATCTAGGCCGTTAAAACAGGAGAGAAGATGTATTGTGTACCTTTTCTGCACAGCTATATATAAATAAGCGAATGTTAGTTTAAGCATAGTTCTGACGATGCGTGAGCCGAAATAGCTATCAACTATATTTTCTTTAAATAATTTTGTAAAACTAAAATACATTGCTATTTTTTTCACCGTATTTTATATATCATGGTACATAGGTCGTGCATCACTGACTGAGATCAATTAGAATAAATATTTTTTCGACTACAACTAAAGATTTATTTTTATAAATGTGGAGTACTATGACCTTTAAAATCTCTGGACATTGAATCTTGTACGACTATTTTACTTTCTGGAGATAAATGTAGCCAGGGCATAAATTTCTCGCTCGTATTATAAGAAGTATGAGGCATTAGCATCTCTTCAGCGTTTAGTATGCGTATACCTCTCTCAGGAAATGGAGACACCGAACCTGAACGAATGGATGCGTTTGGAGAACAGAGACTCTTATCAGACGGACTTCCAGCGTTTACATTTGATTCTTGAAAATCCTTTTTATACTTCATTCTTCGGTTTTGAAACCAGATTTTAATTTTGCTGTCGCTCAAGTTGAGTTTGGCGGCCAACTCTCTGCGGCGAGGTCCGGTGACGTATTTGGCGCGGCGAAATTGTCGCTCCAGTGCCATTAGTTGGTAATCGGTGAAGGTGGTTCTGTTACGCTTCACCGATGAATTGGCTTTGCTTGATAGAATTTCTAATTTGTTGTTTTCCATCCAATGAGCACTTTCGTCTGAATCAAGAAATAGAATATTGGTTAGCATAAATCATTTTTTATTCACCCACACTTTTATGAAATACAAATTAGTTTTGGATTATTTGCTTTGAGAGTAACTAACACCAAGTTTAAACACATTGCGAGCAGTAATATTAACTCATTGCCATTGCTTAAAAAAAAAAAAAAAACCCACTGCAAATAAATTTGAATGCACTTATTAAAACGATTTATTAAAATTGCCCGTAGGATTTATTTTATTTCTTTAACAATCACATAACACAATAACATATTTAATTTTTCAAGGATATGAATAAAATAGTCCATGCTTGCGCAGTGAGACGATATAGTCCCTACATCAGGGATTCCCAACCCCGTGCCCGTGGAACAATTCGTGTGTACCCGCCACTATTTGAACGTGACAGATTTTTTCATAAACACTAATGAAAAATGTTAGTTATTTTTATATATTTGTTAAGAGTTTTAATTATTTTTTTTTGAGTAACTAGGTTTATTATATAGTGACAATAAACATAGAGATCTTCTTTTTTATTTATTAATCACGTCTAATTATAAATATCTGTAGAAAAAAATGGGTGGTGCCCGCCACCCAACCGATATTTTAGAATGCGCCCTAGAGTACAAAAAGGTTGGGAATCCCTGCTCTACATCATCTGAAACAGTATATAAAGCTTAAATTTAGTTTAATCACAATTCTGAAGATGGCGAAAGCCAAAAAAGCTTTCAACAATATATGATATATCTAAAATTTTAATTTTTTACGTAATTTTTTAGTTTATTTGATAGACCTCTTCTAAATAAATTTATAATTGAACCATTTTATTGAATGATTATATTTTTAAAATAAAAAAAGTGTTTTTATCATTCAGAGCTTTAAGTTGACAGCTTTTAACAGTTATGATCTAGTAAATATGCGGGAAAGAAATATAATATAATGACGTAGTCTGGCACCGAATATTGTTTCAATAGTTTAACAAAGATATACAAAACTGGTATAGTCATTATTTGAAAGCACTGAAATATTAAATATCATTAGATATTAATCTGGTAAAATAAAAATTGGATAAGACTATATATATAATTATATGTAACAAACGAATTCGATGAAACAGATCGGACATCTGTTGAATATCAGTATAAAGCCATTCTCAGCTTTGAAGATTTAAAATATTCTAATACTGAATAAATAAAAAAATGTAAAAATAAAAAGTATTTTTAAAACAAAGGTTTCGATACTACAAACACTCTTATATTTTTGGGTATTAATTATCGAAATACTGTAATTAGCTGTCTTAAAAAGTGGGATGTTAGCAATTTATGGGTAAATTTTTTTAATTATTTAACTGTACATAGTTCTTCAATGTATGTTTAATATATTTTACACTACAAACCACTAACAGTAAAAGCATTTGGCATTACATCGAAATTGTATCACAATAAAGCATTTTCAAAATCTCAATCGTAAATCTATACAATAATAGATCTAAGAAGGCAAACATCTGGTCTAGAACGATTATTTAATTCTCAAGTTCACTATCTCAAACCCCACGGCGTTAATGACATAGACAATATATAGATCTACATATATATTTATATAATATATGATATCGACTGTAGGCGCTTGATGAAACTTCAAAATCAAATTTTGCACATATGTATGGTATGATCTGCATATAGAGAAGCATAAGTGGGTTCGATATACAAAATGTTATATATTAAGAACAACGTAGCACACCATAAAGTTCTGTTCCCTCTAGTGGAAATCGTCAGATCAAGAAAATAAATAGTTTATTTTTGTCCACATTGCCATTCTTCATAGCATATAAATTATTAACTTCACTTTAGTGTCTTCAATAAATAAAATTCAAATGCTACATAAAAAAAATATTTTGCAACAAGCGCATTTTTTTTTCAAATTGATTCCCTTCAATTTAACTGAATGTTTTCATACCTTCATTAAACAATTGTATACTAAAGAATGGTTTCCAATATATTGGATATAAAACTTTATTTTACAAGTAGATTTTATAAATAATAAACCTCTTAGCGTACAGTTAAACTACCAGATAATCTAATCACAATATTTTTTAAAAAATACCTTATTTCTTACTAAATGTGGTATGGTTAAAAAGCTGTTTTAATTTGATATGGCATACTTATATCAATATTTTGTGTTTATAGCGGAATTCGGAACAAGTGAAAAAAAGAACAAAGTACTAAGAATAGATCGGTATAATTTTGGGGTCGAAAAAATTTCAAAAAAAGGGAAGATCTTTTGGCGTTGTTCTTCCCACAGCAAGGGGTGTAAAGTTAGAGTCCACACTATGGCGGAAGAGATTCTTTGGACCAACGGAAGAACACACAGTCACTAGGAAATATTATTACTTTTAAGGTGTTATTTCTGATTAAAATACATGATATTTTAAATAATAAAAACACGTTTTTTAACGGAGGGAACATCAACCATCAAGCTCGAGGTTACATTTAATAAAGCTATTTTTTTTAGTTTTTTAAATACTAGTCAATCAATCAGCTTTGTATAATATCCTACCCATTGTTACGTATCCATTTAATAGTATTCAATTCCTAATTAAAATGTGTTTCTGTAATAGGAATTCTTAACCAACGTAATATTGTACATTGTGTTCCATTAAGTATTTAAGTGCAAGATATTTTGTTCATTAAAATTTCCCACTCATTCATTACTTCTAATGAGTTTTTTATGATTGTTCAGAGCTCTTAATGGATTATTGATTTACCTTAATTTATTTGAAAATTATAAGTGATTGTTAACATTTTGCTTTTAAATTAATTAACATTATTTGTATTAATATTGTATGATTTCCTATAAATTGTTCCTTGGTTCTTGAACCTGTGGTTTTGTATACCTGCTACCTTTAACTCAAAAATTTTGTACAAATAGACTTGCTTGTAAATTTTATTCTATCATTTGATAATGCTTGCTATGAGCGAAACCGCTCCTGATAAAAAAATGTACTGTAGAAATAAGTACTAAAACATGTGTTTTTATTATTAAAAAAATGAAAATATTATATTTATTAAAATGTTACAATTCTGGATATTTTTGTGCGAAATAAATGAAAGTAAAAGCCAATAATGTTTCATTTCACGCTGAGCTTCCAAATCAAGAGTCGGTAAACATTTTTGAGATGAGCCGAATATATGGTATAATGTTTTAGACCAGGCGTCAACGTATTGAGTAATCAAACAAACATTGCAGTATAATGATTTAAATTAAGATTTAGAAAATAATGCCGATGTATTAAATGCATATACTTGCATTAAGGCGATAGCAAATTTAATAAAAATCTCCATTCATTTTTCATATTGGATTTTGGTCATTTAGTTACAACAAGGTGTCGCTAAAACATGTGGATTTGTAACCAGTATCAAAGTGATTGCTCCACAACTGTTCTACATTGGTGTTTACTTTCTAATAATACAAAATAATAAGTTTACTACTTGAGCATATTATTCCTATATAATTTATATTTATCATGTAAAAAAACACGACTTAACACTTTACGGTCCGCACATTTTCGCTAAATAACTACACCGAAACAGTTTTTTCCTATTTTGATTTTAGACCTCGTGTATATTCTTCATCCATCTATCAATAAAATTTGAAAGTAAGAATTAAAATTCATATTGATTTTTGGTAGTATAGCTGCGCGTATCCGAAGACGCCACATTGTGCGTTCCCGGATCGTAACGTGTTAATATTATATTTGTAAATGGATTGTGTAAATTTTAAATATGGAATGAATTTGAAGCTTAAAGGTTTCTGTGCCTTGCGCTCAACTCATAATACAAAGAAACATTGAGAAAGATCATAATACAAAGAGTATAGGCTATTTTTTAAAACGAATATGGTGGAATATGCTAAGAATGCAATATTCATATCATTTTAATAAGTTTTTTTTTTTTGGTTTATTGATCTGGAATCCGATACTGTCTATCTTAAATAAAACCTACTTTTCAAAAAAAAAAAAAAAACCTTTTTCTTTAATGTTTTCAATACGGCTGTATTAAGTTGAACTGATTTACATCTCACGATTAATCAGATCAATATAAAAAAAGCAATACTTTTATAAAAAGTTCGAAAGGTCATCAAATGATAAATTAAATTATTAATATTTCAAACTTTTTTTATTCTCCAGTTTCTTACGGAACATCCCGCAGAGGAAGGAAGACGGTCACGTTTGATAATAGCACGTACGTCATTGATAGAAAATCAAGAAATACTGAAACAATTTTTTGGAGATGTTCAACCCATTCTTACAAAGGATGCAAGGCTAGAATCCACACATTAAACGATTCCGTTATTTGGGTCCAAGATGTACATGACCATACAAAATAAACAGTTATAAAACGTTAGTTTTTTTCTGCAATCCCCGCCTCAAAGCAGCATGCAAAATGTTGTCAAAGTTTATTATTTCAGTCACATTATTACGTTGGTTAACGGCTTAGAAATTCGATTGTTAGAGCGAGCGAACAACTATATTGCTACTCCACGTCTGTTCGCTTAAGCCAAGTATAATTAACCTTTTACACGCCAAACGCTAACTTTTATCACGGACGAGTGTAAATTCGCCATACAACTTTAGCGCCTTTTATAAATTATTATGTTTGCAGTTGGAGTAGAGAATAGGGTTAGGGAAAGGATCTGATTCACAAGCAGGGTGGTAATGAATAGCTCAATCATGCAATCTAATTAAGGAATTTATCGCAGTTCAAAATACAAACGTTTATTGGAGCAACAATCTAATTTATCCCGCTGATGGTGCTATAGCTTCCGGAGAGAGAGGAGTTTGGTAAAGATTTGTTTGATAAACTTTGGACCACAATTGTTGGATATGATGAGAGAGAGAGAGAGAGAGAGAGAGAGAGAGAGAGAGAGAGAGAGCTCTAAGAATAATGGAGTTATGGAAAATGAGATTATTTTTGTGTTAAATATTATATATTTAAATAAAAGTGAATAAAATGAAATGAAAGCATTAAAAAATGCAGCTAGTTCATAAAATAAAACAATTAAATATAATTAAATTATAAAAATACATTAATTTTTAATGTTATGGTTGTTATTGGACATTTGAAATAATAAAATTTATATTTGGCTCCAATGATGTAACTGCAAGACGAAGAACTGAATGGATTTCAAGGCGAGTCGATACCGTGTCGCCTAAATATTTTGTGGAGTTTTTGCGACACAGTTGTCGCAATTCAGTAAGTTTGACATCATGTAACCGTTTCGTATGTAGTGGAAAGAGTCCGAGAAGAATATAAAACAAAGCGAGACAGAACATGCAATGCATCAAGAAAAGTATGTATGTGTTGCGAGATTCAGTTGATTTTTTCTAGTGATAGGATTAAAAATTGAAATATTATCAAATTTCTCTACGGACCACCAAAATTTCCTCGCGGACCACCAGTTGCCGACCGCTGATATAAAGGACTGTATGCTATGAAGATGAGTTTCAGTTAAGGGACCTACTTTAAAAGAATAAATAGGGGCAAGCATACAATGCGACACTGTTAGTATACCCCTGGTTCAAGCAGTCAACTCATATTTCTGCAAGTCCCTCAGACAAAATCAGGATTTTAAGTATTATAGTAGAAAATGACTTCATGTTTCTCATAAATAAGTGTGCACTTAATTTTCATTTTAATAAATTAATCGTTCATAAAATTTATTTAATTTTTTCCGTCAATGGTTGACATTTAACAATTTTAAATGATACATGTGTATTTAGTTAAGCACTCGTTGTATTTATTTTATTTATAATTAATAAATTTAAAAAGTTTTACGTTACATAAAAGGTAAGTTTTTGTTTAATTCAATGAAACTTCGCATTTTTCAAACAGTAATGCTTCATAAATGTATAAAAAATGTTACGATATAATATGTTTATACTGATAATAATTTTACCTTGCAGTCAATTACGAGATATCTGAAAGAGGAAAGACGTTAGTTAGCTTAAATGATTTCACTTTTTCCGTTAAGAGGAAGACGATATCTGGAAAAATACATTGGCACTGTTCACTCACCATACGAAAGGATGCAAAGCGAAGCTTCATACAGTTTGCAGATGCCATAGTTTGGATGAACAACATACATTTTCATAAATGCCCAAAACAGCTTAACGATTAACATCTACACATTAAACACACATTGGCTAAGACATACATAAATATTTAGATAATAATAATCGAAATATCATGAAATATAATGGATATCAAACTCTGTCTTCTATCGATTATCTGTTTTAAAGTTGATTTGCTTCTGTTCCAACGCCACTAGGATAGTTGGTCAAAGTTGAATTCTGCGTGGCCTAGTGGTATCGATTCGATGAGATAAGACATAACTGACCAAAATCAAAGTCAAATATTGCAATTTAATTTAGTTGCACTTCACTGAAATCTCAACCATTTGGTTTTACACGAACGACGATATTATGTGATTTTATATTTATTGTCTGTATGTTACTATCTTAATATTGTTTAAAATTCTTCTGAAGTCTGCGCTCGTAGATATTCTAAAAGTCTTTGAAATAAAACAAAATTAATGTTATGCTCTTAAATAGTAGTTGTAAATCATTTACGACTCATAATTTCATTTACAGTACAAATTACAAAAAATATGCAGGTTTAAAAATCATGTAATAAAGCACTCGTTACCGAGACTGCAATACAAATTTCATAGATTTGCAAAATTACAGAAAAAAACTTTGGTATGAAAACGTTCAAAGCAATCTCCAGGACATAGAGGAGGGTTGTTTTGGCATGTTCTACATCTCCACGCGGTGTTGGTGCGTCTCTTCTCTTTTGAGCACCACCTGCAGCGTAAAAAATAACTCTTCCTGGTATAGTTTTTTGGGAGAGGAATTTTCTCCATAAAATGTGATTCCGGTCTAGACGAAATCGCATTATTTATAGGTAAAAAACGGGACGTTTTATTCAATAATTCTCCGTCTGCCGCTATACTGCAGAGTTCTAAAAAATTAAGTTTTGATAAGGTTAAGTTATCCTGAACTGATTTTATCACTCGTAATTTAGGCTGAAAGTTGATGTATAAATTTAATTTAATGATTGACTTGGCATTTACTTAGTAGAACTCCATTATAATATGGTGAAAAAACAGCGATGTATTTTAGCTCTACAAAATTTATATAGTTGGTAGCTATTTCAGCTTACTCCTTCTGGTGTTATAAATTTAAAATTTCAAGTTTATTTTCAACATTATTTATTCAAGAGTGTCGTCCTTAAATCTGCTTTTGTTTTTTTATGGAAGTGAGATATTTTGAAATTATGCTGTCGTGATATGTTTTGCATTGTAATAAACAAAACGTCACGTTAATCAAACTGCATTTATTATCGTTAGATTGATGCAACGAACAGTCAAATAAAATACTTTTTTAATATCAAAATTTAAATAAAGTTATTTAAATCTTAAAAAGAATCCATCAGATCCCTAAAATAAAACATATTGAAAATTTATTGTAATATATCGATTGATTCAGAAAATATACTAAAAGATCTGTAATTCAAGGTACTACAAGGTCAATGGTCTTAAGAAAAAAAATATTGTTTCTTGCTCACTAAAACGTTATATGTGTTGTACATAAGATTGCCAACTTCTTCTGGTAGTTTACTCCAAATTCCCGGAATAATTTAAAATTCACTCGGGATACGTCTAATTCCGGGACGGTTGGCAACCCTGGTTGCACAAAGCTATCATGATTCATCAAAATTTCGATCACGGAATGTATTATATTTTATTAGTTTCGAGGACAATTCTTCGAGATGTTTTGAGCTAAGAAAAATAAATCTGAACTTAAAGTCGAGTTCGGTTAGCAAGTATGATGTTAAGTCTCGAACCTAAGCTAAACCGTACCTGACAAAGTCGGACTCGTATCGCATATTTCAGCAGTGCTCAGAGGATTTTGCTACGGTTTTCAACAGCTTCATAGAAAAATTGTTATTTTAAATAAACGTGTTTTTAAAAATTAATTTGTAAAATTGTTAATATTTTAAAATTGATTGAATACAAATGACTTTTCCAGCATCGAGTCGAGTTATTTGCAAATAAATAAATAGCAACATGTTTAAATATATTTTTTTATTAAATATAAAAATTAAATAAGTAAATGCATCTGCTATTTTCATCACATTTCAAAACAAAAATTGGTGCAACCACGAGACATTTCCATACGCTGATCTTTATAATGCGGCTACAGTAAAATTTTACGTAGCAATAAATTTTAATTCAATGATTGTGGAGAATCATTGAATCCACGATATTGTCATCGACTGTGATTATTTTCGCTCTGCAACCCAAATGCCGATGGGTGGAACATTCCCAACGAAATTTTCCTTGTCGGGATTTTTTTTGAAAACTGAAGTTGTAATTATTTATACAGAGCATACGATTTCCTTTTCTTGTTAACACGAATGACACTGAAACAAAAATAGTTTTATTAATAATACAATTACAGCGCATCATACAAAAAGCAGAAAACTTTTTAAAAAAATGTAAATTGTAAACATAAATTTCATATCCATACCTAATGAACCTTTTACAATTGGACGCTTTAGCGTTGAAGTTATAGCAATGTAATTCATCGTAATTCAAAATATAATATTATAAAATTTTACTGTGGTTTTGAGATGTGAATCACTAATTCTATTTTAAAATTTTTAAAAATTCTGTCGTCAACAAATTTTAAAGTATAATATAAAAACGTTATAATAGCATACCTCGCACGTTTCACCACACATGTTCAAATTTAACTTGATAGAAGAGTTTTAAAATTATTGACATAATTTAGTTTACAATAATTATCTAATTTGATTTATGTATACTTAAACATTTTTTTTATTGGATTGTGAAATTTCAGTTAGAAATATGTACATCGTGGAACGATTGAAATCAGCCACGTATAAAATGTGCGTCGCTTCATTAATTGAATTGGCATTTACTTTGTGTGCATCTTTTGATTACAAGAACATATTTGACGTTGGTAAAAATGTCTTAGCATTACGTGTTACAAAAATTTTATAGTACGTTCTAGTGCTCTTATTGAAGTGAAATCACAAAATTTGAATTTTTAAATAGAATGAAGACATGAAATTGCCTTCTTTAACATTATGGCATCAAATATTTGACCGAATTTGACACCAAAATAATGAATGTGATACCATTTTCAATAAATCTTTTCTACGTGTTAAGATTTTTGCCGAATCTCAAAAATAGCACATTGAAAAGAATGAATTGCGTTGGCTTAAAACTAGATTATTTTGGATTTGATCAAATTTTATTCTAATCCTCTCTATTTAAATGAACTTTGAAAGCATTTATTACACGATGCTTTCTTGACATAAACGTATTATGCGATATTCTATTACTGATAATAGTGATATCCATGTGGACGAAAGTGAGTTCAGGCGGATGCTATTTTTTCAGTTAAAGTAGATATTTCATGAGCTTACTTGGTTGACTTTTTTTTGGAATCCTTGTTGATTGTTTTGCTGCGTATTTGTTGAATTTCCAATACTTTATGTTTAAATATGTTAACGTTGCAAAAGCAGTGAATTAATAAGTTTAAGTTTTGTACAGTGTAGTTCTAAATAAATAATCAAACATATAATTATAATTTTGTGTACTGCTGCCAATGACATGAAAAATAAATGTAGAAATATAAGTTGCCTGGATATTAGGTACTACCTGAGATTAATGAAAGAGAATAACTTCAAAAGATTTTTTTTTTGCAAAAAAAAGTATACCTTGTCTGATATCCCTCCCTCTATTTAAATTCGCAATTCCCACGTATTTAAGTTAACCAATATTGATAGCTTTATTTTCCAAAGATATATCGTTTGACACAGCAATATGTAATAGTCAACTATATTTTTTTATATATATAATGGGTATTGCTGCATATTGAAATATGTCCTTTATTATTTCAGTTATAATAATACAAATGAACACTAAAACAATATTAGGAAGATATAATTTTCAGTATTATATAATATATCGAAAAATAGCTCATTGTATCAAATTTAATACATTTTCTGTTTCTTGGTATTTCAGTTTACTTCGAAACATCTGTTCGAGGAAATCCATTAATTCGTTTTGGCAATCATACGTATTCCCAGCGGTCACGACAAACGCGAGATCAGATAAAAATCTCTTGGGAATGTTCCACTCACAAGTCCAAAGGCTGCCGAGCTTCCCTTCGCACCGTAGAAAACAGTGTCGTCTCCATTAGAAATTTTCATAACCATTAAAAAAAACATTAGATTAATTTTCAGTGTATCATTTATTGTACATCTTATTTCTAATACTTGACATAGATAATCTCAATGCTTTAGATTAATCTCTTCCACGCTAACGCCCCAACCCATTGGGATGGCAATGTGCAAGGCCTGTACGCGAGCGCCCCAGACGTTGGGACGCGAACATTCAAACGTCGATAACGCAGGCAATCTTTTGCATATAGGACTGATTTTGGTTTTAAAATATCGCCCAATTCGTCCTGATACTACCACCTTCATAAAATAGTATTAGGTTTAAATGCTTAAAACATATCAGTTTGAAACTGCGTGCTAAACTCGCGTCTAACTTCTCACTGAACTTCGCACCAATCTCGCGGCATTGCAATGTGACGCTCCATGACACGTGACAGTAATGGCGCTTGTTCATTTGAGTTTGATTGGTGGGTTCGTAGTGGCGATTTACGAGTTAGTTATTTGTTAAGGATATATTTGTTAAGGTGGTTGTGACAACATGGGACATTTCTTTGTGTTTTTTAAGTTTCCATAAAATCCAACCCAATTATTTTTATTGATGTATTTATAGCTCTATGTGGAAAAAGAACATTTTGAAAAATAGCAACGCGGACAGATTTTGTTGGTATGAAAAACTGTCGCGCCGATGGGGTTAAAATGAGTAGTCATAAATGTTTTATTTTCCAACTGTGTACACTCCTTTGGTGAATATGTGAAATCCCATCGAAGTTTTTATCAACAGAAGTTGAAATACGAAAATTGCTTCACTGAAAATTGATAAGCGCTTAGCACTTTTAAAGATCGAATTATTCCCAAAGAATGTAATTACCATCCCTTCTTTAAATGCTAACCCATAGATAGTATGAATATTTTATGTAACTATCCGTACTGGTGAATTCTTCAACATAACAATCGAAGACAATTATTGTACATTATCCACTTCGCTACAAGCTTGGATAATCATCGTTTATTGTAATGGAATACGCCCTCCGTTAATTTATTGTTAAATATAATTAATACATCGTGCAGTAAATAAAAGTGTTTTATTTTCGTTATATTGTCACCTCATATTAGGCATTCAATGTATAAAGACCCAGCGAAAAAGGGGGTCCAAATTTCTGCATACCTAATATCCAAAAACAGCTATTCGTATGTAAATTTAATTATTATATTAGACTTACAAACGTGCTATTAGTCGTATGTAAATTTAATTATTATATTACACTTACAAACGTGCTATTATGTTAGTTACTTGAAATGTGAGTCTTCTTTGGCCCATTACGCAATGATGGAACAACATTTCAATTGTTGCATCCCATCTTTACAGTGAATTTTTGATATCGATTTTGGTCGTGGCCACTAGTCGACATCGGAATAACCCTTTTGTTTTAAATGAGCAGATATCTTAGGTTTAAATTCAGAACTCAAAGTGGATCTCAAAACTGTATATATATTTATATTTGATATATTAGTGATTTAGCAATTCTTTCAAAATAAAACACTTTGTACCTAATTCTCAATTAATTTAAAGGTTTTAAATGCCACTGAAGCAAATGCACGTTATACATCCTATTATTGATTAGTTATATATTTTATAATTATTTCATGATTGTTGAGTTGTAAGATATCAAATAAAAAAATATAATATTTCATAGTATGTTATTTTTTAAAACATTTCCCTAACTGAAGGCCAAGTATACTCGAAATAATATATATAACATTATATTAAATGCAACATCGTCAGTTAACCCAGGGGTAGCTATTCCACATTCCACTAGGATACAACAGTTGAAGACTATATTGCATCGATACGGCAATAATGAACAGATATTCAACACTCCGGCCGACATTTTACTTTTTAACGCAACCCGAGAAACATCTACGATGCTTACTAACTATGCTATCCTGTTTCACGCTCTGTCACTGTATCGCACTCTACTATTTGAAGCGATCGTCGTCTCGATTTGAACGAAGAACTCGCATCCACAAAAATGTTTACCGCCTGATGATGGACGTGCCACCATATAGAAATATCTTTTCTATCTTTAAAATCCTTCATCTTAACCTGGTTGATATTACATTAAAAACAATTGTCATTCTTACACTGCGAGACAAAGAAAAAACGAGATATACAATTTGCCAAATAAATTTGAATAATGAAAAATAAATCAGTTTTTCCGGGTTGCTTACAAAACCTTTATCTATAATAACAACATTTTTTATAATTTAAAATAAGCCTATTTTCTTGCTATAAATATTATGTATATTTTAATGGCACAGTTGTATTTTGATATATTATATTTTGAAACGATTCCACCGTTCAAACTAACGATACGTAATTTGTAATTAAGGGAATCTATTTTGCTTTAATTTCATACATTTTTTTTTTGCATAAGTTTAATGTTTTGTTTTAATTTAAATAATGTTACGCTCTCAATGAGAAAATGTTACTTCACACCACAATTGATTTGATCGTTTGTTTAGTTTTTATTGTCTGCGAAAGGTCGTATATAATATTTTGGCCTATTCGATTTGATCGACTACTTTTATGAAATTTACAAAACAGCGTATTCAATATTTTCATTAATTTATTAATTTTTTTCGTAAATAATAAATAATAAATTTTATTTGTGGTGTTGTATGTCGTTGATTGAATTGCCTATATACTTTTGTTCTCTGACAATTAATTGCAATATGTTTATATATGTATTGAACAGAAATTGTAGCCTTAAGTATAAACGTGTATATGCTCCTTTTTTTAAATAAACGCCTTCCCGGGCATTTTTGTCTTTACTGTGTGTTTCTTTTCGCTTTGCGAGTTGTTACCAATGATAAAGAAAATTTGTTGAAAATACTATTCGCTAATAATCAAAACGAAATGGTATCGTCCCATTATGGTGGACAGTTATGTTCTTTGGTAATTCGGACAATTTTAAGGTCTCCGCCCACTGAAACTGCTCTCCCGCTGCAAATTTTTCTGTGATAACATTTCCAGTAAGTGTTATTTCCACGCACTCTGTCCTGAGTGTAAATGAATCCCAAATGAACAAATTTATTCCCGTATCGTTATGCTGTAACGAATGTACCTGAAAGCCGGTTTACAATTAAAACATATGTATCGTCTGTATGTTTGCCGATCTGTAATGCTTTAACTTATTCAACTCTTTTGGCCTCACAGGGGCCATATATCGACTTACTTAAACTAAACTTATAATCGTTTATAATAAGTGTTTCTATTGTTGCAAGCATTCATGCTATTCAAATTGCTTGCATTTTTGATGTGGCTATATCGACTCTAAAGATTTGTAACACAATGGCCAGAAACTGAACCAAAAATAGAACGCATTTAAAAATTTACAAAAATTAAACAAGTACAACGGTTATCTTGAGACGATTTGAGGTATTTTGATTTTTTACTTCACTTTTAAAATCCTTTTGACAAGATTATGTGGCTAAATGATTAGTACTTTGTCTTACCGATCGAGTTTCTCATATTTCAAAAGCCGGCAGAGTCAAAATAGGTTTTAGATTTTTACAATAACGTTTTGAGCTTCAAATATAAAACTTTAAGATAATCTCGTCTGACTGATGGAAATTCTCAATCAACTTTTCAATTTCAGAATATTTTTCACGTTGCCAATATAAGCTATATTTTTTTAATGTTTACCCATACACAAAACACACTTTCTTCATTTTCTATCAAATCTCAAACGTGTAACTCTATAGTGAAAAACGAAACCTTATGCATCAAACTTCATTAAATATAGTGTCTGTGAATTATAATATTTTAATTATAAATGCGAGTGTATTGCTCAGCTTCGCCCTGGTTGTATTAAACACAGACAGAAATTGACATTCCTACGTGAACTTTCGATATGGTGCCAAAATTTCTAAGACCGGTAAAAACTTATAAAGTCTATTGACTGTAATTATCAATAACAGTTGAATTCCTAATTAAGGATCTGTTATCCGCTTCTGAGTTTTATTTATTACAAGTTCTTGAAATATTTGGCGGGCAATATTTGCAGTTCCGCTCGCATTTTAACGGTCGTTATAGGACGGGATCGTGAGTAATAAAATGTCATTCCACATTAGTACCAACTATAAGTTGTTTTTGTTTAGCAGGGGGAGACTTTCATCCAGCAGTGGATCGACCCCGGCTGCTGATGATGATAAGTTGTTTAAAAAAATATATATTATATTAGGGATACGTGCCCGTCCATTGATTATTGTTTACATTTTGAACCGTTCTAATTTCCCCCTACATCGTACGCAATTTTTCGTTCCGTTTATTCGAACATCAGGGTCGCAATAACGCATAAAATTGACAATTTGCGATATAAGTGTTACTGGGAACTGTGCTAGAATAAATAATTCGTATAAAAATATGTATTATTCCGTTTTTGAATAGTGCTATTTAAAAACCGTGTAAAATGTTTGAGTGTATATAAAACTGGAAAAAAAGATAAAAGTTATAATAAAACGAACAATGAAAAATTAACACAATATATTATTTGTTCGTTTATTACTGATAGAACTTACGCACATTGCTCGTTCACATAGTGAAAAAGAGTATTACATCTATCACATGTGCTCCATAGAAATCACCAAAGTTATATTAGTTATTATTATAACTTTTCAAATCATCAAAATTATCAAATTAGTTTAAAAAATAGTTAAATATTCACAGCATTTGCTATACATTTTTAAAAATGAAAAAATACAATCAAAGAACTCGCAGAACGTCAGATCAATATTTAATTTTAACATTTCACAAGGCCCGAAATTTAAGATTTTTAACAAACTGTAATTAGTATAAATATAAATTATTTTCAGTAGTTAAAAAGTGTAATTGTAATAATTCACATGGTTATACGTATGCAATAAAAAGACCAGTGTGTAATATATTATATGTATATATACTGATGAAACGTTGTATTCTTTTGATTATCAAGACTCTAATGAACATTTTTATCACTTTATTCATGAACACAAATCTACATATAATATATATTTTAATTTTCGCTGTTACATTATTTTTTTTAATACTGATTACAATCCTTATGATATATTTATTTTTCAGAGCGATTAAAGATATTACAAAACCTTGCTATACGTGTGTTTAATATTGTTTAAGAGGAGGTTAATTTTAAACAAAATGTTCATCGGTTAAAAAACAATTCATGTATATGTCCGCACTTAGAGTCACTCGAAGTCAAAATAAATAAATAAAAATATAATAATTACAATTAATATAAGCTAATGGACAATGACATCTGTCAGTATTCACTCATCATTCAGTTAGTAATAGAGAAACAGGGAGAAAAATCAACGCAATTAAAATATGATAATAATATGATATAAAAGTACTTTTCTCCATAATTTTACATTTTATGGTGTTTTACTCGCCGCAAGCATTATCAACTAATACAAATAAAAAATTAAAAAACATGTGTTAAATATTTTACTACGTTTCGATAATATCTTAATATATTGTGTGATTAGTGGTATATTATTTTCTCAGTTCTTAAACCGTGGGTTTTGTATAACTGGCAATTTGTATCTCTTTTTTATGCATGATAATCCTCGCGATTAGCAAAATCGGTCCTGATCAAAAAATTATACAATTGGATAAATTGTACTTATTTTTTTAATTGATTAAATTCCTTCCCTTCCAACAAAAAGTGACTAGTATAAATTAAAATATGTACACGGTGAAGTAACATAATAAGAGATTCTACTTTTACCTCATGATTTTCGTTACAAATCTGAAAATAGACAAAATTTCTAACCAAATTTTCGAGTTTTACAATAAGCATTGTCATTCTTAATCTTCAAATATGTTTATATAATAAATGGTTTTTATTATGTTCGCTAAATAATGACTGAGAAATTAAATAACTACGACTAGACGAGTGAATAGCATGTGTTAACAAACGCAAAAAAAAATATTTTCTTAAATAAATAAAATTGTTTTTTAGTCATTCTATTATCTGATAAAGCATATGTTCTCTTCAGTAAGCGTCATTTGGTATTGATTAATTCTAGTGAAATAAATAAAAAAATGAAAATATTAAAAAAAAATGTTATCAGAAATAAATTCATTGTTTCGATTATTAAAACGAAAACGTCGATCGTTGTTAGCAATTCTCGCTGTTTTCTTAGACAATATAATAGATACGGATGCAACAGGACTAGCAATTTGATAAAATGCCTGAGACGCTGAAAGGCGAAAAGTTACAGCATTTCAAGTTTGATGTTAAAATTCCACCAAGTGCCTTCAGTCGATATGATAATTCTTGCGCATCTTTGTTTAGAAGTCATTGTGTTTTGATGTGAAAGGTGGAGTATTTGTCGGAGCGGCGTGATTATGTTCGCCAAATCGTTTGATAATTTCTCCTTCATACCTAAGGAACGCAGCGGTGCATCCCTTGCGACGAGAACCACAGCGCCATCTTTCTTTTCCATTATGATATATAGTTTGTCTGTTAAACGAATATCCATCAACAATCACATAACGATATCCACGAGGCGTGGTGAACATGTTGTTAGACTGATCTGCAACAAAGGGTCGAGAGTAATTAGACAGGTTAAATACGTAGTACTCTAGAATCATAGAGTACAAATCACCAACGCGGACAATTTGTCGCACGGAAAATTTACCGTGACGACAAATTCTCGCGGAGGTAATGTGTAACCCGGGGCGTGATGTCAGATAAATCAGAAATTCTTTCTGTCTTCATGCCACAAGTGTTTTTTTTTTATGTAAGCAAAACATTTGTAACAATCTTTCTTTCAGAGTCTTTATATAAAAACTGAGGCATTATTTTGGATATAAATTAAAAACAAGTATGAATTATTTTTTTTAGACTTTTTGAAAATCTAGACTTAAATTTGACTCAGTAATGATAAAATGTGCAAATAAATAAACAAAACAATTTTATTTAAAAAATTTAATCATATATCATATTTTAAAATACAAACAATTTTGATAACATTATCAAACAAAGCAGGCAATAAGTTTTACAAGAAAGCTTTGACACTAAAACTCTTAATATTTTTAAGTAGGTATTAATTATAAACACGGTGTTATATGTCACCTCAACAGCTGAAATATTAACAGTTAATGGGTTAAAGTTTTTTTTTAAATACAACAAGACACATGTGGCATTTCTTATAACTCACTATTGATATCACTTAAAATAATGATTGAGCAATATACAGCGTAAAATTGAATTTTACAAAAAAAAAAAAAAAAACTTAAATGTACAATATACATTTTTTTAACATAAATCATATTAATCTATTTTAAGCTATGTTGTCAGATTTTAATTATTACATAAGACACACTTGATGTTGGTAGGAGTAAAATATTTACCTTTCACCATTGATATACAAAAGGTTCTAATACCAGTCATAATTGTTTTACAATCAATAATAAATTTATTGATGCATTGTATATTCTATGCGGTACCATGTATAAGTTCGGTTTGTGCGAGTAAAGCAGACTACAACGATCCTCTCAGCTAAATGATAGTACCTGAGACGTGAATGACATTATCAGGGTTAAATTAACCGTTTGGTTGCCGAGCCTTTTGAAAAAACATTGCGAAAAATATCGCGCTTCTGACACAAAAAGTGTAAATATAACATTGTTTGTAAACATTTGTGCCATTATTTATTATATATTGTTTCCATGCAACATATTATATACCCCGGAAATAATATATTAGATTGTTTCAAATATATAACAAACGCATTATTTATGTGAAGATGCTGAGCCGACGGCTCCGTCATTTTTCCGATATTTTGCGAGAGCCGATATGTCGGCTTTCGGCAACCAAAGATTTAACTCCGCTGAAATTTAGCGCCTCAAAATCACATAGAATTGTTTTTTTTATTAGTAAATAAATATTTAAAGAATTTTAGATATCGTCTTAGGTTGCTTGATAGAATTTAAATATCAAATTTGATTTGTTGAAGTTTCGTGTATTTCCACATGTTTTTTAATTCACGACTAGGTTTTCGCCTTTCGGCATCTTCAGGCATTCTATCAATCGGATGCAATAAAATCTACACAGAAAAAATAATAACCCAAAATATATTTAACTACTATCCTTACTGACAGTTCAAATGGATCCATGTACTAGAACATTGGTTTCCAACCTTTATCTGGTGACGACCCTTTTTTATAAAATCCACGTGACCCGCGACACCCATGCTATTGAAAAAGCCATTTATAATAAGTTGATTGTACAAGTTGGCAACTCCTCAAAAATCTTGTCGCGACCCACAGGTTGGAAACCCAGGTACTAGAATATCTGAAGATATCGAATGAAAAAAGCCGGGTTGTGAGTGACAAAACATGTGGGAATATAAAAGCTTTAAACGATTCAAATTATGTATGTATCAAATTTATAATTTAAAGAAGGGCATTGAATATACAACACAATACAATGTGCGACCCTTTCAATGGCAATGAACCTCGAAAATAAATTTTGATGTGCAATTATCAATTTTCTCGCAGCTTAATGGTTTTTAAATGTGGCGCTCTGTGGTTGTGGAAATTCCTAGCCATGGTTATAACTTCGTGCCTAGTTTTCACCGCTGCCATACATCCCATGGCGGAATTCGAAGAACAGCCCCATGTCACTTTGCCTTTCGTCAGAACACTTTTCTTGTGAAACGAGAAGCCGTCTAAAACAAGAAGCGTCTGTCCTCTTTTATTTGTAAAATATTTCGGGAGCCCTTAAACACGAAAGAAGACATTAGTATTAAGTAGTCAATTGATAAATAGAAAATAATATTTGATAAGCAATTTTTTAATAAATAGAACACAATTGTGTAATATAATTATAATTTGGCATAAAAGTTAAAACTGAATTTTCCGTGGTTGTCAATCTGTTACACAATATTTTTACCTCTAACACATTGTTGTCGGGACACGGATTTTTCCGTTTTTGCGGAACTGCTGATGGATTGCGGGACCCGTAAAAATCCGTGTTTTGTAGTCTGTTGCTAGAAGTCGGCTCACGTATTTATCCGTGTAATTTGAACTGCATTTTTTTTTGTTGTCAGCAGCTAGATGTCACTGCTTTGGTATTTAACAAAGACATTTTTTTATTAGTCGTCGCATTTATTACAGTTCCACCAAATGTATTGTACTAATTTTGATATTGAATTTTTATACCGTACAAAAATATTTTTTAAAAAATGACACAAAAGTTAAATAACGAACTACAAATGCTTTATAGCTTGTGATCGTATTGAAATTGACACAAATCAAGAACCAGGACCATCAACATCCCAAGAACCAACAGCATTACTCCCGACACGGCGAACCTCAAAAGTTGATCCACCAGGAAGACTTTCTATGGATATGAAAGCCCATACGGTGCAACGAATTGTTGGAAAGGGAAAAAATAAATACGTTCAAAGACAATGCCGAGTGTGTGGTGCGAGCGGCAAAAGAAGTGAGACCTACTTTATGTGCAAGTTTTGTGGCATACCTCTACACAGAGGTACGTGTTTTAAGAAATATCGCACGTTGAAAAATTATTCATAAAAACAAATTGTGACATATTTTAGTTTTATTTAGTGTTTATTTCGATTTTTTATTACATACATTTTTATAAAACTTTTATGTGCAAAATAAACGGAAGTTTCCAGTGAATATAAAACTGTCATCCTCCATGTTTCTTCTTCATTTGATAGTACTGTTTATAGTAAGTCTGTGTTTAAAATTTCATAATTTTATATTGTATTGTATAAAAGTTATGGCGAGTTTCCGAAAATGTAAAAATACGCGCGCGGCTGCTAAAAAATGCCCCGCGCCAGGCTTAAAGCAATGCGCGAAATCACCCGACAACAATCTAATGAACAATAGATGGCGGATCAAACAAATAGAGAATATTTAAAAAAAAAAGTGATTTTCTAGCATTATTTTTACTGCTGCATCGGATACATATAATATATATTCAAGGAAACTGAAAAGATGGTTTCTATTTTCAATTATGAGACTTTTTGAAAATGGTAAAATTTTATTTTTTAGCACGGTGAAAAAATAGCAATGTATTTTAGTTATAGAAAATTTATAAGATATATAGTGCGTACAGATATATAGAATTATATTCAGCCGAAATAGCTATCAACTGTACATCTTATAAATTTTGTAGAACTAAAATGCATTCCTATTTTTTCATCGTGTTATAATGGAGTTCTTCTACCAAGTAAATACCAATTCAATCAATAGATTATTTTTTTACTATTTTATTTATGGTAAAACAGATGTCCATACAAGAAACTCTAAAACGTCAAATGTAGACATGATAGCTTATTAAAAAAACTATAAAATAAGAATTTAATAATAAAAACGTTATATAAAAATGTGTATTTGAAGTTCTCATTTCAAAATATTTATCTTAGTACTTTTTTTTTTTGAAACATAAAATTGTATTTGCAAAATTTTACTGTTTTCATATTTCTTTTGTGTTATTCCATAAATATGAATAACCACCATTAAAATGGTACACAAAATATAGTTAGAAAAAAAGTACTAGTGGCGTTCTTTTTGTATATTTTATTGTATAAATTTCATATATATTTATGTTACAAACTATAAATAGTATGTGCGCACGAGGAACGTACAATAACTTTTTAAAAAAACATATTTACATGGAACAACCATTATGTTTTGGCCATCGGCAGAAATCGGAACTACAATAGCCCATCTACGACTCCTGTCTGTCAAACATACGCGTACTGGAATAAAATATAACGGTGCATCAGTACACGTGAGTTTAATTATGATTGTGCGCGTTCTTCACTTTCAACACGGTGTTGTTTATGGTGAAAATGGCGACTTTGCACTTGAGTGACCAATGCTTCGTGCAGGCCCATCGAATTCTTCCATTCCCTGATTTTGTGTGAGCGTAAAAGTAATGGTTGCCCATTTTAATCTTTGATGTTCCAAACTTTGATACCACGTATTGAACTGAAATCAATAATAATTAAGTTTTACTATAATTCAAATGTGAGCTATCGCGTTAATACAATCAGTCGTTCTTAGTCAGTGCTCCGCAAACTTGTCATTTATATTATAAGGAATGAGATTTCATTCATCAGAATAAATTCGGACAAGTATTATTATTTGTATGAAAAGATATACTTATTAATTTGGTAAAATCAGACACATGCTGGAAGAAAAAATAATACCTAATAAACGCAGCGAAGGTGTCAGAACACCCCCCCCCCTCTTAAAATTTAATTATGATTTGTAAATATGCAATTTTAAAATGCGCATATCTACAGCCCCCCTATTCTTCACGAATCAACAAATTATGGCTACATACCAGAGTGAAACATATATTATCTATCACTTTTAAGGTGTTAACTTGATGGAAAGGCATGATATATAATATTAAATAGTAAAAACACATTTTTTTGTACTTATTTCCACAATATATTTTTTGATCAAAATGTCTGATCAAAAAATATATTGTGGAAATAAATACTAAAAAATGCGTTTTAACTATTTAATATATTATCTAAGCGAAATTTGAACGAATGTCTGCAATGAACGGACCAACGCAGTTACTCATAACGTTGTATACACAGTTCGATGTCAATATGTTTTTGCGGTATTTATTATATACCATTTAAACCGCAGCTTGTCCTGCATTCACAAAATTTGGTCTATTACAAATAGATGCTGTTGTCAAGATTTATGTATGGCAAATGATTCGACCCAATCGCAAACGGGCATCATGATATTTCAATATTTATGCCAAAAAACCGACGGCTCGTGTACCAGTGGTGCTGTTCCACCGAAATATTTAAGTAGTACATATCTGCAAAGTTTGTCGAAAAATGTCTACAGTATTATTATAAAGCAAAAATAATTGCTGGAACGCCTTTAAACGGCCATGGTGAATGGTCTGTTAGTGAAAGACTTTTTGTAAATGAAATTAGTTTATTTACAATTTTTTTTTATAAATGGGTACTTATTTTAACTTTGAAACTTAAATTAATATGGTATTTAATAAATTTGGTACGAAACTATACATCTCTTATAAATTCACGGAGCCGGTTCAAGAATAACAAATACCACAATTTTATTATTATATATAAAGGTTAATTGAAAATGCGTGTAAAACAAATAATGTTATTTATTTATGCATTTACTGTACAGACATACAACATAATATATTTTCATAAAATACGTAATAAATAAAAAATAAATAGTTTTATACGGAATTATTAATTCTGTGTTATTAAACAGCGGTTGTTAACCGGTGTTGCACAGACCACAGATCGTCAAAGAAAAAAATAGTGGTCTGCAGCAGAACTACCCAAACTGTGCGTCGCGGCGCCCCAGGTTCTGTCCTGTTCTAATACGGCGTGGTGAAAATTTTCCTTAATAAAATATTTTTAAATGCAAGGTAATATAATAAGGTACATAAGGTTTGCCATGAGATAACGAATGTTTTGACTCGAGTCGCCGTAAAAAAATCTGATATTTTAGGGCGCCGGAAACCGAAAAATTTAGGAGCCTCTGGTCTACAGTATTGTTGCAGTTAGTAGTGCACGTCACTGCAGACAAATATTCAGAAACTTTGACCAAAAATGCAGCAAAAGAAATGACCTAATCAATATGTAATAACGAAACATGTCTCATTATATTATAGTTTCATATTATAATACACCCAGTCCTTTTTTTACGCGATGCATTGATTCCAGAAAAAGGCTATAAAAAAATAATGAAACGTACATGCCTAGTATTATATATAAATATCTTCTTTAAAACAAATTTGGAGAAAAAATCGCGTATAAACGAGTGAAGCGCGTAAAAAAACGTAACGGTGCCGTCCAAAAAATCGCGTATAACTGAATTCGCGTAAAAAAAGGACTGGGTGTATAATATAAATTTTTGACTTACTTATTTATGCATTTATTTTCACGTTTATACACTATTAAAAAAACTGTCGTTATGAGTTGTACTTTGATAATTATTAATTTCTTTATTGATTGTTAGATTATCAAAGTAATTAGTAATGGGTCGCAAAATACAATTTAACCATTGATACGTCGGATATTATTCAAGTGAGCGGTGGCCAACCTGTGGTCTAAGAACCAAGTATGGTCCATTGGATTCTTGCAGAAATGTCATTGGAGCCAAAAATTCATAAACTTATTTTAAGCATAAAGAAATAAATATCAGACTTATTAGTCCACCATTTCTTTTTGGTTTGATATGCATTTTAATGAAATACACAAAAAATCTGATATTTATGACAACAGCCTCTCTTCGAAAGGAGAACAGCTAATTAAACATTTTTGTAGAAAATTAAATATTAAGATATGCTCCACAAGCATCCTGAATTCCGAATTGCATTTTTTAATACTTTTATTAGAATAAGTGATCGCTTTTAGTATAAGAACCGATTTGGGTAAAATTTACGTTGCGAAATGTATGCTAAGTTAAAATTACTGTTTTATTAATAATTTAACAATATAGAAATGTTAGTATTTTAACTCGTAGCCCGCTATTTGTTTGAAATACCTGATGTGGTCTTTTTGATAGTTTATAATTAAATTACGTAAAAAATAATTACTTGTTTTAAAAAACGTGTTGATTTAAATTCTTACAAAAAGTACTAGAGTTCGTATCACTGTATTACCTAATTCACTATTCATGTTAATTCCAAACATTTCTGGCTATGTGTGTGTTGATAATGGAATATTTTCCCTTTGTATAGATTGAAAAAAGCTCCACATTTGCGAGATGCTCTTTTGGTGCAACACCAGCGTTCCGCGCCGTTCACACTTTGGTAGTGCAGAAAATATGCAAAATTTCCTAATTTTATTTGCCTGTTTCCGTTCCTAGAAATGAGATAAGAAAAGCCTGAAATTGGAAAAAAAATATTTATAATTTATTCTGCCATTACTATTTCATGTATATATCACTTTTAATGTGTTAACTGTCACTTCTTGATGGAAAGGCATTATATTTTAAATAATAAAAACACATTTTTTTAGTACTTATTTCCACAATATATTTTTTGATCAGGACCGGTTTCGCTCATCGCGAGCATTATCAACTGATAGAATACAATTTACAAACAAGTCTATTTATACAAAACAAAAATTAATTTGAGTTAAAGGTAGCAGGTGTACAAAACCATGGGTTCAAGAACTAGGAAACAATTTACATAAAATCATACAATATTGATACAAATAAAGTAAATTAGTATAAAAATTAAATGTTCACAATCACTTATTAAGAATTACAATTACAATTATGGTAAATCAATTATCCATTAGGAGCTCTAAACAATCAATAAGGAAGTAAGGAATTTCTTACCTTATAAATGAACAAACTACTTTTGCGTCGTCACCATTGTTATACTCATTAAATTAGATTAATAAATATATATTTCAAATAAATATTATTTTTTTTTTTTTTTTTGAAAAATGATATTGCCTCCTTTTACTTAATTTTTTTACAGAAAATATTGGAACGCCCCTGACTGACTGTGCACGCAAGGCCATCACATATCGTGTGCATCTAAAAATTGAACAGGAAAAAATATTATCAAGCAAAAAAAATGCTAACTACCATTTTAAAAGTAAACAGTCAAGGTGAAGGGTACGTTAGTAAAAAAAAAAACTGCACTTTAAATTGGTTTATTTATATGTATGTTTTTTTACACATGGATAATTATTTTAGCTTTTAAACAATAAATTAGCATGGTATTTGCTAAGAAAATATACTCTCATATCCCGATTCACGCAATAGATATGTTTCACCAAAAACCGCAAAAATAGAGATATGAATCTCTTTTCATGAGATTGGTTTAGGGATAAAAAAATACCAAGATTAATTTGTATGCTACATGTCAAAAAGCTTACATTGAAAAATAAAGTAAATAGTTTTGTCCGCAATTATCAGTGATGTGTAAGAAATCAGTGGTCGCCAACCAGTGGTGCATCGACCACTGAACAACGAAAAAAATGATTGTCTGCATAATTATTGCAGTTAGGTCACTGCAAGCAAACATTATAAGTCTTTTAAAAGAAACTGATATTATTTCACATTAACACTCGTTTTGACAGGTTGCACTAAACTGTTAACCGAATCTCAAAATACCGATTTCTAATATCAAAGTATAGTATCGTTTCAATTTCAGAATTCATATGTACTATAGTATCTTTAACAAGATTTGAATCTTTTTCTACATATTTATACATTAATCTGCGATTACTTTACAATAATTCATTATATGTATTCAAGTTCTCAAAATGGATCACTTAATATTTCCATTAATGTATAATTAGACAACTAAAACATAAGAATTTGAAAGAGTCAATTCAGTGAAGGATAATATTGTATTTATTCTCGGAACCATTGTTATGTGTATTGCTTTCAATTAAAAAAAATAAAACCTTTAAAAAAACACCCATATATATATTTGAAAATGATTTGTATTATTAAAGTACATATTGAGCGAAAATTTTAAATCAAATATTTACTAACACTTATCTTACATACAAAGTCACAGACTTTTTTAATACCACTTGCATAAAACCTTTGTCAATTATTTCATTTAATTTATTGATCACTTTTAAGGTGTTAACTGTCACTTCTTGATGGAAAGGCATGATATTTTAAATAATAAAAACACATTTTTTAGTACTTATTTCCACAATAAATTACATTACAAATTACAAATACATTGTGTAAATAAGTACTAAAAAATGTATTGATTGAATTGGCATTCACTTGGTAGAACTCCATTATAGCACGGTGAAAAAATAGCAATGTATTTTAGTTCTACAAAATTATTTTTAACAAATATAGTTGATAGCTATTTCGGCTCACGCCATCGTCAGAACTATTAATAGCCGAAATATTAACTATAAAGAGCCTGTGAATAAAAAATGTGTTTTTATTATTTAATTTATTGATTTAATTGACAGTTCCTTGGTACAAATCCATTGGAGTGGGATAAAATCATCAGCATCATTTATTGTAAAATACATTTCTAGCTTTTTATGTGATTTTATTATAATTTCCTAAGCGGAATCCTCTGACTTTTTCTAAATTTATTCCTTTGTTTGCTTCTGTTGTCTATCATATATTCAAAGCAGGTTCATCCGCGAGCTTGATCAATTCTTCTTCATTTAATTCCTGGTCATTGGAAAATCTCTTGGTATATTCTATGTCCGACGAAGCATGTTCTCCTTGAATATTGATATTATGCAAAGCAAAACGTTTCCTGAAGCCTTCAAACCAGCCGTTACTAGCAAGAAACTGAGTGTGTGGCCCAGAACCGCTTTCCGTTTCTTTTAAGTACGCAAATAGTTTTAATGCCTTTTGTTTGATTATATGGCCGTTCACAGGCACATCTCTTCGGTGACAATCTTTTATCCATATCGTCAAACATTTTTCTAGCCTAGGCAAAAAAATATTTTTTATGCGAGCTTTTTTATCAATACAATCTGGTGATCCAAGTGATGTCATGCTTCTAATTTTGTGTTCATTTTTTTTAATTGTACGTATTGTGGCTTCGTTTATATGAATCTCTCTGGAAATGGCGGCTATTTTTTCTCCCAATTTTATTCTATCTAATATTTTTATTTTCGTTTTCATCGAAATGCTTTGCCTTCTGAATTTTTGTTGTATATTATTTGCATTCGTGGCTAGAAAAATTAAAAAAATATAAAATAAGTAACTATCCTCATCAAGTTCAAAGAAAAAAAATCACAAACTAAAAACTTAAAGGATATATTATAGAACAGCATAGCGTGTACTTAGTTTATATTGTAATGAAATAAAAAAAGTTGAAGATCCCTGAAGGTGCGGTACACACGGCATATGGTAAAATTTACTGGCTGTATTGGGAAAATCATTTAGATAATGTAGAACAACAATACAATCGACCCCCTGTAGCGTATAGCAGCATGGTCAGCAACCATTTTAGAGACCGGATAAAAAAATCGATTTTATAAATTTTGTTCACATGATGGGTAAAATTCAAACAAATTTATTTTGACTAAATTATATTTATATTTTATACATAAGTAAAAATAATTACCTTCAGTTACTTACTTAAAAGTGTTAAAAATCAATATTTATTTCTCATATTCAGATGTTTTCAATAAATAAATAATTTGATAAAAAAAATATCATATTTCTTTGGCGGCTAACTCAAAATGTTGTAGTGGGTAATGCAATTAACTTCAGGCAGTAGGTTGCCAACCACTAGCGTTTATGTTGTGACTTAGCTTGGGAATACTACGTTATAGAGAGAGGACTAGGCACCCATACAAAATTTGAAGTTAGTGTCATTCAATTGTTGCACGGTGAATAATTAGCAATGCATTCTAGTAATACAAAAATTATAAGGTATATACAACAGTTGATAGCTATTTCGACTTACTCATTGTCATAACTATAATCCAAAACGTGTTACAGTGGAGTTCTATAAAAAAAAAAGTGCCAATTCAATTAATATCTTTTAACTGTATTTTGTGAATTTCCCAAAATTAGCAAATCAAACATTTTTTACATTTTACATAGAAAATAACGAAAAAATAGCTATACTAACGAATATTTCTTCAATGCACATACATATATAAAGTATATTTTCATAATATGGCCTATATTTAATGAGTCGGTATCTAATTCAAGATTTGGTCAGGAAATTAAATATATTGTCAATAAATCAATAAATTGTCAGTACGAATTATTAACTGTCAGTATGAATGTGGTCAGTTATTAAATTAAACGGTTACTAGTTTATTCAAAACGTTTGGTATTCAATTTAAATGGTCAGACATTTCAAATAAATGGTCAGCTTTAATTTACAACGCGTGAATTTTATCAAGGATGGTATTAAGAGGCAAATTTATGGCCAGGACTATGAAAAATAAACACAAGATTTTAATCATTTTGAAGTTTACATTTTTTTTTTTTTTGAAATGTTGAAATTAATAAAATACACTTTGGTTTAAAATTATTAAAATGAAATGGTGACCAGAAAACTTTGCGTTTGTTATAATCCATTACTTAGATGAGCGAACATGTGGTAAATTTTTCGTCTGGCAATACTGTTAAACTTTTGTTGTCTGACAACACTCGCAAACTTTTGTCGGTATGAATCGACAGATTGGCGCTTTTAAATATACACTAATTTTTTTTCGAATTTTCAAATGGATTTATTACTTGTTTGACTTGAAATTTTTGACCAGAACATCTTGAGTGACGCGGGTATCTTGAGTGAAATTCGTACAAACGTGGTTATTTTTGTGAAGGTAAATATTGTAAATATATAAAAACATATACAATAAATACGATGGCAGTACTGAAGATTTTTAAATTTAACTATGGGTGAAAATGTATTCATTATCTATTGTCAAATTGAATTCAAATAATAACCAATGAATTCCGAATAGAATTAAAATAATCTAGAAATGGTTGGAATGGATTTTTTTGTAGGAAAATAAATTCATAGACGTCTTCATTGTAAATAAATTATATTTTATATAGAAATAAACATAAATTTTATAAAAATAGAAAAATAATCCAATCTTGATAACAATTTACAAGGAATATTATTACTAATAAAGTATTTATTTTCAAAACAATCTATAAACATATAAAAATAATTCGATTTGTAGAAGCAATTTTTCATGGATGGTTTCATAAATATAGCCACACCAAAATGTTTAATTTTGAGTAGTCATTTAACTAAAAAAGATTTTTTTTTATTTAGTGCCAAAAATTATTAATTTAATTTGAGCAAAACCACAGATAAAAAATCTTTACTTGATAAAATTCATTTAACCAGTTACAGTATGTTGGTATAAATTTACTTACTTCATACAAACATGAAGTTATGTAGAAAACCTTCCATTCATTGTCGATATTATGCCTATGCACATTAGAAAGGCTCTTTTTGAGTTAGAGTTATATTTACTGTCTTAGGAAATGGAGATTTATATACTAAATATAAGAAAAAAACGAAAAGAGAAATCGAGTAACTAACCGCTAACATTATTCTTTTTACATATAATATACAATATCAAGCCACAAAAAAAAAGTAAATAGCGTTCAAAAACTTGATAACACAACCCTACACATTCTTTTAAATAATATTACATTATAAAACAAAAGTATAGTATTTAAACAATGAGCATATCACAGCTGTTGTCACAAGACAAATATGGCAGAAGAAATAAAAGATAAAATATTTAAGTGTGTCTACAATGCTCTAACAGACCAATTATTTTAGTCCACTTGGTGATATGTTCCAAGAATCAATATGTTAAAAAAATATTCATAATAACAATTTCTTTCAAATAAAATTATCTAGTTTTTTTTTAAGTTACCTGTAAGTTAGTTCTTCACAATTTATTTCATACAAATTCCAAAAATCTATACCAATAAATGACAAATAAGGCTTCTCATAACTTGTCTTAATTTAATTTTTGTGGAAGGCTGAACATTATTTATTTGAGAATTTAGAAGCCAGTATGACAAAGTTTGGGAAGCACTTGGTTAAGACACCTGGTAGTAATAATACATCAATGATTATGGCCATTGACAGTTCGAATGACTACTGCATTGATCACTATTACTCTCGCACCGCATGTCTTATTCTTCATGCAGCGCCAGGTGTGCTCATTGTTTTTAGTTGTCTCCCTGTAATATTTGTGCTCCCCGAGTTTCATAAGTGGTTTTCCATTTCTTGGTATGATAAACATAGCTGCAACAAAGTATATTTCGTTAATTCAAAGCTACATATCAAAAAATTCAAATATCTAGTGCATAGGTTCCCAACCTTTTTCGGGTGGCGACCCCCCCATACAATCCAAAAGCATACAAAAAAATATTTTTTTAGTTGACTGTATAAGTAGGCGACCCCCCCCCCCCCAAAAAAACCCTTCGTGACCCCAGGTTGGGAACCTATGATCTAGAAAAACGGTTCCCAACCTTTTTTTTTTCCAGAAAAAAATATTTCATCTTATAAAGCTACCTGTCTATAGAACTGTCAAATATCAATTGATCAAATCAGATGGTTATATTGCTAGTCTTTTACATGTTAGCCATGCAGTATAACTGTTCTGCTAGTCAATAATGGGTGCATTGACCATTCATGACCCATGGCAATTAATAAATAAATATATGAATAAACAAAATATCTTCGTGAAAAAAAATTACCGTACATTAAACATTGATTCTAAAATTTCTTACCTTATAAAATACAATAAAAATGACTAGAGATAAACAATGGAAGGTATAAAACCAATGATCACGCTTACCAGCCACATAATATATAATATTATTGGATTTAATAACATTCCAATGTTATACGGAGAATGAGACACATGGAAACCTTCCAAACTACCTTTATTTCAACACAGTTTAGTGCATAGCAACAAATTCATGAGTAACTGCTTCTAATACGTCTTAAAAATTGTTTGAAAGGATTTTACTCAGCATGTTTAACTGTAGCTAGTAGCAGCGGGTTTAATATCAATTAACCAATAAAAATAAAGATTCTGCCAGTAAATAAACAAAAAATCAATAAGAATAATTTACAAGAGTATTTATTAATTTGGTTCACATGTTTAATTTACTTCAAAAAACATATACGATAACATTTTTTTTTCCTACAGCACCTAAGTTATTAATTAGCTTAATACTTGTAATAATTCAAGTTATTGTTATATTATAATATTCTAAAAAAATCGATCTGCAAATCAGTTGATGATTTACTTTTCACTGTCAAATAGTTATAAAGCTCATCTTTATATAAGATTAATTTATGAATCATCAAATACAGATTATTTATATAATATTTAAATATGTACATTCAATTATAAAATATTGCTTTCTACTAAAATACTTAGTAATAAATAATTCCTAATTATCATGAAAAATATTGAGATCTTCTAAGTATAAAAATAAGTAAGAATATGTAATATTGATGAGTATTAATTATGATATAAAAATGCAAAATTCACAATAGTATTACTACACTATACTAATTGTGTTTACTGAGTAGAAATGATATTGCTTTTTTGAAGGTTATATGTGAGCAAATAATTTATTTGCCCATAATTAATACTGTACACATTTCGAAAATGGTTTCACTTACAAAATATAGAATATTAAACTATATTATATAAATTGAAATGTTTAATAAATGAAGAATCTTCATATTTTTTGTACTAACAAGATAGCAGGAGAAAAAGAGTTTTGATAACTCAGCTAATATGAAAAATTAATAGTTTAAAAATGAGAGGAATTACAAAACACGGAGAACTAAAATAGCAATGTATTTTAGTTCTACAAAACTATTTTTAAAAAATATAGTTGATAGCTATTTCGGCCGAAATACAAAAAAAACAATGCTATTTTTTTCACCGTGTTATAATGGAGTTCTACCAAGTGAATGCCAATTCAATCAATAAAAGGAATTACCAAATATCAACTATGACAAATAACATTTTATTTCTGTTCTCCTGAAAAATGACAAATAGAGGTACACCTTTATTCGCTATCGGTGTTGATACCTCAAAAAAAAGATAATCAATTTAAATTACGTAATACATACATACATACAATACAATACATACAACAAATTTTATATATAATAAACTTTGTATGATTCCGCGTATTTTGTCACCAACGACTCTGGTTTTGCCTTCACACGAATGCAACAAAACTGACCTCAGTGATAGTGACTTGTAAGTGACAAAACATGTGGAATCGTACAAAGTTTCAATAATTCAAATTGAAAATACAGATCGGCAGTTATAATATTTCAACAATTATTTTGTATGGTTTAGTGTAATTAATTTATTAATAATCCAAATCAGAAGATTCTGAGTCTTGAAATTTCACATACCATAGAGTTATGTGACCCTACTTTCTTCACGTGTCACTATTGAATACAAGAAATAATACTGAATCAAATAAATGCAAGCATGTGAAGTAGCTATGTATAGGTTGCAAAAAATGTGCCCAAATATGTTAATCTCAGTAGAGAATGTGAGTCATTTGTTCACCTTGATGAAATTATGAAAATCATCACGAGAATCCAATTACAATTCAGTCACCCGATATTTGGTTTCATCATGTAGTTGAGCCCATTGACCCCAAAATGTTTAGTCAACCAGAATCTCTAAAGTATAATGTGATAATTTCATATAATGTGGTATTTACAACTGCATTTTTCAATTTAATATCATTCTCATAATAATCTCGTAACTTAATTTCATTAAGATAAAGATTATCAGTTAAGATTTGGTGTCACAAAAGGATTAACCGAAGGTCTCTGCTGATGCCCGTTATGAAGCAAATTTTGGAAAATGATTCTCCCAGCCATAGTGTGAACGGAGGATCTGCATTTAGGAGTCTTGGAGCAACGCCACCATGCCTTGCCAGCTCCGGAAACTCCATTGAAGGAATAACTGGAATCATTCAGCATCAACATATGCTTCCCTTTTTTGCTCATCCCAATTGAGGCCTTAGGATACTTGGTCATATGATAATCTGTGAAATCAATTGTTTATTTAGACACGAGAAGATTTAATATTCAGAAAAAAAACCTGTGAATTTTTATCAATGATTTTAACATATTCAATAAATTGACACAAATTTATACTATCAATTCATTCAGATCTAATTTTGATCAGGTCCAATGACAAAATTTGTCATACTAAAGTTGAACACATTATAAATCACTAATGATATTATGAAAAAAATTAGAGGAATCATGTCGTAATATTTTTTTATTTTTTACCATCTAGGAAATATAACCAAAGATTGCCAAATTAATTTTGTGAAACAATAAAATAATTGATTCATTACCCAACTGACCTATGTAATAAAAAAATAAATATAGATAACATCCCATACTCCGCCTGCCTCTTCTTCCGACAAGATGGATTCTGTCACCTTGCAAGGCCGCTGATGATAATCAATAGGAAGTACTCGGCAGAACTAAAGGATGCTAGCTGGGATGACTTGGGAGGAAGCAGGCAGTTGACAGGGGACAAACAATCTTGGAGACACATTGTGAGAGTTATATGGTATGAATAGGAAGCAAAAATGGTAAAAAAATATTTTTTTAAATAATGGTAATAATAATTGATTTATTTAATAAAAATGAGCACAATCAGTTTCAAAAATATAATAAAAATTTGAAAGAAAAAATATTAAAATATTAATACACTGGATTATAATAAGATGAATCATTTATCAATGTATTATTTACAAATTTGTTAACATCAATTAATTTTATATGTTATATTCTAGTCTAGTGATTGGCAATCTAGGTGAGCGGAGGACTTTTATGCCTCTGCAACATATTTAGGATGCCTGCCATAAAAAAGTTTCTTACAAAATTATAAAATTATTATAGAATTGGGGGGACACAATTCATGTGTAATGCTGTACATATAATATATAAAACACCCATCCCTTGCTTAATATTAAGGTTGGTTTTGTTAGATAAGTGTTAAAGAAAATCGTGTAGAACGAGATTTCTTTTTTCTTATAGGCTGCTCTACTACTTCCAACACAATTTTTGTTATGTTTTGATTGCGTCAAGAAAACATAATCTGAGCTTGTATAAAAATGTCTTCAAAATTCACATAAATATCTTTACTTGCAACATTTTCAATATACTTTATAATTAAGGTAGCTTTTTCAACCAACTCTTGTTCATTATTAGTTTATCAAAGTTCACTGACAGCCATAAAGAAAAACATAACAAACTATATCATCATCATCATCAGCCGGGGTCGATCCACTGCTGGATGAAGGCCTCCCCCTGCTTTTTTTTTCCAGGGGGGTTGTTTGGACATAGCAACACCACGCTGCCCAGGCGGGTTGGTGTTCGGTTTTCTGTCTGGGTTTTCCTTCCCATAGCCAAGAGAACACGGCACGCGGTGTTCCCGAGCGGTCACCCATCCAAGCACTATCCGCGTCCAATGCTGCTTAACTTCGGTAATTGCACGAGAGCCAGTGCTTTCAACGTGGTATGGTCGTTGACTAACAAACTATATATAGATAAGCAAATGTTAGTTTAAGCATAGTTCTGACGATGGCGTGAGCCGAAATAGCTATCAACTATATTTTTTAAAAATAATTTTGTAGAACTAAAATACATTCCTATTTTTTTCACCGTGTTATAATGGAGTTCTACCAAGTGAATGCCAATTCAATCAATAGAATGATATATGTGATACACATATGAATTCCTTATGCAGCAAAATTATGAGACAAAAAAAAAATAATCTTCAATAAAATGTCGTCCATTACTGTTATAGAATTTCAGCCAATAATTTTAATATGTTTCTTTTGTATGATATATATAGAAACATTCACCTACATGCAAAGAGACTCTGCAAGATTCGCACATAAAAGTGGTCTCTCTACGCAATTTATGTGAATTGCAAACTTTGCAGACTCTTCTTGGTTGATGTTTTTTTCCTTCTTTTATCGGGATCTTCACGGGATGGTGTTTTTTTAAATCCATGGAAAGTCTGTCGACTGGGTCAGGACGAGTTCTCACCATAGTCGCTGCAAAGGTAGTGGGGCCATCAGTATCATTGGATTCCGCATCCATGGAGATTTCCTCATCAAAATTTTCCAATTTGAAAGCTGTAAAATTAATTTTGTTTATTGACATAAGATTTTATAAATTATACTGTTTGAAATAATAAAAACACATCGATTACGATGAGCAAAATTGGTCATAATCATTTAATATATTGTGGAAATAGAATTAAAAAACGTGTTTTTATTATTTAAAATATTATGCCTTTCAATCAAGAAATGACAGTTGAAATTTTAAAAGTTAGTTATGAAACTATCAATAATATTAAAAAAATACAAAGTTAATTAAGTAGAAAACAACCTCTTTGGTCCACATCTTTGTTAACCTAAATATTTAATAATATAATAAATAATATTGATGAGCCAAATCAACAACGACTGCACACAAATTCGATATTGAAATACCATCTAGCACCTTCAGCTAATATCGTAAAAAAATGAAGTAACTATATTTTAACTTTGCTGGACTAAGATAAAATAAAATCACAATTTATCAGAGAATCGAAAAAAACCATATCAAGTGCGAGTGAACTTATACACTATCACAAGTCATAAGTGAACAAAACATACAATGTTTTCATCAATATGATCCAACAGACTATGAATATTATCAAAAATACAATAGCTGAAGAATCCAGGGATGTATTATGTAAGGAAGTACTGTCTGTACTTTCATTTACAAATTCCATAGCGATAGCCAAACTTATTAATTACATCAATTATTGATACCACATTTGTTCCCTTAGAGCATATAGTAATCACATAGTCTCTTCATGATTCTATGTCACCCGCCAAATGTTTTGCTTCCTTCCAAGGAATGGGTGAATCCCTCCCTTAACTAAATCAAGTAAATATATGGATTTTAAAGGATAGAAATCCTTCATGAATGGTATATTTTGTGGTAGTTACGTGAAGGCAGAGTACAAAGCCATATTTTCAGCTTTAAACATTACTGTTTATTGAAGAAATATACTTGAAGGTTCAGTGTTAGCTAGCACCGAAATATTTCCGTATAGTATGTTTAATATTTTATTTATTTATATCCATTTCCAATGTGTGACATATGGCCTCTCAACGCAAGAATCTAAACAAAAGTTTTTTCCATGAGTGAACTTGGTAACCGAGTTGCTCTAACAAAGAGGGTAGGAATTGAAGGTACAGAAGTAGGATAGGACTATTGGTAAGTTTTGTAAGATGGGATCAGTCTAAAGGGAATTTTTGACATGACCAACAACCGTGTTGCAGTGATTTTTTCAATCAGTTTATAAAAATGTAAGCAGCCACTATTCTTGGCAAAGTTGGGCAATAAATACTACACTAATAAAATAAATTTGTATATAATATGGCAAGACCAAATAGTGTATAGATCACTTAAACATCATGTAGCTCAAAACACGAATGACCGTTAGGATAACAGCTCAGTTTACTGTTTGGTATATAATGTCGACAATTACTGAAAAGAACGCACTACTGCCATCTATTGATGAGAGTTATTAACAGGACATGTATAAAAAAAAATATTTTCAATAAGTTATTATGAAAGTTAGATAGACTCCTAAAAGGCTGAAATAATTTATAATAATTACTACTATTCAAACGTCACAATATTTCTGGAGTAAAATTTCATTTGAAGTACATTTAGTATTTTATTTAGAGTAGTTTATTTAATTTTTTTACATACTTCATACTTCAGTGCTTTATCATTTTTAATTTAACCCTGATAGTTGATATATTATCCTTTTTTACATCACTGTTTAGGTAATTCTCGTTGTAAATGAATCTCGTTAATGAAACTCAAAACTTTTTCGTTTAATATTATATTAAACTAATTTCAAAGTAATTTAAAATAAAATTAAAAACATAGTAAGTAAATGCATTAAAAAACCTAAAATAAAGACGCACATATCAAGAAGAGTAAAATGGAGAAGATCTAGTACAATTATATTGATTAATTTCTATTTTCTAAATGTTGTCCAATTATACTACTGGCAATATAAAACAACACATGGTAGCATAAACAAGAGATGCCAGATATCACTGGTAATTACAATATCACACATATTCGGGATTCTATAAGTCAGGTGGAAGTGAACATAACTAAAGAAAAAACGAGATATTTTATATGAATAGGATAAATAATTATAACAAGTGTGGGATACAGTCATACCCAATAAAAGGTCTTTTATTATTTGAAAAAAAAAACGACAAAAACGGTTAGCCAACAAGTAATATGCAAAAATTTAGAAGTGTTCTTTAGTGTGAAAATCTTCAAAGCATGGATACACACATAAAGCTATGTCACATTCAAAGCACATGAATTTAGTAACATTTTTTGCCGTAGGACGATTCTCTGTATGCTGGCACACGTGGCAGTTTCTTCGAGTATTATGCACTTGGCCGGCCGTTTGTGGAATCGGTCGAATGATATGTTGACTCGAAAGTCTTTTTGAAAAATCATGAACAGACATCCTTTTCGACAATGGCAGCCTTTTATTTGGAAATTGTTTCACAATCTGTGCAATATTAATTACTTCAAAGCCTCCAAGAGTCGGTTTCTTTCCATCACCTGTATGGTATAAATAAACATCACAGGTATTATACAGAAATCTATTAGGGAAATAGAAAATAATTGATATTTTGGGGTATCCATGAAATAAAACAAAATTGTAAATCCAACTGTTTGAATTTTCATAATAAATGCATTAGAAAAGAATTTGAAAAAAAAACAATGAATCTGGGATTGCAAATGTCTACTAACCCTTTGATAAGCGAGCTTTTTTATTGAATTAGTTATTTTCGTATATTTCACACCAAAAATCTTTGATAATTACTCTCAAATAATTTTCTATCAGTTTTATTAAACACACAACAGGCCTTAATCTTTATTGTGTTGATTTGTAGGCAAATGGTTTATTATTGATGTTGATTCATGAAGAGAATTAAACTGAAATTCATCAATGAGATGTCAAAGAATTTTATTAAATGTGCTAGCACCATGTGACCTTGTCATAAAACATTCATAATTTATGGTCAATAGATAAAATTAAAATGCAATCTTCCCAAGTTGAAATGGGAATTTTAGAAGCTACCATAATTTTATAAGCATGAGTGAGCATATTTCTATATAATAATAATATAGTTTTTTTTATTTATAAACAATAATGGTATAGGAAAGGAGTTAAAACTATTGAGTCTTACCACACATTGGTTAATTAAATATTTAAATACTTATGGTGTACATACCTAAGGTACGGTACATTGATTTTGAGCTAAAATCAGCAGCAATAAATGGCTGCGCTGGCTTTTTCCTAAGAGGATTGAACTGCAATCTTTCGCTGCTCCGTAACCAAAGGGTTAAGTAGCCACTTCCTGACTGTCTTATCGCCGATTCCAAAAGTAGACAAAAACATTGTTTTGCATACAATCCAAGCGATGTCATCTCCAAGTTTTAAATGGTAGATAAAAGTAATGTTTCTCTTGCTTTCTATTGCACTCGATTGCCTGCGGTATTTTGGCGTGGCTTTAGTTACTAAGCTAAGCACGAAAGCTTGTCTTTCCGGCCACGATTTTAACTTCCAAAAGCTTTTAAAAATACTCAAACGGTTCTCCTCCGTTATATTAGAGCATTCAAATTTTTGACGCGGCCCTCTCAAAGGGAAGGTTGCATGACCTGTGCATCTTTTTTGTATTTGTCTCACTTCTTCTTGAATGCATTGTATATATTTTCCGGAGAAATTGTTTTGTAAACCAATGTACGCTATGCCTTTTCTTCTACATTGTCCTTTTTGGATAATTGTTGCAGTGCCTGTTCCAGATACAGAATCGCATTTCCCAACAAATGACGGTCCAATCGCAGCATTGGGATTAAGTATCCCAGCCTCTTCTCTTACATTGCGAGCGTCTGACAAAACATATTCAGAGAGTGACTCTTTTCCATACAATTTATCTGATGCTTCAGACGATTCACTAGATGAATCATCAGTCCATCCTGACAGATCTGAAACTGAATAATATTATATAAAATCGAAGAAAAGAAAACTTAACCCTTTGCACTCGTAATTTTTTTTGGGTGAGGGTAGCCTCAACTCGTAATTAATTTCACTCATTTTCCAGGATTCATAATCAAAACTTAAAATGAAAATAAATCGTATTTTCAACGGATTTTTGTTCAAAAAAAAAACTTACACAGCTTGCATAAGACTGTTCTTTAGTATTTTTATAGAAATACAATCGTTCAAATACAAAGTTTTTAATTTCTATTTTACGAAAGTTTTAATTCGAGTATATGAATTTTAAACATGATATTTTTAAAAGTCATAAATATCACATATATCGTTTATTTTCATAACGATTATTTATAAAACTCATATTTTTAAAGTCAAAACAGACATTTGAAATACATAAACTTGAAATTCGTTAATAAAAATAATTATAAGGTACAATCCAATTCGAAACGAAAATCGAACGTCGACTTTTGCTTTAAAATATCTATTCAAATTAAACATTTTCATATGAATTTTAATCATATGATAGAGAAAATATTATCTGCACAATATATATAATATGATAAACAGCAATTAAAATCAATTAAATGTGGTACATAGAAAATATTCAAGCTTAAAGTTTTGCTTCCCCAGTGGGGACATACGAGTAGAATGCTTTTCTTGTTTGGTTCCCCAGAGGGGACATACGAGTGGAAAGGGTTAAAAATAATTTAAAGGCTGTAGACATTACAGCTGATGCTAAAACACCCATCATTTAACAAATATAGCTCTAAATACCAAAAAATATTACTGACACAAGTGATCAAATGAGAATGAAAAACAACAGTAATGAAAAGCCGAGTCCTAAGTCTGAATTTGACAATTTACAGAACTTTTCAACACTTTTGAGTGCCAATCTATCGGTGCAGTATATGGGATACTGCTGAAAATCTTCACAAAGTAAATCTATTAGCTTGAACACTTCACAATAATATAAAAATTCAATTATAAAATAGACATGTAACACTCTTGCAGCTTTTTTATATGGTATGAAAATTGCATCAATAGATTGGCTAAATTATACTTTTCAGCAGAGCATACCGATGGGTTGGCCATATTAGACAAAATTGATTAAAACAATTAAGAGATGATTTGTCACATTTTTTGAAGTAAGACCAAATGATTCAACACAATTTGAATTGAAGATAGGAACATTTGTTATGTAAGCATTGAGAAAAAAACAGCTTAAAACATATCTTTGATTAATAATTGACAATCTCAAGCGGATCTCGATTCATAATTTTATAAATGTATCATCAGTTAAAGAGTAGACAAAATAGTAAAAAACATAAATAACCTTTCGTATAACTTTATTTCCGAATTTACAAATATGACCAGTTTTATGGGTGTTTCGTAGACATATGGATAAATTAATATTTATATCTATCGATACAGGATATCATAATTGTAATATATTGCATTTATTTTAGCAAAAAGCGTTACATTACATATACTATTTTCGAGTGTTTTCATTTGACAATGTGTGACAATAATTTTACCATTGAAGGACTACCAATAAAGACAACTTTATGTAACGACAAAAACTGTGAAAAAGAGAAGTGACCAGATAGATAAAATAATGAAATTAAGTAAGCAAATATAGTGAACAAAACAATTCAAATGAGAAGATGGTCATATTATTTATATTTCATCTTTTAAATTATATTCAAACTGTACTGTGTACAGTCATAACCACAATATTTTTGGTTTCTTACTAAGTTTAAGAGAGTTTTTGTAATTCAGTTGGAAAAATTTTACTTATGATATGAAAGCGTTTTATAATCAGTTTTATTGCTCTTAGAAACCGACTTGTTCTAACATGTTTGTTAGTATATTATGTGAAATATTTTTGTATGCATATTTGAACATACTTAGCGAAAATTTTTGGAGAACTGAATATCATCAAATAAATTAACGCAGTTAACGTTAAACGTTACCAGTTGACAGTGTCACTTAGTTCTGCAGCTAACAGACCAACTTATAAATTTGATTTGGCAATACCTAAATACACAAAAAATTTAGTTTTTATTTGCTGAAAATTTTAGTTTTTTAGTGAAAAACTTACAAAACAACATTGCAATATTTCAATAAAAGATTTTTTTATACTACATGGTTTCATACTAAAAATATTAATAAAAACAGTTGCAATATTTAAATCTTGACGTATAATATAATACATTGATTGAATTGGCATTCACTTGGTAGAACTCCATTATAACACGGTGAAAAAATAGCAATGTATTTTAGTTCTACAAAATTATTTTTTAAAATATAGTTGATAGGTCGTTAAAACAGGAGAGAAGATGTATTGTGTACCTTTTCTACACAACTATATATAGATAAGCAAATGTTAGTTTAAGCATAGTTCTGACGATGGCGTGAGCCGAAATATCTATCAACTATATTTTAAAAAATAGTTTTGTAGACCTAAAATACATTGCTATTTTTTCACCGTGTTATAATATAATATACCATTTTTCCCTGACTAATAATGTCACATTCCAAAAAATTTTAACTGTATAAATAAACTTAAAATGATATTTCAATAAGACAAATAAAAATTGTAATGATCAAATATAAAATTATACTGAAAACCCTCCATTGATTGATTGTATACCTGCAAATAGCACCATATTTTATGTAAATATAAATATTTTTTTTTTCTGTAAAAATAATATCTGGTACACAATAAACACATGTAATAATGGTATTCTATGATAATTCGTGGTTATGTAAATTTTTATTGTACACTCTGATGTCATTGATGGTGTGAATAACCGCTGTACATCCTCTTGCACAGTGAGTAGAGCATTTCCATAAATATTTTCCTTTGGCATTAATCCTCCTCAGTGAAAATGTATATCCTTCACAGAGCAAAAGCGCTTTTCCTGACCTGTCTGATCTTATGTACACAGCTGAAAACCAAATTTAGATTTATTGCAACAATTCCAAAAATATAATCAATCAACCCTTTTAATGTGTTCACTTTCACTTCTTTATCGAAAGGCATATTTTAAATAATAAAAACACATTGGTTAGTACTTATTTCCACAATATGTTTTGATACAGTATATCCGACTAGTTTTTTGCTCTAGCAGAAAATGTCATTGTTTTCAAATAAATTAAATAATATTTATAAATGTAAAAACATTTTAAAAATACTCAACTTTTTACAGCATTAAACCATTTATCATACAAAAATAATCTAATCAAGTGAGTTAACAGTTTTCTATCCTGATTGAAGCCATTCTTAATCTAAATAATTTTTATTTTTATATTATAGTATCATAGTGAATAAAAATTAAAAGCATCATTTTTCTGCTATTATAACTTAGTTAATTATTATCACACATTAATGACAAATCAAAAATTAAAGTGTCATCCTCAAACTCTAATGGTTAAAAAAGTCCAATCACAATGATACAAAAAAATACAAATTGCATTTTAATGACTTAGCCCTAAAGTGGTTGCATTCAAGTTATAATAGAAAAATAAATGCGTTGGAGTGTTAACTGTGCAATAGAAGGAATCTGCTATCTTCAACATGGAAATAAAAAGGAAGAGATAAACTTTATCAATTCTTACAATTTTATTTATAATGTCTTATAAAAATAATTAACAATTGTATTTCATATAAATTTTGTCAAAAACTTTAATTTTGATGACAATAAACATTTCAGCAATAACTAAGAATAATTTTATTTCAAAAACACAATTAGCTGTCCCACACAGTACAAATTAAAAAATATTTTTTAGAAGCAGCCCTCCACTTCTACTGAAAGGCAACATAAGTACACCCAGTCCTCTTTTTACGCAATTTTTTTTTACACGAATTCGATTATACGCGATTTTTTGGATGGCACCATTACATTTTTTTACGCGCTTCACTCATTTTTACGCGATTTTTTCCCCAAATTTGTTTTAAAGAAGAAATTTATAGATGATGCTAGGGATGTACATTTCATTATTTTTTTAAATAAAAAAAAAATATGTGTATTTTTAAACACAATGCATTTATTAAATTCTTTGAATAGCACTTTTCTCGGCCTTTAATAATTCATATAAGTGTACATAAGATCAAAAAATATATATTTTTTTTTAAATTTGAATTGTTGCAACTTTGTACGATTCCATGTCTTGTCATAAACGACCTGGGATTCGCCCTTCGGCACCTGAACATGCCGAAGGGCGAATCCCGGGTCGTTTGTGACAAGACATATGGAATCGTACAAAGTTGCAACAATTCAAATTTAATATTGAAGTTCCATCAAGCACCTTCAGTCGATATCATAAAATATATTTTTTTTGCACGAATTTTAAAGAGCAAATTATGGTTTTTCATACGTTTCTAGTACTTTTTTACGCGATATTTTAATTTTTGGAACCAATTTATCAAATTATATGAAAGTTGTGATTTTTTAACGCAATTTTTTTTATGCGCCGTTTTATGGAACCAATGTATCGTGTAAAAAAAGGACTGGGTGTAGTCTTTTTCTCAAGTACCAGTGGTACTTCACCACAAAATGTGAAATTAGGGTATTTAATAAAACAACTTACATCAAAAAAGATATAGAAATGTGAAAACATTTTTTTTTTCTTTAGGTGTTGACGCTTTTACTACTAATGTAAAATCCCATCTAAAACTGTCATGCTGAATATATTTGAGTCATAAAAATGTATTGCAAATTATTAATAATATACATTATTTCAAAGACAACACATGTGAGCGTCGGTAAGTTAAATCTATGTTGTGTGAATTTTTATCTTTTACATAACTTTTTCCTGCCGGTTATGAAAGATTTTTAATAAGTCATCGATAAATGATAAAATAATATTAACAGCATACGTTATGTAAGTCAAGTCAAGTCAAGTCATAACAAAAAGTCCTCCAGAGAAATGTTTCAACTCAATGGCAATTGATCTAATGACAAAATAATCACAAACAAAATTTAAAAATGTTTCTTTATGAAACTGTTTAAAATGTATGAATGAATTGATAATGCTATCAAAAATATTGATTATACTGTTTTGCAAATTTTTAAACAAAGGGAACAATCAAATCAATGGATTTTATGCATCGCTAGATTCACTAATCATTCTGAGATTTTTAAATGCAGATATAACCCAGTTTTAAATGCAAATAAAACTGCATTAAAAAGTGATTTTAATACCAGTGTGCTAAATAAAAAGATGTTTAATTCATTACTTATTTAATAATACATTATATTTAAAATGAAAAGTAGAAATGAAATTGCAAAAGCAATTAAAATAGTAGAGACATGTACACAACAGACACATTAGATACATTAAACAGAAAAAAAACATAAAAGAATAAAATTTTAAATATATTCACACTTAACTTTAGATATTATTAAAACTGTAGAAATTTTTCAAAGGGAATATAATTTCAAATATCATCCACTTGATTTGTATTACCAGTAACTTGAACTAGTCTAAGCTTTTCATCCAGTGTTTGTTGAGCTTGTGCTTTATGTCTGCGCCTTTGGATATTTCGTTTCAAGTTGTTCGCTTTAGGCAATCTCGCCTTCGCCTCATCAGATGATGTTGATAATGCGGCTTGAAGAATTGTGGTGGTGGAATCGGCACCGATTGCATTTGAAGCCGCTTGTCTCAAACGATTTTGAATTTGGCGTATTTCAACTCTTAACTTATCCGGAAGATGGTTGTGCTTCTGCGTTTGTTCAAATATGCTCCTGTTATTTTTACTGATTCCGCGTCCTAAACATTTTCCTCTCTGTTCACATACCCAATACTCAAACTCCTTGTTTTTAGAGGATGTCTGTCGTCTATAACAATATCCGTCATCGCTTATCAAGAGAACACCATTTTTCTGTGTTAATTCAAAACGTATATTTTGCATTCGTGTATCTATGAAAAAAGATTTAAATACATAACAATTAAAAATTGTAAATATTAAATAATTGTATCACATTTATTAAAGTTATTAGAAATATAAAATTGTTATTTATTCTTCATCTGAATTTTGTTGGCAACTGCAATCCAGATCGAGAATTTCAGAGCTTATTTTATTTAAGTGGTCAAATACAATTGGTTCATTAATGATGAAAAAGACTCACCGTTTCTATTAGTTTAATATTTTCAACCATCAACTAGATTGGAATTCATTAATTTATTTAAAGATCTTAAGCACATCTCTGCTGGAAGTTTATCCAAACGCTTGCACACCTTTCGTCATAGAAAATGGAGAAAACCGCATAAATCTATAACCATTTTCAAGAGTGGATTATGTGAATGACATTTTATTTAAAAGAAAACATCACTTTTTAATTGGTTTGTATGTAGTTTATTGTCATTTTAAAAATTATGAATCAACAAGAAAACTCAAAACATCAAAACTTAACAAAAATTATTATTTATTTGTATACAAGATTTTTTGTAGTTTGGTGATTAACATGATTATCATAAAGTATCGAAACTATATAATAATTCATAGTAGGAATGACTACATTAAAATCTCTTTTCTATAGAACACCTTTCATTGATGATAAATAGACAATAACACTGCTAATTAGAAAAATAAATTACTTGCACTTTGCGTGTAAAATCTATACTACCCCATAATAGTGGGATACTACCTTGCTTTGTTTCACTTTTCTTATATTCATAAGTAAATTTTATATTCTGCTTAAAATTTCAATTCCTGTTCATGTTTGCTCTTCTTCAGTATTGCAATAAATGTTTTTTAATAAATAATCTTACGGTAGAGTTTATCTGAAAATGCTATGAGGCAAAATGACACTGGAATTACTAATTCTCAATCTTAATTTTATACGCTAAAGATGAACCAAAAAAGGTTATGTTGGAAATATCTACACATCTATAATGAATCTAAACATATAATATTTAAATGTTTATAAATTTCTACATTCTTTATGTGTGCCGTCTGAACTGTTAAGTGAATATTTTTTTGTTTTAACAGTTGCTTACTTTCCAGGATGTCACAGATATTAATTTTAAGTATTATTGCACCGCACTCATGAAATAAATGTATCAAATTAATAATTTCTGATTGTAAAATTCTTCTCCGTCACAAAATAATTTCACTATCTTTTCAGCAAGCATTTTCAGTGGATCTCATGGGCTGAAAATTTATTTATGTGTCCACGAACCATCTTCAAGTCTTCATCTTTCTGTCTATTTGTAGAGATATGCAGACCTCGTTTGTCAGAAAACTGTGTGCCGTCTAGAGTAGCTTGCTTTTTTGTGGCAACAAGATTGACAAAATTATCCGTTTCACCAAACGTTTTTAGAAAACAGCCTTTACATACTTTGACTTTACTACCGTCAATAACCAAAGCATAATAATAAAATTTTAATCTAATTTTTTCTTCACTGGGATCTTGAAATCTCGGTCGATGAACAGCTGTGTTTTGAATAGAAATCAACGATGATATATAAGCACTCCGTTTATCACGTTGCGTAAGATTCCAATATTCTTCAAAAAGCTTTACACAATGACTCTCCGTTATTCGATCTCGACACAACATTCTGCATTTGGGCAAAGGGAGTTGGGAGCATTTTTTAATAAGCTTCCCAGATTTTGAATGGTATTCTTGGCTATTGTTCCTTTTGTATTGTCTCTCAAATCGTATGTTTCTGGTATCTTTTTTCGATAATTGGGTAGAGTCTCGTAAAAATGTAATTTCAATTTCGTTATCCAGGCCAGGTCTTGGGGCTTCATTAGGACACGGAGGTATATATAAGACATCAACAACAAAGCCATTAGGGTTAAATTCAGAAACTGAATTTTGATTTTGAAAGTATGATTGCTCACAAGTTGAAATTGAGCATTTGGAACTTTGTCATTTCGGCAGAGGTCGATATGGATAGAATCACGTGAGGTTGAAGGTTGCTTTTGAACCAAATAATTGTAAGCAAAGTCATAAGGCAACTAGTTTCCTTGCACTGCAATATAAAAAGATCATAAAAATGATGGTAATGTAAGAAAATGACATGCACATTATGAATCGAATACTGTATAAATATTTTACATTAAAACTCATTCCGAGTACATACTAAGCTCACTTTCTATCAATACAAAAAAAATAACTCTTTGCTGAAGTATGACATATACCACATTTTTATAAACAGAATGTTTTAAGTAAGTATGCTAACCTGTTTCAAACAAGATCCATTGAATTTATAAATACATGATAGTAAGTGACAAAGCAAGTGGAATTATACAATTTCAACAATTCAAATTTGCTTTCAGCTAATATCTGACCGAGATTAACTAAGCCACATTCTTAGTATGTTTCGAATGTATGATATCTGTTTTCACATTCACCAATGTGCAGAGGAACACCACAGGTTTTGCAATACCATCTAGTTTCACTGTTTCTCTTATTTCTTAAGCAAACTCTGCACTTCCTTGTCGGTGTGTTATCTTTATTGGTGGGCGGAAACCGCAGAAGAACATGACAGTTGCTTTTTCCATCTAACCTGAATGAGGGATCCTGGGTGGGAGCTCTTCGCGGAGGAATTTCTTGTTCTTGTACTATTGAAGAAGTATTAGATGGATTACTAAATAAAACAATTAGTGTCGTTTGAGTTGAAAATGGATCGTAAATATACAGTATTAACCACTTAGGAATATAAAACAGCGAAATTACAAAATATAGTATACATTTTGCACTTAGTCAATTAACACTGATACAATGATACTCAACTCAGTCTACTCAAAACTCAAATTATTCTCTAGTTCAAATTATTGCAGTATTTCATTGATTTATAAGACAAATAACAATTGTCTCAGTCTGAAATCCAAGGCATAGCAGAGCCAATGTGTAAGCGAGACGTTCATGTGCGAACAGCTTCAGATATCGTAATAGTGGCATCCGAAAAATCTTCAAAAAGATTTACCGTCACCAAAATTTTAAGTTTTATCATTATGGCTGTAAAAAATCTTCTACTAATTTTTGTTGTTGAAAATTTGAATTCATTTTGTCACCCGTTAAATAAAACATGTGTATTATATGCATCCAATTTATTATCATTTTCCAGAATACCAAAAAAATATATTTAAAATAAGTATGATATATAATGTATATAAATATTTATTTTAAGAATTTTTTTCTAAACACTTCTACATAAATTAAATTACCACATTTTTACAGACAATATTTTATACAATTTCAGCTAGTACCCAAAAAATGTTCTAAAGATATTAAAAAAGAAAAAAATTTTCACTATTAGAACAAATTAATGTCTCGTAACTAATGCTCCAACTTGTTTCCTATCAAGAGCGTTTAATACTTGATCCGTCACCTAGGAACCTTCTGTGATTACCAGTTTTTATTGAGATATTTGATACCATTTTTTTAAGGGATAAAATAGAATGGATTTTATAAGAAAAACCTTTTTTTAAAGTTCTCCAACCATCCTCTGCTTCCTGAAAACTCAGTTTTCATATTTGGTGTCTGGTTAATATCCTTAATGTGATTGAAGATTCGAACGGCTTCGCATTTAATAGCATTGTTATCAATAGGTAATCCGTGCCTCGTTTGCTCTTCGATCCAAACCAACAGTTCTTTTTCCATATTCTTCATATTAGTATCCCGAATATAGGAAGTCCGTTTTGAGCTGATAGAAGTTCCCGCTGCAACGCTCTCTCGGATATTTTTTTCATTATTTTTTATCGTCCTGACAGTTGCTTCACTCAGATCGAAATATTTTGCTACTGCAGTCGAACCTTTCCCGTCTCTAAGTGTATCCAATATTTGAATCTTTGTATCCAATGAAATAACTTTTCTTTTCAGTATTCTTTTTCTTGGAACCGAAATTATAATAGCTGCAAGATAAAATAAAATTAATTAATTTGAGTTTAAACTTCGTATGAACTAACGTAATCTCTAAAGATTTTCATTTATAACCACATCTGCTTCCCAACCGATCATGTTTTCTGAAACAGATAGAAAAAAATCTCTTTAATTCATTTTTGTAACTAGTGACTGGTGTGCCGTGTTAAATCTTTGGTCATATCAGAATACTAATTAATTACATCAATCTAATAGAATTTCAGAGAAAACCTTCTCTTTATTCTTTTACTATTGAATCAAGCAATGAGTTATTATATAGTCCTTCTTTAGCCATATTTGCTTCCTTTTTGTTAAATATAGCAATTGCATAGTCTTCATGATTCTCAGTCCCTCACTTCAATCTGTACTCGTATCAAGACTCAAATATGTCAATTCTATATTCAACATTGAAATTGATGAAGTTACAATAATTCAGTTATTATAATTGATATAGGCGAAAAATTTCACACAACAAATAAGGCGGATGGGTAAAAATAACAAAGTGATGTAAAATTCAACAAAATTGTAAAAGGTTGCCGATAGCTATTATAGCTTCGCACAATCGTCAGAATAGCGAGAATAGTAATGGCATGAAGTACAAATAAGTATATAAAACATTATAAAATTCACAGAGCTTTAACCTTTTGCACTCGAGCACTTTTTCGTATGTGCCTACCAGCAACTCGAGGCGTTTTTTTGCGAAAATCGTATTCCCTACATGAATCAAACTAATAAAAAAAATATATATAAAATTTAAAAGAAATATATTTTTTTATTTTTCCTGTAAAATAGACATATAAAGAATATAATGTACATATTTTTATTTTATTTGTAATTCTTCATTTCACGGTATTTCACAAACCAATCGCCAATATGTAATCCTGGCTTATTTACGCAGGTCTCGCAAAACAGCCGTGTTTCCGATCTCCCGACAGAAATTTTTCTATTTGAACATACTGCACAATCTTTCTTAGGCCCTGAACGTAATATATGTAATTTATCTGCAAGACGGTCTTCTGTAGGAACAGTTGAAGTACGCACTCGGGATCCACCATGCATTTCGATGATAACACTTATTGATATTACGCAAGCTGACTATCTTTGACTATGTTTTTTGTCAAAAAATTACTCCCCAATGATATGTTATTGTGATCTAGTTGAAATCGACATATAAAAAATGACTTTATAAACATGCCGCCACTGTGGCGGCATCCGAGTAATACGATAAACTTACAATGCCGCCTCTATGGCGGCATTCGAGTGCAAAGGGTTAATATTTCCATTATTTTTACCTTATTCGAATGGAGTTGCACCGAGTATATATCAATTCAAACGTTACATTTTTGTAGACCATAGACATAATCATATAAAATTCTTTTATTTAATTTTTTTTTTTGGACAATATTTTAAATATTTCAAAAATGATACACAAATGTATTTACCTATCACATAGACAATTACAGTGACATTCGTGTACATAGTCAATTACAGACATTTATGTTTCCCTATGCATAAACCGTGAACGCCTCTTTTGCACCTGGTGCATACAAGGGTAGACCGTCTAAAGTGACCATCTTTAGTGGTGCATACAACACATCTTCTCAGTTTTCGACCTGGTAATTTCTCCAAACCAAAAGATTCAGTTCGGGTCTCAACTAATCTAGATGTGGATTCCTCGACCTTTGTAGGGAGCCACACTTTTTCATCTGAAATTATATAAAATAATGGGTTATTCGGAAATCACTCAAGTCATTATAGTTTTTATACAACAAAGAAATTTACTATTTTTTTACCTTATTTTATCATTCAGGTGATGACCAGAATTCTCGTTCCTAAAACATTTTGTACTTATCGACAAACAAGTTTTTGACAATTGAATTAATTATTTTACCGTCCAAAGAATGTCGAACAAATGATTAAGTGAATACAGTGGATGTTGTAGCACATCCCATGTGAACTTGAAAATCTTGTGGAGATTCACTTTCCTATTTACCAATCCTAGCTTATTTCCTTTCATGTGTTCATTCAATTCATCCAAATGTTGATAGCACACTTTCAAATATTAATTACGTAATATGATTTGTACATAACCTTGTTCAGTAAGTTTTATCAAGCTTACAATTAAACAGAAAGAAAAGTACCCACAAAATAATTTATATTCAGTTATTGTGTAAGTGTTCATTAATAAGAGGGAGTGGAAAAGGTAAATAAAAGATTTTCATCAGGCAGATAGTATATTTGGTTTTGAATTTCTTTGTAAAATATCATATTGATTTAACACTGCTCATCTTTCATCACAATCAATTTTCATAAAACTGTAAATGTTAGCCTGTTAACAGTGTGGGACGTATATATACACCCATCCCTAGCTTAACCTGGAAGATAGGTTCTGCTAGATTGCCGTGCTAAGGGAAATTGTGTTAAGCGAGACTAACAAATGCATGAAATCGAGGGGATAGGTTTTTTTTAGGGATATTAAGAAAAAACAGGTAGTAGGAACTTAAGAAAATTTATTGATATATAATGATATGGATAAAATATATTATTCAGTGTCATCATTGATATTAATATTGACATTTTTCGATCCAAATTTTGTATTTTTGTCTCCAGAGAAAATATTTTTCTACTAAATTTCGGTTTTGACATTATGGGTCTAAAATTTTATGTCTTTATATTATTTAAACTTCATTATACAAATAAGAAAAATATGCCTTAAATAGTTGTGAAATTATTTTATCAGCTGTCATAAACACGGTAGGCAATGGAGACTAAATGTCTGATGTATTATCTATACATTTCAGGTACTGTTTGTTATTTGAAATGCGCAGTTCTATTCCCGGTATACCATTACCGTTATTCTTAGAATTTCGCACAGCTGTGTGCACATCTACGAAACGTCGAAACATATTTTTTTCACCGAAACTGAAGCCGTGTTAAGCGAGGGATGGGTGTACGTTCAAAACAGTAGTGACTATGAATTTTACATACATAAATAAATTCAAATAATATTTCCGTGTCATTGAATTAATTGCAAGTGAGGATTAAAATATTTGTATGGTAATAAATTAAATGCATCAGGCGTGACGTAATAATACATCTTTATGAAAAAACGCACAAGGGGAGCGCCCGGTGGACAGGTAAAGTGAGCAAAAATTAAATTTTCACATATCTGCCTTTACCATCTTTACAATATTTTGGAGCTGAATGATTATGTTCATGCCTCAACGATAACACTTGGTCTTCGATTACCAGAGCCGATGCTAAGCAACGCCTCGCATCATAGGATGAACAGTGCCACCGTGTTCCACCACAAGATGGTTTCCCTTTACGATAGGTGTAATTTTCTACCATTAGGAGCACTTTCGATCCAGACATGATATATGTAGCTGAAATATAGACAGGAATTAATTAATTTATTCACTCAGAAAATTTTCTTTTCAAAAGAAAAGAACGACACATGCATTAAAATGCATCAAATAAAATTATTATATAGTTTATAAAACAAAAGTGACATGTCATATTTCAAGTTTCGAATTACACGCTAATTAAAACACCAATTATAAACAAAATGACAGTATCAGACATTTTTGAATTGATAATCAATTAGCTATTATCTATTATGTAAATCTGAGTTTAATCACAATAATTTATTATACAGAAAATAAATAAATACAGAACATAGTCATATTGAATAATTTTGACTAATTGTAGTATAAAATATAGTATTCATAACATAAATCAAGCGTGCAGAATGAAGAAAAAGACATCCAGGCGCAGTTGACTTTATGCAAATGAATGAGGACATCCATTACATTAAAAATATATTATTAAATAAGAGATTCTTGTTATTTTTTTTTTTGATAACTTTAATCAAATTTATCTTTCATTTTATGAAATAAAAAAGGAGCAAAGTGTCAGGTTTAGATTTTTTCAAAAGGGAGGTAAAGTAACGTTAAGTTTTTAAATCACTTTCATAAGGGCATTTGAGTTGCACATGATATAAAATAAAAATAAGCACTGACTGACTCTGGGAGATAAATGTAGCGTCTGTACGACACTTGCGGACTTGAGTTTCATTCATTATTAATGATAATGGTCGAATAAAATCACACATGCTTATGAAGAAGATCATTGACAAAAATAATATATTGGGATAATATTGGTAACGAAACAGCATTATCATCTTAGTGAAGTTTCGACAAAAAAGATCAATCACAACAATATGAGACGAAATTACAGTATTTTACTGATAAATCCATGAAAACGATAGACCGGATAACAAGGAGAGCGGGATTCGTTTTATGTGTGTTTGGACGGAATTAAAAAATATGAGCCCCAATTTTATCGAAAATATTTCACTACTCAAAGAACTAACGTGACATTTTCACTATACTGGGATAAAAAAATTATCGCTTTTTAGTAAACAGCATATAAAAAAATGCCTCTATAGCCGATATTTTGTCACATATATCAAAATACACAAATAAATGAATGCAGATATAACACAAATAAAATTGGGAATTGAGACACTGAGAATCACCTGAATTTACATATACAAAAATAACGACTATAATAGATAAAATAAACTGTTATTTTTCCCAAACTGATATGTAATAATGTATGTATATTACCAACCCAAGAATTCCATATAGTCATCGTTTAAGAATCTCACTGGGCCTTTATTTCCAATTGTATAACTTACCAACATCAATCATTACAGAGAAGATTATACACCAAATTAAATGTAAAAATGTCACATTCAAATTTTCACAAATTTCCCGCCAGCTTTATAATATTTCGGTGCTGGATGATTGTGCTCATGCTTCAATGATAGCACCTTATCATTTTTTATTAGAGCCGACGCTAAACAACGCTGCCTAGAGTAAGATGAACAGTGCCAACGGAATCCACCGCAGCATGGTTTTCCTTTCCAATATGTATAATTATTTACCATTAGTAGAACTTTAGTCCCGGTCACAATATATTCTGCTGAAATATGGAAAATATATTAATGAACATAAATTGACTGAGAGGTAAAACTGATATGTTGACTTTTAACAACCATTAAAAGAATTTGTAAACCACGTATTGGCAAATAACTAAATATATAACATATATTGATCATTTTTATCGATTTCAACTTTCCATTCTTGATAAAATGGCATTATACATCCTAATTTTTTTCCCATTGTTTAAAAAAACGTGAAAATATTTTTCCATACATTTTTTCCATTTTGCCAATCGAACGCATCTATGAGGCTAAGAGGTAAAGACTAAACAGCGTTGGTGATTTTTTGCTTGAAAAAATTATACAAAAAGAAAAATAAAATATATATTTTTAAATAGTTTATTTATTTTCTATAAAAAAATTACCTAATACAAAATTACTACAAGATACATTTATGAAAAATTTATACACACAAAAAATCAATGTTGTACATGTACTACTAGAAGGTCAAAGTAAAATGTAAGGAAACATAAAAATATTTCATAGTAAAATTCTTTTCAATTTTTTACCAAACAATTAAAAAAAAATTCATGAATTTTTAACATACATCAGTTTAGTGACTAAACTGTAGGCTGCACAAGGTATACTTGAATAACAAACACATACAGTTAGAGGTTGTTAAGGCAATGAAATTATCATTTTTTATATCAAACCATAACTAGTGATGAGAAATGTAGAAATGCTTTCAAAGAATGAAATATAGTCTCCACAAGGCCAGGAACTACACTGTGAAAATTCTTTTGGAGTATTAAAAAAGATTTTTTCTGGAATAATTCAATAAATGTTGAAGTATGTCGCCAACAATAAATGTATGTATCTAATAATGTTTTTCAAATCACAGATGTCTTTATCCTGAGATTGTTTGTGGAGCTCTCATTGTGCCTGTTAAGACACTTTCCACAGAAATCTATACCAGTTTACTGTAAGATTTTTCTGGTCAATTTAAATTTATTCTAGTAGAAGATAGATGGGGCTAAATGACAGTCAACTATATAAACTAAAAATATTACGTACCACACGATTTGACTCTTCAAAGTTGCACATGTGTCGGTGGCATTGTGGGTTAGAAAGACTACATGTCGAACACTACATTCATGCACCAGTGTGATCAATGCACTGGACTGGTTATGATGATTGTATTAATCAACTTTTGATCAAATGTTAAATATTTTTCCCTGCATATATTTGGTAAGGTAAATCAATGATGGTGAATTTGTCAATGAAATAGGTATTAAAATACTTATAAAATAGAAAAATAAATATGATACAATACACAACAATACATCAGTTATTCTTAAACCATGTAGTAATTTAGATGAAGAAAGAACACTTGACAGCTTACATCAGTTAAGCTTGTTTTCATAAAAAAACAAAAATAGAATTCAGGTATTTCAAATTGACAGGGGACAATGGGAATTAAACACCAGGTGATGTAATATAGGAATTTCATTTACAAGGTTACCAACCCATTGAACTTATCTCACGTAAGGTGTATAACAAGGAGGAATTGGGAGGATTAACCTGATTTTAAGAATATAAATTGAATTTAATAATTCACCTCTGTATATTTCTAATATCTCCTGATATAATAATTTATGAACCCCATATATTAATGTAATAATTGAACAGTAGGATAAACATAATTTGAAAAATTGATAGATAAACTATTACAATTCTGCAACCCACTGATGATATATGGAAAAACTTACCAAATTGATAAAACACCTTCAATGCACTAATCATCATCATCATCATCAGCCGGGGTCGATCCACTGCTGGATGAAGGCCTCCCCCTGCTTTTTTTTTTCAGGGGGGTTGTTTGGACATAGCAACACCACGCTGCCCAGGCGGGTTGGTGTTCGGTTTTCTGTCTGGGTTTTCCTTCCCATAGCCAAGAGAACACGGCACGCGGTGTTCCCTAGCGGTCACCCATCCAAGCACTATCCGCGTCCAATGCTGCTTAACTTCGGTGATCGCACGAGAGCCGGTGCTTTCAACGTGGTGTGGTCTTGGCATAGCATTTAGCACTAATATTTTGAATAATTATATATGGCTAAACTTTGTTATTAGCCTTTAAAGGTTTGGTAAACAATGGTTCACAAGATTTTAAAACACGAAAAAGTTTTAAATTGAACACAAACCTAGTATAAAATAACACTCAATTTTAGGTTAAGTTTGTATTCAAAAATATTCAATAAACATAACACGAAGCATAACTTACGTATTGTGTAAAAATACAACATATTACAATCATAATCATCGGTCGCATTTCAAATGTAAATATTTAGAGGTAGTTTTATTTATTTCAACAAAATACTATTGCTGTCACATGATAATATAATTGCTAATAAAAACATAGCTGTTAACAATAATCGCTTTAAAACAGAAATCATTGCATAGTTTACTAAAAAACGAAAACGGTAAAAATAATTATGATTTTAAAATACCAAAAAAAAACATTCAGAAATAGAAATTTGGGAAACTAGGAAATTAACGAAGTGGGATGTCACAATTTAATAATAGTAGAAATTAGTATTTAAAGTTTGGCAAAATTTTGTGACAATGTTTTGGTAAGTATAACAGATGCTACTACGAACACAACACGATATAAAAATCACCTACGATACTAAAAAAAATAAGCGCGGAATAAATATATCATACTAGTGTACGATAGTTTATCCATCGTTGACGTTTATATTCTCTATGCTTTAGCGTTGAATTCAGATAGAGCTACCGCAAGATTTATACCATAAATATTTCTAAAAAATCAATATTATGTATTACTAGAAATAATATATAACTTCGCTTATTTATCATTCAAAAACATCAAAAAATAGTTCATAAATATAAACATGTATAAATTTACATAGTTTCAACAATTCACATTTGATATTGAAACTACATTTATCGACCTTAGTCGATATCGTAAATTAAGTTTTATTTTCAATTCACGTCGCCACTCACATATTGATTATGTAATTTACCTTAAGAAGATGAAATTTCATGGGAAACTTATAATAGTATAGAATTGAAAGTGAATAAAAAAGTATAACACATAAAGAAAAAATAATCAACGTATTTTAAGATGCTATCATTTAAAACCCCAACGATACAATCTATTCAAAAAATATATAGAATCAAACACAACTAAAAAAGGAAAAAAATATTTTCTTTGTACGAGTTTCACTCCCCCAATTACATTACTCCAAATTAAGCAGTCCTGACTTTAGTGTAAATAGAGGTTTAACTGTATTATGCATTACAATCAATGGCTTCACATATTTTTCATAGACGATAAACAGTTCACCTTTACTTCCTTTTGTACCATGAGTCAATGCCACACTAAAAGTTTAGTAGTCTATGACAGCATTGTTGTCAAATCTGGATTCTGCCTGGTTTCATAGATAATACATGAATTTTGTTGTTATGTCAAACAAAACCAGTTTTGTGAATTAGAGGTTTTTCAAAAAATACACCAGATTCATGATATTAAGTAAAATTTAATATATTTTATTAACTGTGAGTGTGTGTAAGAATCTCATGCCTAACTCCTGAGTAAGTCGTTATTAAAAATTGTTTTGATAAATATGTTTGATCGTTATTTCGATTTAGCTTAAATATTTTAGTCTTCAATTACACATTATACAACATTCCATATATTTTAACATCATATTATCTAGATGATGTTTTAGATGATGATTTGATATGTTAATATATTTTAACTATTTGAGGTTAATGAAAAGTTTACAAATATATACTGTGTTTATTATGTTATTACGAAACCATAAATCAAGTGAAGGAAAATTACTTGTCATTGGTGTTTCAATAAAATCATATCTACCTACGTTTTCAACAAAAGGCATACATTTTTATTGGTGAAAATATATTTTAATAGATACTAAGAAGTGAACTGCAAATTATTTGACACATTTTAGTCTGAATTCGTGTATCAACTTTTTTGATTTTTTATTTCCATCTAATACATCGACACTAACACATTACCATTGACTTTATAATGTATGATGTGTAGAAATATGAGATGTTTTATAAATAGAGCACACAATGTTACAAGAAGTTAAGTATTTTTCAATGTCGGTTATTTTACAGAATTGTCAGTATGCTGCTTAACACACCACTCTGCCTAAAAAAATACGTTTTTAAAAACAATGCCATTTTCTTAAAAAGTTAGTCACCCCGAACATGAGATTTTTATAAAAATTGCTTTCAGATTTACTCCATGTTTTATTTTTGGAAGTTACATTTGATACAATCACGACTTTTTCATACTGATATTAATTAATATTTTGCATGTATTGTCAGTTACCTGATTTTCCAATTCAATATCAGAGAATAGCATTTTTAATATTTTAACGAATAAACTAATATATGTCGATCATCATTGTTGAACTCGCTACGGGGGGCAGTTTTGTTTCCACAATGGACCATTTCCATGCCATATGTAAACTTATTGATATAGCCACCTTTTTAGTTTCATTTACAATTTTTAGTTTTATTGCAAGCAAGAAACAAACTAGGTCGTTAAAACAGGAGAGAAGATGTATTGTGTACCTTTTCTACACAGCTTTATATAGATAATCAAATGTTCGTTTAAGCATAGTTGTGACGATGTCATGAGCCAAAATAGCTATCAACTATATTTTAAAAAATAATTTTGTAGAACTAAAATACATTGCTTTTTTTTTCACCGTGTTATAATGGAGTTCTACCAAGTGAATGCCAATTCAATTAATATATTTAATATTTGTTTGTAATAAATATTCAGAGAGAAAAAGAGTGGCATGTTTGTTTTAAAGTATACAACTAATAATGGTTTTATAAACGCTTTATTTACTGACAACTATATGATATACAGATCAACTGTTATTACTTTAGTGGTAGCTTTAGTATGATGTGAGGAATGTTACCATACTACTTGCTGCCATAAGATCTACAATTTTATTGGATGGAATCATCAATTCCTTTTTCAATTATTATCTTAACATAATAATTGCTACCAATTATTTTATGGTATTTGCCAAATTTCATTCCTATCATATTTATCTTCTCAATTAAAAAAAACCTTTATGATACTTATGTGTGAGCTAATACTTGACAGCTTAATTCTTATTTATGCTAGCAGCCACAATATAATGGTCAACCAATACAACATATAAAATGTTATTTTGTTGGTGATACTCCTTTTAATTACTATACCTGTTCCAAAATATTTGTATATTACAATATTAATGAATGAAAACAAATAAACACATAATTAAAAATCCAGTGTTTTTATTACTGACATACAATGTTTTCTTTTACACCAAATGAGATCTTCTGACTGGAGATTTTACTCTATGTATTTTATATCAATGTTGTAAATTATAATAATCCATTACAAGATGATGTACATAATTGTTCCTTTCTGAATACTACTTATATAAAGTTGATATTAAATATTTAAAAAAAATAGTGTATGTTGCTCAGCTCTTTAAATTGTCTGACCTCAAAGTGATATTTCATACTGTGACGGATAAGTAAATGTCGCTGGCTTCGGTTGTGGATCTCACTGATATTCATTTTTTAAGTTGACAATTGTTAGTTTAATTTGCAATAAAATCAGTCCGATGATGGTTCCCAAAGAGGCAATGTGGTATGTCACACTTAGTAATTCACTAAATGAAATAACAAATCTAGCAATTTTTTTTTTAATGTACTTCCACAAAGTATGTTTGTTAGCCTAATATAAGAAAAATAAAGAAGAAGCCAGAAATAATATTTTATAGGTTACACAAGACAACTTTGAATGATCCAGGATTTTTTTAAAATTATTTTATACCCAAAAACAAAAACTATAACAACTTATAATGATTTCATTTCAGCCTGGATTATTCATAAGCCAAAGGAAAAATTGAAAAGGCAATTTATTTCTATAGAAAAAAAAATTAACATTTTGGATCGATTGAAATGTGGAGATAGCTTGCATGAAGTATCTGAAGAATTAAATGTAAACAAGTCAACGATTCGTGCCATTAAAAAAAGTGAAAAAAAAATTCGTAACAGGCTTTCCATAGGATCTTTGGCCAGTTTACATCAAACTGCTCGTGTGAAAAATAATTTGTTGGCTATAATGGAGAACTCTTTAGTGTTATGGATAGAAGAATGTCAACAAAACAATGTCTCTTTGAATGGCCATGTGATAAAACAGAAAGCGTTGGAACTATTTTCGCATTTAAAAGAAACAAAAAGTGGGTATGAATCGCATGAAGCTAAATTTCTTGCCAGCAAGGGATGGTTTGAAAGGTTCAAAAAACGATTTTCTTTACAAAATATCGGTGAACGTAGAAGCTACCAAGAAATAGTATGACAAATCTGAGAAAAAATGTACAGAAAAGAAGATTTACAGCAGATTTTTTAATACAATAAAGTATTTTTTTACACTCACAATACAGATAAATCTTAAACAATTGTCTCAACTGTTGTTGAAATGGCGGATTGAGGCATATTGATAGCTGAGACTCAAAAATTAATGAATGCTTACACAGTTATGTACATCAACACTGCTGAACTATCTTTTGAAATTTTCAGTGTTGGAATATCTTCCATGTTCGACAGGAAATGGGTTTAATATGATTTTAATAAAAACAATACCGAATTCCTCCCATGGTAGCAAACATCAAATTATCTTTAAATTAAGTGTTTCCAGAATTTTTGCCCACAAAACTCAAAAGGTTCATCATTTACTAAGTTTTTTTTTTGTATTTCGTAAGAGTCCTAATTTGTCTATTTTTCTTATTGCATATTTGTGAAATTCAGTTTATATAGCTGCATTTTTATCAACAATTAATTTGAATATTGCCACTCTCATCTATGTAACATTTCATTTCACTTCTATATTGATGTATCCGTAATAAAGTAAACACCTATTAATATTAACCCTTAGAATGCTACGCGGCGCAAAAGCGCTGCGATCGTTTGTATCGAAAAATGCGGCGCAGCGCAAAAGCGCTGCGAGTTTCAGTGTGTTTTCGGTGCTCCGCGGGAGTGCACGTACGCTAACCTCGCGCGTAAATTGTAATGAGAGTGCATTCTTATACATTTAAAAATAACTTTTATCGTTTTTTATATTATTTTAAAATATCACTGCTCGAAACCATCGTAAGGGAAACAAATCGATATGCTGCACAGTTTTTGGCCTCGCACACTGTATCGGATAATTCTCGAGCAAAAAAGTGGACGCCGACAACAATATACGAAATGAAAGCCTTTATTGCTGTCATACTCGAAATGGGAATAACGAGAAGGCCAACAATTAGTAGTTATTAGTAGCTATTTGTGCGGCAAAACATAATTGTTGAGCTATTTTTTTTTGATTTTTTATTTTCTAAAAGAAATAAAATACAATAATATTGATATCACTTTATGTTTAATAAACATTAATAAACAATAAACATTTTATCTTTATAATGCAAAAATAATTAATAAAATTGATTGATATTTGTCTAAGTTAGAGTGTTTTTTTTTTTTTTTTTTAAAATAATAAAAACACATTTTTTAGTACTTATTTCCACAATATATTTTTTTTTTTTTGATCAGGTTTTCATCGCGAGCATTATCAGTTGATAATGCTCGCGATGAGCGAAACCGGTCCTGATCAAAAAAATATATTGTGGAAATAAGTACTAAAAAAATGTGTTTTTATTATTTAAAATATAATGCCTTTCCATCAAGAAGTGACAGTTAACACCTTAAAAGTGATTAGAGTGTTTGATTTGACACCATTATTTTTTCCTCTAAATTAATCAATATGTGTATAGCAATTTTCATTTATTTTTGCCAAAATTGCTTAGCACTAAAAAGTGGACGCCGACAACAATATACGAAATGAAAGCCTTTATTGCTGTCATACTCGAAATGGGAATAACGAGAAGGCCAACAATTAGTAGTTATTAGTAGCTATTTGTGCGGCAAAACATAATTGTTGAGCTATTTTTTTTTGATTTTTTATTTTCTAAAAGAAATAAAATACAATAATATTGATATCACTTTATGTTTAATAAACATTAATAAACAATAAACATTTTATCTTTATAATGCAAAAATAATTAATAAAATTGATTGATATTTGTCTAAGTTAGAGTGTTTTATTTGACACCATTATTTTTTCCTCTAAATTAATCAATATGTGTATAGCAATTTTCATTCATTTTTGCCAAAATTGCTTAGCACTAAAACGGTTAAGAAAACAAATTAGTGAATCCATGAAAATGAGGATCATATTATTATATTTATATAATAATATGATAATAATATATAATATGAAAATAGCTTTTCATAATTATTTCTTAACTTTTGATAGGCTTTTAATTTAGTTTTATTTTTGATCACAAATTAGTATCAAGAGGTCCTTTATATTTTATTTGTTACCTATAATATTTACTTCATTTATATATGTATTGCATGATTACTTGTAAATCACTTTCCTAATTCTTGAACCTTTGGTTTTGTATACTGGTTATTGTTATATCAATTTCTTGTTTTAATTTTTATAGCATCAATTGATAATGTTAGCAATGAGCAAAACCGGTCCCGGTCTTAGTTATATAAAATTGTGGAAATAGTACTTAACTTTGAATTTTTATTATTTTAAAAAATATATTACATATTTAGCAAAGTAAGATCGGTTGCATGTTTTATTATTTCACATCAGCACCACAAATTTTATGCTAAAATTTTTTGTGTTTTGATATCAGATGATTTTAAAGTATACTCAATACATGGGGTATGTAACTGAGTGGTTATCTTTATATCATATAGGCTGGCATTTTGGTATGGATGCATTCAGAATTCAAAACATCATTGATCTTAATTAGCCAATTTATAATTCTGTCTGCCTCATCTTTACTGAGAATTTCTACACGGAGCCCATAGACTCCACACAGAGAGTAGTATTAACACCCTAATGTTAATATATTGATTTATTGGAATCGGCAATATTTTTTACTGTTGACTAATTTTATGAACGTAATTTCAATTTCAAAGTGTAATAAGTGAGAATTAAATATTATATACTGATATTATTACTATTTCTACATTCCAAAATCCGATGGTTTGCTTTCACATAATGTGCCAAATACATAATTTATAAAAATACAACAAACATTAAATATCATTCTGATTTATTTTTATCCTACATTTCCCCACTAATTTTTAAGTAATTTTTACACATATTATTCAAGCTTGATACTTCTGATAACAAAAATGATTAAACTTTGAATGTAATTACGCCATCACTTTATGTCGTACTTTAATATACATTTACTTGATGTTTGTTATGAGATCTGACCTATTGGCTGGGTTTAGAGGTGCAGTATCATGAGGTTAACATTGTGTTATGAAGATTTCATTGCAAAGAGTGTTCACCGTACAAAACCCTAATTTATATTTTTTTCCACACCAAATAAATATATTTATACCTGTTAGTTCTATGCAGTATTTTTGAATTTCACAAACAATAAAAATATACGTTATTAGTTGATGTATTTTTTTAATGGGAGTTGTTGTCAGATACTGTCTGGAAGGCCTGTTCGGTCTGCAGTGGAGTGGCTAACATTGTTGGCTTCTGTGATGGATCTCACGAGTTCAAATCTCAATATGGATGGCATTTTTGTTAGTATATTTATTGACGCTGTTCAAAGGCAAGGATGTGTGCAATGTCTAAAAATAGTTCTGACGATGGTGTGAGCCGAAATAGCTATCAACTATAATTGTTAAAAATAATTTTGTAGAATTAAAATACATTGCTATTTTTTCACCGTGTTATAATGGAGTTCTACCAAGTGAATGCCAATTCAATCAATAAATCTAAAAATTCCCTACAACATATCTGATCCTCAAGACAGGGAATAGCGAGAGCAGGTAGCTAACCATTATTCCTGTCTTATCCTTATACCTTCTATTGTTCCAGTCGAAGACTGGTTGAGCAACTGGGCGACGAGTAGTTCTTAAAGGAAAATTTTCTGTTAAGATACCTCTAATAGAAGTAGACTATAACTTCCAGCTTTGGAGTAGACATGGTTCAGTCAAAACTTCTAGGCCTGCTTTGTACATTAATAGACTTCATTCCTAACTATTTGTTTGATTAAATTTCAGATCCTATGTTTGTTCAGTCAAGAACTGGGACAACTTTGTTAATACTAGGTCCTCACAAATTTGGCAGTCAGATTATGAGATCCGGCGGAGGGTCAAGATGGCGCTGTTTGAAGTTCCCATTTGGATGTAAATGTAAAGTTCTAACGTTTGAAAATTTAGTTATCAAAATAATCGGTGTTCACAATCACTTATAAATTAGTAACCTGAGAAAAGGCCTATAGTTTTTAGATCTTTTGGAATTATTTCCATACATGACAAGAAGAGTTTATATTTTTGTGCAAATATGCATCTTATATATCCGCGTCTTAACTGAACACATTGAAACATCAAATACATTTCCAGTGTTAACTTTGTGAATATTTAAACAGTTCTAAAATTTGAACAACAAAATAAATGTGTATTATTACTGTAAAAAAAAATTTGTATAAGATGTTATGTTTTCATGAGTTGTAGGTTTGGTGTTTAAAATAAATAATGTAAAAATATGCTGGGGTCCAATTCTGTGAATTGATATTGTAATTTTATAATCATAGAATATAAGAAAATGCTTATTGTCATACTCTTAAATTATCCAACACTTAAATTACACTATATACTTACAGTTAGATCTACATGAATACAAGGTATGATTTGTACTAAATTTCAGTTGATTTTGTGATCTTACTTTGATTGTAGGGATATATATTTGACATATAATTGTTATAAGTTTTTAATTCAAACCAATGTTATTGAAATTTTTGATTTGATATTCGCATTTATTATAACAAAAAATATTCTCACAGACCAGTATTTCAATTCTATAGCATATAGAAAAAAAACTTAACCTTATCTAGGCAGGTATGGAGAAATGAATGGGAAAAAATCAACTCACAGAACAGATGCTTTATGCACCGATAAACGCCAATTGGTTTATAATGGTCATGTCATAAAATACATTTTTAAACATGTTTTTTTGTTACATGTTAGATTATGATGTAAATCATATGTTTAACCAGTGGTGGCTTGTACATACACGTCCATGGCTGTTAATGTATGGTGATATTTTATGTTTCCAAATAGAGTATTGCTGTATTATTTTCCATGTTTTTTTCAAGTATTAGTAAAGTGTATACATATATTTATCAACATATGATTAATAAATCTTGCATCCATATATTTGACTATGTAGAATATTTAAAAGATCTTGATGTCTTGCAAAATTTGCCGAACGTTAGTGACCCCCTGTGAGAATCTTTTTAAGTAATATTGTATATTGTATTCAACATTGCATTAATTCCTTTATACAAAAAGTCAAAATTCTACAAATACAATTTTGGTATTACAAGTATATCAGTCACTGATAAGGTGTTAACTACCAATTGGCGAAATAAAATTGTATTTATAAAAATAAAACACATTCTTTTTTACAATAATGATACTGGTTTCATTTGTTTTAAGCATTTTCAAATGATGATATTAGTGTTGTAAATGTTGTGATTTATTTTTACTAATGTGTTATAAATATTGCTATTTTGGTATTTTATAATGAGGTTCTACTATATATTCTGAATAATTTGTAATTTTCAAAATATTACATGTCATGATTTAATGTTGATCTCTCAGTTTATATTTTTCTACTTTAACAGGAATGATCATGTAATATAATAAACGAATTGAAAAATATTATGTTGTTATTTTATGTGTACTAGTTTTAAAAAAACTACATTTGAAGTTCATCAAAAGTAAGACTGATAAAATTCATTCAAATGCACAAATATGCGGCATGTTAGAAACTCGGTCAGCATTTGTCAAAAGACGTGTGTGAGAGATAAAAAATTGTATACAATTTTTCTGCTAGCCAGAATATTGAGTAAAATTTTTTACTAATGTAATTAGTTATTTGAAGGCATTAATTTGGTGTAATTTTTCATGATGGTCTGTCCATCAACAATATCAAAACCACTAAATCGTTGTGTAAACAGTAAAACTGTCAATGTAGTATTACCAAAATTAATGTAATATTGATAATTGTTTCACATACATAAAAATAATTACCTTAAATATTCCACTTAGCCTAATTGGATCATTATTATGGTGTATGATGCCAAAGCGCTCACAAGAGAATAAATTAAAGTGTGGTCCAAATAAAATAAATTGCAAATAGTAATTCGAGTCTTTGGATCTGTCAGCAATTGCTTAAATTTTACAACCTGTCTTCGAATCGCAATACCTGAAAATCGAAACTTATCTTATTGTTGAATTTATACATACTTTATTCAAAATTTATAGTTCACACTCACAATTTCTTTAAAGGTTGGCTACAAACACACAATTTAAAAGAATGCATTTTTGAATCATTTCTTTTCCGCTTTTCATTTGTATGGAATACGGCATATTAAGATTATAATTTATTTCATCATAGGAGAAACATAAATGATATTAATTCAATTAGATTAGTCACAATCGCGAATGTGTGTACATAGGCCAAACTGTTTTACTATTTTAATTTACAAAAAGTCTTAATAAAAAATTTTAATTGTTCAGAATTTGATTCTTTAATTCTACAATATAAAAAATTGTTGAACACTATTACATATAAGTTATGTATGTCATCTTTTTAAGCATATTTTGTAACATGGTGTGATATTTTTTATTTGAAACAAACCTGCTTTTTTGCTGACAGTCAGTTTATCCAAAATAATGTTTAATTCATTTATAATCCTTTGCAGTTTATTTGATATAAAAATTGGTAAATACAAGTAGGCCACTTGGTGAATTGTCCAAACTGCGACATTTGTAAATGAAGCGCTGTTCTAAAAAAAAACAAATGTTGGAATCAATTTTTATTATGATTATCTCAAATGCTATGAAAATAAAAAAAGAAAAAGTTAATTTGATAGCGTAAGGAGATATACTATCGTGATAGTGAGTGATTTCAAATAATGTAGACAGCTAACCAAACAAGTAAAAAGAGAACTGTTTTCCATACTGTCTCTAAAAAAGAATATTTTTTTTTCTCAGATGCTGCAGAAAACATGTGTGTTAATAGTTACCACAAATTAAATTCCCAAATTTTTTAAATCTTATTTTTAATCGTAAGTTATAGTTGTTTCAGAAATAACTGCTACTGCCAAAGAAGGTATCAAACATCGTTCTTATGGCAAAACTAGACTTATCTATTTTCGATGCTTTGAAAACATGAAACTTGCCATTAGAGATATATTTTTACATAGGCACCGAATGATTTATTTTTTACTTACATATGTTTGGTATGCATTCAGGTTTGGTTTTACTATAACACTGGTATTTAAAACGAAAATTAGAAAAGTGCTTATCAAGCAAAAGAGCATCTGAAAATGAAAACAAATCAATAAAGGCATGGGTATTTATCTTAAATATCTTAGGACCAATATATCTTTACCTCTATGGTAAAAGAAATGTTGTTAAATTACCTACCAACGTAAAAATTCATTAGTCCTGTAAAAGAAAAATATGATTTTTTTTCAGTATGATTCTGTGTGTGAAAAAAAAAGTGCAATAAGTATTGCTGATTAAGGGAGAGCCAAAATGTGATTTGTATTAATGAGACGTGCGGCAAATTCTATACCTATTTAGTATAATTATTTTGACATATTGAATTCTATTATTTTTTTAAGATATTATTTCAAGATCGTTCAAACTATGTAAACTTCCACAAGCCGTGTCTTGCCTCCAGTTTCATCTTTTGGTATCTTTTGATGATGTTTTATTGTAAAAATTACATATCATATTTAATCCCATCTTAACTCGCCTACTTAAAAACAGTGTCATTAAGTATTAAAATTCCCTGATATGAGCTGATTGTGACAACTTCTCATTGCTATGTTATTAGGTTGTATTGGCTAATAGATTACCGTTTCCAAATTTGATTTTCATTATAATCAAATCAGTACTTATTAATTTTTTTCAAATATATATTTAACTCCCAGCTTTAGGGTCTATATTATTCATAATTCCTCTTGTAAATAACCAATTAAAACTGACTGACTGCCAACTATATTGCATGCATGTAAAACCCGGATCGTGTGTATATAATTTGAATAATTGAAATTTAATATTGACTTACCGGAATATCAATAAAAGAATTTGAGATACTAATGTTATCTGCCAGTTTATTATATAATTTCATCATATTTTCCAAGGTAGGAATCACTGATACGTTGTCTTCTGCATTATTTCCAATTATCTCGATTACTGAGTCTTTATTGTCTTTACATGTTAGATAATCAATTCTTTTTGTCAAAGACTTGATAATATATATGACAAAATATATCTCAGTGGTAAATTTATGAATGAAAATTTGCATTGTGAATATTGGTATATGAAGCCAAATTCCGCGCCAATTTTGAAGTCCATATGAATATATGTCCAGTGTTATATGAACAATGGTCCAAATTATTGGAAATAAATTGAAGATTAGTATCTTCTCTTTTATATATCTAATTGTATACATGTTATCATGACTCTCTAAATAATCAACAATATACCGATAGTTTGAAATCATTTTAAGTGTTTTGGTAGAGTTGCAGAACGCGGCCATTATCCAGATCGTTATCACACACACCACTACTGTTAGTTGTGTGAAATTGTAAAATAATTTGATTGAATATACTGTTGGATTCTGCGCAATATACTGTTGGATGGTTGTTATTAGGACATATGACAATATGCAGCTCGTAATTACGCTGCGAAGTTTGTATAATATACCGACTGCTCTAATTTTTCCTTCTGTTTGAACTATCGAGCATATTCCGAATAACATATAAAATTTATTGACAGATATAAACGATCGAAAAATATCAGAATTTATATACTTCGATGACTTCATTGCTTATGGCGTAGTGGAAGGCATGAAGGCAAATACTCAGTTAATATAGTATGTTAACCCTTCAGTAGCCAGTAACGAAAGGTATTTGTTATTTCATATTAACATGTAGCTTGTGAGAACATGTTACATTGTTTTCAGGTCATTTATTGAACAAACTATTATATTTTCAATGTAATATCTGTGTCGAAATTTGTGCATCAGCACACTTTAAATCAATGATAAGGTGAATAGACAGAACTTATTATATTAAAAGAATTATCTCTAGACCATATAAAAGGCTGAAAATAATCAATTTGTAATTTTTTTGCTGTGCATTAAAATTTCCATGATCAAGGATAATCTATTGTTTTATTGATAATTTAAATATTTATTTAGCATGATATATTAAATCATTTAATTTGATAGATTTGAATTGTTACAATTTTGTATGATTCCACATGTTTTGTAACTAACAGTCCAGGTTTCTCCTTTCGGCATCCTCAGGCATTCTATCACACGGATGCAACAGAACTGACAGTCAGTTCTGTTGCATCCGTGTGATATAATACCTGAAGATGCCGAAAGGCGAAACCCGGGTCGTTAGTGACAAAACATATGGAATCGTACAAAATTGTAACAATCCAAATTTAATATTGAAATTCCATCAAGCATCTTCAGTCGATATCATAAATTATAATGTTATTCTCATACAACTTCAACCATCAGCACTTAGCAGTGAAGCTGAGTGTGTGATCATTGCTCTCTATGTGAGGGTTGTCCATTGGTATCACGGCTTCATTAAGAACTGGCCCAATCGTAATGGTCTAATTGATTGTGCATCCCCACGAGCATCGCAACCATTGTAAGCTTTGTTCCCATTCTCATTCGGACATGTTCTTTTCATCAAAGTGGTGAAGGATGTTCAATCAACTCTCTCTATATGCAGCATGAAATATTGCAATAGTATAACATGGGTATGCATAACTGTGAAATTCATCAAGTAAGAAGTAATAATTTTAATCTTTAAACTGGTTTCCTCTATTGTTACGAATGTTAAATTAATTTGACATGAAACATTGAGGGACATGGAATCCGCGTTGTAACTCTTTTTGTGTAGTGTACTTCATTCAATATAGTTGATATCAATAATCACAAATTAGTGCAGTATACGCGTACTTTGACTTTAATTACCCCAATGTAAATGCTTGTATTAATGATAAACAGGCAGAAAAAAACCAAATATTTTTTGTTTAACATATGTTCAATGAAAACTAATCTAATTCTTTTCCAGATGTCAATATGTTTTGTTTGGACAAAACATTTATTTGCTCACTAGTGAGCACGTTGACTTCTTATGCTATAATAATAATTCAGATGACATAAAATTGATTCCATGAAAAAGTTTGATAGGAAACTGATTGTTTACACTGGAAGAAAAAAAGAACCGCTTCTTACTCAGCTGCTCAACCTTTCTTTTTCAAAATGAAGACAGCTACAAGTTATGAGTTGGATAAGACCAGTGGTTAGTCAACTGAACCTTGGATGAACACATATCCGTAAATAAATTGAAGAGAAAAATATGAAACTGCTTGTGCTGTTGCTGGCACTGCATACGGTTATTACAGTCTGCAAACAGATATTAAATTAAGGTTTTAAGTATCATCTGGAGATGTATTTAAAATTAGACAAACTGAGAATATGTATATTCTTCCCGAAAACGTACTGGTATAAAAATTACAACATCATATTTTGAACAGTTTTTTCACCTATATAATTTCACTGAATTGTTTTACAAATTTGAATTGTTACAACTTTGTATGATTCCACATGTTTTGTCACATACGATCCGGGTGAACTGACAGTCACAGTCACTGTCAGAACTGGCAGTTCTGTTGCATCCGTGTGATAGAATGCCTGAAGATACCGAAAGGCGAAACCCGGGTCATTAGTGACAAAACATGTGGAATCGTACAAAATTGTAACGATTCAAATTTGATATTGAAATTCAATCAAGCACCTTCAGTCGATATCATAAATTACATTTAATTTGTATTTTAGGCATGTTTGTAAAAGGGTTAATTCACTCTTTCAACTACATTCAAAGATATTTTTGTGTACATATTGACATAAAAGCATCAAAGTAAAATAGTAAGCAATCATGTAACAGCTTTATTGATTTTTTTATACTTGAGTCATTTGATTTGATGAATTTTGTATTCATTGCATATTTTCAAACACTAAAATCGTTTCATTCAGAAAAGATTTTTTTTCCTTATTATTAAACCATCTCTTTATTCCTGAAAATGGGGTGTACCGAGATAAATTAGCCATCTAATAGTCACCCATGACCATAACCTAGCTTTGTGACATATGGTGAAGCGTAGATATACCTGAGAGAGGTAAACTGAGGCAAATCACCAGGTGCCACCTATATGGCTGTATCTGATTCACCAACAAAATTTCAACAGTTGAAAGTCATGGGCTTACATCAGATCCAAAGAGGGGTAAAAAAGATAGAAATCGATATGTTATTTATGTAAGGATGATCAATGGCTGAAATCCCAGTATGGGCAGTTCCATAGGTTAATATTTCAATCAATCACTGAGTATCTGTTCAACGACACGGATATTTGCAAAGTCATAAAAAATCCTCTTTTCTTTTTGACCATAAAATCGAACTCTACATTGAGAGCATCCATTGTGAGAAAGCAATAATCTTATTATTAGCAACATAATTTTTAGCGAGTTCTGCATAATAATACATATTCAGTGGTATCATGCTGGTTACCCTGTGTGTGTACAATAATTCCAAAGAATCTCAATTGGAATATAAAGATGAGAATTTACATATATGGTATTCAATGTGTCAAAAGAAATGTTTACACTAGCAAAATTTTTTTATAAATATAAAATGAAAATGCATAACTTTTTTATTCCACTGGTTGTATGACATATGCTTTTCTTCTGTGATAAGCATCTTCAGACTAACTCAGCTTATAAACAATAATGTAGACAGAGAGTGGGATTTTTCTTTTGCTAAACTCATAGAGGAGGAAGTTACAAACAAACATTGATTACAAATTTTATTTTTACCTTTCAGCTTTTTACATATCCAGTAGGGGAAAGAATTTATTGATGTTGGAAAAATATACATTTAGTCTTCATGGTTATCATGCAAACGGCAATCAAAGATGGCGGTGCTCCAATGGCTCTACGACTTCTTGCAAAGCTGCAGTAATTGTAGACACCAATAATTTTATAATTCATAAAAAATTGGTTCACAATCATAAACCTCCGTCGTATATTATATCTAATGGAAAATATATAAAAATCTGATCTGTATTTTATAGTTCTTTTTGAAGGATATCGTTATGGAATCCAAAAATTATTTAACCTAACTCCTTCCACTTCAATGTTGAGTGTCACTCGACATGCTATGTTTCCACCAGCTCCAATGCCGAGTGTGACTCGACATGTGATTGGGAAAGTGAAACTAGCATTTCTTAAATTCCGAAATATCAAAAAGACAATACGAATTTGGTCCAGGACTGCCATAATATCATTTGATTCCTCTGATGAGATTTTTACCCAGCGCTGACTTGTCCAAAGACTCGACCAGCGAACACGATGTTCCGAATATTCTAGATAATAATCAAGCTTCATGGGTGAATGTTATTGAATTTGATGGTTTTTTTTTTTTTTTTTTCAAATTGGCTGACCTGTGGGCGGCTTTAAGTTTTTTTAGCTTTGGTAATTGAGCGGTTATAAATAAACATAATGTGCAATAAACTATCTTTTTTTTTTGATTGTTTTATTAATTTTTTGCAAAAATTACTTTTACATACAGATTAGCTAAAAATGGCTTGGAGCTGGGGGAATTTTTTTGAAAAACGTCTAGAGTGGAAAGGGTTAAGAACGCCACTAGTTTCTATAGTGAAAAATACACTCATGATGTGCAAATAATATATTTAGTTCGAACGCAAGATACAAAGCTCATTACAATTAGGAAAATGAATATAAAATATTATGCCCAGTAGTGCACATCAACTGTATGACAAACCTGAATTGAAGTGAATTAATCATATATTGATATTAATTAGTTAAATTGATAATTAATTTAAGAATTGAGTTATACTATCTATGATTTAATTATACTATTTATTTTTTACCTCTATTGATATAACTAACAACCATAACGTTATTCACGGTAATTTTTCAATTAAAATTATGTTACACATTTTTATAGTTTCAACAATGACGGAGTGTGACTCATGGATGGATTTAACTTCCACACTAACTAGTCTGAGTCACATTGGGGTGGATCTTTTTCGACTTGTTGTCGCACGTTTTGCTATTTATTTTGACTGAGATGACGTAACACATAGCTTTATTTAATTTCATTCAGAATGGCCATCATCATCACATTGCGTTTCATTGATAGATATTTTAAAGGACCAATATCACCTACGGTGAATAAATAAGGGTCTACTAGACAGTGCAAAGTATATTGATCACATGAGAATGAAAATGGCAAAAGAATTTGAAATGAGACAACATACGACTGTCCAGATTGTGATGTAGGGTTGTGTATTGAATACTTCAAAATATACCATACCAAAAAAAATTATTTGTCTGACAATTTTTGACACTCTTTTGTACCAAAATCTGCTAACTTGTTACATTTAGACTACATATTGATAATATGATTAAAATATGAGCAAATATACTTTTACTTTTCTATAAATTTTCATTTGTTGTTTTATTGATTTACCCTTATGTTGATTTCCTTAACGCTTTTACTGCCTGCCTTTTATGTACACAGACTTCCAATGCAGATTTCATAGGTTCAAGTCTCAATTAGAGATAATGTTTCAATCCATTTACGGATTTATATTTCAAAGCATGAATATTTTTGTTTTTAGTAATTGAAAAGGCTCCCAAATCATGTCCACAAGAATCGTAAAAAATTCGCCAAAGAAAAGGGAAATCTATGAGAATTTCACAAAATTTGTTTCAATCGAGAGTCATTTGGTTGTTCATATGAAAAGACAACTGAGATTTAAAATGTGTCACAAAAATGCCAAATTTCAATGCAAAACATGCAAAGTCACTTTACATCCAAAGATTGTTTCAAAACCTATCATACAAAAATGCAGTCCTTTATTACAATATAACCATGTGTAGTTATAGAAATATACTATATTTTATAATAAGTTATTTTCTTTAACTAAATGAAATTTGATCAAACAAATTTGTATACATCCAATATACTAATGGTTTTTCAAAAGAGCACTTAACTCTTGGAAGGCACAGTAGGTTGGTTTTCTCATTCACATTAAGAAAAAGCAAAATGGAGTGGCAAAGAAAGTGCTTTTATTAAAAAAAAAAAAAAAAAACAAATAGGACTGGTTTTATCAGCAATAAAGGACTATTGTCAATAATCTTTTTATGAATGCGCCGTTCATAAATCTTTATGGTCAATAACAAATTTATGAGAAAAGTTGCAGAATATGGTATGGTCAAAGCTAAGAAGAAAATGCTTATAAAAAGTCAGTAGTTGGTATTTACGAAGTGAATAATTTTTAAATTCTGTGTACATCACATATAATATTACATTTTCTTGTTTTAGGTATCTTGGTAAAATCGAGAACAGGAAAAAATTTACTGATGCTTGAAAAGTACACATTCTCCTTTCACAGATTTACAGCTTCGGGCAATCAAAGATGGCTGTGTTCCGATTCCTCAAAGAAAAAATGCTATGCCTATGTCATCGTGGATAGTAAAGGTTCTATCATCAAACCTCCTGGTAAACATACACATGAGCCCCCTAAATATGTCACTTGTGCGAGACAATATGTAAGAGTGAATTACCGTAACAATTCCACTATTTTAGGATGACTGATATAATCAGATTTTTATTTATTGTCAACTGTTCAAAATAAACAAGTATGCAGGATGCATATATATGATGCACTGTGAACAATATAGGCATTGATAGGGATCTGCAATAAACATGATTCACTGTTGGGATTAGCGGTCTGTACAGGTTAAGTCAATAGAGATTTGGGCTCATTGGAAACAATAAAATCTATTTCACAAGAGTATGGCATTGTATGAATATTCTTTTGAGACTCAAAACTGAGAAACCCATAAAATATTGTTAGATCATTGATGATTCATTAATGATGCGTTGACAGTTCTTTTAGCCTCAAAATTCATTGATAAATTAACTACAAAAATGAGTAAAATAATCCAGTATAATTAGAAGGATTCGAAAGTTATATTTTATTAACTAGATGTTTTTGAGCAGAGAAAAATAATCCTCGACGTCAAACCGGATTCAGTTATCAAGTGATATATTAAGGATTAAAATTGGTTTGTGCAGACCACTAATCGGAACCATTTTTGTATTCGTATGAGATTGACTTGTATCACTGTCGGCTGAGGAAAAAGTAAGGGTGTTATATAGGTCATTGTTTCAATTCAAATATTAGACCATAAATAGGCAACTCACTAAGAGACTACTTTGTGTGATAAAAATGTTTTAATTTTCTCAATTATTGCATACATGCAGAAGGCACCATTAAGTATCACCTACTACTACTACATAGATGATTTTTTTTGAGTAATAACATTACAAGTAATGTAGAAATATCAGAATATTCTTAAAAATACACTTGTGAGGTTTTCTTACTGAGGCACATAGCAGCTACCTTTCGCTATTCCCCTCTGCCCTGCTTTGAATTAAAATGTTTAGTAAAATTCTAAAAGTAAAATAGATATAAATATTGAAATTATCTATGGCACTGATATTATTTATAACTTTGCTTGCTTCTTGGAATATAATCGTAATCTAAATTCGTTGACATTAATTATGTTTAGCATTTTACTAAAATATATTTGAAAAATGTGAGAGATTTTATTATTTTTCGATAAAATGTTTTACTCAATTTCCCCGCGGTGTGTGTTTGATGAAAGTTGTGTGAAAGCAATACTAAACGGGTAAGCAATGTGAATTTGTTTAATAAACTCATGTTTTTCTTGATATCCAACCAGTCGACTGCTTTTTGATAAGGTTATGCATTGTATACCTTTGTAAGATGTATATGGTTTTCCCAGAAACATGCCGTATTTTTTGTGCTTAAAAGATACTTTTAAATTAATAAATATTCAAGGGCAGTAGGCATACAAAACTTCAGAGTTAAATACAATAAATCAGCAATCATTTGCATATGTTAATGTAAAAGTATTCATGATATCGACTGAAGGTGCATTGAATTATTACAACTTTGTATGATTCCATATGTTTTGTCACTAATGACCCGGGTTTCGCCTTTCGGCATCTTCAGGCATTCTATCACACGGATGCAACAGAACTGCCAGTTCTGACAGTGACTGTGACTGTCAGTTTACCCGGACCGTATGTGACAAAACATGTGGAATCGTACAAAGTTGTAACAATTCAAATTTGTAAAAGAATTCAGTGAAATTATATAGGTGAAAAAACTGTTCAAAATATGATGTTGTAATTTTTATACCAGTACGTTTTCGGGAAGAATATACATATTCTCAGTTTGTCTAATTTTAAATACATCTCCAGATGATACTTAAAACCTTAATTTAATATCTGTTTGCAGACTGTAATAACCGTATGCAGTGCCAGCAACAGCACAAGCAGTTTCATATTTTTCTCTTCAATTTATTTACGAATATGTATTCATCCAAGGTTCAGAGGTCTGCGGTGTCTCAAATTCTTTCCTATTAAGTTAATCCTAAAAGCAGGGTGCACCAAAAATGATTGACTAACCACTGGTCTTATCCAACTCATAACTTGTAGCTGTCTTCATTTTGAAAAAGAAAGGTTGAGCAGCTGAGTAATAAGCGGTTCATTTTTTCTTCCAGTGTAAACAATCAGTTTCCTATCAAACTTTTTCATGGAATCAAATTTATGTCATCTGAATTATTATTATAGCATAAGAAGTCAACGTGCTCACTAGTGAGCAAATAAATGTTTTGTCCAAACAAAACATATTGTAGACCGTGATATGTATTTTTTGATTCTTTATCACTCGTTTAAATTGTATTATTTTTTTTCGCATGGTGACATCTGGAAAAGAATTAGATTAGTTTTCATTGAACATATGTTAAACAAAAAATATTTGGTTTTTTTCTGCCTGTTTATCATTAATACAAGCATTCACATTGGGGTAATTACGGTCAAAGTACGCGTATACTGCACTAATTTCTGATTATAGATATCAACTATATTGAATGAAGTGGCGTAGAAATAAAATTCCACGCCACTACACAAAAAGAGTTACAACGCGGATTCCATGTCCCCCAATGTTTCATGTCAAATTAATTTAACATTCATAACAATAGAGGAAACCAGTTATAAGATTAAAATTATTACTTCTTACTTGATGAATTTCACAGTTATGCATACCCTTTTTATACTATTGCAATATTTCATGCTGTATTTTTTTAGCAATACTTTGATAATGGATGACTTAGTATAAATAATTATTAACATGATATATTTTTTCATTTTAACTTCTTTGCTTTTGCTGTTTTTATTATATGTGTGTATCTGGTCATTGATTGTACTTTTCTAACAGTTGCAACTTCCATGAATTTTTCAATTAAATTGTATAAACCACAGATAAACATCAACATCAACCACAATATGCCATTTCAAGTCATTTTTATAGTCACACATTTTTCTATTTTCAAAAACAATATGTTTTGAATATGGCAACATTAAAGTATCGTAAATTTTTAGATACAATATTTTTTAATCATGCGTAGTCAGATATTAGAATTTATTACAAAAATATTTGTCAAAAAATTCTGGAATTTTTTTTTAATTCCATGTCTGCCCACTTTTTATTTTCAAAATAATAACTTTAAAACAAAACAAAAAATACTGAAAACTTCATTTAGTAGAAAAATAACAAGAATTCGCTGTTACAATATGCAGCTTTATTTTTTGGTAATATTGTAGTGCGAAAAATATTTTTTTATTTTAATTTTAGCGTCTCCCCAGGCTCAGGCCCAGGGATCATTTCTACATTTTATCATTTCAAAAATTAGTTGCAATTGTAATATGACTTGAGAATTGTTGAATTACTGAATTTTCTCACCAGATTCTGTACAGAGCAAGAGTTTGTCAAGATCAATATTGAAGTCAGTGGTAGTGTTATGCAATCGATCGGTGAAATAAACCGAAACATAGACAAAAAATAGCTCTCTTGTACTCCAGAGAAGTAACATCAGAATGTTCTGTAAAAAAGTTAATTGATCAAAAAATAAATCATATTTTTATCTGACTAGTGCAACTAATTTGCACAGCTCACCAACTGGTTGTTGTTTATAAATTAAGTTCATTGTAGTTGGAAGACAAGGTCATTTTAACTAATATTAAATTGAGAAATTTGATCAATCAACTATTACTAAAAATCGATTACATTTAATGTTTTTTTATACATAATTTTACGTGACAATATATATTACATATGCATATGTTAACGACACTGTTTCACTATTAATGAACTATAAAAAAATGAAAAATACATAAATGTAGACATGGTCAACAAATACGTATTAATTTGGTTTGATTCTGCGTACTTCTGTGTTTATAAGTCAGCACTGTTCTGCTACAATTTCAAATGTCAGACTGAGCAGTTACTCTATGCATAGTGGATCAATTAAATGTCACAATAATTGAAATTAATGTAAATTTTAAGTTTTTTTTTGGAGTTGAAGTAGTCAGTCACTATTTTTATATATCCAGAGTAATTAAATAAAATAGGTTATAAAGAAGCAAGTGGTTTGGAAATCCAAAAATAATTGATTCTCACCTATTATCCCGATTCTATTGTACAAATTTGTTTGATGTTTATTTAACTTACATAAAAACTTTGGCTTAGCAGATCTACTTTCGGGCGTAGTAGAACACTTACGTATGATAACAACGTCCAGAACGTATTGATCAATCTAAGAATCATCTGGAAATCAATAAAATATTAACTTTAAAAGGTAAAATCATCAAACTCTACTTCAAGGGTAGAAATATAAATTTGAATAATAACCAAATGTATGAATTTGATTGTAAAATTCACTGTTTTATTATATTCTTGACCAGATGTATTAATTGTAAATGGATGCTAGCTGCCGACACATAAAAAGAAAAGACAACACAAGAAATTACAAATATTACCTTCAGAATTTATAGTGCTAAAAATTTTTTTAAACATGAAAATCTTAGTTGCATTTTCACAGGATTATTTGTAAAACAATCGACGAAAAGAAACTAATCAAACGGAAAACCAAAACTAACAATGGATTCAATGTTAATGGAAATTCACAATCAATTAGATGGTTTCAATCAGACCATTGGTGAGCGAATGAAAACCGAAATGCCGTTAGATCAGTGGTTCTCATGTGAAATTTCATTGTGGCCGCATTATAAGCATCGGCGGTCCTATGGAAATGTCTCGTGGCCGCACCAAATGTGATAACAATAGCAGTTGCATTTACTTAAAAAAATGGATTAATTTATATTATAAGATATTGGTATTTATTTATTTAAAAGCAATTCGAATGGAAATTGTTCCAACAGTTCTCTCTTCCAATGCAAGCGGCATCGCCGCTTCTAAGTCAGCTGGTTTCGATATTTATTTTTTATAAAGTGCATTACACTGAATGAACTTTCACAGTATACAGTTGTAGGAAAAATCGACAAAATTGATAAAGCAATTGTTGCTAATTCTTTATATTGACTTGATTCTGTCACAAGGCTTTTTGCGGTGTTTTTTAATTTATCTATGATGAACACGGTTTCTATTATTGTTAAGTTGCTTTTTGTAATTGTTTATTAATCGAACTAATACGCGACAAAAAATCTTTCAGGAATAAAATTGACCCTTTTATATAATTATTTTGAAGTTTCTCACTTAAATCTTTATGGTTTATGGCTAAAGCAGATATAACATAATCATTTAATTCACAAAGACATTGAACACTACTATCAAAACTTAGCCATCTAATGTGGTTGTAATTGAGTAATACATTGTGTTTTTCGACGTTGATTTCACAAATAGACCTAAACATGTTAGACAATTTACTACTGGTATTAATTGCATTTAACACTTTTCTCACTATCAATTCCACATCTTTCATGCATTTAATAACAGTTTTGCTAACTAACACTTCTTGATGCACAATACAATGCATATGAAATATTTCATTTTCGGAGTCTTCGTTGAACAAATTCAATACGCTCTTTCTTTCGCTCTTCATAACCGCAGCTCCATCAGCAGTTACAACACATAAGTTTAACTACGATTAGATACGTTTAACTTTATCATGTCCCCTTTGATAGTATTACAAATATTAATTGCATTCGGACGGTCTGTCAATGAAGTTAGGCACAATAATTGTTCAATAAATTCACTTTTGTCAACATCAAAATATCTTGCAAATACTAAAATTTGGTTAGTTTTTGTTAATATTATTTTATATGTTATATATTTTAATATATTAATATTATATTAATAATATTATTTTGTTAAATAACGCAAGATTCTTGCGTTAGATGGTCTGAAGATGCCTCTGAAAGAGGCGAAACACGTGTCACAGTTAGTTACACAATACGTGGAATAATCAAAGTTATTTTAAATTTTATATTAAAATGAACTTCCACAAAGTTACCGCCGAAACCATTGAAAATATTAGTTTTTGTTACATCATTACTTTCGTCTTTTCGTCATTTTGAGTAAATAACTCGACTAAATGCTCGATAAGTCAGGTGCATTCAATCAATTTTGAAAAATAATAATTTTACAAATGAATTTGTAAAAATACATTTTTTATTTGATTTACTATGAAACTGTTGGTGGCCGCAGCAAAATCCTCTGGTGGCCGCACATGAGAATCACTGCGTTAGATAATCTTCATGTAGAGAAAGTTGATTGAACATTCTTCACCACTTTGATGAAAAGAAAATGTCCGAATGAGAATGGGAACAAAGCTTACAATGGTTGCGATGCTCGTGGGGATGCACAATCAATTAGACCATTACGATTGGGCCAGTTCTTAATGAAGCCGTGATACCAATGGACAACCCTCACATAGAGAGCAATGATCACACACTCAGCTTCACTGCTAGGTGCTGATGGTTGAAGTTGTATGAGAATAACATTATAATTTATGATATCGACTGAAGATGCTTGATGGAATTTCAATATCAAATTTGAATTCTTACAATTTTTTACGATTCCAAATGTTTTGTCACTAACTACCCGGGTTTCGCCTTTTGGCATCTTCAGGTATTATATCACACGGATGCAACAGAACTGACTGTCAGTTCTGTTGCATCCGTGTGATAGAATGCCTGAGGATGCCGAAAGGAGAAACCTGGATTGTTAGTTACAAAACATGTGGAATCGTACAAAATTGTAACAATTCAAATTTGAGAATAACATTATAATCCATCTACATGGCGCTTGTGGCATATATATTTATAATATGACAAAATGTGACAAAATGATGAATGACAAAAAATTAAAATGGAATATAATACCATCTAGTATGAGTGAGAAATAGTGTATACTAATACCAAGGACATCTAATTTATAATATAAGTAAAATTGTGAAAAAAACTACTGGTCTACAATTTTTTTCATCTTTTCGATCAGTTAGCTATTATCGTGGGATGTGAATAATCACCTCGTCTTGTTTTTAAATCCCAATCCGGTTAGTTAAATATTTTTTACGAATATTGATTGAAACAAAACATTCGATTGTAGGAATCGATGATAGATAAATTATTTTCTAAACAAAATCGGTTCCATATAAAATTCGATTTACAACTGATTCAACATATGACTAATGTTGAAGAACTTGTCTCAGTCATATGTCAAGCACACATGTATAGTATTAATTATTTCCCATTTTTATTGTGTATGTGATCACTCTTGTGTGTATTGTATTACGTACGCATAACCACCCAAAAGAAAATTGTACATACCGTTAAATTAACAATTTCATTAGAAATATTTGCATTATCTGCTAATTTAATATATATCTTCATCAGAGAATCCAAATCGGGCTCAACTGTAGATTCTGCGGTACATTTTTCGTTAAGTTTTCCTTCCTTGTATTCTTTGTTATATTGAATATTCTTTACACTCTGTTTACAGAATTTCATCATGTCAGTTACAAGGTAAATTTCCGTAAAAAACCTCAACACAATGATATCCATAATAAATCCTAATACATAAAGCCATCCCTCTTCCCAGCTGATATTCCAATAGATGACGTCATGAGTTGAATGAACTATCAAGAAGATCAATGAGTAAATGTGAATATTAAATATTTTCTTTGCTAAACTTTTATAATGCCGTGTTTTATTCAATATTTTTATTGCATATTGAACATTTGAAATCATTTCTTTTTCCTTTTTTGTATTCAAAAATGCTGATATTGGCCATATTATTGCTGCATTCAGCAAAACTGCCACCTGACTTGCATACCCTAAAGATGTCATCAATCTTTCAGTTAATATATTTCGTTCGAAGCTATGATATATTAATCGACCTGTTGGTACAAAGGAAAAACAGCCCAGAGCTAAAATAATCAGTTTATATTTTATTCTGATTTCTACCAAGTTCATTCCATTATGACACAAAGGGTACAATCCTGCAAGCATGTAAATTTTGTATATCGATTGAAAAGGGTGAGGAAGGTCTAAGTATTCTGCGGCTGATTCAAACGAATTCATTTTTTCGATATTTATGTAACAATCATTTACTGCGGCACAATTTTTTATAATGGTTTCATGAATGTTGAGTCTATCTATTATCACACTTAGAAATAATTACTTATGTTTCTATTGAGGTATGACAACATTGACAGAAAAGTTTTCAGTGGTGTAGGTCCATTGTATAATTTATATTTTAATGTAATTGGTTTGTTTTTTTGTTTCAATGAAACAATCATTGGTTTGTGTTTAAGTTCAGAGTTAAACAGATGTTATTTCTTCAATATAAAAAAGGGATGTGTAGCTAATATCCCTAGTCAGAAAAGCAAAAATCATATTAAGTAAACGACAATTAAACTATATATAAGTAAGCTATATATTATAACGATGATTGCAAAGAAATGGTAGTACACAATAATAATAAAAACGGCTATGACAATATGCATACATTTTCATAATAGCCTAAGAGACATTTGAATGTTTACACTTGTTAGAGACACTTTCTGTTCACTTTCCAATGTCTCATGCGGGGATGTCATTTCAGGCTTTTTTCTTTAGAACAAAAGTTACCAAGCTGCAGTATACCTGCTACTTTTAACTCAAAAATTTTGTATAAATAGACTTGTTTGTAAATTGTGTTTAATCAGTTGATAATGCTCGCGATGAGTGAAACCGGTCCTGATCAAAAAATATAGTGTGGAAATAAGTACTAAAAAATGAGTTTTTATTATTAAAAACATTAAGCATTATTTAATATTTTCAATTGCTTTTAATTTTTATCTAAATTGATCCTTTATTGTATTTCAATAGGCACAATTACCTTGTTCATTAAGCCTGGTTTTTGATAATCTACAAAAGAGTTTATTCTAACATAAGTCAAATTGTCCTACCTATATTTTATTATTCATCTTTATGTGGGATATAAGTTTTTGCTGGTGAGTTTTGTGATGCTTTTACATAATAAATATCATAATACAGATATTACCATTTGTTTTAGCAAATCTTCTGTCGCGATGTGGAAGAAAAATGTTACTTTTGAATGGGTACAAGTTCACTCATCAAAGAACATCAAAGCACGGCAAACAGAGATGGCATTGCTCAAATCGCAAAGGTTGCAAAGCATTCGTAATGATAATCGACAACACCATTGTAGCGACTAACCAGATACATAATCATGTGCCATCAAACCTCTATGAACAAGCATAGCGCCAATTATCTTGTGTTAAGATACATTTTACCATTTTCCTGAATGTGTTTGTTTTAATATCACTTTTTTATATTTGATACACTTGAAAAATATTGCTGAAAAGAAATTTGTTACATCTTGTTTGTGCTGCTCAATGACGTGGCGACATTGTTTGATGATAGACACAGTCGATAAACAGTTTAGTCAATACAAAGTTTTATACTAAATAATTTACATTCATTGGTGAGGAATAGACTAAATAAATGTGTTTGAACTTCATGTAAAAAGAAAGCCTTTTTCAAATTATATAAAACTTAAACAAGAATTTTTGTATTTATCCATGACAAAATTAATTATTTTAACCATTATAGTTCCTAAAATTATTTAATAATTCATAATTTGAATATCTAACTTTCCCATTTCTTATTTCTTATTTATGAACATTTCAGAATCGTTTCTTAACTCATAATGAACCTTTAATTTGTTTTTATTTTTCATTTCAAATTAGTAGTAGTAGTTTAACTTTGAGATCCTTAGCATTTTGTTTGTAAACTATTTTACTTTATTAAACATATTTTGTTTGATTATCTTTAAATTATTTTCTAATTTCTTGAACCATTTGTTTTGTATGCCTGATAATTATTTACTTTAAATTGATAAGAATATTCTTGTTTCAATTTGTAGTCTATTAGTTAATTTTTTTTTTTTTGATAGTTCTAAACATTGTGTTCCAGTTAAATACAATGTATAAAAGTATTCAATTTTTTTATTCAAATATAAAAATTACCCAAGATACATTACTTGAATTCAGTCATCAAGAACATTTTTTTGGTATATATATTATTTTATTTGTTTTTTTTTCACTCCCAGTATCACTTAGCACAGCAATTGTTCTTTCTCCTTTCACTTTGAGGTCCTCTTGATATTCTTTGACTTATTAAAACTTTTACCCTATCAGTTCTATCCCAGCTGAATAATTATTATAATGTACGATGTCAGAGCACTGATCAAAGAGTAGATGAATGTTTTATCTAAATAAAACATATTGCAGATATAAATGCGTATTTTTCGTTTTGCCATCAGTTTTTTGAATTGTATTAATTTTCTTCGCATTTTGATATCTGGGAATGATACAAATAATTTTATTTTTACTTTTATGACAAATAAGTGATTCCATCACATGTGTTATAAAAGGATCATACGTCAAAATACATAATTTCTGAATAGTATAATTTTTGCCTAAATTGACTTGTTTGTGATGCTTTTACAATGTGGCAGTTTGTATGGGATAATTTTTGTCATAAAATCCCATCCGGCCATATTCTCATGTTTATTAGTGGCTAGATACCAATAGAATCCAGGCAGAAAATGGTTGATTTCTTTAGGTTGAGCATTATGTTTGTTATGTTTATCTAACACTTTTTGTTGGTAGTTCTTTATTCAACAATACGCATTAGAGTGATTGTTATCATATGTGGTTTTTTTTATTGCCAGATTATTAAACACTTGTCAACACACCCAACACAATGACGAAAATGTAACAAAATATCCTTAGCCTTGATGAATTGACCACTTACTACCTGGGTTCTGCTAGTGTCTAGTCATTAATTAACATGATAATAAGACCTCTGAAGCTCTACGTTTCCTCTAAATAAAATAGCAATGTTCACAATGAATCAATATAAACATAAAAAAATAGTCTGAGATAAAGAATATTACATTTTCAATGTCTGACAGTTTTTTCTACAATAATTTTGTGTTATTATATATTATTGGAGGTATTACTATGAAAAATCTGTTATCCTTACCAGATTCTGAATTGATCAATAGTTTGTCCAACACAACATTCAATTCAAAGACAGCATATTGCAATTTGTTTGTCATGTAAATTGGAGTAAGAAAAAAAAAAGCTTCTCTAGCTAACCACAGAAGAAGCAAGTTGACATTCTGCATAAAAAATATTTATTAGTAAGTCTTTATAGTGTAAGTATAGAATCTTAGCTTAAATATAGTTCTCCCAAAGTCATGATCATTTAGCAGTATCATGAAAGAACTGATTAACACACAGCAAGAATGATGAAACTGAGTCTTGAGATAAACTACAGGTCTACATACATTTTGAAACAGTAGTACATATATTCATACACACTGTATTTACAATACTCTCTAATACTTGGATATAAAACCACAATATTTGACATATAATGATTTTGTAACATTCAAAAAATACACAAGAAAAAACTAACCATAAATTTTGAATGGAAGTCTATAAGGCAGTATCATAAATTAAGACAACACTGACCTTTCCTCTGAACTCAAATCATTAACCCTTTTTAGACGATTTTGTTAAAGTAATTTCAATACCTGCGGACGGGCAGATTTTTCACGATTTATTAGTCGAATTAAATTGGATATAGTATCATTTAAAAATATTCAATGATGTAGATGTAACCTAAACAGTTCAAAGCTAACAAATCAATTCTTAAATATTTTTTTTTTTATCTAAACAATAATAATGATGATTTGTAATGTCCCCAAACAAAAAATAAAAAACCAAAATGACTGCGATCATACCTAATGTGACCAGACGTCTCGTCTTCGCCCGTTTTCAGGTAGAACGTCTAGGTGTCCGCGAACAAAAATTTGGAACGCCGAAATGTCCCGTTTTCGAAAAGAAAGAGACTCGAAGTAAAATTTTAAGAAACACAAAAGAGAAAAAATAGCTTGAAATATTTTATCAATTGTATTGTATAAAAGTGTGAGATTCCTAATACAGACATGAGTCGTGAAGAAGAATGTATGGGCGTATTATTCTAAGGTTTCCGTCTCAATCGAGTATGAATTTACTGTGATGTTAAGATTCTAAATTCGGCATAAAGCTGCGGCATGTATACATGACGCTCGTCTTTTTGGCACGTGATCGGTTGGCATGTCTAGATGACGCTCGTCTGAATCAGGTTAATTAGCTCTATGAAACTGTTCATAATGGCTTTCCAACCCATTAAATCATTAACCGAAGCTAATATCGCTTATTTGGCTACAAGTTTAGCAATAGTCAAAAGTAGATAAAAACAGAACTTTTTTATAACAATTGGCAATACTAGCAATTGGCACACACTGTTAAGGTATTTTGACATTTTAAAAATATTATTGCTTGTTTTGACCGTACACTAGAATTGGTGTGAATAAAGGAACACTGGTAAAGCCTGGAATGAAGAAAAGCATTGGTCGGGTTGCAGGGTGCCCTGAGGCAACACGTGGTTGCCATGTTATACTTACAGCTTCAAATTCGAATATCTTGTTTTGAGATGGTTTCACAATTATTCTCACATATGTTAACAATGTAATGAACATAACTATTGTTTGCAGAACCATCTGGAAATTAAAGAAAAGTAAACTTTATTATGAATAAACATTATTAAGATTGTTATTATTGCTTTCACTACAATTGTTTCATATTGATTATATTTTTTTGATTTGTGTGGTATGTAAAGTGTTGAGTACTTAACCCATACAACTCCTATGTTGAGCCTGATTCGACATTTGACAGCACATTTAAAAAATGAAATTATGATTATTTACAACCTTTTTCTCGTTTCAAGTACCATTTATTGTTATTGCATAGGGTTTGTTTTGTCCGATTGCAACATTAGGTATAAGAAAACATTAATATTATAATGGCAATAAAGCAATCAAGGTAACAATGTCTAAGTCCGAATGCCGGCTGTAATCAAACAATTTTTACGTGTGCAGCTGTTCCCATTATCATCCATAAACGATACCCAGTCTGCAGTTGTACTGCGTCTGTGTTTCCAAAATCATATATCAGTAGTAACACTGATAAATTATAAAAAATAGTTATTCACAACTATGCTTCTCCCAGGGGAATATTTAAAAAAATATCACGCTTTCAAATGTTTTAAATAGTACATATTATTTTTAAAATATCATATTTTGAAATGTGCTTTTTTTATTTGATGGATTAAAGCTTAGCAATCATGAAATAATTATAAAATATGTTATTAATTAATTATAGCGTGTATATCGTTCATTTGATTCAATGACCTTCGAATATTATGAAAATCTTAAAATTAATTAAGGAGTTGGTACAACGCTTTTTTATTTTTTTTACGGAGTGTAAAGGGTTACATAAAACTAGTATATATATAGTGTGCTCTCAATCATCACTTTTCTTGTGTTTTATCTAGCACATATCTGTTCAAGTACATATAATTTTTTATTTACTTAAATAATCTTTAATTGTGCTAAAATTATAATGAAAAAAATTGACATACCGATATATTAATAAAATTATTAGAAATCTCTGTATAGTCGGCTAGTTTCATATATAGCTTCATCATTAATTCGGAATCTGGTCCGTGATTATTTTTAAGAACAGATTTGTGTGCACAACTCTTGTGCCTTTGAATCCACATGCTTTTGATTTTGGACATGTAGATTTTAATTGAGTCCGTCACAACAAAAATTTCCGTATTAAACTTCAATACTGTGATGTCTATTACACAACCTATGAACGATATCCATATTTCGTACCAGGTTGAATTCCATGTCATGACATCATAGAATGTGTGTATGATTAATATAATCATTATTAAAACATGATACATGAATATTTGAATGGATAATTTTTTAAATCTTTGTTTATTATTTAGATGCATTGTGATGAATAGAAGATTTGAAAACATTTTCTTGACTTTTTCAACGCCGAGAAATGTTGACATGACCCATATTGTAACTCCACTCAGTGTACTCAATAACATCATTGCATTGCTTAAATTAGTTAACAAATTATTTGATTGCTTGGCGGTACTATTTTGTTCTATGGCATATTTAAAGTACATAACAATTGGTAAAAAAGATGACCCGCACATGACCACAATAATTGTTTTATATATTATTCCAACCTCTGTCAACTTATTGCCGTTGTGTAACAAAGGATACATTCCTAATAACATGTATATTTTATATGTGGCTTCAAAAGGATGAGATAAGTCTGAGTTTTCTGATAGAGATTCAAATGAATCCATCATTTTTATGTCACTTTTATGAGCATAATTTATGTACCAAAAAAACTAAATTATTACATAACGAATAGTATGCTCAGTTAAAATGTTATTTTAATCACTGGCCAAAACTTTAAAGAGATACTACCGGCAGTTACTGTTCACTTTATTAGATACAATAAACATTTAATTGCAAATATTACTTCATTTGTTTTTTTATCCATATCCACAGACTTATGATTGCTCATGTGATGTATGCTTACTTAAATTGAAAGCTTTTGTGTCACAGAAGAATATCGATCGGTAAAGAGTAACAAATGTTTCATACTCCATTACTTACGGTTGTTTATGGTTTTATAAATGAAATAAATTATTTATCCAATTCCAAATTATATAAAGGAATCCTTCCATTATACAATGTACATGTCACGTCATTTGAAGTAATTAGTTTATCATGTTTCTTGATCACTAAATATTATAGTAATTTTCAAGTACTCACTTGATTAGATTTCTGACAACTGAGTTATTTGCTCTTAGACATTACTTTAATTAATTACTTTTTAATAGACTAATTTTGACTGTTTTTGTAAAATTGACAGCATGTAGTAACTTCTTTCTATCTAACAAATTTTGCATAGAATTAATAACTGAATCTCTATTATCATCCCAAGGGTAGTCAATGTTTAAATCACCACCACTCGACATGGTTTTGCATTCTTCTTACACGCTAAATCATTACATAATAGGTCTGGAACCTGATTAATCAATTCCCAGTTGCTTAGTAATTTTTTCAAATGACCTTTTTGCTTCAAAGTTGCATGAGTACTTTTAAAGGGAACGTTTTGGTATTTGTCAAATATTTAGTAACATTCACATTCTGTAACTCAAAAAAAAAAAATTATATATGCACAATTCCTGTTTACAAAAAAACAAAGTATTTGTTTTCACGCGAGGAGAAATTATGACAGGGTTTTTTGAAATGCATACTGGTTAAACGAAAATTTCACTAAAAGCTTTATAAATTTCAGGAAAATTCATCCTCTCACGATTCGGGAAAAAAATGTTGATGTTCAATCAATACACATTTAGTTACCACAGATCAACAAAGCACAGTGAACATATATGGCAATGTTCTAAAGGTGGAGACTGCAAAGCGAACGATATTCTTACTGGCAGTATTGTAGTGACCACTAATTTATTACACAATCATTAATCACCGTACATTTCTGACAAATATTTTATTACATATTCATTATTTATAATACAGACACAAGAAATTTGACTATCAAATAATAAATATATTCTATAAACGCTTTTTCTTTTACTTTCAATAAAAATTTTTTAGCTAGACTATCAAAATCTAGGTAAAATGAAGGACACAAACAATTTTTAAGCCACTGCATTCAAAATTTCATTATTGAAATCAAAATTACTCATCAATATTTAATGGAAGAATTAATGCTACATGTCATTGATGGCATGATGAAATTGGAAAATAATGGATAAAATATTTCATTTATACAATCTCTTACAGCCTCTTAAATTGGCAACTTGTATTTTTTTTAAATTTATTAGTAAACATCTTATATGTAACTCTGGATAGAAATATTAAATTAATATATATTAAAAAATGACATTATTAATGCACATAAACAAACAATTCTTTAAATAATAAACAATTTTATATTCATATTATTTTGCTTGTATTGTTTATTTTTCTTTATCAGGCTATGGCAAAAATAAATGTGATATTTGTTACAAGATGTCAATGATAGACCATTTATAAATATTATTTCATTTTGCCTTTTTTCACTGACTGCTATAACTCTGCCTATTATTATTCTATATATGTTATGCCCCCCTTAATCGTCATGTGTAATTATCAAATGATAAATCAGTTAAAAACAGTATTAACTCATTTTTTTATTTTCTAGTGAAATTCATACGGTCAAAGTTTGGAAAAAAGATGCTACTGTTCAAAGACTACACTTACAGTTTTCATGTGGTATCGATGTCAGGCAAAGAAAGATGGCAGTGCGCCACAGGTACAAATGGAGGCTGTAAAGCTAGAGTCATGCTCATCAATGACACTATTGTGAAAAGTAACTTGGTACACAATCATTTGCCACTTAAGACTCTTTACAAGCTATTTTAAACGAATATGCCACAGAGAAGTTTATTTTTAAAGCATGATTTACTTTACTATTATCTTTTTATTATTGTTAGTTGTATTAATATGAATTCTTAAGTATTTGAAATGTGTTCACAAATATTATGAAATGAGTTAGGACCAAATATTAAACGAGTTCTTCTATTAATCTATCCATCATGCATATGATATTGGATGTGAGAAAGCAAGCAATGACTCTCCTCATCACCTTCTTTCATTTGATCCGCTTATCGTTGCATAATACTCGGAAAACATTTTTTGCATAAATCTGAGTTAACTGTCTAACAACAACACTAAGTGTGCAAGAAAATCAAATCATCTAAATAGTTGTAAAGCTTTCATGAATTTATTTTTGCCTGCTCTATATATGACAATATAAAATACTATAGAAAACTATATGGATAAATTAAAATGTATATTTTTAAACAATGTACAATCCCCAACAAAAATTAATAATAAATTAAAATTTCTCTATCAGGCAGCCGTATTATTATTGTAATAATAGTACTATCACACACATATAAACATAAAAAACACAAAATGTGCTAGTACCACCTGTCAACATCACCCAACACACACACACTCTCTGTCTCTCTCTCTAAGATTTACACATGCACATACTTAAATAAGTTCTCTTCGGCTTGGACTGGAAGAAAATTATAACCGCCAGTCTTAAGAACATCAAACTTTATGTTTTACAAACTTCATTTTACGAGGAGCCATTGACGTAAACTGTTTGTTCTTCCAGAATGTATAACCTTCAGACAATGGTGAAGCTGTTCGGAAGCATTTAAACACTTTGTAATGATATTAATTGAGATTTTAACATATTCTACATTGAAGTTAGTGAGTTAAGTTGAATATTATTTTTTATATTACGAGAAAGATTTTTTGAAATCATACTCTGTTAATTTTCTTGACCATTTTAACTTATAGGTAATTATCTTTAATCAGTTTATCAATAATTTTAATCAACTTGGATGTTTTCAAATATTCAGTTGCTCATTTACATTTTTTTGACACAGTTATTCAACAGAAATAGTATCACAACGCAAAAGCATCATAAAGACTAGGTACCTTGTACTGTCCACTGCATCATAATATCACATTCTACAGTCTTTTGTATTTTTCATAATCACAGTTAAGCTGGGAACTATCGCCTTTGGAATTAAGCTGGATATCACCGTCAAATGATTGGAGGCTGCTTCATTGAAAGAAAACCACACTGGTCATCACTCGTTTTATTTTTGTTCATACTTCAGTTCACATTTGCTATAGTTATAATACAATGTAAACAATGTTGAAGTTGCACTATTAACACATGACATGTTGAAGAGCCGCCTAGCGTTCACACATATATATTGGGGAGACGTTGAATACATGTCAGGAGCTATTTTGAGTTTATATCTGCGATATTTTCTACTGAAACTGATCATATTGGCACCTGCCTACCGGTCTATAAGACACTGATCTGGTTATTACATATGGGCTAGAGCAGTTAAAGTCATCCTGGCCTCTATCACTCACTAGCTTTCATAGCGGGCTGTAGAGATTTTTGAACTATAAAATAAAGTTGCTTCTCTACTTTATAGATCACCATTACTGCGGAACTGGTGGATTGTTGAAAAAATTACTGCTAACAGAGATACAAAAGTGGGTTGTAAAAAGGTTGACTGCAACTGGGTGAGAGTGTCTGATCCAATTTGAACTTATATTTGTTATTAACATCTTTATGTATGGAAATATTGGAATAAATTACAAAGCTAAATATAAAATTATAATGTATGTAAATATTGCTCCTCCAACAACCATAACGAAATCAAAATTGATAGTGAAGAAGTTGTTGGCTGTAATAGATAACTTCCGTTGGCTGATCAATCGGACCAAACATCGAAGGCGCCTTGCTTCATCATAATCTGGAGAAGACAAACAATTATGCGATTGAACAAACATTTTGAAACCTAAAGTGTTAAAAAAATCCAGGTATTTTGTTCTAGATATATATTTATATCTTGTTATAATCTTTTCACTCTAACATTTATAGATGTACAAATACTCAAGAATTAAAGCATAATAAATTATCAATATTTCTTTACCTTGTTTTTGTGATACAAGTATCACTTTATTGATCAAAATGCCCGTTCTAGTTGATTCATTTCTGAGAGCCTCATTCGCAAAGCTTGGACCCAATATGTACCAAAGGTAGTGTATTGTCCACGCAAATGGTGATATAAGTCCAAGTCCATACTAAAAATCAATTTTATCAATAACTAAACTATGTATTTAGCTATAATTTTATATCGTTGTTAATGATAGAAGCTTAGAAGCTATGTTATATCTGCATCTTTGTTATAAAGGCCTCAATCTGAATACTATCAAGGTAATTATTTTCAAACTGACATTGATCCATCAGATTTAAGGTGTTAACCTATCACTTCTTGGTGTAACGGCATTATATTTAAATAATAAAAACACAATGCTTGATACTATTTCCACATCTTCATATTTTTAAGATAAGGGCTACAGTTTTGAATACCACTCATTTCATGGCATTCCACTTTCTTCATAGAACTTTCCTATTGATTCATATAATATAAATATTTTAATTCATTTCATCAGGACCAATTCTGCTCATCCAGAGCATTATCAACTGACCTTTCTCGAGATAAGCATCTGACATTATCATCAATTGTTAATGTTATTGGTTGATAATGTTCGCGATGATCGAATCCAGTCTTGATCTTAAAAATATAAATTTGTGAAAATAGTACTAAAGATTGTAATTTTATTATTTTCATCACAAAATGCTCACATAATTAGACACAATCATTAAATTCTGATGCAATTACTTTTTTCTTAGAACAACGCTTATTAATTAATTGACTATTACATTTCACATCAATAATTTACTTACATCTTTAAAAATATTTGCCTTTGAAAATACTAAGAAGTTGATTGAAGCCACTATGTTAAGACATGTTGACGTAGACGATAAAATTAACTGAAATATAAAGTTTCACGCATAAGTAATGAATCAATGTTAGTATTATACAATATCAGATATGTCATAATACACATTATTTGTCATCACTTGCTGATTGCATGGTATTCATTGATTTTTATTTCAATAATAATATATTGGCTTAATTCTAAAATAGATCAATTCAGTTTATCCCAGTGTACCTAAGCGTACAGGAGACAGTTAAAACTGAATATTTTATCTTACAAAACAAAATTCTCATACAATTTTTACTTTAGAAAAATCTTCAACTATTCCTTATTAAATTTTAAAAAAATGAAATAGATTGATTGTTATACTTAACAAAATTCAAAATCACGAATACATGACATCCATAAAAAATGACTCGTGTGATGTCAGAATCAAGGCAACAATTTACAACCTACGACTTTTTCTTTTAAGTTTAATTTAAGTTAATTGATATTCTTCTTAATGATACTAATAAAGTAGAATTACCAAGGATATGGTTCTACAATATTTAAGAACATAGTTGAAAGTTATTTCAGAAGTATCATGAAGGCAAGAAGCTGAAATAGCTAGTAATTATATCCTTACATTCTTATGAAACTATTTCTTTTTTTCCCTTTTACAATAGAGCTCTACCAATTCAACCCTAATCAATAAATAGTAATATTTTTTTCATTTTAGATATTTATTCAAATATGTACAACTTCTCGATAATGTTGGAGCTGCATTTTTTTTCTATTTTATATGTTATATCTATTTTATTTAATTTCCATTTAATAAGTAATAATATTGGTTAGATGGTAACATGCCCACAAAAATTAGAGTTTGATAATTGATTAAAATAAATCCCTACTTATATTCATAGTGTTGATATTTTGTATAATGAAATAAGAAGATTATAATCAAACCTATGATTTTATTGTTATAAAATGTTTTTTTTTTCAAGTCAGTTATGTTTTCATTGCGATTTTTACATTATGTCATTTTAATCGATAATTATTCTGTTGAATTGTTGTAAACAATCAGTTTTATTGTATTTTATACAAAACATTAAGAAGAAGAACTGAACCGAGTTTAAAAAGAGAAATCAATGAAAAATCTTTGTAATCTAGTTGAATACATATAAAGCTCTATGTGAAAAGCAAAAAGGTTAGTAACAAATAGAAAAACAAATAAATATTTACTGCAATGCCAAATGTTGAGTTGATTGTATCCACACATTTAATAATTTTACTATAGACTTGCATGTAATTATACATCAGCAAATATTTTGTTTCATCCATGTATAAAACAATTTTTGGTATCGTTTTTAGTGTACTGATATTACGAATAAATATGTTTGTTCTTTGAAATATTTCATCTGAAGTCTTTTGAGACATGTCTTCTATGCGATAATTTAAAATTTGTAATCTGTACAGGACTTGATATATATCTCTAACACATTGATACGTAATCAATGTTCCTATCATGATAACTACATGTGCCCATATATATTTCACTGTCTTGTAGTCTGCGTAAAATCTTAACACGACCACACCAAAAATGTATAATCCATCAATAATTACAATAAAATATATTTTCCTCTCGAGACTTGTGATCGATGCTCTCTTTGTTATTTTTAAATCATTATCTATTGTAAGAATCGTCTTTATAAAGTTTAAGTGCTCTTTTGATTTTCCAAAAGGTAACATTGACCACGCAACAATGGCCAAAAGAGTTTGGGATATGTAAAACACAATGTATCCGTAACGTAGTAAAATAGGTATTGCAGCATAAAAAGTGGCATACTCGGGAAGCATTCCATATTCATGATACAATGTGAAAATAATTAATAACACAGAGTAACATTTCACCCAACTACTTGTGATAGAATATGAGGAATTGTCATGTTTTTTTACTCGTGGCACGCCAAATAACATCAAGGTTAGTTTTATCAATACTGGTTCAGAATTTAATGTTAAGTTATCATCGCAAAAAATAGCCTGTGACGACATTTCGAATAAACGTGTCAAACTAGAATGTTGACAAAGAAATATACTCGACTGTAAGTAACACAGACATATGTAAATTTTTGTTTTACTTCATTAACTAAGTGATTAATGAATGCTACATCAATTTTAACAACCCTTTAAGTGGAAACGACATAAATAATTTGTTATGGTAAATCACTCTATATTTAACTTGTGTAAACACAGACTGATGTGTTGAAAGATAATGTGATAATGTTTTTGGATATGATTTAATATTTTGATTTCATTCCTAATTTGAAAAAATCTTTAATGACCTATATGAGATGTTTCTATAAGAATTGGTATTTGTCAATATATTGACAAGTTAAAAGGCAAAGCTGGTAAAATGTGCCATTATATGAAAACACCATATACTATTTCACATTCTTTTAAATATCTTCATATCAAAACTCATTGAAAATATTATTGCGCAAAAGATGTTAATCAGCCAATAAATTATTGTTCAAATATTTCCACATATTTCATACTCTACCAACTGATAATAGTCAATTGACATAGAATACTAAAAAATGAGATATACTGTAAGCGATACATAACTAACCACTAGTCCTGCCTAAGCTCAATCCTTCTATTCTTCTTCAGAAAATTCAGTCATGAACATTTTGTATGAAAAAGTTTGTGATAATATAAATTACATTAAGAGTCCATTAGCTCCACATTAAGACTGAACATTGTTATTTTTTGATGAAATAAATGAAGTTGTATCTGTACCCTAGCAGTTACCTGTACTGTGGTGTATGGACGGGTTTCTTGAAGAGACAGCTACCGTGAAACACTTCGCAAACAATAGCCTTCATGTATTAAATATTTTCTGATGTTTCTTTACAATATTTTTATGATGATTCTTTTTATTCACATTTAAGAAATTTTAATTTGGTAGGCTTCAAATTTAATCTAACCCTGCTAAGCAAAACCTTCAACCTATTCAATCCGAACAATATCGAATGATTTTACCAAATAACTATTTAGTGATTGTGCTTGTATTTTATATTACTTTTTTCCTTTGTTTTAATGCCAAATTATTTTCTATCTTCTTAAATTCTTTTGGTTGATATTTAATAAGTTTTTTTCAATCAATGTACTTAAAAGACAACTTTAAAGATATTAGTATGTATTGGTGTAATTTAATTTTCTATTTTAGACAGCTTAATACAACCTAAATATAAGGCTTGAATCACTCAAATTTTGTAAATTATGTCCATATGCTTTTTTATTAGCAACTCGGGTTTCACCTTTCAGCATCTTTGGAACTGTCAGCTTGGATACACTTAATGTTAACTAAATCTCCAAAGTTGCTGAAAAGTAAATTCCCCGGGTCATAAGTGCCAAAGCATATGGAAATGTATATAAAAAAAAATAAACAAACATGGAATTTATCGTGCAAAACCGAATACTGTGGATGTTATTTATTGTGATCACTATGGGACATAAATCTTTTGATCAAATAATCAGCTAATTATTGGGCATTTAAAAAAAACATTTTTCAATTTCACCTTGAAAATTATACTTATAATAAATAATTGTATAATACATATATTTATACAAAATTAGATATTTTATTGAAAGTTATAAAATGTTTATTTAAAAAATTTACAATTGTTTGAGTTTATCAACAACTGAATATAATTCTTCTATTCATAGTGCTTTTAAAAATTTGTTGTAGGAAGAATTTGTAATGCATCATGCATCTAAGGATTAGCTGAAGGACCTTCTGAAATTTCTTCTGTACAGATATTATAATAATTCTCTCTTGATACTTAGGGGTGATCATCATTATCTTCTCAAAATGGCCACTCAATCTTTATCTACTCATTAGTAGTATTCAGTCAACTTTTTCTTTCCACGGAGACCTTTATACACACTATCGATCACCTCTTCTACCATTTTTAGTGAAATTTTCTTTTCCTGTATTTTTGGATAATTTGCCTATTGGTACATTAATACTCCATTGGTTGCGAGCATTATTTTCACGAACATTGCTAAACCTATGTTTTAATACCAACTCAATTAATTCAAGCTTAAGTTTTGACACCGTAACTCATTTTGTTTTCTTAAGAGTTATCTATCAACACACTGCAATCAGATGCTAGCAGTCAGTAGTTTAATCATAATGTATAGTTCAGCCCACAGATTACAAAATTTAATGAGAAAAATCATGAACACTTTGTCATACCAACATCTATCATAAACAAATAACTAATGAGGAATACATTTCTTGAAATATATTTAACATAGCAAAGTCATGTGTAGACATGTACTATCCATTCATTATATACACTGTAATGTAATCAACTGATTATAAAAGAATAACTCATAGGTAACATTGCTCGTGCCCGTAGAAGAAAGAATTTGATTTTGAAAGAACTTTATAGATTGGAAGTTCGTATCTAGAATATAGGCAATGATATTAAACCTTCGCCTGTGACCAAATCCCTGTGATCTGAAGTTTGTATTTGTAAACGGACTTCAATTAAGTATTCTTCTTAACTATTTTTAAGTCAAATGGTAAGTATTTATAATAAAAGAGAATTGAAATCATATTTCACAATAACTACATTTATTATTTTTATAGAATCAGAGTGCATAAAATCGTTGAAATTAAGGCAACTTCATTTCATAGACTAGATGAAAGTATCTATATCGAAAACTTGTATGAGGGGTCAGAAGTAAACCTAGCTTTCTCTTTCTCCTAGAGTAAAGTGTAGTACAATTAAATCAATCAGTTTTTGATGTTTTTTTTACTACCCGGCAGCAGAGAACTAGGCTTGCCTGTGATCTCAGCACACATTCCGTTTTCATACTTTTAGGTTAAATTATATTTGACGTTTGAATGTATAATTGCCATATCGTTAAAATATAGTTCACATAGACTTTAAAACGCAAGCGTACTAAAATGATGCTTTAGCACGTTTAGTGTTTATAGAACGAAAGACTTATCTATAAGAACTAAATAAAGTTCAGTTAATACCACGGATACAAAAACTATATTTTTATTTTTTCACCAATGATTACTAGTAAAAATATTGAAATATTTGTCTACGATCGAAAACATTATAGAAGCTATATTTGAAAATGCTTTTTAAATTGCTCATTGTGTAATGATTACATATGAAAGTTTTCATAAAAAAATTAGTATCAGCCTTATGAGATTTTTTCAAATTTTGACTAAAATCGTGAATCTCCAAGCTTTAATTTATTGGTTTGTTGCAAAATTTTAAAGATTGATATGTAATTATCTATGTTGGCTTTAATGTGTTGTTCTATCCAGTCTGGATAAAATACTCAAGTAAAAAAAATTGTTTTCATTAATGAAAAAGTGAAATCAGCAAACACGTACGAAGTCTTGAATAAATGAAGAAAATTAAATAATGTACACGTACATGTATGATCTTTTAAAGCATTTATAAAACTATTGTGACTTTGTACATAATAAACACGTACGTATGCTTTTTAAAGTATTTAAAGACTGTTTTCATTATCAAAAATCAATTTTGAAATGATAAATAAAAAATATGTATATTTATATATATATTTATGCCTAGATCCAAACAAAATTTGAAAATTGAATATAATAATACATCATATGATGTTATTTCAGCAAAAAAAGAACAAATACAATAAATATAAGATTACGGCAATATTAAGTATCCATAGTTGTAGTGGCAATAATTCAATATATTCTACGCTGGGGATGTCGATGGTCATGCTCGCATATTTTATGGTTTAGGTTTGACATCTTCGCTTGCGGTTAAATTAGTGATGAATATCAAATAATTATTATGAATGTACAATAGAAATCGTCCGATTATATATTAAATTATATTTTTGTAAAAATCAGTGATGTGTGTTCATTTTTTAATAATTCGTTTATGACCACCGCGATCATAATTAACGTTTCAATTTCCGTAATTGAATATTTTAATTTTAATTGTGCATCCTGTGATTTAATTTATTTATACATATTTTATTTAAAAAAAATGCGTTATTCGCGTGTGAATAAACTCTTTCATTGTTGGTTAATATATCGCCGTCCAGTAATTTTAACCACAACGCGATGAATGTATTTACTGATTTAATAAGTTTTCAATACCTAAAATTGGTTATTTTTCGTGCGGTTTTCACCAAATTTTTGGAAGGCATTTTTGTGATGTGTGTGTATTTTTAAACTATTTTATTTTCGCTTGCTTTCAGGTGCATTTTTTAGACTAACAAAACAAGGTACTGCTGTTTTGATTTATCATAACCACACATTCTACAAAAATTACGGAACTGGTTCCAAAACAAGCTGGGCTTGCAAGTACTCCCGTCAGAGATGTCATTCTCGCGTGGTAACAATCGACAACAACATTGTAAACACATCCGGCTGGCACAATCACGCACCTCCCCCAATTGATCCTTCCAACTATGTAGACATAATGTAAGTAATTTTCCATAAATGAATGGTTATCAATAAAAATATATGTCATCAAAAGTGAAAAATCTCTCATGTTTTAATTACATTGCAACACACTTCAGCATGACTTAACGTCTTAAAATTTATTACTGAATTGATAAATCATATTTTCATTTGAAATGATCTTCCATTGTAGCCAGGGCTGTGGAGTCTTAACAGCACGACCCCAACTATAAAAGTTTGATTTTATCAGGTTTTTTTTTCTACCTTTCCTATCTATGTGCATTAAATTAAAGATCAACCGAGCAATCCAGGAAATTGTTCCTTGAGATATTCAAAATTGTTTTATCAAAAAGGTGGTCAGGGTCGCACATTTTTTACAACTCCAAATTTTGTCATAGCATCGCGACTTCACTACTCCAGTCAAAATACAGTGACTCCGCGAAACCTACTTGACAGCCCTGGTTCTAACATATCCACTAATGTAAAATTAATAACTCTGTCATTCTACCAGTGATATTGTAATGCCCGGTATATGCCTTTGTGAAATGTCTCTATACTCAGAAAAGTTACTACCAAATCCTTCGACTATTTATTTCAGTCAAATCAAATATTTTTATTTCTTTTGAATACTCTGAAGAATTGCTTTAATTTTTATAAAAAACTTGCTATCTCTATTATTGTAAGCCAATGTAGGTGGTAGTAAAGCGAACTATGACAATATCTATTGTTTTAAAACTATAGTCTCTAAAATGTACCAAAGGGACAACTTTACAAATTTGCTATATCCTATATATATGGCTTATTCGTGTCATTTCAAAATATCAACGAGCTTGAAATATCCAGTATTACTTTTTTTTAGTTTGAATACTGGCTTGATAATATAATGAAAATAAATGAATATATAATGAAACAGACTAACTCTTATTCATGGGAAAGGTATCAAAACTGATATTATGTAATTTTTCTGATAGATGTATATATATTGTATGGAACAGACATTTTTACGATTTTTGAAGTGTTTCTTATATAGTTAATATTCATTTTTCTACGTAACATTTTGCTTTATCGTAAAATATTTTCACAAAAAGGATCCATCGACTGTACACGATAGTCAGAAATAGACAGATTCAAATCAAATATAAGATAATAGAAAGCGATCTTATTGCATTTTTACAAATCTTCAAAACCAGTGCTCCTTTGAACTAGATATGCTTTAGTTTTAAATTAATTGTCCTATTTTGTCTAAATGTTTTTTTTTCTAATTATTTTGTGTGACGTTCCTACGTTTAGTGCAATGACTTTCTAATCATTGTAATTTGATTTCCATTCTTTAATACTATTCTATTTTTTGGTGGCCAGTGGCAGGCAGAAGGTGAATATTCCAATTATTATTTGTGTGAAATTCTTGCTCAATGCAAGTGTTATAGCATATAACACATCCAGTAGAATGACAGAGTTATCAATTTAAATGTGACATTCAAAATTAATTTCCGAAGACATCCACTGAAAATAACAAAAATTATTTTCCATAAAAATAGATAATCTCTACTGATATTTTGGTATTAAAGAAGAATTTTTTTACAGTTTTACATTGGAGATTTTTCACAGTTGACATGGCAATGAAATAATGCTGATGTCAGACGTATTATTTTCTTGAGGCATAAATATTAATGCACATGCTTTTAAGATTCTAAATATTGTTCATGAATTTCTTTTATCAATTGATATCTCTGCTCCTGATTTGTAGCATATTGACTACAAATAGAACTTTTCAACAGAAGTTGTTTTATGAGAACTGTTTGTTATTTGATCGCTAAATACAGAAAAAAAGAGTATAATTTCCTTAATTGTTTTACCTTGTATTTTATTTATTTGGCTATGATTTAGTTCTATTAATATTTTTACTTATTCAAGAGCTACGCTGGCCATATTTGTCAATATTCAAAACTGTACAGCCATTTTTTATCAATGAGGGTCAGTGGTGAATTATTCTTGGGAAGCCCTATTCTTCGGAGAGCGAAAAAACATGACCAAGTTCTATATTTATAATATCTTTTACTTAATTACTTATTCAATAAAAACGATTTTTGCGATAATGTTAGTATTCTATGTATAATAAAAATAAATACTTACAAAGATATGTGGCCCTATGATATAAAATCTGAAATTTAAAGTCTTCAAAAATAGATATAATGTTTCGGCAAGCCACCTGTTGCATTTAAAGAATAATCTGCCACTGATGACAGTGTATCAATTGTATGCGGGATTTTCATTTCATCATATTATTAGATACCTCATAGTTCTCAATCATTTTTCTGACACGGGAAAAGTTTTAATAATAATTCTGCTTCAGATATAAAATGCAGACATCTTTTTTATATTTCATTTCGCTATATTTTTTCATGTCATTTTATTATTGTATAATAAATTGATTCTGATTAATTTATAATGACATCTTTTCTTATTATTTTTTACAAATCAACATTGCATTGATTTATTTAGTAATAATTAACGTATTCTTGTATATAAGGATAGTTTACTGTGTGTGAATGTTTTGTATTACCGTAAATAAAGATGGTTCCTCATAAATATTGTCTTTTATTTAAAACCACATGGAAAAAGACATGTTCGGTTTTTAATTAGGTATTCAAATTGTAATTACATTTATTTTTTCAATAAATAAATTTAATTTTGTTTCTGTTTTTTTATGTAGCCATAATAAAAAAATGTCCACCAGGTAAATACCTTTCTTTTGAATGAAAATTGATGATCAATTTGCAATATTTTACTAATCTTATTTACTATCAATAGTGAAGCACTTAGATTTTAGATTGTGACAGAAAATTTATTGAAGAAGATTCAAAATCCAACTGTTATGATTAATAATGCTGCTAGAAGACATCGGTATTGCTGACATCGAGTAAAATTTAAAAACCATTGCTACCCTTCTTATAAAGCTTGGTTTTTTCATGGCGGAGAGAGTAACAGTTGCCAACTCGTTAATTTTTTATTTTGTATATATCTGCCACTCGGTGATGTATGGATATGTGTTTTTTTTTTGAACGAACGAGAATTTCGATTTTTTCTTATTTAGAAACACTTGTAAGATAGTATGGGGTGTAAAATTCCATGACATTTCACTCCCATTCCTAAAATTAATGTCGGTAAAAAAGCATATACCCTCATATTAAAATTAAGATTTAGGCCTGAATTGGAAGTACTCTAAAACTTCTATAAAAATTGTCAAATGGCATAATGAAATGATTCATTTACATTTTTTTATGTGTTCAAAAAATAATTTTCTATATGACTCTTACCAAAAATATGTTTATATGTTATTATTTCTGGTTTTACGAAGAATATTTCAATAATATTGTTCATTTACTTTGGAATAGGGTCTTTCAATGAGGGGTTTTTTTTTTATTTAATAGTAAATTTTTCCTAAATTAATAAAATTTTATGCTAGTTTTTAATGCTCAATAATTTTGCTTTTGAGAAGCAAAACTGATCTTAAATTTTTTTGAACATATAGTGTACTTAAAATTTAAAGTCATTCATGAGATCAAATTTAAACACGTTTTACTTTTTGTTGATTGTTTGTTGAATTGTATTTGTGTGATATTGATCTAATTGAATAAATATTCCAAAAATTGAAAGGTTTACATTTTATTTTCCCAAACGAGAAGATCTTTTTCAGTGAATTCAAAGAAAACAGTGATCATGAAAGGTAATAAGTGTTGGTAATGTCGTATTCCTTTTAGATTGCTCTTAGTTGTAGTTAAAATGTTGATATATTTCTTTTATTAATATGTTGCCAATTGTTTCTACCTCCAGACTGGTTCTACATTAAATCATCGAAGGGAACAGTGCAGCTCGTGGCGACTAACAATATTTTTTACGAAGACATCAACAGCCACGCGAAACGAATCACCTGGCGCTGCTCGAAATTTTACACCAGAACGCCGGACCGCGACAGGTGCCAAGTGTCCATTTGCCTCCGATCCGGATTAATCTCGTACGTGAAAGGCACCCACAACCATCCGGACACCTACATTGAATCGAAACACGCCTGCAGAAGATGCGAAGTAGACACCTCGGGGAAATATAAAATAACCGGAGAGTGGGTCTCCACCAGCAAACACATGCAGGCCGCTATGCCGATTCGAATGAAACCGAAAGATATTACGAAATTGAAACCAAAGAAGCTCGAGAGGGTTTCGCTCATTCTTCCTAACGCAGATGGAAACATTTCCTTGAATACCAACACGAACAACGACATACCTGTTGTTAAAGACGTGCCCGCTTTAGAGATTGCGCCTGAGAACAATTGGCCCGTTGCCACACAGGTGTCGGAAGTGTGCACCACTGCCGGAGAAGAGGGCGAAGCCCCTTGGCATATTCCTACATTTGAAGGATTTTTATAAAGTATACAAATGTTATACAATTTTTTTTATTATTCTTGACATGTTTTTACAATATTTACAATATGCGTGTCCGTATTGGAGCGCCGCGTTTTTGCAGCATGCATTTTCTACCTATGATTTGTACTTATACGTAATTATTTTTGAATCTCCTCCCCAAGATCTGCGGACATAGTATTAATTATTTGACATAATTATTAGTAGATAAAATGTTTATCACAATTTAGCGTAGCATAAAGAATAGTTTTATTTTCATAATCATTAGTTTAATTGCTTCTCGTTAAAGAACCTTTGTGAAATGATTCTGAAAATATCAAACATTGCCTAATGATCTCTTTTAGTTATTCTTGTAAGACGATAATGTGAATTCTCGAGAACTCACTTTCCTACGCAGCTTTTCATTTTACGATTCATATCACTATTTTGAATATTATTATCATCATTAAAGCTTTGTTTTGTTTAATGTATATTATTGATAATTATTTAACAATTTTGAATTCTCTCATTGATTTTCACCAATAATGTATAATGTGAATAATCAGGATACAACATCAGTATTTACAAACCGTTAAGCTACTATATTGAAGTGAACAGACATTAGTTTTGATAGTTTTTAATGACATACAATATAAGAAATACGAGTCTTTGACATGCAACTATTTTGGCTGATTTGCCACACAAAAGTATTCTTTATATGAAGAAGAGTACCAAAATCATCAGAATTGGAATCAAGCAGAAAAGGATAAACCCTTTTTTTATGGTGATTTCATTTGATTTTCAGTGTTATGATTTCAATACATCCTAAACTCTCTTTTTACTTTAACTAATTGGGCCTGATTTGCCGAGAAAACATGCACTAAGCACTTCCAAAGTGTTAACTGTCACTGCTGGAAAGACATGATATTTGAAATAGTACATTTTTTAGTCTATTTCCACAATATAAATGATCAATATTGGTTTCCCTCGTCACAAGCATAATCAACAGTTCAACTTCATCCTCATTATCAAATATATCGTGGAAGTAGTATTAAATAATGTGATGTTCTTATTTACTTATACTTCTTCAATTATCATCAAGTCAGGAAACAAAAAACACCAATTTATTGCTGAAACTTAGTACATTCTTTGTTTCACCTTAACTTTAAATTTTTTTAAAAAATAACTTTCTGTTTCTGTTTGGTTGGAGTGTTTATACCTTACATCTGAAAATGGTCATTGAAGTATTTATAATAAAAGTTAGCAGCACTATGATTTTACTTGATTTGCTGATTGAAACTTTGTGTCGTACACTTTGTACATTGTCAAACATGATGTTACCTCATAAAGCAAGAATTGACTTTGGGCGTCCACTCTCTAAGATAGTAGCTTAACGTTGAAAACTTATTAATGCTATTTATAAATATGATCAAATACAATAGAAGAAATTAATATTAATTATATCTTAAATATATTGGAATTGAACATTGTATACAATATTGTCTCTTTGGACCCTAACTATTGTAGGTGATATTAACCAAACCGATTGTTATTATTGTAACAAATATGTACAGATTGTTGAGGTGATTTCTTATGATAAAATGTTATTGGGTCTGCACTAAATTTTCTGCGTCAGGAATTTCAATCTTGTATGTTGACTGTAATATTTTTAGTGATGTTCGTGATTAGAAAGATGTTTTTATAAGGAGCCAAGTGCTCGTCAGTGCTCAACACAGCATATGAAATTCTAATGGAACAATCTCGATAACCATTGTTCTATGAAAATGCACTTTCAATCTCTCTTTTTTTCTAGAGTTCAGATAGAATAATGCGGCTACTACAGGACTAATAGTTAATTTCTCTCGCTACATCTTGATTTTTAGGGTCAAATGGAAGAAATTTTAGGCATCAGAGATGTACAAATTTTTGCGTTAATGGCACAAGCTTTTGAACACAAATCAACTTATGAAAGTGTCAGTACTGAAGCTAGGGCATGTGGACACTGCAACCAAAGAACTAAACAAAAGCCGCGTCCCTGCAGGCCCAGCAAACCTGTCGCATTTAGAGTCGCTGAAATAATAATTTTAATGCAAATCGATGATGATTCTATGATTTCCAATCAGTTGCTTTTGATTGTTGATTACTTGTGAATGTTCTTTCCAATAACATAGAGAGAATTTATTAAAAAAATTGTTCTAAATAAAATTATGGACTTTTAACAAGATGGTTGAATGGTGATTGAAAGAATAATCTTTGTATTTGCCCTATGAATTCATGGATTATTTAAATTGAAGTTGAAAATTCCCTAAGAAAATACAGATTAATTTATTGAAGATAAATAAGCATCAATGCTGACTTTTTTTTGTCTTCTGGTATTTATACACCTTTCACTAGCGTCTTTGTGTTTACATCAAATTAATGCACGCAAAATTATGCCATAACTTTTAACCTAGGATAAAAATGTTTTGAAAGAGTATAAATATTTCTTAAAAATTTATAAATAAAAAAAACTTGAAAATGTAAAATAAAATTATTTGAACACTAATTGAACTGAAAAAATTACAATGTTACTCTTTTCTAAGATTGAAATAGACTGATGACAATGAAAATATTGCAGAACCAACGTCAACATTATTATTCTTGACAGATTTTCTGTCACTTATGAATATTTAGATTCAAGTCTACAGTGTGAAATCAAATAACAGTTTACAAGTAATGAATAAGTAAATAATTTACACATAGATTATGAAATATATTCATAAAACATTTTGCATGTATAAGAAAATAATGTGTAATAATAAATAAATAAAAATGCCATCGAGCCTTGAGAAATGCAATTCTGTAATATTTCTAAGACTGATATTTTTGTAAATCTATATGGTCAAATTTGATTCATACTTCAAAAGGATCAGTAACAGTTTAAGGAAGACTTTAATAGACCTGTAAATTTTCTATTAAATATAACTTTCCAGTACGTTGAGCGGCAAAGATTTACATTTGTCGATTCCTCTGCAATAACTGTATTAAAATGAATCTATGTATTGTTAGGAGGAGTGATAATCTCATTAATTTTATTCTATCCCACGAAGCATCCCCAAATATGTGAAACTTAACCGTTTCGTATTATGTTTATGTTAGGTATTATTTTATGTGTGTCGTAGGTTTTATGTATCGATTATGAATAATCTGAAAATACTATGATAAGACTATAAAAGTGCTCCAAAAGTTAGATATTAGTATACAAATATGCTTTCCTTAGACTAGAAGGTGTGGAATATGTTATATTTACGTAACGGACTTAATGAACGCTATTCTATAGACTGTATTAGTCTTACGCTATTAAATGCCTATTTAGATTGTCATGTGAAATTTACAGAATATTGACAGTACACTAATGTAATTTCTATGAATGTCGTAGTATTCTTTATATAGATAAATAAACTGAATAAAAAATAGAATTATACAGCTTTTATTTACCCACGTTAACCCTTCAACCGCTAACCGCACCGCTTACCAGTGTGTCGCTTATGCATTCACACACTAGTGACATACTTAACCGTTTTAGTGCTAAGCAATTTTGGCAAAAATGAATGAAAATTGCTATACACATATTGATTAATTTAGAGGAAAAAATAATGGTGTCAAATAAAACACTCTAACTTAGACAAATATCAATCAATTTTATTAATTATTTTTGCATTATAAAGATAAAATGTTTATTGTTTATTAATGTTTATTAAACATAAAGTGATATCAATATTATTGTATTTTATTTCTTTTAGAAAATAAAAAATCAAAAAAAAATAGCTCAACAATTATGTTTTGCCGCACAAATAGCTACTAATAACTACTAATTGTTGGCCTTCTCGTTATTCCCATTTCGAGTATGACAGCAATAAAGGCTTTCATTTCGTATATTGTTGTCGGCGTCCACTTTTTAGTGCTAAGCAATTTTGGCAAAAATAAATGAAAATTGCTATACACATATTGATTAATTTAGAGGAAAAAATAATGGTGTCAAATAAAACACTCTAACTTAGACAAATATCAATCAATTTTATTAATTATTTTTGCATTGTAAAGATAAAATGTTTATTGTTTATTAATGTTTATTAAACATAAAGTGATATCAATATTATTGTATTTTATTTCTTTTAGAAAATAAAAAATCAAAAAAAAATAGCTCAACAATTATGTTTTGCCGCACAAATAGCTACTAATAACTACTAATTGTTGGCCTTCTCGTTATTCCCATTTCGAGTATGACAGCAATAAAGGCTTTCATTTCGTATATTGTTGTCGGCGTCCACTTTTTTGCTCGAGAATTATCCGATACAGTGTGCGAGGCCAAAAACTGTGCAGCATATCGATTTGTTTCCCTTACGATGGTTTCGAGCAGTGATATTTTAAAATAATATAAAAAACGATAAAAGTTATTTTTAAATGTATAAGAATGCACTCTCATTACAAATTACGCGCGAGGTTAGCGTACGTGCACTCCCGCGGAGCACCGAAAACACACTGAAACTCGCAGCGCTTTTGCGCTGCGCCGCAATTTTCGATACAAACGATCGCAGCGCTTTTGCGCCGCGTAGCATTCTAACGGTTAAGTAATTAATGTGGTTTTTTTATTTACTTAAACATTTTCTAAACAGTATTTGACCATTGTGCTTTTATACAGGAATGTGTTAAATCAAGTGTACTAAAAGAATCGTGTAAAACTGAGTTTTTTTGACTTGTTGCTATTCACTGCAGCCAATATATAGATCTAACATTAATTTAACAATCAATATATTTTGTAAACTCTTAAAATTTTATAAATGTAATTCAAAAACAATAATCATACAGATGGCATCAAGGTCCCGCATAAGCCAATGATGATATTTGAATTTAATAATCGTCATATGAACTTATGCTAGATTGAATAGTATAAAAAATTACATGTGTTAAGTAATATGGAAACGGCTTAAAATGCCTCTATGTTTTTTTTTCGCTGTAGGAAGTGTCTTGTATAAAATACGTGAAAGGGTAAAAGTGCCAAAACATTGGTCTGGAAAATGGTGCTGTTTATTAAAAATATGAAGTATAAGAAATCCCACAATGCCAAAAAGATTGTTAAAATATAACACAGTTTTATTAAATGGTTTACTGCCAAAACTATAAAAACATTTTTTTATATGAATCTTTAATCAGTTGTATTGCAAATTTTGCATTATTGTATGAATTTGGTTAGTAAAAAATTATGAGGATAAAATTTTTATACTTACGCTAAATCGATCTGGTGGATTATTTGTTATATTTAATTACCTTTTTACTTATTTGATCTTTGGGGTGAAACGAGACTGATTATTCAACCACTAGTTCTGTCTTGTCCTAGTCCTTTTTCGACAACTGGAGGTTAAGTGATAACAGTAGCAGTTCAGATCAGCTCCATTAAGAGTCCATTTGCTTCAAATTTTTATTAAAAAAAAAATATTTATATTGAATGTTTCAAATCTATATGAATTGTATGCAAAGTTAACAAATTCACTGCTTATAAAACTACAACTACAATACATAGATGCCACACTTGAAAATTTTCTTATGTTAAGAGTACTTAAATATTTCAAATAATTTATTGGAATAATAAATTTCCATACTTATTCTATGGGTAAGCAACCGACCGATTGTGAAGGAAAGCTTAGTTGATTCCAATTATAATTGAGACTCTTGGAAATTCCCTTTTACTAATACGATTGATGTTTTAAAAATACCTACAGATGTTAGAAAGTTTAGACCCCAACGAATGAATTATAGGTAGAAAGGGATAATTTTTTTTCTAAACCTTTTTTCAATTTCAAATACCTAACATTATTATAGCTATACTGTGAAATTCAAGAGTTGGACGAACCAGTGCATAAGGTAGACAGATATATGTTTCTTAAATCTCCTGGAAGTGTCTCCCGTCATCGAACCCTCTGATGAGATCTCAAGTTTCCTGTTGTGTATATACGGACAGTCCATTTTTAACAATGTACGCATACAAGAGATTAATGTGCAAGTAGTGACAATTTGAATTTTGGACCTATATGGAGTATATGAGCAGCGCACTCTGTGTAAATAGTGACTGTCACTTTTTGGTAAAAGGGCATTATATTTAAAAAATAAAAACATAATGTTCGGTACTGTTTCCTCAATTTAATATTTTAAGATCAAGGCGAGCCATAATGTCTAATTTTAGTGATTTTTAGTGCTCTTTACGATAATAAAACTAAATGATTCGAATTTTTTTTTTTATAGATTTTATTTCCCTAAATGAAGAAGTGAAACATCGCAGAAAAGCAATATCCTTGGAAAAGAAAATTGCAATTTTAGATTGCTTGTCTAAAGGACAAAGACCTACTGCGGTGGGCAAAGATTTTAATTTAGGGGAATCGACCATAAGAGCGATCAAAAATAATGAAGCCGCAATAAGGGAATCTATCATTTCTGGCACCAAACTTAGTGCCAAAGTTGCATCTTATTCGAGAGATGTTTTATTAGAAAAAACTGAACGAGAACTCAAGATATGGATTGAAGATTTAAATCAAAAAAACATTCCTGCAAAAAGTTACTTGATTAAAGAAAAAGCTCTTCAAGTTTATGAACAGATGAAAAAGTCAGAGCCATGTAAAAGTGATTCCAAATCTAAGAAAGTTTTTTCGGCTAGCAAAGGATGGCTAAATGGGTTTCTTAAAAGAAATTCAATTACTTTGATGAGAAGCAGTTAAAAATTGTCGGCAGAAGATAGCCAACATTTTTGAAGGTTGTGGATATTACCTTGATTAAGTGTGGACTTATTCGGCTATATTTATATTATAATCACATCGCCATTGTTATTCATAAAATATACCCGTATTTTGAATTGTAGAAGATGAAAAAAATACGATTACCGAATTGTAAGATTTTCTTTAAATGTGTTTATCAATACATTTGTTTTTAAATCAATGAAGTAGCTAGTGTCACTGCAAAAAGTTTATCAAATATTAATATTTATGCTGGTGCTTCAGTTCTTCTTTTCCAGTTCAGGTTTTCTTTTTTGAGGATTATACAAGCTCGCCATTTTGATTGTAACACTTTGATCACGAGTGACACTTTAGGTTATTTTATTTAATGGTTTCTGCTACACCTATGGCTATCAAATTAACTGTATGTATAATATAACAATACACGTAACCTATTTTTCATAGGGCATTTTAGCACAACATTTTATTATTGTTTTTGATAAGTTTTGTGCTCCCTTTTAAATAGCCAAATTGATTATTTAAGGGGTTTCCAAGTTAAGCATGATCCAAAATACTAGAAAGTTTTTAGCATCTTTTAAAACTAAAAGTTTACTTATTACTGAAGAGGGCGAAATTATGTTTTCAAATACATATTTGAATACATAATTATTAACTAATTCGGTTTTGTCAAAATAGATTAGGAGAGATGAGTCATTAATTTTATTTTTCTATCCACATATTTCAATTAACCCTTGTTTACCTCTTCATATGGTATCGCTGCATGGTCGTGGACTAGTGTTGTCATTTAATGAGTAAATAAAAAATATCGTGTGTTGCCAAGCTTGGATTTTTATTCTTGTTATGTGTTACACTATTCAAATCTGCCATTGATTTTCGAGTCGCTTAACTATTATTTTTTATTTAAATTACATATTTAAAAAAAAAATGTAATTATTTTGAAAAATGGGTACCATACTATATTGAACTTTAAGAACATTGTTTATTTGATACTCTTGCTGAATACAATGATGTGAACTACATGCTCATACTTGTGCTTGATTTGGCAAAAAAAACTTTATAAATAATTCTTTTTACACGAAATACAAAATTCGATCGACATGCTATTTGTCTTTGAATTTTCAAAAAGAATCAATGAGCGACCGAGTAACCCAAAAAATATGGCAACTCTTTAATATTTCCTACAACCTTTCTAAAATAATAATCAAATTTAATTTTCAGATGCAGATTTCTTTATAATCCCTAATACACGATCTGAGAATACTCAGAGTTTTGATTCTGTGCAAGCGATCAGAGCTCATTACCCTAGCAAAGTACCAGATACTCAATCAAACACAAGAAATCCTACAAGAAGATGTGTTGTTTGTTGGAATAAACGCATTAGAAGAGAAACAACGTATTGGTGTCCAAACTGTGAAAAGGCCCTTTGCGTGTCTCCGTGTTTCAAACTTTACCACACAAATTCTTTTGATTAATTTAATCTTTTATTACTTAAATATATATATTAATATATTAACACACCAAAATCGAAAACACTGTCAGTCTGTTTTCAATCAGAACACTTCTCAAATTGTAAAAAAATGGTGACTTGACATTTGCACATGTCATTTTGGCTGCCGACTATTTTTATAGGTGTTACACGAAAAACGGTCCACAGTGATAATTTAAAAATCTCAGAATGACATTGAATCTATTATGGGAGCAGCTTTGTAATACGCACTGTTCAACTATAAGTAATTTTAAATGATACATAACAAACCTAACCAAAGCATATGAAAAAAAAAACTGTTTAAAATCATAATAGCATGCAGAATCTGATTGAGTCCGTGCAATAATTATATTAAGCCTATATGATTTACATGGCCATCAGAATCAAGGATTGAATAAAAATTTAAAAAATGTTTTGGTTACTAATTGTCAACATTATGCATGTTTTGCATGTCAAGAAACAAATACTAAAATAGATTAATTAAATAGTTGCAGACAAAATCTAATTGTTGAATTTTATTTTGCTTAGTTCAGTGAAAAAATAGTAATGTATTTTAGTTCTACAAAATTTATATGGTATATAGTTGATAGTTATTTCAGCTTACAGCCTCACCGTTCACCATGCTAAGAAACCAAATTGTCATTTCAGCTCTCTCTAGTTTTGAATTAAAAACTATAGTTCTGATGGGGGCGTAAGCTGAAATGGCTATCAACTATATACCTTATAAAATTTGTAGAACTGAGATTACATTGATATTTTTTCACCGTGTTATAATGGAGTTCTACCAAGTAAATGCCAATTCAATTAACCTATTTATTTTGCTTAGCTGGCAGTTATATTCACTCTCCTAACTGCTTCTTGCTTATTTTTTTTTTTATTCAAAAATAAAGTTTTTTTTTTGTTATAATGTGTGTTACATATAGAAAACAAAAAATTTCTGCATGCCATTCAAATTTTAAACAGATTTTAATCAGTTTTTTGTTGTCTATAATGTGTTACATATAGTTGAATAACCACAGATTTTTTAAAAATTTTACCTTCCTAGATGAAAATCGACAATGAAATTTGTTTAATACGTTTTGTTACTTCAAAAAATGGAAATCTATTAGGATTTTGGATAGGTAAAAAACAATAATTTATGGTTCATGGCAACATTTTATGGTTCCTCTGTTGCCATATTGTAGAAATAGTACTATGTACTATTAACACTGAAATGTCTTCCATATTCTATTGTACAAAATTTTATCATTTACATTTTTGTTGTTAACCCTTTGAGGATTGATTTATTCCATACAAAACATTTTTTTTACTTTTTGAATATTTTTCCTACTTGTACACATAAAAATATCTGGAAAAACTTTGTTATTTTTGGAAGACTATTTTCAAACACATGGCTAATTATATAAATGATTTAATTCGTCATTTTTTAAATAATTTTCTAGAAACTATTACCTCTGATTTGAGCATGTATCATTATTGTGTTTTGATTGCAAACGGTTTTCTGCTTATCCTGATTTTAGTAAAGGGAGCAACCACTAGCTTTGATTCACCAAAGCTTTCAAATATATTTTTTCCAAAATTCTTTTGGTCTTTTGAAATGCACAACTCTAAAAAAAACGTCCATACTCTTTGAAGAGTTCATAGATGTCACTAGTAAACAAGTTTTAGTTTTATCTAATTTGTGTTGTATTATTAATAGTTTCCTATTTTGTGGCCCCAGGTAATTGAATATCAAAGACCTCTAACAGGAAACAAATAATGAATTGTATGTTTTATTTCATAATTTTTATCAAAACTTTTCTTGTGTTGTATTGATGAGTAATGTCTGTTAATTTTAGACCAAATATCAAATTATTTTCATGACTACTACAAAAGTGTGTGTCTTGAAAATGTTACTTGACAGTAAAGAAAGTCGAAGATACAATCTGATTTGGGAATATTTGTGATATTTTAATATAGTGTTATATTTTTTTAGAATATTATAATTATTACCGCTGGTTAAATTTGTAAGCATTGCATTTTAATATGGCTATTAAGTGTCTTATTAATTATTTTTAAATAAAATATTTTGAATATGTTCATGATATTTTATTCTCAAATTTATACTTCACCTTTTTAATATAAATTATTGAATATTTATCGTAGACTGTTATTAGGTGAGTTGAGAAAAATCCTGGGCAAATGCAAGCATAATTCATTTATTATTATGAGTTTTATATTGATAATATTTTTTATGGAATAATGGAATATGAGTGGGTTATCTTCAAGTAGCAATGTCCAGTAATGATCGTCAATCAGTGTAATGTGCCAATCCTATGCATTAGACCGGGTTTCTCTGGTTAGTCAGTTCTGTTGCATCCTTGTGATAAAATGCCTGAAGATGCCGAAAGGAGAAACCCAGGTCATTGGTCACAAAACATGTACCTGGAATCGTACAAAGTTTCAACACTTCAAAACTGTCATATTTCATTTGAATATTTTTGTAATAATTAATAATTTAAGAATATATACGATGTTTTGAATCAACTCAAAAGAATGGTGAGCTTTTGATAAATGATGATGGATTTTGTGGTATAACAAAAATAGTCTTGTTTTTACAAGATCTTGGAATATTGGATATGTGAAAGAAGAGGAAAATGCTTTGGATGTGGTATCAGTAAAAACAATAGGCGTGAATTTAAGCAAACACAGAAGCACATCCATCCTGCAGATAGGTTAAGACTTGAAATGTGCCAAATGTAAAATCGTTATGAGCAGCCCAAAATGACACTTCTACCGAGATTTTTCAAGCTGTATTGTCAACGTCATCTGAGGAGGTGAAGGCAAGATTGCCTAATGTGGACAACTTGAACTGAAATATTCAAAGGCGCAGAAACAATACACAACCTCTAAAATTTGAGGAAATTAAAATTCCTAAAATTGTTTTACAATAAAAAAACATTTTTTTTACTTACGATTTATTTATTATGTATTATTTATTTAAAGACTTTTTAGTCGATACACATTGAACATTTTTTTATTTAATATCATCAACTGTTGTAAAATAGTAATTACTAATCTGTTTAACAATTACAAAAGTTAAAATTGTTCGAATTAAGATACGGTTATAGTTAAAAAAGTTAATATGTTTTGAATGCCTCCACATTGACTGTTTCCATAGCTGGTTGTAAAAGCTTGCAAAAGATGGCTTGAGAAAGGCATATGGGCATATGCTTGTTATTCGTTCACATAATCTCTCTTTTTGGAAAGTGTATGGGGATGATGGAGTTAACGCAACACTAGTAGTTTAACACGGTGAAAAAAATAGCAATGTATTTTAGTTCTACAAAACTATTTTTTTAAATATAGTTGATAGCTATTTCGGCTCACGCCATCGTCAGAACTATGCTTAAACAAACATTTGCTTGTCTATGTATAGCTGTGTAGAAAAAGTACACAATACATCTTCTCTCCTGTTTTAACGACCTAGTTTGTTTCTTGTTTGCAATAAAACTAAAAATTTTGAATGAAACTAAAAAGGCGGCTATATCAATAAGTTTACATATGGCACGGAAATGGTCTATTACAGAAACAGTGAATCACCCCGCAGAGGGTTAAGCAATGGTGATAGACATATCTTCGTTTGTTCGTTAAGAAACCTTAGTGATAGTTGATGTCTATTGATTTCCAGCTGTTCCAAAGCCGTCATCCTGCGACTCTTACTACAATGATGCAAAAACTTAGGCGCTGAGCTTGAATTTATATTATGTGATACCATTATAACGTGATAAGCGAATTGTGAATCTGTTTTTTTACTATTGAATGATCTTACATATTCCTTAGCTCGAGTGGATATACTTCTACCTGTCTGTCCGATATAAACGGATAAACATGAGCCACAGGACGTTTTATCAAATCAATAAAACAATAAAGATACAAATATTCAAACTTTCAAAAATGAAGTGATTACAGCTGTAAGTATAAAATTTACTTGTATTGCTTGAGATTAAAATTTTTTTATTATTTCAATTCTGACCTATCTGTGAAATTTAATCATGTATGACTAAAAACACAATAACCTCATAGCACATCAAAGACATTTGGGCTATGACTATGTGTTTTGCTCAATATGCATTTCGGTTTACCTTTCTTGCTGAATTAATAATGTGTTATTTTTCAGCTTCATTTTTCATGACTCCTCGAGGGAAGCTTCCACTACTAATGTTAGAAAATTATACGTTCTGTACGCATTCAACGTCACTCAACGGAAGGACCAGGTGGTGTTGCTCGCAACACAGCACCAAAAGATGCCGAGCATTTGTGTTCACCTTGCCTGATCATACTATTATTTCAAAGGATACCAATCATAATCATGTTGCTCCAAAATATCACATAACACAGAAGGGTCTACTTATGAAAATCTGAAAAAAATTGACCTCTCTTTGAAACTATCACCTCTATCATAATAAACTTTAACAACTTTCATTTCAAAGGGGGTGATTGTTAATATTCAATGTTATTTTTAACAAATTTTTTTAAAGCCACCCAAAGCCAACTCGAGGACAAAAGCATTACCAACACCCATCTCGAATATAATATTGAAAATATCAAAATTTTAAAAAGATTTCATAGAGATTGGAGTCCGTGCCCATTTGGTCACCAGGGTACCAATAAATTTCACAGGCTGGAAGATGGCACTACACCAGCACTGGGACTAAAATTCTCTGTTTAAATATCAAGAGTATTGGAGGTTTAAGTCCTGACAAAACCAACATGAATATTTTTTTTTATTCAACATCTGACATCTTGGAATGGATTTTCTTTATATCTTTTCTCCTCGGTATGATTTCGGTGACCTTGTTAAAATTATGCATGAGTTTTTCTGATAGAAAAAGGTTTTGAAATTGTGTACCTAATAAATTTTTTGGCGAAGACATAATCGACCATATTCTCAGATTTATTGTAACAATGTGTAGTCAGTCAGACGCAACACTTTTACGCCAAACTTAATGATCTTGTATTATAAGCATGTTCATTAGGCTAATACAAAAAGAAATTTGAACAATTTATTTTGTACACTTTCAAGTGTACACTTTAAGTGAAATCAATTGATCGGAATTATTAAATCAAATACATTTTCATCAGAAGATATTTTATCAACATGTTTTTTTTTAAAACATATAACACCCAGAATTGATTCTTATCGTCGTAAAGGTGTTGATCCTTACTGACTGGGCAGTGTTAGAGTCTGGTTACTAATAAATTTGAGAATAGGACCTAGTGTCTGGCTTAGAACTGTTGGTATGTGAGATGTAATTGATACATTGTTAATCCAGCAACTTGGATTTTTTAAATAATGTGAATTGTGCATTTTGTTATTTTCATCTATACAATATGTATATTGCTAAGTAATATTTATTAAAAATTAATAAATATATTTTTTTAAATATATAAGAATATTATTTACTGTTATTTACTAGTGTTACTAAACAGTAGAGAACCTTGGCACATGATGAAGAATCAGAAATCCGGTATACTGAGCCCTGAGCCTCTAATTCTGACTGATGACATTTAGCCATCCTGGATGATTGTTGGGTATTATCCATAAGTTGTAAAACTTAATATAATAGCTTTATCAAAAGACCTTTATTATTATTTCTTGTTTATGTTTTATCATTAAAACACAGCGCGAAATATTTTATCTAGCGTACCACGTCAACGATTTGGTATTCAAAAGGGTTTATTCATGCAATGTTTCCCATAAAATCGCCATAATATGCTGGAATCAATATTCAAATAATTCCAAGGGACCGACCGAATTTGTGGTACACACGCGGACTCACCGACGAGTCGTTGGCGTATGGAATGAATAAGTTTGCGACTCACCGGTGAGTCGCTGACGTGCTAGTGGTTAAATTATTCAGCATACTATCATATATAATTTGGACTATATATTGATAGCACACAGAGAAATTTTGGTATTGGTGTGAAGTAATTTATGAGCCCCTGTTCAAATTTAATGTGCCAGTGATGTTTTTGTGGATTTTCAATGGGTTTTTGGCTGTTTCACTTAATAATTACTATTATAAGACATTATATATGTAAATAACTCTTGAGATTTAACCTGCATGTACTATATACGGGCAAGTTCTATGTGTCATATATCTCATATCTAATGTATATTTTACAAAGTTTCAGTGAAATATATTCGCACCAGCAAGAGCGGAAAACAAATGCTGATGATAGACGGGTTCACAATGACCGTACACCTACAAAATGCTTCAGGGAAGATCCGATGGAAGTGCTCCACTAGCAGGAAGTGTTGCAAAGCAGTAGCATACACGCTCAATGATGAGATTATTTCCATGAATAATGTCCACAGTCACCCGCCTGCAAATTACCACATCACATCAGAAGGCATATATATCAAAATTTAATATTTGTTTCATTGCTAAAATAATAATAAGATAAATTCCATCAATAATCAATTTTTTAGTTTTGTATTTTGAAATTCATCACTGTGGATCCTTGGTCTTTCAATATAGCATTTATCAATTTCCTGCATTGCTGTTGTACATTCTACTAAGTGTGAACAAAACATACATACTTCGATTTATCAGCTAAATATAACTGTATTGCCACAATATATCCCGGATGTCCGTTTTTGTCTGACATTTCACATCAAAATTTATTGTAAAAAAGATCAAGATTGTAAGTTTGGAAGCGTCGGCTAGTTTTAATAAAACTGACTTATAATGTTTCCACTGATGATTCACACACTGAGAACACCGCTGAGTCTGTTTCTGTGGATTGTTCTAACTTGCAACTAATGAAGAAAGTTAGGACTTGATAGACCTCTGATTTTCCAGTTGCTAAGAAATATCGTTAAGTCTCTCAAAAGTATATATTATAGTTAGCGAAATAATTTAAATTCATTATGGGAGCCATCTCAAAATTCATAGAATACCTTTCTTCCGAGAGGCGCTTTTATTGGTAAGCCCCTGTATACACGGGCGTCGGCAATAGGGACAAAGGATTTTTTAAATCTAGAATAGCCAAGTATTCGCATTCCCTTGCAATGCTTTTGTAATTGAATTAATTAAGGTTCTGCTGTTAATCTTGCATTGTTTTTTTTTAAATATTACTTTTACGTGTTACCAGATTACACAAATATTTGAATTGAATATATTCATTTTTATATCATTTATTCTAACTGTATAATTTAACTGAAATTTAAATAAAGTGCCTTATTAAGCGTCTAAAGCATGTTTTTTTATTAATTGTGAAATTTTTATAATCTTTAATACTTAACCCTCTTTTTTTCACACTGGGGAGTATCAGACTCAAGTTTGGAAACTGAAAATAACGATGACTTGGATGAATTAGTTTAATCTACTGCTAAAATGTATTATGTGAAAGAATTTAGGTCTTTCTAGCTAAGAGATTAAACATAGTTCAAGGAGTTGGAATTCTAGAAAAAAGCATTATAATATACAGTGGAACCCCGATCAACCGTCCTCGCATATTACGTTTCCCTGGATGGATCGTTCATTTTTTTATAGTCACGTCAAACACTCATAAGAACAATGTTAAATAATGTCGCATTAACCGTTCCCCTATTTATCGATTTCCTCGATCTGTCGTCTAAATATTATGGTCCCGTCTCAAACATTATCCCGATTGACCGGTTTTGGTAGATAATCTTTCTATCGAATACAATTTGTGAGTTTGAGCTCATTAAACCTTATATATTAACCAAAGAAATTAATGATGAAATATAATATGAAGTTCGCTCAAATATCTTGAGATTTTCTTTAATAAGGGATTTCACAATAAGTTTAAAATACTATTCGATTATTTCAATAAATAAGATTGAATTGGTATACTTTTACAAGACCCTTTCATATTTAACAATTTTTGTAAAACCCCATTTTTGGAAATTAAAGGTTGCTTTGTATTTTTTTTTTTTTTTTTTAATTATACTTTTTTATTAATATTTAAGGTCCTTTGAAAAAAGTGGAATTTAAGTTTCACTATAGCAATATTTGTATTCAAAACCAAATCCGCTCCTTGCATCAAGAATATTGTGACCACACGGTGCCTTTAAAATTCTTGTCCCCGTCTTTACGCATCCTTCTAGGCTATTCCAGTATTCCATATCTCTGACGAGCACATCCTATGAATGGTCATTCAGTAATCCTCCAAGGAGACGGATTTGATCCGGTTGATTAACAGACCGGTTTCAAGCTACCCTGGGGTATAGGCAGCACACACTCAAGCCTAAACATGACACGAATTACAGTTTTGGCACTGGAAATTTACATACGCACATATATTTTCGAGTATCAACTATCAATACATCGCAGCCAACCATCTCAATAGTTGAGTCTTAAGTATTCAGTGGGTTAAGACATTATCCATGGCATTTACGATGAAATGATTCAATGTAATTATATGTGGCAGGGAGAAAATTTTGAAAACATTTGTGATTAACAAATGATTTATTACATTTCAGCAAACTTTATTCATGTTGGCCAGTTTGGCAATCGACGCCGACTGTTGGTAGACGGGTACGCAATGAACGTCCATAAAAAATATCCCAACGGAAAGATTCGATGGCAGTGTTTCAAAAGATCCTGCAATGCGAGCGCGTATACTCTCGAAGACCGAATATTATCCTCGAATAACGTACACATTCATTCGCCTAAAATGCAGAGAGAATCGGTCGCATAAAAAAATGTGATCGAAGGTAAGATTATTTAGTATTTGTTCTAGGAGTTGCTAAGTAGTTGTTTAATTAAAACTTTTACAGGAACGTCAAAGGTACAAATTAAAATTGCAATATTATAAAGGAACCAACACATGTTGCAAATAATTTTTTTAATGTAGTATGTTATTATGTGCACTTATGATAACTCAAGGCTTATTTCACTACCATTATGTTGGTTTTCTCTTACATTTGAATATCAAACCACTTGAAACACATTTGACAGATTTAATTAAAAATCTCAAACTATTTTACGCTCAATCAATGTTGGAATGTCAAAGTGATAAAATTAGTTAAACATTCAACATTTTAATCAATGAAGTCTTACAAAACGGACAAAACACAATTGCCAATCAAATAGGACACTTTTATTGGTTTTTAACAGCTAAATTTATTCGAATCCGAAAACATCACATGTCGTTTTTTTATCAAAAGTGTTGCAAAATAACTTCAAATTAACACAGTGAAAAATTCCTATTTTTTGATAATATAGGATTCTTAACGAACAAACTAATATATGTCGATCACCATTGCTCAACCCTCTACAGGGGTCTGTTTTATTTCCGTAATAGACCATTTCCGTGCCATATGTAACTTATTGATATGGCCGCCTTTTTAATTTCATTTACAAATTTTGGTTATATTGCGAGCAAGAAACAAGCTAGGTCATTAAAACAGGAGAGAAGATGTATTGTGTACCTACACAGCTATATATAGATAAGCAAATGTTAGTTTAAGCATAGTTTTGGCGATGGCGTGAGCTGAAATAGCTTTCAACTATATCTTAAAAAATATATTTTTTTGTAACTTGAGTTCTACCAAGTGAATGCCAATTCAATAAATATCTTCAAATTACCAAAATACATAAATATAATAAAACCCTATGTTATAACGGTAATCGCACATACGCATGTATTTCGAAAACATTACAACTTCAAAACTAGTCATTTTTTAATACATTTGGTAATGACAGTACTTCCATGTGGCCGATATTGCAGTTCTACCATTGTAAAAAGTTATAGATTATTGAACTTAGACTCAATAACACGAAAGAAAAGATTGTCTAATTTTCACAAATAAAATGAAATGAAAGTTGACGGGATTGCAACAAGTCACTAGTGAATGTAGGCTCCAAATGTAAGAATTGTCAAATAGTACCTCACCGAAAGCTAGAAACATTCTATTATCGATTAACGATATCGACTGAAGTCCTTATTGAAACTTTGTACGATTTCATATTTTTTGTTACTAACGACCTGGGTTTCGAACCTACAATTCTGTTGCATCCGTGTGATAGAATGCCTGAAGATTACGAAAGGCATAACCCGGGTCGTTAGTGACAAAACATGTGGAATCGTAAAAAGTTTCAACAATTCAAATTTGATACTATTGTTATGTTCTATGAATATATTTTAAAAATAAATACTTTTACAGTTATCTGTCTCACTTTATTTAAATAAATAATTATTTTTTATTTTTGACTTTTTTTTTTTTTTTACTAAGAACATGGTTAATTTATCTCTTTTAAGGTGTTAACTGTCATTTCTTGATGGAAAGGCATGATATTTTAAATAATAAAAACACATTTTTTCTAGTATTTATTTCCACAATATATTTTTTGATCAGGACCGGTTTCGCTCATCGCGAGCATTATCAACTGATCAGTTGATAATGATTAATTTATAATCGGCAGTTTTACATATATTTCATAAAGGGTACAAATTTTCTTTAGATAAATGAATTTAATGTAAAAATATGAACTTACTTTCTATTACGACAAATGACATATAATTATATAGTATATCTAGGGATTGCAATTTACTGTCAAATTTTATTAACCGGTAAACGGTAAATAATTTCACTTCTTACCGGTTTACCGGTAATTTGCCGGTAAATGAAAAGAAATAGACGTGGATTATATCATTTAAATATAGCTGTACGTGGCTACTTTCACTAAAAATGTTATCCTGGATTGAAACATAAATAATTTAAAATACATTTCAGGTGAATAGTAATGTCATAAAATATACTTTAAATATGTTTCAGTTGAATATATTTTAAATGTACTTTTTTAAGTAAATCAAGTCTCTTTGATCAATTCATTTTTGTTCAAAGGCATGTGTATTTGTTAAGTCTTGAATTGTCTTCTATCCATTAACTTAAAACCAAAGCTGTGGAATCGTTAAAAAAACACGATTTCGACTACGACTCTGACATTTACCAAAAACAAGACTAAATAAAAAAAAGTTCATTTTAGTCAGGTTTTTCCTACCTTTCCTATTTATGTGCATTAAATTAAAGATCAACCAACAAATTCGGCAATTTTTTTCATAGAGATATTCTTCAAAATCGTCTTATCGAAACAGTATTCGGAAGAGTTGTGAGAATGATGAGCTGATCTTATCCTATACTTTGTGTCTTAATACAAAAACTGAAATAATACATTTCAATTTATGATATCGACTGAAGGTGCTCGGTGGAATTTCAAAATTAAATTTGAATTGTTAAAACTTTGTACGATTCCACATGTCGAAACCCGGGTCGTTAGTAACGAAACATGTGGAATCGTACAAAGTTTTAACAGTTCAAATTTTTAATACATTTTACATTACTTACACTATGAGGAAAATCTGCTCATGCCATGACGACAACCGTAGTGAGTGGTGGTGGGTATTGCAAAGTCCATTCCTAGCTCTGACTTCTTTACTTGCAAAAAAGAGATTGAGTAACTGAATGACAATCAGTTCTTGTAGAAAAAACTTATATTGAGATAACTTCTTGAGGAACTGACATGGATTAAAAAAATATGAATATAATGGTTTTAACCGTTATTGTATCTTATAATGCATAGGCTCTCAACCTTTTTCAGGTGGCGACCCCTTTTCATGAAATCCATGTGACCCGCGAGCCCACATACAATCCAAGTGCATACAATTTTTTTTCTTAGTTGACCGTATAAGTTGGCGACCCCCAGGTTGGGAACCTAGGTCTTAACCTATTTGCAGGATGGTTGTGCTCACGTGTTTGCTTAAATTCATGCCTATTATTTATACTGATACCATGTCCAAAGTATTTTCCTCTTCGTTCGCATATCCAATATTCAAAGATCTTGATTTTAGACGATGTTTTTCTTGTATAACAAAATACATCATCATTTATTAAAAGCACACCATTCTTTTGAGTCGATTCAAAAAGTATATTTTGAAACGGAATTTGATTGGGAAACTAGGTTATAATGGATGTTCGTCAAAGTATTGTGTACATATAAATTGATTTCATTATTATACTACAAACGTATACTCCTTACTTGATGAAATTGTATACTTGATTAATACAATTGAATTCTTGTATTGAATTTCAGTTAAATATATTCGGTTGCACAAAGGAAACAGGCGCTTGCTGATGATGGACGGGTATACAATGAGCATACACAAACAATTGACATCGGGAAGAATACGATGGCGGTGCTCTTCCAGCAGAAAGTGTAAAGCCTCGGCGTACACGAAATATGATAGTGTCTCCTTCATGAACAATACCCATAATCACCCCCCTCAAAATTACCATGTTACGTCAACTGGAGAATATGTAAAAATTTAGTGACATTTAGTAACGAGGTTCAGTATAAAAAATTTTGGCCGAGATTGATTTATGCGGTTCTCAAATTGAGACAGATTATATTGGAGCGATACATCAGTTCATGAAATTGCTGAGCGTTATGGTAAACAAAAATTATTATGTATTTAACCGGATCTCTGGCAGAGACGTGTAAATGCGGCCTATAATTCCGTGAGCGCAGTGCCGGTCATACAAAATCCGCGTATATATACGGTCCACTTAAGACATACTAAAACTCAACAAGGTCGACAATTTTAATAATTTGAATATTTCAACCACACAGCGACATCTCTAAGGATCATAGTTTTATACTTACAGTTGGCATATTTATATGTAATATATTGCCAAAAAATATATATTCATTAGTTTTTATTATTTCAAATAAAATCGCGGCCCTCCGTATCTGGCCATACTAAAACTTCAGGCATAGAAACGGTTAATTGAACAAAAATGTCACCATGTAACAGAAATTTGTGTCTGTACAATTTTTGAATTGTAGGTTACTTAATTTTTTTTTAATATAAAATTGCTTGATCTTAACTGTTTTTTTTTTAGATAAAATATTATAAAGGTTAGATGTCATCGTTCTATCTTTGTGAAATATTGTCGTTAATTCTTGAGCAAAGAAACTTCACTGTTGAAACTTATTATTTATGGATTATGGCATATGGCTATATAACACTTGACAGGTGGGAAATTTCTTCAATCAAAATCTAACAAATATTTATTCTAAGTATCACAAAAATGTTACATAGACAAAAGATTGTTTATTCATTTTATTATATCAAATTATGTTTTATAAAAATTCCTGATAATTGTGATACCTCATGCCACTTTTATGTAATGAGAGTTTACACCTCACACAATATCGATTAAATATTATTGATTGATTGAATTGGCTTTTATTTAGTAGAACTCGATTATAACAGGGTGAAAAAATATCAATGTATTTTAGTTCTAAAAAAAATATAAGATATATAGTTGATAGCTATTTCGGCTTACGCCTTCATCAGATCTACTAAATACATATATATAATTGACCCACAAAAAAGCTTTCAAATTAAAATAAAGCATATAGATCATATGCAATTGAGAATAAATAATGAAATATATTTAGACCTTTTTTGGGTAATAACATGAGATTACATGAAGATTCATAGTTCATCAAGAAATCAAGTAAAAAACAGATAGCGATGTTTTTTCTCTGAAATAAAGTTTCATGCAGCATATTATATAGTTAATATAGTTATTAAATTCAAACTTCATTCTCAATGATCAACTCAATCTTCCCAACTTCCCCTTGTTGTACCCTTTACGTGAGATCGGTTCAATGAATCGACATCTCATGACGTAAATTCTTATGTTTCATCACTAGATGTTTAATAGTGGGTATTCTCTATATGAAAAAAAAACCCATTTATATTTTAATGTTACTTGCTTGATATTTATTGATAAACCCCCTTTCAAAAATGACTCATTGTTAAATTTATTTTAGCTGTAATTTACTGCTTGCCTAGGGGTAAGTGTTTTCCTGTAATTAATAACTTTAATATACAATATATACGATGCTAACTGTTTATTTTACGTCAGTTCTGTTGCATCCGTGTGATAGAGTGCCTGAAGATGCCGAAAGGCGAAACCCGGGTCGTTAGTGACAAAACATATGGAATCGTACAAAATTGTAACAATCCAAATTTAATATTGAAATTTCGTCAAGCACCTTCAGTCGATATCATAAATAATACTGAAGATATAAAATTTAATAGAAAATATTTGATTTGTTTCATTGTTAAAATGAGAGAATGATTTTTCCAAAGAACTCTACATCAAATTGATTGTATTTTTAATGTGTTGTATATTCCCCTAAAAACTGAAGAGAGGACATTCCTGCAAGTAATGATATCACTAGCTTAAAAGTCCTGTAATTTTTAACTATTTTTCCTATGGCACTAATTTGTTGATATATTTTATTACTTTCAGTAATCGTTATCCTATCGCGGCCTGGTAAGAAACCTCGCCTGTTGCTGGAGAATTTTACATTTTGCTGGCAATGGCAGTCGTCCATTGGAAAAGTGAGATGGACCTGCTCCTCATCCAGTGGAAGAAAAAAGTGCAATGCTGTTGTTTTTACTATTGATAACAAATTAATTGAAGTGAAGAACTATCACAATCATGAACCTCCAAATAAGTTTGTTACTGCCCACAGAAGACTTTTAAAAGTATTTAAATCAGCCCAAACAGTTTAAAGTGTCCATTTGCAAGTGGCACGCGATCTGCGTGGCACTTGCCCTAAAAGAGATCAAGAAAGCGTCACGCAAAATACCTAGCGTGGCGCTTTGTTAAAAAAGAAAAGAGCATAAGATCCACTCACTGCCCCAAAAAGAGATCATAAAAGCGTCATGCAAAAAATCTAGCATAACGCTTTTCTAAAAAAAGAGCAAAAAGATCCACATAGCAAACACAACACACCAGAGACGAAATGGCAAAAAGGGCGTTAACCGCGCCCTTAGTCCCCACAATAGTGCCATAAGATACTACTACTACTTAAAGTGTCCATAAACTATTTAGGTGAATATCTATGTTAAAGCGATGGTTCTTTACCGTATTTTGCAGTCCGAACCAAATTTATATTTTATAACACGGTGAAAAAAATAGCTTTTATTTTTAAAATTTTAGGTTTACAAAATTATTTTTTAAAAACGTTATTAAGGAATCACATAATATAAATTCAAACTCAGCACCTAAGTGTTTGCATCTTTGTAGTAAGGGTCGCAGAATGACGACTTTGGAACAGCTGGAAATCAATAGACATCAACTATCACAAAGGATTCTTAACGAACAAACTAATATATAGTCTTCCCCATTAATTCAACCTCTCCCACTTTCTGATTTGCTTCCGTAATAGAACATTTCCGTGCCACATGTAAACTTATTATCATTGCCGCCTTTTTAGTTTCATTTAAAAATTTTGAAAAATTTAGTTTTATTGCGAGAAAGCAACAAGCTAGGTTGTTAAAACAGGAGAGAAGATGTATTCTGTAACTTTTCTACACAGCTATATATAGAGAAGCAAATGTTAGTTTAAGCATAGTTCTGACGATGGCGTGAGCCGAAATAGCTATCAACTATATATAAAAAAAAAAAAATGTGAAACTAAAATACATTGTTATTTTTTTCACCGTGTTGTTTTATTTTCATTTGAAACTTTAACTGTGACAGGCTTTATTCTTCATCTGCTGTTTTATGTAGACTTCTGAGCTATGATTTTACGAATGGTGTGGAATCCCATGAATTTATTGCCAAACCTATCACATTAATAATCATTAACTGAGAAAATCCTTATTTCTCATTTGGAGAGCTTATTGCAATTGTATTCACAATATTTTTAGTAAATAATACACAAATTGGCGGCAAGTGTTTACTTTATCCATATTGCATCAAGTTTGTGTAAAAATCGATGTCGGAATAATTATACTTTAAAAAAACCATATATTAAAAAACCGGCTCTTCAAACCAAAATTATTTTAGCAACCGGCTCAATAGCCGGTGTGATTTCACTGGTTACAATATATTGTAGTATCAATGTCAATTTAGCGTGTACTTATTTTCATTCGAAACCTTGAGTTTTATCAAAATGTTATAATCTATTGCATTCATAACGTAAATATTTTTTAGATTGTAGTTCTGACAACGTGAACGTTAAATGTTACTTTTTTTTCAATTTAAAGCCTGCTAACTTGGATATACGTATGTGTATTTTAATTTTTGTTATATTTGAGTTAATCGAAACTGTTCGAAAAGTTTTTGACAATATATTTGAAGACCAATAAAACAATCTATAAACAATGACTACCTACTTTAAATGTTGTTTGTATTGCAATTATCCTTACACCTCATGAATTATTTAAAGACATGTGTCTCATCTAGTAATTCACCGAGTGTCATTTATATATTGTTTTTCAATTGATGGTTATATTTTTTTCTAGTTTTGGCGAAATTCATACCGCCTATTCGTAATGGTTCACAGCCACTGCTGATGGTTGAAAAGTACACTTTCTGTATGCTGAATAAGCTGGTTGATGGAAGAGTTCAGTGGTGCTGTTCGAAGCGTAGCAAAAAATGTCCGGTCACGGCTCATACACGAGGAACCTTAGTAATAGCTGTTAAAAATACCCATAATCATCCTCCCCCGGTCTTTCACATCACTAGCGAAGGACAGTATGTACAAATAAGATAAGCCATTATATAAATACACATATCTCTCGACTTACACGGTACTTCTTTACACGTTTTCGCTTTTGGCTGGCTAATATCTGGCTATAAACAACAGTAACAATGTTCTCGCCAATTGTATTTGTTTGTGCCCCCATGTGCCGGGGTATTCATCAGGGCGATTCGATTTCTAGGCGAGTCCAACAGTATGCATTCCATTGCACGTATGTCTCCTCCCGTCATTCGGAGCAAATGCTAATTACGGATTTTATTACCAAATCTCATCGAGGTGTAAATGTTTCTACTTCAAACATCGAATTGACACAAATAATTTCGAGTGATGAAAGTGACTTTGAAACAGTCACGAAGAAAAGGTTGAAAGTGATTTGTGATAGTGATGAATGATAATAATTTAACCAACCGTTGCAATAATTTTTTTATGAATCTTTTGGATTTTTTTTTGTTCCTCTATATATGCTTTGTGCGTTTTTAATTAATAAAAGAATGGATATATTTTTACGTTTCAATACGGTTTAACATTGAAAAATATACAATTTCGATTTACACGTTTTTCTCAGGAACGTATCTACCGTGTAAATCGAGGGATAGGTGTATTATATTTGAAACAAATCTACCGCCCCATTGAAAATATATTACTACCGCAAACTTTGCGGTAGCCTCTACGACCTTTTACCAGGGCTGCGGAGTCGTTAAAAAAAAACACGTTATCGATTTCGACTCTGATTTAAAAAGTTTAGGTTTTTTAGGTTGGTTAACCAACCAAGTCGGAAAATTGTTCATTGAGATATTCTTAAAAATCGTCTAAATCGAAATAGTAGTCGATTTAACTCATATTTCACGACTCGTTCACTTCAATTCGACATTGACCGAAAAAACCACAACTCCACGACTCAGTTTTCGACTCCACGACCCTGGTGAATCCACTAATCCCCAAAATAAAACTGCGTGTGAAAATTGTTTTATATTATATGGTGTTGAAATATCAATGTAAAAACTGGACATAGTTTGTGTGATGAAGAATTAAATGCGAAAATAACTATGGTATCATATTTTATGTATTCATATTCTTAATATCATGGAAATAGTCATGTTTTAACTTTAAAAGAAAACGATAGTACTAAAAGATCTCTCGAAATTTCAACAATTTTACTATATCTGGAAATAAATCAATTTTTTGATCACCATGTCATTGTTTTATTTGTTCACCTTATATGTACCTATATAATCATATAATATATATATATATATATACAGTAGAACCTCGATTATCCGGACTAATTGGTGACGAAGATAGTCCGGATAATGAGAAATTTGTACAACACGGTGAAAAAAATAGCAATGTATTTAAGTTCTACAATATAGTATATACTATAGTTGATGACTATTTCGGCTCACGTAATCGTCAAAACTATGCTTAAACGAACATTTGTTTATCTATATAAAGTTGTGTAGAAAAGGTACACAATACATCTTCTCTCCTGTTTTAACGACCTAGCTTGTTTCTTGCTCGTAATAAAACTATCTTTTTCCAAAAATTGTAAATGAAACTAAAAAGGCGGCTCTATGTCAATAAGTTTGCATGTGTACGGAAATGGTCTATTACGGGTGTTTTAATGGAGTTCTACCGAGTGAATACCAATTCAATCAAGGAATCTGTATAATCGAAAATAATCATAATTGACCGAAATCATTTTTATTTGTTTAAATTAATAAATAGCTTTATATTAAATTATTTTTATTGAAAAATCAATTATCGATTTCTGCTTAAATCTAGCTTTTCTTTTCGATGCTGCCGAATTCTGTGTAGAATAAATATTATTTTGATTTTATTTATAACTGAATTTAAAATATGATACTGCCAAATTAATCTCAGAGAAATTTAACATGATTTGTTGATATTTTTTCACAGCTTCGTTTGAGATTTCGCAAAACGGGAAATGCCTCATTCGCATCGGGGATAATACATTTTATAAGAAGTCACAGCAAGCCAACGGAAAAGAATATTGGGCATGCTCTACTCATCATTCTCGAGGGTGCAGGGCGAAATTGCATGTTTTGGAAGGGGTCATATTGCACATTCAAAATGTTCACAAACATAGTGTCGAATAAATTGGTTCAGAAGAACGAGCAAATAATGTAACGTATAGAATATAATATGTACATCCATCTCTAAATTTACGTGTTTATAAATGTTTGTCTTTAATTCCAATTGCATAAATACAAAATAAAAATCAGTCATTCATATCAGCGTTAGCAACATAGAAAATGATTTATTGTATCATATAATTTGTTTTTTTATTTGTCTCTAACGACACTTCAGGCATTATATCACACGGATGCAACGGTCAGAACTGTCAGTTCTGTGTAATATAATATAATCAAATGTGTAATATAACCATGTTGATAGCTATTTCGGCTTTTAACTTGTTTATACTGATGATGAGAAGCCGAAATAGCAACCAACTATATACATTATAGTTGATGTCAACATAGAGTCAGTTCTACTGCATCCGTATGATAGAATGCCTGAAGACGCCGAAAGGCGAAACCCGGATCGTTAGTGACAAAACACGTGGAATCGTAAAGAATTGTAACAATTCAAATTTGATTATTTTTTTTATAATTTATGATATCGACTGAAGGTGCTTCATAGAATTTCAATATCAAATTTGAATTGTTACAATTTTGTACGATTCCACATGTTTTGTCACTAACGACCCGGGTTTCGCCTTTCGTCAGTTCTGCTGCATCCGTGTGATAGAACGTCTGAAGATGTCGAAAGGCGAAACCCGGGTCGTAAGTGACAGAACGTGTGGAATCGTACAAAGTTGTAACAATTCAAATTTGATATTGAATTTCCATCAATCACCTTCAGTCGATATCATAAATTAAATGTATTTTTTATTTGTCTTCAGTTTCTGAAATATTATATATTCTGGAACTCGAGAATCAAAGGTTATTTTTTAAAGATTTAATCAGTGATGTACAAAATACCATAATAAAAACATTTTTTATTTCTGTGTATTTTAAGTGGTCCTTAGATGTGAAATGGTTTAAGAACACTGTTTTATGTCGTATTCTAAATCAATGCTCGTTGTGCAAATGAACTGTTGTGCCACGGGTATTTGACAGTCAATATATTTTCTTTAGATGATTTGAAGAAATTCTATCGAAAAATCATAATATAAAGTAGTTCTACAGTAATATCAAAATTTGTTATTTTCCAGCTGTATTTGAAAAATCATTAAAAGGTCGTCCACGGATACGCGTTGGGGTGTACACATTTTTAAGACAGCAAATAAGTGCAAGCGGCAAAGAGATATGGGTTTGTTCAACACATCACCACAAAGGATGTAAGGGTAGACTTCACGTCATAGAGGATTCCATATCATATATGAAGAATGTTCATAATCATTAAAAAAATATTGAATTTTTCTCGCGCCAGGGATTGGAATTAACAGATAAAAAGAGGCTAGTCTGATAACATGGTCTAAGGAAAAACGTGCAATGGTGCAGATATTAAATGTGAAACAGTCAATATATAAATGTATAAATTCAGTTCTTAAATACAGACTAAAATTGATAATACGGGAAATAAAAAAAATGGCGGGGACATTAAAACGAGATCTGGGCGGTTAGTCCACGGTTGAACTAAGTAACTTTATAATTCTAGTGAAATAATTTAATTATAATACAACTAATCCTCGACTTAAGACCGAGATAAGTTCCTGGAGTTTGGTCGTAAGTCGAATTTCATACAAAATATTTGTATTTTTTTATATTTTTTTTATTGTTAAATTTATACTTATTTATTAATAAAAAATAAAATATTTCTTTCATTAATATTTAAAATCTTTCGGCACCTGTACTTGGTAGTAGTGGAAGAAGAAGCAGTAGTAGTCTTTCTAAAAAACATATCCAATTTTAGTTGATTGAATTAGAGTTGCTTGCTGTTTTTTTTCCTGTATATTTCTTTATAGGAAGCAAGATCTTCTTGAATACGGCGGTTTATACTAAAAAATCTTTCGTTGTACGAATGCATTACTTGGTCAATTTGAGGGAATTTTATTTTTTACTATTTTTTTTTGGTCGTAAGTGCGGATGGTCGTAAGTCGAACCGTCGAGGACTACATGTACTCTGATTTGTGAACCTTCTTATATAAAATTATACAACGTAATAAACAATTAAAAATTAATAATTGTTTGTTTTATTGTATTTTTGATCAGTTGAAGACAAGTCTTAATGGAGTTTGTGCCAGCATAAGTTTTTCTATGAAAACTATTAATTACTCAACATTATTTTTGAAGAGTCATAGGAAGAATAGGGCAATCGTTCGACCACGTTACTTATGCGCGTGGAAACGTAGCGCTGTGTGCATTTCCGGTCTGACACAAAAGTTGCTTGATTTCGAAAATTTAAAATTCCCTACTATTCCATAAATACATTTTACGTAAAAATATTTATCTACAATAGGTTTCAATGTTCATAAATACCGTGGATTCTGCGTCATTTTTGCGGTCTGTTCACTCGTTTTATTCAGGGGTTTCAAATTTAGTTTCATCATCCGCCGCATTTCCGGGCACACTGCTATAGCGGTCGGTCTTATGGTTCGGTCCTGGCGGTCAGTATTTATTATGGTTTTCTATAATACTGTTTATAATTGAAATCATCGAAAACATATTTTTACCGAACCAATTTTTTGATTGCTTGTTTGTACAGGCCACTAATAGAAATGTATTTTGTAAATCAGAGATATCCACACCTTTTATAAATTAATTTATAAAAGCCAATTTAGTTTACTACTTGATCGCGAATCCGGCATCTCTAACATCATAATATATGTTAGTTTGTTTTTATTATTATTTTTCTTAAAAAAAAAAACACGATATTTACCACTTCGATTTTCTTTGGATTTTCAGATGACGTCGAAACAATTGATGATTTTGAGGATCTTGTTGAAGACTTGAATATGTCTAAAAGTAGAAGAGTACAAAGTTGTAATGCAAATATCAAATTTGAAATCTCAAGAAACGGTCGATCTCTGATTCGCATTGGGAAGTTTACATTTTTCCTAAAGAGAACAACTAAATGGGGCAAAAAAACTTGGATATGTTCGACACATCATGCGAGAGGATGTAAAGCGCGACTTCATAGTATTGAAAATTCTATTTTGAAAATGGACAATTTTCACTGTCATGCTTAAATTTAATACTGTTTTTGTAACATACTAAATGTAATCTAAATTGTGTTAGTCAGACGCCAAATTTTATTAGATTAAAAAAATAAGAGCTGTGCATTCGACGTTTGATGTTATAACAGGACAGTGACAGAATAGAATATGGACAAAACTTGGAAAATTATGTCAGATATATACTTGAAATTATGTTACATTATGTATGCAATTGAATTATACAGCAGATTACTTTTTCCTTTTCTATTTTGACATTGTGTTAAAATCACTGTTATGTTTTATCTGATTGCGGTAAGCGACAAATTTATACCACTGCGTTGTATGAAGAAAAAAACATTTTTATTTCCCTTACGTATTTTCACTGTTAAAACCCATCTTCGTTCAGCATTAATTATCAATTCGTAAATTCAAATTGACTACAATAAATAAAGTGAAAGTCTTCAAAAAATAATAAATTTGTATACTTCACAAAATAATGCAGTGACACATTTTGCTTTTCTGTTGAATAGTTATCTTCTCTGTATTAAGATATTAGCTATATTTGGCATTAACCTAGTAAATATAGTATGGATTACCTACAAAAATCATTGCGCTAAGCGTAAAGTTTATGAGCCTTTGTACCTGGTCATTAGTGTTAATATCAATTTGTTTTTGTGTTCGAACTATAATATAATTACCCTGAGAATAGGTACATATGTAAATATTGTATATAATTTATGATGAATTATATTTAATATAATATATACGATTTCTTACTGAATATTTTTTTAATATTGGAAAATATAATATTTTCCACCAAATCAATGTCGTTTCATTTGCTACTAAGCCATTGTATGTATTGTATATTATACCTAATATGACCAAACATCCCATTTTGAACGGGATTATCCCTTTTTAAGGTTGCCTGTGCAATTGCTCTTTGCGTTGTACCAACTACTTAATTGTATTTAACATTTTAATAATATTCGAACGCCATTGAATCAAATGGACGATATACACGCTATAATTAATAAATAACATATTTTATAAATATTTCATGATCGCTAAGCTTTAATCTAGTAGTAAAACATTCATTTTGACTTCCTAATGTAGCCCCTTAGCTGAGTGGTCAACGTCATTTGTTTTGATTACTGCGCACACGGGTTTGAATTCCATTAAGGAAGGTTTTATAGATTGTTCAATTCATTTCTGTAACAAGCATGGATTTGTATAATGCCAAAAATTCCCTCTTACTCGTCTGACTTTGAAATCGAGACAATCAGTTAACACTAATATTACCATATCGTGCACCTGCCGTCCTTCCCCATTCGTTTCCAAAAATGAGGAAATAAGTTATAACATCTCTCGTAGAAAAAAGGTTTGTTGAAAAACCTTCACTGGGTGTTCATAAATGCTTTTCACACGGGAGTGCACATGGTTAAAAATAGTGCATATATATACAATAATTGCATAGAATTACTGTGTACTGTTGTTGAAAAAAAAAGAGTAGATATATTAAATAATTATATTGAAAAACTTATCAAAAGGTAAACATCATTGAGATAATGACGTTTACCTCTTGAGTAAAATTAAGGTAAATTGGAAATGGTAGACTAAAATAAAATTTTGCATGTAAGGTGGGGCACGTTCGTCCTGATAGTGGCCTTTCAACTAGTGCGTAATTACTTCCATTTACTCATTTAATTTTATGTTTTCAGTTTCATTTGAAGTATCACAGAAAGGAAGATCTCTTATTCGTATAGGGCCGCATACATTTTACAGAACCAGCGTAAATAAGTCAGGGCTGGAATTTTGGGTGTGTTCGACGCATCAAAAAAAAGGGTGTAGAGCAAAAATACACATCCTTGAAAACAATATACTCAAAATGAAAAATGAACACAATCATTAATGTTGCTGACTAGGAATATTTTGTATTATACTATATCTGAGATTTTTTTATTGACAGGACTCTAACAGTGTTCGGTCAGCAAGGCATCTTTATGCTCAGTATTTATAAAATACGTTTACACTAAACATAGAAAATATTATAATAAACGAAGAAGAGCAGTGGTCAGGTGATTTAATCACAAAAGTTATAGTTAAAAATATTCCTTTGGAAAATTAATCATAATTTTTATTACTCCTTATGTATAAAAGTGTTGAGTCTCACTGATCGGATGCAACCAACCTGAGTAAATGACAGCTAGTTTTTGGACTTGTTAAAAAATTCTGACTTCGAAATTAACTTAGATTGCTTGAGGATGAGGACTTTGACTTAGTGTGCCGTACACATTACATTGTGTAGCAATATTGATGATGAAGGAAGGTGGGACTCATTGTGACAGGTTATGTAAAATCATTTTTTTTTTTATTAAGAATGTATAAAAGCTGTAAAAATATTTGAAGGAAAAGGTAGTAAAATTGACTAGAAAAATTCAATGTATAAATTTGTCACTCTTACTTAATAATTGGACAAAATATGCAAAATTTTGTGAGAGCAAATTTTAAATTAAAGCCCTATTTTGTGATAATATGTTGCCAAACGGCTATAATTGTAATTGTCATGTATTATATGAACGGATACTTAACCTGTCTAATGCTAACGACCCTTAGTTGTGTCGCTTTCCAATCATTTTACTGATTTCTAACTGTTAAAACGGATAATTGTTTAAACCCAGTTTTTTAATATAAGTCGAAGAGAGATAGATTGCCCCACAGAATGTGGCTTGACGCACGATTTCATGCACGTGCAACTGCTTTGCTACCTCTGGTGAATATTCCAAGCAAATATCATAGTTGTTTTTAAGTTCAAACAGAAATTGCAAAATAAAAATTGTAGAAACTATAATTACGTATGAATATTAAAATATTTAGTTTTATGTGAGCTGTAGGATGTAGTATGGCAACTATTTTAGCTTTTGTCATCTTGAGAAATAATTCTCAATCTCAGTAAAACTAAATACTTTACTACATATTCTTACCACATTAATATAAAATTCAATTTAACTCCTTCCACTCCAATGTCAAGTGTCACTCGACATGCTATGTTTCCACCAGCTCCAATGTCAAGAATGACTCGACACGATCTGATACATATTTTGATTCGATTATTTTTACGAGAAAAAATTTCCAATATAAGCAAATATATGTCTTTGATACTGGGGACGATCGATAGTGACTAAATGAAAGATTTTGACAATTTATTCAATAATTTTCAAATTAATAGTAATTGCGAAAGTGAACTTAGCATTTCTCAAATTCTAGAAATATCAAAAAGACAATACGAATCTGATTCAGGACTGTCATAATAGCATTTGATTCCTCTGATGAGATTTTTTCCTGACGCAGACTTGTCCAAAGGCTTTCAAGCAGCAAAACGATGTTCAGAATATTCTAGTTGATAATCAAGCTTCATGAATTTGATAAAAAATGATTTTTTTTTAGCTTTGGTAGTTGAGCGGTTAGTAAATAGATATCTTGTAAAATAAACTCACACTTTTTTAAAAATATTTTTATCAATTTTTAACAACAATTACTGTTTATATACAAATTCAGTAAAAATGGCTTGGAGCTAGGGATTTTTTTTTGAAAAACGTCTGGAGTGGAAAGGGTGAAGAAACTCTAGAATAATTATACAATGTAATATTTATTGATTAATAATTTCGATTAGTAAATATGTTCTGATGTTAATAATACATTGACGACTAATTAAAAGAGAGAATAATAAAAAAACAATGAAAAATATAGATTATAAAAGATTCATTCCAAAAATAGGAAATAATATTGTCAATTGATTCAATTATTTTCATGTTATAAAGTTAGACAGATGTTAATTAATAGATTGATATGTGAATTGTGACTGTGAAATGTACATATAATAACTTTAAGAATATACAAATGTGATTCAATTTTCGAGAATTTTTTTTCGTCATTTTGGTTGGCCTCTTATTTTTTTTAGCTATTGTAGTATACTCTGAGAACACGGTTACGATATAAAACGGTGCAAAAACTGTTAAAAATTTTCGTGTTATACACTATTTCTGTTTATCATAAAATAAACCATTTCAACAATGTGAAATTGTGAAACTGTGAAACATGTGGAAATGTACAATGTTTCAACAATTAAGGTTTGATATTGAAATTCCATCAATCACCCTTAGTTGATGTCGTAAAGAATGTTTTTTTATGTCTTAACTGTCACATCTTGACAAGACATTATATTTTAAATGATATAATAAAAACACAAAACAAAATAATGTAGAGAATATTAGTATGTTCCAATAAACATATCGAATATATTATCTACGTATAATGATAATTATCGAATATTCCACTTGAATCCCTGAATATAAGACATGAATATTTAAAATAAATAATAGATTTTGTGATATTCGGTTACTTGTTTGGAATATTTTCCCTGTCAAAGGCCTGAGCAATTTGTACTATACGTCTTTCCTCTACACTTGAGTGTTAGAGCTGTGCTTAGAGAAATGAAATGAATTGAAAAATTAGGCAATTAAGATTAAAATGAAACAATCTCCATAGTACTTACTTGTGATATGAATTCAACTATAAGAAGCCATTACCTCAAATATAGTGCTAAATCTAAAAGTGACTTAATCACTGAAGTGACTTAAGATGAAAAACAAATTTATTTCATAAGCACACTTTAATAAAACCATCAACAAAAAAGTGATATGAAAAAATTAAAATAAACTAGATACATATTGATCCTTACAGCAGTTTCATTGAGATCTGACGTACGATCGAATCGAAGAGCAAATTTCGACAAAATACGATATTTGAATTTTGAACTGTTTACCATAGGAGAAAATGTTTGAAAGTGATTGTCTACCAGTTTCAAAAGAGTAAAAAAATGTCATCATATTTTATCGAAATTTTTGATAATTTGTTCTAGTATCTTTTTCAAATAGTTTGCTTGTGTAGGTAGTTATAATATTAATATTTTTTTATTATATATAGCATTAATTATGTGTCCATAACTTCCCAGGTCAATTTGTGGTGAATGTTACCGGAAGAAGAATGCTCGTGTTCAATAACTACTATTATTCGGCGCAGATTGAGCGAAATTCGTCGACAAGATGGCGGTGCACGGATTCATTCAAGCAATGTTTAGCTGTGGCTCACACAGTAGACGGTATACTAATTCGTATTAGGGATGTCCACAATCATCCACCTCCTGTTTACTATATGGATAGAAAGGGAAAATACACTAGGAGGCTAAGCCAACTTAAATAAATCGTATAGGAATGCTAACAGTTTGTATATGAATGAGAGAATTTATTTATTGACATTGTGTTTGTTGAACATGAATTTTATTTATTATGTTATATGTGAATTATTAAATAATAAAGTAACGTAGTAAAACTAACGTATGTGTCTTTTTTGAACCGTTTCTTAAGAGCTGTTTACAATATATTAAACTGCCCATTGATGAACACAGCAATCCCAGATACTGACCAATTCTTGTCCATATGTCTTATAAATGTCAATTGACACGAGTCAAGTTGCTATTTTGAGAAATGTTGCGTTGATATGTTCAACTGGAGTTGGAGTTGTTATTTTCACGGCGGGGGACAAATATATTATATATTTTTAATTTAATAAACATGTATTTTGTTTTTCAGTTGAATTTTATGTTAAAGAAAATGGGCGTGCTACTTTAATGATAAATGGATTTAAGTTCACGCTGAAAAACAAAAATTTCGACGGGAAATCAAGATGGCAATGTTCATTACAGTCGAGTAAACACTGCAGAGCGCTTGCGCATACAATTGGATATACTGTTACAAAACTGAATAACATTCACAACCATCCTAGGCATATCTATAATAAAATTTGAGCAAAATATTCGAATTTTGAATATTTAAAAATTGTTATAATATTATAACATTGCAATCCTCAACCCTACATTGTGTCAACTTTCTTTCATAATGATTTTTTTTTATTTAATAAAAATGTACTGATGTGTAAATAATAGCGTTATTTTTTTTACTGGCGGTTTAACCAATAAAATGCCAGTGCAAAATATTTTATCTAACTAGATTTAGAATTTGAAAGAGTAGAATTTTTCAATTTTATCCAGAGAATCGATTTAATGTGATTTTTCCTTTTTTTTTTAACTCCAAGAAGCTGTTTAAATTTGTGAAACACACTAACGACCACACACCGGCGAGTCGCTGGCATGCTAGTGGTTAAAACAAGGTCGGCAAACACTTTTTATTATTCGCTTAATAAAAATGTATTTTTTATGTTGGCTGTGACTATGAGGCAAGTTTGACGATATTTATTTATATAAATTTTAAAATTATTGTTAAATTCATAGAATAAAATTATTTAAAACGCAGTTTTACTGTAATAGTGATATTTGACGAATGTTTCACGAAACATATGTATAATACAAAGGCTCAAAGTTTTATCTTCTTATAATCATATTTTTTGGCAAATTTCAAGAAAATTAAAAACATTAAATTAAATTTTAATTTAAAGTTTTTTGATTTATATAAAACCCATTTTTATACAACGGACTTTCGGCTTTAAAGGACATCCATCCCCCCAATAATTCCGTTATATTGAGGTTTTACTGTACCATTTTTATGTATGCCACGAAATAAAGGCTAATTTAAAATCAAAAATTCCCCCTCGCAAAGATTCATAGAAATTACTGGTTGATTTTATGATCGAAATATGCAACGACGCCCTTCCCTTTCGGTTCCATTATTGTGTTACAAAATGTTCCGCAAAAAAGTTTACAAATACACGAATTCATTTTTAAAAACTGTTTATATTAATTTTTCACAAACTCCTTATATCAATTGAATATGTTATTAATATTTTTCGACAAAAAATTTTGCTTACACGTAAGGCATGAATTCGAAAAGTGTCAAAATATTTTACGGTCTTAAGCACACTGAGTGGTGGTGGGAAAGCAAATATTTACAATATACTATTTTAAAGTCACAGTAAAATTATGATGTGATAACATTTTAAAAATTTTAGTGGTGTGTAACTTTGACAGCGCCTGGGAAGTGTGGCAACCCTTGGTTAGACTCATCTTGCTTTTCCAAATTCAAAAATTTTCTGCAATTATGCTTGTTAATTTGACAGTATCATTTTTATTGGACTATAAATGCTATTCTAATAAAAACAATCTTGTTTTTCAGTTGAATTCATTATGACGCGGATGGGGAATAAGTTGCTCGTTTGCGAGGGCTACACATTGTCTCGGTACAGAACGGGTAAACTCGGGAAATCAAGGTGGGTTTGTTCTACGCACAGCAAGAAGCAATGCAAAGCCACTGCGTATACTTATGACAATACCCTTGTTAAAATAATTAATATTCATAATCACCCTCCTCGATATAATTAGAATGAATCTTTAGTAATTATGTTATATATAAAAAAAATACTTGAAAATAGTATGTTGGGATTTTAATTGAAAATTCGACATTTTTGTATCATATTCGTCTACATTTCATTATATTATAGAAATATAAAATTGATGAATTGGTTATAATTTATTTTTATATATGAATCAAACAAACTCTGCATATTCCCGTATGTTTTGTCACTTATGACCCGATTGCCAGTACGAGTGTACCTGTGTACTAAAAATAATGAATATGTTGAAAGGCAAAACCTGGGTTGTGAGTGATAAAACATGAGAAAGTGTGAGTGTAAGCAATTTAAATTTGATGCTGAAATTATATTTATTTTTGGTCGATATCGTAAATTATAATTTATTTTCTTTTATTAGAAAATATTTACTATAAAATCTATAGGCGATAAATTTGTCTTAAAAATGTTGTCATCTTGTTGAAAATGTTTCGTGATTAATCAAAATTTCCTAAAAAGATGGTATGAAACTGAAAAATCGCTGTTTCTACTTAATTCACCCAGCCCTATACAAAATATAAGCTAACAGCTCTAATCTGATAAAACGTTTGTAAAGAAGTAATGCAGTCTGATGAACAAAATATTCCAAAATCTGCTGTTAAAGAAGAATTATTATGAATAATTAAGAAAGCCATTTGCACTTTTTTAAATGTTGCTAAGCCTCATTTGTAAAATTTAAATTGTAAATATGCCTCCTGGTATTCTCAAAATGTACAAAAACATTCGAATATTATTTTAACATTTTTGTGTTCGATATTTAAATATTTAATTCTGCGAATATTTGGAATAGAATATTACTGAAAGATAAAACAAAACAATACTTCTCATTCTGATGATGTTTATGTCAGATTTTTTAATATACAAATTCAATTTTTCTTGCCACAGCTATTAAACGTGATTTTACTATCATTAAATGCAAATACTTCACAGGGAAATTTGAATAACAAAATTTAAAAAAATATATTTTTTAACAATTCAATCACATTTAATGTCTATATTAAAAGAATAACTGTTCTATTCAGGCAAACACGACTCTTTCCACACAAATTGGTAAAATCATCTTGAATATCATTTTGCAAAGAAGAATACACTCTAAATTTTGGTTTTATTGAAAGTTCAGTTCTATTCATAATTAAATCCAAAATGTCTATCACAAATATTGTGAAATTTCAGAGCTGGCTTGTTACACATTTTTATTCATAGAAATATTTTCGTTATTGGTACGGATATATGCCAGTTTTCATTTGTGTAATGATATAAATATTTTTCACTCACAATTAGCTATGAAATAAACAGTTTGATACATTTTGCCATGAATTTTGGTTTTGAGGAAGAGCCGCGTCTGCGAATAATAAAACATGTTTTTATTCCATGCTAAATTGTATTTTCATCATCTTAAATCATTGCTAAAATATAATATCACTTTTAAGGTGTTAACTGTCACTTCTTGATGGAAAGGCATGATATTTTAAATAATAAAAACACATTTTTTAGTACTTATTTCCACAATATATTTTTTGATCAGGACCGGTTTCGCTCATCACGAGCATTATCATCAGTTGATAATGCTCGCGATGAGCGAAACCGGTCCTTATCAAAAAAAATATTGTGGAAATAAATACTAAAAAAATTGTTTTTATTATTTAAAATATTATATAATAGATGAAACTAATTTTGTTCAACCATTGAAATATGTAGCAGTTTTATACTGTATTTTTTTAAATATATATATCGGTATTCTTTGGATAAATATAATTTTATGTTATATAATTATTTAAAACGCTGTAATTTTTATTCCACTTAACACTTATTATTTTTGTCACATGACGCATTTCGATAATATACGATGTTATTGCAATTATAGATTATTACAATAAATACGCAGAAAGTAAATATTGCTCATTGTAAAATAATAAACGTAATTGAATCATAAATTTTTGTTTGTTTTCTTACCTTATACAATGTATATCATCAAATCATTGTATTAATCCTACGTGGTCAATCATCGGTCTCAAAATTACAAATTTAGTCTTTAGACAAAGTATTTTTATTTATTAACTTTGCGATCTGTCTCATTTATATTTTTAAATAATACATTTACTGTATATTGAACACCCTGTGGGTGATTGAGATTATAAGTGGTCCAAATTGCTTCCCGAAAAGGACGATAAAAGCTCAACGAGATTTATCAAAGCTCTAGAGTAATAGAAGGTAGAAGTGGGATGATCTTTCGGATGCGTTGTTCAACATTTGTCACATCATTTTCAATATCTTGTAAACAAATTATTTCGAGATTTTTTATACTAATTAAAATATATTTTAAGAATTAATCTATACATGTTTTATGTATGAAAGATTATGAATATTAATAAGAACCTTTACATCATGTTTTAAGACCTAATAATATATTTTTTAATGTTTTATAAATTTGCGAAAACAATGTTCACATATTTTTTTACAGATTTTTTATTTCTACGATATATTTATTGTTTATATTTTGATATAAATATTTGTTACACGTAGAAAAAAATAGCAATGTATTTTAATTCTACAAAATTAACGAACAAACTAATATATGTCGATCGCCATTGTTTAACCCGCTACGGGGGACCGTTTTGTCTCCGCAATGGACCATTTCCGTGCTATGGCACTTATTGCAAACATATTGATATAGCCGCCTTTTTAGTTTCATTTACAATTTTTAGTTTAATTGTGAGCGAGAAACAAGCTAAGTCGTTAAAACAGGAGAGAAGATGTATTGTGTACCTTTTCTACATAGCTATAAATATTATAGATAAGCAAATGTTCTTTTAAGCATAATTCTGACGATGACGTGAGCCGGAATAGCTATCAACTATATTTTTTAAAAAAATAATAATTTTGTAGAACTAAAATACATTGCTATTTTTTTTCACCGTTTTATAATGGAGTTCTACCAAGTGAATGCCAATTCAATCAATAAATATTTGTTTTCACTATTTTTTATTTATGCTGTAACCGATATATGAACATATTTTATTATTTTTATATTCATAGAAAGATCATTACAAAAAAACAGGTTTCAAAATTAAACATTATCTGAGGCAAAAAAAAAAAGAAAAATATTGTTATTCTGGCAACGTAGGCTGGGACTATAACGACTAAAATGGTCAGTATGACAATGAATTAATACTGTAATCAAGGTATTTCTTACTGTATTTTTACGGTTTTATCAGCCACGGCTAATAATTACACGACAAGTGTCGCTATATTTTGATTATATGATTGGTCAGTTACTAAATTAATTTTAACGTTAGTGTTTACTATTATTTAACAAAACTGTGAGTATTTTAATTGATGGTATCTAATATATATATATATTTTCTTTTTTTTTCAGTTAAATTTGCGTGGTCTAAACGAGGAACCAAAATTCTTATTTATTTAGGGCAAACTTATTACTTTAACGCCAAAAGAGTGACTGGAAAAACACGATGGACTTGTGCGTATCATCAGGTGAAAGGTTGCAAAGCCAGTGTCTGCACGTATGAAAACCAATTAGTTTCTGAAAGTAATCAGCACAATCATGAAATTAAAAAAACACAGTATAATTAAATGCCATCTGTTCATGTGTTTCGGTTACTGTCAGAGGTTTTGAATAAGTTAAACCGCAATAATTTGAAAACATTATGCTATATTCCAGTGCGGATACATGCTTTAAGTTAGGTACTTAATTGGCGCTTGTATTGAACTATATTAATGTTGCATTGTTGCTTATCGTTTGGTGTTGTAACCTAAAAGGTTACATGTGATATAATGAAATCGTTAGTTTCATTAAAAAAAATTACATCATTTAAAAGTGTTCCTAAACTTTATTGTTTGAACAGAAAATTTCCTATTTATATGATGTGACGTCGCGTAAATAATATTTTTAGTGTCTTTATTTAAAATATGTTGTTTTATAACTGGTTAATATGAGATATAGAATTCGAGTGGAATTGTTTCAAACTGTTTGTAGCCAACTTTTGGCTGCAAGCGACTGAAATTTGGATTGGCTGTTTGCCATAAAGGAATAACAGTTATCAAGAAATGAGAGTCAACACATTAAAAGTGAGTAAAGAATAAACTTGTAGTGTATCATAAAATATTTTCAATAGTGATTTTGAAAGAAATAGTGTGTTAGCATAATTACATTTGATGTTAATAATAAAATAAGTCAAATAATGTTGTAATTTTAATTAACATTCATTCAAAAATATAAATCGATACTGTTTTTTGTACAATCGGTACAAACTTTGCTGTTAAATTAATATTTTTAAAGACACTTTCATAATAGGTAACGATTGTGATAGATATTGTTCATTCGTCTAGTGCAGTGTTCGCCAACCTTTATGACCATATAAAAACAAAACATAAGATTTTTAGATAAACGTTATAAAATGGTGATTGAATGTTATTTGTAACATTATTTTATAATACTCTTGTTGCTACGTCTTTGAAATAAGTTTATTGATTATGTTTCCCATTACGATGCAGAGATAACTTAAAACGAACTTTTTAAAAACTTTATTGCCTGCCATTGGTGTTGCACGAATCTCTGGTTGGCGACCACTGTCATTTACATTACTGCGACATTAGAACAGTGATGTTATGAGGTCGATTCTCTGTAAACATTTTTATACATTCATGTTTTAATCGATTTGAATTGAAATATTTTGAAGTTTTTGTATCCCCCATGGTTAAAAAGATACATTCTCTAATTGAGAAATGTCAAGTGACTGACATGATCTTTAAACAATTTTTAACAACACTCCAAAGTGCATACTTTCAAAATACCATGGCTCCGGAGTTGTTTGAATTGCGTGACTCCGATTACTGCTATGACTCCGAATCTGAATCCAAAATAAGGAACAGGAATTCTCATTCGAAATGGTTTTTGACTATTTTTTTTTAAATTTAATCATGTTATAGAAAAATTTTATTACTCGAGATTAGTTACATGATGTTGGTAATTTTCGATTTTTTAATAATCTAATATTATAAATGTAATTGTACTAGTAATGACTTAAAATCAATAAATGTTGTATTCATTAGTTTCCTGTTTCATTTGGATATAGGTATTGAAGAATATTTAGTAGGATCACAATTTATATAGTTGGGTCTTCATTGATCAAAACAAAATGATTTTAATTTATATATTGCATATTAATAGTGTAGGAAGACGTATGTATGAATTAACGGTTTTTGATTTCTTATCCATTAAAAGTCAATTAACTTTATAGAAAAAATCGTTCCATTCCGTATTCAATTTGTTGTAAGCGTGGTCATTTATTCGCATTAATTTTTCCACAAATTTCGGATATTGAGCCTCTTATGAATGCTGCCCGTAATTCCATTATAAAACTGTGTTATTACATTCTACAGGTTAGCCAAACAGATTTGAGATTTAGATATGTCAGATTTCGTAGGCATATAGATCAATATGAATTATAAAATGCTTTTGAGATCTTCAATTGAGATAAATAATTACAAATTGATGTAATTAGGGTGTCAGTAATTACTTTCATTGCAATTATGTTGTTGATTGAGAATTCTCATTCTCTCAGTTACTTGATTAATCTTGGTTTAAAAATATGTATAGATCAAGTGTTTATATCCATCTTTTGCATCTATTCTACATTTAGTACATACAATACGTATTATATAAAGGTTCTGCCAACTGTAAGATTGAATGGAAGAAACAATTAAAAATAAAAAAAGCTCTTCATAAATAAATAAAGTGTTTGATTTATACTGGAAATTGTTTGGAATGTTATATTAAACAAAAAAGATTTAAAATTAGCTTATTTATTTGATAATTGCGAGAAGATAGCTTTATTAATTGGCTTATCTCAAAACCTCTAGACTTCTCCTAGAATTCATAACCCAGTGACTGGTAGTGTCTCAACTGTTAAGATGGATGATGAAAGTGTATTAATAGTACACACGAAAAAAGATAATAGTCTCAACATTGTGATTTTTTTTTTGTTTTCAAGATTATTTTTGAGTTGAAATTTAGTCTGATTTGTCCTTAAAATCTCAATAAGTTTGTTTAAAGCCAACACTATTGATTAAGTATTGTATTTGATTTTTGGGTATTCTTTAAACGGTTAAACAGGGAAAGGGTTAAATTTATTAATACTTGAACTTTTTTTTTTTTTTAGTATCGTATGTTCTATCAAGAAAAGGGAAGAGATTGCTGATGGTCGACGGGTTCACATTCTGTTCCCAAGGCAAACCGGATGCTTCCAAATTGCGATGGAAATGTTCAACCCACAGTTCTAAAGGATGCAGGGCAATGGCGATGTCTGTTGATGATACACTCTTAAAAATAAACAATAGCCACAATCATTCTTTAAGTGAAGTATTACCTTGCGGTGCTCCAGTCAGAATAGAGATCGGAAATTCACAGTTCATGATTGACATAAAAGAGAGGGATAAATAATGCAAGATTCGTGGTAACGTTTAATCTATACTCCATTTCATGTTAACGATGTTACGAGAATGTTAGTTCCAAATACTTGATGGATTCACCTATAATTTTTGGAAGTTCATTTAAAAAAATCATATTCTAAATATTTGTTTTCTGCACAAGAATGCAAATAATGTTAAATCATCTCAAAAAATTTTAAATTTCTTTCCTGGAATTGAAGGGTATTTATTCCAATAGGGACGCTTGAAATTCGTATAAATGCAAATATAAAAAGTTGTGTATGAGATTTTCACTAATTTTTATTTTCATTTGAAAGTACATTTTTTGACATTATATTAAAATTGTCATGCGCCTTCAAAGACCAATTGAAATACGATTTTTGTTTACTCGATTATTGAATTGCACTTTTCAATCCAGCTTAATTTAAATCCAAAGAGCAATTTCATTGTTTACAAAGTAATGCACAATTAAATTGCGAACATGTAGAATACACTAATGAAGAACATTTCCTCATAGTATCAAAATTGAGACTGGACAGTGCACGTCTGTTTTACGGCACTCCAGATTTTTGTTGTTGTATTGTTGTTAAGGAATTGAATGTATAATGTATGTGAAGACGTAAATATTATAACTAAGCTGCCATATTGCATGATCGAAAGGCAAAGAAAACAGGATCTTTCTTTCAGAAGGTTTCTCAGAAGTATTATTTTGAGGGTTGGTGTTATGTTTGCGAGAAATATGTACGTTCGCCAACGTGTTTTTGCGTCATCATTCAATGTATCAATGTATAAACTTCAAATCACATATCAATGTGTAAACTTTACTTCCACAAGAACCGCTACTGAAGTTACGTGTTAATGTTGTAAATGTCATCTAAACATTAGAACTGACTATCACTGATTATTTAGGCATTATGTTTTCATTTTTCGTTAAAATGTGTTTGTGATTGATAAAATAAAAATTTAAATATGTATATGCGCATTTTTTAGTGAATGTAAAAAATACATTTAACAATATAATAAATTTTGTCTCAATTGCGTGAATGTTCTTTTTTCTAACACTTTTTTAATATCATTGGGCTAAAATTGAAAATACTTACATGCTCTCGCCGAGCAATCCAAAAATGTCGGATTATTATGGTTGAATCCAATAAATATGAAAATATTGATGTCAAGCAGTAAACTATATGGAATGGCTAAGTTGGTTGAAAGCGTGGATTGTATTTGTGGACACTAATCGCGTAATGTGAGATGAACACTTAACGAGCAAATTTATTTGTTGTATTCAGTTCTCATAATGGCCTAACAAGCCAATTTCTGATGCATTTGATAAATTTGCAATGTCATATTTCTTTAAACGGTTAAACAGAGAATGGGTTAAATTTATTAATACTTGAAATATTTTTTTATTTTTTTAGTGTCGTATGTTCTATCAAGAAAAGGGAAGAGATTGCTGATGATCGACGGGTTCACATTCTATTCCCAAGGCAAACCGGATGATTCAAAATTGCGATGGAAATGTTCAACTCATAGTTGTAAAGGATGTAGAGCCATGGCGACGTCTATTGATGATACACTCGTAAAAATAAACAATAGCCACAATCATTCGTTAAGTTAAGTATTACCTTGCGGTGCTCCAGTCAGAATAGAGATCGGAAATTCACAGTTCATGATTGACATAAAAGAGAGGGATAAATAATGCAAGATTCGTGGTAATATTTACTCTTTACTCCATTTCACTTGTGAATGTTAGTTCTAAATACTTGATGTATTCAGCTGTAACTTTTTGGAAATTCATTTAAAAATACATATTCTAAATATTTGTTTTCTGCATAAGAATGCAAATAATGTTAAATCATCTCAAAAAAATTGAAATTTCTTGCCTGGAACTGAAGGGTATTTATTTCAATAGGGACGCTTGAAATTTGTATAAATGTAAATAAAAAAAAATGTGTCTGAGATACACTCATTTTTATTTTCATTTGAAAGTACATTTTATGAGATTGTGTGAAATTTGTCATGCCCCTTTAAAGACCAATTGAAATACGATTTTTGTTTACTCGATTATTGAATTATTTTACTGTTCAGTCCAGTTTATTGCAAATCCAAACAGCAATTATACTAATGAAGAACCTTTCCTCATAGTATCAAAAATGAGACTAGACAGTGCACGTCTGTTGCACGGCACTCAGGATTATTATTTTTTGTGTTGATGTTAAGGCATTGAATGTATAATGTATGTGAAGACGTAAATAACTAAGCTGCCATATTGCATGATTGAAAGCCAAAGAAAACGCGATCTTTCATTCAGAAGGTTGGTGTTATGTTGGCGAAAACTATCTACGTTCGCTAACATGTTTGTGCGTCATCATTTGCTACAATAATTTTATTGGGAATTTAAAATTGGGGAACTAGTATACTTTGATATTGTTTATTAATATGTATATACGAGTATTGTGCAAACTTTGCTCCCACAAGAACCGCTACTGAAGTTACGTGTTAATGTTGTAAATGTCATCTAAACATTAGAACTGACTATCACTGATTATTTAGGCATTATGTTTTCATATTTAGTTAAAATGTGTTTATGAGCGATAAAATAAAAATTTAAATATGTATATGCGCATTTTTTAGTTGATGTAAAAAATTTATTTAACAACACAATAAATTTTGTCTCAATTGCGTGAAAGATCTTTTTTAACACTTTTTTAATATCATTGGGCTAAAATTGAAAATACTCACATTCTCTCGCCGAGCAATCCAAAAATGTCGGTCTATTATGGTTTATTTATTGAAAATATTGATGTCGAACAGTAAACTATATTTGCTGGCTAAGTTTGTTGAAAGGGTGGATTGCATTTGTGGACACTAATCGCGTAATGTGAGATGAACACTTAACGAGCAAACTTATTTTTTGTATTCAGTTCTCATAAGGACGTAAAAAGCCGCGTTGGCTTGCTATGAAAATGTATCAATTTTGATGCATTTGATAAATTTGCAATGTCATATGAGGAAAAAGATATTTTCGATTCCTCTTTGAATAAAATTTGAAAAGTATACACTTTTACACTATGATAGATTGTCATCATACAGTTACATCATAAGATACTTATATCACTTAACTAAGTCACAACGTGGCTTATCAAATCTCCTCATCCTTTTTCTATTTTCCTTCTATTTACTAAGCACGATAGTGCATTGTTAAATGACTCAACACAGTTCTGTATCGGCACAAGAAAACGGGGACCAAATTCGTTGTTTTTATTTATATTTCGTTCAGAAATGTGGCCACGAAACACTGGCTGCAAACAAATATCTGGTATTTTAAATAATAAAAATATATTTTTTTTAGTACTTATTTCCACGTATATATTTTTGATCTGGACCGGTTTCGCTCATCGCGAGCATCAGCTGATAATTTCAATTTCAATTCATGGTCCTGATCAAACATATATTGTGGAAATAAGTACTAAAAAATGTGTTTTTATTATTTAAAATATCATGCCTTTCCATCAAGAAGTGACAGTTAACACATTAAAAGTGAAATATCTGGTAGAGGTGCGGCAACAACTTTGTCTTTCATTTTCATCTAAAGACTTATTTTTCTGTTTATTTAGCCGAACTGCTGGTGTCGAAAAAAGGAAACCGTCTCCTAGGAATTCAAGGATATACGTATTGTTTAGAACGTAGGGCAAATTCAGGGAAAGTGAGATGGCGCTGTTCAACTCATAACAATAGGGGTTGCAAAGCTTTTGTGTATACGTATAATGACAGAATAATATCGGCGAGCAATTTGCACAATCATTAAGTTTGTTTATGTTCTATCAAAATTTTTTCACTATAAAGTACAACCGATTCTGCTTGATTGGGACACCTCAGGAAATTCTATTGGACCAAATAAATGTTGTAAATAATATAATAAAAGCGCATTTTTAGTACATATTTCCACAATATATTTTATGAGCAAAACCGGTCCTGACCATATAATATATTCCGGAAACATGTACGAAAATGTGTTTTTATTATAATATTTATACATTTATTATATATTTAAGAAGTGACATCAAAAGTGACCAAATAAACAGCTGGCTCTGAAGGAAAAAAAATATTTTTTCTTTTTATGTCATTTACCTTTCCGATAAAATTATATATATATATCAAAAAAGACTATGCCAAAAGTTTTGATTAAAATAAAACTATACATAGAAATTGGCTTTTAAGCTTTCTTTGACTAATTTTTTCTGTGCTATTTTCTTTTGTCGCACACTTTGAATGTATTTTAACTATCGATTGGTATCCAGGATTGAAATCATATTGCTTAGAAATGAGTGCTTTTTTGCCTGAATACAAAACTAAATACCATCTTATGTTGAAATGCAGAAAGAATTTATAATCACAAATATCACATTTGAAAGCTTTGTCCACAGCGTGTGTCTTCTGGTGCAATTTGAGTCTATTGGCATGTCGATAATTTTAATAAGCAATATCAATTCTTAAATATTAGCATAATTACCTTCTCTTGAATATCGTTGGAGCATTGCTACATGTCTTTTGGTCAATCACACGAATAAGATTATATACCATCATAGTCTTAGAGTTATCACTTAGGTTTTAAACTTTAATCTGATAATTAAAATAATTATACCAATATTCTTTATTTTCATCAATGCATGTATTTTTTTAAATCGGTTTGGTACAATGCTTTAGTTTTAAATGTGATAGAACGGTGTCCCACATTATAGAAGTAAATAACCAGTTGTTTCTATAATAGGTTGGATATCGTCCTAAATATTCCACTCTCCCAATCAAGCGAAATCGGTATTGTTAAAATTATTATACTGTTGGAAAAACCTATACTTGTGCAAAATGTTACGAATTCATTTTGTTAATTTGTTCAAGTAAAAAAATATTCCTCTAAATATAATATATATTTCTCTAATAAAACATGATTAATATTTTCTTTCTTTTGTAATGTATATTATTTATTTTGCTAAAATTACGATAGGGGTGCAAAACAACGATAAATCCAACTAACCATAAAATAACTTATGATATCGACTGAAGGTGCTTGATGGAACTTCAATATTAAATTTGAATTATTGCAACTTTGTACGATTCGTCAGTTCTGTTGCATCCGTGCGATGGAATACCTGAAGATGCCGAAGGGCGAAACCCGGGTCATTTGTGACAAGACATGGAATCGTACAAAGTTGCAACAATTCAAATTCATAAAATAACTGTTGGCATTTTATTTATCCATACACGCTACTAAGGTTCCACTTTAACTAAAACACGTCTGTACAAAAAAGAGTTTTAGTATATGGCTACATACATTTATTTTAAATTTTATTTACTAAGGAAATGGTGAATCGGGCATTGATTAATGTGCGATTATTTTTCATTTTTCTTATAGGATTTTGACTGGAATTATGTATAATTAATGATATATGCAAGAATATTTGAATGCCAAAACGAAGGATCGAAGTTTTATTGTGGCAATGAATTTGGTATGGCGTCCACGGTTCTGCCAATGAACCCTACTGAAAATCTGTATCGTTATACGTTTCACTAGTAAAAATTTTATGCATTATTAACTGATTGAATTTATTTTCAGTACAATTCGCTCTATCAAAATATGGGAAGAGAATAATTATGGTTGATGGATATTCATTCACATATCAAGCGACTTCTATGAGTAAAAAAGTTTCGTGGATTTGCTCGTTGACAACTCGTCATAACAGATGTCGCGCCAGAGTGTGGACGATTGACGACGTAGCTGTTAAAATCCAGAATAAACACACGCATGCAAAATTTAAATACATTTTGATGCCAGACGGTCGACACATAATGGCATAAAATGAGATAATTTTTAACACACAGGCTACACAAATATTGAGATAAATTAAACCATCAATGGTCGGTAAAAAAAAAATAATTCGCAATGTTTTAGTATAATGACATTTGATCTTATAAGTATAATGTTAGTCTTCTTGATTTCTTTATATGTATAATGTGAATGAGAAGTAGATGATTACATTGTAACTATAAACTACTTGGTTTTATGTCAAGTCTAAAAGGTGTAAGTCCATTAAGACTGTCTCACGTATACTAATTCTGCAGATGGAAATCAATAGACATCAACTATCACAAAGGATTCTTAACGAACAAACTAATATATTATTTAGCCCATTGATTAAACCGCTCCACGGGGGGAAAGGGGTCTGATTTGCTTCCGTAATAGACCATTTCCGTCCCACATGTAAAGTTATTGTCATAGCCGCCTTTTGTTTCATTTACAATTTTTGAAAATTTAGTTTTATTGTGAGAAAGTAACAAGCTAGGCCGTTAAAACATGAGAGAAGATGTATTGTGTACCTTTTCTACACAGCTATATATAGATAAGCATATGTTAGTTTAAGCATAATTCTGACGATGGCGTGAGCCGAAATAGCTATCAACTATATTTAAAAAAATAATTTTGTAGAACTAAAATACATTGCTATTTTTTTCACTGTGTTAAAATAATATCTAATTGAAAGTTCATTCAGAATTCAAGAAATATTTAATTATGAATTATTCAAAATAAAGAGTGGGAAAATTTTTCAATCATATAACTAAACATTGACAACACTAAATATTCAATGCATTAATGCGATATGTACTTTAAAATATTTTAGTAGAAGCTTGTAATTGCCTTAAAAATGTTTCCAATTGGTTTCAATGATTTTGGATGATACTTTTAGATTATCAAAATAAAATAAGCTGAATATAGAATATTTAAAAAGAAATATATTATTTTATTGTTTATAATGAAATTCAACATCATCAACTATTCAAAATCAACTATATTTTGTAAAAATAATTTTGTAGGACTAAAATACATTGCTATTTTTTTCACCGTGTTATAATGGAGTTCTACCAAGTGAATGCCAATTCAATCAATATACTAATTCTCTTCTTTGTATTTAAACTAAAAATTGTTAGACTATTTCTTTATTTATAATGTAATTATCAGAACCGCGGTCATTGTAAGCATAATAAATTTAATAAATTCGTCTATATAATATTGTGTAATAATTTCGAGGTATTAAAATAATTAGTCCAAGAACTACGACGATCTTTCACAAATAGTAATAAATATATCATTATTTTTATGTTTAAAACCAAACTTCTTTATTTCATATGTTTATTTATAAAAATACGATCTTGTTTCATGTGTAATGGTCGATAGTTACAATATAAACATTTATCACAGATGAATTGTATAGACAGTTACAGTAAAGCAGGATGAAATATTTAAAACAATATGTAATCGTAACCACGATAACAAAAATTTAAAAACAGTATTCATTATTAAGTAATGAAATACATAATAAAAAGTATATTGAGAAAAAGGTAAGTATAATATTTAAGTACAATGATAGAAAATATTTTAGGCATTGTTCATGTAAATTATCTAACTTTTTGTGAATTTCGAAAGATTCAAAAAAAAGAACAAACGTATTCATTTACTATAATATATATGAAAGGTTGAATCTTGACATTTGCATTATTATATTAACCATTTGCACTCCGTAAAAAAAACAAAAAAGCGTTGTAGCAACTCCTTAATTAATTTTAAGATTTTCGTAATATCCGACCGTCATTGAATCAAATGGACGCTATAATTAATTAATAACATATTTTATAATTATTTCATGGTTGCAAAGCTTCAATCCATCAAATAAAAAAAAAATCATTTCAAATGTACTATTTAAAACATTTGAAAGTGTGATATTTTTTAAAATATTCCTCTGGGTGAAGGTACGTTTCCTTTCACAAGTTTCACAAAAGTCTGTGGTCCCTTTTTTCCTCGTGGAACCCTTCTGTACCATGTTATCCTTGAAAAATACTATACCAGAGTTTCCCAAACTGTACACCGCGGCGCCCTGGGGTGCCGAAGCTGTTATATAGGGCGATGTAAAAATTTTCATTTTATTCAAAATTTTATTTCGATATTCGCTTGAAAGTCTTCGGAAAATTCGTTCAAGCAGATAATATCGATAAATTCTCATGGATTTCCATTTCGAGCAGTAGTCGTCAACCTTTTTACTATTACCGCACACTTTTTGTCTCTGAAGAAATAATATTTTCTAATCTAATGTGTAAGTTTGTAACTAAAAATGTAGCAACTCCTCAATTAATTTTAATATTTTCATAATATTCAAATGTCATTGAATCAAATGGCGTCTATTTAAAACATTCCTCTGGGTGAAGGTACGTTTCCTCTCACAGGTGTCGCAGAAGTATGTGGTCTCTTTTCTTCCTCCCGGAACCTTTCTTTTAGAACATGCTATGCAATCCTTATATTTTTTTTGCAAAAATATGAAATGGCGTCCATTCGAGCGCTGTTCAGCGTCACATGTAGAAAGACGCCCTGGTTTTGATGTAGGTGCACAAACGTCTCCAATTAGATTTATAAGTATTACCTTTCAAAATTTTCTATGGGATATTTGTTTTAGGTTTGCTTTGATGGTATATTCCTTGTACAATATAAACGAGTTAACTATTGAGGTTTCTAAGCCACAGAAAAATAGTTTTCTCTACCATTTCAACATCTTTCGCATGAAGCAATACGATGTTGCATATTGGTCAGCGACATCCACACCGCCCATATTGATATTGTAATCAAGAATAAAACTTGGTTTATCCATGTCATCCTGACTTACACCTTGAAGAATGGTTCTTGGTCTTCTCCTTGCTGACTTAGAAGGAGAAGCATGCTTTGTGCTGAGCATAGTAACAACCGTTTTGTCACGCCACGCTAATACTAATGTATTTCCTTTCCTGCAAGTTTTGCAATTTTTTGTCCAACAGCCAATTTTGGTTTCTTAGTTTGTTCCGGTAATCATTTACGATTGGTCATTATTGTACCGCTGAGGTAACATTTAATCTAATTGTAAATATATCATATCCTGTGGCATCCGGAATTGAATCTTGCAATTGTTTGTAGAAATGAATCACAATCCGGCCAGTAAAATACAGTTCTGGTCTTATTAGCCCTTCCGTGGTGATTTTACCATAATATGGTACAAATGAGTACATGTTACTGCTTCGAGAATCAGCTAAAACATAAACTCGAAGACCCCATTTTGCTGGTTTTTTTCAGGTTAAAATGAGAAAGTTTATTTTCCCTTTGAAAGATACTCTTGACTCATCAACAGATAAATTTTCCTGAGGTATATAATGCTCCATAAATTTGCTATTGAGATAGCCAAGAAAGTTAGTGACTCTTTCTGTCCTTATACTCATAGTTACTAACAGGCTTAATAACTTTTCTTCTTCTTCTTCTTCTTCTTCTTCTTCTTCTTCTTCCTCTAGGAAAATTTTCTTCATCAAAAGTCCGGATAGAGAGTAAAAGTTCTAGCTCAGAAATTGCAGTATTAGCATAGTCTTCCAATACATCGATTTCATTTTCAACTTGAGACATATATTCATCTTCACTACTTTCAAACTCATTATTGGTTGTGGTAATTCTTTTTGTAATTTGTGGCATCTTTATTATTTATAGAATTAATATTGTAAAGGAAAAAACAAAATGAAATAGTTCAATCGAAAATAATACGAGACCAGCTACTCGTCATTCTGATATCAAACAAACTGCTTTTATGTATGTTTTTTTTTATCACATCTGACTTACTTAACACTCAAGCAACCGGTCCCGCGTTCGCGCGGATTTCGTCTCGCGCTGCATCTTTACGTCTGCTGCTCGAACGCATGATAGATGTGGATATATTTTTTTAATTTACGGCTTAGAACTGTTTTGTTTTTTTTTTCTACGTGTCTTTCATTCTATTTCCTCGAAATTTATAGCTCTGAATCGTCCTTGAAGTAAACAATATTTGCCAGTTCCAAAAGTTTCCTATAATTACTCTTGGACTGTAACAAACTAAGTTTTTTTGTTTATCACAGCTCAGCAATAAACTTTCGTTGTTTACTAATCATACAAAAAAGCATTATTGATAAAATTTCAAGTGATTATAATTAGTAATAGAATATTATTATTAATGATTTGGCATTAGTATTAATATTACATTACTACTTACTTTTTATTATTAGGCAGTCAGAACATTTAAATAATAATATTTAAATGTTTATAAAAATTAATAATAACAAATTTTTCAACATGTATTGGCTAGTAAAAGAAATATTTTGTATCTCATTTTGCCTCCTGTTCCTGTCGTAAATCACTGATGGATGAATAGTAAGCTCCTACCCTGACCCTAATTCTCGGAAGTGATTCTAACAACTCTCCATAAATGTTTTTTGTCGATGACTGTTTAGTATTTTATTATTTGAATATATTATTGCATAAGACGTAATCCCTAAAAATACCTTCACAAAATCATGTTAGTAAAGGTACAGGGACCTATAGTATATGATTGATTATCAACATGTCGATAGCCAATAACCATTCCGTTTTGAGTGACTTATTTGGAATGGTTTAGTTGAGGCAACCCGACCCAACAAAAGCAATAAAACTCTTGAGTTATTAGACAGAATGGTTTCATTCATTACGTAAAAAAAGATGTAAAACATGTTTCTGGAATATTTACAACTTGAAATCCAGTGATTGTGAAATTGTAGGAATATCGAATATATATTGCTATATATTATATAATTAAAACTAAACTATATCATGAACCCGCAATGTCTTAAATATTTCAAATTGAAAATATGTTTAGTACCATTTACCTAATTGACAAAATTAAAAAACAGATGTTTATATTCGGCTTAGAAATATGCTGAAATTATGACATAATCAAATCGTTTTTTTTATTTAGTCGATAATTGCCAAATATCACACATAATTTCTTTGAAAATTTCAAAAATTATATTGTTTGGCTCTCAAGTTGGGCCGAAAAACGCCCGCTTTCGGCTAGAGTCTATTTTTCAAGACTCCCGACAACCGAGTGATATGAGAATATAACGGAAACAAATAAACATATCCACAGTTTGAGAAACTCCACATATAATAAACACACAATAATGTGTAACATGGTGTAGGATTTCTAAAGACTTTGACATTCCTTTGTGGGTTTATACGAGTGTTAAAAGATATTTTTTTGATTTTTATGAAGAAAAAAAAATTGAATCATGCATTCGTAGCTTGATAATTTTATTTTTAAGTCAATTGTTTTTAAATTACATATATTATACAATACTCTATAAAATACTTCTTATTTTATTAAATTCACTCAACTAAGTAAAAAGTTATACGCATAACAATTGATGTCGCGAGAAATAGCAAAGTATCGAAAAATGTGCGGTGATAAGCGTTTTTTCTGCGCGAAATGTGCGGTTGCTTGAGTGTTAATACAAAACATAGTTCAAAATACTTATTATGTTGTAATTTATCAGCGTTACTACTAGTATATATTTTCGGAAACACAGATGCGGTACAACTGCAGACTGGGTATCCTTAATGGATCTAGGATAATGGGAACAGCTGCACGTGTAAAGATTGTTTGTTTACGGTCGGCATTCGCACTTAGACATTGCCGCTTTGATTGCTTTATTGCCATTATAATATTAATGTTTTATTATACCTAATGTTGTAATCTGACAAAATAAACCCTGTACAACATCATTAAATGGTTTTTGAAAGAAAAAAAAGGTTGTAAATAATCGTAATTTCATTTTTAAAATGTGCCGTCAAATGTCGAGTCAGACTCGACATAGGAGTTGGCGTAAGATATGCGATGTCGAGTAAGGTAGCGACATAGGAGTTGTAGCGGTAAACAAATAAAATTAAAAAAGGGTGTTGAGAGCAATAGAGATGAACGTTTGGGAAAATATAATAGTACAAAATATATTTAACATTGACACGATTTGAATAATAATGAGTGTGTTTCCAATTTTAGAACGCTGGAGTGCAATGAAGCAAAAGTATTCATTTATAAATTATTAGGACACAAGATATAGATTGCGAATAAATTATTAGGACACAATCGTATTGGCTGCTCATAGATTAAACAAGGATACTCCTAAGTTTGCAAACCATTTGCTGTTCGAGGGACATTCGTTTGACGAAGATGATGGGGTTCAATTGTTGCATCATAACACGGTGGACCATAAACTGTTGTATCATGAGATTCTAGAAATTAATAGAGGCCAGTTATTAAATTCAAACTTCATTCTCAATGATCAAATCAATCTTCCCAACTCCCCCTTGTTGTACCCTTTACGTGAGATCGGTTCAATGAATCGACAATCTATGACGTAAATTCTTGAATTTTGAATTTGTTTTGATTGTACTTGCTTTTTTAACCTTTTATTGTGTTTTGTGTGAAAGTTTAACAGTTTATTTATTTAAAAAAAGAGCTTTTTTGACGCATTTCATTTAAGTGAATTTTATTTACTTATCTAGAAAATTCGTCCATCAGCAGACTATGATCCAGATTGACTGCGAAGACACCGGATTTTTACAATTTTATGGACACGTATTTTAGTAAAACCCTAATAAATTATATACACACGGAGACCAATAAATATTGCACATTAATGGGTCTTACTGAAATCGTCCACATCATGAAGAAGAACGCTTAAAAATGATCTGACATAACGGGGCCGGAGCTATGAATTTTTCTCATACAATTTGCATTAACCCTTTGGGCCTCACCCTTTTTTTAGCAGTATTTGCGAAAAAAAATATAGGAAAATGTAATTTTTTTTTTAAATTTATTTGCACAAAAATTAAGGCGTAATTATAACATATTAGAGCATATAAAAACCACAAAAAAAAATATATTTTATTTTTTTAACATGAATGGAAAAAAAATATTTCACAATTTTTAAAACTAAACCACGTCTCTAAAAATTACTGCACAGTGTTACTGCGTTATCATTTGCTTACACATATTTTATATTCTTATCTGAAAGTAAAAGAAAAAATACGTTGTAAAAAGAAATATTAAAAAAAAAATATTTTATCAATACCTGGTCAATAAGCATTTGTGCTTATTTTTTTTTTACACTTTATTTCGTTGAAAAAAAGCTCCTCTACAATTTATTTAAGTCAGTTTTATTATTCTATAAATTCTATAAATGTTTAAAGTGCCGATATATCGCCGAAACACCGCGCCGATATATCGGCACAGTGTTCATTTTCGCATACCATAAGTGCGCCGATATATCGGCGCTATGAGGCCCAAAGGGTTAAAGATTACACGAAGAATGCATGAGAAAGTCCTGTATGGTATCAATAAATCCACTGTTCTACTCAATTTTGGAATTTAATGATGCATGCATTCAAGTATATATAAAATTTATTAATTTTTGAACAATCAAAAATACGATCCAGAAATACATCCTTAATCTAGACCAGTGGTTATCATGTGAAATTTCACTGTGGCCGCATTAAAAACATCCGCTGTCATATGGAAATGTCTCGTAGCTGCACCGAATGTGATAAAAATAGTTTCGATATTTATTTTTTATATAGTTTATTACACTGAATGATCTTTCACAATACACAGTTGTAGGTAAAATTGACAAAATTCATAAAGCAATTGTTATTAGTTCTTTATATTGACTTGATTCATGGTCAACGTATAACTTCGACCAAAAGTTTTGAACAGTTTTATTATTAAAACGTCCCTTTACTTAAACTCTACTAAATCCTGGATAAGTCAGGTTTATTCAGACAATTTTAAAATAATAATAATTTTACAAATTCATTTTTAAAAACACATTTTTTAAACATCAATATATATTATAAATCTTTTGGTGGCCGCAGCAAAATCCTCTGATGGCTGCACATGAAAACCACTGCTCTAGACCGAACTAAATTTGGACTAGAAATTTCAACTTTCTTAAGGAAAACAATAGTTTTTTAACTTAACTTTAATCGCTTAATATTTATATTCGTAACCTATGATAATTAAATTTAATATCTTCCGAGATATATGTGTGTTTTACTAGGCATATTTTATAGAGAGAGCTGGCGTCGTTTGTTTACTATGAAATCAATTACAAAGGCTTCGGGAAGTTTAGGTCCCAATAATAAAGTACATCATTTCATAGCCACCAATCGATAGTCTCGCAAATTGCATCGCTTAGGCCAGCTTGTCGCTTACTAGTTTGCCTAATTGCTAGTAATAAACTATCATGTAAATAAAATAATTAAATACTGATATTTATGTGGAAAGAATAACAAAGATGTCACATTTTTATCAATAATTCACACCATACAGTAAAAACAGGGTATAAAAAGTGAAACAAAAAGGTATTGTGAATTATAATAGAACTATGAGTTTACTGTATCAATCGACACCTTGCCGATTATTTCATGTCAAAGAAACGTGACTAGAAATACTAATTATATTTTTTTATCTTTTAGAATCAAATCCTCCTGATGCAGACCACCCTCGACGTTTGACTGAGAGACATTTTGTGGAAATGTTACCGTCAACTGTTAAGCAAGCGCGTCCAAGAAGATCTTGTCATTTGTGTGCAAAAAAGAGGGACGCAAATGGCAAAAGACTTCGGAAAGACACAAAATATATGTGCCAAGCGTGTAATGTTTCTTTGTGTGTCGCTTGCTTTAAAGTTTATCACACACAATTATAAGGTTAGTGACATGAAACCCTTTTCCTATATATTATACATATATATATATTTTACAATTTAGTGATATATCTATATATTTGTTTTGTTTTAGATAGAATGTGTACAAAAATTCGTGGTGTGGATGCTTTTCTTCTACTGTCTGATTTTTATATCAGCGCGCCCAAAAATGCGACGGATGTTGAAACTACCCTCTGCACTACACTCTACTGTCTATCGCACTTGGTCCTAGGTTTAATTTGTATCGTACTGTCATCATACCGATTTATCACCATTATCACCCTCTATACCTTTGCAATCTCGAGCAAAAAATATCATTACTATCGTTAGTAAGATTTGTGAAGAAGTAAGAAAACCACGGTATTATCAACACGGGAAAAAATATTAACTGGATTTTATAATTTTAGTATTTATTCAACTGAAATTTATTAAGTAGAACTTAAAAGTGAAAATAATAAATTATTTATCTCTATCATCTATCGTCAGGACTATGATTCAAGAAAACATTTACATAAGAAGAGATGGCAGTATATAGTTTCGCTTGTTTTATCATTATACTTTGCATATATAATTTAAATATTTGTGATAAGACCTTTTTTATGAAATCGAAAGAAGAAAAATCTACTATTTTTATTTATTTTGATTAATTTGTGATCGTGACATTTGTTTGGACAGAGCGATGGCCTTATTAATTTTAAGGTCTGAAAGCAGTGACAAAAAATAAACTGATGACAGTGTAGAAGAGCATGCGGTGGATGATGAATTTTGAAGAATTACACGATTTTAAAAATTAATTTAAGCTGCAGGAATAATTTTGAAAAAAAAGTGGCTTTAATGTTATAGATAATTATATTGTTTAATGAGCATTTAAACTTGTTTTAGACAAGTATTTTTTTTTTGCAAATCCTTTTTAAAGAATAATCATAACAGTATGTACACATTGCTACGTTTCCACGCGCACAAATTAACGTGGCAGAAGTATACAAAATGTGCAGTCCGTCCATAAAATATGTTTTTGAATGAAAAAAAAATCTCGTATATATGTATGTATGTGCTTTGAAATTAAAAGTACGTTTTTTTGAAAATTGATTATTGTTTTTTGTTAATCCAAAATCCTAATAGATATTTATATAAAAATATTAATGTGAAAATTTCATACGGTAAAAAAATACTAGAATATCGGAATATCTTCTATGCTGTTCAGCATAGAAGGGGTTAATGTGTATTAAACAGCTGAAAAAGGTAATTTTATCGAATTTCCGTGTATACCTTGACGTATGCATGGTAAATCTGAGGTTATTTTTTGCGTGCTTTTGAAGAGTAAAGGTTCCGTAACACTGGTATTGTATATAAGTAAAAAATGACAATAATCGAATTACGTTTATAATTTTAAAGAAATTCGAAATTATGAGTCGGTTTGAGGATACGTGCTTAAAAGAAATATTTTTTTCAGATACTTGGCGTCAAAGTATGTCTGAGATCAGCAATGCTAAATTTGAGTGTGTGCCATACAAAACGACATCCATTTTTGTTGCTGATTCTGCTGGCGAACGGATGTACTGCCAAACGAATGATAGCTACAAAAACGAAAGTGACGATACTAATCCTTATTTTTGTTCAAATGAACAAAAGAATCAAGCTAATATTTATTATACAGAAGTTGCCTCGACTAGTTTATGCGAAACTGGTGTTCAAAATGTCAGTGGTAAAAACACAAGAAAGAATAGAAGGGAAAGGATCGAGAAGAGGAATACAGGTCAATCATATATTACTCTTAAAGGAAAATTGGTAAGAAAAAGATTCATGAAGCCGCTGCCACCTTGCCGCATGAAATGTAAAGATCGTATCTCAGAGAATGACAGGAAGAAGATTTTTGCGGATTATTGGAGTCTCGGAGATTATTCAAAAAGAGTAGCTTACGTTGGTAGTCTAATCAATACCGTGGATACCGTCCGATCGAGGAAAGGAATTATCAATCCTAAGAAAGAGAGAAAAATTAGCAACGTATTTTATTTTGAAGTGTTTGACAAGAGAGTGAAAGTATGCCGTGGGTGTTTTATGAAAGTGTTAGATGAAACGCAGATGTTTGTGACAACAGTTGTTGCTAACAAAAACAAAAAACTGTTTTGGATGTAATTTATGATAAGGGATTTCATATACATTATACACCCACTCCCTTTTTTACGCGAATTCGATTATACGCGATTTTTTTGGACGGCACCGTTACATTTTTTTACGCGCTTCACTCGTTTTTACGCGATTTATTCCCCAAATTTGTTTTAAAGAAGAAATTTATATATGATGCTAGGCATGTATGTTTCATTCATTTTTTAAATAAAAAAATGTGTATTTTTAAAACTTAATATTGTAAAGCATTCCATTTTTTAAAATACACATACAATTGCCAACGTTAACAAGTGTATCGGATATTATGCAAATTTATGTTTTAGGGTGTGTAAAGAAATATAATGCAATTGCGTGAAATCATTTTTTACGCGATTTTTTTACGCGCCTTTTTCTGGAACCAATGTATCGCATAAGAAAGGACTGGGTGTATTGTAAATATTGACCGACCGCTATAACAGTGCGCCCGGAAATGCGGCGGGTGTTGAAACTAAATTTGTAACGCTTGGATAAAGCGAATGAATATACCGCAAAAACGACAAGTAAGAAGTCACTGTATTTATGAACATTGAATTCAATTATAGATAAATATTTTTATGTAAAAGTATTAATGGAAATAGTAGGGAATTTAAAATTTTCGAGCTCTAGAAACTTTTGTATTTCTGCCGGACCGGAAAAGCACACAGTGCTACGTTTCCACGCGCATAAGATACGTGGTTGATCTTTATTTGAATTAATATCAATTATTGTTCTTTCGTATATCTGATGAGGCATATTAATTGTTTAGCCATATTAAAATACTAAGATGTTTCTTGAGTAAGTGTTATGTTGTTTAAATAAATAAAGTAGATGTTTACATTATTATCACCAATGATTTTCGAATATTGGGATATTCAAATATCCGATTATATAGAAAGAACTGAATATTTACAATAAAGGATTTTCGAATATTCGATTGGAATTCTTAGTTGGAAACCGAAAATGGATGGGTGATAATGTTGGGGTATTGGTAATTCGTATTGTAAAAATTGAAAATTATTAAGTTGTTATTTTACATCCTATCTTATTTTGTAATTGTATACTCTTCAAATTTCTTAGATATAATATATATTTAAATAAATTTATTGAATTCTATTTTAATTACTTTATTATTACCACCTGGAGAGTTGAAATAAATAAATACCCATTTAACAAATTTGTAATCCTTCAGGAAAATGTGTACTAAAACATATGTCCAATTCTTTGCGTCTTTCTTCTATAATATTTTTTATATAATTAATCTATTGGCGTTAGCTTTTAGGATAACATTTCATACTTGGCTTTGATTTTGTTGACGTTTAATCCTTAACCGGATGGCTGCATGAGACGAGATATCTCGTCAATATTTTTAAACGTATTTTCCTCAAAAAATATTCATTCTATTAAAATGATTCTTTGACAGGACACACACTGATATCTATAAGAAAGGTTTAAAAATATTTTACCACAACTGTTAAGGATTTATACATCGATTTCTCGTGATTTATTCGAGTGTTCGCACTGTCACTTGAGAGATGTTATTAGTTGCAGGGTTATCAAAATCAATTTTTTGTGATATAACAAAAAACAATTGATGAGTTTATTGATTATTTTTGTATATGAAGTTGAAAAAAAACATCAAAATTCAACTTTTTTTGTTGCAAATTATAACTGGCGTGCTAGGTACAGGCGTATTTTTTTCGTGGCAGACAAAGGATTAATTGAATCGTTTATTTTGAAAACATTACGAGCAATACTTTTTTAAAAATGAGCTAAATATGCAAAAGCATTATAGATCAGCGGTCGGCAACTGGCTCTTTCCACTACATACGAGACGGTTACATGATGTCACACTTCAGTTGTCGCGAAAACTCCACAACATATTTATGCGAAAAGGCGTTTTCATCTGTCACAGCAATCAAAACACGGTATCGATCTCGACTTGAAATCCATTCAGTTCTTCTTGGAGCCAAATATAAATTTTATTATTTCAAATGTCCAAGAACAACCATCACATTAAAATTAATAAAGTTACATAATTTAATGATAAATAATTGTTTTATTTTATGAACTAGCTACATTTTTATTGCTTTTATTTCGTTTTATTCATTTTTATTTAAATATGTAATATTTAGCCCAAAAGTCCATTTGGTGGTCCGCCGAATCAAACTTTTGACATTTTAATCCATCTAGTGGTCCGTGAGTCCAAAAAGGTTGCCGACCGCTGTTAAAGATCATATTATTGATTGAATTGGCGATTACTTGGTAGAACTCCATTATAACACGGTGAAAAAATAGCAATGTATTTTAGTTCTAAAAAAAATATATTGTACATAGTTGATAGTTATTTTGATCAGAACTAGTTTGGACGAGGGCGTAAGATTAATATTTTTTATAGAATTAAAATACATTGCTATTTTGTCACCGTGTCATTTCAGAGAATTTCAAAAATCGTGCCGATTTGCGAAAAGTCCTGGCGAAAAAACTATAATACTATAACTGTATAATTTTTTTTTAGCGCAGTATGTTCTTTCAAAAAAGGGCAAACCAATGCTCATGATTGGGGGTTATCGATACGGCCTTAATACAGTGTCATTGTGCGGGAAAAAAGATGGCTGTGTACATCACATAATAGTAAAAATTGTATTGCATTGGCCCATACTATTGATGATAATATTGTTAAGATCAGTGGATAACACACTCATATGCCCTAACTTTCCAAATTTTAAACCTAGTGTTTTAACACAATGCCACCAGAAGATGTGAAATCCGCGTCATCGGTCTTTTTGCGTAGCGGTGGAGAACGCGAATTCACGTCATTATATATACGATATAATGGGTCCGCCAAATAACTTTTTTTTTTGAAAATGCTATAAAAAAAAAAACTACTAATATTTTCTCAAATTTCTTTTTTTATTTGAAAGTACAATCCTTCCGGTTAATAATGGAAAATAATTTCATTCAAATGGCTGCCTCGGCTGGCCATGCAGTAGCCTACACGATCGGTACAATTTTTAAGCACATTATCGATTGTGTGCAGCTGTATTTCACCAAAGGTTTCACGAATATTGTCCTTTAAAGCGTCAATTGTCTCTGGCTTGTCGGCGTAACACTTATCTTTGAGGGCACCCCACAAATAATAGTCCAACGGTGTCAAATCGCAGCTCCGAGGTGGCCAAACGACATCAGCTCTGCGGCTGATAATGCGATCTTCAAAAACAGGGCGCAAAACATCGAGTGTAGCTTCGGCTGTGTGGCACGTAGCGCCGTCCTGTTGAAACCAAATGTTGCCAATATCCTCCTCTTCAATTTTTGCGAACAAAAATTCGTTCAGCACGGTCCGATAACGATCGCCATTGACTGTAACGGCCACTCCTTGCTCATTTTCGAAGAAAAATGGCCCAATTATGCATCTGGACCAAAATCCGCACCAAACATTGACTCGTTTTGGGTGTACCGGCTTTTCAATGTATGCGTGCGGGTTTTCTGTGCCCCAAATGCGACAATTTAGCTTGTTTACATACCCGCCAAGATCAAAATGAGCTTCATCCGAAAAGATGATTTTTTTGGCAAAATCGGCATCTTCTGTAAGTCGATCGCAGGCCCACTCAGCGAAGCGCACAACCACACACACAACCATATTCGTTCAGCGGAAGGATAAAACTAATTATCTGTCAAATCAGACATGAGCTAAGTGTTACCATTCACGAAATAAGTAAACTAGTTGAAAAAAAAAACTTTAGATGGCGGACCCTTTAGTAACATTTTTTTTTTCAATATTTAAAAAAAATTATTGTTAACATGCCTTGAAATAATTAATGTATGGTCATTCATTTATGACTCGAAATGTTGACAATTATGAAATAAAGCTATACATACAAATAATGTGATATTTTTTTTTGTTTTTCCCAAACATTGAATGATTCCGAACACAGAACAGAAGCATGGAAACCAGTTAAGCCATAATATCTGGCGATGAACAAATATGTTTGCTAAGTAAAAATATAAAATATACAGCGATTAAACTCGAAGTAATGATATCAAAATAATCTCACAATTTTTTTAGCAATCGTATGGAGAAGTATGGAAAGAATTTGACTATTTTTTGCAAATGTTTCTCAATAGAGTAATAATAAATTGGAATGTACCTACAAAAAATACTAAGGCATTTATATTTATATTGATTAATACTAGTTTGAAGGGTCCAACATTGATAAGGAAGAATTTTTTTTTGATTTCTTCAATTAATTGCTAGAAGTTATTTTAAATTTAAAAATGTTTTCGATATCTTTATTGATTGAATTGGCATTCACTTGGTAGAATTCCATTATAACATGGTGAAAAAAATAGCAATGTATTTTAGTTCTACAAAATTATTTTTTTTAAATACAGTTGATAGCTATTTCGGCTAACGCCATCGTCATCATACTTCTGACAATGGTGAGTCGAAATAGCTATCAACTATATTTAAAAAAAAATAATTTTGTAGAACTTAAATACATTGCTATTTTTTTCACCGTGTTTACAATATCGACTGAAGGTGTTTGATGGAATTTGAATTGTTGAAATTTCGTACGATATAGTGTCACTTATGACTCTGGTTTTGCCTTTCGGCATTAATTGTTTATAAAACTTATCTAATGCAAAATTAAGTGACAAGTTCAAAAAAAAAAAAAACTGCTAAAAATTGCTATAGCGTTTCTTAAGTTACTTTATTAATTGACTACTTTTGTTTCCGTTATATACCGTTTCCGTGCCACAAGTAAGCTTATTGATATAGCCGCCTTCTTAGTTTCATTTACAATTTTTGAAAATTTTTAGTTTTATTGCTAGCAAGAAACAAGCTAGGTCGTTAAAACAGGAGAGAAGATGTGTTGTGTACCTTTTCTACACAGCTATATATAGATAAGCAAATGTTCCTTTAATCATAGCTCTGACGATGGCGTGAGCCGAAATAGCTATCAACCATATCTAAAAAAATAAATATTATAGAACTAAAATACATAGCTATTTTTTCACCGTGTTAATTTATTAAAATTAAATTAATAATTTTAAAACAAAATCTTCAATTTTTTACATTGCACTTTTTTCTTATATTCAATGTGAATGAATATTTATCAAGATATTTGCACTAAAAAAATAAGTTTAGGATGAGCACCTTGCTATAACAACGTTGGTTATTTACTCATATAGGTTCACCAATCAATTTGTTTTTATCAAATTAACACATTTATATTTTGTTTTTATTTTAGTACCTGTGTATAAAACCTCAGTTTACGGTGGAAGACTGCTCGAGTATCAGTATTACTGTTACAGATTTACGAAAGAAGTGCACGGTAAGGCTTATTGGGCCTGCTCCAGGGAAAAATACTGTAAGGGAAAACTCCATACGAAAAATGATGAAATTATATTTATTAATGATAATCACATCTGTAAAAAAAGAATCCCAAAAAGTAAACCAGTATAAATCAAATAAAATGTTAATAGATTTAAAATAATCCACAGATAATTTTTTTATTGTTATTTATAAAGATTTTATTGAATAATAGAGAATATTTTTGTAAAAAATAGTGCACAAGCAAGATACTATTTAATTGAATGAAATATTACAGCTGTACATAATCTTTAATATGTATCTGTAACTAATAGTTTTAGCTTACTTTGAATATGAAAAAAAAAACCTCTTTTGTAAGTTTAAAATCAGGTAATGTCATCCTAAAACCTAGAATTATCAAAAATAGTTGTTATACAATTAATTTTTATTTTATGATTTTTTTAACTTATCAACTCTAGATTATTTTGGCGTTTATTGTGATTTTTGTACAATTTAAAATGTCAAGAACAGATAAACTCAACTTTTTTTAATCAGGCGACACGTGTTTGCTATATGATGCTGGCCACAGTCAAATAACATAATTACTATAATGATGTAAAAATTAAATTAAAAACATATATTTCTACATGTGGATATTTAAAACTAATTGTGATTTTTAATGGTGAGACAAACTATTTTACATAAATAAGGTGTAAAATTGCTTCACGAAAAAATGCTCAGTGGTTTGCATAAAACACAAGCCGAAGGTTGAGCACCGCTGGGTTAAAATAACTTTAAAATTATGAATACTAAGAATAGAAATATATTTCTTTTTTTATGAAACATTGTTAAAATATTCATAAAATGATTAAACAAAATTGTATATATATGAATTTTAATAAATTAAAAAAAGTCATTATATAAACGAAATGAGTTTTATTAATCAATATTCGATGGCTGGGGTGAAAGTCACATCACATGAGTCAAATTCATAGACTTTTTTATTTACATATATAAAATATATATATATAAATACAAAGTCAAATAATCTAATATATCATTCATAGACACAAAACGATGTTTCTCCTATGATTGGTACTACCTGAGTCAAAGTTTCTCAACATGTTTCTGTGTAGCAATGTGAATTGTTTTATGTTACAATTGTAAAAAATTATACAAAGTAACAAATTCATACTGTAACATAAAATTTTCATATCAAACATACAATGTACAGATATTGATCATTTGAATTGTATCAATGTAGTCCAAGTCCAAGTTAAGCATTGTGTAATACAGGAATAATATTTTTAATTTCTTCGTTGTTGGTTCGAAAAATATTTCTCATATTTTCACCGTTTCGTAGGTTAAGAAACGCTGGTCCAAATTATTATATTGAGAATATAAAAAAAGAAATGTGAACATTATTACTACCTTTAAATATTAAGTTATATTAATAATTAATTACTAATATGACAAACCACAAAACAGTGCATTGTGTCAAAATTCACACAAACTTTTGTACATACACTCATGTTTTTTCTTTGTCTGCACACTGCGAACAAGCTCTGGTTTGTACTGCCCAATGCAGATACAGAACAAATAATTTTCTATTGGTAAAAAAGTTTGAAACATACAATGAAATTTACTGCCTATATAGAGTCAGAGTTAATTTTTTGGTTGATGAACATACCCTACATTAGAAATTAAAAGTTAATATCAAGCTGCAAATGAAATACAATTTTTAGACGTAAATTATTTATTATTGTAAAAAAGGAATTCCAAAATAACAAAAAATAAGTGATTCTGTAATAATTAACTCAATGAGACTTCATAAAATATGCCTCACGCTACCTTTTCTCAGCATTCATGTTCCACAAAAATTTTAAATAGTGTCTCTTGTACTAACGTATTTATGTGTATTAATTTCAGGCAACGACCCTGTGTACACGACATCTAAGCATGGTGGACGAATGCTGGAGTATCAGTTTTACAAGTACAGGTATTACAAATTGATGAAGGATAAAGCCTATTGGGTTTGCTCCAGGAATAAGAACTGCAAAGGAAGACTTCACACACAGCAGGATGCGATTATATATATCAATGATGTTCATATTTGTGGTAAACGGTACCCGAAAGGAACAAAAGAAGATGATTTTAAGTGAACTGTAAATCCAATATAATCCCCAATAGCATGGTAGATTGGTATTGTGTTACCTATCAATGTTCATTGGGCAGGGTCCAATGATATCATCGTAAAAAAATACTGAAAATAATCAAGTATCATATTTGAGATATGTTAAATATTTTACTGAATGCGAAAATAATTCATTAGACTTTGATTGTAAATGGTATCCAATTGATCGTGCTATTGGGAGAATAATTGTATGATTTGACCACTTTCAATTGTAAATTAATGTTGTTCTGTAATTTTAATGTTTCTTATTGGATATTGTGAGTTAAGCTATTTTATAATGTTTGGCCATATAGGTTTTTAGATATAATATATAATCAACTATTTTATTATGTTATCAACTTGTCATTCTTATATTTGAAAACTTTATCTGCAAATAATTTGTTGACCCTTTCACTGCAGATCTGTGTAAAGGATATTCCAACAAATACTCGTAGGTTTAAAATTTCAATTGAGAAATAGTGGTGTTAAAAAACCTTTTTGGATATTTTCAGAATATATCAAACTATATTAACCCGTTGAGGAGTATGGCCGTACATGTACGTCCAAATATTGTGATGTCTTTTATCAATTGCAAGTTCCGTATTTTTTGTTGAATAATTATAATTTCTTTAGATATTCATGCTGCATATATCTGTCAATAATTTTAAGCAGTCGGGCTTACATTTTTTAATTTGTTTCAAATTAATAAAAGAATTTTACGAAAATATTTTTTTAAGAAATTACACTTTTAAACATATATCATAAAATTTACTGTCTGTTCAACCGCTTTCTTTCTAGGAATCAGTGTCAATATCGAACTATGTTTACTTAGACTGCAATTATTTTTTTAGGCTCAAACTAAAGTAATTGTTTCTAGAAAATTCATAATGAATAAATTTATTTACATTTATTACTATACATTTCTCAATTTTACAACTTTATTTACTACGTGATATAATAATTAATATTCCTTCGAGATTGAACCACAAAAAAAACACAAAATTTTATATGAAGTGTAAAAAATATATTTAAAATAAACCCAAAAACTTATTTCGTAAAAAAATAACTCACTACTCAAAGGGTTAAAAGAAAAAAAAATTAGCTAATACAAGAAAAATTATTTAATTTCTTAACAAAACAACACTATCATCACTCTGAGCTTTCCCTACAGTACTAGAAAATATCAAGCAGCTATTCTCGTATGATAATACATGGTTTTGACCATTGCGTAAATTGGTATAAAATATTATTAATTTTGTGATTCTTTTGTAAATTTGTTGTAGCAGCCTTGAAAGTTAATCGTTGGTTTCAAGAAAGCCTAGTAGTGTTTGGTGATTAATTACCGTGCTGGAAATTATGTAATATTGTTAACATTTTTTAAATAAATCCATCAATCATACAAATGTTTTATTTACTCGTTAATGTTCTTATAAATTCAAACCTCCATTTCCTTTCACACTTAATAAAGTTTTATCGCAAGGCATGCTTTAATTTCCTCATTTCTCACTACTTTCTGCGTGATATAAAAAGAAAGGAACAATGATTAATGGTTGTTTAAATGTTAGCCATTGATTGATTCGACATTTACTTGGTAGAACTATATTATTCTAACATAGATATAACCATTAACTTTGCTGCAGTGCCTGACATTGATCTCTTAATTAAAGTTAAGAGTCTACCTTTCTTTCATCGATAGGGTACACTTCAAATATTTCCGGTGAAACATTATTTGATAGTAGTAATATTTTTGCACAAATTCAAATGTAACTTCTTGTAGACGTCACTGAAATAGACATTTATTGAAATTTGAAATGTTATAACTTTGTATTGATATTGAAATTACATCAAGCACCTTCAGTTGATATCATAAATTACATATTTACATATCATAGATTTAAAAGTTTTGTGTCATGAATAATCTTACAAATTTTTTTTAAGGTAAAATATTTCTTTTGTATTTAAAAGAATGACTGAATTTTCTTGTTTAATAACCTAAAAAAAAATTTCAACTATTGCCTGTTAACTGTGATTTTTTTTGGTTGAGTAAGAGACAGGAACTTTTTATGACCAAAGTGATTTCAATTTCCCCTATATGTAGGGTTGGCACCATATTTACTTGTTATTAATTTAAATCATATATTTTTTTAAATCTTCCTAGAAAAATAATATTTTCGCTCAATGATGACAAAGAATATTACTCGTATGCTACAAAAACTGTAATATTTTTTTCAGATAAAACATTCTGTAATATAATTAACATGGATACTAAGAAAATTTTTAATAAAAAAAGAAGCTATACAACCAAACACAATGAGGAAGCGATCACTGTTGCATTGCAATTGATGCGAGAAAACAAAATATCGTCATACGAGGCCGAAAAGCAGTTTGGCATTCCAAGGAGAACATTACTAAACAGAATACATGCTAAACATATAAAACCAGTTGGATGTCCAACTCGTCTGACCAGGGAAGAAGAAAACGAAATCGTCAGAGTTTTAATAGCCGCCGGTGATGGAGGGTCTCCGCTAACTTTATTGGACTTCAGGCTTGCTGTTCACCAGTATCTGTTATCAATTGGACGACAATTTTTATTTCAAGGCAATCCGCCAGGGACAAAATGGGCTTATTCATTCATCAATCGCCACCAAGCCAATTTAACGATGCAGTCCATTCAGAATATAAAAAAAACATGTGCCAAAAAGAATTGCAATGAAATTGAAATGTATTCAAAGAACTTGAAAAAGCCATTAAAGGATGAACCCCCGGAAAATATTTAAAATTTTGATAAAACATATTTGTTGGATGACCCGGGTGCATCGAAGTAGGCTTGTGAGAGTGGGCTTATTGTTTGGGCCCCAAAGAATTTGAAATATACCCTAAGGGTGGAAAAGGTTCATAAGAAATTTTTGAGACTTCTTTACTTAGGGGTATATGGCATTATCCAATTTTTGTTGGAAAAAAAAAAGAAAAAGTTGGTTTCAGTTTATCAAACTTCATTCGCTTTTAGAGTAGAACAATTAATGATTTTGCTATAAAATGTTTAATTTCATGTCACCTGTATGAAGTTGATATTGTACTGCTTTATCAAATAAAACTATTAACAACAAGAACATCTTACATTGTTTATTACACAAAATTTCACTAAATCTAATGAAAGTTTGGGCATCACTGCAATAATTTAAATACTAGTTTTTTTTTTTTTTTTAAAGTTTTGGCATCAATATGCCAATGCGACAAATATTTCAAATCGGAAAATTATACAAGATAAACAGGTGATTTTTTATAAGTCACTCAAAATCATCTCAATGATGAATGATATCACACACCTATGTACCAAATCACAAAGTTTAATTGAGCCCATACCCAAACCACCTGATTGGTAACGCAGAGGTTAACAAAATTGTTTTTTTTTTTTTTGTGAATAGTAGAAAAAAAAATTTATACTCAACAAATATATTATGTTATACATTCAAATGAATTGATTTTAATTTTGACTCAAACAGAACTTGAATTAATTTAGATTTTTTTTAGCTGTTTACGTCAGATCACACAAGGGGACTAGAATATTACTCTACAATGGATTCACATACCGATTTAAATCCATCTTGAAATCGCAAGAGCACATGAAGTATTGGTGTTGTTCCACACACAAAGGATGTAAAGCAAATCTTCACACCCTTATGGAAAGAATTGTAAAATTGAAAGAAGTTCACAATCACACTCAGCCGAATATGGGAAAAAAGTTTTTGAAAAGTATTCGTGATTAGTAATATTACACAGCCGGTGGCCGGAAAATTACCCACAGTTCATATGTTTTGATGAGATATCTTAACGAATAATTTTATATGAAATGAGTTAGAAAATGGACTCAATTTTTTACATATGGCTGTGTACACATTTCAGCACATACGACGGTTAACGTGTTAAGGATTTACGTACATCAAACATTTATTGAAACAAAGTAAATACTTACTTCCTTTCATTCAAAAAGGCAATGTATCAACTTTTTTCTTTTTTGTTGAAATAAAAGCACACTTTGCAACTAAGACTGCTTTTTTATTTACTTTATTAATTTAAGAATCACAAGCCATTAGCTATCACTAAAAATAACAGTGATATTATTTTAATTGTCATAATTATCGAATATATATATATATATATTCAAAAATTATTTATTTCGCCAATATCCATGCAAAGTGCAAAGGAGGTAAGTAAAGATTTAGGTTTATTCCTTTCTCTAATGAATATATTATAATATATAATAATGTTGTTTTGTTGTCTCATCGGCAAGTTTTCGATCTTAATATTATATGTAAAAAAATTTTAAAGGTATAAAATCATAGGTATTTCTATCTCTAAAAATGTTGAAATTAAAGTCTTTATTACAATAAAATAAATTAATATTGTATTATATACCAAACACACTCTCCAAGCGCATTGAGAAAATATTGACAAATTGGTCCTGTGTACATACAAAATTGTCAAACCAATATAACTCCACAATGGGTAAGTTGCATTAAGGAAGTGTTACATTTTTTCTGATCATTTTTTTTTCATTTTTTAGTAACTTTTGTACGATCACAAAGAGGTGGAAATTTAATAATGTTAGGAAAATATACATTTGGTCTTCATTCTTCTCATGGCGTAAAACAAAGATGGACGTGCTCCACTCATTCTTACAAAGGATGTCGAGCATTTTTGCAAACAATCAACTCACAAATTGTCAGATCTTTAAACACTCATATTCATCCACCCCGTAAAAATTACTGAAATATCAGTTTTTGATACAGTGGAACTTTGTCCTATCCTTTTCACATTCATTGTGTATCACAAAATTTTTATCGTTCTGACCAAACATCCGTAAGAAAAATTAATGTTCGCAATTCCCTGCACATATGCTATCTACCTATAGACATGTCCCAACCAATCAATTTTGTAAAAAGGACCGAGACTGTAAATTTACAAGTGTTTCCTTATTATAATTCTAGCTGATATTCACTATAGACTCAGTTATTAACCACTTCAGTACCGCGAAATTTTAAGCTAGGTGACATTCATATACCGCGAGTTTTCTTTTATCTTAAAAAAAAAAACTTATCGAATTTATTAATAATACTATTGTTTTATTTATAAATTTACATATATTGTTTGAGTTTTTAATATCAAAGTGCCGAAATTTCAACTTTTTTTTTTAAGGCTTGTCACTAGCACTAATTATATTTTATAAAACATTAATTGAAAGTAGATATTAGATTGAATTATAGGGACAGGATATTGACAACAGAAATAATTGTGTGTGAAAAAAGAAAAACTCAGGGTTGTCACAAGCTGGCACAAGCAAAAGTTCAGGTATAAATTCAAAACAAAAGACCCAAATGGTGAAAGTTGGCCAAGGGATACATTTAGATTTGCATTATTTCGCTTAAAAATTATTTACGCTTCATAATTATTCACGCTTCAATTGTACGGATTATACCGAAAGTAGCACCCCTAGCAACCTCTCTACGTTGACATCTATTGAATTTGATTTTTCGGTAACATTTATTAACAAGAATGACACATTTTTTTTTCATGATAATAGATAGATGTCGCTAACAATGTGTGAAAAAATAACATGATATTTCCAATTGGAATATTTTATACATAGTTTTAAAGTATATGGACACAAATATCCCTACGGTATTTGCGTCGTCCCCGCCTAGAGGACACATATGTTCTCGCGGTATTGAAGCGGTTAAACACTTACGTACACACTGTTTGGTCAGTTCTTATTTTTACTTCGTTTTTCCATTGTGAATTATTCATTCTAGCATGCAATTAAAATGCTCTTTATCAAGAAAGTTACGACTCCTCAAAATAGTTCAAAGATTTTCCATATTAATTGTATCATAGCTATTATAGTTTTATAGCATTTATTATTTTGAATGGTCTAATGAAAACTATGTATCCAGGTTCCAATGTATTGTAATTATGCCATTTTTATCCTTTGAAAAATAAACTTTATTATAATGCATTTATATTTATTCATTTTACCCATAATAATGTTTTATTTAATATAACTTTAAGCCTTTATTACAGTAATGGCCAGCAACTTTTTTGCTAAGAATGAAATGACACTCCCCAATGACTTAAAAGTGGATTTATATTTGGGAGTATGTAGAACAGTTGGGAGCTATGTTTTCTAAAAAATAAGTTAGCTCTGGGTTGCCAACATCTGCTAAAAAAGATATGGTCAAGGTTTACTTATAAATGTGTATTTTTTAAGCAAGTACAACCATTTTCTCTGAATTTTTCTTTTATGAATTTAAAAATGCTGTTATACTGGTTTTGTCACACATGTTTTGTCTCTTTGGCTTAAGTACTTCCTGTATGTTAAGATAAATTGTTTTAATGCTTCTCAAAGAGACGAAACATATGTCACAAATAGTAACAGAACTGTGAATCTAAAAATAATATTTTTAAAAATAAAACCTACTGACTTGCCAAGAGTGTATATGTTAAAAATTGGAAAATTAAACACTAGTTAATTTTCTTTTTAGATATTCAATAGTTCAATTAACTCATTGAAGCTTTCTCACTAACACTAGTTAGCAACCAAGTCACAATTAATTGCTCCTTAGACACCCCTGACAATTACATGTATTTATATACTTCATGTTACTTCAATGCATTATATCGCATTACATCTGAACAGTGTATGACTTTTAGCAATATGGAAATGCAGTATTTTAATAAGTACTCTTACCATATAAAAATGGCTCAAGTCATCATAATATTATAAGCTTTGAGTTTCAATTTTTTCATGTTGTTTTATTTTTCGTCAGAACTTAATTATATTTCTAATATAATTTTTTATTTCACTTTTTAGCAACATTTATTCGGTCACAAAGAGGGGCAAATTTGATCTTGTATGAGAAATATAAGTTTTGTGTTCAAACTACAAATGGCCCCAAACGGCGTTGGATTTGCTCCACACACTGTGGTAAAGGATGCAAGGCAGTTTTATACACAATCGACAAAAAGATAGTTAACGGCTCAAATGTCCACAACCACGAACCTTCCAAGAGAAATTGAAGAAGTATATTGATTTATAAACTTATTTGAGCTTAAAAGTCACTGTAGCTACAGAATAATAATATTGAGATAATCTCAATCTCAATCTTATCGCATGTAAAATATAAAATTTGAAATATATTTATATTTTTATGTTACTACAGTTTTGTGTGTAAGTATTGGAGTTGCCTGAATTTAGTCTCAAAAATAATATTGATAAATGTAATCTGCAGGATTCAAAATTGTCAGTTTAGTGGTAACAATTAGTTGAGGTCCGAAAAGTTGGTCATCACTGATCCAGAGTATTATTTATTTATATATTTTTTATGTAATCGTTGACCTAATAAGCACTGTTTATAAGTTTTCAATGTATTCGGTGGAAACTTTGTAAAGGTTGATTTTTAATTTATATTACCTTGTATATGCTTTTCTGTGAAAGTAACATATCAGTTTTTTATGAAATTCAAAAAGCAAAAGAGCATTTGCAGATACCAAAAATATTTCATACTATACTGGAATATATGACATATTGACAATAGCTGCAATTTATTATATGGTGATCTGACGATATCTCGCGGATTCCGGATGCATAATATACTGCTTCAATATTCCTTAATGTATAGAAATGTAATAAATTTCAACGTATTTTAATTATTTAAAATGAATGTTTTTTTGATGATATTTTTGTTGTGATGATAACGAAATAAACATAGAAATAATTATTGTAAAAAATGGATTTTTATTAATTCAACAACCCTGTCACTGTGAGAGAACTGTGTCTATCTATATACAATGGCTTTACTCCTCAATCCCGATCAGATGGTAGATAAGCAGACGTTTTTCAGTGGCAATATCTTAGGAGTTTTGTTTGATGTCTTGTGGATCGGAAAAATATCTCAATTGATTCTGATTGAAAAGAGATAGATTGGCTGCACTTTAATTTAAGCAACAATTCATATGTGCAGCAGGTTTTGTATGTTTGTGATAAATATATATATGATTACATTTATTAGTTGACTTGTACCTTCATAACGTTAGGATTTTATTCTTTTCAGCAAGTTTTGTTATGTCTCAAAAGGGCGCAACACTCATCAAGTACGACAACTACACGTTTTGTTCCCATTCTGTGAGCGGTCAAAAAAGAAGATGGTCATGCTCGACTCACTACAGTAAAGGTTGCAAGGCTTTCATGTACACAGTCGAAGAAGAAATAATTAAGGTATCAAATGAACATAACCATGATTGTGTAAAGAAATATGACTACAAGTAAAATATCAAACTTGTGAAGTAACACTGTGCTGATTGTATTGGGAAAAAATAATATAACAGATGATGCCAACGACATGCATTTAAAAAAATATAACAAACACATTAGACATAGAGTAGAGAGTAGAGAGATTAGCTAGCTAACGACTGTGTCCTAAGATTATTTCTTTATATCCTTTCTCTCTCTGTTAACCCTTTGAGGTGTATGGCCGTACGTGTACTTCCAAATATTGTGATGTCTTTTATCAATTGCAAGTTCCGTATTTTTTGTTGAATAATTATAATTTCTTCAGATATTCATGCTGCACATATCTGTCAATAATTTTAAGCAGTCGGGCTTAAATTTTTTATTTGTTTCAAATTAATAAAAGAATTTTATGAAAAAGAAAATTCAAAGAAATTACACTTTTAATCATGTATAATAAAATTTACTGTCTGTTCAACCGCTTTCTTTCTAGGAATCAGTGTCAATATCGAACTATGTTTACTCAGACTGCAATTATTTTTTTAGGCTCAAACTAAATAATTATTTCTAGAAAATTCATAATGAATAAATTTATTTATTTTTATTACTATGCATTTCACAATTTTACAACTTTATTTATTACGTGATATAATAATAAATATTCTTTCTAGATTGAACCACAAAAAAACCGCATAATTTTATATGAAGTGTAAAAAAAATATTTAAAATAAACCAAAAAACTTATTTTTTAAAAAAATAGCTCACTACTCAACGGGTTAAAGAGAGATTGAACAACAGCGGTTCCATTAGGAGACCGTTAGGTCCACATTGGATCCCAACAGAGTTAACATCACCACCCATAAAAACCACAACTTAGTATACATGTTAAGAATGAATAAAATATATATATATCTGGAATGATCGTGTTCAACATTACTGTCTGGACATTTTTAAATATTGGGAATATACCCTACTTTTTTCCAAGTAATAATTGGTAAATTTATAAAAATCTTGCTAAGTATCTATCTAATGCCTCTATAGATATAAGTGAGGCTAAAATGATAATTTAAATCAGTGCTGAGAGGTTTTTAAAAAAACAGGATGTTGTCTTCTATTTTTAAAATATTGAATTGAATTTTTCTAAAAACAATGTAATTCGGTTCAAAAATTAATTTAGTACAGTACAGAAATACTTTCTCTCTCAGACCAAAATGCAGGAATTCTACACATTGACTATTTTTCATATATTAGACACATAATTTTACGTATAATATTTTAAGTACTAGCCTACAATCTGACATCCCAAAATATTTATTAGCAGATCATTTTAATCACCTTTTTTGCAATGTGGACTGTGTGCTTTTATTTTGATATTATGTTGTGATCTGATCACAACAAAATATCAAGTCATCTTTTCAAATTTGTGTCTCTAGAATCACAAATTGTATCTACAATACATATGTGGACATGCTATTTAGACTCCAAAAAGCTGTTAAAACTATGTATCGTAAAATGATCAAAAATAGTGTTATGCTAATTATAGATATAATAAGAAAAAATATTTGTAATATTGAAAATAATAAATTTATGCAAAACATTTAATTTTTTAATACTTACTATCAGGTCTCTGATGAAGTGGTCAATGTTGGATTCATTTGTGGTGTACTGATTTCATTCCCATAAAAACTGTTCGCAGTCGATTAATGGATTTCTTCTCCACCCATTTCATATCATTTCCACCAATCTGACTGTGAGCGCGAGTAATTTCCTATCTTACAAATTCTGTCCTTTTATTCCTAGTCTCCAGGAAAAAGAGACATTGGGGTAAATTCGTGAAAAGCAATTCTTTTAGAAAAAATATTTTGATTTAACCTTTTCCCTGCTGAACAGTAAAAACGATGTTCCAACACCGAACACTTGTTAAAATAATTCAGGTATTAATAATCTTACGGATAATTTCCTGACAAATCAGACTGTATTTTAACATAAAAATTATCTCATACACAAATGTTTTAGCATGTCAATACTTTTATATTTTTGAGTATCAACTTTCATTACACATTAGCAGTTAGTGAGTTAAGCCCCACAAGGAGCCCATATGCTCTATATTGAAATTGGACATGGCTGAACAAATTTTCTTCCATAAGTGTACACTTCAATGGTAATAAAAAAATAGTTAAATAGATTTGAATTTGTTGGGGGATAAACTTGTTTCATCTACATGAAAAATACTCCAATAATGCTTTCCAGAAACATGGATTAAAACTTTGACAAGCTATCATTCATTGATAATGAACATAGAGATTTTACAGTATTATCCCTTTTGATCATTTAAAGTAAGTAATTTGACAATAATTTATGACCACATTTTTTTTTTGATTTCAGCAATTTTCGTACCATCGAGAAAAGGTGGATGTCTCATAAAGTATCGTGATTACACATTTTGTTTACGTTCTAGTAACGGTTTGAAAAAGAGATGGACTTGCTCTACGCATTACAGCAAAGGCTGCAAAATCTACTTGCACACTATTTACGATCAAATCGTCAAAGTCACGGGTGAACACAATCATTATACCGCCTAGTATTAAAAAGATAACAAAATTGTTTATTTATTTATTTATTTATTACAACTATACAGTACAAAACTTACAAATTATCAATTCAATGCTTTTGCACCGTAACATATTTAAATATAAGAATATAAAAATTCAACAAATACACTATAAAACAATCAATAAGAATTGCAAAAAAAGAGTCAACCAAGTAAGCTCATGAAATGTCTACTTTAACTGAAAAAATAGCATTCGTCTGAGCTCACTTTCGTCCACATCCGAAGCAATACTGTAGAACATTGTATTAATTATTATTAATATGGGGATGCCAATGGTAAGAGTATTAACTCTTACCATTGGCATCCCCATTGGCAGACTGGTTCTACACTTTGGAAGAACAAACAAATTATGTACACAATTTCTTAAAAAACTATCCGGAATATACAAATTGATATTGTATTTTGGCCATTTGTACCATTGGGAAAATCTTGTGCTTTTAATCTAAATACACTTGATAAATTTATTGTAACATGAAATTGAATAAAACAGGTTTAGTCACGGATATTTGTGGACATGAAATATAATGGTAATGTGATACTACAATAGGAGAAAAAATTTTCTGTACAGGGATCATTGATATAACGGGTCAATGCTGTCTAGGAGAGTCCATAAGGCCAACATTTCTTTTTAGACTAGTACAATTAATTTATGATATTGACTGAAGGTGCTTGATGGAATTTCAATATCAAATTTGAATTGTTACAACTTTGTACAATTCCACATGTTTTGTCACTATCTTTCATTCTATCAACTGACATCAGTTCTGTCGCATCTATGTGATAGAGTGCCTGAAGATGCCAAAAGCCGAAACCCGGGTCGTTAGTGACAAAACATATGGATTCGTACAAAGTTGTAACAATTCAAATCTGTACAATTAATTTTAACATTGCTCACACATATATGAGACATAGATATTCCTGACTCAAAATTTTTGTATGACTTATGATTTTCTAAGTAACATCAAACCATCGGCCAGCATGTTGCTAATTGTGTGCAGGAAAATTGTTTATGAGCTTTGATTCTTGTATTGATAGAGTATTTTTTTTCATTTCTTACATTTTAACAGGTATTCAATCAAAAGTCCATTTTATTGACATACATTGCTTTTATTTATTTTTTTAAATAATAAAAATATTTTTTTTTAGTACTTATTTCCACAATATATTTATAATCAGTATCGGTTTCGCACATCTCGAGCATTATCAACTGATAAAAAAAGATGACCATTGTACTAGAGTTTAACTGGATTAGCATGTTTTGTTGGATATTTTATGATGAAAGTGCTTTTTTTTTTTTGAATTAAAAAAAAAGTGTATCATTATATTGCAATTTGGCCGGTTTTCTTTGCAATTATTAGTCATTAGATTAAAAAAACAATGCTTTTACTGATTCCAATCAATTGCTTTGTAACTGTTAACATACTTTGAAAAGATTCAATAAATTATTGTATTTGAGTCCATTTTGTAATAGTTTAAATAAGGTATAATAAATCAACTATTGCATGAAAATAAACAATTCTTTCATTTTTACCTTCATGAGTAGATTGATTTAGTAGCTAATGTTGAATATTCAGAAAATTACAGTCGTTCGGCCACACCATCTAACTATTAGTCGTTTTGTGACATTATATTTTTTTAGTTACAGCCTTCAAAAGAGGAACATCAAACGAAAATAACAAACCAGTTTCGTTGAGGTATTCTAATACTTGGGATTAACCTAAATGTAAAAATTGTAACATAAACCTAATTTGTATCGTTATTTGAGTGGCGCTTAATCAAACGAGCCTTTAAATAAAACCACATAAAAAGAGTTGATACATTGTAAGTCGTATGATGCTTCTTTATTAGCTAGATTTGTCAAAATGGTTAAAATTAACTGCTGCCAACTATTATTTTCTGGGAAAACATTTTTTTAACAATATTTTTTATGCTTTACCTGACACACACCACACAACAAAATGGCTTCCAGTGAAATTTCAAATCTGTCTTAATCCTCAATTTTTAGTGATAAAAATACCAAATACAGCTACTACATGTTAAATTTAGGAGAATTTTAATAAGTGGGTTAGTGTTTATCAATTAAAATATTTTATTGTTAATATCTTAAAAATCGATTATGTTTCTAACATTGTATAGGCATATTTGGCTCCAAAGTATTATATTGGGAATCTAACAGCATTATTCATTTTCAGATGATGAAATCCTGACTGATGAGAAACCGAAAAACATTAAAAGTGATTTCCATGAAGAAAATGAAGAAATTAGAGTGAACTCTAAAGGGCGATATAAATATCCAAATGTAAAGACATGGAAGAAAGAAATCCGTAAAGGAAAAGTTATGAGGGGTGAGAAACATCTTTCTCCAAAAGGTAGGGTTATCAGAGCAAAAGACTGTATTGCAAACGGTACCTGCAATAGCAATTGCAAGTTAAAGTGTAACACAAAAATATCGACTGATCAACAAAAAAAAATATTTGGTATATATTACTCTTTGGATTGGTCATTAAAAAATTCTTTTATTTCTGAGCATGTTATGACAAAACCATCAGGAAGAAAGTACACAAAAGAAGCTGTATCTCGCAGAGATAAAACTAGGGTATATTACCTTCCTGATGAAAATGGAGATAGAAAGATCGTCTGTAAAACATTTTTCAAAAACACTACTGACATCAGTGATGGTAAAATAACACTGACATTGAAACGGAAAATAGAAGAAAATATAAGTTTACCAGATAAAAGAGGCAGACACAAACCTCACAACAAAACTTATGCCATAGATCCATAGAAGAATTATTAATATGGACTTCATTAAATAAACCATTTTGTCTTATTGTTTCAATTTGCCTAAAAAAGTACACATTTTTTGTGTACCATGATAGCTATGGGGTGTTAAAGTTTTCATTGTTCTATTGAACTGTTCTTAACCGTTAGAATGCTACGCGGCGCAAAAGCGCTGCGATCGTTTGTATCTGTTTTCAGTGTGAGTGCACGTACGCTAACCTCGCGCGTAATTTGTAATGAGAGTGCATTCTTATACATTTAAAAATAACTTTTATCGTGCTCGAAACCATCGTAAGTCGATATGCTGCACAGCCTCGCACACTGTATCGGATAATAATGGACGCCGACAACAATATGCCTTTAATACTCGAAATGGGAATAACTTAGTAGTTATTAGTAGCTATTTGTGCGGCAAAACATAATTGTTGAGCTACTAAAAGAAATAAAATACAATAATATTGATATCATGTTTAATAAACATTAATAAACTAAACATTTTATCTTTATAATGGATTGATATTTGTCGTTAGGGTTTTATTTGAATTATAAAAATCACCAAAAAATTGAACTATTAAAAAGAAATAATCTGTTATTGAAATTCATATGATATTTTTTGTGTTTAGTTACAGCTTCTTAATTTGCAATAATCTGAGAAATAGAATAAATACCATGAACATGTTTTTTAACTGGATTCGTGGGTAAATATAAAAACACCAAAAAAGAAATTATCAAAATTTTAATCGCATTCGATATTGACAAGCAGATTTTTCAGCTCTGCCTAGCTTGAAAAAACCAAAAACAAATAGAAAAAAATCAATGTATAATGATAAAATATTGTAGATTGGTAAAAAATAGCTTGGAACAAAATGCTTAAAAATTAACTATTTTGAGGATTCAGTTTTCGAAAAAGTTGATTATAATAAAAAAAGGACAAGCGTGTCCCTATAATTTTTTTTTTCATGAAAAACAATCACTGTTGACAGAATTAAAGGATTTATTGTTACTATGTGTTACAGGTTTGTTAATCAATGATGATATTTATGACAGTCTTGATATGTATGATGATGACAAAAAATATTGATTTGGCTATTGTACCTAAGCCACCAAATTTTGATACATTCTTTCTTCCCTCAAAGCTAAAAATGCCTATAATGTTTCTCTCCATTATCTACACATATTGACTAACATTTTTTTGTTTTAATTGTGTAAGCATAAGAATATTTCTGTTCAATGAATAAAAAGAAATAAACCCTTGAGTATGCAATTTTCTTCCGAATTCATTCTCAGTTCACCCATAATTTTACAGTCATATTAATTAATATAAGTCTGTGTAACTGTACACTTGAAAAATACAATAAATTGAATTGAAAACCAGCCAGAGTTTTTATTCGTTAAAAGGATAACCTAAGAACATTTAACATTACTTATTCGTAATTAGTTCATAAAATTGTTATAATATTTGTCAACAGATGGCCATTTTTAATGTCTATTTTTTATTTACATATAAGCAATTTAAAATTTTGAAATTATCTGAGAAATTTGTATGTCAGAATTAAAATAATTGGCCACATTACTAATGTGTATATATATTCATTTATATTTTTTAGCAACTTTCACCCGCTCACAAAGAGGGGCGGAAAATATAACGTATGGTCAGTATACATTTTGCTTGGACAAGCCTGGTTACAAAAAACGATGGAAGTGCTCGACCCATAATAGCAAAGGATGCAAAGCATATTTGCACACAATTGAAGATGAAATTATAAAAGTGTACAATTGTCATTGCCATTGATTTTCATATTCTATTTTGAAAAATGTGTATTAGTGTCTTCGTAAGATCGAAGGCAGTTATTATTTTTCTCCATACATTATCATGCACATATAAATAAATGTCTGGTCATAGATTGCTCAGCCTTAACTCATATAAAATTATATCTTCATCATTCCTTCAGTTGTTCCAAAGAAAAATAATTAACAGGACTCTTATTATGAATTATAGGCAAACTATTCTCTCTTCCTCTCTCAAAGTATCTCTAAGTATTCTCTGGTATATTTCACTGTCAAAGCAAAAATTATGGATATGCAAACTTACTTTTGATTAAATTGAAATTTCATTATTTTTATGCATTTACTAGTCGCAATTTCTTGAAAGCGGTGCATATACAGATAGCAAATAAATAAGTATCACTTCTTGGATGAAAAATTTCTGATTTCTGACCTAACCTGTATTTCATATATAATATTGCTTCTAAATATATCAAAACTTAAACTAATCAATCAATATGTAGTTTGATTTTTACTATTTAACATGGCATTTAAATGCTTTTATGAAAGTGTTTTTTTTCCTATATATAAAATACAATCGTGTAACTATATATCTATAAAAAGGTATATATGGTTTTTGAATTTTCATAGACACCTCCGCTTGGAATTGGCACCGTGCATGTATTTTGGACACCAGTGTGCACTTGGGATTCAATGGTTTTTGTAAATTATTGTTAAGTAAAATTGTATATGTAATTAATAATTAGAAATTTTCCTGTAGATATTTTTGACAGCTTGAAAACACCGTTATTGTCTAATTTAAATTTAGAAAAATCTTAATAAAAATATGATTGTATTAACTATTTATTTTATCTTTCAGTAACATACATACCTTCAGGAAAAAAAGGAAAACTGCTAATGTATAGAAATTTCACGTTTTCTTTGTACCGTATCTCAAAGACTCACAATATGTCCACGTGGAAATGCTCCTCATTCTTGTCCAAGAACTGTCCAGCAGTAATTCACACTGTCAATGATGTGATAAATGAAGTCGTCAATGACAACCATAACCATCCAGTTCCCAAATATGTATTGAGTTCCACAGGAAAATATATTAAATTGTAAATAGAAAAAAGTATTAAAGTGAAAATGACTACATAAATTTGTATTTTTGTTAAACTTAGCATGGGTGTATAGACAAGCAAGATGTACCACTGGTAATGCTTTGTTGAAGTATGTAAAGATTTTTAAAATATAAATTTGGGTTAATAATATTTTCTATTTGTTTCACTTGACCATGTCCTCTAATGCTTTCCTTCATATCGACTATGTATCTTTCATTATAAACAATAAAGTAATATATTTCTTTTTAAATATTCTATATTCAGCTTATTTTATTTTGATAATCTAAAAGTATCATCCAAAATCATTGAAACCAATTGGAAACATTTGTAAGGCAATTACAAGCTTCTACTAAAATATTTTAAAGTACATATTGCATTAATGCATTGAATATTTAGTGTTGTCAATGTTTAGTTATATGATTGAAAAATTTTCCCACTCTTTATTTTGAATATTTCATAATTAAATATTTCTTGAATTCTGAATGAACTTTCAATAAGATATTATTTTAACACAGTGAAAAAAATAGCAATGTATTTTAGTTCTACAAAATTATTTTTTTAAATATAGTTGATAGCTATTTCGGCTCACGCCATCGTCAGAACTATGCTTAAACTAACATTTGCTTATCTATACATAGCTTTGTAGAAAAGGTACACAATACATCTTCTCTTGAGTTTTAACGATCTAGCTTGTTTCCTGTTCACGATAAAACTAACAATTGTAAAAAACCTTGAAAGCTACGTTTACCGAGTTACAACTGAGGCGTAGAGCTATATATATAGGTAAGCAAATGTTAGTTTAAGCATAGTTCTGACGATGGTGTGAGCCGAAATAGCTATCAACCATATTTTAAAAATTAATTTTTTAGAACTAAAATACATTGCTATTTTTTTCACCGTGTTATAATGGAGTTCTACCAAGTGAATGCCAATTCAATCAATAGATATTATTTTGATTAAAATTGACTACTAACAGGTCTTTAATATGTTATTTGTCAGCTATTTTACTTCATTTAGGTATATATTCAATGAATGCTAAGTTCTTTTTAATCTTTCGTATAAAATACTTGGTAATTGAAATTTTTTTTTTTGTTTAAATAGGCTTATATTTAAATTGTATTGTACCAGATGATAATGTTCGTGTTGAGCAATTATTTTTTTAAATTTATTTGTATTAATATTTATTTTAATTATTTTTATAGACAATTATTATGGGCCTTATTTTAAAAAATATAAAATTCTAGAGATAATACTAAACATTGTGTTTTTATTATTTAAATATAATGCCTTTCCCCCGAGAAGTGACACTTGACACCTTTACACCAAAAAAAAAAAAGATTCCATAGACTAAATAGTGATCATTATCATGTGATATTATTATTACTCTTCTTTTTCGAATCAATATGTATATATGTCGACGACTGTATAATCAACTTGAAGTTTTAAAGCAACTCTGAGTTGTTCTTGAATAATTGAGGTTAACCACATTTATTTGGTTAAAAAAAAAAACAATACAGATAAATAAGATCAAATATAAAATGCGATGCATTTTTAACACTAAATAAAAAGAATTAAGTAATTTTGAGACGAAAGTGCATAAAAAAGTATTTGTTAACCTTTTACTTTACATACACTGCCAAAAGCATACAATATGTTACTAATCACTACTTCCCACGACAAAAAAAATGATGCCACAAGTAAGTTCTATGTTGTGTTACATTTTAGACTAGTTCTAGAAGAAAGAACAAATTTTCCACGTATAAAGTATGTTAATAATAAGTAGGTGTTCGGACAATGAACACACATTCGGATCAAGCTAAAATGGTCCTTCTAATCCACTTATTCTATGTGTGGCAAATCGATGATCGGTTAACCAACAATGCGGGTAGCTAACATAGTCTTGGAACAGATTATGTTTGTTGACCAATCACCAACTGTACTTAAATAAAAGCAGTGCTTACACTACACTTAAAAATATTAATATTGATTTTTAGACACACATTCAGAAGTCATAAAAATCTCTAGTTATACATTGCTTTGTGAAAGTTGTAACAAAATTATAGTATTAGAAGCCAATACTCCTACAAATGCTAAACAAAATGTAAAGTCTAAATTAAATACATTGATTGCACATACACTTATTTGATTGTGTGTAATTTGATGGAGAAATTTCTTTAAACAAGATCGGCTTTCTTCATCTGTAAGAAATAAAAATATCATATAATCTTTTGAACAATTTCATTGCCATATTATTGTTACGGAACTCAATGTAACAATTATTACAAAACAACATAAACAATGTAACAAGTAATCCTTGGACATATTGCAATCCAATCAAGCCACATTACAGTTTATATTTTGAATAATTTGACACTTAAATTTAGAGCCAATAAAATAATAATTTTGAAGTCTGTGGCTCTGTGTGATACAATTTTTTAGTGCATCGGTGTGTGAATAGAATCATAAACTAGTCTTCATTGCTGCTACAATTTATATCACGGTAAAGACATCTCTTATTTGAAAAACAAAATATATTTTGACAGGACTTTAGAATGTAAATAATTAATATATATTGATCAGAAAAATATTTTTTAGTGGGAAACATATCTATTTTTCAATATTACCTGATTTTATTATTTCTGATTTGATGCAGTTAGTTTTATTAAGCAAAAAAAATGTCATGAACAAATCAAAATAGATTCCATCTAGCAAATTATGAGTTCATTTGATATCAGCTATTGGGTGAAATAATATTTTAATAATGTTAAATGTACAATTATTTTTTTAATACCAAAGTCATATCTGCTCCAATGGGGTAATAGCATTTAATAAAACATAGCTCTAAACTAATTTCACGCACTTGTGCAACAAAATGGCTGCTTCATTCAAGAGAAGTATCACTTTGGAATTAAAAATAACATGATAACACAGGATCGAAAGTCCATTCCTTTTCGAAGAAAACAATATTGACACCCTGTGATCAAATGGAAAATATGTGAGGTGTTGTTATTGATATTTTTTGTTGAGAATATCTCCCTGCCAACATTTATGCCTACTAAATATTTGGTAATGAATATTTTCTATGGGGACAGTGTGGGTTTTCTGTGGAACTACACTATGTTGATATGGCTTGCCAAGATTTGAGAGACAGGGATTCCTGGGTAGCTTCTGGTGGCCCTACCCTTAACATGATGAAGAAAGACAGATAAAGGTTAGAGTACATACCTAGATTTTCATTGATTACCAATTTACTTGTAATAATCTTTGTAGTTCTGGTAACAGTCCTTAAAATTTCACCCATAATAAATAAAATAGAGAAATATGAAATATCAAATACAGCCCATATAGTTATTGCAGATATAGAAGCAGGGCTCTGAAATTTCAAAGCGTTTATTAATTTTATAACCAATTTATACATTTTTTTTTCTAATTGAATTGTTTGAGCATTGTAGAATTTGTAAATGTTTTTGTCACTATTATCTATCTGTATTAAAAATTTTGTAGGCTCCCAACCTGGGGGTCGCCAACTTTTACGGTCAACTAAAAAAATATGTTTTTTGTGTGCTTTTGGATTGTATGGGGGATTTTATGAAATGGGGTCGCCACCCGAAAAAGGTTGGAAGCCTATGCGTTAGGAGATAAAGGTTTGCAATGTTTTTTCTCTTCCAGCTGATCTTGAGTGGGCCTTGTAACTGTTAATATATTTTTTTCAATTTGTTTAAAATAGAATAAGTATAAGTTGATGGCTTTAAAATTAGTTTTGTGATGACTTATATAAAAATTATATACTTACAAGGATTACACCTTTTCCGATCGTCATATAGAAATGAATAAAATTGATGGTAGTGCTTATCGCCAAAATTGTTGAAAGTGGTGTAAAAATTAACTGAAAGCGTAATCATTGTTATATTGTCTTTGAACTATATTATTTTTAAATTGGAATTGAGATATTTTTAATAAATATTCTTTTAAAATATAAAACATTAAATTGTTATTTAAAATATAAATAAGCAACAACAATGGAATGTAGCTCTTACATAAAGACACTCTTAGGTAGTAAGTGCTTGTCACATTTATGCTAAGCAGTATGATTTTTGTATTATACTATTGATCTGCTTTACATTGGTAGTTCTTTATTTCACTAACTAAATCCCAAGTGAATACAGGTGTTTAAGATAAATGCCTAACGCTATTCGCAAGCTGACAATGGTTTTCATGAAATTTCACAAAACATTTACGTGATATTCCAATATTTTTGGTTGTTATTTTAAGGTGAATATAACATCTATGAGAGAAAGTATAAATTAAAAAATCATAAATTGTTATCATATAAAGAATATGATAACAATAAAAATATTATGCTTTTTTTATCAACAATATTGATAGCATTTCTCGAGAGACGAAAACCTTTATAGCTGTGATTGAATAAAGTGCTGCCAACACAAAAACAATGAATAGAAAAATACATAAATTATAACACCCAGCTTAAAGGAATCGAACTACATTATTTTAGTGTTTAGCCACTAATAAACACAGGTATAGGATAAGTGAATTTAGTAAAAATTATTGTAATTATGATTAATTTTTATAAACAAACAATGATAAGTAGAGATACCTGATTGCAAAATATAGAATTCAATATATCAATATTATTCGAAATTTTTTCATGGATAATAATTAATCTTTTGAAATTTTTAGATAGATCTTTCTTTTTGTTTTTGTTGTATCCTATTTCTTTATTAGGCTTTTTTCTCATTAGTATATTAAAAGTCCATGATGCGTTTGCAAATCCTGGGATCCAATATAATTCGCCTAGTAGCACATTAAGCTGATGTATTTGCTGTATTGTGATGAGTATTTCTGAAGTAAGCTGAATTATGTACAGTACATTCGTATATGAAAGAAGCAATGTAAAGAAATGGTTTAATTTCATATAGAAGCATACAACATAGGCAGCTGAAATAGTTGCTATTACATCCAAACAAATGTGGAGAATTTTTATTTGCTTGCTTTTATTTAAAATTAGAGTGTTTCTTATAAAATGAAGATTTTTCTTAAGTTGTGTAGATTTCTTTGAATTATAATGAATATTTTTAACCATAGTCAGAACAATCGTCGTGGATCTTACAAAATATATCATCAAATACGTAACTGTCATACTTTGTGTTAATTGTTTTTTATGTCTGCTGATTAAAATGTATGAATTAAATATACATGCAAAAATCGACAGTAAAATCCAGAAATATTTACATAAAATTACAAATTTATTTTTTTCCTCTCGGATTACAGTGTCAGATTTTTTGAATGTCACAAAACCGAACAGCTGTAGAAAAAATTTATGCATCGTTAATAGTGTATCTTTTTGATTTATATATAATTTCTGTCTCACTATTTCTGATGACCGATATTGTAAAAATATGGCAAGTATGCGTAAAATGTAAATGCTGCATTGGTCCATTAATTATATATATGTGAGCAATACACATATAGCAGTATACATTAATTATTCTACAATTGTTGACAATACTAGCTATAAATTATAAGTCCTGGACAACTTTGATGGAATTGTTCTGTACTGTACAAAATATAAGTTTCAACAATATGAGGTGAAATTGTTACTATGAGCTCAATGCGGCAACAACATCCCTATAGCAGTAGTGGCACACCTTTATATCAGTTCTTGTTAAAATATTTGCACTGTAGCCAATGTACCGAGCAGTTTTTTATTCGTTTTAAATGCAAAATTTCATTAAGACAACACCTTGCACCAAAATTGTGAATAACACTTATCGTCATATTACCCATATGTATTTAAAAATAATTGTTAAATGTATAAATAATATCATGATGAATAAATTAAATATGAGCCAGACACTCGTCACTTAGGTTCACCATGCCTAACCTTTAGTGACACACTTTCAACTGAATAAATATCGTTTAAATAACTAAAAAATCTTTTTAATATATCAGACACGATATTTCAATATAATCATCATTAACTATGGTAAAAGCGACACGCAATAGTTTGACAGAAATAATGGTTGCTTAATGTCTACCGTATTAAATAATTGATTATTTAATCATGTTTCAGGCATGTTAACAACACTCATAAAAACATAGTCAATACAATATGGAGAACACCAATGTTTATGGAATTCTCGAACCACTTAAATTACTTTTTTTTTATGATATTGATTGAAGGTGCTTGATGGAATTTCAATATCAAATTTGAATTGTTACAACTTTGTACGATTCCATTTTGTCACTAACAAAACGGGTTTCGCCTTTCGGCTATCACACAAATGCAACAGAACTGACAGTTCAGTTCTGTCGCAAGATGTTGTCTGAAGATGCCGGAAGGCGAAACCCGTTTCATTAGTGACAAAACATGTGGAATCGTACAAAGTTGTAACAATTCAAATTCACTTAAATTACACTTAAATGGATAACTGTTTGTTACTCACTGATTCATCTATTCTTCTTCAAAGGTAGTAAAAATAGAATGATGAAGTTTGGACAAGACTGGTGATTAGTAATTTGTTCTTCCTATACTCTGTTTTAAGGATCTGATGGGTGCGAAAGATTTTTCGACATCAAAAACATCTACATTTTGAAACAGTAATACACAAAGTGTTTGTAGTTAAATTGATTCTGTAAGTACTGTAACCCAAGCGTATTGCGTTGACCACTCAACCACAAACATTGGGTTTCATGTAATATATACTTTGATTGGCACAATTCAGAATTAGCTCAAAGTCCTGATGACTAGATTTGTGACTTATATCTTCCAATTTATAATATTCAGGTGCATAAACTTTCATCTCTTAAATATTCAATATAACTTTCAAATAATTATTTTGAATCTTTTATAATATTTTTAATACAACCCTACAAATCATTTTTTTTAAACTGGTTAACACGTGTTTCTTTACCGTTTTGTCTAAGAGAGAACTATAAACCCGGGTCGTTAGTGACAAAACATGTGGAATCTTACAAAATTGTAACAATTCAAATTTAATAATATACACTATAGATAACACAATATGTCGTTGCACCGATGTGTCCATTTTGGTTTATTGAAATTTTGATTTAATTACAATATGAGTAGTACTTACATATTTTTAAAGTAATGATTGTTACAAAAATAATGACAATGTGTAAATTCCCAATTTTTTTTAATACAACATAATATTTTATACAAAAGACTAGAATCACATCAGTAAATCGATATTTATTCAAGGTTTATGTCGTTGCTGAGTTAGCATATTGTTTTACTTATATATTTTGGTCCGAGAGCTGTAACAGGAGTATAGTATATGATGCAAAAGCTCCCATAAAAGTGTAAAAAAATGAAAAATTTAAATCAAACATGTTCATTGCTCTTATGACAACTTTTCTTACAGACAATTGTTTTGAAAATTTCAGCAATCTTGACTGGACGTATGCGTCTGCAATCAAAAGTAATAGTACAGTGAAAGATATAGTTGATATCTATTTCGTCTCACGCCATAGCCAGAACTAAAAAAAATTGCTGTTTTTTCACCGTGTTATAATGGAGTTCTACCAAATAAATGCCAATTCAATCAATAAAAAGTTATGGTGTTTGATCATAAATAAGACAATAAAAACTGATCATATTATCCAAGAAAGAAATACTAGTCCGAGATGTATAGAATGCGCATTTTTCTGGAATGGTTATCGTGAAATAGTGCCACGTAATAATTAAAATTGAAACTTTATTTTTTTAATTAATTCCTTAAAAATACATTGTACCCTTGCAGTCAATATGGGCACAAATTACGAGGGCTATTTTATAGAGGCTAAATCTCCGATCCAAGAAAATGGTTTTTATCTTTAGATAGAATTGTGAAATGGGAAGAATGAATTGCGATCTATGTTTATAATTTTAAAGCTGTTTTACTCTAGACAAGTAAGGCGATTTATAATAATAATTGAGCTGCTGTTTAATACTGGCATTATTTATAGTATATGACTATATATGAAAAAACATCCATTACCTGGAAAACCGTAAGTAGATAAAGAGAGCCGCCAGTGAATGTATTAAAAAGTCACTGCTGTGTGTATGGCCACTAAGTGTCTAAATTTTTACTATTAGTTATACTGTGAAAATAAACACCCAAGGCAAATGTTTTTTGATAGTGCACACTCGGAAGTTGATGCTAAGTGTTGGTCAGAAAAATTCTCAAAAAATATTGGTGATTTCAACCAATAATGTTATGCATCATGTGGCCAGTCATAAGAGATAAAATAATAAAAAATTCCTCGTGTGACGACAGACACTACCGTCTTGATAAATGTTCAAATTATAATGGTTTACTATGAATAGTTTCTCCACTAGTTTACATTCATAGACAAGTTTCAGTATCTGTGCACTTCTCCTGGAAGTTGACTGACAAATTTTTATCTATCGACAATCAGATTGAACTTTTTTACATTTCATATTTATCAGAATAAGAGAATTGCAAATTCCTACCAATGCCCTCGTTGATCATCAATTTACTGACAATGATTTTGGTTAACTTGTTTAATGTTTGTAAATACTCTCCAACGATGAACAGTATAGAAAAAACTAGAATATCCATGATAATCCACAAAATGATTCCCAACATGGCAAAAAAATGCTGAAAAAAACGCAATATATCATATATAATATAATTATTTTGATTCACAATATATTTTTATTTTTTAACTAGCATTAATTTGATGTAGCTTCGAAGAAGCAGGCAATAATTGCATTCTTGTATAGATATCCCATCTTTTGGATAAAACTTTTGATCTCCTATATTAAAGACATTCTAACTTTGTAAAACAAAAATAAACACAGGAACAAATCTCCTTCAATGCAATAAATTCAATGAACTGTATAATTTATGATATCGACTGAGGTGCTTGATGGAACTTCAATATTAAATTTGAATTGTTGCAACTTTGTACGATTCCACATGTCTTGTCACAAACGACCCGAGTTTCGCCCTTCGGCATCTTCAAGTATTCCATAGCACGGATGCAACAGAACTGACACCGAACTGATGCCGAAGGGCCAAACCCGGGTCGTTTGTGACAAGACATGTGGAATCGTACAAAGTTGCAACAATTCAAATTTAATAAACTGGTCAACAATGCTTATTTTTAATACAGTTTTTGAAAAAAAATATAGTCTCATCAAAAATATAATCCCAAATGCTTTTTTTTTAAAAGTTAGTTTGTATAGTTATTCTGCTTAGGTGTATCCAAGATTCCTATCAGCCACTATTGCCGTATTATCACAAATGATATTCTGATTTAGTGCTGATGTTAAGCATTTTTTTTATCCTACATATAGGCTCATTTGACCCCATTACACCCATTACTATAAAAAAACAGCTAGACTTCTCTGAAGAAGAAATCTGCATGCACCGTTTTGTTACGTTGCGAGTGTTTCCACTAATGACTCACATACTGAGCATCAGAAAATATATAGATTGATCAGTCATCTTACACAGTCAATTGGAAAGTGAATTTGGCATCTTGAAAATCATATTGTCAAATGAACACGGTGAAAAAATAGCAATGTAATTTAGTTCTACAAAATTTATAAGATATGAAGGCGTAAGCCGAAATAGCTATCAACTAAATATCTAATAAATTTTGTAGAACTAAAATACATTGCTATTTTTTCACCGTGTTATAATGGAGTTCTACCAAGTAAATGCAAATTCAATCAGTTGTCAAATGAAGTAACATGGTGTTATTGTTTTATGTAAAATGTCAGCTCATCATCTAAGATCGTGACTGGAAATTGTGTAAATAATTGTTTGATTCAAAGTGTTCTTCTATTGAAAAGCTGTAGGGTTTTTGGCATGAACAAAAAAAAAAAAAATGACTGAAATCAAAGGAGTAAAGTCTTGCATATCCAACTGCATTGCATATCTGTAGAGCCTTCATGACTCATTATCTATCTTGAATATTGTATATTTTAAATTTTATATCATACTCACTTTTGTCATTAAGGGATTTTTGCGTGCCATGTAGTTAAACATATTTAACGTAGCCACTGTAGCCAAAAATGTATGGAAAGAAGTTAGCAGCAACTAAAATTGAAATCAGTCTTATCATAAACGTAATCACTTCTTTCTAATATCATGTTCCTTTTCAATATTAAGCAAGTATACTGCTAGTCAAGCATCTCGGCATAAATTTTTCTATGAGAAATCATTATTATTTGATGATAATATGATGATATGATGATTGAAAGATCAATTTTTGAAAGTGTTGTTAGCATTGTACTTTATTAATTTTTTGATTTAGATATTCAGTAGACAACCATTTCCCTAGCTCTTAACTAGGTTCTGAAAATATTTGTTTTTTATATATTTTTTAATTAGTTTGATAAGCAAACAATCTGAATAATTTAAAAATAAATAAAACATCTGATATTTAATCCCACCATGAAGCATCCATTTTAAATAAATAGGTCTCTTGAAATATTAAATTTGGCAATTACACATTTATATGTATTAACATCAGTTGATAATGCTCACAATGAGCGAAACCGGTCCTGATCATAAAATATATTGTGGAAATAAGTACTAAAAATGTGTTTTTATTATTTGAAATACATATTAATAGTGGTTGATTATTGTTTGAATCTCTTATTACAAAGTCAATAGGTTGTTTTGGTTACAATATTACCTTTCCTTATTTGAATATCATTATAATTGAATCAGAAGTTATTAACATTTTTTTTCAAATATGCATTTAGCTCTTAGATTTTTTCTACGATTTCCATAGTTACACTTTTATATAAACAATCCAAACTGTCGAGTCTATTGGATGTAATAGAATGTTTGAAAATGCCGAAAGGCGATACCTGAGTTGGGAAAGACAAAATATGAGGAAACGTAAAGACTTTAAATAATTCGAATCTGACTAAAATTCCATCAAAAACCTCCCCCAGTTAATATTTTGAATCTTGTGAAAATTATTTAAATGATTACAAATACAACGATATATGTTGTCTAGCCAATCTAACGTTTCATCGAAATGTATGTAAAGCAATTTATCTTTACCTAGATGTATATGTCATTATTAATTATGGATTTTGTGTATACATAAATAATAAAATGTTTAAAAACGATATAAATCTTCAGAGAGCTTACCTGATTACAATAAATACAGTTTATAATATCGACATTATGAGAAATTATATCGTGAATATGAATGATTTTGTCGAGTCTTTCAGCAGCGTAATCTATCGACCGACCATTATTTGCAAATGTGTCATTAATATTGGTAGAAAAGTTTGATTTAAATATTATAACTAAATTAAAAAACGAGCGTTCTTTCTCAGGGTATGAAAAGCATTCACAGATTTTTGAATTTAGATTTTTTATCTGAAAACACGTTTCAATTGTTCTCTTGAAAAATTGTATCACCGATAACATATTATTGTAGGCAATGATTAGAGTGAAAATATGCGACGGTAAAGAATAATAGTATGATATGTTATAAAAAACTATTATTGTAGCCGTTGCCATGAGAAGATTTTCAGATTTATTTATCGACGATTTATTTTCACACTGTAACATTTCTAAAGTATCAATGTGAAATTTGTTAGTGAAGAATTTGACATGTAATTTTTCATTTGAAGTTATTTCTAAAATCAACGTTGAAACAAATAATACGACACGACTCGCAGTTACCAACCCATGAGTGGCTGTTATACTTCCAGTTAGCTCTGTAGAACCAATTAAAAATTCTTGAAACATTAAAAAATAAACAATGATGGATAGAAAAATTAAAATCATTCTATAACATCTTAACCAAATGCTTTTATTTCGATGAACTCTGTTTCCGCTAACTTTGTATGTTATTATACCAAACAATTGTAAAATTATGTGTTTAAGCCCCATTATTTTAATATTTAACAGACCTTCCTTTTCTAAGGATAACTTATACTGAAAAATAACCTCTTTTTAATATGAAGACAAGCAATTTGTGTTCCGAAAAGTGTAAACATTTCATGGGACATTTCCATTTAGTAAAATAAATGTATTGATTGACTGGCTTTAATGGAATAATTAATTAACATGAAAAATATCATTTAATTGCAATATAAAATATGTCACATAAGTCATTACGATAAGTGATCTTGATTGATATTAAAAATAAAAACTGTTATTTTTTTGTACACATTCATATCAATGATAAAAAAGATTCTTTATGAACGTTATTTTGAACAGTAGTTGTCAACCTGCGACCCGCAATGTTATTACAGTATTTCTTGTTATTAAAGCCTAGAATTCACAGACTTATTGCAAACACAGAGCATCTAATATGGCTTTAATTAATATGTTATACTCAAATAACTTTAAAAATCATTTTATAAAAATATGTGGCTTTTTGAAAATTATTTTTTTATACTTGTTATTTAAGAAAATATCATGTGGGTCAAATTTTGATGGTAAGATTTAAAATTGTGAGTCCATTGGTTAATGACCACTGTTGTTGAAGTCATAATTTACATATACAGGCAAATAAACAAATATGAAAGTTACTATGCTTAGTAGTTAGTACTGCCATCTATGTAACGAACATGTTATGAAAGTTTTTGACAGTTGTATGATCAGCTTACAAACAATCTCGTCATTTTGTTACATGTCAATGAACTACTCAATCTGTTTAATTTACACTTCATTGGAAACCGATAAACCAATCCGGTATCAAATATTTCATTCAATACAATAGTTTGCTTCTTTTGCTACCTATAAACCAAATTGTAATGGATTAATTTATGCTGATAAAGCTATACATACTTGGACTTGAACCTGTCAAATTTGTAAAAGGTGCCAAAGTTGACCACTCCACCTCAGATCTGGCTTGGAAAAAATTTAATGCATAAATTAAAAACATACTTATTTATTTATTTATACTATCGTAAATACATAAATATGCCTACATATTATAAGCTTGACAGATGCTAATTTTTCACACCAGCAAAAAAAACGACACATTTGATCATTATCTTATGTCACGAAACATGATTTCAAGTCATAACAATATTTCATAATTCAAACTGCTTTATTGAAATAGCTTAACCCCTTTTAGTCCCAGCTTATTTTGCCAGTGAAGAGTCTCAAGCATTTTTTGCCAAAATAACAATAGTTTTTATTTAACTTTTTTCGCAACTAATATTGATTTTTGAAAGCTATTTCTTAGCGGTGACCTTTCTATAATTTGGAGAATTATAAGTAAACCTCATATATCAGTTGAAACAAACATATACAAGAAAAAATAGTTGAAAACAATATACTATTTATAAAATTAAAAATTTCGAGTTTGAACATTTATAAGCCTAATAATATTTATTTTTTTAATAAGAAAAACTAAAATCAAAAATTGTTTTCACCAATTTACAAAAATAAAAAAAAATTATAATAAATTCTAAAAAACTTGGTATGAGTATTATCATCATTATTTATTATCTTATAAATAATCAGATCAGTATATCTAGGCATGGATTGCCACTTTTTTATACAATAAAAATTAAACGAGTAAGATAATTTCTTAAATTATTTTTATAATTATTGCTTAAAAAATCTTGATAAAATAAAATTTGCAAAATTAGACATGATATTGAAAAAAACGTGGCAAATATTGACAAAAGCATCTAAAATATACGTCCCAAGTCTACCTTCTATTATTTTAGGTTGATCGGCTTTGATTTATCTTATAGAGTTTTATTGACCGTTTTGAGAAGTACTATGGACCACTCGTAAACTGATAATAAATCACCCAAAATGTTTAATATGCAGTAAATGCATTCTTTTTAAATGTGTGAAAGTACTTAATTAAAAAAAAAATATTTTCCTATAAACTTTAAATAATTTTTGAGGCCAATCAGCATGTGGAACTGAAAGGGTTACTAAGTTACTTAAAAAACTGAGAGAACATTTCACTTAAAACCATGGAGAAAAAAATATTTTCTTTTTAGTTAATGTTAGAAAAAAACTTACCCATAATTTTGTGTTGATAATAAATATATTTGATGTAATGATGTCACAAACATGTTTTATATTGATTATAATTTTGTCATGTGTATTTGATTAGGTTAAAAATATCTTTTTGAGTAAATAGTGTGTTTCATGTTATAATTACTGTTATTGTGTATTGTATTGTTTCAGAACCAGACTGCTATTTTGTGTTGGCTGAATGTTTTTGAGCTTAACTATTTCCACAGTTCATGTTCCAGATTTGAAAAAAAAATGCAAATAACATCACAGCTTAGGCCTCTCGAAAGAGAGAGAAACAGATATCAGCACATATGTACAATTGTAATTAGAGGAAAAATTTTATCATAGATCTTGAACTGCATTCATTAGTATGCATGCTACGATCCTCCACCAAGTCTTAATGATTATGAAGCAAGTTAGACTCGATTATAGTTTCCTCAATAACCATAATGTGTGCTTTGCAACCTCTGCCGTTTGAGCAGCGCCACCTCTGTTTACCACACAGCGATGTTCTATGGTAACTGAATGTGTACTCATTAAAAAGCAACATTTTTTTTCCAAATCGTGACAGAATGAAATTTGCTAAAAAGAAAAATATATATGAGTATAAATTTGGGATGATTCTTCTAAAAAAAAGTTTTCAGAAAATAATATGTCTTGTTTAAAAATGAACGACAAAAAAAAGAGGAAGCTAACCCACTTACTTTAGATAAATTACTCTTAAAATTAAAGTATTTATGAATGCAAATAATTCAAAAATTTCCTATTCCCTATCCTTGATACATAATATTTTTTAATGGCATGAGTTAGACATATAGAAATCAGAAGAAATTGAATTCCATATGCTTTGTCACTAACAGTCTGGGTTTCACCTTTCAGTATCTTTAGGCATTCTATTAGACAGATGCAACAGAACTGACTCAGTTCCTCACTTCAGTTTTGTTGCATCCATGTTATAGAATGCCTGAAGATGCCGAAAGGTGAAAACTGGGCCGTTAGTGGCAAAACATATGGAATCGTACAGTTTTAAAAATTCAAATTTTATATTAAAATTCCATCAAGTACCTTCAGTCAATATCATAAATTGAATCAGAAGAATGTTTGAGATGCACACATTTAGAAAAATACTCAATAAGAAAATGGTTAATTGATTATAGCAATATTGACATATCTGAATGTATAAGAATCGTAGAAGTATGATGATGATGTAGTGATGTAAAACATTTAACCCCTTGAGTATTATCGCTGTACATGTATGGCCGCACTCTAGTGATCCAGATAGAGTATCGCCGTACTTGTACGTCCACACCCGATGTCGATTTATTTTTAGTGCCACACTTATAATTTTGAAAAAAATGTTATTATTTCTTGTATTATATAAAAAAATGGATTTACCTATAATATGGAAATTAAATTTCATTGATGTTATATTTTTTAACAGCGAAAAAAAAATGTTAAATAATATAAAAAAACTATGTAAATGTTTTTTTCTTATAAAAAGCTATTTGCCACAAATTATGTAGTAATTTTCATTAGTGGCTTAGAATATTTTTTTTGATTTAATAGCAATTGTCTCAACGGTAAAAAAAAAAAGGGAAATACATCCTGGAAAGGGACATAGATTATTTATCGATAATTAGTATGCGAGTCCTGCACTATTCGATTATTTTTTTGAAAATAAAACACATGCTTGTGGCACTATTCGAATCAATCGTAAAAACTTTCCGAAATTTCCAAAAGGAAAACAAAAACGTGAATATGTACAATTTTTACATTCGAAAATCTTTTGGCGATAAAATGGGATGACAAAAGAGAGGTAACACATGCTCACTAATTTTCATGAGCCAAAAATGATCGAATCAGAAGCAATTAGTTATTCAACTGGTGAATTCATCAACAAACCCGAAGCTGTGATTGATTATAATAAAATCATGGGAATAGTTGACAAAGCAGATATGATGATACGTTTTATGGATTGTTCGCAAAAAAGTTTTAAGTGGTATAAAAAAAAAATTCTTTCCCATATTGGACATTTCAACACTAAATGCGTATAACCTTTACCAAGTGAAAACTGGAAAGAAACCAAAATTTAGTGATTTTAGACTTCAAGTAATCACACAAATTATCGACCACAAAATTAAAATACCACAAGCCAAGAAGAAAATTTACGGTTTTTTTCCATAATTTCCATGAAAAAATAAGGAAAGAAAAAATATTAAACAATACAAAATATTCGTTCTTATAAAATGTTGAGCACCACGGGTATTTTTACTATACATACATATATGTACATCATTTACTATCTCAAACATAAAAAAGATAATACAACATAAAGTGGATCAAGGAATTTTATGAATCAAAATAATTATCGAATTGCAAAATAAAGTTTTCCCATAAAAAAATGATTGAGAAATGGTAATTTATATTAATTTACCATCCAAACACAAAAAATATTAAATAAATAATATTTTGATTAAATTTTTTTTATAAAAAAGTTGAAAAATTAACTCACTCCCGGGAGGTGTGAGTCTAAGAAAAATACTCACTAATCAAAGGGTTAATTACATTTTATGACTCTATATTAAGTGTCGCCCTCTTGTGGAACACCAATCACTATGCTTTCCAGTATATCTTGACTAATGATCTCATATATTCAAAATTGTCAACTACTACATTATCCAAATTAAATAAGCACTTACAAACAAATTAATACAAAAGTGAGTAATATTTACTGTTATTAATTCCAGATAGAGATACTAATCTATTTAAAAGACTGTTAGTGTTAGTTTGTTACGTAGAAATAATATTTAATGAAAAAAAAAACATCCTAACCTCACCCAAATTGGTTTGGTACATATTTCTGGTGTTTTTTGTTATTTCTATATAAAACTATTTTGATGAATTCTATTAATATGAAGGCTCGGTTGTGTACATCATCAAATCTAGAGAAAAATCTTCGAAGTTATTCAATCTACCGTAAGATATACCTCATTTAAGTCGGACAGTAAATATTCCAAACCCCAATTGCAGGGAATAAAAAACATAAAAGCAGAAGTTGCACTTTCACTGTTGGTTTCACTGTTGTACTCTAATAAAACTTTTTTGTTTCTAGCTGTCTACGTACAGTCTGTGCGAGGTGGGAAACTGATTCTATATAAACAATACACATACAATAAGCACAATGTTTCAAAGTCTGGAAAAACGTCATGGAAATGTTCCAAAAGTCGCACGAAAGGATGTGATGCCCGGCTACATACATTAAATGATTCTATTATAGCCGTACCACGTGATGTCCACAACCATTCTCATCAGAACACTTATTATTAAAATGATTATTTAGACTGAGTCTTAACTAAAACTGAGTCTCAAATTGATAGGAAATCTAAACACCTTATAAAACATAACACTTTCTTATTTCTTTTCGTGTATATCACCTAAATTGCATAATTGTTTATGAATCAAAACCTCACTATTCAATTAGTTATGTTACTTGTAAAAATGTTTCACTTTTTTGAAGGGAGTTATGAATTTTTATTTCATATTAACAATGAATTCTCACAAAACTACTGCCAAATCCGCCAAACAATTTTACAGTTTATGTGACAGTCTGCACGATTTCTACAGTATAAATTGACCTCGATATATTTTGCTACAGCACATTACAGTACATTTTGTACATTAAACATGAATAAAGTATGAGAAATTAATCAAAATTGTATTTTTTTTGAACTAATAGCCAATTTTTTTCAAAATACCACTATTTTCTCGATTTATAATATCTTGATTTAAACATAATATTAGAGAAACCTATCTGTTGTGTAAACCAAGAGATAGGTGTATTAAACAAATTTATCTTTTTCAATATTATTTCTAGTGGGCAATAACCCCTTCACTGCTGAAAGGGTTCAAAGCAAAGGAAGAGTTTCTGGCATTGCGTATTTCACAATATAGTGTCTAAAGCTAGACTATACACCGAAGGAACGATTGTTTATAAGAACAGTGTATTACACTCACTAAAAGCTGATCGAGAAAAATTTCAAATTGGACTAAATAAACGTGAGTGTCCATTCAAATCTATGAACTGTAATCTTATTCTTAGAATGAGTAAGTTTTAATCTAAATTATATAAAAGAAAGATATTTTCCAAACAATAATGATTTATAATAACACATATATTATTACAAAAATATGTATTCTTAATTTTACATTCTCATTGGTTGATCATCTTTTAACCCATTAATGCCTAAAAGAAAACTATTTTTTATTGTTGTTTATTATGACACACTGAACAAAGTTAAAGGTTTGAAAAGAAAAATATAAATAAATCCATTTAACTTCCGAAGTAAAGGGGTGTATATGGAGAAACAGATAGTAGGGATTTTAGTAGTGAAACTGTCCAAAGCATGGTCGCTCAACACATAATGTTTTTCTACACACAGCGCAACGCCAGCGACCTCGATTGTGGCAAATAACACAACGCAGTGGTTTTTGGATGCGCTCAGGGTTGTGACCATTGTTTTTCCGCTCTAGTCCGAATGTTGCTGATGTAGGAGAGCTTTCTGTTTTTGTTGATAGTATATACTCTCGCACAATTGTCACTTGCCCAATCTTGCTGACTAAAACATTAAGTCACCAAGCATTAGAATTGGTTGTATTCAATAATTAGAAAAAGATTACCCCCTACTATTTTTTTCCTCTTATACCTAGTAAAGACTGACTTCCACCTTTTGCTTTTGAACATCGGACCATTTTTCATTTTTCCCAGAGTTAATTTTATAATGTAATGTAGAATGAATAATTGATTGAAACTATGAAAAATAATGCTCATAGTAACTCTAATCCGATCATAATATTAGAACTGTGAGCAATAGATGGTGACAGAGCACTGAACATTGTTTTTAAATACATATTAAAAAACTAACTGGCAAGTAAGGTTTTCTTTTTAATATAGCCATAAGTCATGTGTTAATAAAAACACATGATTAAAGTACAAAGTATATTGAGAAACTAAATAACTGATATCTAATAAACCAAAAAACCAAATGCTCCATATTGAGAAAAAAAAATATATATATTTACAAACTTGACTAGTATGATTGTTCACGCATAATTTATTTAACAATATTTGTCTTAAAATCTGCAAGAGGAAATAAACTGGTTTAGTTAAATACTTTCATTCATTTCTTGTCTAGAAAAATAATGTGGCATTGTTCGATTCATAGTAATCATATTATATTAATGACTAATAAAAATCTAAGCAAATAAATTACAAAAACAGTTCTATGTAAATAAGGAAAAAGGATGTTGCTATATTATGATGCAGAAAAGGAAATTTCAGAAAATTTTAAGTCATTAAATCAATCTTCATTTATTGTGATGAAGTATGCCGAATATTAAAGGTAAATACAACTAGGCAACGAGTTTGATACAAATTCAAAAAAATGTAAGAGTACAATCTTTAAAGTGACTTTATCCACTGCAAAAACATATAAACAAAAATTCCCACCTTTCGATTAACCTAATTTTATAAAATTTCTTTAATTAACCTTTAAACGCCCAACGGTCCCATACGAGACCAGTGATTATGGTGCATTTCGCTATAGAGTTACACTGATTTATGAAAATAGTATTCAAAATGTAAATATTAACTTATATAAATAATGTCTTTGAGATACCGGTCAATAATTTTATTTTCGGTTTAGAAAAATATTTTTACCATGAAGAGTAATACAAACATCTGTGTTACAATATCGACTCTTTACATATGCGTTGTGTTGTATCAGGCGGACCAAATCAGCTTTATCGACACTATTCAACATATTTTTATGGGGATACAGATTTTTTTCATACAATACATAGAAATTTTTTCTTTGAGGCAGTGGCTCCCTGATCTGGGTGCGTGAACCATTCAGAGATGTTTTTATTTTTTAACATGTAATTATATAAAATGTGAAAAATTATATGTAAGCTTTTGTAAATTATAAACAATCTTTTGTTTTGATAATGCTTCTTATTTTACCCAAATATAACGAATAGTTTTAGAGATATAATTATTTTTAGAACAGCTATGGGTCGCGCAAATATTTCACAAAAAATGCTTGGGCGGTTAAAGGTTAACACTTAATTAACATGAAAACAGCAATTAATGTCACAAATGCTTCTTAGGTCAAAAATTATATTTATAACAATTTTGTTGAGTTATACCTTGTCATCTAGTACCATTTTAATGCTGAAATCAATTAATTAATTAATTAGTAAAGAAAAATAGCTGCAATGCAAGTCAAAAACTTTTACTTGTTATATTGTAAGTCAGTGTGATTTCACATAATTTGCGTGAAAGTCAATGAAAAAATGTATTCTTGCAAAGGAAATTAAGTCATCTGACTAAATTTATATTTGTATGATGTGTGAGATCAAATATCATTGATATTTGATCTCACACATCATACAAACATTTCTTTTGCATACTAAGTACATATTAGCATTCTTAGTTCTAAAAAAATAGGTTTATCGAATATTTTTCTATTATTACATAAAAAAACACTTGAAAACATTTTTTTTTGTTATCTGTTACTCAGGAATAAAGCTTATGTGTATTTTTTGATTGTAAATACCTTCAATTATATATTATTATCTTTAAATGTTTAAAAACTTTTACTTTAAAATTGGGGTTGAAATTTTTTTGTGGCATGGAGTTACTGCCTACATTGAAAATCTTGCCATATTGACCAAATTATCAAGCTAACCAACCAGTGGCTTTTGTTCTCACAAAATGATTTCAGATGGATATTCACTGGTTAAAAGGCTTTAAGTAAAAATGAGTTTTGGAAATCTTGTCACGGAAAAATATTTCTAAAGCAAAAATAACAAAGCATTGAGTTCCATAACAATTTTTAAAACCTTCAAATTCGCTTTCTTGCTCTCATAAAACAAAATGTGTTACATCGTGCAAGACTTTACATGTGTAACTTATAAAAACATTATAGATGTGTGGGGAGAGGTTTTTGCTACTAGTCAAATGCAATAAGTGACAAAATGGACATTATGACCTCAATTATGACACAATGTGCTTGGAATTACAGCATGAACATAACTAATAAATGAACTAAAGAAGTGAAGACAAAATTAATTTCCATCGTTCAAAAGCTAGAGTGCAAATATCAGAATTGACGAGGTGGACTGTGAGTGTGATCAGTCTTCATTGCGATAATATTTCCATCTATGGTGTGAATAGAGGCTTTACAAGAATTTCTGGTATGACATGAACACCTCCATCTTGTTTTTCTATTTTCTCTTTGCCACTGTTGATGAAAAACATACTTGTCAAATAAGATTATTGGCTTGCCTGTTCTGTTAGATCGAGTGAATATAACTGGAAAATAAAGATAAAAAACCATAACTTAATAAAAACAATATCTAAAAACTTTATCGAATACCACAGTAAAAAAAATAATGAGCTGTGGATCCGTAGCAGGTGATGTAGACTACTGCTAAAGGATGTCATACATTCTGGTTCAAACAGGACTGTTATGAGTTTAATTAATAAATCTTAACTCCCGCTTTGCCTTAATTGAAAAAAAAATTACACAGTAGAATCTGCTAAGATTGAATGTAAAATTCTATAATATACCTATACTACCTACCTACCTACTACTACCTAGTAGAGGACGGGTTTTCACCTCTCTCAAGGTTTCTTTTAACCTTTTTATCGAAAATAATATTTTTTTTGAAAGCTATGTGAAAAATATTGTCATTGAAGAAATTACAGATTCGCCACTGTCATAGACATTTTATAATTTCCATCACCACCCAGTAAAACAAAAAGCCACCATTTTTTTACAATTATTATAAAATACATACACACGGTTATTATTTCAAATAAACATTCAATTCATAGTGAAACTTTATTAAGAAAATTAATTTCTTGTGTTACCATATTATATTATTTATTTTGGATAAATAATTGTAAAAAAGAGATGAAATAGTCACCCTTTCTCATAAATTTGTCATAAACTAATTAAGTTAATAGATGTGTTTTGGCTTTTGCATTGTAAGATGGGTAGGTAGCTAAATACATGCCCGAAATCATTAGCGATAGGCCTAAAAAATATATGTCAGTATCTGCATATGCCCATATTAGCAAATTTATGTGACTTGTCAATATAGTAATGTGTACAACTAAAATGTTTGATTGTTAGAAATATATTGAATAGTTTTGTCACAGTATAACATTCAAAATATTTTTCAGCAATTGAATTGTCGATTAAAAAATTATATTAGATATAATCTTCAATAAGTAATTTTTTTTACTGTGTTATACAAAAATAAATATTCTTCGTCATGGGTATAGAAGTATTAATAAAAGTAGTAATAAAAGAAGTGTATTTACCACTCACTATTACAAGTACTGAACATTTAAAAAAAAATTTAAATGCATATTTAAAAATATAAATGAAATAATCCATTATAGTTTTTACTTCCAATTCGGCTCAGCAATTTGGATCTTTATTCAGTTTTCTACTCCACATGTGGTTCTTTTTTGATGCTGATAACAGGAAGGAGACAAACTCAACATTATATGGCATCGTATTTATTTAAAAATGATAATTTTTTGTAAATGAATTATTGAAACTTTGTATGATTTACATGCTTATTCACTAAAAATCAGGGTTTCACCTTTCGGCATCTTCAGACATTTATCATATGGATACAACAGAACTGACACATTTATTATTGATAAATGACTGACATACAATTCAATAATTTTTCGTTTATTTGTAACAAATAATAAAAGTAATGTGGGTGCTAAAATCATTGATTTGTTCAAAAAATCAATGAAAATATAAAATAGTTAAATAAAAATATATACGAGTATGAAAATAAGTAATATTTATGGTTCAAAAGGGTAACCGCTAATATTCGAGAGAGCAAATCGAATGAAAAAGTACTGTGTCGATGAGAATGATTTTGTTAATTTATCATTTCTTTCTATGTGTATAAATTTTGATAAACTCCGAAGAGCCTATTTTCACTTTTGAAGCATATTTTTGTGGTACCTTTTTTACAATGATGAAATGCAAATTTATATAATGTCTTTATCAATAATTACAACAAACACATAACCTAGTTGGGTGACTTGAATTATTCAAATTTATCAGGTGGCTGATGAGTGTGTTCATTTTTACATGAAATAATGACGCCTTCAAAGGTGTAAACCACGGCTTTACAACTATTTTTAGTCTGCCCTTGACACCTCCATCTGGTCTTCCCGTTATCGCTATGACAGTGTGAGTAAAAAACATACTTGTCAATTATGATCACCGGCTTTCGTGTTAAGCGAGATACTGTAAATGTAACTGCAAAAAAAAAAACACACAAATTTAATAAACATATCCTTTTGTGTAAATAATAAAGGTATAATAATGGATGACCACTAAAAATGACAATGGATCAGGGAGCATTGTTGACAAACTTTGGTATCATTTGTGTCACATGCTGATGCCTCAAAATAATTTCGAAACTGCTTGCTTTTTCTTTGAACTGGTAGGATTTTAATATTCTGGATGGCCATCAAATATTCATATCCAGAGTGCATACTTGAAAGTAAAGCAATTAATACATCATCATCTCAGAGTCATGCTTGGTGGTATTTTAATACACATAGAAAAATCTGATGGTAAGTGAGGCTCTTTTGCATTTTTTTATGTGGTCCAAAATTTCGACTGACCACTGAAATTGCATTAAATTCATGTTTGAATTGTTACAACTTTGTCACTAACGACCCGAGTTTCGCCTTTCGGCATCTTCAGGCATTCTATCACACGGATGCAACAGAACTAACAAATGAATAGAATGCCTGAACATGCCGAAAGGCGAAACCCGGGTCGTTAGTCACAAAACATGTGGAATCGTACAAAGTTGTAAAAATTCAAATTTGATATTGAAATTCCATCAAGCACCCTCAGTCGATATCATAAACTATTAAATTCATGTGTCGTAAATTTGTCAAAATTTTCAAGCAGGAGCAACAAAAATCTTGCAATCACGTTTCAGATTTTTTGCCTATTGATATAAATAATAGGCTTTCGCTTAATTCGCTTATTAGTCAGGCGTACACGTATGTAAGTTTGAGACTAAGTTAAGAGATGCCAACGTGAAATTCCTACAAAAGAAATGGTTTGTCAATTAATAACAAAGTAAATAATTGTAATCAAATGTCATTACTGTAGTATTGCTTCGAACAGACACAAATTGAGATACTTGATTTAAGGTAATTAGAGATGAGATATCACAGAATTATTAAAAATATTGTAGTATAAGGTCGTGCATACCAAACTGTGGGTGGCGAAAATTTTCATTTTCAACTAGTTTTTTATTAAGAGAGCCTGTTTTTTTTTTTAGTATAAATGGCCTGTGCATGAACGAAATGTGAATTGCAGATAAAAGGATAAAAAATAAAGGGAAAATTTGGATGTTTACTGGTTCAAAAATATTTATTGAGTCAAAGAATTTTATACAGAATGTGCGGTCAAAATCAATCACAAAATCAGAGGAATTTGTCCACAAAAAAAACTGTATAAGTATAATATATATTTGAAAGACAAAAAAACCTCTATAATCAAAACTTGTTTCTAATTTAATCCTATAAATCGATTTTATCAATTATCTACTCTACCTACATTAAACCAAATTTTAAAACTGGAACTCTGCTTCGCTTCTTATTCCACGGTAATATGCATGCAAATGTGAAATCACAATCTATTCATAGCCCTGATTATGTACAAAGTTCAAATTTTTACAAATTTATTATTGCCATCTTGATAATATTCTGGCGGTAGGTGATTATGCTTGTGCCTCAACGACAATATTTGATCGTTTAATACTAGAATTGAGGCTTGACAACGTTTCATGTTATATGATGAGCAGTGCCAACGCATTCCAGCTTTGGAAGGCTTTCCTTTATGATAAGTGTATTTATTCAGCATTAGAAGCACTCTCGATCCTGACTGGATATATATTGCTGAAACATAGAAAATTATTCAATTATTCAATTGAAAACAAAAATAATCATAATGCCAGAGAGAAAGTAAAGTGACCATGTGTAAAAAAGTAAACATTTTTATCATTCCATTGACTTTCTCAACAACAATTGCCAGCATTTCTTGAAATGTTTTAATTTTTTGCCACACTGCAAAATCAATTAACATACAAAATACTTAATAAATTGTATTCCCCGATTTATTTCCCATAAATATCAAAAGCAAAACCATTACAAAAATTGTGTTTTGACAAAGAAGTTATATAGTGCTTAATATAAAGCATTTCTTGCTGACCATTGGATTGCGAGAGAATCTTTATTGTTTGCAAAGCTATTGCAGTGCCATTAGTGTGGCCAAAAATCCATAAATTTGTTTTAAAGAAACAGAAAAAAATCTAGAAGTTTTATGATTGTAATTTTATTTAGTCAGAGTAAGTCTAGAGAGCTGGTTCTTATTACCATGAGCCACAATCATATTGATCCTTAAAAATCCATATTCATGCCAACTTGGATACATAAAATGGTATTAAGAGTCCATGTGACTTATTTTTAAGTCATCGTAAAGGTATAGATCATTTTTACCTTTTGTAAGATGACGTATGTCTCCTTCACAATGATACACAAGAGATGCAAAATTACGCAGTAGTAACATTCATTGGGTAATTAAAATTCTTCCAATTTTCAGTCACACAATCACTAGTAATTCTCAACTATTCCTTGATATTATAGTATATGGGGTAAAGGTAATCAAAAAATAATTAGAAACATAGTCTGTAACTCTGAACTCATTGAATTGATTTGATCAAACACAATTTTTTTAAATATTACTTTCAATCTGTCATTGAGTTGCGGAATACTGTTACAGTCATTGTTTAAAATAGAAAGCACCGATTATAAATAAATGCAATAATATTATGTAATAAAGGTTTGTCTCAAGAACTTCTTCTGATCGTTAAACAGAAGCTATATGAAATTTACAACATTTGAGGTGCCTATCAATTGATAGACTTTTAACTAACTGGGGATCATTTTTCAACATAACCAAAATAATACCACAGTTTAAATATAAGCATACTATGTTCTTGGCAAAGTTGGTTACGAAATAAAATTGATAAATAAATCTTATAAAAAAATGCCTGATAAATCATATATAAATACCAAAATTTTTTACATTAGTTTTATAAAACTTTTTTATACATGTCCTCAAATGTTTGTAAGTAATAGGGAAAATTAGTTTAAGGGGATATTAAAAAAAATGTTATACTTTTCATCATTTATTTTAAAATTATTTAATAATATACAACAGGAACAAATATTGTGTCACAGTAAATAAAATAAACAAATTATTGAATTGGGTACAAATTTTATATTATATGTAAAATTATTTTGTTCAACCAGTTGTGCTGAGGCACATAGAGGATATTCCAACACAGAATATCTCTTAAATTAATTAAGTAATATTGGTGTTACCCAAACTTATGGAGATAATGAGGAAAAATGGTGCAATATTTCAGTACAAAAATAAACTCTTATATGAAAGGTTTGCTACGGTTAACTTCCTTATATAATAATATAAATTATATATTGTTAGAACAATCAATACACTGCAATTAGCAGTCTTTGCAGTTAAGATGTTTGTTGCAGAGGGATGAAGAAGTTCATAATACATTGATATTTGCAAAAATCATTTATTAAGAGTATTAACATAACCTACATTCCAATGTTTAATAATCTGAAAATTTTATAAAGAATAACATTGTCTTCCGCAATGTGTAGTCTGCTAGTTGGAGAGAGTAGCATATTTAACTTCTAAATTGTATAAGAATAAAAGCAAGATAAGAGTAATGAGCTACAAAATGATTTGAAAGTAAAAATTTAATAGAAACCTACTTAAAAACAGGTTTGATTTTTTTTATCAAACTCACTTCAATAAAAATATGTAACAAACATAAATATTTATCGAAATAATTACCATGTAAAGATTTGTAAGAAAAACCTTACTAAAATCGCGACAAGAAACTTTAAAACACATAAAAGAATATACATACTTTCAAACCCGAACTAGATTTGTAATTACTTGTCAGATTTATTTAAAATGACACTCTTTGTTATTTATAATTTTAACTCCATTATCACAAAATTTATTTTGGCATATTTTATAATTATCTATATTTGAATTCGGAATCCTTTTGTCCAAATAATTTGGAAACAAAAATAATGAATTTAGAAGATCTTGAAGTAAAAGTATTGTTTTCATATAACGTTTAGGTAAAATAATTAGTGTTTAAAAATGTTTATTCACCATTTAAGTACTTACAGGATTTTATTTTTAAAAATAAAATACATTTTCATGCACCACAACATAAAAAACTACATTAGAAAACTGGAAAGTCAAAATGCCAAAGAAAAGCTACATTTTCGTTTAGAAAGATTTCATGAAGCAATTTTTTTATCGATATGTCAAGTAATTTATTAAAGAGTGTAACGATTTACTACTTGTTTTGACACTACTGAAACAAACCTTTAATTTTATGTTTGATATAACGCGACGCGCAAATATTCGCGAAGTTTTCGATGACAATCATAGACAAGTATACAAATATAGACGTGTATTCTTTGACAGTTGAACAATATACACACAACATAATGTTTTCGCAAGAATTAATTATGTTTTTATTATTTTTAAAGTTGTTTCGAAAGTTTGAAATACACATTGAATGTAAGCAATTCGCTTTTCTGTAAATAAGCTATTTTTTGTGAAATCAATAAAAAATCTCATAATCATGTATTACATATATGTAGATTTATTAAAAAAATGGAGTTTTTGACATGTAGTTTGTGAATATAATAAAATAGCAACACTTAAAGTTTACTGTCAAAAATCTGTGATATTATTAGGTGATATACTAGTCCAGGAGCACAAATAAAACAATATATCCAGGAGTCAGCGGTTTCTCGTGTAAGAGGGACCGAGCTGCCATCAAAACAGGAAAATAAAGGTATCAAAGAGCCGCAAAAATGTAACACACATATGTATAAGTATATGGATTTTTAGAGATGTTTTATTCCTAAATTCTACTAGTATAACAGTGTCCATGAATTGCTTTTGATATCTGGAAAATAGCCAATTATTTTTAATTGAATACATTAAAATTATTATCCGTTCGCATGCGATTCATGTTGACCTACGTGAGAGTATGGTCATGTGCGGACAGGCTAAAGAGTGATAGAGAATATGTCGTCCGAATCGAAGATTTAAGGCTGTTTGAGATGAGATGAAATTGGAGTTTATGTCCGAAAAGCCTAAACGTCTATGCGAAGAGCCGCATGCTGCACTCCTGCCGACCTCTGTACTTCTCTATGTTTGGTTATTTCTATAATAAGCTATTGTAGCAATTATTCGCATGTGAGTCATCAGATTGTGCCATTTGATTCAGATTTGTTTTATTTTACATCAAAATTGTCCATTGATTTTGTGTCAATGTGTATTTTATTTTGAATTTATAAAATTGTTCACTAATTGCACATTGGTACATGTATTTAGTTTAAAGTAATTTATTGTTAATATTTTATTGTCAAGCCAATAACTTTATCTTTTAACATGCCCTATGTAATAAACTGTTAAAAAATATCTGAATCAAAAAAAGAGAAATGAAATATGAGTTCGTTTGTATTTAGCATGTATTTTAGAATCATTAAGAGATTGCTATGTTAAAAGAAAGCCTTAAAACTTTGTTGGTATTTTTCAAATATAATTTGTGATATTTCCACAATAATACAAAATAAAATATCTCAATTATTTAACTTAACCTGTGTTTTATTCTATACGTGTTTAATTTATATTTATTTATACTGAGAAAGAAATGGTTATTCTATAAGTCTTTATCCTTAGTCACAGATTCATGAGAATTAAAAAAAAAAAGCAAAATGACTGTATAGTATTAAAAGTCAACCAAGAAATTATTTGTGGTGAGAATGGTGTGACTAGAAATTTTTGGAATTGTCGATACCTGACTGGCCCCTGACACTTGAGAATTATCAAAATAATAGCAGTTTTAAATATTGTAATGTAAATTCGATTTGATACTTTATTTTCTATTATACATTGTAGCCATGACATTCAGTGCTATAAAAGTAAGTATACATTAGTTTTGCACAGTTGGTCTAATTAGTATGACGCAAGAATTCCATAGTCTACTTTGTTCTGGAGTATCGATTGCGATAGATATGGTAAGGCTATGTATACACCCAATGTATGCAATATAGGTAGAATATTTGGTGAGTTTTTATCAACCTCGTTAACAGCGTTCATTAATCAGACCTCATATAGAACTAGAGTGAGCTATCTGCAAGATCTAGAGCAGTGGTTGCCTAAAGATTGATTAGAAAATTATTTGGAAACTGAATGAGAGTAAAGAATTCATAAACATGGGTATTCATCATGTAGCAGCGAATATCATTTTTATTAAAAAAATGTAAATAATACTTCATTATAAAAAAGCTTAGTGTCATTATTTTATATAATTTGGGCCTGCTTATAATTTTTAAAAGTGACAGCTTAGCAGTCTGCGAGGCCTGAAAGGTTGAGGACTAGACCTAGAGTATTTTTTGAAAGCATCACAGTAAACCTAAGAATGCGTTAGGTTTTGTTGGGAATACAAAAGATTAATTTATTGTCATAGTAAGAGAAGACTGATTGATTTATTGACTTTTTTTTTTTTCAATATAACATACGGGTCATTCATTTTTATGACTGACAGGTAGCAGGTTATAGAACAAGGTCGCGCATATAAAAAAAATCAGTTCTAAAGTATCTTCAAAATTGCTCTACATTTCCCAGTGATATTTTTAATTGGAACTCTATAAACATTGAAATTATGACCCAACATTACTTACTAATGTTTGGTAAATGCAGTTTTATTTTACAACCACCACATAATCTGATATATGTTTCCTGAATACCTCTTTATTAAATTGTTTTTTTTTTATCAATAAAATCAAATAATAATTTCAAAATAACCTTACAGTTTCTGAAAAGAATGACATTTTTAGAAGAAATTGCATATGAAAATATATCTGTAGAGAATTTAATTTTGTTAAATGTACATAAATTTAACAATAATGGACTGCTATATTTGAAAAAGTAAACATCCTTTTGCGTGTTTAATAATTTTTTTGTGATAAATTCTCAAATAAATATAATTTTTGTTTTTAAACACAATAAAATTTTATATGTCAAAAATTGTTTGGTGTGGAATAGGTCAGATCAACATCAGCAAGGTGATGATACTTGATAATAATATTTGGTATTTTATTTCAGTTCCTACTGAAATAAAGGTGGAACCAGGCTTACAACTGAATATACAGGATCAACCAGCCGAAGAGATAATAAAAGTTGTGAAAAATCGAAGAAAAAAAAGGGAACGCAATTGGAGAAAGATAGCTACGTTCGATAACAATGCCAAAGCAGAAGAAGCATTGAAGTCTGAAGGATTTTGGAGCTTTCATTATAAAAATTATACAAAAGATGGGGCAAAAGTGTATTACCGTTGTAACTTAATAAAAAAAAGAGACGAGCCTTGTACATCCGGCATATATTTGCTTCATAGTAATGGGAGTGAATATGTTAGTATATACAAAACAGTCGAGGGTCATTCTCACAAGTTGCTTTAATAGTAACAATAAACATAATAAACATTAATATATTCAATCATTTTTCAACATCTTGCACTGAAATCATTAGTGATACCTAGCATATCCTGTGAATATTAGTTTACAAAATTATTTTCTATAAAACTTATAATTACACCCAGTCCTTTTTTTACGCGAATTCGATTATACACGATTTTTTTGGACGGCACCGCTACATTTTTTTACACGCTTCACTCGTTTTTACGTAATTTTTTTCACAAATTTGTTTTAAAGAAGAAATTTATATATGATGCTAGGCATGTACGTTTCATTATTTTTTAAATAAAAAAAATATGTGTATTTTTAAAACTTAATTTTGTAAAGCATTCAATTTTTTTAAATACACATACAATTTCCAAATGTTAACAAGTGTATCGGATATTATGCGAATTTATATTTTAGGGTGTGTAAAGAAATATAATGCAATTTCGTGAAATCATTTTTTTACGCGATTTTTTTTTACACGCCTTTTTATGGAACCTATATATCGCGTAAAAAAAGGACTGGGTGTACATTCAATATAATTTAAATATTTTGTTGCTCAAGAATTCATTTGCAGTGCAAGGTATTGATTGACCATCACTATCCTGAATAAAATTTGTTAATAAATAATTCTTTTCAAAACAATTGGTGTTTTTTGTATATAGATGGTAAAGTGAAAGAAACCTGTAAATTTTACAAATATATTTTTGAAATATCTTTGAAATTTCTCTGTCAATTTGTATTGAAAGAAAGACACAATCTCGTATGTGCATTTAGTGTAAGTTCACAGGTGACTCTGCCTGCTTGTAGTGGGCATAAAAGTCTATTATTATTTCATTAACTTCTGATGAACTCATTAAAAAAAGAAACTCAAATTGGAATTGAAAAGAGTCTCTGAAAATAATAATGGAAATGAATTTATTATTTTATCACTATTTACTTTATATATTGAAACATTTACGCATCTATTGAAATAAAATGATATTATTCTTCGCATAAAACTGCGGAATAAATTATTCAAATTTTAACTGTTGAAACTGTACAATTCCACCCGTTTTGTCACACACAAACTGGATGTAGCCTTTCTAAATTTTCAAGGATTTTACCACACAGATGCAACAGAATTGATATATATCTGCAGACTGATTTGTGTATTATATGATATATTGTTGGGGGGAACGTGTTGACTAAATTTGACACTATGCTCATTTTCTATTACATCACAAAAATATAATCTTTTTCTGGAAAACACCAGCTTAAATGACACATTCATCTGAGTAGAATGTTCTTTTAAGAGAATTGGTAGGTGTTTTGTCCGGCTTTTCCATGGTTGTGTTTTTTGTTTTTTTTGTGTCAATATAATGCTATTTTGAAGCTGGTTTATACAGCTGAAAATATAACTGTGAACTGTACCTTTTTTGCAAAACACAGTTTACCTACAAAGGGTAGCCCTAATGACATTTCATCTTTTAATAAAAGTTCTCAGGAGAGACAGATATATTTTTTATTATATAGTATAGATATTTGTAAATTTTTACACATTCTGTGTCAATGTTCATAATAATGTTAAAATAATTAGTAAAATAAATGTTGTTTTCTTTAAACTTTGTTTTTTGTGTATCTAATTACTAAGTCAGGCCCATGATTAAATTATCACATTGTTGGCTTTGGTTTATTGATCAATTTTTCAATTGATTTACAGATCTGATTTTATTTGGGTTGATATCTTTGGTGTCCTATCCAATCCTTAATATTCATCCACCTAGAGACCCATCATTATTTATGATTCTCTTTTTGAAAAAGAAAGGTTGAATGCAAATTAGTCCTTGTAAACAATTTAAACTAAGGATATATCTATATCAGTATAGATCAGGAGTTCCCATTTTTTTTAGTTTCCGGCGCCATTAAAATATCAGACTTTTTTCGCGGCGTTCCATGTAAAAATATCGGTTTCATAAAGTAATAAAATTAATAATAAATTTGAATTGTTGCAACTTTGTACGATTCCATATGTCTTATCACAAACGACCCGGGTTTCACCCTTCGGCACCTTCAGGTATTCCATCGCACGGATGCAACAGAACTGAGGTCAGTCAGTCAGTTCTGTTGCATCCGTGCGATGGAATACCTGAAAATGCAGAAGGGCGAAACCCGGGTCGTTTGTGATAAGACATGTGGAATCGTACAAAGTTGCAACAATTCAAATTTAATATTGAAATTCCATCAAGCACCTTCAGTCGATATCACAAAATATTAATAATGTTTTATAATGGAAAATTTTCACGGCGCTCTATGAACAGCAACGGCACACAGTTTGGGTAACTCTGGAACAGTGAAACCTCGGTTCCATGTCTTTCAAGGGACATTTAAAAAGAAACGGAAAATGCGGGAAACGAGGAATGCGAGAAGCTTCAAATAATAATAAAAAAGTTAAATCTTAAAAAAACGTAAATTCCCCCCTTTAATATCAAAACATGGGGTTTTATAAAAATTGGTGATTAACGCTTTCGCTGCTAATATAAAAATCCCATGTAACAGTGTCATTCTCAATATATTTGAATTACAAAAAATCACAAAAAAATATTCACAGCGGCACGTCTAGACTCAGCTTTACTAGGCAAAAAAGTGTTACTCGAGGTAAGATCCGAAGGCGATGAAATCCGTAATGAATATTGTAGGCCAATAAAAATACAAACAATATCAACAGTCGTAAATTATTTTTTTACATTTCGGGCTAATTCGGGAGACTGGATTCATGAACACGCTAGGCGGGTCCTGAGCACATAGTGGATATAAGTATGGAGTTAATATATAAGATTCAATGTGTTCAAACTCACAAATTGTATTTGATAAAAAGATTTATCTACCGAAACCGGTCAATCGGGATAATATTTGAGACGGAACCATAATATTTAGACGATAGATCGAGGAAATCGATAAACCGGGGAACGGCTAATGAGGGATTATTTAACATTGTTGTTATGGGTGTTTGATGGGTATTATGCGAATACGATTGACCTGGGTTCCATTGTATATGTATATAAATATAATATAGCAATAAAAACAAGATTTTTCAATACATCTTATATATTCTTTGGAATAATTTCAGTAAAACATTTAATTCACATAATATTTGCAACACATTATAATATCTATAACTAACATACCACGATAATAGTAATTATTTTTTTTATTAATTTTAAACATTTAACAATATAATGAACGGCTCAGAAATATGGAAAGGAAATAACTACATCGAAGCGAATTGTCAAAAAGAATTGAGATATCATAATTATTTGAATGAACAATATACGGTTCACGTTGATTTTTACGACAGTTATGTATAAAGTACAATTCAATTAATAATTGTGATAGGCTTAAAAATTGGTTTTGCCGAAGATGTAGTTTCCCGGTGTGGAGGGGTCTTCAGATGAGAAGAACTGCTTCCACAGTTCTTGGAATTCATCCCTGGACACCATATCCTTACCCTGGAATCATACATAATGCTACATTACTATACAATTGACACAATCATCACATTATTAAAATATTAAACAAGGCTTGATGGAATTTCAATATTAAATTTAAATTGTTGAAATTTTGTAAATATCCACACGTTTTGTCATTCACGATCATGGTGACGCCTTTTGCTATCTTCAGCTATTTTATTACATGCACACACACGTGACACACAGTAAATGGTTTGCGTATTAATATATGGTCAATACCAAGAGTTTCAAAACATGTGGAAACCGTGCAAAGTTTCAACAGTTCAAATAAAAAATAAATACAATTTTACGGTGAAAAAATAGCAATGTATTTTAGTGCCACAATTTTTTTTATAAGATATAGTTGACAACTATTTCGGCTCACGCCATCATCAGAACTACTACTAAAAAAAAATATACATTGCTATTTTTTCACCGTGTTACAATGGAGTTCTACCAAGTAAAATTCAATTCAATCAATATATACAATTTCGTTTCAGTAATAAAAGTGATTAATAATGTAAGATGTAGATAATGAAAGTTCTAATGAAAAAAAATATAATCATGATACATGGTATTTTTTGTAACCATGTCTGCTCCCTATGTGGATCATATGGGTTTCTTACGGTGGTTATCTCAGTAGAATTTTTTCAGCATTTTTTTGATTTCCTCTATTTTCTGAATAGAAATATAGGGCTACGGCAGGTCTAATAGTTGGGTTAATGTTTCCATTACGCCTTGTTTTTGAGATTAGATAAGCGGCAGGTAATTTTAGACATCACACCTATGAACAGATCCATAAATCAATTTATGTAACCTCAATATATTGGCTACCTGCATTGAGGCCCGGCACACTCATATACCTGATAATATTTGAAGAGGCATTCATTATGTGCTTATAAACGACTTTTACAATCTATTAGATCGGTGCTCCGCAACCTTTTGTACGTCAACGCTTTTTTCCAAAATTTTACCCACAAATAAATTTTATTGTTTAATTTACGATTTACAAATGTTGATAAATTTTTTGACTTGCCTGGGCCATTTTGTTGAAAGCAGTCTTGCATTCAGCATCCTGGAGTCCGTAGCACGAGCAGACTGTAGTAAACTCATCTACGTCGATGGAACCATCGTTGGAGGCATCCTCCAGATCGAACATGAAGTTCATGTAGCGTTGTTGCCATTCCAGGGCTCTATCTGGGCTCTGTGCATAGTCGTCCCACATCGAACTCCATTCGTCAACGGATACCTGGAAAAGAAATAATAGGTATTTAAAAAAAAATGCTAATTGTTATTTACATAAATTGAATTTATCACTGTTAAGAAATATTCAAGGCCGCCTCCGAAAATCGGTCGCCCGTGTGCGCCGCACAACTTGCACACATAGTAAGATCAGTACGGTATATAATAATTTACAAGCATCCGTTATGTTGATATTATAACTTTGTCTAAAACAATATATCGCACAAATATTTTTTAAAGTATATTGGAATATACCAAATTGATGCGATTTCTGCAGTGAAAAACTTTGTATCTTGTTTATTCTCCTACCTCATTATTATACAATAGCAATACCGGCATTTTATGCGAAAATGTATCAACGAACTGTTATATTTGTATTGTCTCCACCCTATTATTTGGTTTCTATTTATTTCAGTTTCAAACTGAAAGATGATTCAATGTCAGGAAAATTTTTTGTGGTTTTTTTTAAATAGTAAAAATAAATTTTTATCACTATTTCCACGATATACTTCATAATAAAGACCGGTCTGACTCATCGCGAACATTGTCAACTGATAAGATACAAATTACAAACAATCCTATTTTGTAGCAATAGGCTTATTATTATGAAAATATTATAATGAATAAATCAGTCAATACCAGTTCTGTAATTGAGGTAATACACATATAACTTCTGGTTACATAAAAAAAAACACCATCAGACAAAAAGCAGAAGTTTTTCTGTAAATGATTTATGCACAATTTTTTATACCCTTAATATATTTCTAATCCAAGGTATAGTAAAGTATCAACTGGCAGTAAGTTTCCACCTGCCAAAGAGTAGCGGTCTCTATCACACAAGACCTCAAAAGATTTTTTAATACAATCTTGATTTTAATATTTTGTTCAGTGAATTCACGAAAATAGTTAATTCAAAAAAGTCTCTTAGAAATTAGGATAAGACAATTTGCCGATGAACTCCAACTGAAGGAAGATCTAAAATGTATTGTTTGAGCTGACCAAATTTTTATTAACCTGTCAATATTTTTTATTATATATCGAAATTATTATATATGAAAGTAATGCAGGCTAAGCTAAAGTCTGAATAACCATAATTGTAAATTCACTGTTGTCAAAATATGTTCTTACAGGAAATCAACAAGCATATTTTTGTCTGAAAAACTTTTTTTCAAAAGTCTCAATCGTCAGCTTCCGGGAACTTTATTGAACCTCCCTTCTACTTTAGTACATGGTTACCCTTTACCATAAAAGACTACAGCGTTCATCAAACTTTACTATTTTTTTCCGCGTGAATATATAATATTTGGTATGACAGCTATAATGTAAAAATGAAAATTTTGTATTATTAAATCCCCTTAGAAATGCTTTAAAAAATCAATCCCTCCATCGTGAAAACCTCAACATTTAATTGATTCTTTATTCCAAGATAGAGAAGAAACTGACGAAATATTGAATTTATTTTCAATTACAATTCAGTAATTTATAAATTATTGTTATACATACATTCATCAAATTCAAAATAAATCTTTTTTAAAAATTTATGAAACTGTTAGTTTTTATATTATCAGAGTTGAAGTGAAGTGGAATACAGATTTTTATAATCCATTTTTGAATTCTCAGGGGTGCAAATAAATGGAGAAAAAATACATTGTGATATTATACACAGCCGAAGGAAATAAATAATAAAACGAGCGCCTCTTTCAGCTTGTTTGCCTTTAAAAGAGCACTCTTGAAGGAAATAAGGCTTTCTTTTAAGGGGATGAGTATGCAGGATGTGTATGTGAAAGGAGATTCGTTGAAAAGGTGTTGTACCTCAAAAGCTTCCTACCTTAGAGAACGAGGATACAATTTGCAACGTAGTCTTAACGCCGTTTTGGCTTTACACTCGTATCATCGGTAAATTATTAACATGCGACTTATTATCTAGCCAAATCCCATTATAGCGAATTTATGCGACCATCACAAATAATTTGTTTCACTGATATTGTAAAAAAAAACTAGAGGAAAAAATATTTACAAAGATTATAACACCGAAGCTACTTTGATAAAAATTACAAGAATATAATATTATTATAAAATGACCAAATTTTTATTGTCGTCTTAACACTTCTAACCTCAGTAAAATTAAATTTCTTGAATACCCAATAACGCTGATAAATCTATACAATAATGGCGACCATCATTTTTTATTCAGTATATCTATCGCAGTATTGTTGTACTGATTTTTACTTCGCTCTAACGGAATAAAATTATCAGTGATGTGTGAAAAAGTCGTTCGAAATATTCGTTATTCTCAAAAAAAAAAAGTTGGTCATCCATCGCTGTTACGATCAATTTATTTGTATGGAATGCAAAATAAATAACGGCCAAAATGTGGAAACCCTGGAAGAAATAGAATGATGAACTTTTTCAAATGGTGGAACATATATGGAATGAGTAATTTATTTAGAAGTCTATGTTAATTAATATTATTAAAATATTTTTAATTTTTTATCAAGATATTGAAAATTCTTTTTTTATATCTATTAAAAGATAATACAGTTAAAATGTATCATTGTTGAGAAATAGGTCATGGCCGTCTCCGAAAATCGGTCGCCCGTGTGCGCCGCACAACCTGCACATATGGTAAGATCAGATCAGTATATAATAATTTACATCTATATCTGTTATGTTGATATTATAAATTTGTCTAAAACAATATATTACACAAATATGTATGAAAGTTTATTGAAATAAACCATATTGCTACGATTTCTGTAGTGAAAAACGTTGTATCCTGTTTATTCTCCTGCCTCATTATTATACAATAGCTACCGGCATTTTATGCAAAAATGTATCAACGAACTGTTATATTTGTATTGTCTCCACCCTATTATTTGGTTTCTATTTATTTCAGTTTCAAACTGAAAGATGATTCAATGTCAAGAAAAAATTTTGTGTTTTTATTTTAGCACTATTTCCACAATATATTATACTTTATGATATGGACCCGTTTCGCTCATCGCGAAAATTATCATCTGATAGAATACAAATTACAAAGGAGCTTATGTTGTATCAATTGGCTTTTTAATGTGTACTGTTTCACAAACACATTGGTGAATAGGGATGAAATACCATGTATTGCGTGCAATAGTTATAACAGGGCTCGAACTGGCCATGTTATAACTATTTCAAGTGCGTTTGTCGCTCGACTACATACGACTGATTTAAACTTTTAAATGCAATAAAGTAATCAAATCTATTAATGACAGAATTCGATTTGATATTTGAAATCTTAACACGAAAATGAAGACAAGCTTCATTGAAAGATCACAATATATATTATAAAAGAATCAGTATTGTATTAGAAATGTTGGCTGTATATCCTTAGAATGTTACCATTTGACTACAGAATCGGCATGCGTCAATATAATGAGTTGATCAAAATTAATTGATAATCATTCCATCGTTTTTGTTATAACTTTTTTCATATTAAAATTAACGTTGAAGCAAATTCTTAAATTAAAAGTATAATTCGGTAATACTACCGTAGCTAAGAAAAAAGTGTTACGAACAGGTGTTAAAAAAAGCAATTTTGAATCGTCATTAACATTGCGGAAGATTAATATTTCGTTTATGAAACATTTTTTCGTTTCAGCCATGAAATGTTTTTAAGTACCCATAACTGGTTTGATTTCTTGCTTTGGATATTAATTATGAATAATGCGCTTGTTTTTGTTTACTCTTTATTTCAAATACTCGAAAAAATGTTCAGTACTAGGAATAATTTTTTATTTACGATCTGAACTCGGTAAACAAGTCAAGATAAATATTGAAAATATTAATATAAAATTGTCGGGCTTAATGTACATGATTTGCACATTTTTAGAACATAGTATAAGAGTTTTGTCATAATTATTTTTCTTCAAAAGTATTTGTGATCCACTTGCATCTACTTGAATGGTAAAACTGGTGTTATTATATTTATATGTGATTATATACGTATATTAAATTATGCTGTTGACAAAATCCCCATACTGTCGGTTTCTGACACCCATGACGTCTATTACAATAGTGTTACCAGTTCTTAATTCACTTTTGATGTATCAATAGATATGAAAACTTCATGCGGATATGTGTATAATTTGAAACATTCAATATTTTATTCCACAGAAGGTGTCTATTATCACAGCATTTGTCTATTATCACAGTAGGTGTCTATTGTCACAGTAGGTGCCTATTATCACAGCAGGTGCCTATTTCTATTGTCTATGAAAAGATACTATTTAAACATTGATTTTTCCCGCCATGATTATTCAAATTATTCTGCTTAGATTAAATTATGTCAGACGATCGATTTTTTCCATATTAGTAACGTCTATGGATTTCATAAAAGAGAGGATTTTACGGATTTAATACGCCGAGAGATATCAATTCACATTATTCTGGATTATCGAAATAATTGACGTGGAATTTTTCATGATAGGCGCAATAAATTTAGAATCCGATGAGAAATTGCGCAGGGCCATTCAATATTTCGGGTATACCATACTGAAATCTAGAGAATGGCAATTCCATAAAGAGACAATTCTAAATTTGAATTATTATCACCATATGTTGCCAAGTGATAAAAAAATTGCCGGAAAATCAGTAATATATATTATGTACAATAATAGCTATTAAAAATGTTATTCAAATATTGATTCCCGGCTGAATTTGTTATTTTTTAAATTCGTTTTTATCACTGTCTGAAATTTGATAGGGGATCCAAGGCTTATGCCAGCGTCTTTCTATTTTTTGTATTCACTGATTTTGATTACTTGTTTATCAATTTCTATCAGAATAATTGGACTCCACTGTTAAAAAGTACGCAGTAAAATAATAACTTAATTCAAGGAAAAAGTGTTTGTATTTTTTACTTCAATTGAGTATCTTTTATTATATTGATTTTTGTGATAATCAAAACCAATTTCTCTCATAAAAATAGAACCCAAAAGTAAGTTTTCATTATATATATATATATGTATACAACTCCCCCAAAAACAGGCATTTATGGGTTATTTCATAAAAAAAACTGCTTGATAATCGCTCTATAGGTGGCGTTGTTAGACCAAAATTAATATTTCAGAATAAAATAAATATATGAAGCGCACAATTATTGGTTTATTGATTGAATTGGCATTCACTTGGTAGAACTCCATAGTAGTAGAATAGTTCTGACGATGGTGTGAGCCAAAAAAGTTATCAACTATATCTTAAAAAAATATTTTGTAGAACTAAAATACATTGCTGTTTTTTTTTACCGGGTCACAATTAAAGGATTCGCAGAAGACGTACCTTCCCTTAAACGCCCTTTAAAAAGCTGATGCATTAAAAAATACATAATTCTATGATAAATGAAGTATTGTATTTTAGTTGAATATCTTAGAGACTAATATGAGGTCAAGTTTTTATAAATATAGTGTTATAAAAATACTTGATTGTTCGAAAGGTCATAAAAATAAAATTACGATCGTTACGTTTGTAAAAATATTATATAATATAAGCAATCAATATTGACGAAAGCTACCGCCGATTCTGTCGTAAGTTAGTTATTATATTAAGTAAGAAAGGAGAATCCATTATTATTTTTAATCAAATATAGATAAAAAGGCATAGTACTTATATTAATTAATGTACGTATTAATACGTTGAGTGTGAAGAAACGGTTGGATTTAATTGAATTTTGGTCGAGAAAAAAGAAATCTTTCCAAGGCGTGTTTCGCCGTGACCGAACCGAGGGAAATATTTCAAACAAATCCCTTGAACCGGAATTCGAATAAACTTGTCAGACGGAACCAATTTCGAAACATTTTTTTCGGGAAATTGGCCCGCAGGGACTAACCTGCTCCACCCCTTAAGCGTCCCTCGGACTGAAACGGACCGAATATATCACGCAGTAGCACTCTGTGATTGGTTGAACTTACGCATTTTACATTTTTTTCAATTAGGCCGAATCAATTAAAAGCTTTTTTAAAAAAATAATTAGTTTCCTAGTGTTCTTTTGATTTGGTATTTTACTTCAATTTAAGTGTCTATAAATTTGTTGCTAAAATAATGATAATTTAATTACGGAGATATCTAATCCTGTAACCAAGGAGTTAGTACTATTAGACGCTCGTCTCAATGATAAGCTACTACACTCCATTTTTAGAATCGAATAGGTGGAAATGAATTGAGAAATCACATAAATCCATAAATCGATGGAAAAATCAAGTTTTAAAATTATCTGTATTGGAATTCGAGTCCATAAACACTGCAATCAAAACAATCATCATTAACAACAATGAAAAAATAGCAATGTATTTTAGTTATAAAAAAAAATATAACGTATATAGTTGATAGCTATTTCGGCTTACTGACGAGGGCGTAGGCTATAGCTATCAACTATATACCTTATAATTTGTATAGAACTAAAATTCATTAATACTTTTTCACCGTGTTATAATAGAGTTATTGTTATAATAGGAATTTTAAAAGTATCGTCTTGAATTTCTAGGAAATTAAATTTGATGTAAAAATGACTCGTTACATTTGAATTAATACAAAATTTATCATCATAAAACAGATAGCAATGTTTTTATTTTTAATTATCACACTGGTAAAGTATTTCAATCAGTTATATAAACATTGTATTGGTTTAAAGGATGTAATATATAATAGTAACAGTGCTTCTTGCTGCCTTCTGCCATTGTGATATTACATAATAATTTGCATTTTCAATCAAAAAACTCTGACATCTTAAAAGCTCGACTAATATCGTTTATTATTCAGATTCAAGTCGATACTGAAGACCCTCTAACCATCTTTTGTAATATTTATCGACGCCCCAGTCACCTGACATAAGTATAGAATGCGGGTTTTGAATTACGCAATACAGTTTTAACAGGGAAAAGAGGTGAGTATATTTAAGGACTAGTTTTAAATTGCCTTGTGATTTCGTGATGTCCAGTGGTCGGACAATTCGAGCAAAAGTACTGTTCGTCTCAAACGTTAATCGACCTCATAAGCGGCTTGTAGGCTTTTCATATTATTCAGGGATGGACTTGAGGGATCGTGGCTTTAGTAGTTTGAGTAGATTGTGGCTCGTGTAAGCCTTTTGTAAATTTAAGAAAAAAACAATTTTATCATATTAAATCAGTACCAAATTGGGAAGAATGCAGATGGGTTAAACGTAATAGTTTGATGCTTTCAGAAATTTTGTGAAAAATACATTTATTTCGGATAAACAACAAAATATGATATAGTCCAGTGGTAGCCAAACTACGACCCACAGGCCAAACACTGACCCACGAAGGTGTTTAAATAACCCACGCATTGTTTTTTTTAATATAGATTCACACATTTTACATATCCCCTTCCAGTCTTGTATTCAAAATAATGAAAAAAAAAACTGTCCGTTTCCCAAAAAAGTTCGCTATCACTGATCTACCCATTTTTCGATGTAAAAGTTCAACGCATTTTTTTTGAACGAGTCGTATTGTATCGTTAGATAACATTAGTATATTAGATATAATTTGAATGTTTAAATGATTATAACCGTATGATTGTAAAATAATGATAAAAAAATCCGTCTTCTCCGTGAATAGTTCTGAGATGAAGTAAGATTCGTTATCAATGATCTACCAGTTTTTATCTAAAAGTTCAACGCGATTTTTTTTTGAACGAGTCGTATCGTATCGTTATATAATATTAGTGTATTAAATATAATTTGAGTGTTTAAATAATTATAACCGTATGATTGTAAAATAATGATAAAAAAAAATCCGTCTTCTCCGTGAATAGTTCTGAGATGAAGTAAGATTCGTTATCAATGATCTACCAGTTTTTATCTAAAAGTTCAACGCGATTTTTTTTTGAACGAGTCGTATCGTATCGTTATATAATATAAGTGTATTAAATATAATTTGAGTGTTTAAATAATTATAACCGTATGATTGTAAAATAATGATAAAAAAATCCGTCTTCTCCGTGAATAGTTCTGAGATGAAGTAAGTCTCTTGATAACATTTCGACAATCCCACCAGTGATAATATGTATAAAATTATTTATATTTTATGTATTTTGCTTGTCTCTGCTTTATTTCCGCCCTTTCCACTAGGTACTTGTTATGTTCTATACTATTTCTCTATGTCATAGACTGAAAACTTCGACGTCGAGAGGATGCTTGCGAACTAAATCCCGAGGTCGGGACGTAGTCATTTTATATATGGCGCGGGAATTTGAGGTGGGACCGCAGTATATGCCCGCTGGGCTCGTAAGTATCTATTGCGCTACTCTTTATGGTATACGCACGGATAATTATTTGACTATTATAATTTAGACGGCCAATTAATGACTTATTCAAAAAAAGATTTCGACAGCGCGTATTTTCAAGATTTGTCTCTATCAGGGCTGTGAAGTCGGTGACGTGGAAAACGAGCAACACTAACTCCGTTTTCTTTAGACAATTTTGAAAAATATCTCAATGAACAAGAAATAAAATAAATTATCACACGGTGAAAAAATAGCAATGTATATAGATAGGCATAGAGGTTTCCAACCTTTTTCGGGTGGCGACCCCTTTTCATAAAATCAATGTGACCCGTGATCTCCCATACAATCCAAAAGCATGCAAAAAAAAAAATTTTGGCGACCCCCAGGTTGGGAGCTTATGCTCTAGGTTGTCACAAAATGCTTCTCTATGACGAGGTCAAGTCGCTTACGTATGCTATATTTTTTAATGCTCTGTATCTTGCCTTATTTGCCACAAAGTCTGTGTTTCTGATAATACAAATGGAAGGTTGGACTGATCTGGACATCTAATCCCTTTGTGTAAACATCAAATAACACTCATAAGACAAGTGTTCAGCATTCTGCTTTAAAGCACAATTTTTTCAAGTCGCCCTAAACGAAAGAAGATATTTATATTGATGCAAGTACAAAAGTAGATAAAAAGGCGTGTGGCAAGAAAATTTCAAAGGATTAAACCATAGTGAATACCTTCAGACCCGCCGGCAAATTTCATCCTTACGTTCGATACGAAGCTACCGCATCGATAAACTTTATCAATTAACTATTTTACTAAAACAACGCTGAAACAAAAAAAAAAAAACCACGCTATAGAATAACATCAAACAAAAGATAACATACTGTGTTTCGTTGTGTGAAATATTGTTTTAATAGGTGTTTAGCTTACGAAGAAATTTATCAGATTCTGACCACAATTTCAGTATAAACATTGTATCCCGGAAACGTGTTTTGACGTAATAGACCGGCCCTTCGAAAAATGACAAATTACATACATTAAATTAAGTATTTGACAACGAATTTTAATCTTTTTATATTGTCAAGACTCAAAGCATTTCAAAACAGTCATTCAATTAGTCTTATCACACATGAAAGTGTTGGTTTACACGATCTAAAAACACAATCATTTCTCGTGCAATACACTACACCAACATTCCCCCTCTTGGAGACGAAATAAAAGTGGCACCGAGTCCACTCCGAGGAAAATTTTTGCAAGATTGTTGCAAACAGATTGTTTTGGGAATATAAAAAAAAATGATTTAGATCCCTATACCTGCAACAGAAAAAAATAGCTCCTATAGGGCTTGCGAAGTGGGTTCAAACCAACAAAAATAAGTGAGACTCGGTACGTGTGTAAACATTAAAGTGTTGCTCTCCACTGGGGGAAGTTTTGACAATTTTATCAATTAAGGGCTATTTTTAATAATGTTTTAAACAATCTCAGAAAGTTTCATTTGGTTTCATCCAATATTACCATAGTTATCACACTTTTAGTAAACCCTTAAGAATAATGCCGTTTGTTCAAAAATGAGCCGGGACTGATAGAGTTAAGAAATATAAAACTAACTGGATTTGATCGAAAAGCTACTGATTATTAATATATATGAATCCACTTAAGCTGTTGGAGAAAAAAATCATTTTCTTTGCGGTGTATTTAAACATTTCAAATTTAACCTTGAACTAAATATTTTACTATTTAAGCAAACTTATACATATAGTGAAAAACTTAATTAGAATTGTTAGCCTTAGATAAGTCCAGACAGCTTATTTCTTAGATAAAAAAATCTCTCGAATGTAACTAACCATTAAAAATAGTTTTATAAACCACCAGAGACCTGTTTGCGTGAAACAAAAACAAGATGGCTGATATTTATAATGCGGATGAAGTATTTTTTTATGAGAACCACTGCTTTAAAGTCTATACTCTAGATGATATAAGATTTAGTAATAAATAAAACTATCCCGTCTAAATAAACACATCTGTTTTTTTTAATGAAAGTATTGCTTCAAAAGTTAACATTTTTAGATATAATAGACAAATAGACATTCACCATCTTTGCAATGTCAATTATCAATGTTACTTAAATTAAATTTAACTTTTACAATATTGTTATAACGTAGTATTGATTTTAATTCATATATCTTATAATTCAAAAATGTATGGTTTCCACAATCGTTTTTTCACTAAAATCTCAGTTTCCTGAATATATATTTATTTTTCATTTAGACACCGATGTAATCTCTACATACGTAATACAAATACCTCAGTTTTATCCTTATATCGTAAGATGGACAAAATTAGGAAAAACCTTTACGAATACTGACTTAAGCGTTCAGTTATAAATCTGCTCCATTATCAACAAGCGTATTATTTTTTATGTGATTTAAGCACGAAGATTAACCTATCTATAATTTGCTTACACGTAGGTGTGAATTAAGGATGATTGTATACATATAATGTCAGAAGGCCGCGTGTACAATCTATGCTTTAATTTATTTTGGTGTATTTTATATACCATATATAACATATATTATTGTAGCCAGCAACTGTGCTACGGAATATATATATACCCTTATGGAGGAAAACGGAAACGAGCAGATAAGGATTATGGATATGCAATATATTATATATATATAAATGTATTTTATAAAAAATATTATCAATAAAAGCAACCATTGTTGACCGGTTAATTCAAGTGAAAATACGGTTTATTGATTCAGGCAGTGGAATCGTACAAAACCACTCAACGATAGTATCAAGATGTTGTCTATGGTTTTTATGAAAATTTTGAACCGAATATAATATCACTGGAAAATATATTTTTTCTCAAGAATTATATAACTGATGAAAATGTTTTTAAATATGATGGAAATTTTCTGTGATGTAATTTTACTGAAACGTTAGTTACTATATTTTTTTACTCGAAAAATACTATTACACATATATAATATTTTCAAATATTAATGTTCGTCTATTCATATCACTGAATCGCATGAATCAAAGGTTTTCTTTTGAATCCGACGTCTTGTTTTATTATATATTTTCTTTTTACTTTAGTACATCAATTATGTAATCAATCAATTCGTTCTTACACTCGAGACTTACTTGTAACTATTTTTTTTACTAAGAAAATTCTCCAGTTCATTCTTAATTACGAAAACGAAATTATTTTAGTAATCGAATTCGGCTGCAGTGGCGGCACTATCTAAATTTATTCTTGAAAACTTTTCAACAAAAGCAACCCCTTTGGTACGTCTGGGTGGTTAATTTTCTTTGATCAGATATCTCGCTAATGACGTTGCAGAATAGAAACTTTGCGATAAAAGATCTCAATGTGAATAAGTAATGGGTAGTTGGATTCCTTTTCTGCATTATAAGGATATATTAAATTACATACGTATTATTCTAATGGTGAAAAAATAAGGATTACGAATATTTTTGAACGAAGAAAAAACTTTTTTCTATCTTTTAAAAATCTAAAAGCCAATAACCAGAGTCGTAAATTAAAGCTCGTTCATTTTCGTTTCAGTACTTCTAAATCAAAATTTTCGAATTCGAAAATAAAATTTTTGTATTCAAAAAGAATGAATGTGTGAGACGCTTTCAATCTTACGTATTTAATCCATAGTTTCTCAACCGTTTTACGTCCGCAAACCGCCAAAAAATCCAAAAATTTATGATACCGACTTACTTACGTACGAAAGTACTTGATGGAATTTCAATATCAAAATTTTTACGACTTTGTAAGATTCCACATGTTTTGTCACTAACGACCCGGGTTTCGCCTTTCGGGATCACCAGCCATTCTATCACACAATGGAATCGTACAAGTGGAACCATACAAAGTTGTAACAACTTAAATCCAAAAATGGTTTGAAGACCATCAACATTGGAATAAAATGATAAATATTTATATATTAATTTTTATTCAATACAATTAATTTTTCAACATCGTGTGCTGATATAGTAATATTTAAATAAATTAAAAAAGACAGTAACAAAAAAATATAATAATACATAAAATTCGTTTATTTCGTCTCACCCAAAAATCTTCGCGGACCACCGGTTGAGAAACTATGCTCACACCAATATTAAATTTGAGATATTGAAGATGAATGAAGAGTGAAAATCAATAAATACTGGTTGTTAACAAGTATATATAAACATATTTGTTAACAACCATCATTTATTGATTTTTCATTTTTTTTGATGAAAATAGCAACTTAAATAAATAGCTAGATGAAAACTAGAAGTCAAATTAGTTCCGAAAGAGTATTTTGTTTATTTCATATCCGTTTCGGCATTATAAATTTAATTCTTTCCATTTGTAAACAACTTATTCCACAAAAATACAATAGATATGAAATTACGATATTTTTATTCTGCAATAATCTTACCTATTTTCTTTTTTACATGCGATTGTTAAAGAGGAATGCTAATGAAAATAAAACATTTTTGGTGAAGCTATACGAGTGACATCTGTGTGACGTAACTTCAGTGACACTGCACGTCCATTTATACCCATTAATAATTCCGCACCCATTTTGCTGCAGCAAACACTCAAGGATAATACTTGCAGTGGCTATGTAGAATAGTTGAATATTCAATATTCCAATAAGAAAATCGCTCGTTTAAATAGTGCACGTTTTATACCAATGCCTCTAAGAATTTCTACATCATTTATACCGAAATTGGGATACTGGTATGTTGATTCACCGTTATTCGATATTGTATGTAAATAATAATCATACAATTATGTTTGATGATGACGAAACATAAAAAGCGAAAAATTTTATGCATGTTTAGTTAACCGTTTGTCGTTACATTGTTGTTATATTTAGAAATAATATCGTGAGACAAATAAACTCTAATTTTCGGATTCGCGATTACAGTTATTATTTAATTGTAAGTAATCATATTAGTAATAAATTACCCTTGATATGTTTATTACAATCGGTTTCGTTCATCATATTTTAAGTATATATATTGACAAGGATATTCTTATAAAATTAAATGTTTATCAATTTCAGGTGTATAGAACAAATATGTTCAAGAAACAAGACAAAATGATAATAATGAAACATATTCATAAAAGAAATTAATCGGTAATATTCGCGAAGAGCAAAACTGATAAATATGTTGATATATAATGAAATGTGATATTAGTACTGAAAAATGTTTTTTATTTTATTTGAATTTTCATTAGCTACTTAATAAGTAATTCTTGGTATATTCTTGAAATAGTATCAGAAAAATGGTAAGGGGTAATTTGTAATCATCGTTATCCGATCGTTTTTACAGATATCCTTTCAGCTATAAGATAAATTTCCTCACATTCTGTTCCATAGGTCGATTAAGTTTACCCTCCATTGTTTTCTTTTTCAATTAATTACCAATCCATTCATTTCATTTTCGTCTAATCCGAAAAGTTATCTAATAATCTTTGCTTTCTTCTTTAATGTCCGCACGAGGTATGTCATTTCTTGTATCACGAAAAAAGAAAATTTTCGCCGCAGAAAAGTCGTTAAAAGCAAGTACAAAATGTTCACGTAGTATAAAAATAATATTTTACCACACCATATAGGTATGCTTTTATCGTAGATCATATGAACTGCAAATGAACAAATGCAAAATTAGTTGAGAACGTGACATTTTTCAGCCATAATTTTTTTTTATTTTTATTTTATTTTTATATAGTTTATAAAGCTAACGAAAATATCACTTCTCAAATAATTTTGATAGTTTTTAAATAGCTTTGATGAGGGCGAAAGCCGAAATAGCTATAAATTTTACACCTAATAATTTTTTTAGCACTAAAATACACTGCAATTTTTCACCGTGTTATTTCACCATGTCAATTTGATCAATAAATTTCTACAATCGCTTAATTATTTTTATCTTTAATGGTTTTATATTTATTTAATATAAATAATTAGTAACCATAAATGACTTTTTTGAAGAAATAAAATAAATTAACAACTTTTTTATCACGCTACTTGCTCTTTTGCAGTTAATCGTGGTTAAAAGTATAAATGCCACGTTAAAGTGTTTATCAACATCACAAAGAACCATCAACAATTTATATTTGTAATATATACCAATATCTCAAAACCGGAACATTTTCACATTATTTATTTATTGAAATATATTATTTTGAGGTATTTTTTACGTCTGATATGTTTTATTATTGGAGATGAAACACACCATTATCAAGTAACTACCAAGTCAAAATACAATAATATTGTATTAATATTTATTATGTCTTACAAAGATCCTGCAATTAAATAACAAAGTTATCGATGTATGTTCTCCGTGAAAGTTAAAACGTTATTGAAATATGAGCTTTGAATTCTGGACTTACAAAATGATCGTATCGCAATCGTAAAGTGTACATGTCATTATTCCAGTAAAGCACTGGTATTGTTTTTAATTTAATATTCCAGCTTATAATTTGTGTTACGGGGATTCTATTTTCTCAACAGAATGATAATATAGACCTAAAAAAATCGAATTAAAATATATTAAGTGTTGCAAGATTTCATATGTTTTTAATCTGACGTCAAGTTTTATTGAATTTGATGTAACGCATTTTTAATGGTACTGATAGTTTAATAAAAATGTTTGCTACACGTTAGAAATTTTCCACGGAACTTGTGCTGACCAATTATTTTTTTACATTATAATCAATATAATGAATCATTTGTGGTATTAATAGTCTATAACATTTAACTATTTTGTTATATTTATTTTCTTAATGAACAAATTTATTTTGTAAAGAATATTTTATTATTAACAGATTAGTAACAGATTTACGGTTTCAAAGTATAACCGATAGCATTCATTAATCCGTTAAATTGCAGCACTTATTATCTTTGATTAGAAAATTTATTTTCATTACGAAAATGCTAATCGATACAAAATACAAAAGAACCGACAAAATACGCATCCACTGGGTTTTCTTGTCACATTTCTGTCGAGAAATATTTCGTGTGGACTTTCTTACAAAAACGCTATAAAATTCTATACTTTTTCGGGTATGCAATCAAGCCGAGCTGACTGTTCAAGTTGGTAAGTGTCTACCTTATCATCTGACGAAGAAAAAAACTACCCACTAACTGTGAAAGCGATTAACTTTTCACCCTTGAAAAAGATGACAGGGCAATTTCGTTGATTAAATTTAATTGTTACCGGGTGAGCGTACAATAGGCTTTTAACAGAGGAAGTATGTATTGGTACTATTCTACGAATTAAATATTTTAAAATATACGGAATGGCCTCGATAAAAAACTGAGTTTTTTTGAAAATAATAAATAGTATTTTACCAATAAAATGTTGTATTATTATATGACACTGGAGGGAGTGTGTGTTTTCAAAGTTACTAATTTATTATGGAGACATTATGGAGATGCGATTTATCAGAGGAGGTAAATTTTTAGAGACGAATTAATAAGTTGTATTTTTAGAGTCGTATAAAAATGATAAACTATTTCTTTTTATTATATTTATTTTATAAATCGGGTACTGCTGTGGTTTGAATCATACATCTCCGAAAATTATGCGTTAAGGCATGTAAATGGACGGAAAACTTATACTCAACGAAATAACTCTTAATTATACAATTAAATACTAGCATTATTGGTAATATACTTTCACGCCAAACATCTGAATATTATATTTAAAAAAAAACTAGATGTAAAGCTTATTCAAAGGTGTGGTTATATTGAGACAATAATAATGACAAGAATATATATATAAATAAAATACCGTCGATTCTTGATTGAAAAAATTTACATGAATATAAAGAAAAGCACTTACATGCTACTGTCTCAATTTAACTCGTAACAATATTTACTACATAAAGAAAATCTAAGTGCTATGAGAGAAAATAGGTTAACAGAACATACTTCAAAACTCCTAGTATTTTCAACTGTAACATTGGCCATATGTATGATAGTTTATACAACTAATTAAACAATTAACTGTTTCTAGTAAAAGTAATATAAAGTCGACATTAAAGCAAATGAAAAATTTGAATTGTTGAAACTTAATACGATTCCACATGTTTTGTCACTACCGATTCGGATTTCACCTTTCGGCATCATCAGGCAATCTCTAATCAATCAATTGTAACATAACTGACGAACACTGGCTGTCAGTTGTGTTGCATCCGTGTTGTGGAATGCCTGAATATGTCGAAATGCGAAAACTGGGTCATTAGTGATAAAACATATGGAATCGTCAAATGTTTCAATATTTCAAATTTGAATATTGAAATCTTATCAAACACCTTCAGTTGATATTATAAATTACATTATTTAATTAAAGGTAGTTGATTATAAGTACGCAGGATTGAAAGCTTGTTTCTAGTAGAAGATCGATTGACAAAATCTTGATATAACAGAAGCCATCCATCTATAGTTATGAAGTGAATAATATTATGACTAAACGCATTCAAATTTCTGATCTAAGTAAATCATGTAAGGTTTCATTGTGACTTTTGGGGTATCATAAAACAAACAGATATTGTCTCTGCTAAGATGGCGTGTTTACGGTTAACAACCGTTGATTGATAGCTACTCTCCCATATAATTGTGGCGTAGCACTCAACATGTTTGGCTTGTAGCCTGAAGGATACTAGGTGCGTGATATCTTTCATTGAATGTCGTAGCTGTAGAATATCTACGCACCGTGATATAATGCCTACGAATTTCGTAGCGTAGTATTATTTCCGAACAAAAGGCAAAGACAATTTGATATATTTGAATTATAAATGATATTCACGGAGGTTAAATATTATTTTGTAAACACAATTTTACGTTAGTATAATCTTTATACACCGTTCAATGATTATACTACACAGTAAAAAAAAATCTTGAAATTTATTCATTTTGAATATTACGTTTTAAGCCACGGCATTTAGTGTTTCAAAACAGTTTTAAATAATCTATTATCACCCTCAAAGTGGAACGTATGAACTCATAATAGAGGCAAAATATATATATTTATAGAGAATTGTACATATTGACAGAATTATGAGAATTAACAAATAAGTCTTACAGTTAAGTTCTACAAAAAAAATATGACATTGGAATGGGCCATGGGCTGTATCTCGAAATTAATAATATGAAAAACAATGAATAAATCAGTATCTGTCAACTCGGTCACTGTTGAGTCACGTAAAAAATTCCAACCCTGAATATTTCAAAAGCTGATTCAGTAGTTTGGGTGTTTATCAAACTTGTGAAGAGTGTCAAGAAATATCAGGCAATGTAACAAAAAATAATTAACACTAGTAATTTTCATATAACTATCAACACACTGTAATCAATCGTCTCAACATTTGAGACACTAGCAGTCAGAGGGCTTACGTGTTAATGTCTACTCGAAACTCTCATATCTTGTTGAAAAGATATTTTGTTGAAATAAAAAAACCCAATGCAAAGTTCCATTTTAAAATTGTTATATTCTCCAGATCAGGACAGATTTTACCCATCGCAAGCATATCATTTTTTAGATAAGAGCTTATCAGTTGATAACACTTGCGGTTAGCGAAACCGGTCCTAATTATAATAATACTAAATTGTATTAAGCTCTGATGCTAATGCGTTCGTTATAGATCTTAACGCTCCATCAATTTGATATAAATAAAAAAATGGCAAATCGACATAAAACCACAGTACCATTTTATTAACTACAGGAAAACGATTTTTGAAAATAAGTCCAGCAGTGTTTTAAAGATGATAAAAAAAGTTGAAATTGGTGAGTACTATGACCGTCTCAAACACGGCGAATGTCTAAAGAATGATAGATTGGCTATTAATTGAAATATTACATATAGTAATTTCAAATAATTCAATAAATAAATTAATCCATAATAGATGAAAGACACTTGAAAAGCTCTGACACTGGTCTAAGCTCTATATCGATATTATAAAAAAATAAAAATCTCAGTCAAAACACTAGTATGTTTACATAATTTGGAACTGTATTACATCGATAAAAATTCTTATTAGAAGTTCCAACATGACAAAAAAATTGTTCAAAACAAAATTTAAAAGTAAGTTATAATTAAACAGCAATATGAGACGTGTTTAACTTAAAATTGTTCTCGCTACTGTTAATTTTGATATATTACCAGCGACAACGTTCCGAACATGCGAGTAAATGTTGGTTTACAAAGCGATCTATGAATATGCAATCCGATTTTAAGTAAATCCCGGCAAAACTTTTTGACAGCTGTCAGGCAACGCTGTAACGCCACGACGCGTTCATAAAATGATAATCGAGAATTAATTATGAATAAATTGAGAAGCTGCATAATGACCAATGTGGTATTTGTATGAATATTACAAATGTTGATTAAATATTTTCCCATAGTAAATTATGTTTAATTAGCTGAAAATTATTGATGAATAGACAGGAAATATTATTAGCAGTGGTTCTATGGCTACGGGTTGCGGATCGTAATTGAGTTGGTTGGCATGTTTAATCGCCCAGGAAAATTTTTCGACAAAAAAATATTCTTAGAATATAACTCAGCAAAATATGCTTTTTGTAAGTTATTCATTTTCAGGCACAATCGTAGAATATATATGACGTTTTATTTGTATAATATAATTTAATCAACGCTCGGATATTTATCATTATTATCATGTTATCTAGGATCACGAAAGAAAAAAATATTTTAATTAGAGACTAGGCCTAAAAAGGTTTAGAAACGCTTGCATAAATAATGAAGAGTAAAAACATTTGCTTATTATTTAAATGCAAGTATTTAAAAAATAACGTTTTGTTGTAATACATGAACTTTCACTATAGCCGTAACATCGATCTAGTGAAAAAACAATGGCATCATTTTTTGCTCTTATGTGTAATCAAACAATTCATTTTATCCTAACTCCTTTCTTCCTATACCATTTTAAAGAGAAATATTAAATAAACGGAATAAAATTAATGATTGATTTGGCATATTCTTGGTAAAAATCCTTTATGAAACGGTGCAAAAACGACAATGTATTTTAATACTACAAAAATTATAAATTATTTGTTGAAAGCTATTTCGGCTTACGTTTTCGTCAGAACTATGTTTAAAGGTAAATTTATTTATGCATTATTACAGCTGTATAGAAAAAGTACAACATACGCCTTCTATTCTAAAATCATACTTTCATATTGTGCTAATAAAATCTAAAATGAGGCATATTGATTGTATTTATTTTTTGAAATGAGAATTAATCTAGATTTTTAAGGACCTAAGCTAAATGCATTGAACCATAGAGACATTAATAGATATCAGCATTCCAATGAAATTCTTAACGAACAAAGCTTTTTTAATCTATTACCTCAAGTAATGAAACTATAACGGGAAGTTAATGAATTTTTTAAATAAATTATCTTAGTACACTACTTATTCACTGTTAACGTTAATTCACACAAAAAATCCAGATTAACTCTCATTGAAGACACGCATAAAATCAATTTGCCATGTTTTAGAATGTATTAGCACAATATGAAACTAGGATGTTAGAAAAGAGGAGAAAATGTTTTACGTACCCTTTCTACACAGCAATATATAGATAAGTAAATATACGTTTAAATATAGTTCTGATGAAGGCTAAAATAAATTCCTATTATTTCACCGTGTGGAAATAAACTTGTTAAACATTATCAATTAATGACACAAGAATAATTTAAATTTAAAATATTATGTTATAATAATTTTCAAAGATTGCGTTTAGACCATTTCTCAAAAATGAAAGCGATAATCCAACTATTTGAATAATACAGAGAATAAATTATGTATTTTTCCAGTGAGATTCAAAAATAATTTAAAGTTGAAATTAATCTTATCTGCATATAAAACGGTAGAGCCCACCGACAATTTTCGAGGAACTTATACGTAAGCATTGCTTGGTACTGTATTGTATGTGATATGTGTATGCGTGGATATAGGTATATGGTTTACAAAAGCCGTCGCTTCCATCTATCTCCGGGTTTCTATCCGAGTTTAATTTTTTTTTAAATTTCAAATTCAAATTTGTCCAAGTTTGTAAACAAAAGCGACTAGAAAGTTACGCACTCGCTGTGCTAGGCGTTAAATCAGTGATGCAGAACCCGAGGTCAAAAATGAAAATAATCCAACATATTATTAATATTCGTTAGTGTTAAATTGATGATTTTAACATTGTGTTCGGTATTTCTTCACATAAAGCTTTCTTGACAATGAAGTTTCGGTATATTCTTAGATGTCTTTGTTTATTAATGCCGTCAAAGGGTAAAGTATACTTTCTTGACTAATTCTCTTCAAATGTTATATAAATAGACAATATTAATCTACTGTGACTCTAAGAACATTAATATTCCAATGCTGGAGCGATTATTAATATTGCGATTTGTAGAGGAAAAAGGACAAATACTTGATTAAATAGAAACCTTCACGATGTTAAAACGCTGATAAAAAGAGCATCCAATATACTCGATCAATATATAATATATAAACCATACAATTTTAGAAAGAAAGAAAAAGTCTAACATCTAAAGTTAATGTGTTATTATATATTTCAACTAAAATGTTACCTACATTATATAAAATTGCAATGTGACATTTTGACATTTTTTTAAATAATAAAAACACATTTTTTGTACTTATTTCCACAATATACTTTTTGATCAGGACCGGCTTCGCTGATCGTGAGAATTATTAATCAATCAGTTTTTTTAGTGTCAGTGTTTTTATTATGTAAAATTTCATGACTTTCCATCAAGAAGTGACAGTTAACACCTTAAAAGTGATGCATTTGACAAATATTCTTCCAAAATTTATTTACATTTATATTCATCAAAAAATAACACTGTCCTAATGAATGTAATTTTTTTCTGATAAGTCATGTTAATTGAAATCACACAGATTTATTGGTATATTCTGTATTTCCGTACAGTGATTTTGATGGAATATTGTGTTCGCACACAGAGTGTGTTAAGCTCTCGCAAATTGCGTTATAATCAAACAAGTCAGGCCGGAAAAGCTGAGCCTAAGCGTAAAATAACGAAGTTTCTTCGTGCTTCAAACTTTATTCACGATTGTTTGCGAATATACGTCCGCACATGAAAAATTACACCCAGAAAGGCACCCTCTGAAGCATTTTTAAAAAGAGGCGTTTTTGTGTGTGTGCGTGAGTTTTTTTTTGTTATTTGGTAGTACTGTCTTAATCTCGGCGGGTAATTGCATATTATGAAAATCACATCTTTCAATCGTTATGAGACTGCGCATACGTTTTTTTTTGCGTCAGAGTATCCGAATTTCTCTGAAATATTTTTCTATTAATAAATTACTAATTATTAAAGAATATTCATTAAATGAAATAAAATTAATAAACAAATAATCAATAACACGGTGTAAAAATAGCAATGTATTTTATTTCTACAAATTTTTATAAGATATTGTTTGATAGCTATTTCGGCTCACGCCATCGTCAGAACTATACAGAACTGAATTTGTAGAACTAAAGTACATTGCTATTTTTTCACCGTGTTATAATGAAGTTCTACCAACTAAATGCCAATTCAATCAATAAAATAATAAATAGTATATATTCTATTTATCTTTATTAGGTAGATCATTTTTTTCGGAACGCGTAAGGTTAATAAGATTAGAAATGCTGTAAAAATATTTAAATCCTTCTGTAGTGCCATTTTTATGAATCACATATATAAACGCTCTTTGGATAAAAGTATATTAATTGAAAGAACAAGAATCAACATATTTTGTGTAGTTTTAATTATTAGTAAAATATGATATGTATGTATTCCGATCCAAGATAGCTCAGCTTCCTAAAATCGAATCACATTTCAGCGAAAGGTTTTTTTATTCAAAAGAAAAATGCTTTTTTTCGTCGAGATAATTTCAATACGGAAGAATTTTATTGTATGGACAACTTTGCCATTAAAAAAAACTCTGTTGCCGGATTCATAAAGTTAAAAAAAGTATTTTAATAGGATTTTTTATCTCTCATCGTTATATGAGATGAAAACGTTTCAAATAAACAATCAAAGAAAAACAGACCTCGCGTTGTGTGTTGCATAAAATTCGCCATCATCAGGCTTAAAATACACCAAAAATTAACTCGGGTAAAATAAGAAAGAAAGAATGATTTTGCACAGTAAAGACATCGCTTGTTCAGTTAGATTATATATATATATTTAAAAAAAAAATGTAACCGTTTAATTTATTGATTGAATTGGCATTTACTTGGTAGAACTCCATTATACTTTTTAGTTTCATTTGCAATTTTTAAATTTTTTAGTTTTATTGCTAGCAGGATATAAGCTAGGTCGTTAAAACAGGAGAGAAGATGTACTGTGTGCCTTTTCTACATAGCTATGTATAGATAAACAATTGTTCCTTTAAGCATAGTTCTGACGATGGGTGAGCCGAGAAAGCTATCAACTATATCCTATTTATAAAAAAAAATTTAGAACTAAAATACATTGCTATTTTTTCACCGTGTTATAAGCATTCAATCTTGCACCCTTTAATTATTAAGTGAAGCTTTTTCAGTTGTTTGTCACTTACTAAGGCAAACTTTTTATATGTGAAGCCTTCAAATCAGACGTTTTTTGAAAAACTGATTGGTCAATATTTTGTGATGACCTCCAATTTAGATTTTACAATCATTGACTCGATATTTATTTCATAAATGGATTACCAATTTTATCAGATCTAATGACTGAATAATAGCAGCAAACAGTTCATTATTGTATCGGTGTTTTAATAGCTCAATCATTCTTTTCGCGAACACTTGTTTGATATGGATAGAAAAAATGTGTTAAAAATTCGGTGCATAGTAATTATGAAACCATACATAATACCGAATCAATTGGTTGAAATCCCAACTGTGAAGACGATAATCAAATAGTAAAATTATTAACTATCTATTCAAAATGTGAATTGCGGCTTATTCGAATAATAAAAATAAACGCGGTCGTAATGACATATTGAGAGACTGAAATTTGAAATTTAAATTTTCGTATCCTGGCCAAACCAAAACACGAAACTACAACTAACAAATTGTTTTGATCAGGCATTGTGTTTTTCGTAAAAATTATCAATAAATGATATTATTTACTTTGGGAACGTGAATTTGGTATGTTAATTTCGTATTCGTATTCAAATAATTTGTTAGAGAATTTTAAGAAGTTGTATTAATTTTCCTCTATTCATGATTCCGTTTCGAATTGTGGTTTATTTATTCAAATACTGAGTAATTGACTGACGACGTTGATTGAAATATTAAGAAATTTATAGTTTATATTCTACAAGAAATATAGGATCAGCAATTTGATAATATTTTACTTCAAATTAGAATATTTTAAAAAGGATATTAATACAGTTTTTCTATTTCCGGTTTCCACCACGTTAAGCTCTACTGAGCCGTTTATAATTTATTAGATTGAGCAAGCTAAATAAATTTATAACTCTATATAAGCACTCTATTCAATCTTTCTAAGCAAGCTATTTGCTGAAAAGTGATGAATTAAAATTTGTCTCCTACTGTTAGTACAATTTATTCGTTAAAAACTAATCTCAGATAGTAGACATAAAAAATCACCCAGATAATAAAGTCACGTCAGAAATAATCAAATAAAGCTTACCGATTAAAGTTTTACGTTTTTTCTTAGTATAAAATAATGCAGTTAATTAAAATTGTTTCAACAAAATAAATCTCAATGTGAAATAATCTGTCGTTGAAATTTAAAAAAAAGCAATATTGATCACAAGTCATAACTCGCTTAATGCCTTCAAAAATACGTGTGACTTCATAATTGTATGTTATTATAATATAAACGTATACTATGTGGACGGGAAAGTAATGGGGATTTTTTCAATATTTGAGTTATGCGCTTCTATATTCGTTAAACTTTCTGAAGGAAATAACATCATAACTTATGCTACCAAAATTATTTCCAAAATCGAGCATTTTCCAGAAGATTTAATTGAATTTTTCATTTTTACTGAAAACTGGTAAACATGCTCTACCTCAAAATACTTGTGAATTTTATTGAAAGCCTTGAATGTGATTATTTTAGTGAAAGATAAAAGACGACTTAATTAACCAAAAAAAAAATGGAGACCAGTATTGTGATTGAAAAATGTTAAATGCAAAAATAACTAGCAGCCAAAAATAAGAGATCATTAAATAAAATCAATGGGCCAGATTTCTTATAAGAAAAATAAGTTTCACGTAACAAAATTCACATCATTATTACGTACACCATTTATACTGGTTGCTCACCGGGAAAGTATACTGCGTTGATTTGTGGTCATTTTGGTTACCATTAATTTTGAGAGCTCATATTTGGTAATCTTTAAGTGTAGTGTTAAATTTAATATGAAAAAAATGTTAAATAAACGCAAAACTTTGTATTGAAAAATCACCAAGTATCGAATATTCACCACTGATATTGATTGACATAATTTATATATATGAAAATTGAGTGTGTTGATTTATGCTTCAGATCTCAACGCAGTTATTAATTTCTTACATTATTAATATTTTGATTATTAATGTTTTTTCGGACGTAGTTTACAAGACGTGTAAATTTTCCACGTGAAAAATATATACGCTATTTATAAGATAACCTGTGTCATTTAAATTCCACCCTGTACCGTTGTCGGCATATAAAAGCGCCCATAAATATTACATCGGAAAGACTTCAAAATATTACCAGGTAAAAATTAATGTCGCAAAACACACGTGACCCGATAATCTGTACATACATCACCGTAGACGTGTGCCGAATAACCGTGTCGTTAAACATCGTGAATATTCTCTCTTACACGGAGCAACCATTCTTGTTGGTTTACCCAAGGGAGCTTATTCCTGTTTTTATTTATCGCAATAATTTTTCGCGCATGGTATGTGTGTACTGAAAAGCACTTCGACAAAAGTAGCTTTTAAGTAAACTTTTGATAAAAAAGACGAAGTGAGCTTTATGAACGTTTACAACGATTTATCACAAAAGCGATTGAAGCGTTGAGTTGCAAAATATTTAGCATTTGAGTTAATGATATCTCAATGTGAAAGCAATTAAGAGTTATAATGACAAAAGACGAATTTGAGGTAAGTATGTCAAAATATTTTAGAAAGCTTTCCCTGCACAATGAAACACTGACACATTTAAAATAAATTTCATTGTAAAGCAAAATTTCACTGTTATATTTAGCAATATTGTTTTGTATCATCAACTCAACCATAAGATAACTGAGATTTTTATACGATTATATATATGTAACTAAAATTGAAAATGTTTTTTGTGTTATTCTTAGGCGCAAAAAAAGCTTAATAAAGCTAGAAATATGGATGGAACAAACTTCAAATATTTCAAACTATTTTTTTAGATGTACCTATTTCATTATCGCTTTCAAGTCACAAAATCTGTCTGATAAAGAGTTATTATAGTAATTATTAATCATTACTCAAAATATGTTTATGTGATATCGATAATTTAATATCCTTTAATCTGGAGGAAACGACTACACAAAAATCCATTTAATCAATGAAATGTTGAATCAATTCCACAATTTAATGTAAAGTCTTTGTAAGCATCATTTGAAAAATACCAATATTAGATCGAATAACATTTTTAGATAAAATTGTGAAATTAGTCTTTAAATAAATGCTATAAAGATTTCTAATGAAAGCCATTTTTTTCAGTATAGCAAATTATATTCGATGACTAACAATTGGAGTCTATTTTGAATACTCCAAAATAATATTTATAAAATAATTGGTGCCTTCCTGTTCTTCAAACATAACGCCATTTTGAAGGAGATAATTTTTAGACTTTCGTAGCTTCGTATTGTAAGGTAACACACGTGAGCATGTGTGTTAATAATGCCTTTCCTCCGATAAATGACAGTTAGCACATTTGAAGTAATTTATATAAGGTAAAATGCAAAGCAAAAAGCATATCGTATCCATTTACTATCATTTCCTTATCTTCTACTATTTATTGCTCAACGCCCTTTTATAATCCCCTGTTTCACGTAACTTGTCGTAACTTGCAATTATTCTCAGGTGAAAGTCAGATTAACCTGTCACTTTGCTAGAGTCGTTCCACTCAGTTCCCTAACTAATCGAAGTTCTCCATTCTACAGTTAGCTATGGGTAGAGTTACAGATACAGTGATTCGCCAGCTATGGTATGGATTGCTTTGATAGATCAGCTAAGTTTATTAGTAGAGTTATATTGAAACGATTTTTTCATGTTTAAAAAGCATGTGCATTGTGATTTTGTATACATATTTCACCATATGAAACATAAGCGATGGAACTAAAAAAAGAAAATTACAAAAAATACATAGATTGGTTACGCACAGAAAGTTGTCAGATACAATCCAGAAAATGGCCAATCAACAGTAATTGTATGGATAAATTAAATAACTGAAGCTTTAAAAAAATACTGAATTAAAGTATCTTTGTTTACAATTTAATCAAGAAAAAATTTATATGACCTCACCGTTGATATTAACAAAAAGTTTCAAAAGATGTTTCCAATTTGTTAGGATCAACGGTTTTATAAATACAGCAAAAAATGTGCTAAAATGGAAGAAGCAAGTGAAATATTAGTAGAAATGATCACATCTTAACAATTTGAAATAATTATTTATTTTGTATGCCTGATCAATGGTATATCACTGAAGAGTGATCGACGACTGTATATGTTCCCCTACGTGTATTTTCAATGCATTGTATTATCTTCATACTGAAATTTCAAGTATTCTCTCATTGAAACGCATTTAACAAGTATCTCAAGTTTTTGTTAATTGGATATTTATAGTAGATATTTGAATAGGAAATACTGCGTGCATATGATGATTTATCTGTTTATTATGCAAAATAAAAGATTTTTAATGGCAAGTCTTTTTCTCCACATACAAATACCAATGAGGCGAAACCCATAACACATCGAGTGGTATGACATTCTAAATAGTTTAAATTTTGAAATGACGAAAAAAATTTTGCTTAATAATAATAACCCTTACAATCAACAAAAATCTTCTGTGCCTTTAAGTACTTTTATTATCTTATTAACGTTCCTATAAACTATAAATAATTTGATAAAACTTTAGTCAGCCAGTCGCCAAAGCTTATAATTTGTTGTACATGTTTTTAGAAGTTTGAAATAGTTATTATGAGATGATGAATGATAAAAAAACATACGTAACATGAATGATAAACAACATCATAAAACTAATATACAACACATTTTGTAATATATATTATTAAATAAAGGTTCCTCTGTATAACTTTTATGGCGACCAGGTGTTTGATAAACCACTCCATAGACTGGCTGTGCCGAAAAGGCTTCAAAGGGAGAAGGTTAATAGAATCAAAAGGTAAACGAGAGAGGAATTTCAAATCCGTAACCAATGCCTTACAAAAAAAAATGTAACCTTTACAGGCAAAAATGATTTTCCTCTACCTTTTGTCACTTAACTGTCTACAAAAAGAGCTTTTCACGTACATTACTTAACGAAGAAAATCACATACTAGTTCATGTTGGTGGTGTAAAAATGTTTTTCTATTGCCCATTTAGAAATAATACCATCGATTTTGATTTTTCTTCTCAATGTATATTACTATTTCAGCAGTATTAAAGCTGGAACTATTTTTTGTGGCAAATATTTCGGACCCGTAGTCAAAACGCACGAGATATTCCATATTTTGCTCTTAAAAATATATTAATTTAAACTTTTTTTGATACGATTCAAAGCGTTGTGTAATAATATCAAAGCACCGTGAAAAAAATAGCAATGTATTGTGTAGAACAAAAATACATTGCTATTTTTTTCACCGTGTTATAATGGAGTTCTACCAAGTGAATGCCAATTCAATCAATAAATATCAAAGCGTATTAAGAATTTTAGTTGATAATTATTTGATACGTGTGCGATTTAATCGTATCAATTATTATTGTAAAGCGCGCCAAAGAGTCTCCCAGTGTTGCAGTCGTGTAAAATTTTATTATATATTAAAAGAGGAATAAGTGACATAATAACTGTTTTGATTACAATAAAACATTTGATTACTATAAAATTAATTTTGTTTGTGGCTGCAAAAATGTTATTTACTTAACATTCAACAATTTATGTTTGTGTGCTCGATAGAAATATGGTGTGTTATAAATTTGTTTTTCTCAAATCTAAATACATGTGTAATTAAAACGCATATTAAAGATAACATATCAAAAATTATCATGATTTACAAATCTGTTTTTTCGGCAATTAGCAGCTGTTATTTATACTTGTCAACATGCTGTTGAAGTGTGGTGAATATACATACATAACGGTCAAAATCGACGCCACCCCATCAAGGCACACTAAACGCAGCCACTTGGCAAAAGGGTCCAGGACACTGCTCATTACGGCCAAGTGGCGTAGGGACTGTAATCACCGCAGACCCGGGTGTGTCAGTTCCACATGTCGTGACGTAAGTACATACGCGCGCCGTGTACTGGCGGCCATTTTGCGTACCCGGTGACACGAGAAAGTTGAATTTAGAACGTTTCCGGCGGATGATTATTTTGACTGTTTCAGTTGCTGTAATGTATCACACTAAACACACAAAGACAACTCATAGTCATGTTTCCTGAGAAATTTTGTCTTTGGATAATGCTTTTTAGCTATGGTGTATACGACCATTTTGATACATGCTTCAAGTCTCACAGATTCAATACAAGTAAAACTAAGTTGAATTGCTACAACTTTATACACATGTTTTGTTAGTAACCCGGGTTTCGCCTTTCGGCATCTTTAGGCATTTTATCACACGGATGCAACAGAACAAGTAAAACAAACAATATTACAATGATCTCACTCAAAAAATGGTACCCAGAATTTGAAACATATTTTTAAGAAGTAATGTATTTTTTTAATATTTATTGATTGAATTGGCATTCACTTGGTAGAACTCCATTATAACACGGTGAAAAAAATAGCAATGTATTTTCGTTCTACAAAATTATTTTTAAAAATATAGTTGATAGCTATTTCGGCTCACACCATTGTCAGAACTATCTATAATTGTCTATCTATAACACTATCTATCTATAGTTCTGACGATGGCGTAATAGCTATCAACTATTTTTTTTTAAATAATTTTGTAGAACTAAAATACATTGCTATTTTTTCACCGTGGTATTTTGTTTATTTTGTATTTTTGGTAATACTCTGTAATCATTTCCTTATCTAGATTATTTAATTATTACGATTAAATTTTTTTTTTTTTTTTAATACTTATGAATCTCCATCTGATCTAATCCATAATCAAATGAATTTTTTATATCTACGAAACAGTCGAAGACTAATGAGTAAGATGAATTCTTTCAAGAAGTTTTTAAGCATTCCCTTTGTCTCATTGTTTCACTGCTACGATAAAATATTTCACTTCCGAACACGTGCCTCATCTACAATAACCACGTTTTTGACCTCTCTTTTAAAATGGTGAATGTAATTCCAAATAGTTATTTTCATGTTATATTTTATGAAATTATTCCCATAATGATAGGAAAACATTTATGAGAGATTTACCTGATATTTAAAACATTTTATTAGGTAACGACAAAATTCATATCGAAAGAAAACTATTCATTAAATACACTATTTATCATAACTTGTTTTTTTTTAAATATGGAACGCTTTTTAAAACGACGTAATTTTTTTTACAATGAAAATGTCTATCATTCTTATTTTGAAATATAATACCCCGGAATTATTTTGAATCAGGCTTCGTTCTTTTAATAGAAACAATTTAACTAAATATTCCAAATTCAAACGAAAAGTTTCCATATTCAAATTACAAATTCAAAACAATAGAGCCAGTAATGCTTTTAAAACTCAAGTAGGTACGATTATTTAAATCGTTTCATGCGGCCATTGTTTTAAAATTCAATACCTTTTACTGAACAAAGTAATCTTTTGTGGATTTCGTATTATACAGGCTATTCGAATGCTCGAACAAATAAAATTTCTAAGCTCGGTGTGACTTTTGATAAGCATTAACGTAATACATTAATTGATTCCTTTGAAAAAAAAAATCATTTGTTCTTCTTCCTCGATTTGTGCCGTGTCTGATTAACACGTTTTCAGTTTCAAAGTCAAATATTTATGACCATTTTTTGGATTAAGTGGTAAAGTTTTGGTGGTTTACAGACTTAAAATAATTTTTACATCCTAAATATCACTAAAGATGACTTTAAACCATATAAAAAGGAGATTAAATACGACATATAAAATACCTTATTATTTAAAAAAAATTAGGATGTCATTATGCTTTGAAACAATACTATACTTTCGAGTTGGGTATCGCTTGTAATATAACACACATAATGAATAATTTAAGTATGATATAATACAAGGAAAATTGCTATGTACATTATTTTTTTATCCCTAATTTTCTTTATTGATGATTTTTTTAATATGTCGACAATTTGGTTGTACCACTTCCACTAGCTATATGTATGCAACCACTGTTTGATGGCCGCCTTCCATAGCGCCATTCTGTCAAAATTAAATGAATAAGTCCTTATTTTTATGGCCTAAAACAGGGCTGATCTTTAACGAGGTTAATCTATAAGCTGTGCATTATTGTGCTTATCAAAATGAAGAAGTTATAAAAAAATGTATTTTGCAGAACCACATAATTTAACCACGTCAATGCCGACAGTTTTTTGATCAGTTGTCTCCTCGATCTCACGTTTTAATTTAACAATGAATGTCATTTACGCTGATTTACGCTCAGTAGTGATTGCCACTAAGCATACGGCACACCAGTGTACGCGTGGTATTGGAGCGGTTAAGTAATATTAAGTATCCTGTGAACTGGGAATCCGCCGTGATGGTAACATTTAACATACTCCGCGTTGAAATTAATGCTATGAAATAAATTTTCTTACAGGGCCTTTTTTGCACTGCTGTCTACTGATCGAGCTAATCGAGTATATATTTAAAAAACAATATATTTATAACATAATTTATGACTAAAAATGTATTGTTTTGTCTACTCACGATTTGCGAGGCGTTATCAAGAATCAATCTATAGAATAAACTGAAGTAAACAATTCACATCTATTTGACTCTGCACAGTTAGATACAATACTATTGATTTATGTTTTATTCAATATGTAAGCATCTTTGGGTGCATTTTCTGGCAGACGTTAAAGAAATATTTTTCGTTATCTCTTCACGTCTGTTGTATGCATGTTGCTTACATAAGACAGTCTACTTTTTAGTATTTTGAAACAGTAAGAGATAAAGCTTCTTGGCACCATATTTCACAAGCGCCCCTGCCTTTTCAGTATTCCTGTTGCAAATTTAGATGTATTTCTTTTTTCGTTAACGACTCAATTTATTTAACGGCGGTTCACGGATACGATTTTGCGCAAGAGGTGACTGCCCTGAACACATTTTTGGCAACATAAAAGTCAAATATTTTAACAACTGTAATTTATATAGAAATAAGGATTAAGCCTGATACTGACTGATTAACGGTCGGGAGTCATTTGATATTGGTTATGACGTCTACGAAATTAAATAGAATATTGATGTTTCAATCGATTTATGAATTTGTGTTAAAAGTCACGAAATTTCGTGATTTTGTCACACTTTTTGTAGTTTAGTTATTTAATTATCATCCGTATAGCAAAAAAGATTTTAAAATGACAAAATCAAACAACTCTACCGAGATGGTCCACATTTGTCCCACACTGGGAAAAGTTATGGTCGAAAAAATTTACAATTATAAAACTATATGATATTAAAGTCCAATAAAAAACATTGTAATATAGAATTATTTAAAATACCTAATTTATTCATTGAATCGGCATTTACTTGCAAAAATTCCATTATAACACGGTAAAAATAGCAATGTATTTTAGTTCTCCAAAATTTATTAGATATATACTTGATGGCTATTTCGGCTAACGCATTCATCAGAATTATTTTAACTAGTTCTGATGAAGATGTAAGCCGAAATAACTTTCAAGAAACTTTATATCTTATAAATTTTGTAGTACTAAAATACATTGCTATTTGTTTACCGTATTAAATTACCTAACTTTACAATATTTCCGTTAAATTTGTTGGTACAGTAATACTAGTAAATTTAAATTCAATTTTAACCTAAAAATATTATAATAAATATATATATATATACTACTTTACCCATTTGTGTAACGGTTGTCACTCAGAAATAAATGATAATAAATCATCTTTTGTTAAATTAGCTTTCAAAAGGCTTTCTAAAGAACCCAAATACTAGCACCGCCTTTCAATCAAACAATACCTCAAAAAGGATAAAATTTAATTAGATCAATTCTTGTGAATCCTCATTCGAAAGTGCCTTAATCGTGTGCCGTACGTTGTGTTTATCTTCTCACATGTTTACACCAAAACATTTTAGACAAAAGACAACACGCTGTTTGTGGCGGAGCTGTAACAACACCATAATGTTTTTACATTTGTAACCCTTTCAAGATTTTTTCTGACATGGTGTGATATTCTGTATAACAGTTATATATGAGACGTCTAAAAGTAAATACAGATATATCCATTTTGCTTTATTGGTTCCTGACTATTTTTAAAAAAGCCGTCTACAAGTTATTACAATAATCAGAGGACATTAATAATATAATTTGAAAGCCATGTTTACATGTAAATATTGATTTCAATAGCCTCAATACCATCACACACAAATGCGATGACGTATTCGTTGATTTATTTTAATAAAACGTCAATTTATACGTTTATATTTGATTCCAAACAACATAGCTATTCGTTGAATTCAGTATTTTGAGTTAAAAGACGCATTATTAATTGACCGTTATGACCTTTTTTGAATTGATAATTCCTTGACTCACAAACTGTTTCATATCATGTTAATAAAATATTGTTATGCATTGATACACCACATGTTTTATAGAATGACAAGACTTCAAATTGTTAGAGTGATGATAAGTTTTGGGGATCACAATATAATGAGCTTTTTCAAGCCTTGAAAAACATCACATTTTTTTAAATTTATTTGCAATATAACTTGTACGCCTTTAAGTTATGCTAGATGATGTTAGTTTATTCTGCAATTCGTACATATTGTTAGTTAAAAATTTTACTTGCATTAATTCTGAGTAGACTTTCAATTCGACAAAGTTTTACAGTTATATTATATTTTTGATCAAAATTTCACTCTATTAAAGATTACCTGCAAAGAATCGTAAATTTATTAAATATAAATACGAATAAAATGAGCGTGTATTTCTATAAAAAATTTTATATTCTTATTTTGGTTTCTTCCGTGAATACGCAATACTTTTTACAAGTACACAGAGTCACACACAAAATATTTTGATACATATAAAACGTGGGTATTACCCGTCAATAAAGCTTCCGCCGTTTCGAAATCAAACCGGATATCCGTTCTTGTGATATTTGCGAAACAATGGAATTATTAGTTCATATTTAACGAATATTCCCTGCTTATTTGGATTTATTCAAAAGATAACGAATCTATCTGTGCGTGCGTAATTTAGACAAACTTTTAATGGAATATTTAATGTCATTTAAAATTGATGTATAGAGATACACATATAATGCATTTAAATAGCTTATTAAGTATGTTTAACTGAATAGAGATAGTAGACACTTTATAATTAGATTAATCATGACATATAATATTTGATAGTATTATAAAAGTCAATTAAAGTGCCCGGTTTTGATAATCATTACCATATTTTAAATATTGTATTTGATTTGGAAGTTTATCAACATTTTTTTGACGTATTAAAATGGAAACAAAAAGATTTTTGTTTGTCTACTATTCATTCGCCTAAAAACATTCGATTTAAAAACCTTAAACAGAAACCGTTCTTCACAAAATTTTAGTTCATGTCTACCTGATAGGTGAAAAAAAAAATCAATAAATTAAAAACATCGTTACGACAAATACCCATAAATTACTCAAATATCAGATTTTGTCTTCTCAGAGATCTTCTCACACAAATTTTACACTCTTTAATGTATGTTTTATTGTTGCTTAATTAAGGAGTGTATGAATTTCATTCTTCTCTGTGGTATCTCATTTATATGTATACTTTCTTAACGTTGACCAAAAATTATAACTATTTCTTTTTTACTCCTTTCAAAGATGTATTTTTTATCTGTCGTTTCTTATAGATGACACGTATACTTTAGATCAGTGCTTTGCAATCTTTTCTCACCTACTTTCGGAGGTCAGTAGTGTAACCAAAATTTTTCCGAGAATTTCGCTGTACACCAATAGCTAAAATATATAGATGTTAAATTGATCCACAAATTTTACAAGTTTTTATCGTTATAAAACATATATATTTATGCAATCTTAATTATTATTATAAGATAAAAGCTAATTAATGTGATACATGTGCTTTTTTCAATGAATATTTTTTTTATTACAGTGGCACACCGGTTTCGGAGCACTGCCTATCACTAAGTGACTTAAACTGTTTACTCTTACGATGTCTCTGAAATATTTTTATTTTTTAATACTACACTAATGACAGTTAATATACAACAATATCCTAGTCTTAGTGAAAATTGTTCAGGTGAAATTGTTTATCAAGTTCATGAAACTCAGAATTGTTTTTTGTCTTATTTTTCCTAGACTGGTACTGTACTGTGATGTAATAATATGTAGCAGAATTATAATCAGAAAAAATATCTTTTACACGTTATGTATAATATAACATCGTTAATGGAGTATTTGCCGATGCTTGAATTAAAATTTCAATGTGACCTTCCATTGTTTCTGAAACGTAAAGTTTTCCATTAAATAGTTAGTGTTCAATAAATTCTTCTTAGAAAACCATAGACTTATCTGCCACAGCGGTCACCCACTAAGTCTGTACACTAAAAATTTCAAATAGGTCTCACCAAGCAAAGATTTTTGAGTATTCACTTTCTCGTATATTTACTATAGAAAAGATAAAAATATTTTATCTTTCAATATGTAGAAATGAATTATCATAAGCTTCACATAAAACCAATGGAATTCCTACTTTAATACAAGTAGGTTCGTCCATAAATGGACCCTGCTACTCTAAAATATGACCTGAAACTATAAATACATTTCGCTACTTTAAATTCTTTATTAAGTAACACATTTTTTCTATTTTGTGACTTTTCTACGTAACGTATCTCACCATTATAAAATATCATCGCCTTATAACTTTATGGTTCCGATTTTTGTATTGATAAGTATAGTGCGAATTTCAACACATTAAAAATATTTATGATGAAAACTTTACGTTAATCCATTTAAAATATATTGTTTTATTTGTTAAACTATGTATCTATTGTGAAAATATAAGAATAATATATTTACTTAAATATTGAACCGGTTCTGGTACAAAATCATATTCATATATGATATAAGGATTATTAAAACTAAAATGTTTACCTTTTCCAAGCTCCACTATTTTGCGCAAAAATATATTTTTAATAATTTTTAAATTATCTTTTACTAAAAACCACATTATAACTAAAAAACATATTAAATTCTTTCAACAACCGAATCTTATACGTTTTGTTAAGAAATTTTGAATTACGTTTTATTTGAACTGGCCATTGTTAATTTCCACACGATTGTCTATTCCATATTCAAAATCGATCCACTGAAATATTTACGATTATTTTCTGAGAACGGCAGTGGCATTATATTATTTACAAACCTAGTTTTCCTTTTACCTATATTGGACAAAATAAACTCGACCTCCACTTTAAATTGCTCGTCGATTTATCTAATAGAACAGAGTATCGTAATCGATTGTGGAAACGAGTCAAGTCCTTGGGGAATCGCAGTCTGGTTAAAGGAATCGAAACTAAATGGAAAAGTAAGATTTCCTCAGAGGACTCACCAAGGTGGATTTTACAATTTTTTCTCTGAAATTTTTACCCTGTAAGTGGAATATTTTGATTGAAGGTTATTTTGTTCATTTATTTATTTTTTACGAAATTCTTGAAAAAAAACGTAAATATTGTTTCTATTCCTTTAATGTTAGCGTGCCTAAAATAATTATTAAATAAAAAAAATCAAGAAAAAGTACGCAAACTCATTATGGATCATTTTTTTATGAGAACTACCAAACTGTATATTTGTAGTAACATCTTACCAAATAATTAGAGTATTTTTTTTATGATCAATCAATTCAAATTTGAATTGTTAAAACTTTGTACGATTTCACATGTTTTGTCACTAACGACTCGGGAAATCCTGTTTTGTTGCATGCGTGTCGTTAGTGACAAAGCATGTGGAATCGTTCAAAGTTTTAACAATTCAAATTTGAATTAGAGTATTGTTAAATAGAAAAAATTTACACTTTCATTTTTTCAGCAGTCAAAAGGTCAAATCCTCGAATGGTCAATGAAAATACATTATATAGCATCGAAGACTGTAATATTTTTGGTTTCCTCCAAAAGGGAGCTGTTGCTTTAAATAATTGCAGTCTCCATGAAAAAAACTCACAACAAAGGCTTTCAATTTAAATTACTCGAGTTATACGTTTATATATTGTAGCTAACGACAAAAATAATTGTTGTACTACTTACGATTTCTGTTCTGAAAAATTATCACACAATTATAGTATCATTTTAATTTACTAAATGAAAACGATTTTTCGAATCCAGCTGTGATAGATAATCGAAAAAAAAACATTTTCGTCAACTGATATCATAGCTGGTAACACGGCGCAGATCTAAAGAATTATTGCTAGCCTGTTAAAATATTTAAATTTTTAATTGACTACCTTTTGTATTATGCTGTAAATTAAGAGTCTCAATGTTAAAACAGTAAATTTACGTACCAAAAACTTTATTGAATAAGAAATTGTATCAAAAATTGAACGATAAAAGGTTGCTTTTAGTAAATTTCAATTCTTACACGTTATTAAGTTAGTATTTTCCTGTAATGTTCGTCAGAAACTTAAAATGAATTTTTAAATATAATACTATATCACTTTCGCATAGCTAATAGGGCATGTCTATACGTGTCGAAAATGTTGTACCTTCTGCTATTTAGCACGCATTACGAAGGAAAGTTAAAGTAACTTTTAATTAAATAGCGTAGACGTGTTATCCGCTTATGTTGTGCTATATAATAATTATTTTAAGCGTTAGGTAAATATCTTATTCTCAACACTTTAAGTCTACGTCTGAAAGTGAAGTAATTTTTTCAACTTGGCAGCCTTTATGAATAACTTGTTAATGAAGCAATTTGCAAAAAGCACGTGGACAAGCGCCGGAAATTATGTAACAAATCCACTGTCTGTACTAGGGGTTTTTTTTGTGAAACGATCCGGGAAATAGTCCCGGGAATAATATTTTTATACGTTTTTAATTCTGATATGTCCAATAAAAATAATTTGTTTTTTTTTTAAATTTTATTAATTTATTCAAAAATCACTATTGATAATTAGGAGTGACAGTCTCAGATGTTGAGACCAATATATAAAAGTATTGTCAAGACATTGTTGAATTTTTTTCTTTTTAAAATAATCTTAGCACATTATGATCATACAACATGAGAGATTCGCACTCAAATTTGTTTAAGTATACTCAAAAATATATTATATATCGATTGATTTGGGATTCACTTGGTAGAACTCCATTATAACACGATGAAAAAATATCAACGTAATTTAGTTCAACAATATTAAAAGGTATGTAATTTTTGTGGATCTAAAATATGTTGCTATTTTTTCACTGTGTTAAAAATACATGCAATATATATAATTTCGTTATTTACTGAAAATTGTAGAATTAAAGATTTGGGATTAACCAAAAGGTCACTACTCACAAACTGTCCTTATTCATATGAACTAAGGTCTCGATTCTCGGGATTTACTGGTACTTATGAATTTCGTGTCACGCAACCCGGGATTTAATGTTGAGAATTCAGGATCCCTATTCTTTTTTCACTTTCCCGTCGGTCGTTTGTTTGACTGCAAAACTGACTTAGCTTTACGTATTAGTTTAATGAAGTGAGATTTTTTTATTTTTAAATTTATACAAGTGTTTCCATTCGCTGACTATGCAAGGCTTAAAAACTGTGAACATAGTATATTTATAACGACATAGTTCAATGATCTAATAAGATGGTTAGCTTTATAATTTAACGCTTCATTGGCTACAATTATTTTCGTTATGCGGGTAATTTTATTATCAGCTTCAAATTACGATATAAAATTTTAGGGTTATATATATTTTGTAATTTATGATCTTAGTAAAGCGGTTTTGAGATAGAAATTATGATTATTAAACATTTATAAAAACATGATTTTTCAAATTTTTGGTGAAAAATTTTATCACCAAAATTTATTTAGTGATTACATAAAATTTTATGTAAGATATTCAAGCTTATTTATTAATCCATTAATAAAATACTCATAACATTCCTCAAAATTAAAAATCGTAAGCTTTAAGGCTACCATCGTATTTATACATTCTTTTGTATAATGTAACTTTTTATCCACGTCAAAAAATAAAAAAAGTAAGCCGTGTACGCGGAAGCTCTTATGCTGATTTTTTAATCACGTTTTTGGCTTTAAATCTAAATTCTAATATTTTCCCAAATAATTGAATGTAAATTGATACCAATGGAATTATTTAAATAATGAAATACAATTTATTATATTTCTTGTATTTCCTGTTTAATTTTACTATAATCATTCTTCATACAAGCACGGCGTAACGGCGATGCCTATGACCGCTATGCGCGCCATACGCGTTGGGGGCATATCAGTTATGACGTGCATCGACGACATACGCGTAAAAAAGGTTAAAACGATCGATTAATCATTCCCAAAGTCGTAATAATTTGTAGAAATACGAGACATATTATGAATTTTCTCATTTTTATATTTATATATACATATGAAGTAAACTTTATTTAATTTATGATATCGACTGAAGGTGCTTGATGGAACTTCAATATTAAATTTGAATTATTGGAACTTTGTACTATTCCATATGTCTTATCACAAACGACCCGGGTTTCGCCCTTCGGCATCTTCAGGTATTCCATCGCACGGATGCAACAGAACTGACGTAAAACAAACAGTTAGCATCGTATATATAATATATTAAAATCATTATTAACAGGAATCTAATTACCAATAGGCAAGCAAAAGATTGCAGCTGAAAAGAATGTAATAATATTAATCCAATAATAATTAGCTATAACAACTTTCATATTGGTAAGTAGATTCCTGTTAATAATGATTTTAATATATTATATATACGATGCTAACTGTTTGTTTTACGTCAGTTCTGTTGCATCCGTGCGATGGAATACCTGAAGATGCCGAAGGGCGAAACCCTGGTTGTTTGAGATAAGACATATGGAATCGTACAAAGTTGCAACAATTCAAATTTAAACTTTATTTGTTTTCTAACGCGTTTTGGTTCAGTGAATCAAGAATTATGGTGAATCTTATTTCGTACACTGAAATCAACGCTTATGAAATAATTGACGTGGAAACCACACGGTAATCACTTACACCGCAACTCTTGAAAGTCTGTTTAAGGAAGAATTTAAAACATTTGCTCAATCGAGCAGAAAAGCTGAATGTTGCTGTAAGATGCTATTTATTATTTTATGTCTTAAAACATATTAAATAAATTGTCTATCTAAAGTGTTATCAATCACTTCTTAGTAGAAAGACATTGTCAGATCGTGTAAAGATCAGTATTAGTTTTATTCGTTGTGAGCATTATTAACAGATTGTGCCAGTTTTAGCAAAAACAAATCATTGGGTATTACTCGCAAGTGAAATTGAGTGAAACCGGTACTAACCGTAAAAATATAAAAATGAGGAAAAAATTATTTACGTTTTTTTTATCATTATTAAAAAAAATGTACATTATATGGTCAAAAATACTCACAAAACACTTCGAGTATATATAAAACACAATTCACCTCTTTCACTTAGCGAGTTAGCAGTTTCGTTCCCAAGGCTTACTTATTTTTTATCGACAAAAAATCTTAATGTTACCGATCTATTGGACTATGTCATTTCACGCCCCCTGTGACTGAAAATTGATCCGGAGCTATTAAAGACGAAACGATTGAGGCATAAAATTTAAAGACGTGACATTACCGTCACTTTCTAGTACTTATCTTTTCGTTTATCTACATCTTGACATACACATTTTTTTTCTTTTGAAACGACGTTTTTTGTAACTTAGTATTTTATGTCGTCAACAAGTCATACATTTATAAAGCATCACTACGGTGTGATATTAAAGACATGCCTAATATCGGAGAATTCGGTTTATTATATTCTGTGCTCTTTAAAGAAGATCAATCAAATTTTGACACGTAAAAATGAAATATAAAACTTTTTACGACGTTTTTTTTGTCAGAAGTCGAAAAGAAAATGATACTTCGCGCCCATCCTTTAAATTGATTGTTTTTTTTTTTGAGAATAATATTCTTTTATAATTTTAAAAGGTACATCGCAAATTACACAAACACGAAAAGAATATTGGAGCATATTTAACAGATTTTATAATGGTTACTCTAGGCTTATGAAAATGTTCAGTGGGTGATTATTTATTTCCACCACTTTAAAGCAGTCTTTCTCAACCTTTTAGGTGAGTCGTACCCCTTTGAATCTGATAATAGGTCCGACATTTTTTATCATTGATAAGTGTGTATCGATTTGTCAATATTTTTTGCAAAATTTATTGTTTATTGAAAAAAAATACACATTTTATATATCGATTATAAAACTATATTATTTTTATTGATGCCTTGACTGTTGTTGCTTGTTAATTAAAATTTGGAAAGCGAGACTCAAACAAAGCAATTGTCTGGTGACATTACAAATTAAAATAGCTTACAAATATCGCAAAAATAATTTATACTGTTAAAGATTTTTCTCGCACCCCCGGTTAAGAGCCACTGCTATAAAGCCATTTGGGTAGCAAAATATTCAATGATTTAAGAATTTATTCACTCGGTTAAGTGATCAAAGGTTTGATATTCTGAATGAAAACTTAAATACTTTGATCATTCAACCCATTTCCCGCTGAGTCACATAAAGTATATTCCAGCATATCAATTGTAAAATTAATTTAGTAACGTTTAAATTAAAAAATCATATGATGACTATCAGGGCAAATTATGCAATATTTTGACACAAAAATAAGGTTGCGTCAATTCAACACTTTTCACTCGTGTATATTTTGGAGTATTAACTATCAATACACTGATCTGCCATCTCAACAGTGTTGATTGAAGCAGTCAGTGTGTTAAACGATTTCAAAATTCGTATCCAAATTGCGTAACTATTTGTGATATTTTAATCTCTTTTCGCCTAAATGCAATCCATGTAATCCAGTATAATTGGGCTTCAACCGGGCGATTAAGTACTTTTAGCCTACACTAGCCCCTTAACCCTTTAAAAGCCCACCATAAAACACTAAGTTTGATCCTTAGAGCTTAATACTCCAATAAATTTCTAAAAAGGCTTCCTATTGTATTATATATATTAAAAGGTATATCAACAATTGAAGTATTACAACTATGTCTATTGTTTTTTAAAACAACTTTGTGTTATTCCATATGTTTTGTCAATAACAACGCGGGTTTTGCCTTTCGGCATCTTCAGACATTCTATAACACAGATTTAACACAACTGACGGTCAGTGTTCGTCAGTTATGTAACAGCACATGGATGCAACAGAACTGACGTACAATAAACAGTTACCATCGTCTTTATACCGAAGGTATTAATTACAAGAAAACACTGACCCAAAGCAAGCAGTAAGTGGCAGCTAAAACAAATTTAATAATATCAATCTAACAACAATTTACACAATTGCCAGTGATAATTTTCACTAACGATTAATCTTGTAAATGAGTCATTCTTGAACTGGTTTTATAAAAAATAATTGTTTTTTTTTTTTTTTAAGAAATACCTACTTATTTCAATCTGGAAAGTAACGATTAAACATTTAAAACCCGGATCGTTAGTGACAAAATATATGCAATCAACAAGTCGAATTTGATATTGAAATCCAATCAAGCACCTTCAGTCGATATCATAAATTATTCAATTTATGTAGAAAAATGTTGCAATATTGAATACGGTCCCAAGAAAATTCACGACAGATTCCACTATACGATGCCTACTGCTTCTTGATAATGTTAAAAAATATCACTGCATAAATGAAAACTAAAAATTATAAATCTGGCTCATTTCAAAACGTATAATAGAAAAGGTTACATTACGTGTTGAAAGTAGCAGGCGGCAGTCTATTGGGCGCCTATGACGAACATGTCGTAAAGGGTTAACTCTACAATTACTTTCTCAAACGAGGGGTTAAGCAACATACAACATTACAACAACTTGTAATAAGATGCTTAATTATAGTCTATAATACATGCTTGACAACTTTAGTAGATATAGTAAATAAATTAAATCAGATATTGCCAACAGAGAGAGGTTAAGTTTTTGTTTGTAACAATATAAGCTCTCAAAATAGAGCTTACACGATTACTTTTAATGGATAAAATCTTAACAAAAGTCATTTTATTAAAACTATATTAGGGTAAGGTTTTTATCCAGACGATTAGAAAATAACTAGGTAATCTAAATCGGTAATTTGCGAGGAAACATTGGACATCCATGTCTTCGAGAAAGAATCTATATGTTACATCGATTCAATAATCAGATTATGAATGTGTTTTCTTTACTGAGATACAAATTCTAAAATTTTTGTTAATTCAAAAACTTCAAATTAAATTTGAAATTGTACATTCAGTTTAAGTGTAGGGTTATTTTATGTTTCGATGATTATTAAAACGGTATATTGTTATAGTTTTTCAGAATCATTCTGATATTTAAACAGTAAATACTGGATAAGAAAACTATTCACAACGTTTAGCAACATAGTTTTACATCACTACATATATTTAGATCTGATAATAATGTGGCTGAAGTAAAAGTACTTTAAATATAAACGAATAATAAAGCACGCGTTGCAAAAATGCTAAGGATTTAATAATCTATGTGTACTTAGAAAACGAATTCGATAAAATGTTTTGTTTTTTTCTTCGTCCAATTTAAAAAGCTTTTGTGCTAACGGGGTTCAATCACGTACCCGTACTAGGGAAAATTTATTGCGTTATTTAAAGTTGTAGATTAATTCAACGAAGTTGATTGATTTTTTCATAAAGTTCAACTATTGTCAAAGAGTTTCATTCTTCAAGTCTTAATATTTCTTTCATTTTCACGCAAAGGTTAAGAATTTCGTTTTTGTACATGTTATATTATATTTCTGTTAATTCCAGCTGTTTACATCGACTCTAAATAATCGTAGCAATGCAGAAAGAAAACAGTGCCCACAAAACCTACTAGCGGAGATTTAAATCTTTTTTTTTTTAGATAGTAAATTAGAATCAACGTTTTGGATTGTGTTATAAGTAAAAGACGAATGTGTATTGAGAAGTTAAAGCCCATAACTGTGCAATTTATTATGACCTTAAAATTAAAACGTTGAATATTATGAAAATGTTTACTTAAAAAAAATACTGTAAAATATCTGAAAATGATTTATTGCCCAAGTTACCTTTCTTCAGGAAACAAACAAAGCGTGCATAAAATGCTTAGGGTTTATAACTATTATATGCAGGGCTGGATTATGCCGCTTGCTCACAGAGGTGAAATAGGGTATAAATAATTTGATGGATGTATTACAGTTTCCTAAATTTAAACAGTATATATAATCATAGATATAAGAACTTAACAAGGCTGCGTGTAGATGCCGTCTTATGCTTAGAAATTCCAATATTGGATGTATAATAATCTCATTATAATATGATAACAGTTCCGTGTTTTGGTCCTTCATGTTAGGTATCAATATCACAAATAAATAAAACAAGAAAAACGTTCTCAAAAATAATACCAAATACCATGTAAGATCAAATATTACTCAAATAAATTAACACCCATATGTATTTTGATTAGAAGGTAAACATACAGAAATCTTTTCAATTTATTCTAAGGAGTCATGAGTTTTATATAATTTTTTTTTTTTTAAATTATATTGTAATAGGATTAATCATTTTTCTGCCACTTGTAAACACGATCTTAAGTTAAAGTTTTGCAGCATTGATTTTTAAAATTTTGAATAAATATCCGTTTTCCTCTCAGATACAGATATTAGATATCGATATATAAAAGTAATTGAAATCGTTTCAGTACAGAGCTGAATTTCACAAATATTTATAATTTAATTTTAAAATTTCATGAACGCTTGGTTCCGTTAACCTTACTTATGAAAATGAGTGTAACTGTAGTACAGTTGCTCTAAACAAGTGTTCGAAAATGTCGAGCAGTAACACGGTAACAAATGCACATTCGTATAAAACCATATTACACCGAGCCTGAGCTGCGTGGTTAAAATCAGAACGACGGTTGCTTGACGAATCCTAGAAAAGTCTAATTCTAATCGCATTTACTGAAGCGACAATATTCAGTCTAAAAAAATCAATCTATTTTATTTTTTAGTTGATTTTAATCACGGAATTTTCAACCCTTTATAATTGTGCAGTATTAAAATATTTTTTTTAAAATAGTAGTCATTATTCAGTCATCTACTAATTTAAATATAGTTGATAAAAATATAGGGCTATTTTAAGAAATGTAATTTTATAAATCGATTTCTTGGAAGCATTTCTTTTTTAGTTAAGCACTTATTTTCGTTCTCAGAATTCAAGTACGTGAGTTAAAAATCAACGAATACTTTATCGCATGATTGAGCATACTGTTCAGCAATGAAGATTAAAAACATCGCATTTACGTCAAGTATTGTCGTAATTAAATCAACTTGAAAAGGTCTCCAAAAGAATTACCCGCGGCAGTTTTAGGACGTGCCTTGCATTGATTTGTTATATAAAAATTTAGAATATGCGAGATACAGCCGTCCGAGTTTGACTTTGTGACAATAGGCATTACAGACTGATAACCCTTACTGAATGCAGTTTCTAAAGTCTCCATTATATTATAATATACACCTAAAAAACTTGAGATATGAAGTTTTTTCGTAAGTCAGGAAATGCCTCTAGATTTGTCTCATAGATTCTTCTCCTATTGGAAATAAAGATTTTCGTGATACACACACAAAACAGTAATGCGTTGTGTTATTTACATTCTTTCGATAAACAAGTGTTTATCTGATCATTACAACAGGAGTGTAAATTGCTTTTTTATTTGAAATTTGATGTATTAGAGCTAAGTAAAAATTCGATATACTGACTTGAAGTGCCATCTATTAATATAAGCTCAAAATACACGCAAAAAATCTATCTGTTTCTCGCTGTATTATGAACAAGCAGTGTTGTGTTGTGTATTATATATCAGAAACAGATAAATCAAAGCAATATATGTTTATACGTATATTTTATTTCAAAGCTACTAGAGAGACGAACGAATTAGTTAGTAAATCATTACTTAAATTCACTTAGACAATTATCTTAAGTAAGTCCGATACTTATATTGCTTATGGCAATTGAAAATGATTTTCTACGGGCTTTACAAATTGACAATGATTTGTTTTTTTTTTTTCGATTTAAACAAAAAACGTAAGGGTCTAAAAGTGTATGTAGACTAAAGCCTCACATTGCTTACTTAGTTGTATAAATATTAACGAAAATATTGTGTATTTTAGAAGTGGTTAGCATTTAAACAGAACTGAAGTAGGCGCCGAGTAAATATCTTTATGTTAAGTTTTGTTAACTTTTCCGATAAATATACACAAAAAAAAATATCACTTTGTTGGGGGCTAATAAAGTATGGACGAGTAAAGCTGTACCGGCACTTCAACCCGGTCAATATACTTGCTGGAGTAGGTTCCATGTTAAGTAAAACCATGCGTAAACTTGGTATATACACATAAGATGGAAGTAGAAAGATTCGTGTCCAGCATACATAAAAAACAAACAGCCGAAAATACTTAAGTGGAAAGCTCTGGAAGTTTTACCATCGTTATGGCCTATTGTTTTGTAAATTTCTTACTTAGATCTAGTAATGATAAATATATTCGTGCATTTGAGTATACTATAGGGAAAACTGGGGCATAATTATGAGGTTTGACATTTATTCACGACAATTTATTGCAGTCAAAGTGATTATAGTAATGAAAGATTTTGTTGTTTGAAATTATTATTGTTTAATTTATCTATGGTATTTATTGTGTGATTATAACAATATTGAACACATTTAATGCCGTGTATTTTGAAGTTATCAGCTAGTAACTCAATCATTAATAAATACATGTATTTAATTAGTAATTTTGACTGTTCAAAACTTCTGATTTTTCCGAAGAATAAATTTTGTTTCGAGTTCCATTAAAGTTACAAACACTCCAATTATAACATAACTATTGTTCAAATTAATTTATAATTATCTCACCAAAAGATATTTATAATTTTTATTATTTTTTACAAATATAGTTGATAGCTATTTCGGCTCACGCCATCGTCAGAACTATGCTTAAACTAACATAAAGAATAATGGAGTTCTACCAAGTGAATGCCAATTCAATCAATAGATTGAGCTTAGACTAAATAAATACAACTATCATATATTTTAATCAGTAAAAATTGAAATTTTTCTACATGAGCTATTTAAAATTAAATAATTCTTCACACAAGTTTCAGACCAATTTCATTGTTTCTACAACGTTACAGATTTTAATTAATTTGACATTTCATTATATTTATTGTTTTTTCAACATACATTTTTACGTACGTCTATTAAATTTTAACTCATCAGATTGTATCTACAATACTAATATAATTATTTATTTAACATTCCGGTTGAGATATACAAACATAAAAAGGATCAATTGTTTAATGCGATCAAATAACGCTAATATTCGAATTGAATTCCGAACATTTTAACTTGCTTTATATTATAATTTGATGTTTAAATTTTGTATTCAACCTCGTTCATTTTGATGGTTTTATATGTTGTTAATGAAATCGAACATCTTTTTTAGCTATCGAAAATCTTGAGTATATATTTTTTGTGCAATTATAATTACATGCCTTAATATATTATATATAAATGCAATTAAATCTGTCATACTATTCACCATTCATTGATCTAAACATTACCGGTTCTTTATTTAATTTCATTACTCAAGAAGCTAAATAGTTAAGTTAAATCATCATCATCAGCCGGGGTCGATCCACTGCTGGATGAAGGTCTCCCCCTGTTTTTTTTTTTTTTTTTTTTTTCAGGGGGGGTTTGGACATAGCAACACCACGCTGCCCAGGCGGGTTGCCCAGGTGTTCGGTTTTCTGTCTGGGTTTTCCTTCCCATAGCCAAGAGAACACGGCACGCGGTGTTCCCGAGCGGTCACCCATCCAAGCACTATCCGCGCCCAATGTTGCTTAACTTCGGTGATCGCACGAGAGCCGGTGTTTACTACGTGGTAGGGTCGTTGGCTAACTCTAAGCTAAAGCTAAGTTAAATACGACTTGTAAAAGCATTGAAAAAACCACCAGGTTGAACAGTCTTTAAAGCAATTATCACGTTTGATATGTAACGTGTTTTGCATCCGAATCTCTGATTGCAATATAAAATTGTGTACAAACAACGACACAGTTTATTTTTTCAAAATTGTAAAAATGTAAAAAACGGCCATTAGAAAAAGCCGCAGTCTGTATAATGAAACATGTTGCCGTTTGCTTTTAATGTTAATTCCATGTGTTGTTAGTTACATTCGTATTAAAATCAAAAAACAAATGCATTTGTGTATAAATAAATATTGTTATAATGAATAGACTCTTCTATAATCATTTAATCATATTTTGAGCCTTACAAAGTAATTGAAAGATTTATTAATTTATTAAATTGATTTTACCTTTGGTCACGTAACCGATTAAAGTAGAAGACTTTTATAGTTACAAATCGGCTACGGTGATAATAAATTAAAAATAATATCAACGTAATACATATCTCAATATATTTAATACTAACTACGTTTTTAATAAGCCTGTTTGCGAAAATATGGCGTAACTAATATGATATGAACCATTAAACGCTTTTCAGACGCCGTAAATTTTGTATGAAAAGCCGCGTCTACAAATAAATAAATAATCGATGGTCCATAAATAACCCGAGATAGCGTGTTTGCAATTTTTATTACAAAATAAATGAAAGAAAGACTAGGACAATTTTTACATCATAAAGATATTGTATAAATATCATAATAGAACATTGTATAGCCATTCTTGCTAGATCATCGCAACCCCTAGCGTTTCGAGTTAGTCACGCACTTCGGGAAAAACCTGTATACCTTAGAAATGTTTTAATAGCAAGCTGTTTGTAGGCAAGGTCTTCTATCTTTTATTGCGGAATATTATATGCCTAAAACTACCCCTATTTGTCTCACGACGTAATAATATCCCCAGTGTTTTTATGTCACATTATAAATATCCGAAATGTGTAAGCTCAAGCTTAATGAATGCTAGGTTTTCAGTCTTCACAAAATAAAGCTTTTTAAAGACGCCTCAACTAAAACATTGTTACCAACACGGTGAAAAAATAGCAATGTATTTTAGTTCTACAAAATTTGGAGAAAATTCTTAAAGATTTTATTGGAATAAAAGTAATAATGCTTTTGTTAGCAATGTAACACGTTTAAGACAAAATTTATTTTTAAATTTCCCAAATAGTTCTGTATGCGTAATATTATTATATGTTAGCTTACAAGACAGAGATAAATAATTTCAATTTTAGAATCAACTTTTAAGTCGAACATACAAAATGTCTTTATGTCATTTGCTAGACTGTTTATTTCGATAAATAATTTTGACTGTTGACAGACTTTCGATAACACAAATTTCCCAGGAATATTTTCGCTCCAGGCGTCCAGCCGCGAACGGAAAGTTTCTTTTGATCTCTGGATCTTGTCAGAGTCTAGCAGTCTGCTCGAAAATCATAATTTGTAGCATTAATAATAAACAATGTAAAGTTGTGCGTGGCAAACTCAAAATATAATAAATTTCTCTGAACTTGTTTATAAACCACCTTCAAGAACTTTCATACCTTCTTGAATTAATTACGCAATTAAACTATATAGTACATATATTATAGCAGTATTTGGGATCAACCTAAAACTTTGAATAAACGTTTCTCCTGCGATTTACGGGTACATCTTGAAACTAGGTCAAATTCTGTTTTGACGCATTGTTATATTTTGGAAAACGTTTATAGATTTATGGTAATACATGAGATCTGGTTTAAATATCCATTGGTAATTTTATAATTTGTAGGTACTAGATGGGAATGAAACGTGTTAATTTTTCCTAATCTTCCAAACAATTTCCCATCTTAAATGGTCTTTTTTCCTTTTCTATTGTGTCTATTATACTTTGGATTACTATCCAATCAATGATACATTTCAGCAAATAATGAAACACATAAAAATAAATGTTTTTCTTTAGACAAATTCGCAAAATTTTACTTAGAGGAACTTTCTAAAGACGAAAATAAATAAAGATATCTGTTTATTTTCACAAGTCAAAAACGCGATACTTCTTTCATTAGACATATTTAGACGATTTGAGTCATTTTCAATTTAAACTAGTGTAGCTTATTATTTTAGCCATCGTGTATGATTGTAAATTGTTAGGTGTATTTTTTGATGTTGATGTTTTTGATTAATTTTAAAAAAGCATTCAAAAATAAATTTGTTTACTTTAGAGCAATGGATAGAAACTTTATATAATATTTTTACCTGCCTTTAGATAGGGAACAGATAGATTCGTTTTGATTTAAATTAAAAAATTGGACACAATTTGCTATTTTTCATTTACCTGTGTTATGCTTATGGTGATTGTTATTGCATTTGAGGTAGTTTGAGAGAAGTTACAACCAAACATGCGATTAAATTATATATCAAAATAAAAACGCTGTACCACGAAAAACTTTTCGTTCCTCTAGATTTCTTAACAATTTTACTGCGAAAATAAAACGTTCATCTTTAAAAAAAGTTTCAAAAGAAACGACCATAAACTTAAAAGCGCTCTTTATTTTTTCATACCTTTATTTATAATAGCGGAAGATTCTTTGGTTTATGATGGTGTATATTTAATGGTTACAAGTTTTAATACGCGAACTTTTTGAGGTAAGCCCGTAAATCGCTATTACCGATACGATTCTAACGTTTAGATTGATTCACTACATTATTTAGATTGGCTTTGTTCATTGCTTCATATTAACTGCAACAACTTCCGGTTAGATTAACCGATTCCGATAATCGCCACCGGAAATGCGGGAAACACACCAGACGCCATTTTGTGCTTGCTATAGTAACCAATATTAATACATGCATTAGTAATTTCCATCGCCATAAATATTCTTTGCATAGCCATAAACATTGTAAAAATTAAAAATTAAAAGTTTTCTTTTTATAAGGTTTTTTCCCTTAAGTATCCATAAATTTTTATAAGCTTAAGCATTTTCTCAGCTTTCTTAAGCCAAAACAATTGTCTTTATTTCGTAATAATTGAATTGTTCAATATTACCTCACTATAACTAGGGAAGACAATTTTATTTACTGTATATATTCATACCAAAAGGAATATACGTATTTTAGAATTAAAAATCGTGTTTGTACAATTTCTCTTAAAAATGATTAAATGATCTCCAAACTTATTCTTATTTAGTCAATCAAAGCAATGATTAAATTGAGACTGTTTTGATAATCGATTAATTAGCTTTAGTTTCTTCAGTAACATTATGCTAGTAAAGAGTATTCTTATGGAGTTCTATCACGTCAATTCAAATAAAATATATAATACAATATTCGGTTATATTATTAAACTTTCAAATAGCGGTCTTTTTATTTGATTTCAATTACCAATCAAATTTTTTACACATTATTTTCTGCAAAAAAGTGATTTTTTTTGATATTTGGATTACTACTGTTTATATTTAACAATTTGAATAGTTGGTCGATAATAATTTTACAACAAATTGAATATTACATTCATAATCTGCTATCTTCATCGACACTAATTCCAAAAATCTAAATTATGATTTAATCTATGTTTTATCAAAAAATATTCACTTAGCTACATTTAAGAACTTCTATATATACTTGGTATAGATAAAAATGTTTTTGATAGATAATTGATTTTTAAATGTAGGAGTAATTTAAAGATTCTGAGCATTTTAAAGCGGGGAATTTATGCATTAAGTTATAAAAGCTCTTCAATTGCTCCGGAATAAAATTGCATTTCCACTAACATGGTATCTTTGTTTAATACATTTAACGAATATCGGGACATATTAGAATTTACTTTACATGGAAGAACGTTTAAAGGGGATCCTTACTCAGAAAACGTTTGCTGTATGTATTATATATATTTCACAATTCTGCCTGCTTTAAATAGTCATCTTGAAAAACTTTTAATACATTACCGGTGAGCCCTTTTCCTTTTCTTAGAAGTCTGTCGTAAAAATATTAAATTTATCACTCAAACTCTACAACCACTTAGCAAATTGGATTTTAAATAAATTATCAATGCAAATATCTTCAACGAAATTTGCAAATGATGAGTAATAATATTTTAATTCATCCCAAGTTTTGAATGATTTTTACTGCATTTATTAATTTTCTTTCGTTGTATTTGTGAAAAATAAAAATATATTTAACTAAGCTGAATGACTATTTTGTGCTGAAGTACAGACTACAAAGAAATAATTCGTAAATAGTTGTAGCATCTAAATATTTTCACAGATATAAAAACAAAAATTTACATAGATAAATCCGTGCATAGCGTTTGAAACGGCATTAAGAAATAATCATTGTTTATAATTGCATCATTAAATAAACTAATCGATAAAAGAGATCGATAATCCATAAATTACATACAATGCTTTAAAACTAACATATATACAATTATAGCATACATTTTTCTAAATACTGAAAGGTTTATTTATATTATCATTGTATAAACTACTTATTATTATGACAGTATAAAAGTTATAATAAAATTATTGTGTGATTGACAAGCTAGACATCGGTAAATATGAATGGTTTACGCGAAGAATTTTTTTCAAATAAATTTAATCAATATTTCTTGGCCAAGCCGTTGTGTAGCAGGCAACATTATTTATATAATATTTTAAGTAAAAGTTAAATTTTTGGGCAAAAAATAAATATATGGTGAGATTTCAAATAAGTGTTACACATCCGTCATATGGTTAATGGTATCCTTTCAAGCATTTTTTTAAATAAAAAACGAGTATTCTATTACTTGAAAAGATTTTTGGGTATAATTATTGTGTATTATCTTGTCACCATTTTACTTGTTGCAATACGTGAGTATATGAATATTCAGGATGAAAGAGAAATTATTTTTAACGGATCTTGGAAATACAACAATATATATTTAATTAGATCATACGGCTTTCATTCGCTTTGTATCTGCAAATTTACTTTTTTTTAGTGAAAAAGTAATTTTAATGAGTAGTATTAAGAGATTAACAAACAATCGAGGGGAAGTGAATGTAATATTTGTGATTAATCTACCATTTATTAACACACGAGCTCATAAAGGACTTCATTATATTATGCTCATAATAATGATAATGTCATATTATTATGCTCAAAAGTGAAGAAAAATGGTCAAAGTTTTGATGTACTATCAAAACATTCTGTATTAATCAAATGACTTTTAACATTGCCATTGATTACACAAACACACAAATAAAAATTCGTATTGACTTGAAATAATGTTTTGTTCATTTATGAATAAGTCATAAATTAAAAACTCTAACCTCATTAATTTGAGTGATTGGTTAGGGAAAATATAAAATATAGATTTTTAATCGGTGTTTATTAAATAATAACAATGTTCCTCATATTTTTAATACGTGGAAATATCGATGCGTAAAATATACGAAAACTTGTTTGGAAACTTTTTTTTTATTAGAAATTAATTTAAAACAAATAATAGTTTATTTTTATACACTTTAAATGTTTATTGATTGAATTGGCATTCACTTGGTAGAACTCCACTGTAACACGATGAAAAAGAAAATATAAAAAAATTTAAAAAAAAGATTCACAATTCGCTAATCCCGTTATAAAGGAAAAACATAATATATATAAATTCAAACTCAGCTCTTAACTGTTTGCATCTTTGTAATAAAGGTCGCAGGATGACGGCCTTGAAATAGCTGGAGATCAATAGATATCAACTATCACAAAGGATTCTTAACGAACAAACTAATTTATGTCCGTCACCATTATTGACTCCTCTGACTGATGTATCTTTGTTTCTGTAATGGACCATTTCCGTGCCATATGTAAACTTATTGATATAGTCGCCTTTTTAGTTTCATTTACAATTTTTAGTTTTATTGCGAACAGGAAACAAGCTAAGTCGTTAAAATAAGAGAGAAGCTGTATTTTGTACCTTTTCTACACAGCTATATATAGATAAGCAAATGTTAGTTTAAGCATAGTTCTGACGATGGCGTGAGCCGAAATAGCTATCAAGTATATTTTAAAAAAATAATTTTGTAGAACTAAAATACATTGCTATTTTTTTCACTAATAAATCGTCATAAATGTGTTTAGCATGTTACCTATAAATCGATAAATTATTTCTGTCTAATTTGGTTTTTATCTTTTATATAATAACATTTACTGTTTGTTTTACCTCGACACAAAACTTCTGCCTCTGATGATAAATTTAAGAAGCTCTTAGAGTAGCAGGTGCTGGTCAGTTGAGGCTCTCAACGCAGAGATGGATAGCCACACGTTAAATGGAGCACGGTATTATAATGGAAAGACAATTTTGGTAGCTTTGAAATATTGCTACAGCGATTAGATTAATTGCGGCCAATTTTCACATTAATAAAGGCGGAGAGGTCCAATTATCCGTAAACTGTGAGATTTCATCGTAATGCTTATATTCTAAATAAGTTTTCATTATTTGGATTTACGTTGTGACGGTAATATAGAACAACGTTTTATTTAAAGATTTATTCACAAAAACTTAAATTTTTTATTACGGATATGAAACAAAAAATATTTCACGTTACATGTGTTCAAAATTTCTTTAATACATCCATTAGCAAAAAAACTAAAATGTGACTCGAAATGTGTCCCGAATTGTCGGATTTATTTTCATATCGTTATAAAAACACATAATTTTTTCCTCAGTGATACTTGATACTTTTTTTAAATTTGTGACCAGCATTGTGACATAAACATTTTATTTTTTGCGCTGTTTTATTTTTTATGACACAATAATTATGCCATTTCTATACCTTACCGCTTTAATGGTATATTGTTTTATTCCGAGGTTTTTTAGTCTGCTTTTATTTACAATGTTTCACTTTTTACTGGGACATGAAATGTCCATTACGATGAATAAATTAAGAAATAAACAGTCCAACCATTCATTTCTTTTTTAACAGTAAAAAATCGTATACGTCGATGGTGCATATTTAATTAGTGATCTTACTGATTATTTTTGAATATATACATCTATTTTGATTCCCAACACTATTTATTAATTGTTATTTCTGTAAGATCTGTATTTATCTACTAAAAAGAACAAGACTTATAAAACAATTATTTTTACTAACGTCGGACTTTGCATTAAAGCACACATAAAATAATTCACGATAGTACGAAGATTATAAAGAAGATATCATATTTGTTAATTTACTCATTCAATCTCAATTAAATACCACTTAAACTTTATTTCGTTATGATGAAAAAGTTCTCTTATAAGAAAGTAATATAAAGTTTTTTATTGATTTAAAAAACACAGGTTGTTCAGGTAGCGATTCGAATTCTCGAAGGAACAAAAAAAAAAGATTTTTAATCACTGCATCTATGGATTTATGGACAAATTTACGCGTGAAATTATTTTATTATTTGCTTTATTCAATCTGATAATTTGGGTTTAAAGAGAACTCATTTCATATATTTTTATTTCTTTACCGTATCTGATATTATTTTTGACGCAATTTCTATTATGCGCGATTTTTTAGATGATATCCGTACTTATTTATGCGATTTACTTTTTGGAAAAAATAATAGATTCAGATTAAGAATCTAGAAAAAAAGAAACGAAAAAATCTCATGAAATGAGTCCGAGCAAAATTCAACACGTTCGTTAAGAAAATCGCAAACGATTGTAGTTGTTAACTGACAGTAACGGCAGCAATACCTCCAATAAGTGAATAAAATTATGCGTTTGTACTTAAATATCTGTTTCTCAATGTACTTTTATATATTTTTATATTCTTTTTATGCAATATTTAGATTTTTTGAACCAATTTATCAAATTATATGATTGTACGGGTTTTTTATGCGCGCCACTTTCTGGAACCATTTTATTGCGTAAAAACGAATTGGATGACTCGAATAATATCATTATTTAATAAAATCTTTATTTTTGAGCAACGACAACAATCATTAGAATTTTAAATGATGGATATATTTTTTCACGGTGAAAAAATAGCAATGTATTTTAGTTCTACAAAATTATTTTTAACAAATATAGTTGATAGCTATTTCGGCTCACGCCATCGTCAGAACTAGTTCTGCTATGTTCTGCTGCTATACGCTAGTTCTGACGATGGCGTGAGCCGAAATAGCTATCAACTATATTTGTTAAAAATAATTTTGTAGAACTAAAATACATTGCTATTTTTTCACCGTGTTATAATGGAGTTCTACCAAGTGAATGCCAATTCAATCAATAGATATATTTTTTATTTTGTTAATAGTTTGTTTAAAAAGAACGAATACATTTTTTCGGTATTTTATTAACATGTTTAGGCAGATGTTGTTTAGTTTTATCTGCATTACCTATGGTCTGTGACGCTTTGCCAAGTTGCTTGTTTTGGTTCGTTTCCCTTAGCGGCAGTTGGATATCGAACGGATTGCAGAGCGCTGAATTCAGTTTATGATCTGAACTTGCAGCTGGCTTATGTGTACCGAATGATACAATTGCTTTTAAAGTTATAGGTATCAACATGAAAAGTTAGGTATACTATGAACAAGCTTTCCTGAAGAATATATAACTTGCTAAATTTTGAATCTAATTCGAATCTACGACTGCACATGATTTGTTCAACTTTATTAAAATAGTGCAATCTGGTTTATATTAACATTGAAATAAACCAACTGATATTATTTTGACCATATCTTGTGTAAGAACTTAATTCACTTTGAATCTAGTTTTTGAAATTCGATTCGCATCGTCAACAGTATAACAGGTTTGGTTTTAAAATATAAAAAAACTTACATCTATTTTTTAAAACTAATCTGTTACATATCATAAATATTTAAGATTTATCGAAATTGATGAAAAATTGTTAATAGTAAAACTGTCAAAATGATAGCTGCTCTTCTTGATTAAAAAGAAATTACTTGATAATCATACGTCTAAGTAGACTAAAATTAAAAAAAAAATCATTAATAATAATAATAATATTTATTGTAGAAACTAAAATGTCACACGTATAATGCAATAACTTACACCCCAATCTCAGAATACTTTTATCAGCTTTCATTCGAAAAAAATGCAAATTTCGGTTGGTTTCTGTTGTGTTCTTTTTTTAAGGAAATATAAGCGGGTGGGTGAACATTATTTCGTTAGCAAATGGCACAGAGCAACGCGTTTCACTTGTTTTGGAATCGGTAATGAATGTTTCCGCATCCTAACGAATGTTTGGTCGGCCTCGTCGCTTCGTTCTAAAGCAAGTACATTAAAACGGTCAAATTGCATTGCATTGCATTAATAATTTAATGCATTGGTATAATATTGCAGCTCTATTACACGTTTGTTCATCCGGTGTATGATTTTTATTGTATTCATTTTATTATTATTTCATTTTAAAGTCGCAAAATTATTATTATCTGAGCGTAGTTTTAGATATGAAAAAGAAAACAATCGTTAAAAGTCACGAAGGTGCTTCCAATGAAGAATTCATAATACAGAGCTTAAAGCTTCAGAAAGTTTTTATTCGCAAATTTTGTCTAAACCGATGTAACCTCTATTAGATATCTTTATTTCTTGCAACATAGAAACGGCAACTTTTCACAATGTTATTATTTTGTTACATTAAAAAAAACTTTATTTGAAAATATATGGTTTAATAAAGAATAAAACCGAAACGTTTTTGATTTTACTTTTATATACAAGCAGTAAATTTGTAAGGTTGAGCAAGGCTTATAATCTTTAAATCATCATGTTGAATGTTTTACAATAAAAGGTGTGTTTTTATACCCTTCCAGTTTATTATATAAATGAAAAACTAATGCGCTTCACAATATCACTAAATAATAGTGAATTTGGTAATAAACATCATTTTTTCGCTTATTATAGGTATAAACCATTTTTAAAACTGAAAGTGGATTGAAATCTATAAAAATGTCCATTTTATCAATATAAAATAAGAGATCAAGGAAATAATGTTCGTACTATTCATGTTAATCTTTGAATGCGGAGATAAAATTCTGTAATTTTAATTTGATACATTAGACAATATAATGACAAATTTTTAAATAACAAAATGTGATCAGGACCGGTTTCGCTGATTATCAACTGATGTTAGAGGTAAGCGAAACCGGTTCTGATCACAAAATATATTGTGGTGATAAGTACTAAAAATGTGTTTTTTATATTAAAAATAACATGCCTCTCCTATAATCCTTTTCTTAATTATTAATATGAATAATCTTAAATTTTTAATTTAAGATTAGAATGTTTTTGACGAGTCTTTTATTTTCGTTACTAACGTTACAAAATATTTTTTTAATCAAATAGATACAATAACTATTTTTTTATAGTGAAATGTATAGAATTTTTAAATGTTTCAACTGTCACTTCTTGACGGAAAGACATGATATTTTAAATAATAAAAACATATTTTTTAGTACTTATTTCCACAACATATTTTATGATCAGAACCGGTTTCACATTAGTTGATAGTGCTCGCGATGAGCAAAACCGGCTCTGATCAAGAAATATATTGTGGAAATAAGTACTTAAAAAATATTTTTTTTTTATTATTTAACTTAATATAAAAGCATGGGCAAAAATGAAAAGTAAAATATTTATCAAACTATTCTGACCTGCAATCAAAAACCCATAAATCCGAATCGCTATCTTGTTGGGTATTAAAGTGGAAGTATCGTATATAAACAAGATGAGTCTACCATAGAGGCGTAGCGTTAGGCGAACGCCAAGCGTAGAGGTTACCTTCACAGTAAGTGGTCTACGGGGCAGGATAATTCGCACTTTGCGATTTAGCCTCGTACTTTTATGCTCTACGAATGATGCGTGCCGTTCTACGGGTTTAAGGCGTTGAATTTATTGAAGGCAGTAAACTTGTGAGAAAGTATAATGTATACAGGATGCTTCGTCGCGAAATGGCGGAATGTCAAGAGTTTATTTGATCGGTCTACTGGGAATTCTTTA